>JAPVLO010000014.1:2585000-3909869 GCA_027257055.1 Cephalopachus bancanus
TTTTCTAATCTTCAAAGCAGCTTAAAAATTGTGTAGAGGAATGGTTTTACAAATATCCATAATATAAACAAAAATGATAAAATAAATTGAAATAAAATTGATAACTGCCATATGAAGCTTCAAAATTTTAAAGAATGTATTTTATCCTATTTTCTTAAAATATATCTTTGAATATCACCTAGTCAAGGTAATTGAATGTTTTTGCTTTTTCTTATTGTTTTCTTGGAACGCTAGTATAAAGTTGTATTACTACTACTCAAATCATGACATATCATGAATGTTGGTATGAACAAAATCATGCTCTTATTTCATTTGTCAATGCTTTTTTGTGTCTATTACATATACCCATTTTTCTTCTGTTTCTTTAGGCCATGATTCTGATATACTTAATGTCTATCTTTTAGCTTGCATCTATTCCTGTAATTGTAAAAGAACATTGAAACTTATGTTCTGATCGCATGTAATTATTCTAGTAAATAGTATTGTGGTACAGATCTCCTTTTTCTTCTTTGTTCTTCCACTTAATATTCCATTTCAAACAATTTCATCTACCTATATTGCCATTCAAAAATAGAATCTATTGTTTCTTCCCACTCATATCACTCTGTAATCCTTATTCACTTAATTTTACCTTTTGCTCCCCTATTGATGAACACTGAGATTTTTTTCTAAGCCCTAATCCTCCAAATAATCCTGCCTTGAATATTGCTGCATATATTTTTCTTTGAGGCATATACCCAAAGCCAAACTTCTGATTCACAGGATATCTTATGAAAAGGTAGAAGAAATAATATCTAGTATTTGATGGTATAGCAGGGCGACCATAGTTAACAATAATTTATTGTTTATATCAAAATAATTAAAACTGCAATGAGAAGCCACTACTCATCAATTAGATTGGCTAAAATTTAAAATAAATTGATCATGCCATGTATTGGTGAGATATAATGCAGCTGAACTCTAAAGAACATATGTTACGAAGGTAAAATAATACAACCTCTTTGGAAAACTTTTCCTTAAAAAGTTGACTACACACCCAGCCAATTCTACTCTTAGATATTTGCCCATGAGAAATGAAAATGTATATCCAATCAAACTCTTGTATACCAATATGCACAGAAGCTTTTATCATAATAGACACAACTTAAAACAATATAAATGACCATCAATAATTAAGCAAATGAATAAAATATGATATTTTCATACAAGTGAATGCTCTTAACAATAAAAATAAACTGCTAGGGTATATACAAAATGAATGAGTCTCAAAATCATTATGGTGACTGAAAGAAGACACAAGCATAAAAGTGTATACTGTAGGATTCCACATACATAAAATAACAAACCTATAGTGGTAGAAAATGATTGGTGTTTGTTGCTGCCTGAGCAAGCCTGAGGGAGTTATGGAGTCTACAGACCTTGACGAATTCTTGAGGAAAATGAAAATATCTGCATTCACTGGGCTCGGTGGCTCAGTCTGTAATCCCGCGCCTTTGGGAGGCTGAGATGAGTGGATTGCCTGAGCCCGCAGGTTCGAGACCCGGCTGGGCGGCGAGACCTCATCTCTACAATAAATCAAAAAATCAGCCAGGCGTGGTAGCACAGGCCTGTAATTCCGACTACACAGAAGGCTGAGGTGGAAGGATCGCCGGAGCCCAGCAGGTCGAGGCTGCCGTGGCCGGGAGCGGTCACTGCACTCCAGTCTGGGCGACAGAGTGAGACTCCAAATAAAAAAAAAGAAAGAAAGAAAGAAAGAAAATATCTGCACTCTGATGGAAATTGCTGGAAGAATCCTCAAACTGCACATTTTTAGATGGAGGGACTTTATGTTTACCTCAGAAAAGGTAAAAAGGAAAAAGTAGGAATGGACTGAGGTGTAGAAAAGTTAATTCAGGGCAAAAGAGTGTGCTACAATTAAATGGAATGAAATTTAGAGTTTAATAGGCCTGACTACAAATCTTGCTACCAGAACTTACTAGCTTTGAAATTTTAGAGGAGTTATTTAATTATATGATTGTCAGTTTAATATCTCTAATAATAAGGGGAAATAATCTGTTGTTATTATTTTAAAATTTAGATAGGAACACATATTAAAATGCATAACAAAGAATCAGATATATCATATACACATTTTTGTAAACTTATCTTTTTTTACAGGGTGATTGACACAAATTGTAAATGATTTCAGATATCAGTGTACTTAATAATTTATGATTTTAAATAATGTAAATCTCTTAAAATTTAAGAGCCAGTTTTCTTTCATTATAAACACTGCTAACATCATGTCTAAGCTTGAATCAGCTTGCAAATCATTCCTCTTATTTTTCAGTCCTCTTACTTTTAATTTTCTTACATTCAACTGCCAAAAATCTTATTTACTCTGAGTAAAATGAAACGTACTTAGTTAGCTCTATCAGTGTCATGATCAGCGTCAGCCTGTGTTATTTGCCTTTTGTATGAGAACCTGCTAAGAATTGGAATTACAAAATCATTTAAATATAATAAAGGGTTAGCTACTGTTAACAATCTGTTAAGGAACTTTATGCATTTTTATCTTAGCTGCTGTACTCAGTAAACATATTTCTGCTCCAGGGAGTACTATTGTCCTATGAACTCAATTTATTCTCTTGTATGTAGATTATTAAAGGACGCCAGGAAGTTGGTACATTTACTCTATGATTCAGATCTCACAGGGGCATCTATTAACTTATCTTTCAAGGCCCAATTTAAATAACTTCTCTTGAAACCTCCTCTGATCTATTCTACAAAAGCAAAAAATACCCTGCAATTTAATTAATAAGAACTTAAAGACATATAATCTATTTCCCTTATTAGGGAAATAGCTTTAGAGAAGTAAAATTACTTGTCCAAAGGAAGTCAACCGCATCATGTCAAAGCTAGGACTGAAGTCCAATCTCATTATGCCCAGGACAACCTAGCACAATATCCACTCATGACACTACTTTAGCATTTTTTAAGTATCTTCTTAAACAGTAGTCATTTTCTCTCTATTTATTTTGCTATGTAGCATGCACATTATTTAGAATATAGAATTTGACGCTGTGTTTAAGAAACTCTCCAGACAGTAATTTTAAAAAGGCAGCAGTTTATTTCAATCTCATTTTACAAATCAGATATGAGCTGTCTACATCTTGTTGACTGATTGTCTTCTCTTCCTTTACATATGGTTTCTACTTTGGGGTCCAAAATAACCATTCAGCCATTGTCTTCCCCAAGAGTTTGAAAGGGTAAAAGGATGGAAGTGGAAGGGCAGCAATTACCTTCAGGGTAGTCATGAAGAAGTTGCATGCACCACGTTATCCCTTATCTATTGGTGGCACAGTCGTCACTGTGAGGTGCTATGGTCTGTTCATGTGGCATTTTGAGCTATGGCCATCATTGTTTTCTGAGCTTTGGTCCCCTATCATACCTTGGGGAGGTGAATCTCCTCTCTCTAATGTTCTTTCTAAATAGACTATATTTTCCAATAATAAAAAAGAGGCAAATGGAATCTCCAGCTGAGTGGTTCATCTTGGTGATTTCAGAAGTTATCTTTGGACAAGAAAGACATGAAGAATTCAGAGTGGCAAACAATTAGCAGTGTCTGTCACAGAATGTTTTATATCAGAGAGCATCAACATTTTTTTTTTTGCAAATTCCAGAAAGAATGCTGTACAACAAAAACAAAGACATTTCACATTTCTAAGTTACTATAAAAAATGTTATCATAAATTTATATAGTTGTAAAAATTCCGTGATATTGCAAATATTTATATTTCAAATGGTGCATCATCCATTGAAAAATAATTGACAAAGCTATCCTTTTGTAATCAATCATTTATACCTATTTTCTTCTTTTTATTTCTAATCTACTTTTCTCATAGTTTTGCATTCCAATGCAATTGTACATTCAGGGATTTTAAGAATAACTTTTTTTATTTTGAGTCAGAGTCTAACTCTGTCACCCAATCTGGAGGGTAGTGGCAGGCTGCTCACAGACACCGCAGCCTTGACCTGCTGGGCTCAAGCGATCCTTCCACCTCAGCTTTCCAAGTAGCTGGAACTACAGACATGCACCACTACACTCATCTAGTTTTTTTGATGTATTGTAGAAAAGAGATCTCACATGTTGCCCAGGCTGGTCTCGAACCCGCAGGCTAACGAAATCCTCTCTCCTCTGTCTCCCAAAGTGCTGGGATTACAGGTGTGAACCACCGTGTCTGGCTTACTAATCACCTTTAATAGTTTACTACAAAAAGTTCATATGTGAAAATAATTTTTTTCTGTACTTATATGTTTTGAAGTTCCACGATTTACCTAGGTTTATCCTAATAGGTATTACAACACATAATTTATAAAATCATTAACATTGCTATACTTATTACTTATAAAAAGGTGCCTGTGAGATGAATGGGGGTAATTCTCTTTTTCAAATTAGCTGCCTGACAGAGAAGCACTTGCCTATAGTCTCAACTAATGCAGGAGGGTGAGGTGGGAGGATTGTCTGAGCCCAAGAATTTGAGCTCAGCCTGGATAACATAGCAAGACCCATCTCTTAAAAAATTATTTGTGGATTGATATTACTTTCCCTAATGAAATGTAATTTAAGAACAATATAATTCCTATTTTGTATTATGTATGTTTAAATAATTATAAATAATTGCAACAAAAATACAGATGATAAGGGAAAAAAGTAAAAAGCAATATTTCTAAATTCTTTGGATACCGTCTTAGTTATATACCCCAAAATTACGTTGTGTCATATTATACATGCAATTATTTTTAATAATCTATCAAATAAAAAGTTCACTGGATATTATTTTAATTAGTTGAAGTCAAAGAATCTGGCAGCCACGTGGCACCTAAAAGCACTTATCACCAGACATTAGTATGGTTCACTTTTTGGAGACTAAACCAAAATTTCTAATCATCCCTTTTATTACTTCCCTGAGTGATCTTTACACATTATGGCAATGCACAATTGTGATATTACGAATGAAGGAAAGGTTAAGTTTTATTTTGAAAAGCGAATGAGTGAGTTTCCTAAAATAAGAAGGGAATGGAGAAAGACTAATCTATTCTCATGGATATTAAGTTTATATAATAATATTTATGGGAATTGAGAGTCTGGCAGTAATTGTCTTAAAGACCATATTTATCTTTGTTTCTTCCAAAAATCTTCATATGCCCTTATTTTAAGATAATTGCTTCATAGCATATTATGTTTTTATTAATTTACTATTCCAAATGATTTGTTTCAAAACTTTGCACACACACGAGTCTCCTTAATCACAAAGTCTTACCATTTACCATCTTATATATCTAATACACAATGTCTAACCAGGATTTCCAACTAGCAAGTTAATCTTTATGTCAAGGAAAATGGTTCTTTATGTCAGCCTAAATAAATTGAAGACATTTTGTTGAGTAAAAAGTAGTGAACAATAACACAACATTTCTGAATCTCCTGTTTTCTTCTCAATGACATGTTGACTAATCCATTATTTACATTTTCTCTTGTAACCCAGTGTTGAATGGGAAAGCTAAACCTACATTTGACTTGTCTGTAACTCTAGCCATAAACAGACTTGATACTTTATGTTTATGATAATCATATCCTCTTGTTTGAAAAACATCAAGATGATCAAGAGTCATTTTGAATAGGATATTTTAAACTCCCCAAGAACTACAAAATTTATACAATCCAGAAATCTTTGGGAGCACTCAGGGTCAATATTTCTAAGTATGTCATCACACTATCAAATAACCAGCTGCTGAGATTTCCTCATGGCCACACTACAAGGCCAGACACTAACTTTTTGATAAATATGTGGGTGGGAGATAAGAAGGGACTCCTCAGGGGACCCTGGTGATATATCAAGCCCACTGGTACCTTGTCTTTGCTTTACCTATTAGTTATCTTGTAACATGTGTTTTTTAATTAAAAGCAATGCATCTTTCGTTTAGCCGACAAAACCATCTGCCCCAGGGAATAGAAAGTAAGAGAAAAAGTAAACTATAAGAGAGGAACCTGATCCTTTTCAGGACATAAAAATATTTAAAACTTTAATTGTTCCAAAAGATAATAAAATACCTAAGGAAAGAAACATTTTTCGTCGTGTGTTGACTTTGTTCATCTTTTTTTTGTTGTTGTTGATTGTACATTATTACCCTTTTAATAAATTCTTATTGACCTAGATTTTATTAGATGCTAAGAATACATCAGTAAATAAAAAAGACAAAATCACTGGTTGGTAGAACTTACACTCTAGTGGGAAACTTTCAGTGTGAAGTAGTGGAGATGTTAGAAAACGAAATAAGTGAAGTCATGTATTCATGGACATATATTTGCTAAAAGTCAAATTTCTGGGATATGAGGTTTTTTTTTTTTTAATAATAAGGAGAGTATTGTTTTCCAAAAACAAAAGAGAAAAGTGATACATAAAGCAGTTTCTAAACGGGTATAATTGGAAATATTTCATCTACTTCTATAAATATGTTTAGATCATGTAATTTATTGGGATAATAATGAAGTATATATTTATTTACATAAAACTTGAAGATTATCTGAGTTAAACCTGTTTTATATCTGTTTTGTATAAAAATGCTTCTACTTGTGATGACCCTGTGCAAGTCTTCTGTGAGCTACATTTTTCACATTATTCCCAATTAAGACATTAAGGCAACACTATAAATACACAGATATTACATGTTAACATCTTCAGAAACCTTGTGAAGAATGTAGTGTACCATATAATTGGATCATAGTATTATTACTTGATCACCTTTTTGTACTTAAATACCTTCTTGTTTTAAATAACTCTACAATGAGTAAACAAAAATAAAAAGAGGTAAGTAAAACAGAAAAAAAAATAGGCAACTTAGATTTACACTTATTCTTTAACATGTTGCTATTTAAAAATCTAGTGTGTTTTAGTGAAGGAAAAATATTTATTTTTAAAATTATATTATTTTGGGGGAAAATTTGACTCTTTAAAATATATTTCAACCTTATTTTCAATATTTTACATGACACTTTAAATGTTTGTTAAAATGATATTTGACAATTCATCTAGAAAGGAGAAACAATCTGTTTCATAATTATTTAATTGTTCTATTATTAGAATAAATATTTATGTATTTGTACAATTTCATTGGATTCTTTGTCTTGAAGTAAATTCATTTAACGTATTTTTTCTTTATAAACATTGAAACATTTTTTATACACCACTTCTTTATTCACAAATTATACGGCACAAATCAAGTTACTTTTGCTGATTACAGTCGACAGAAATTGCACCTGTAATTTGAGCAGCAACATAAAATCTTATCAAAAAGAAATGATTTATCTGGACCAGAAAACAGTAACAGTTTGGAGACCTGACGATTAAGCAGGTAACCAACTGCTGAAGGCTGGTGGGTCTGTTCTCCCCACATCTCTAAACATGAGCAGCCCTCCCAGAGGGATGAGACACCAAGTCAGAGGTGGTGACACCACAGGAAACCCACGAGATGGCATCGGAAACCCATGAGACGGCATCAGTACGAGGAGAACACACGAAGACAGGGAACCACCGGAAGGAGGGTACAGCACCCTGCGAGGACAGTCACTCCCTAGGATCTCAGGCACCTAGCAGCAGCATGTCCCCAGGCTAACGGAAAAAGCAGGGTCCACCCAAGGCACTTCCTTTGAGAAATTGATTCGATTGGCCATTAAAAACAGGACTTTCCTAAAAAGTGGACATGGCTTGGGAAGAGACTGCTAAACATTAGGAACTGAGAAATGACTTCGGAAGTCAAATGCCACACACGACAAAGGTTGGATGAAACTGTTTCTCTAAGAGTAAACTCAGTTTCCTGCGTGATCTAAAACCCAACACACTCTGAGACAGGTTTTCAAAGTGCGCCCAGTGCCGCCGCGGGTTCCTTGGGTGAGACGGAAAGGGACTCAGGCCCATCCTGCCAGCCCTTCCTCACTTCAATTCAAACCTTTCTAATTCTCTTGTGTCATTTGTGGTTTCAGGAAAGATTTCCTTTTTAAAAAAGGAAAAAGAAATCTGAAGCTCCCCATATTCCGTGCTATGTTTTTAATCTTTCCTTAAATTTGAAAATTTTATTGCTGAAACTGAAATTATGTTGGTAAGAAATATGGTCAGAGATCTGAAACATATTTTCTATGTCATTGCTACTAAAATGCGAAATTTTTCAACAAATACTTGTATATCGTTCTATAGAATAAATGAGGAAATTAACTTCTTAGGAAGACCTGAACCTCTGCTATCTCACCTCCCACAACTTGCCCTGCGGCTGCCTCCACACTAACGACAATTGACAGTGTGAACCGAACCGTCGGCCATCCCGGTCACCCCACACCCGAGAACACCTCCCTCAGCGGCTGCAGGGGACTTCTCGAGAAGGCGAGCCCCACGTTTACAGACACGTCTGGAAAGAAGGATGTACAGGTATAAAAAACCACACACATGAAGTCAGGGAAGAATCTGCACGGCGTCCTGAGCATCACCATGAAGAGCGACGGGCCCAGCACTGCAGCCCGCGCTTGTCCACGGACAAGGCCAGGATGAAGGGCAGGGCCGCCAGGGAACGCAAACAGGCCAGCGCTGCTCCAGGGCATCACCAAGAGAAGCCAAACCGCAGGAGGAAGAGCAGCCGGAGCTCGCTGCTCTGGAGGCATCACCATTCAACAAAACAGTGGATTTCCATAAAAAGGGCTCTCTAGTCATGCAAGCTCCTTGCGTGAGTCTTTCCCCCACATCAGGGTAACAGAAGTCGCTGTCATTCTAGAGTCAGTGATGACAGTTTTCTTTCTTTTTTTTTTTTGAGTTGGAGTCTCACTCTGTCGCCCAGACTGGAGTGCAGTGGCCGCTCCCGGGCCCTGCAGCCTCGACCTGCTGGGCTCTGGCGATCTTTCTGCCTCAGCCTTCCAAGTAGCTGGAACTACAGGCGCACGCTACCACGTCCGGCTAGTTTTTGATTTATTGTATAAGAGATAAGGTCTCATCAAGTTGCCCAGGTGGGTCTCGAACCAGCGGGCTCAGGCAATTCACTCACCTCGGCCTCCCAAGGATTACAGGCTGAGCCACCGAGCCTGGCCTTTATTGCTCTTTATTGGAGCAAACAAGTGAACTGATTTGAAGACTCTGTCTGCAAGGATAGACACCGAGCTCCACCTCCGGAGAAGACGCGGTCGTGCTGATGCAGTCTGGGTGGCTCCTCACGCCATTGGTGTTCATCTGTCAGAAAGCAAAAGGAAACGGCCAGTGGCTCACGCCTGTATCCCCAGTACTTTGGGGGACGGAAGCGAGAGGATTGCCTGAACCCACGGGTTCAAGACCAGTGTTTGCAACTTAGTAAGAACTCATTTCTACAACAAATCAAAAAATTAGCCAGTTGTGGTGACGCATGCCTGTAGTTCCAGCTACTTGGAAAGTTGAAGGGGAAGGATGGCCTAAGCCCAACAGGTTGAGGCTGTGGTGGCTGTGAGTGTGCCACTTGCACTCCAGCCTGGGCAACAGAGTGACACTATGACTCAAAACAACAACAACAACAAAAAAACAAAAACAAACAAGCAAACAAAAAAAAAAGAAGGAAAAAAAAAAAAAGAAAAATGATCCAATGGACTTTCAATAAATATCAAAGTAATTTCCAAAACAAATGTTTTTTTTTTTCACGGACCAGAGATCCAAGAGCAAGCAGTTCTGATGAGTGCTCCTCAGAACCCAGAGAGTCCTCCTCAGTCCAGCGAGATGACGTCTGGAATGCCTCTTTCATTGCTGGTAATGACCCCTGTGACACTCCTGCTGCCTTAGAGGTAAGGTGAGTGCTGCTCTCATCTGGACTGGTAGTGGAGACAGGCCATACTGTTTGCCGTTAAGGGTGAGACGAGACTATCCAAAAACATAGGAGGACAGTATTGGAGATCCACTGGAATAAGGGAAAGAAAATCCAAGCCTGGCAACTCTGATGACATACTCGTGGATGGCCCATGGTGTAATGGAGCTGAGAAGTCAGTTAATGAAGGTGGGAGCGTAGCAAGGTTGGCTGGAGTCACGCTGGGCACTCTGACAGAGGATGACTGATATGTAAGAACTTCTTCGGTGGGGCTGCTTTGAGTTACTGACATAAAGACGCATGTCCTAATAAACCGGGCAAGGTAGCGTGCCTGCAGTTCCAGCAACTTGGAAGCCTGAGGCGGAAGGATCGTCTAAGCCCAGCAGGTGGAGGCTGAGGTGGCCGTGAGTGTGCCACTACACTCCAGCCTGGGCAACAGAGTGAGACTCCATCTCCAAAAAAAAAACATAGAGATGCATTTCCTTTTGCCAGGAGAGTCTTCTTTAACAGAAGAGCTTTCCATCATTAGGTGAATAACAGTCACTTTTTCCTTGCTGGCCTCACTGACTACAGTCCCTGAGCAAGGCTTGGTAAGGACACGTGAATTCTCTATTTTCGGCCGACTGGCTGGGCACTTTCATCACTTCTTTCTTCCATCTCAGTGGACACCAGGAACCATCTTCATGGAATCTGATCTCATCCACATCAGCACAGTCATTGAGAATTTCCATCAAAAGCCTGTCTATATCAGACTTTCATAGGCAGTCTTTTTGTCACACATAGGATAATTCCAGGTGGGCTTCTTCTCATTCATTTGCAGATAAAGGGCAGCATCGAAGCACTGCAGGTGTGTGCAGATCACTGCACAGCAGGGATCGTCAGTCTCATTTTTCCTAAAGGGAGCGTCAAGAATCCCCGAAGTCTAGTCGTAGCGGTTTCACTACTAGGATCTGTGATGAGTTTTTCTTTAATTAGTGCTCTGGAATGATTAGAGTTTCTAATACCTTTCATTTTTAATCTCTTTCATAACATGGCTGATGTGAGCTGCCGTAGGAAATGTACAGCCATGGAGTAATTCTTCCCAATTGCCGATGCCTAAGAAATGGGAATCTGGTTTGTCACAACTGAAAATAGCTTAACTAAAGACATGATGCGGGGGGGGGGGGGGGGGCAGGGCAATTCTCAATCCCGTTTTTTAGGGGGTGGTATGTAGCCTTCAACCGAACTTGAACTGTATAATCTCTCCTCCTACCTGGCAAGAATAATTTCCCTACATATGCATATTTCTCTAACTTGCTGAGGTATCTAGGCAAATAAATAAATAAATAAATAAACTCTTGAAAGCATCGAATACTGCTTTGAACTAAACTCATGGGCCTGCTGAGCACCACAAGGGCGTCGTAGAAGGGCAGGTTTCTCAACTGCACGTGGGGCTGGACAGGAGGAATCGATGGAGACCACCACTGCATCTCAAAGGTGGGCTTTGTGTGCTGGAGCAGCACAGAGCCCACAGGGGAAGACGCAGAGGGCGGAGGGCAGCGTCACGGAAGTGGAAGGCAACGTGTGGATCCCAGCTGCGGCCAGCTCGGGCTCCACCACTGAGGAGCCTCCATCCAGGGTGAAACCAACGACTTGATGGAGGATGAGTCAGACAGTCCCTTCAGCGTCCGCGGGTAGAGGCGCCGGTAGAGCTTGGGATCTTGATCCAAGCTGCGGGGTGGCAGCCGCTCTTGAGCAGGTGCAGTGCCTGAATCAGGACAAGCTTGCGGCTGCTATTATTCCGTCTAACAAAGTCTAGAATCCTTGCCGTTCTGACACCCTAGAGCTAAAGACCACATTCCTCACCTTCTCGAAATTCACCATTGTATCTCACCCACGGGTGCTGCCATCTGGCCAGCGCACCCTCTCCTGCTGCGGCCAACGATGCCCCGGCCGTGGCCGCTCCCGTCAGCACCATCCTGCACTGAGCGCCGCTGAAGACTGAGATATTTTCATAAAAACAACTTAATGCTTTTATGACATTAAGTAAGCAAAACCACTGGAAACTATATTTACTTTATATAGATATATACATAAGTATATATGGGGTTGATGCACAAATTTGTAGCGCCTTTCACTTGTCCATTAAATGTGAATGTTGCACATGGATTGACTGTCATAGTTCATCACACTTGCCAATTCTCGAGTTGACTGACTGACTCACCATGGATTTAAGTGTTTAAATGGTCTTCCTGAATGTGGAGAATCACTCAGGTCAAAGTGGCTCTCTTTAAAATGAAAACAACTGGTTTTCTTCCAGTGCTTTCCCTGATGGCATTCTCTCCATACACAGCAACAAGTTTCAAACGGCCTCTTCTGCCTTTTCTCTTCAGTTAAACTCAAACAGAAGAATATATCGGAAGTGTTCATTTTTTTTACTTGACACTTCCTCGTCTTTAATCTACAAATAGCACTAACTGTCTTCAAATCTGCAAAACGCAAGTATTTACAAGCACAACACTGTCACTTCAAATGACAAATGATAAAACTCCCAGCACGTGTTGCCATGCCAAAAACAAACGCTATGAACTTATGCATCAATGCAGTATATGCAACTACATCTGGATACATACATATACTCATACGTATATACATATGTATTTGACCATGGATACTGAATATTAATTCACTCATTCCATCATCTGGAAATGTCAAACTATTGTTGACTTAACAGAAGGCTTTGCACAAATGAAAACACTGGCTTGACTTTTTTGTTGCCTTCCAAAGTTTGATCTGATATGAGAAGCTCGTTCTCACAAAGAAAATTTCCTATTCATCCAAGATTCAACAGCATCATCAAGAGCTGAGCATGTTTTAGTACTACTCCCCTCTGTATATTCTACAAAAGATTAGCACATCAAGACATTTTCCTCAGCTTGAAGTATGACATACCTTTTTGCATTTAATTTGTCAATGTGTTTTTTTGCTACATTAAAGTTTAAGGTAAGACAAAGGTAATGTCATCAATATCTACTACTTGTGATGTATTATTGTTTTTCTTTTATCAAAGTCAATTATCTAAGTAAACAGTGTCAGGTTAAGTACAATAAGAGCAGTTTTAATTTCTTTAATACTTTCTTTTTGGTTTTTTTTTAATAGGTCCACAGTTTTCATTTGCCATATGACATTATTTATTCATTTCCAGTTGAGATATCTACTTTGCCAGTTATGACTGTAGAGAAACATTTACATAAAGAGCAGTCTCCAATATATGACTAAAGACATTTCAAATGTATATTTTAAAGTCAGTTGTTTAAGCTTAGAACATATTTTTTATAAACAGAGAAATGTTGAGATTTGTAGTGTGAAAATAAATTATATTGAAAACACCATTTATGACAAAATACAGTTGTATGTACATTTTCTATGGAAACTAGTATTACGGGACACCACTGAAATGCAAATCTGTTGTCATTGAAATGTCTACCCTGTTGCTTCTCAAATATACAAAAAACCTTGTAAAAGACTTCCATTAAAAAGGCAAATGAAAAATTGGATTTTAAAAAAGTACTGTTAAAACATATATGACTGATACCAGAACTGTGTTAAAATATTTTATTTAATCTGAGAAAGAAACTATTAAGTAGTGAGGGAAGCAGTGGTGAAAGCATTGTGACATAGCCATTTTGGATTCTCCCTCACCACTGGTTGTTGCTTTTCATTCCATAGTTCAAAAATTTGAAGAAGTAAGGTAGTGGTTTATCACAAAACTATCAGAAAAAGCTAAATATCTACCAATATGCAAATACTTAAAATAACTGCAATGATTATTACTATCACACACACAGAGGACTATATCTACCTAATAAATATATTGTTTGGAGTCATTGGAATATTTTAAAATATGTCTAACAACACAAAAAATACTTATGAAAAATTATGAAGGTATCATGTGGTACACTCACAATCATTCCAACATAGTTCAGCATGTGTCATAAGTCATGTTCTCGCTTATCAGAATCATCTTATTTTAATCTTTGACATGCTATTTCAATGTATGACTATAGACATTTCATAGTTTTGAAATGGAGACATAGATCATAGATAAATGTAAAAAATAATGTATTTGATTGTTTTTACTATTTTAGAGTCTATCATTCAGAATATAAAGAAGTTGACAGAACAGTTAAAGATGGAGATAGAGTTATTTAAAGAGATTTTTGCTAGCATGAGAAGAAAGAGCAATTGGGCTTCCTTCTTCACAATCATGGCCTTGAAAGCTCAGGGATTCATTAAAGACTGAAATCCTTGGTCTTCAGTTAGATGACGCAGATGTCTGTTTCTTGACTTACGCCTGTGAAAATCCTTGGTCTTCAGTTAGATGACGCAGATGTCTGTTTCTTGACTTACGCCTGTGAAAAACTAAAGCTGCAACATAAATTGGACAGAGGTGACTGGAGGGAGTATGACATCTTAGATATTTTCAAGATGAAAATTATGTGAATTTTTCTCACATGCCACATGTTAACTATTTGGGAGAAAAGCCTGCCTAAAACCATTTGACATCTTGCCCAGGTGACTGTGCCTGTAGAAGAGAACAATGGCCAGTTAAAACAATGTATTGAGATGGGGACTGAAAAGTATCTATTTTCTGTAGCTTGACAAAATCCACAAAATACCTTAGGTAAAAAAATAAATAGATAAACGAAGAAACTTCTCTGAAACATTTTATGCATTGGAAAATGAACAGGCAAACAATCAAACAAGAATTGTCTTATTCTTTTGCCACTCTTTGTTGCACTATTTCAAAAATTTTGGAAATGGGAATCAAGAAACATGAGAAAGATAGAAGTGAAAAAAAAGGTGAATGGAATCTTACTACATGCCATTTCTTCAAATGGGAATGGCTCATTTCAGGTCATAACTAGGGAAATTAAGAGATAAATATTTATTATTTTGTGCAAGTGTTTTATTTTCTGAATACATTGAGATTCCTTTATATATATTAAAAACAAGGATTTCAAGTAGTTGATTAAAGAATAATTGATGAGTTTTGATGATTTTATAAATCTATATAATCACCATCCTAAATAAAATATAGGCAACCTGTATTATTCCATAAAGTTTCCTCATGTCACTTTCTAATCAATTCCTTCTCCCTGTTGCCAGAGGCTATTTCATTGATACTTAAGTTTCCTGCTTTTGAACCTAATATATATATATTAGAGAGAGAGACAGAGAGAGAGAGAGGGAGAGAGAGAGAATGATACTGCAGAAGCTTTATGCTTTATGTCTAGCTTCTTTTCATCAACACAATAATTTTGAGAATTCATCCATATATTTGTGAACACAAGTTGTTCATTCCTGTTTATTGTTGAACATATGTCAACATGTTATCCTTTCCTCTGTTGATGAACATTCATATTATTTCAAATTTATATCTACATTAAAAAGGCTTATATATACATTCTTCTATAATTCATTATGTAGACATAGGATTTCATTTACTTTTTGATGAACAGAGTTTTCATTATTAAGTCATGTTGATCAAGTTATGTTAACATTTTTCCTTTTGTGTGCTTTTCTTTCTAAAATCAATAAAATGTCCCCCTACATTTTCCTCTAAAGTGTTTAGTAATTCCGTACATTAATTATATGCATATTTAAACTCAAGTTTATCTTTGGACATACACTGAGATAGAAATTAAGGTTTAATAGTAGCCATATGGTTACCCAGTTTTCCCAATACATTGTTAAAAAGACTTTTGCGTCCCTATTGAATTGACTGAAGCCAGGCTCAGTGGCTCAGCCTGTAATCCCAGCACTTTAGGAGGCCGAGGTGAGTGGATTGCCTGAGCCCACGGGTTCGAGACCCGCCTGGGCAACTTGGCGAGACCTCATCTTTACAATAAAATCAAAAAATTAGCCAGGCTTGGTAGCATGCGCCTGTAGTTCCAGCTACTTGGAAGGCCGAGGCAGAAGGATCGCCAGAACCCAGCAGGTCGAGGCTGCGGTGACTGGGAGCGTGCCACTGTACTCCAGTCTGGGTGACAGATTGAGACTTCAACTCAAAAAAATAAAAAAATAAAATAAAATAATTGACTGAGTACCTCACCATGAAAAACTGACTATATAACTAGGTCTATTTAAATTATTTTTTTATTCCAATTATCCATTTGTCTTTGTCATTGTATCTTCATGGTACATCTTGAAATTAGGCAGTATCTTTCTGCCAATTTTTTCTTTTAAAAAATTGCTTTAGCTATAATAAATCTTTTTACTTGCATATGCATTTTGTATCATGTAAGATTTCTATAAAAATTCTGCTGATAGTGCATTGGATTGTAATGAGTTTATAGACTGATTTAGAGGGAATCAACATTCCAAGAGTATATAAAAATAACTCTTAACCATTACTTATTTAAATACATTTTCTGCAAAATTCTCATTCTCTTCTCTTTTGAGAATTTCAAATATATGTATATTTGATCATTTGAAATTATTTTACAGGGCTCAGATGTTCTTGCATTTTTTCTCCATTCTCTTCTTTGTTCTTTTTTATATAGATAATTTTTAATATCTATTGACTTATTCACAAGTTCATTGAAAGTTTATTCTACTTTCCCTGGCTGCTGTTAGGTTTTGCTTAGTCTTTTTTTTTTTTTATGTATATCAGAATTTCCACATGATTAAAAATACTTACCATATTACTTATGTAATTCTTTTTTTTTTTTTTTGAGTTCCAGTCTCACTCTGTCACCCATGCTGGAGTGCAGTGGCATGCTCACGGTCACTACAGCCTCAACCTGCTGAGCTTAGGCGATCTTTCTGCCTCAGCCTTTCAAGTAGCTAGAGCTACAGGCACACACTACCACAACTGGCTTACTTTTTAATTTATTGTAGAGATGAAGTCTTACCAAGTTGCCTAGGTTGATCTTGAACCCATTGGCTCAGGCAATCAATCCTCTCATCTTGGCCTACCAAACTGCCGAGTTTACAGACTTGAGTCACCACTCCCAGCCTCTGATATAAATTTTTACCAGCATATACATAGATTTTCACTATTGTGTTTTCCATTACTTTCTTTAATGTGTCTGTCATAGTATTTTAAAGTTCCTCTTAACTTCAATAGTTGAATCAACTTAACTTCAATAGTTGAATCAACTTGTGTTGGTTATTGCGCCAGTTATCAACATTTTTCCTCTCAGCACCAAATCCATTTTTTATTCATCTCCTTGGGATATGGGAGCTAGAATTTATCAGCATTTGGACTTTGCCAGTCAGCACAATGGCTGGGCAGCATACTGAACACTCAGTGGTACCGTGGGTTTTAGCAGCACTATCAAAAGTAGTTTCCCAATCAATTCTGCAAGCATTACAACCATCATCCCATTAGCTCAGCAGCAAACCTTTGGGCAACTTCCTGGAGAGTTTCCAGCTCACAATCTCCACCCCAGTCTGCAATTTTCTGCTTGCCTGCCTTTGCTTATCGAAACACAGTGAACTTTTCTATTTACCAGTGGATACAGCCACACCACTCTTCATAAGATATAAATCTTAGCCATGTGACGGGTAACCTTCCTCAAAAAATCTCCTTCCTCGAGAACTTGTCTCAGCTCTATTTGTAGCAGCTATTACCTATATCTGATATTTCTTTATCCTTTAAAGTTCTATTTACAATGTTTTAATCTTTGTTACTAGCTAATAAATGCATGTTATTTTAGCTCTTCTTATTCAAATACACTGTATGTTTTCTGCCTCTTGACCAGATTTTGACTGATACATAATTGGTACTAATAATAGTCCCAGGAAATAGATCCACAGAGATGGGATGTGGGGGTGAGTTTGAATACGCCCTTGGGTTTGATAATATTGCTAAGTTTCTTGATATTTTAAATCCGAATGCTCATAATCCAAGTCTTTCAATGACATCATTGTTAATCAAGTTATCATCTATTTGGCTGTGTTGAAGTGACAAGTAAGCCGGAGAAGGCAACCGATGGCTCAAGTGATTGTCATGGCAGTTCTGATGACTCCAAGAACCTGTGAGGAAAGGAGTGTTAGATGCATTCTTCTGTGTTCACTGCCAGGTTCATGGAAAGCAAATGATAAGCTCAGGTCTCTTACCTCTCAGATCAAGTGACAGCAGGAAATTTAGAGAACTTGCTTAAGGAGATACCTAAAAGCAGCAATTTTTCTAGTAGTCACATGTCTGGTATTGCCAAAAAATTAAAGACAAAAATTCAAAGACAAAATAATGCAATTGCATAGACTGCTTGTGTGTAACATTGTGGCACAATGTTAATTGAATCCAGTCTTGTCAATTTTCTATTGTGAAGTTAGATCATAGATTAGAAAAGACCAAGTTTTCTATTGGGAACAAGTGGTCAATCCAGATGAGAGGCTAGAACGTACCTGGCATGATGTGAAAGAGGGAATACAAACGCTTAAGCATATAGGAGTGCGAGAGTTATGAGGTCTGACTTACATTCCTACCATCTTCTACAAGAAGATACAGAAAACATTTTCAGGATGCATTAAAAATTCATGAGTGAGGGGACCACCTACATCCATGAAATTCCTCTAGTTGCTCTCTTTTGTATGTCAGATAGGATCTTTAGGGGATGCTGTCTAGAGAAGGATTTGCTAATTTTCATTGTCAGCATGGATTCTCAGAGTAGTAGAGACCAAGAGGCAATCTTGAATGCCAGAATGAAGGTTGGTTTGTTTACTACAGGACAATGCTGGTAATACAAATATCTGGAAGAAAGGATATTTTCCATTGGCATAAATCTATCTATCTATCTATCTATCTATCTGTCTATCTATCTATGCCTTATTTATGCACATTACAGATACAGAGGGTACCAAACATGTATACACATTTTAAGAAAGGAAAATAAAAACCATTAAAATTGTAATATTCAATAGGTTTTAAAAACAAAAGATGAGTAAAAGTCATGTTTGACTTTTGCAATTACAAGAGGTGCTCAAAGTATTTACCATCAGTGTCCAGACACTTTTTATTACTGCAGGACTTGTTGCTGTGTGAGGCCACCCGGATTTTCTCTTGAGCACATCACACATATTACCAAGCATCTCAAACTTATCACAAACGCATGCAATTGTTACTCATGTTAGAGGTTCTGTTGCATATTCACACTTCCATTGTCATACTTCCATAACATTCTCAAATTTCAAATACTACTTTAAATTGATCTTATGCTCCTCTGAGGACAACCATGCTTCTGCCATTTTCTTTGACTGTCCTGCCTTTCATATGGTGATGCTGGCATTCATTTGATTAATGCCATTTTTTGAGGGAATGTCGTATTACACATTGCTACCATGATTCAATTGTTTCAAAAACATACATAGATAACGTCTCTTAAAATATGCATACATTTTCTTGGTACTCCCTTTATGTACCAGAATCATTACATATATACATATTATATATCATTAGTGTGCTTTTAACACTGCTGTAAACTTGCTCTACAGCAACAAATTACAGAGCAAATTATTGTCTAAAGACATAAGGGAGAAATAAAAGTGAGTAATAGAACAAAGCCAAACTATAAGATAACATTTTAAAGAATATTTATGTTCTCAGAAACTACATTAAAATTTAGAAATTTATAATTATTTTGACATGAAAGATGTATCATCACTTTCATGCCAATTACTAAAGAAAATAATGTTAGTTCAACTATTACTTGAAATAATAAAAGACTATTTTATCATTTACCACACTCACATTTGTGTAGGAAGCCAAAATGATTAAAGAAAAAAATTATGAATTTTTTTTAAATCTTAAGAACCTATACTGACTATTCTGACTCCATTCACGTTGTTTCACATTTGTAGTGTTTCAAATTGTTGTCAACAATGTGTTTTTTTTTCTTCCAACTTAGACTTTATGTAATAGCAGGAATTATGATGAACATTTGCATGCTGGAGTAGTACTCTGCATAGTGACATGTTTTTATAGAGAATATATTTTCTTAATTTATTATGTGTATTCACATAATTGCAATGAGATGAACACAATGAAAATATTTTGGGATTTAAGATTGTATAAGCTTTTTAGTTATTAGAATTAAAGAAGCTCAATTTTTAACTATAAAAAGATATTTAATGATAGAAATCATTACTATTGGACTTCATACTAAATTAATTGTAAGCAACCACACTCAAACCAAAATATTTTAGAGCATGTCATCATTCTTTTCTTTTATGAATGATTTCCTATCACAGAAAGCTTTTCTTTCTCTTGAGGATTTTTGGGTAAAAGGAATAAGCATGTGAATATTGATAATCTCTTATGTGTCATTTAAAGTACTTTTAAAAGAAATAAGTTTGAAGTCATTTTTAAACAGCATTGTGTGGTCTTTGAAACTTTCTAGTCTTCAGAAAATACTCCTCAAGACCTGAGGTTTTCTCTAAAGTAATTCAGTGAAGTGACCAAATACCCCTTATTTTAATGGACTGTATCAGCCTCCTAGGAATTTTCATTGGAACATTAACTTGTCCCTTTATAGCTCTGTTCTCAAATAATAGTTCCTGTCCTCTTTCAAAAAGTCAGCAATTGTGAAAGCATTTCTTATTAGAAGTGTTTCTTGGTTTGGTAAAGACATTTTTTTAAAAGCCATATCCATTATTTTAGTTTCTTGGAATAAAACACAATTATTTTAAGAGTAATTACTCAGAAGACTCATATTAGTACATATTTAATCCTTTCCCAAATAGTTTCTTTCCTTATAATTAATAATTATATAAATACTGACCAAATGTCTACTATATCACAGAGTGATAGATGACAGCATTGTAGCGATAGAGTAAAAACTCGTCCTAAAATACAAAAATAAAAATAAAACATACTGATTGTGAATATTGAAGTATAAAGCACTTGCTGCTAAATCACAAAAGGAGAGGAAAGATCAACTATCTAAGAACTGTGTAAAGTTTCACAGGGTATGAAAAAAGATATCTGCCATACATCTTTAAAAAAAATTAGTAAAAGCTGGGCTTGGTGGCTCAGCCTATAATCTGCACATTTGGGAGGCTGAGGTGAGTGGATTGCCTGAGCCCGCGGGTTCGAGACTCGCCTGGACAGCGAGACGTCATCTCTACAATAAATCAAAAAATCAGCTGGGCGTGGTAGTGCATGCCTGTAATTCCAGCTACTTGGAATGCTGAGGCGGAAAGATCGCCGGAGCCCAGCAGGTCGAGGCTGTGGTGGCTGGAGCGGCCACTGCACTCCAGTCTGGGTGACAGAGCGAGACTCCAACTCAAAAAAAAAAAAAAAAAGAAAAAAAAGAGAAAAATAGCCAGAGCTAAGGTCAATGTTTACTATATCACATTTGTTTACTAAGAAAAGATGTTGGATTGCTCTTGGATCTAAGTAATAGAAAATATCAACTCAAAATTACTTTAAAAACAACATATTTATTCTACAAATAAAATAAATTAATTTTCAGTAGCCAGAAGTGTACATGCCTTTAATTCTCAGAGGCATTCTCAGGCCATTTAGGGCATCAATTTTAGATACAACAAAATTCACATATAGAAAAAGGCAGAATTTGTGTGATATTCCTTTGAGACAGACGTTATGTGAAACAATACATTAAAATGCATTTTAGAGTAGGTATTTAAAAGTTAAAGTATATATCTAGAAATATATGAAAGTGAAATTAATACCACTGTGGGAAATACACACACACACACACACACACACACACACACACACGATTGAGTCAAGATATGGAAAATCCCTTTTTATAAATACACACACACACACACACACACAAATGATTGAGTCAAGATATGGAAAATTCCTTTTTATAAATACACTCACACACACACACACACACACACAAATGATTGAGTCAAGATATGGAAAATCCCTTTTTTATAATACTGCATGTAAAGCAGCTGAATTGAAAATGCAATCATATTCAGATAAAAGAGGTCTTCTCTGCCTCAGTATTTTCCTTAGCTGTAGAAAATCCTTCTCAGTGACTTCTTTGCAAACTTTCTCAATCACTTTTCCAGAATTGAATCACATGGCCTTGGTAAACTCACTATTGAGGAAGAATGGAACAATAACTGATTAAGATCAACTAGAAAAGGTACCCAGAATCTTAATGGGAGTCACCTTCCCTAAAGGGGCATGAATGGATAGCTGAACAAAATTGCTGTTTTGAATTTAAGGAAGGACAACGGGGAAAGGATTGGATAAGTAACCAACTAGTTTGTTTACCAAGAACAAAGAAAATACACACATTAGTTAAAACTAATTAAAATCTATTAGTTAATTAAACTAATAGATTTTATTAAGTCAATGAGACTCTTGAATTTACAGAATCAATTGGGCATAAAATATAGGTTGCAAAGAGAGTTCCTGAATCAAAGTTTAATGGTTTACAAAAGACTAGAAAAAACTTCTATTTTTTTCTTAATTAGCAAATGAAAAGCTAGCAAAGACTCCATGTAAGATAGTATAATAAACTTTTTATAAAGCTGGGGGTGTACAAGATAATGGATAATATAAAACAGCATAGACTAGAAATAAGAAAACTATGTTTATATTGTGTATATGTATCACATTTTTAAAATCCAGTCCTCTTTTGATGGACAGCATGGTTGGTTCCATGTACTTATTATTGTGAACAATGCTGCAATAAATGTACATGTGCAGGTATCTTTTTTATAGAGTGGTTTGAGTTCTTCCGGATATATTCCCAATAGGAGGATTGTGGGATCGTATGGAAGGTTGATTTTTTTGAACTTTTAGGAATTGCCACACTACCACAGAGGCTGTACTAGTTTAAACTCCCACTAACAGCATAGAAGTGTTCCCTTTTCACCACATCCTCTCCATTATTTGTTATTTTTTGAATTATTGATGGTGGCTATCCTGACTAGAGTTAGGTGGTATCTCAGTGTAGTTTTAATTTGCATTTCTTTGATCACTAATGAGACTGAGCATTTTTGGAATATTATGTAGCCATAAAGAAGAACAAAATTATGAATTTTATAAAAACCTGGGTGGACTTAGAGTCTAATACTGAGTGATATTTCACAGAAACAAAGAACTGAGTATCACATGTTCTCACTCATAAGCAGACCTTAAACAACTATCATAATACTATAAGAAAAGAATTGGCAGTAGTGTGAAACTGTGGGGATGGGGGGACAGGGTGGTGGGATTGGAAGAAGTGGGAATCTGCCTGGGGAAGGGGGGTACACCTCAACCACAAGGGTACCTGCATAATGAACATTTGTATACCTAATCCTGAATTGTACTCCACATCATTAAAATAAAAAAATTAAAACTTAAGAAAAGAAAAGAGGAAGACCATGTTTAAAACACTGGAATATATCAAGAGAAGATTATATAAGGCTTAGCTAAGAAAGCAGTAGTAGTACTGTGGAACAGCAGAGGTTGTCAACACCCAAGTGTATGGTGTGAATATTAATAACACTTATGGACAATGAACATTGAAAGAGGAAGATGACAGCTGTAAGAATGATATCCAGGGCAACCCTCTTTCAGGTCCCCTCCTGCTTAGGAGTTTTTTTGACTTTTTAATAAACTCCTGCTTTCTCACCCTCTGAAAAAAAAGGAATGTATCCAACTTATAGCAGGACAATCTTAAGTAATACCAATAATAATCATTAAGGGAAGACATTCTGGGAAAGAATATTTTTGACATATACTTTTGAGAGAACTGATAAGATATCCCCGAGGTCACTTTCAATATGTAAATAGAAATATGCATTTCACAGGAAATGTGAAATCAAGAGCTGTTACCAAAACAGTCATACTCGAAGCTATGGGAGATCACATGGAGGAAATATATGGCCTGAAGATGAAAGACTCACAGGGCCAGTTTTTACTTTGCCTTAAAAAAAAAAGTTTAATCTTCCCTCGTGTCAGTGAACACAGTCGACTAATCTCAATTTGTATGTAGGAATCTAGAAATCATATCTTTCTCAGACTTCAAGAACTTCGCAGACACACTCAAGAATATACAGCAATATTAACAATATTAATGTATACTGTCTCTAAAATAAGAAAGTGTAGTCTTCAAGGCATGTGATTGAATGTTTTTGTTGCAAGAATGAGTAGTATCTATTTATTTGCTTCAATATTGACTATCCTTTGTTCGATTTGTTCTGAAGAGTTTCTCAATAAATGACTTCAAGTAATGTAATATTAATCCTCATATGAGGATTACTCCAATGTGTGATAATATTACCTAGAAATTTTCTAAGACAAACTTCTTCAAAGATATTGTTTATTCAGCATAGAATATAAATATTTTGTGATTAAAAAGGTAACACTGCCAAATGTTTAGCACATTATATTTTCTGGATCACTTGTAAATATGCTTTACTTATGCTATGGATTGTAATAGTATTCCTGTAAATATTTATAGTATTTATTTTATAAAATAAAGATTATACTTAGTAGCATATGAAAATATATTTTTCCTGCTACCAGGGGAAGTGGGAGTCAGGTGGAAGACAAACTTCACTTGTATGTGGCCTACTTATGGAGTTAATCACCACTTGTACCCCACAATTCTATAATAAATAAATAAATTTTTAAAATAAGTATATGAAAATAAAATATAAGCAATGAGTTCAACCTCTGTGAATAAATATTTAAAATTCATATCATTAAAATCCTTGAGTATAAACACTTTTATATAATATATAAAGCAAATGAAGTGAAAATACAATCCTTTCTCATAATTTCCAGGCATTTATAAATAAAAAATATTTGAATATTGGTTTAATCTAATTTTAACAAATCTAAAAATTATCTGAAGCAAGAAAAATGATCTCTTTGTGAACATTACTTGTCAAGTCACACATTATCAATTTGGAATTGAGTGGAAGCCTAAAGGAAATAAGGGATTAGCTAAAGAAAAGGAGATACTGACATGCTCCAGAGACAACTCTTACAAAAGACTTTATTAATGGGGTTGAATGGTGGGTTTATGAGGCTAAAATAAGGAAAGTTTGGTTGGAATTAAAATAATTAAGGAGAGAGAATAAGAAGTGACTACAGAGGAAAGTACTGGCTAGACCATTTAGGGCTTTATCATATTAATTGATTTGATCTTAATTTGAAGCCAAGTAAAACCATTAAATACTTTAAGCAAAAGAATGAATATTATGGTAAGATGGCACTCAGAAGACATGATTTGTTAGATGCTGGAGAAGTAATCAGAGAAAGATTTTATAAAAATGAGTCAGAAAGAATGACTTTGCTGTCATCCATGTGATTGATAGTTGTACACATGGAGGGAGGAGATTGGTTTGAGAAATATTCCAGTCACACAGTCTAGATATTAGTAATGAATTATCTTTCAGAATAGTTGAACAGTGAGGCAAAGGGATGACAACTAGGTCTCTGGCTTCTGGGAAGGAATGAATAGTGCTATTCTTTTATTTAGAAAAATAAAACTAGACAAGCACTAGGTTTGGAAGGAAAGATTACAAATTTGCTTTTGGTCATTTAATCTTGAAATGCCTAGGTTCCAAAATTGAGCAGCTGGCTTCAGGAAAAAAAAAAGCCTGCTAAGGAAAATTATAGGTTTATTTTCTTCTACCCAGGCACTCATTTTAGGAGTTCTTCACTTTTTGATTCTTAGGATTCTTTCCATCTTATCCTATAATTTCTGTGCAATCTCATACACACATGGCTGCAATTACCACAAACATGCAGATGACTCCCAAATTTATAGTTCAAGTTAATAGTCTCATTTCACTCTGTATTTCCTCCTTAGGCAATCTCACATGTACATAGCCTCAATTACCACAGACATGCAAATGACTCACAAAGCTCCAGTTAATTTTTGGACTGCTATCTCCATAATGCAATATAGAAATGTCCAATTGTTTCTTCACATTTTTTTCTCAAAGTCACCTAAAAATTAGAAGACAACATGATTTCAGGAAAGAATAAGCAACAATTGAGGGGAAATCTAGAGAATTAAAAAGTACCCTGAATAGTAATGTGAGCCTTATTAGTGATATTCACTAACACTTTTATTAACTGAGGATGGAAGCCAATTTTTATGGGTTTGAACAATGAGAAAAAGAGAAAATAGGCTGAGCTCCGTGACTCAGCCTGTAATTCTAGCTCTTTGAGAGGCCAAGGCAAGTGTATTGCCTGAGCCTGGGAGTTCAAGACCAGTGAGGGCAATTTGAGGAGACCTCATCTCTACAATAAAATTAAAAAATTGGCCAGACGTGGTAGCATGCACCTGTAGTTCTGGCTACTTGGAAGACTGAGGCAGAAGGATCTCCAGAGCCTAGCAGGTCGACTGTGGTGGCCGTGAGTATGCCAATGAACTCTGGCCTGGGTGACAGAATGAGACTCCAACTCAAATAAATAAATAAAAATTCAAAACAGAGGAAATAATGGAGACAGTGAGTATTGAAGTTTGCTTGTGATATGAAAATTCATGCTATTACTTAATAGAAGAAAAGAGAAAATGTGTAAAAGCCAATAGCAAAAATGCAGTTGCAGAGGGAAGGTTGATTATATAAGAGAACAAGAATATTTAAAGTCTAAATTTTCCAAGAGTAGGCATCAAACGTGAATGCAAACAAGGAATCAAGACAAAAATTCCTAGTCTCAAAACCCAACTATAATTTAGTTGATATGAATGAGGCCAACAATTTGCATTTGTTACAAGTTCCAAGTTGATGAAGTCCTTGCAGGTCCATGGACCACATTTTGAGAACCACTTCTGTGGAGAATGGGAGATTAAACTGAGCAAAAATTTAGCAGTATTGTTGGACACTATTGAGTACAGATTATGGTTACAAATTTACAGTGTAACCAACTGTCATAATATTTGAGTATTTCTCTAGCAACTCTTGGCTTTAAGGGTGCTCATCACCTTAAATCATATACTTATTGGGTACAGTCAGGGTTAAGGTGGAATGAAAAGGTAAAGAAAAAAATGTTCATTAATGGGTAAAAATATTATCAGAATGATAGGCTTTGAAATCTTAACTGACAATATTTTAAATAATTTTATGACAACATGATAATAGAATGATGAATTTGTTTCTTTTAAACATTTTACATTAGTCAACATATTCAGAAGATGATGCCTTAAATGCAAGTTACCAGCTATTGGGTCACAAAGAAAATTTTGCAAAAGACGGGTTTATGTTATTTCAATATGGGTTTACAGTATTGTTTTAGCTATTTTTCCTTACATTGCTTATATACTGCTTTTACTTTTCTTTAAATAAAATAGCTTTTTATTTACATGTTTTATTGGAATTAATGTAGTCAGTTTTCTAAAAATTTATTTTCAAGCAGTGGAACAGAAGAAATAACAGCAATAAAGAGAAAGTTAATTTCTGCTAAGAATTGGCCCACTTTCATCTATTATGTTTATTGGGTTCTACATGAAATTACTGCATATGGCATAAAAAAGGGTTCAGTTTGTTTTAAACATAAATTAGAACAGTGTATAAAAGACCAGCTTAACTGTCACTGAAGAGTGGTGAATGAAAGGTTTGTCAGAGTTGCTTAGGACAGTTTCTCATGCAGCTAGTAACTTGCTACAAACTGAAAGTATGTGATCCTTCAACTCTTAAATTCACATATTTTAAACTTAATACCATAGTATTGGAAGGCAGGGTCTTTGGCAGGTGATTAAGTCATGAGAGCAGGGCCCTCATAAATTCTGGTAGAGCCTACATAAAAGAGGCCCACTCATTCCATCACATGAGGATGGAAGAAGACAGACATCCACGACCCTAGAAGCAGGATCTCACCAGACACCCTCAAGAACTGTGAGAAATATAATTCTGATATTTATAACCCAGTCTATTGTAGTTGTAAGACAGTAATACATAAGTTGTAGAATATACATTGCAGTGGACATATTATGCTCTCTCCTAAATTTATGCCTCTAAGAAATGACTAATATATGAAATAAGTTAATAAACATAAATATTTTAGTATAGTGACTGATATGTACTATATTTACAATAAATGTTGGCTTGAACAACAACTAGGTTAGATGTAGAAGCTTTTTTCAGTCAGGAATTCTTTCAACAATTTGTTGTACTAAAAGGAAACTTCCAGGGGGGCTAGGGAGTTGGGATTAATGGTAGTCAATATCTGCCTGGGGAAGGGGAGGGCACACCTCCTCAACAAGGGTATCTTCGGGTACCTTCACAATGAATATTTTTATATCTAACCCTTAACTGTACCCCACAATTTTAAAATAAATTAAAATAAATAAATAAATGATTAACTTCTAGGTGATATTATTTACACTCAAATTATTATTGCTGAAGATGGCAACGGCATGGGTGGGTTTGTGAGATGCTCCGAACGTGAGTTCCCAAAAAGACTCTTACTTTTCTTCCCGCAGCCCCCTGCCCACCACCAGCTGCACTGGTACGAGGCCCGGGGACCTTCAGTCCCACACAGGGCCAGATATTGTGGCCCCCGGTTGTGGCTGCTCCACTATATGTGAGTCCCACCTGCTCAGGAAACCCGGGTCCTAGCTCCCTCCCTAGCTACATCATCTTGCCCAGCACTCAGCACCAAACTGCCCGTCACTCAGGGAGGCTCTGGGCACCTGCCCCTCAGAGATACTGGTACCATTTCTGGCTGAAGTGACCTGTGAGGGACCAAGGGCCACCACCTGCCTTTTGGAGCTTTGAAGCTCTGGAGCCCTGGACCCACCCTGGCTGAGGCACTCAGCATACGACCTCAAGCTTGTGTAAGGGAACAGAACCCCAAGTTTGTGTAAGGTGCTGATCAGAGGCTTCCAGCTCAGGAAGAGGGAACAAAAGTGAAAGTGAAACTACCACCTCCGCCATTCTCCAGGCAAATTTGCATTGCCCTGCCCACCTATCAGAGCCTCCACCTCGATTCTCATGGTGACATGGTTAAACAGGAGATAAAGCTCCTCCCCTATGCTGAACAGACTGAGACAACTAAGAGTCACAGACCTCCCAGGCAGCAGGCTATCTGCCTGCACCAAAAGCAAAGGGGAGAGGCTGGAGATCAGAGCTCAAGTGACTTTAGTCACTAAGGAAAGATTACAGAACTAGTCTGATCTCTTATTTTAACCTTTGGTTTTATCATTCTGACTGTATGTTTTGCTCACTATTGTTTGCTTTCTTTTCTTTTCTTTTTTTTTTTTTTTTGAGTTGGAGTCTCACTCTGTCACCCAGACTGGAGTGCTGTAGCCACTCCAGATCAGCTGAAGACAGCTGAAGACAGAGAGCTTTCAAATGACATTTTGAACAATTGTAATCAAGATCTTAAAGCATTCTTTTTTTTTTTTTTTTTTTGAGTTGGAGTCTCACTGTTGCCCAGACTGGAGTTCAGTGGCCGCTCCTGGCCACTGCAGCCTTGACCTGCTGGGCTCCAGTGATCCTTCCACCTCAGCCTTCCAAGTAGCAGGAACTACAGGCATGTGCTACCACACCTGGCTAATTTTTTTTTTATTTATTGTAGAGATGAGGTCTCACCTGCCCAGGTGGGTCTCAAACCCGCGGGCTCAGGCAATCCACTCACCTCAGGCTCCCAAAGGTGGGGGATTACAGGCTTAGCCACTGAGCCTGGCTTGTTTGCTTTCTAACTTACACTATCTGTTTCATGATCTTATTGCTCTGTCTCTATGTAGCTACCAGTATTCCTTAGGGAATTTTCCTTCTGTGTTTTTTTTTTCACTTCTCTCTGGCCTTATGTCTCTTTTTCACCTGTTAGTTGGTATGTATGTCTGTTTTCCCTCTCACTCTTCTCTCTTTCTAACTTCCTATTGACTCCCCGCTTCCTCCATTATTTTCCTCTTTCATACTTCCTTCTACTCCAAGGACCCAAGCTACACCCAGCTGCACAGACAGATTGTAAGGCAGTAGGAAATAGGTTCTAGTGTGCTCATACACCTGTTGGTGGATGCTGTAATCAGCATACAGATTCTGGATCACAGTTTCCCCCTCAATTAAACCTCAAAACTGAGAAAAGTACAGACCGCAGCCCACACTCAAACCTCAAAAGTGAACAAAGCCAGAGGACCTTCATAAAGAAAAACAGGAGATTATACAAGTAAACAAAAGTAATCACACCTTCCCTGAAAAACAGAATTAAAGAAGGAGAGGGAAAGGGGGAGAGAGAGAAAAAACTACACAAATGAAGAAAAACCAAAAGAAGAATATGGGTCTCTCCCAGACCCCTGAGAGGGCAGACACTGAGAAAACTTACTTCAGAATGCAAACAATGAAGAGCCCCCAGAATGACTGGTCTCAAACTACAAACCTAGATATCAAGACATTAATGGAGAGATTAAAAAGAATTGAGGAGAGCTAAGAAAAAACTAGAAAGGAGCTGATATCTGACATAACAGTAATAAAGAATACTGTGAATGAAATAAATAACAAACTGATAAGCATGTAAAGCAGAAGTACCCAAGCAGAAGAAAGAATCTCAGAGCTTGAGGACCAAAATATAGAACTAACCCCAACTCTTAAAAACTCAGAAAACAAGCTCAAAAAGACAGAAAAAAAAAACTTCAAGAGATGAGCGATTACTTCAAGAGACTGAACCTAAAAGTAATTGGCCTTCCTGAGGCAGAAAGAGAGACAGAGACCACACTGCAACAAACCTTCCATGAGATCATTCAAGAAAATTTCCCTTATATAATCAACAATGCAAAAATTCAAACACAAGAGATTCAGAGAACCCCTGCAAGACAACAAATGAGAAGGCCAACTCCTAGACCCATAATAATTTGCCTAAATAAAGTAGGCATAAAAGAAAAAATCCTAAAGGCAGCAGAAGAAAGAGGCCAGATCACCTACGATGGAAAACCAATTAGAATAGCAGCAGATTTATCTACAGAAACCCTGCAGGCTAGGAGAGCTTGGAGCACTATCTTCAAAGTCCTAAAAGGTAAACAATTTCAACCAAGAATAAACTGCCCAGCCAGATTAAGCTTCTTCAGTGAGGGAGAATTAAAATCTTTCCCAGATATCCAATCCCCAAGAACTTATGCTGCCACCAAACCACCTCTGCATGAAACACTTAAGAAAGTACTAAACACAGAAGAAAAGGGGGAAAAAAGAACAACGTTCTTCACAAGAGCACAGGAAAAAGAATAAAATATACATGAACCAACCCCAAAACCAGAAGAAAGACAGTAAACCAAATGGAATAACAACTCTAAAAGAACTCTATTGTAGGGAAGAACTCTCAAATTTCAATAATTAGCCTGAATGTGAATGGACTAAATGCACCACTGAAAAGACATAGAATGGGAAAATGGATAAAATATCACCAGGCAACAATATACTGCCTTCAAGAGACCCATCTCACCAGAAAGGGCATGCACAGACTCAAAGTAAGAGAATGGGAAACAAATTTTCAGAAGAATGGAACATACAAAAAAGGAGGAGTCGCAATCCTAATTTCAGACAAAATACCATTTAAGCTATCAAAAATTTAAAAACATACAGAGGACCACTACATAATGATAAAAGGCTCACTCCATCAACAAGAAATATCTATCCTAAACATATATGCACCTAACAAAGGTGCACCAACTTTTATAAAGCAACTCCTAGGAAAACTAAAGAAAGATATTGACTCTAACACCATCATAACTGGGGGTTTTCATACTCCACTCACAACCCTAGACAGATCATCAGGACAAAAAATCAGCAATGAGATCCGGATCTCAATGTGACTCTTGACCAAATGAACTTAATTGATACCTACAGAACACTCCATCCAAAGACCACAGAATACACAGTCTACTCATCATCGCATGGAAAGTATTCTAAGATCAACCACATAATTGGCCATAAATCAAGCATAAGCAAATTTAAAAGGACGGAAATTTTACCATGCACCTTTTCAGACCACAGTGGAATAAAAATAAACGTTCACACCAACAAGGTTCCCCCAAAACCCACAAAGACATGGACACTAAACAGTATGATGCTAAACAACTCTTGGATCAATGATGAACTCAAAACAGAGATCAACAGAGACCTGGAAACAAATGAAAATGAAGAAACATCTTACCAGAATCTCTGGGACGCCATGAAAGCTGTAGTAAGAGGGGAATTTATATCCCTACAAACGCACATGAAGAAAATGGAAGGAGCACAAATTAACAACCTAACAAGCCACCTAAAAAGCTGGAAAAGCAAGACCACAAAAACCCTAATTTCAGCAGAAGAATCCAGATCACCAAAATAAAAGCCCCAAAAATCCAGGACATAGAAGACAAAAAGACAATACAAAAAAATCAATGAAACAAAAAGCTGGTTCTTCGAAAGGATAAACAAGATCAATGATCCCCTAGCTAGACTGACCAAAAAAAAATAAAGAAAAAACCCAAATAAGCAAAATCAGAAACACAAAAGATGAAGTCACATCTGACCCTGAAGAAATGCAAAAGATCATTAGCGACTATTATGTACACTTGTATGGAAACAAACTTGAAAACCTCAAGGAAATGGAGAACTTTCTGTCATCACACAACCTGCCTAGGTTGAAACAAGAAGAAACTGAGACCCTAAATAGACCAATAACAATCAAGAATATTGACTATGTAATAAGAAAACTACCTACAAAAAAAAAAAGCCCTGGACCAGATGACTTTCCAGCAGAACTCTACAAGACATTTAAGGAGGAGCTGATCCCAATCCTACTGAAGGTCCTTCAGGCAATTGAGAAAGATGGAACCCTCCCTAAATCATTTTATGAAGCTAACATCACATTGATACCCAAACCAGGTAAAAATCCAACAAAGAGAACTACAGGCCAATATCTTTGATGAACATAGATGCTAAAATTCTCAACAAGATCCTAGCAAACCGGATTCAACAACACATCTCAAAAATCATCCATCATGACAAAGTAGGCTTCATCCCTGGGATGCAAGACTGGTTCAACATTCGTAAAACCATAAATATAATTAAATACATCAACAGATGTCAAAACAAAAGCCACATGATTATATCATTAGATGCAGAAAAAGCTTTTGATAAAATCCAGCACTCCTTATTGATAAAAACCCTTGAACATCTAGACATACAGGGAACATACCTCAAAGTAGTAAAAGCCATCTATAAGAAACCCACAGCCAGCATACTCCTAAATGAACAAAAATTGGAACCATTTCCCCTGAAAACTGAAACAAGACAAGGATGCCCACTCTCACCCCTCCTATTCAATAGAGTATTGGAAGTCCTGGCTAGAGCAATCAGAGAAGAGAAGACATTCAGGGGTATCCAAATAGAAAAAGAGGAAGTCAAATTATCTCTCTTTGCAGATGACATGATCGTGTACCTTGAAAACCCAAGAGAATCTGTCAAAAACCTCCTTACACTGATAAAGGCCTTTGGCAAAGTCTCAGGATATAAAATAAATGTGCAAAAGACAATCGCATTTCTTTACACCAATAATAAACAAACAGAAACCCAATTAAAAAGCACAATTCATTCACAATAGCCACAAAAAAATGAAATACCTTGGCATCTTCCTAATCAGAGAAGTGAAAGACCTTTACAGTGAAAACTACAAAACTCTGCTCAAAGAAATCAAAGATGACACAAACAAGTGGAAAAACATTCCATGCTCATGGATTGGAAGAATCAACATTGTGAAGATGCCCATCTTACCTAAGACAATCTACAGATTCAATGCAATACCTATCAAATTACCAGCAACATTCTTCTCAGACCTAGAAAAAACAACACAGGAATTCATATGAAACACAAACGACCAAGAATAGCCAGAACAATCCTCAGCAAAAAAAAAAAAACAAAAAACAAAGCAGGTGGCATCACATTACCAGACTTCAAACTTCCATCAGAGTGCAGATATTTTCTTTCTTTCTTTCTTTCTTTTTTTTTATTTGGAGTCTCACTCTGTCGCCCAGACTGGAGTGCAGTGGCCGCTCCCGGCCACCGCAGCCTCACCTGCTGGGCTCCGGCGATCCTTCCGCCTCAGCCTTCCGAGTAGCCGGAATTACAGGCATGCGCTACCACGCCCGGCTGATTTTTTGATTTATTGCAGAGATGAGGTCTTGCTGCCCAGGCGGGTCTCGAACCCGCGGGCTCAGGCAATCCACTCACCTCAGCCTCCCAAAGGCGCGGGATTACAGGCTGAGCCACCGAGCCCAGCTAAGAAGAAATTTTTTTAAAAGTAAGAAGACAAGTTTACATTCACTGCAAAAGCATCAGTCATATTAATACATATGGGAATATTTCACATGCTGTCTGTTGATGTTAAATTCATTAATGGAAAGTCATACACCTCTATATTAAGAATGAAAGGAGACCAGAAGATAACTTGAAGAGTTTTGCTAGCAAACTCTAATAAAAGTAGACTTCCTAAGTCAAATAAATAATACTATTTTTTAATACTTGTTATATGCCTAAACCAATATCTGAAACCAAGTATTCATTTATCGGTAAGGATAATCAAGTTTGGGTCCCTGTTGACTGTATCCTGACAAATAATGCCAAGGTGGAATTGTGTTTTCAAGATTAGATGGAGGAAATTGTTTTCAGAGAGAAATTTTGTAAATATATGAATAATTTATAAGCATTGACTTTGAGGGTTCTGTAACACTTTCAGTATAATGTATCACACTATTGTTGAATGTATAGGCAAGTATAAAAGAGACCTGAGAGGATATGTGAGTTAACACTTTAAAAGTCTCATCTAGCAGGGCGGTTTTATCAAACTCCAATCTCTGGTTCTTAGATTTGAACTTTTTTTTTTTAATTTTTGAGCCTAAGTGTATGCAGAGTTAATCAGTGACTTAGGAATAATTCACACTAAACAAACTCACAGTAGATTGATGTATAAATTAAGATGCCTTATTACTGTTTTGTAATGATAACTAGAACTACCAATCAGACAAACATATCTGTGTATGACTTCCCTAGTAGAAATGATTTATGAGAAGTCAACTCATGAGGAATGATTCATGAGTATGAGATTTTTTTGTTTGTTTGTTTTGTATATTAAAGTCACACTTCATAATAATAATAATAGCAATAGTAATATAATAAGCAGCATCTGGGGCAGAGAATGTCAGTGACCAGTAAATATCCATGTGCTTATCAACACCGAGCTACTCTTCGAATTGGTTTAGAGTCATGTTTCCTGCTCTTTCAATGAAATGTGCCATGTGTTATCTTAGGACCAAATCAGAAAGGTATTAATATATCTCCTCCGTATTTCTCTTTCTTCTTGGAAGCAAACATGAAGGACACAGGATGCCATGGAACAGTAACCTGTGAGAACAGTTTAGATCCCTGATTACTGCTCTAGAGAGCTAGAGCTGTTAGACTTATAACTCATTTGGGATGTTAAGACACAAATGCTACTTTGTGAAACTTCTGTTACCTGAGACATTATCACAACATAACTTAGCACTACCTTGATTACTTAGTCATTTCAAACAGAGCATAGTGCACCTGATTCTTTGCCAGCTGTAGATTTATAGTATCCAAGTCTATACTATCATAATCTTCATAAAAACTGGAGAGATTACAGGTAAATTAGAATGCTTGGTTGCTCACAGTATGTTATTTCCAGAGCTGACTAATCCCATCCATTTTATTGCTATTGGTTGGCTTAAAATCCTATCCTGATACTGTTACCTTCTTTACAAGTTTGCTTCCTTACTGTCATTTCCATGTACCAGCTTTAAATACTGGGGTAAAAGAAGTTTATATGTTTGTTTAAATAATACCTTAAGTTAGAATATTGAGGGCTACTTAAGGGTATATTTTAAATAATATCAACCTATGTACATTTAATTAGGAATTGTTTTAGGAGGTTTAGACATTGGAGTCACGTTTACATTGCAACAAATATTTTTAAAGTTAGTAACCTCTTAACTGGATTATGAGTGCATGATTCTATCAAGTATATTGACTTTTTGTCTTAAGAAATGTTTAATATTCTTTTGATCCAAATGAATATTTTTCTAGATATTAGTGCCTTACTGAAAGTCACTAAAATGTGGAGGTCTAACACTTAACATTTTCATATAAAGCACTACTTTTAGAATTGACATTTTTCAAAAACAGAAAAACTTAGAACAGAAGCATGTTGCCCAAATGTTCATTTAGTAAACAATGTCATGAAATTTTACTGGACATGAGAAACAACTCATGGATAAAACTTTTATTGTTCAAAATTTATATGCATGAGAATATTTATAGCTTATAACAGTATAAATTTTAGGATGACTGACATTTAAATATGTCATTTTCTTCTTTCAAAGCATATTTTATACTAATATCTCAATGTATTTGCATATATATACATACATATTTAGAAAATACACACATGCACATACCCCTACACATATAAGATCTTATTGAAATATATAAATGCATACATATTAAACATATATACCAATGTAAATGTATATTATATTTTCATTTCAATAAGAATCTCTTTTAATCTATGTTGATGGGTAAATATCTAGTTATTAAGAATAATGGCAAGAAAGTGGAAAGTGAAATAGATAGGTGACACTGTTCTGTTTTAGATAATTCTGTCATGACAATTTAGAGGAAAGCATTAACACATGTTACTAGAGTAACATTAATTTGTATAGTAAAGCGCATATATAAAAGCCAAAGCACAAATAAATTAACAAGTATCACCCTTGTGCTCTGAAAGTGTCACGTTCTCTGCATGTCTGGAAATGATACGTGCCAGCGGCAGAATCTGCTTCAGTGGGTTGCAAAATGCTCACATAAATTAGTTATCTAGGTCAATGTTTTTCTTCAAAATTTTAGATAGAAAATAAAAGATCAGAATAGTATGAATTTCAGTGAGAAAAGGATTATCATGATCTATTTTTTCCAACCTAGGGAGTTTCACATGCATTATTTCATGTAACTTTCAAAACATTATTTGAGAAAGTTCCATTATTTTCATTTTAAAAACAAAAGGACTGAAATGCTATGTTTCTCTATCAAGAACACATGTTAGTAAATGCCAAAGTTACTATTTGACTTATTTTGTTGGTTTAAATCCAATATTATTCTAAATGTACATTATAACAATTTACCTTTGTATTTTATCACCACTGTATGATCCAAAGAAAGAACTGTTAGCTTTGGGAATGTAGCAATAGGGTGCAAACACAGAGAATAAGAAAAGAAAATTGAAAAGATCATTTGGTAACTCATTTTCTATGAAACGATTTATACCTATGAACAGGTTACCCAGTGTCATGGACTCTGTAGTGGTCCTGGGAAGGAGACAGATGTCTGATCTGTGTGGTTTAGTAAGTAGCCACATTAGCATTGACAGATGTCTTATTTTAGCTAGAAGACCACATTGCTCAGGGAACGTTAGGAGAATACTCATAGAAGTGCAAATCAAAGGAAAAGCTATGTAGAAATAATGCATCAACCCCAAAGACACAAATCAGTTCCAGGAACATGGACCAATTCAAAGTGGAAGGTTATATAAATAGAAAAATAATCAAAATGATTTCTGTAAGACATTCATGAAATATAGTTTAGAATAAAAAATAAGTATATAGCTGTAGTTTCTCAAAAATTTGAAATATTCAGAAGAGTCTTACTATGATAGTTTATGCATAATTCTGTGTAGCAATGAGAATTAGAAGATCTCTTGTGAATACTTTCATTTATATAACTCAGTATGAGTATTCACACAAACCAGAAGCAATCTATTGAGTCTCAATGATCTGTGAAAAGGACATGTAAAGCAGGGAGAAAGGCCGTGAACCAGATGGACTGGTTAACAATAGACCATTCTACAAATTGCCAAGAAAATAAAAACAAGAGGTATGAAACAGTAGCCTTGACATGAATATTTCCCCTGATCTGATAGAAACAAACATTACGATGACCCTATACTTCCAGCAAACATAATCATTGTGTTTACAATAATAACCAATTGTTCTTACCCATGTGGAACCAAAATTAATTTCTAAATGATGAACCAACAGATTGCAATAAACTTCCCTAACATTTAGGAATAGAAATAACCAGGTAATTGAGTTTACTCTTTCAGCATTTAGGGAAAATGTTTAAGACATATAAATTTTGTATATTTATAATATGAGATGGCAAATTTAATTGATAACGATTTTTTCCAGATCAAGGAAAAAAATAACAGAACTTAGTGAAACAGAAACACTTTACTAAATTTGACAAATATTAGGGCCACCCTTGGTGGCTCAGCCTGTAATCCCAGCACTTTGGGAGGTCAAGGCAAGTGGGTTGTCTGAACCCACGGGTTCAAGGCCAACCCAGGTAACTTGACGAGACCTCATCTCTACAATAAATCAAAAATTAGCCCCGCATGGTAGCGCGCACCTATAGTTCCAGCTACTTGGAAGGCAGAGGCGGAAGGATCGCTGGATCCAGCAAGTCAATGCTGGGTTGGTTGTGAGTGTGCCACAGCACTCCAGCCTGGGCGACAGAAAGGGACTCCAACTCAAAAAAAAAAGGAAAAGAAAGATAAGTTTTAGATAAATACCAGTAGACTGTTGAATGAAACAAATAGTACTCCTAGGAAAGATGGTAACTCAGGTGAACAATTTAAAAATGTTTTTCTGTGTAGAAAATATATGTTAGTAAATATGGATACTTGAGAAACATTATTCTGTACTGAAGGAGTCATATAAAAAGAGAGAGAGATAGCTGTGACTTATTGATACACTCCAAATGCCATGGATCAAAATTGATGGACTAGGACATTTTCATAAGTTCACATTTATTTTGTTAATACCCAGGTGAGGATTGCTATAAAATTTCAAATATATTGTTTACATGACAAACATCATTAAATAATTCAGAACATATTTACACATAATATTATGCAACTAGTTTAGAATGGGTTAAATTTTAACCCTAAAATCAGAAGAAATGCTTTCAAAATTAATGATGTAGGTCAGAAAAATGACAGCAATAGCTGAATATTAGTTATACCCCTCAGGCAGAAACATAGGATTCACTTGAAATATACAAGCCTTTAGTCTAGAGAAGAGGTGTTGCTGGAGATAGATAAAAGAGAAAGTCTGAGTACCAGACCTTCAGCATGTAAATGTTCATAGGTTTAGAGGATGATTACAATCCAGAAAAACACTCTGTGATGAGAAGAAAACTTGGAAAAGGATGTTATCTTAGTACAGAGGTGAGATAAATATTTCAAATAAATAAAAAGTTTCATAACTGGTATTAATAAAAGAGAAAGGAAATCTTAACATTGATTATTAGATTTTAACAGGAATATTAAAACTATATGTCTTTTAAACTATAAAAATTTGTTTACTGTTAATCAGTGACATTTCCATTTAATGATGGTAATATTCGAGGTGAAGAGATTTGCCTTAGAATTACACTTCAGGGACTTCCACTTTTGTTTATGATGAGGCAAAATATACAATAAAGGGAAAAAATTTAAAATCTCTATAAATGAAAATTTATATATCAAGATAACCAAGACAAAGATGACTCAAGTGATCAAGACATATCTTGGAGACAAGGAATCTGCAGGAAGGTGAACCACAATTCTCTAGTATTTGTGAATCCCGTCAAAATACAAGCAGCAAAGTCCAAAAGGAAGATACATGTTGGTAATTTCAAGGGCTAGAAAGTCAAAAGTGGAATTGGGTCTGCTTCCTGTTCCTTATGTGTGTTAAAACTTTGTGAGATAGGAGGTATCGTACTCCATTCAAGCTGCTATAGCAAAATATCACACACCAGGAGGCTTATAAACCAAAATGTATTTCTCATAGTTCTAGTGGCTAAAAAGTCTGAGATCACAGTACCTACACATTCAGTGTCAAGTAAAGGCTTGTTTCCTAATTTACTGATGTTGCCTTCTAGTTGTGGTCACATGAAGTAGAAGGGGATATGGCAGCTGTCTAAGGTTTATTTAATAAGGTTACTAAACCAATTTATGAATATATAAGAAACTGCTCTAAGAGAAAGGAAAAGAACAATAGAAACAGAGACACAGAAGACATAGTTACTGGAATAATCTAAGATAAATATAAAAATATATTTAATCTGTTCTATAACATTAATGTGAAGTTGGAGATTTTTTACTAGAGAACTGACATTTATTTGTTAAAATAAAATAGTCCCTTTCAGCTTAAGCTGCAAGGAAAAACTATCAAACAGAACAATTAGAACTCAAAAATGTAATTATTCACCAGGTGCAAAATAACGCAAAGCAGATCAGAGAGAAACAAAGGTATACACCCACAAAAAAGGTATACATAAATATTTATAGCAGCATTACTTGTGTTTTTTTTTTAAAAAGAAAGAATCCAATATGAAAATGATAAGGAAATGTGGCATATTTAAATAATAAAATAATATAAAATATGGTATTTCATACAATTGAGTATTAACTGGCAATAAAAATAAATGAAAAATTGATACACACAATAAATCTGAGAATAATTATGATAAATAAGAAAAATCAGACAAAAAAGAATACTGATTAGATTATTCCATTACATAAAACTAGGAAATGCAAATTAATCCACAGTGACAGGAAACAGTTCAGTGGTTGCCATGGACAGGTCAACATGGACAGGGATAGGAGGAAGAGATTACAGATGTATATGAGGAATAGATCAGGAAAGGCTGGGAGGAAACTCAAGGGGATTATGTGAAAAATATACAGAAAATGTAAGCAAAATACTTTTTAAAATCTTAGTGTGCAAAACTTGATGTTTGCCTGTATATATATATATATATTAAACAGTAGACTTTAAATGAATGCATTTCATTTATGTGTAGGTAAGGTATACCTCAGTAAAGCTAGTTTTAAAAAACAAAGGATAACCACCTAAAAGCAAGTTATTTATATAGATCTTGTTTTGTTTAGTGACTCAGTCTCAAACTAAGTTTGATTAATCACTCAGCAGGAGGAGGATTAATTGAACACCATAATAATAAACCAGCTGGAAATCTGAGTATTCCTTATAATTCCTGGCAATTCTATTTTTTTAAATCTCGATTAAAAAGTGCATTTTGTCATATGGAGACATCTCATGAAGAGCTCAAGACTGCAAAAGCAATAGAAATTTTATACCAGAATATAGCTTACTTATCACAATCCTTCAACTTGACTGCATAAATTTCTGATCTTTGTTTTTTGCTTTATTAAATAAACTCATGCCAGTAAGGTTATTTTCTGACGTATAAATTGAGTTAAACTCATGCTGATAATTTGAAATCCAGGAAAATCATCACAACATGTTTGTTGTATGTTAAAACTCATTTAGGCCTTTAGAACAAAGTTGTGTTGAACAACCATCATAGAAATAAGAATAGCCAATTATTTTAGCATTTATTTTGATTACTTATTAAGTACTTTACATATTTATCTCATTTAATCCTTGGCAGTTTTTAATATTTATTGTAATCTTAGATATATTCATGTGTTGTTCTGAAGCAAACGTGATTTCTGAATCGGAGACAGATATTATTGCTTACAGCAATAATGGCATCAGTTTCCCACACATCATTCCTCCCGTTCTGTGGTGAGGCAAGGAAAACTCAATGGTTACCATCATGAGACTAAGAGTCTATACCCCAGAAAAGGATTTCCAGAAATATGAGCCTGGACATTTATACAGAAACCACTATAAACCCTCCTCTCAAAAAGGAGAGAAGATGTATATATTCAATGCAAACTAATCCTTTAGAATGCAGATGTTTACTTGAGGGTTTCATTCCCCTTCGGAATATGAAAACACGTCTCTAGGAAGATAACTCTGTAAATAAACCTGAAGTTTTTCACTTATGTATAATGTTACCATTTAATTTTCAAGACCTGTGCTTTAACCCAGATACCAGATTTCTACATGTACTACCTGTTAACAGATGTGAAAATATCCACACGGCTCCCTCATAATCTTTACCTAAGTTCCACCTCCATTATATTGGTAAGAAAAATATCTATGAAATACAGTATTTTGCATAATAATAAGTAAAAGGAAAAGATGCAAGATTCTTTTCTGGGTATATGTGGCTTCAGGAACAGAGTTCTTACTCTCTCCATCATACTACTTTTTTATTACTACAATTTAGGAATAATTTGCCACAAAAAATAGAGGAAGGACTTGGATAACCTTTATTATAATTTACTTTTCCTTCATATTATCTAAAGCCCAGCAATTTTAAACTTATTTTTTAGAGATATCTCTCTAGTAAATAAAACAAAGCAAATAAATAGAAATATTTACATGTTTTCATATCTTGTTTTATGCCCTACAAAATACCCTTGTGACATATTTTGATCCAGACAAATATTTCCTAAAATATTCTCCAAAGATGAAAAGGTTGTGTACTGTCTACATTCAGTTTTGAAATGCTCATAAGATGCACAACATATAGAAACAAATAAGCGTCATTATCTTTTAACAAACTTTACTGGTAAATATTTTTTTATTCACTATTATTTTCTTTTATTTTAAAATAATAAACACAAATCTATATAGAAACAATAGCAACCTTTTCCACTTCAATTTCTAATTATAATTTGAATAAATTACTTTACAAGATCAAGATCACAACAGTTATATCTGTTTTTATATTTTTGATTTATTCTATTGATATTAAATTCACTCGTGTGAAAATTTGAATAGCTAGTTATATTGCTGTTGCTTTCTGGAAAACAATTTTTTTAGTGAATTATTCCTTTCATTTGTAGTTTTAACCTGATAAATAAAAAAACCTTGTTATAATGTGTCCATATTCATGTTAAAACTATAGCAAAATTATCCAATTGTAAACAAAATATCTTCAAAATTAAGTAAAATTATCCAAGTGTAAGCAAATATCTTGAAAATTCACCATTTATTATTTGCCTCTCTGAGGATCTGAAACACTAGGCATTTACTAATTTAAAAACATTTACTGTACTCATTACCTTATTATGTAAGAGAAGATGGTATCTATAAAGCTATTACAGTTTCCAGCATCCTCTGGCATATTTCATCTCATATAATGATCAGAAGTTAAATGTTTTAAATTGAACATTAGTATTTACTGTTGTTGTTTTTTTTTCTATGTGAAATTACTTGCAACTCTCTCCTGCCTGTCCTCATGAAAAAAATAAGAACTCTAAAAAAAAGAGTCAGCTAATCCTTCTGAAGGAAAAGAGCCTTTGAGAAACCTGCTTCTCTAGAAGAAATGTGCACCTGAAAAAAGAGTTATTTTGGAAAGTATGACCTGTAGTTTTGGATGTAAAAAACAATAAAAAAAGATATAATTCAGCAAATAAACAATAATTCTTTTACTACCTCAGAAATAGCATTTTAGTAAAAGTAACTAAGTATACAAAATATGAACTATATGTTAACCACTGTGCTAAGCCCTTCATAGACATAATTTCATTTCATCTTTACACCAGCCTGTACTATAAATATTTGGAAGTAGGCCAATAATTAAAAGATACTCATGTGAATAAGTTTGTTGAAAATACAGATACTATCAATACATATTTTAATTTTAAGTATGTAATTTATTAGCATTAATATTTATAAAAAAGATATTGTTTAAATGTGTTATAATAAGTATTTTTAAAAGTAGTCTAAAAGTATTCTTCAATAATTTGAGCCAAATATTTGGCTGGATGAATATGATAAAAAAGATCTAAATTATGAAAGAAAAACTCAAAATTTTTAACATCTTCCATAAGTGGCATAAGCCTATTCATATATTTATTTCCCAAAAGCTTCAAAATTCTTATTTATTTATTTATTTATTTGAGTTGGAGTCTCACTCCGTCGCTCAGACTGCAGTGCAGTGGCCACTCCCAGCCACCGCAACCTCGGCCTGCTGGGCTACGGCAATCCTTCCGCCTCAACCTTCCAAGTAGCCAGAATTGCAGGCACGTGCTACCACACCCAGCTGATTTTTTTGATTTATTGTAGAGGTGAGGTCTCGCCAAGTTGCCCAGGCGGGTCTCGAACCCGCGGGCTCAGGCAACCCACTCACCTCAGCCTCCCAAAGGCACGGGATTACAGTATGAGCCACCGAACTCAGCTTTATTTATTAATTAAATACTTTTAAAGTCTTATCTAAGCATATTTTCAAGTGTTAAGTGGTCTTTTTTATGTTGTAGCAGAAAAATCAGCAGACCTGATTTTTCCGGGAGAAGTCCAGAGTTATCAAACATGATATTATTATTCATAAAAATTGTATAGTCCTAAGAAATTGGACTTACATGAAAGATCTGCAAGGTTTTCTCAAATTCATAGAGCCCTGGAATTCAACATTATTGTATCTATGAACCAAATAAATTCAAAATTGAATTTAGCAGTGTAGAAAACTGAGTTATTCTTGAGATTTCACTTGGTTAATGAAGAACTGGGTAAGGCATAGCTTAATATACAATTTTGGACTACTGAGCCATCTCCTCTGTGTTATAAAGTCAATCTTGATCAATATCCACCAATTTTATATTATTTGGAATGATGTAATTACTAAGTTAGCATGTTAATATCTTGTCATTTCACTCCAGAAGATATGTAACTAAGTATAAAAATGTTTAAGGGAAGTTACAACTCCTTGAGAATATTATTGCATAAAGAAATCTTCACACATTCAATAATTTTAATTTTAAAAATTTAACTGCGTATACTTTTTTTTTTTAATTGGAGTCTCACTCTGTCACCCAGATGAGTGCAGTAGCCGCTCCTGGCCACCACAGCCTCGACCTGCTGGGCTCCAGCAATCCTTCCGCCTCAGCCTTCCAAGTAGCGAGAACTATAGGCACGTGCTACCACGCCCCGCTGTTTTTTTATTTATTGTAGAGATGAGGTGTTGCAGCCCAGGTGGATCTCGAACCTGCAGGCTCAGGCAATCCACTCACCTCAGCCTCCCAAAGGCGCGAGATTATAGGCTGAGCCACCGAGCCCGGCTTGCGTATACTTTTATAACTACTTATTTCACTTAACTCTCAAAAGAAATTAGTGCACACAAAGATATACACAATAATATCCACAACTGTTTTATGAATAATAGGCAAAAACTAGAAGTAATACAGATATGCATCAATACATGAATAGAGGGGAAAATAGTGATTAATCTATATAAAATACTCTGAGAAGTAAAAATCAAAACTAATGGGAGGACATCTGGCAAGATGGTCATGGGACAGGTGGGACTGTGAGAATATCTGTGAAAGTGAGTGTCCCCCCCCCAAAAAAACTCTCGCTTTTCCCCTTGCCATGCCAGTTCAAACGCTGGAGACCAGTAGTCCCACACACTGCTCGGCTACCACGGCTGTCACCACCACCACCCTACCCCAGGCAGCCCTCAGCCCCCCACCCTGTGGCACTCTAAGCTCCCTCCCCGTTGGCACTGCCCTGCCCTGCCCCAAGATGCCGTCACTCCTCCTAGGGTGACCCTGAGCTCCTGAACCCATGGAGCTCTGGGTTCCCTCCCTGACTTGTACCACCCCACCCTGCCCCAAGCCTCTGCTGCCTGGGGTGACCCTCCTGGGGTGGCCCTCGGCTCCCACCCCATGGAGCTCTGGGCTCCCTCATTGGCTGCATCACCCTGCCCCCAACCACCCTGCACTATGCCGACCTGCAATGCCCGCCATCTTTCACTTTGCCTCCCCTGGCTTGCCCCTGGCCATGGTGGAACCAGAGATCAGCTGGAGCCCTGAGACCAGAGACCTGCATTGCCCCTCCCAGCTCTGCCCGCCTCTGCTCAGCTATGCCTCTGGCTAGTCTCCAGCTTGGAACCTAAGAACAAAGAAAGAAAAGAGGCCTAAACCACTCTGTGCCATACTGACCTGCAGTACCCAGCTTTCTTGCACTCCACCTCCCCCAGCTCAGCCCAGGCCACAACAGAACCAGAAATCAGCTGGAACCCTGAGACCAGGCAGAGATCTGTATTGCCCCACCCAGCTTTGCCCAGCTTCCAACTTGGGATTTAAGTTGGTATATTTGTCTGTTTTCCCCCTTACTCTTTTCTCTCTCCATCTTCTTCTTTCTTCCTCTTTGTTCCAATCTTTTCCTTTTTCTTACCACATTTTGCTTTCAGGGAGCAAACCTATACACCCACTGCGTGGACAGTTTGCAAGGCAGTGGGAAGTGGGTTCAAGGGCATCCATTCACCGGTCAGTAAATATGGGGATCTTCAGATAGATTTTGAATCACAGCTCCTCCCTCAATTAAATCTTAAAACTGCAAAAATTATAGCCCTTAACCAACAGTGCAGCTTCAGAATTGAACAAAGCCAGAGGATTCACATAAGGAAGAATAGGAGTTTAAGAAACAGAAATAAAAGCAACCCTGCCACCCCTGAACAAAGAATTAAAGAAAATAGGGAAAAAAGGAAAAAGAGGGGAAGAAAATGTTCACAAATGAAGAAAAAGCAAAAGAAGATTATAGGTCTCACAAAGATCTGTGGGAGATAAGTCACTGAGAAAATAGACTTCAAACGCAAACAATGAAGAGCCCCTAAAATGACTGGTCACATACTGTAAACCCAGACATCAAGACATTAATCGAGTGAATAAAAAGAATTGAGGACAGATAAGAGAAAATAGGAAGGAGTTGATAACTAAGATAACAGCAGTAAAGAATACTGTGATTGAAATAAATAATAAACTAATAAGCATGGAAAGCAGTGTTAGCCAAGCAGAAGAAAGACTCTCAGAGCTTAAGGACCAAAACATACAAATAACCCAAACTATCCAAATCATAAAAAGAAGCTTAAAAAGACAGAATAAAAACATCAAGAGATGAGCAATTACTTCAAGAGACTGAACCTAAGAGTAAATGGACTTCCTGAAGCAGAAAAAGAGACAGAGACCACCCTGGAACAATCATTGCATGAAATTATTCAAGAAAACTTCCCTCATCTCATTAGCGATGTGAAAAACCAAACACAAGAGATTCAGAGAACCCCTGCAAGACAAAAAATGAGAAGACCAACTCCCAGACACATAATAATTCACCCAAACAAAGTAGGTATCTCAACATTCTTCATAAGAGAACAGGAAAAAGATTGAAAACACACATGAATCAACCCAAAAAACAAAAGAAAGACAACAAACAGAAACAACAACTCTATAAGAACCACAACAAACAGAAACAACAACAACTCTATAAGATGGATAAACCATCACATTTCAATAATTAGCATGAATGTGAATGGACTAAATGCACCACTGAAAATACACAGAATCCAAAATGGATAAAATATCATGAGGCAACAATATATTGTCTCCAAGAGACTCATCTCAACAGAAAGCAGCAGTTGTGATCCTAATTTCAGATAAAATAACCTGTAAGCTATTACAAATTTAAAAAGATGCAGAAGGTCACTACATAATGATAAAAGGTTCAATCCATCAACAAAAAATATCCATCCTAAACATATATATACCCAACATAGGAGCACTAACTTTGATAAAGCAGCTTCTAGGCAAACTTAAAAAAGATATTGACTCTAACACTATCATAGCTGGGGACTTTAATACCCCACTCAAAACCCTAGACAGATCATCAGGATACAAAATCAGCAAGGAGATCTGGAACCTAAGTCTGACTCTTGACCAAGTGGACTTAATTGATACCTACAGAACATTCCATCCAATGACCACAGAATATACATTCTAGTCATCATTGCATGGAATGTACTCTAAGATCGGCCACATCCTTGGCTATAAATCAAGCAAAAACAAATTTCAAAATATTAAAATTTTGTCATGCACCTTTGCAGACCACAGTGGAATAGAAATAAATATCAACACCAACAAGGTTCACCCAAAATCAACAAAGTATTGGAAACTAAACAGCATAATGCTAAGCAACTCATGGGTCAACACAGAAATCAAAACAGAGATTAAGAGATACATGGAAACAGATTAAAAGGAAGAAACATCTTACCAAAATCACTGTAATGTCATGAAGGCAGTAGTAAGATGGGAGTTCATATCTCTGCAAACACACTTGTTGAAAATGGAAGGATCACAAATTAATAGCCTAACAAAACACCTAAGGAAGCTGGAAAAGCAAGACCATAAAAACCCAAACATCAGCAGAAGAATTCAGATCACCAAAGTAAAAGCCCCAATCCAGAATACAAGACAAACAGATAATACAAAAAAATCAATGAAACAAAAAACTGATTCTTTGAAAGGATAAATAAAATTGATGGTCCCCTAGCTAGAATGAGCAAGAAAAAGAGAGAAAAAGCCCAAATAAACACAGTCAGAAATGCAAAACGAGAAGTCACACCTGATCCTGATGAAATACAAAAGATTCTCAGAGAATACTATGCATACTTGTATGGAAACAAACTTGAAAATGTAAAGAAAATGGAGGACTTTCTGACATTACACAACCTCCCTAGGTTGAAACAAGAAGAAATTAGACCCTAAATAGACCAATAGCAATCCAGGAAATTGACTACGTCATAAGAAAACTACCTTAAAAAAAAGCTCTGGACCATATGGCTTTCCAGCAGAATTGTAAAAGACATACAAGGAGGAACTGATACCAATCCTACTGAAAGTATTCCAGGCTATGGAAAAAGATGGAACTCTCTCTAATTCATTTTATGAAGCTAACATCACATTGATACCCAAGCCAGGTAAAGACCCAATAAAGCAAGAGAACTACAGGTCAATATCTTTGATGAACATTGATGCTAAAATTCTCAAATTTTCTAGTAAACTGGAATCAACAACACATCTCAAAAATCATCCACCACGACCAAGTAGGCTTCATCCCTGCAATACAAGGCTGCTTCAACATTAATAAGACCATAAACATAATTAAATTCAACAACAAATGCTAAAACAAAAGCCACATGATTATATTATTAGATGCAGAAAAAGCTTTTGATAAAATCCAGCACCCCTTCTTGATAAAAACCCTCGAACATCTAGGCATAGATGGGACATACCTCAAAACAGTAAGAACCATCTACGAGAAACCCACAACCAGCATACTCCTAAACAGACAAAAATTGGAAACATTTTCCCTGAAAACTGAAATAAGACAAGGATGCCCACCCTCTCCCCTCCTGTTCAATATAGGTTTGGAAGTCCTACATAGAGCAATCAAACAAGAGAAGCTAATCAGGGGTATCCAAATAGGAAAAGAGGAAGTCAAGTTCTCTCTCTTTGCAGACAACATGACTGTATACCTTGAAAACCCAAAAGAATCTGTCAAAAACCTCCTTGCATTGATAAAGGACTTTGGCAAAGTCTCGGGGTATAAGATAAATGTGCAAAGGTAATCGCATTTCTATACACCTATAATAAGCAAACAGAAACCCAAATAAAAAGCAAAATTCCATTCACTATAGCCTCAAAAGAAAAAAAAAATGAAACAACTTGGCATCATCCTAACCACATGTGAAAGACCTTTATAATGAAAACTACAAAACACTGCTCAAGAAAATCAAAGATGACACAAACAAGTGGAAAAATATTCCATGCTCGTGAATTGGAAAAATAAACATTGTTAAGATGTCCATTCTTCCTAAGGTAATCTACAAATTTAATGCAATACCCATCAAATTACCAGCATGTTCTTCTCAGATCTAGAAAAAACAATACAGGAACTCATGTGGAAACATAAACTACCAAGAATAGCCAAAACAATCCTCAGCCAAAAAATCAAAGTAGGTATCACACTACCAGACTTTCAACTTTATAATAAAGCTACAATAATCAAAACAGCCTGGTATTGGTACAAGAAAAGGCCTATAGGCCAATGGAATAGAATTGAGATCCCAGAAGCAAAACCTCAATTTCTCAACCAAATCATCTTCAACAAAGCCTCCACCACCTACCACTGGGAAGACAAGAACCTATTTAGTAAATGGTGCTGGGAAAACTGGCTGACCACATGCAGAAGATTCAAACAGGACCCCTATCTATCCCTATACACAAAAATTAACACTAAATGGATCAGAGACCTAAATGTCAAACCTCAAACTATAAGAACCTTAGAAAATGCAGGAGAGACCCTTACAGAAGTTGGAACTGGCAACCAATTCCTTAGCAAATCGTGAAATACACAGGTCATAAGAGATAAGATAGACAAGTGGGACCTCATCAAACTGACAAGCTTCCTCAAAGCCAAAGAAACCAAGAGAGCAGGGAGACAGCCCACAGACTGGGAAAAAATATTTGCCAACTCCATGTCTGACAAAGACCTAACATCAAGGATCTACACGAACTCAAACATGCTGAAAAGAAAAAAAAAAAAAAAAAACATAGCCCCATTATAAAGTGGGCAAAAGATATGAATAGACACTTCTCAAAAGGAGACATAAGAGCAGCCAACAGATACATGAAATAATGTTCAGCCTCACTAGTCATCAAGGAGATGCAAATTAAAACTACACAAAGATACCACCTAACAACAGTCAGAATGACCATCATCAAAAACTCAAAAAATAACAGATGCTGGAGAAAAGGGAACACTTGCACACTATTGGTGGGAGTGTAAACTAGTACAATATCTGTGGAAATCAGTGTGGCAATTCCTAAAAGTTCTAAAAATCAACCTTCCATATGACCCTGCAATCCCCTGTTGGGAATATACCCGGAAGAACTCAAATCACTCTATAAAAAAGATACCTGCACGTGTATGTTTATCACAGCATTGTTCACAATAGCAAGAACATGGAACCAAATATGCTGCGCATCAAAAGAGGACTGTATTAAAAAATATGGTACATATACACAATAGAATATTATGCAGTCATAAAGAAGAACAAAATCCTGAACTTCGCTGCAACCTGGATGAAATTAGAGTTTATAATACTGAGTGATTTTTCACAGAAACAAAGATCTGAGTATCACGTTCTCACTCATAAGTGGACCTTGAATAACTACAATAATACTATAAGAAAAGGACTGACAGTAGTGGGAAATTGTGGGTGAGGTTGGAGGGGTCAGGGAGGTGGAATTAACAGTAGTCAATATCTGCCTGGGGAAGGGGGGCACACTTCATCAACAAGTGTACCTGCACAATGAATATTTGTATACCTAACCCTGAATTGTATCCCACAATTTTTAAAAAATGGGTAACATCTCACAGTAATATTATTGTTTTGCAGTTTTTCTGGTAGAAATTTATTAATTTGCATCTAACACTGACATATTTAAGATACCTAGTTTCATATTACTTACAAGTTTAATTTATTTTATTCATTGAATTAAGTACTTTAGAAGCATTATAATAAAAATATACAAAAAGGAAACTAGGTATTTAAAATATATAAAGATTGTCAAAAACATTTGAAAGTATGTATATTTTATAATGACCCCAAACATTTATAAAGACTGATTAAAAAGCAATTGTGACTACCTACATTTGCTAGTCCTAATAACATAGGATACGTTTTAGAAACCTATGCTTTAAAATTCTTAACTTCAGTAATTTGAAAATTAATTAAAATAAACTCTCTATTACTTATTTCTGTGAGCAAATCTGCCTTCCAGGACATCAAAAAAAGGAAAATGAAAACTAAAAAAATTTTTCTATAGAGTCTCAGACAATAAACACAACTTCAGATTTAGGGTGATCAGAGATCACATTCTTAATAGTCTCTTAGATTTAAAAAGATTTTATGGCATAGCAGATTAACCAGAAATATTGCACAGTGGCTAGTAGCAGGACTTCAGAGTTCTACCTCTCCTTTTTTGTACCTTTTGTGAATTGTGCTCATCAATGCACAAATAATGGTGCCTTTCTTGTGGGCATAAATTTTATTTTAGCAATTTTTAAAAAATATACATCTTGTAATTTGCCCTTATGGTTACATACTGAAATTTTTTATCGTGATACCTTCTTTATTTTCTCCAGTTTGTTTCTCTCCTTTTCTATTCTTTTATGTAATATAATATATGAATACATATCCAAGAGGATAATCTATTTCACTTAATTATTACTATGTGTAAAAAAATTATAAAGGCAATGGTCCTGTGTAATAATGATAATAATAATCTTAATTATTCACCTAACAACAGCCTCAAATAGAAGTTACAAACGGAGAAGAGTCTAAAAGACAAGATAATGAGATCATTTTCAGCATGTTTCTGTATGTTTCTGCATACTTCCTACCTCCGAGCCTTATAATTTCATAATACTCTATCATGAGAATGAGTTTCTGAATTCTCCAGACAAAGAGTTGTTTCTCTTAGCAATTATAATAAAAATTTAAAAAAGAAGTAGCTTTTAAACTGAATTGCTTCAACATTCCTAAAACTCCCTGGACTCCTGTTAGCATAGCTTACTGTATTTGTAGTAAAAGCACATTTCTCCTTTTTTGTATACATTTCAAAATTTTTATTACTACCTTATAAAACAATTAAATCATGAAGTAAGAAAAAACAATTGAATGGTGACTAAACAGCCATGGCTACTACACAGTATTAAAAATTGAAAATGAGCACAGTTTAGCTTTACCAGCTAATTTCGCGAGGTATCACCCTAAGGCGTCAACACCATATATCACGATCGGTGCTGCTTGGCTTGCAGGCTCTCTCACCAGCAGCTTTTACAAAGCAAATTAAGAACTTCTTGAAGTTTTCTTTGCTCCGAAAAGGAAAACATTTGACCTTCTTTATGTACAAGTCCTTTGTGGCCAACTGAAGTGTCATATTTCCCTTAAGTTTTCCAAGTTCGAAGTTACAATAATACAAAAATTTGATGCAGGGTGTAATTATTCAAGTTTTTAAAATTCAAAAAACTCATACAAATTATAGTCTTCAGAAAGCTATATATTTTGAAAAATAATTGAATCTATTCTACATAGACACAGCATGCTACCATCCCTACTTTAAAATGCAAATATATTTTATATATTTGTTAGCTCTTGAGTATATTTAATTATTATAAAAATGTTTGCTGGGTGCAGAAAATATCATTCATTTTTAATATGGTATAACAATTATGCTTTGAGTTAGCAACCCAAAACTCAATCCAGTCTCATAGTTAAGATTTCATAGCAGTCTTTGAGAGAGTAGAAGTGATTATTGAGTTTTACAAACCATTTATAGTAATCATATAATTGAATGATCAAAGTCAAGTTTGGAAAAATAGATTCGTCTAGCTGTGTGCTCTTACTTTTTCAATGAGGAAACTGAAGGGCTAAAAATTATGAATTTCTCCAAAGTCTGTGACAGAGTTTAAATTGCATAGCTCCTAATTTGATGTTTATTCTATTGAAAAATAAGTAGTTAGTGAAGTTTGTCAAATAACAACTCAACTACCTCCAAAATCATTTGACATCATCAGAATCAGGAGTTCATTTTCCTTTTCATACAAGTGTTTTTTTAGAAAAAAATGCTTATGGTCAACCAACTTCAACTCTTTTATTGGCATCCTTAATGTTGAGATGGAAGTCAGTGGTTGTAAACCATGGGGTTTTAGGTCCATTTACAAGGTCATTGCTAATTAGAATTGAATGCAACCGACTGTTTGCCTCTTTGTTATGAATTTTACTTATCTATTTCAATTGTGCTGCTGTTATGCTTATTCAACATACTTTGGCTTGCCCTGAATCTATGTGTAGAAAATGAATCAGTAGGAAGAACTTTTAGGCATCCAATCCTCTGGCAACATTTTTATTGCAAATAATAAAGTGGTATTAGGCTACCTATAATATTATTTTCTACATTAATTATTGGAATACTTGTCTGAGTGTACAAAGTGGGTTAGTCCCTCCATAAGCACTATTATAATACAGTGTGCAGTTCCTTCATAGCCGAATGGGGTTTGTTTATTTTTCTTTCACATCTACTAAACTCCATGTCCCTTAAGGACAAGAAACGTATCATATCTGCCATTTTACTACCGGTGCATACAACATGGTGAAACTACCAGTTCATAGCCTGTCACATAACAGTTTCTCAGTAAATATTTTAAATGAATGAATGGTTTATTGACTGAATCCTAGATCTCAGAAACATGAAGTTTCCAGAACACTAATATCAAAAGACAAAATTCCAAATTAAGTGTTTTTAGCATAGCAATTTTACATGACACAACTACAAATAACCAATTCATAAAACAATATATAAATTTTAAAGTCCTAAAGAAAAAAATGCTACTATTGCACTCCAATAGGTAAAAATTATACTGACTAATGCAATGTTGAATTTTAAATAGTAATTATTATATTTTAAATACTTTTTATGTAGTATGATTGATTGTAATGGGTCATGTACTGCAGTAATGGAAAGATTTTTCCCATAGAAACAAAAACTGAATGCAAACATTTTTCTGTTAGATTCTTGGTTATCTTTGATGAGTAGATTTTTTCCCACTAATTTTTTGCCATAAATATACAGTAATTAAAAATAAGCTGCACAAATATCTGGGTTTTACCTACATTAGGAATAAACACATAATTAAATACTTCTATAGAGAAATAGCAATCTATTCTATAAATCCACAACTACTCTTTGTACATTTTTGTTCATCCTTATTTTCTTACTTTTCTATCTATACTGCACAGCAAAAGCTAGGCATCATGTAACATAAGAAAGGATTTTCACACATACATGTACAAAACCTACCATATGTGTATCTCATTTCTTATTTATTTTGTTTGCACTTAAAGATTTCAATCTACTTCTGAATGACAGCTTTTTGTGTTTTATTCTCTCCTTTCTCTGTTATCACATAAGAACCTTTTTTCTCTGAGTTTGGATTCCTTCATCATAGACATTCATGAACTTATGAATGCACAATACCCATTACTGTTTAGTTAGAACTAAGATAACACATCAGTAAAGATTGCTAATGGTAGTAGAATAAAGAGAAGACTATCTAACTAATACATCAGGTACCTAGTCAATATGTATTGTTTGTCTATAACCCAGTGTCTCATTAGAAAATGAATCAGATTACTCAATATGATTGACATTGTTATTATCGTCATCAAATAATATAAAAGATGTTTTTATTTCTAAGCCAGTCTCTGAATACTGTATTAATCTATAAAACATATCAGAGCCTTACTCAGTAAGTAACTACTTCATTATCCTACTTTTTGCCCCAGGGACCTGAATTCTGGGAGGAAACGTTACACCAAACATCAGTTAATGGTTTTGAGTTCATGCTGCTCTTCTGTAAAATTTATTGACCTCAGATGCAAAACATGATAATATGGTTGACAATGTGAGAATTATTTGTTCGTGATTTCAATGTAATATAGTTCCTTACTAACATTATACCTTAGTCTGAAGTAAACCCAACATTTACTAATGAATCCTATAAACCCATGATGCCTTGTAACATACTCTTTACTAATCACGATAATGACTCAAGTAACTAAACTCTCAAAAGCGTCTGAATCAATTACTAGCTTCTGAAGTGGAATCGTCTTGGCTACATGGAAGTTTCTCAAAATTCTAGTGCACTAGAAGTTATGTTGTCTAGCAGAGATGTGGTGTTTTTAACTGATCATCATTTTAGCAGTTTGTTTCCTCAAGAAAGAATACAGGGAAAGTACAAGTTTAGATGAGTTTCCTTTGGCCTTGAGTTATAATACTGTTGGCCAAGGGTTCAATGCTAATGAATCAGCAATACACACATCAAGAAAGAAAGGAAGAGAAAATTTGTTGCTCTGTGTGAGGAGTCACTAGAGAAAATGCTAAAACAACATCTATAGTACCTGATATAGTTATGGAAGAAGTACATAGTCTGAGAAAACAAGGTGTTTAAATTATTATTAGAGTACAATCTCTGCAGCAAATTCTCAATCAATTTTCTGTATGCCATGGTTGATTGCTATCTAAGAGATACATGAAAATTCAATTGTGTCTATTAATACAGAGGCTTAATAAAAACACTTATGATTTCATAAATTTGGAAATTGATGACTGCCAGGTCTTCAAAAACATTTTTAAGAATAAAAATAAGTCAAACAAGTTTCTTATGAATATATACGTTTGCATACATTTAAATAATATAAGAATCCAATATTGACACAAACTCCAAGATTTTATTAAAAATCTTTTGGCTCAGCCTGTAATCCCGCACTTTGGGAGGCCGAGGTAAGTGGATTGCCTGAGCCCGCGGGTTTGAGACCCGCCTGGGCAACTTGATGAGACCTCATCTCTACAATACATCAAAAATCAGCCGGGCGGGAGTGGTAGCGCACGCCTGTAGTTCCAGCTACTTGGAAGGCTGAGGCGGAACGATCGCTAGAGCCCAGCAGGTCGAGGCTGTGGTGGCCAGGAGCGGTCACTGCACTCCAGTCTGGGCGACAGAGTGAGACTCCAAGTCAAAAAGACATCTTATATATATATATAGGATATATGTATATATCCTATATTTGGGATAATTTTATTTAAAATGTCTACCAACCTAAAATTATCATTTTAAAAATAAAACGTTTGCCATGTCAACTAAAATGAATTTATATATTTGTATAGTAAATCTCTTTATTCAGGTTAGTTATGTTTTATAAAGTTGATACAAACACTAAATTGGCAAATGCAGAACCACTGATCCCAGGGGAAATACAGGTTTAGGTTCCTGAGAGACTCTGGCCACAGCATTTTCATCAACCAACAGATGCATAACTTGATTTTATGAATGCTTTTGTTTAAGAGCAATAATTTAATATATGTTTCTTACAAAAATTGATTTCAGGGTATTTATGTTATTTAAAGTGAGAGCTGGTCATTGCTTTTCTAAACTCTGGTGTGGTCATGTGCTCTTTGAGCTACAGTCATTAACATATTTACTAGGCTTTGGTCTCCTCTTCTACTTTGGAGAGGTGAATTTCTCTCTCTTCTCTCTCTCTCTCTAATGTACTTTCCAAATAAACTATATTTTTAACCTAAAAAATAAAATAATAAAAAAATATAAAAAAATAAAATGAATTTGGAGGCCATCTGTGCTATATTGGTTAATTTGCCAAAGTCCTTGTAATGCAAGTCAGTCTCATCAACAATAAAAGAACTGCACTTTCCCATAATTCTCTTCCTGTATAACATTTTACAAGTATTTCTAAAATTCACCCACCACCTCCTGATCTGCATGAGCTGCCTCATCTGCAAATCTATGCTTTTTAAAAATATGATAGCCAGCTAACATTAGCTGAGAAGAACCGAGCATTTTCCTAAAAAGGATAATGTGATTATAAATTTACTTTGTTTTTAGCCTCATGGCAATGCTCTCCACTACAGTTTTCTAAGTAAGTCATCATATGAATTCACAAATTTAGCCACTTTTCTTTTTCCATAGGTATATCAGGTACTATAGATGTTGTTTTAGCACTTTCTCTAGTGACTCCTCCTCACACAGACCAACAAATTTTCTCTTCCTTTCTTTCTTGATGTGTGTATTGCTGATTCATTAGCATTGAACCCTTGGCCAACAGTATTATAACTCAAGGCCAAAGGAAGCTTATCTGAACTTGTACTTTCCCCATAAGGCATATCATAATCTTCTTGTGATTAGGAACCCTATATAGCACTTCTACACCGTGCTAGGGGTCATTGTAAACAGTTATATCACCAAGAAACCTCACAGAAATGTGGTAAAAAATGGCATTATGTTGAGCAAGAATAGACATATTTTTAATAGTATGACAACTGAAACAAAAGGCAGAGTATCACCTTGTTCAATTAAGCTGGAAAGGTGATGTCAGGTGACCCAAATATTTCACCACTCTGCGTTTCTATGAATGACTGTGGAAGTACTGAAAGCACTGATTTTGAAGTTATAAATAAAGAAATATAGAATCTACAAATAATGGATTATAACTTGAGATGATATTTGTATATGATATTAGCTAGGGATCCAGTTACATTCTTCCATATGCAATCAGTCAGTTTTCCCAGCACCATTTGGTAAATATGATCGCCTTTCCCCAATGATGTTATTGGTGGCTTTGTTGAAGGTGAGTTAGTTGAGAGACTAGTTTTTACTTCCAGAATCTCTGTCCCATTCCACTGATTTATGTGCTTATTCTTATACCAATATCAGGCTGTTTAGGATACTGTAGCCTTATAATAAAGTGCAAAGTCTGGAAGTGTGATACCTTGTGCTTTGTTCTTTTTACTGAGGTTTTTTAAAAAATATTTTTACTTTTTTTATGTTTCCATATGAATTTCTGTATTATCTTTTCCAAGTCTGAGAAAAATCCCTTGAACTCCTAGGCACAGAAGGAACCTTGCTTTAAAATGACTAGAGCCATCTATGATAAACCCACAGCCAACTGTTTGCTCAATGGGCAGAAGTTGGAAGCATTTCCCCTAAGAATGGGAACAAGACAAAGATACCTACTCTCACCCCTCCTGTTCAACAAAGAGCTGGAAGTCCTAGCCAGAGCAATGAGGAAAGAGAAGGAAATCAGGGTATCAAAATAGGAAAAGAGGCAATTAAGCTTTCCCTCTCTGTGGACAGTATGATTCAACACATTGAAAACCCTAAGGAGTCTGCAAAATCCTTCTCACACTGATAACTGACCTTGGTAAATTCTTGGAGTTCAAAATCAATATGCAAAAGATAATTGCATTTCTTTACACCAGCAACAAGCACGCAGAGATTTGAATCAAAAGCACAATCCAATTCACAATAGCCACCAAAAAATGAAATACTTTAGCATTCACCTAACCAGAAAAGTGAAAGATCTTTACAATGCAAACTACAAAATGCTGCTCAGAGAAATCAAGGGTGAAACAAATAAATGGAAAAAATATTCCATGTTCATGGATTGGAAGAACGAATATCGTCAACCTGTCCATCTTACCCAAGGCAATCTACATATTCAGTGCAATATCTATAATACCTCTTTTATTTGAAATATTGGTTTTTTTGATGAAGACAAACAGTTTCAGAAAAAAAATGTTATGTCTTTCAATTTTAATGCAATAGAGTTGAAGCATCAAATGGACTTAAAACTGTGACCACTTTGGGTCTTATGTGTGCTTTACAAAAAGATAATGCAAGTATCTGGATCCACCTATAAATTGTTCACAACCTGACAACACAAGAGACAATATTGAATTTCAAGACCTGTCAGTTGGGGCTGCCATATAGATATTGACAAGTAGTAGAGTTAAACCACAGGCAGTTTTCTGAAAAATGCAAGGCAACACTAATCAGATCAGTGTGAGTTGATTAAGATACAACATTTCTTCCTTGGAGAAATATATTATTTAGGCCATTCATAATTTTGCATTGACAATGTCTTATATTCAGTCAAAAATCAACAGAATATTAGAAAGATATGACTAAGTGGGAAAAATGGATAATAAAAAAGAAATATAGGAATGCCCAAATTATGACAGTTCTTAAATATGAACTATAAAAGAACTCCAACAAGTCTAAGACAATAGGAATAGATAAGAATAATTATGCCAAAGAACAACAAATTATAAAAAAATCAACTGGAAATTTTACTTTTGACAAATACAAAAACGTATATTAATAGATCAAAATATGGTATTAATCAAATTGAACAGAAAAAAAGAGAAGTTTGATGGAATAAAAAATAGATCATTAGAAAATATTTAAACTGAAGCACTTAAATTAAAGGCATGGCAAATACAAGAGAGAATGGGAGAGAAAGAAATAATGGCAGAAAAAATAACCAAAGAGGTAATAGCTAAGAATTTCCCTTTATTGACAAAGACACATGAATTTACGTATTCAAGAAGCATTATGGAACCCAAGCAGGATAAATGCAAGGAAAAACATATTTCAACACATTATGGTAAGACTGCTGGAATTCAAATAGAAAGGCAAAAATATTACAAGCAACCTAAATGAAGACAAAGAGCTTTGAAAGGTACAATAATGATATTGACTCAGATCTCTCAATAGAAAGGTGGAAACAAGAGAAGGAATAAAGCTGGTTGGCTACAAATAAATACTTTATAAAACTAGTTAAGCACATATAGCCAAATATGCAATAGTAGCAAAAAAGTAAGGGATAGAATAGTGATACAAGGAACAAACCCACACAGCTATGGTCTCTTGATTTATGACAAAGGTGTCATTGCTGTAGTACTTGAGGAAAATAATATTTCCAATAATAGAAGAGTCAATTAGATATCCATATGAAAAATGAAAAGAGTATACTCACAGACTATTCACATTGAAATGTAATATAAAACAAGAAACTGTAAAGTATCCAGAAGAAAATATAGGAATGTAAGAGAATGTCATCATGAATTAGAGTAGTCAAAAACTTTTAAAAAGACACAGAAATCCTAATATATTGCACAATATTAGCATTAATAATTTTTTCATCAGTGACACCACTTTGAATAAAAAGCATCTCTAAATTAGAGATGATTGTAATTTATGTAATACATAAATAATCAGCAAAGCAATAGATAGAAACATAAATAGCCATTATACAGAGACACACACACATGCACACGTACACATACCACACACACACACACACACACACACATGTATACACACACGGATATTTACATTTATACCTCTATCTGTTTTAATTCATCATAAAAATGTAAGAAAAAAGTTGATGAGATAACATTAGTCAAAATGAAAAAGTATTGCCTAGGATTATCAGGGAACTGATTCTCTCACACAATGTTTAAGACAGCTAAATTGGTATACTCACTTTGGAAAATATTTACCAATATTCACCAAAACTGAATGTTTATATCATATGACATAGTCATTTGACTAATAAGTGCATACCTAAGAGAAAAATATGTCTGACAACATTATTCATAGTTTCCAAAAAAGAAAAAAAAAAATTGATATAACCCAATATACATCAATGCAAGGATAGAAAATAGTACCTTCACTCACAGGATTACCACACAATACTGAGCATGAACATTCCATTCCACAGTCACATGGATGGAGCTCCCAAATGACTGTTACTTCTTAAATTAATGCAATACCTAGAAGAGTTCTTGTATACACACTGAGAGCTAATACAAATGAAAAATAAAAGATAGAGGGTTGGAAAGATGGTGGCCGAGTCAGTCAGACTATGCAAGTCCTCACGTGAGTGAGTGAGTGTATGGAAAATTATGTGTACGTGTTGGTGAGCAAGTGGGCATGTAAATGGCTGATTGAGTGAGGGCTGGGGACCTAGTGACCAGGGCTCTCCTGGTTCAGTGACTGGTGCCACAGCTGCTGGGCTTGGACCCTAGCGACTCCCAGGACACAGAAGCTGAACGCCATTTTCTTTTTTTAAAAAATCAACAAATCCTTTCTGGGAAGAAAATGCTGGGAAAGACTATCTAAGTGGGGGCTCATGAGGAAGTGATCAGGTCCCTTGTGCAACAGCAATTGCTGCAGCCTCTCTGCTTCGTCCCTGGCTCTTCCCAGTCAAAGAAACTGAGTGTCATTATTATTTTTTAAACAGACAAAAGTTTTCCTGTGAAAAAGCGGCTGGGAGAAACCATTGTCCCAGGCTCTCCCTCACCATTGCAGCAAGAGAGAAACTGCCAGCTCCTGGTTTTGCCTCATCACTTCAGTGCCTAGCAGTGCATGACAGCAGGGGCCAGGGAGGGAGTCCAGAGGCAAAGTTCAACAAAAGAGGACAAGTGAGGCACCCCACCACCATCTTGAAGGCAGGGCAGGAAATTGTTCCAACTAACTCAACACCGAGCAACAGATCCGATCTCTGTGACTGGTGGATCAACTACTCAGGGATTGATTGTGACACAGAGGAATATCCTGACAAGTACTGAGTTCCAGGTGTCCCACCCCCTACCCTGATCCAGCCATAGGACAAAGGGTGTGGCCAGAAAAAGATGAAAAAGGACTCCAAAGATATCAGTGGTGAGTCCGGGGCTGATGCAAACCCTCGCCTCTCCAGCAATCCTTTGAATGTCAGACCCACACAGCTGGGCCATGACTGAGAGGGACAAACCCAGGAGGAGCCTGGGCATCAGTTGCAATAGGAGAACTCCATTCCAGGATAAGCCTTGGCTGGGGCAACCCCCACAAGTACACACCTGGGGAATAGAAAATCCAGTACCTCCTCACTGGAGGAGATCTCCCTGACCATATGAAAGTAAGAAGAGAGGACTGCAGCCCCACCTACCTCCAATGCCCCTCCTCCTTTTCTACTTTGAACACTGAGGAGAGAGTGAAAGAGGTGGCTCTGCAGGAAAGACCTGATTAAAGGCACGATTATAGAATCTGCCACAAGAGTGCAGGATTTTCTTTTTTAATTTTAAATTTTTCAAAATTTTTTGACTATTAGTTCATCTATTTTAAAAATATTTTTCCTTTGTACTTGAATGTGTATGTCAGGGTCTGATCTGCATCCAATTTTTTTCTTTACTTTTTTAGTTTCTTGCTTCTTTTATTTGTCATTTTCTCTTTGTGTATGTGAAAGACTGAGTATTCACCTTTCAATTTTGTTGTTGCTGTTGGTACATTTTTGCTCTTTTGTTCAACTGGGTTTTTTTATTTCTTTTTTTTATAGTTTAAGGTGTGAGTCAATATATGTATGAGGGTTTGACCTGATTTCTCTTTTTATTCCCCCTCTGGTCTTTCTGTTTTTCTTCTCTATTCACTTTGTGCAAGGTATGTGTACGTGTTTAATATTTGTTGTTGTTCTTTACTTTGTTTCACTTTGTTGCTATTCCAGTTTGTTTTGGGGTGTGTGTGTGTGTGTGTGTGTGTGTGTGTGTGTGTGTGCTCATTTGTTTTTGCATTGGTTTCTGCTTTGCATTGTCATATAAAGTGGTGGTGGGGAATGGGTCTCAAGGAACACATACCACAATAAGTGAACATTGTAATTTGCAAGTATTTTCTGAATCTTAGCACCTCATCTCCTACTTTATTCAAAATTCAAAAACTGCAAAAGACAGCAAAACTTCCAATCCACCATCCTATTTCAAAATACAACAAATCCTTGGCTTGGATCAGGGAAGAAATAGGGGAATGAGCAAATATCAGAAGGGAAAGCCTCTCTCACTGACAATGAATAACAGAACTAAAGAGAAAAACAAGAAATCTGTCACAAATGAGGAAAAACCAAAGGAAGACCTCAGGCAATTTCAAGTGTACCAAAGACAAAACTCCTGAAAAATCAGATCTTGGTGCCCAAACAATGGAAGTCACAAACGACAGGCCCAGAATATGACAGGGATGAGGGAAAGGATGAAAAGAGTGAATAAGACTCAAAACGGATAAGATGCAACACTGAAATAACTTGTAACAGAGATTTTGGCAATAAAAAGTTTCATCCAGGAAATAATAACAGGATGACAAGCATGGAAAGCAGAATTAATCTAAACGAATCTCAGAACTTGAAGATCAGAACATGGAATTAACCTGACCTTTTAAAAACACAGAAAGAAAACTCAGAAAGAAAGAACAAAGCCTACAAGAGATGAGTGATTATATCAAGAGGCCAAACCTATGCCTGATTGGTATCCCAGAAAAAGAAAGGGATATGGAGAATAACTTGTAGTAAGTATTCCAGGAGGTAATTCAAGAAAACTTTCCCCATCTCACCAGAGGTGTGACCAGCCAAGCACAAGAGATACAGAGATCCCTCACAAGATATCAAATGAGAAGACCAAACCTCAGGCACATTGTAATTTGCTTATGCAATGTAGGCACAAAAGGAAAAATCCTAAAGGTAACAAGAGAGAAAGGTCAGACTACCTGCCAGGGAAAACCAATCAGAATAGCAGCAAACCTATCAGCAGAAATATTACAAGCAAGAAGGGACTGGAGTCCTATATTCAAAGTCCTCAAAGATAACCAATTTCAACCAAAAATTTCCTATCCAGCCAAGCTCAGCTTCATCAGCGATGGAGAAATAAAATCCTTCCCATTCAATCCTCAAGAGATTATGAAGCTTCCAGACCAACTCTACAGGAGACACTTAAAAAGATATTAAGCCCAGAAGAAAGTAAAGAATGACCATATACTTCCCAAGAGAACAGCAGAGCACAGGATCAACAGAGAATACAGAGCAACAAGAAACTTGAAAACACAAACATACATTAACTCCAAAGTCAATAGAAAGCAAGCAAACAAAGAAAAAATTTTATAAGAACCTCATGACAGCAATAAATAGTCACATTTCAATAATCAGCCTGAATGTAAATGGACTAAATGCATCACAGAAAAGACGCAGAATGGCAATCTGGATAAGAAACCATGACCCAATTATTTGCTGCATCCAGGAGACTAATCTCACTAAAAGGGATGCACACAGATTCAAAGTTAAAGAATGGAAAATGAGTACCCAGACAAATGGATCACCAAATAAGCCAGGAGTTGCAATTTTAATATCAGGCAAAAAAACCTCAAGTGATCATAAATTAAAAAAATAATACAAAGGACACTACATAATAACAAAAGGTTCAATCCATCAACAGAAATATCCATACTAAATATATATGCATCCAACACAGGAGCACCAGCATTTATAAAGCAACTACTAAGTAAACTAAAAAAAGATACTGACTCTAACACTATTATAGCAGGGGACTTGAAGACCCCAAGAACAGTCCTAGATAGATCATCAAGGCAAAGAATCAACAAGGAGATTCAGAACCTAAACTTGGCAATTGACCAAATGGACTTCATAGATACCTAGATATTTTTCCACCCAACTACCACAGAATATGCATTCTACTCATCACCACATGGAATGCACTCCAAGATTGATAACATACTTGGCCATAAATCAAGCATAAATAAATTCCATAAGGCTGAAATTTTGCAATGCACATTCTCAGCCAACAGTGGAATAAAAATAAATATCAACACCAACAAAACTTCCCCAAAACCCACAAAGACATGGACTCTAAACAGCATGATGCTGAACAGCTATTGGTCAACACTGAAATCAAAGCAAAAATTAAATGATTCCTAGAAACAAATGAAAATGAAGAGATATCTTACCAAAACCTCTGAAAGGCCCTGAAAACAGTTGTAATAGTAGGGGAATTTATATCTCTACAAGCACATATTAAGAAAATGGAAAGATCACAAGTAGAGAGCCTAACAAATCACCTAAGGGAGCTGGAAAGAGAAGATGACCAAAACCCCAACTTTAGCAGAAGAATCCAAATCATGAAAATAAGAGCCAAAATATGGGACATAGAAGACAAAAGTATCATAGAAAACATTAATACAAAAAACTGGTTCTTTGAAAGAATTAACAAGATTGATGAACCCCTAGCCAGAATGACCAAGAAAAAGTACAAATTAACACAATCAGAAATACAAAAGATCAAATCAAAACTGACCCCGAAGAAATAAAGAAGGTTACCAGAGATTACTATGTACCCCTATATGGAAACAAACTAGGAAACCAAAATGAAAGGGGGGATTTTCTGATCTCACACAACTGCCCCAGGTTGAAACAAAAATACATTGAGATACTAAATGGACCAATAACAACCCAGGAAATTGACTCTGTTATATGAAAACTACCTAGAAAATAAAGCCCTGGACCAGAGGACTTTCCAGCAGTATTCTACAAAACGTACAAGCAGGAGTTGATTTCAATCCTATTGAAAGTATTCCTGGCAATTGAGAAAGGTGGAATTCTCCCCAAATCATTTTACGAAGCTAACAGCACACTGATACACAAACCGGGTAACGATCCATCAAAAAAAGAGAACTACAGGTCAATATCCCTTATGAATATAGATGCAAAAATCCTCAACAAGATTCTAGCAAATCGGATTCAAAAACCCATCTCAAAAATCATCCACCATGACCAACTAGGCTTCATCCTCAGGATGCAGGGCGGGTTCAGCATAGTTAAAACAATAAATGTAATTAAATATATTAGCAGATGTAAAAACAAAAACCACATGATTATATCATTAGATGCAGAAATAGCTTTTGATAAAATCCAGCATCCCTTCTTGATAAAAACCCTCAAACACCTAAGTATAGGAGGAACATACCTCAAAATAGTAAGTGCCATGTGTGATAAACCCACAGCTAACAAATTGCTAAATGGACAGAAACTGGAAACAGTTACCCTGAAAAGTGGAACAAGACTAGGCTGCCCTCTCTCAACCCCTTGTTCAACATTGTGCTGGAAGTCCTAGCTCGGGCAATTAGACAAGAGAAGGAAATCAGAAATATCCAAATAGGAAAAGGGGAAATCAAGTTAACCCTCTTTGTTGATTATATGATCCTACACCTTGAAAATCCAAGAGAATCTGTCAAAAACCTGCTTGCACTAATAAAGGAATTTGGCAAAGTCTCAGGGTACAAAAAAATGTACAAAAGACAGTTGCATTCCTATATACCAACAACAAGTAGGCAGAGACCCAAATTAAAAGCACAATCCCATTCACAATAGCCACACAAAAAATGAAATACCTCGGCATCTTCCTAACCAGAGAAGTAAAAGACCTCTACAATGAGAACTACAAAACACTGCTCAAAGAAATCCAAGGAGACACAGACAAATGGAAAAATATTCCATGCTCATAGATAGGAAGAATCAGCATTACTAAAATGTCCATCCTACCAAAGGCAATCTAAAGATTCAACGCAATACCCATTAAGTTACCAACATCATTATTCTCATACCTAGAAATAAAAATACAGAAAATAATATGGAAACATAAAAGACCATGAATAGCCAAAATAATCCTTAGCAAAGAAAAAAAAGCAGGAGGTATCACACTTCTATATTTCAAACTTTACTGTAAGTCTATAGTAATTAAAACAGCCTGGTATTGGTATAAGAATAGGCATATAGACCAAGGGAACAGGATAGAGATTCCAGAAGCAAAACTTCAATTTCTTAACCAACTAATCTTTGACAAAGTCTCCAACAACAACCACTGGGGAGAGAAATACCTATTCAGTAAATGGTGTTTGGAAAACTGGCCGACCACATGCAGAAGATTGAAACAGGACTCCTACCTAGCACCATACACAAAAATTTACTCTAAATGGATCACAGGCCTAAACGTAAAGTCTCAAACTATAAGACTCCTTGAAAACGCATGAGACATCATTATGGAAATTGGAACTTGCAAACAGTTCCTATTCAGAACCCTAAATGCCCATACCTTAAGAAATAAGATAGACAATTGGAACCTCATCAAACTTATGAGCTTCTGCAAAGCAAAAGAAGCCATCAAGAGAGCAGGGAGACAGCCCACAGAATGGGAAAAAATTATTTGCCAACTGTATATCTGAGAAAGGTCTAACATCTAGGATCTACAAGGAACTCCAATGTGCCAAAAGGAAAAAAGCAAACAGACCCATTAAAAAGTGGGCAAAAGACATGAATAGACATTTTTCAAAAGAAGATATATGGGCAGCCAACAGACACATGAAAAAGTGCTCAACCTCACTCATCATCAGAGTATTGAGATACTACCTATCCTCAGTAAAAATGGCCATCATTAATAAAATAAACAACAACAGATGCTGGCAAGGATTTGGGGGAAAAAAAGGAATGCTTCTACACTACTGGTAGGAATGCTAACCAGTGCAACCTCTTTGGAAAACAGTGTGGTGATTTCTGAAAGAACTAGAAAGTGACCTTCCATATGACCTAGCAATTCCCCTATTGGGAATATACCCGGAGGAACTCAAATCATTCTACAAAAAAGATACCTGCACACACATGTTTGTTGCAGCTGTATTCACAAGAGCAAAAAACCTGCAACCAGCCATGTTGCCCATCAAAGCTGGACTGGATTTTTTTTTTAAATTGGTACATATACACAATGGAATGTCATTCAGCCATAAAGAAGGACAAACATATAGACTTTGCAGCAACTTGAATGGATTTAGAGTCGATAATACTCAGTGATCTATCACAGAAACAAAGAATAATGTTACATATGTTCTCACTCATAAGCAAAACTTGAACAATTATGATACTATAAAAAAGGGATTGGCAATAGTGGGAAACTGTTGGGGGGTAGGATTGGCAGATGAGGGGAACTGCTAGGGGAGAGAGGGGCATACCTCATTAACAAGGGTAAATGCATAATCAACGTTTGTATACCTAACCCTGAATTGTACCCCACATCTTTCTAATAAAAAAAGAGAGAAAAATAAAAGACTTAGTTCTCTCTGTTAAAAATAATGACTGAGACTTATCCCTCCGCCCCCAACTTTTCTTAAGAGCATTTACTTTAGAAAACTTGCATTATAACATTGTTGTCTTTGAAATTTATGTAAATAGTTTCAAGCTAAATAAGGCTCATGTCTTCTTTACAACCCAGGAATGCCTTTCTTAAGACCCTGAGACCAACTCCTTGAAATGTAATCATGAGGAAGACAGCATCCTTGTCACCCAGTTTATGTAGGCGGGTACGAGTCTAATTTCAGCAAGGCACCTGGATCCAAAAATACTTCTCATCATAATGATGTGAGAGGTTGATTTTTTTTCCCCTTGGGATAAAGACAATGAGAATAAACAGATGGGAATTACAGGTAAATGCATAATGAACTCTTTTTTAAAAAATTGTGCTGTCAAGACTTCTTTTTGAGGCACATTGTTTACCTTTTAATATGTATGTAATTAGCTGTATCTGCTTGGTTATTTAAAAAGGAAAGTTTTCTGTCTTTGAAGTCTCTTAGTAAACTGTACCATACAAGGGAGGACCCCAAAACAAACAGAATTATATTTTTGAGGGCAGTCTCCTTGTAATATGGCCTTCCCCGACTAGGTCAGTATTCTAACAACCCATCAGCATCAGTGTACCAGCTAGCATTATTGTGAGAGTCTACTTTCAGCTTCAGTGATTTTTTTTTCTTTTCTTTTCTTTTTTTTTTTTTTTTTGAGATTTTTTTCAATGTGCTTGCCCGCTTCATGATGTGTGATTTAACTGCTTACCTGCCCACACCACACTGAGTGTTCAGCAACTTTTGACCAAAAACAGCATAATCCCCAAATCCCCATGCCCCACCCTCCCTATTAACCAAATCTTGCTGCAATTGACTTTTTGTTTGTTTGCTTCCCCCAGGTGAAAAGGTCCTCAAAGGGAAATGTTTTAAACATGTGGAAGAGGTGAAACAAAAAACAGCAGAAGCATTAAAAGACATCAGAATTGACAAGCTCACAAACTGTTTTGTGCAGTGAAAAGAGTGACTCAATAGGTGCATTGCATCAAAGAACTTTTAAGATGACTGAAACTTAAACATGTAAAAATAAATAAATACACAATTTTTAATAAATAAATTCTGTTGTTTTGTGTTCCTCTTTGTATATACAGTTTCCAACTTATGATGGTTTGACTAAACATTTTTCAAATGTTATGATATTGTGCAAGTTATATATGTTTAGTAGAAACTGTACTTTGGTATCTATGCAATCATACTGCTTTTCACTGTCAGTAGAGTATTACATAAATTACGTGAGCAGTTCAATGCTTTTTTTACAAAATAGACTTTGTAATAGATGATTTTGCCCAACTATAGGTTAATGTAAGTGTTCTGAGCATGTTTTTGGTAGACAGGCTGAGCTACGATGTTTGCTAGCTTAACCGAATTAAGTGCATTTTGACTGATAATATTTTCAATTTACAATGGGTTTATTAGAATGTAACTCTATGGTAGGCTAAGGAACATCTGTACATACAAAACTATATATGAATTTGAAATAATTTAAATATTCTAAATAATTTTTTAAACTTCAACCTTTATTAGCTGCTCTCACAGAAATTAAATGTCCATCCATTGTAAAAAAAAAGAGTGTGATTGTATTGTCTTTTATTTAAATATTATACTAAAGTTTTTATTTTAATGAAACTTCATTTATATAAGTAATGAAAAAAAATTGAATGAAAGAAAACTTCTTTGGATGAAAATTACCCATACATGAAATCTTAATTTGTAAATTTTAGTTATAGGGCTTCAGAATCACCTTTGATGAAACATTTAAAAATATTAAGAATATGAAATTGATACACAAAGAAAAGGAAGAAAGAGAAAGGAAATATTATAATGAATTTTGAGAATAATAAAAGAAAGTTAAGTAAAGAAAATGAGAGTTGTTCTTGACACGTAAGAGGAAAAAAATTGTCAAAGTCTTTGAAAGAGATGCTAATGGTATGTGTTCTACTATGGAATCTGTTCATGGTAGTAATGGGGAAATCAACCGCACCCTGAGCGTTATCCAACACATTCACTCATCATTAAAGGAGTGGTAAATAAACATGATGAATCATAATCAGAATATTCAATCTTCTGCCTACTATGTTATCTAACACACACACACACACACACACACACACACACACACACACACATATATTCACAGAAACACACTTACATACACAAGGATTTCAAAAAGTTAATGGAAAGTGGAATTAAATTATACATATATAATTTATAATGAATTTTGAGAATAATAATGAATTTGAGAATGATGAATTTTGAGATATATAATGAATTTGAGGGTACATACATATAAACTTTATTTTCAGCATAAGCTCCCTCAAGTTCAAGACATTGTGTAAGCAATAATACCAATCATTTAGCCCATTACTAAAGGACTGAGGGTCTTGGAAATTTACATGTCAATGCGGTCTTTTTTACCTTATTAAATGAAAAGAAAAACGAATGACCTTTCAGAATTTTTAAGATTAGGAAACAAAAAAACAAAAGAAGCCAAAAAGCTATATCAAAACTGTAAGGTGGATACCTAATAATTTTCCACTGAAACTCTAGCAAAATTGCCCTTGTTCGATGAGAGGAATGAACAGGATGAGCCTTGTCATGTCAGAAAAGGCCTTTCTGGTGAAGAGTTCCCAGGTGTTTCTGTGCTGAAGCTTTGGCTAACTTTCTCAAATCACTCTTATAATCAGCAAATGTTATCATGCTATGGACTTCAGTAAGTCCATACTTACTGGACTTTAACAAGCAAAATATCTTGGACACCCCAAAATACTGTTGACATAACCTTTGCTCTTGAACAATTTACTTTTGCTTTTCCAGGGCCACTTCTATCTCTTAGTAATCATTGCTTTAATGGTGCTTTGTCTTTAGGATCATACTGGGGAAGTCATGTTTTGTTTTATGTCCTATTACAATTCATTGAAGAAATGATTCAGGATCTTGATTACAATTGTTCAAAATTTCAAAGCTCTGCTCTTGACTATAGCTGATCTCTGCACAATGATTTTGACACCCATTGGGAAAAAAGTTTGCACAACTTTAATTTTTCAGATATAATTGTGTGAGCTGAACCTGTTGAGATATCCATTGTGTTGTCAGTTGTTTCTGCTGTTATTTGTCCACCTTCTCCAATTAGAGCGTGAACAACATGACTTATTTTCCTCACAAATTGAAGTGGAGGGCGTCATTTCAACATCATCTCATATCTTCTTAACATGAGTTATTCATTTGTAAATTGCTGATTAATTTGGGACATTATTGTCATAAATTTTTATAAAGTATCAGTTAGTTCATTATTCTTCTACCCAAGCTTCATGGAAAATTTGAGATCCTCTTGTTTCAATTTTAGTAGAATTCATTTTGCTCTAATAGGGACTCTTTTCAAACAGATGTTTTAGCCTCAAACTAGGTCCTATCTAGACATTAAAATAAGTTAGTGTGAGTTGATTTGATACAAAAATTTGAAAATCATGTATTGCTTTTTTCATAATATTCATTTTCTATGAGCTTTATGAAGTCCATAGAAAATATTTTATGAGGGAAAATATTACTGCAAAAAATATTTTATTAACAGCACTAAAGATGATAGCAGTGTTACAAAGTTTCCTGTTACTAAACATCAAAAGTCAGATGAGCCAATGTCTATTAGAGCTGTAGTGACTGGGCCTTGAGAGCACAAAAGTCACTGTGACAGAAGCAAGCTTAGGAGAAAATAATCAGTGAATTTCTAAATTTCAGTTTCTGATAAAATTTGATGAAGGTTCAAAGCCCGAGCCTCAAACTGAAAATAGAATGCTTGAAATGTGAATATTATACCTATTCAGATATTTTGAGGGTGAGTCCATACAATATATTGAATGGGCTGAACTCTGAGCAGCACTACTGATGCAGTATTTATTTAATTATTTGTTTGTTTATTTATTTATCTATTTACTTATTTAAGTCATTGTCTCCAATCATGCTCTTTTAGATCTTATCCTAAGCCTTAGTTGACATTTTGGGCATACATCACAGCCCATTAGATCACTGTCCGTTATTAAAAATGAGTATTATTTTTATATGTTAAAGTATACCATCTATTCTAATGCTAAACTTTAACTTCTTATCAGTTTCAAAGTGCATCACCTCTCTTCCTACCCAATATCAACCTCAATCAACCCTTCCAGGTCTGATCTCTGAATTGCTGACAACAGTAGAAAAGTGAGAGCACAATGCTTTCTTTCACTCAACCTGTACCACCTCCTATACGTTACCATAATCTTTTGATTTAGCTCCTAGAGGACTGAGAAGAGTGGAGAGATTTCAGAACCAGAATAAGGGTTATTAATTTAGTTTGGGTTTTTTTTGTTGTTTTTTGTTTGTTTGTTTGTTTTTGCTTTTCTATTTATTTCCTGAAAGAGTCAAATATACTTTTCAAATGTCAGCTCTTTTCAGGAGCATATTAGTTGTTTCTTTAGAGATACTTTATGGAGATCCCAATGAACATTCTAATCACCTTCTAACACAAGCCATATGTTCTCCTACTGACTTCTTGTGACTATCCTTCAGTTTTGGAGATAGCGATGATCTCCCTCTGCCTAGTGATATCTCTTTGTCGAGAAGATAAGTCCGTCAAGCAATATTTTTTTTATGACAACTCAAAGCCAGTTACAATTAAAGCATGAAACGCGTGCACGTGTGTCTCACTACCTTAGAAATCATCTGGTACAGCTAGTACCTTCTTTCTCATTGCCTTGCCATTTGGGGCTATTCAAGTCAGCCTCTGCTTTCAGATTTCATCAGTCAGGTTTCATCCTTTATAACTCAACCTCTAACCTCTGAGAGTACTTACTAAGTTACTCTGAGAATTTCTCCCACTCTCTATCCCAACAACTATATGGTGTATGGAATCATCTCAGGCATCGCTACAGTTTTTCAATATTCAAATACACAGTGAGATGTTTATTTCTCTTCTTATAAACCATCATAGTGGCTGTGCCTTTTGAAGACCTTTTCATTTGGCTTGAATTATAGAAAATACAGTCATCTTCCCTCCTGCATATTTAAGGCAGTGGGGGAGACACACCAGAGTAATTATAGGATTTAAAACATCCTTCAAGGGGCTCCTTCTTTGCTGAATTGTTAGTCTTTTCTCATATAAGATACAAAGATTGTTGATCACTAGATTATTTGGCTACGTCTTAAAAATTTGATTATGTAATTATATTTCTTTTTTTACTGTGGGAACATGTATCACTAATCATTTCTGACCTTGAAGTTTTATCTGAAATTCTTAAAGAATAGTAAAATGTCCCATTTTGCATTTCATTCCATTTGGAATAAACACTCATATAACACAGTCAAAAAAGTATAAATTTAAATATGCCTGTTGATCGTCAGGTGCATCCATCTCCAGGTAGAAAGCTAGACAATGAAATGTTCTCTTGCAAAATGAAGTAGCATATAAGGGAGGTTAGACCTTGGATGTCACTATGTTTTTGTGATCTTTCTTTCTCTCTTTCTCAATATATATAATACATCCATATATATATGTATATATATATATATATATACACACATGTATATGAATATACAATATATATGCATGTATGTATATGTATATATGTACATATATAATTAGATAATATTTTAAAATACTAATAACAGCATTAAACACTCGACTAAATTGATTTCCTCTTAAAGAGTCAACAATATTGATTTGGTTTTAAAGAACTTCTTTTATTCTGAACAATGCTTTATAAAAATATTTGTCACTTCTCTTGTTTTAAGCTGTTGAGTTTAGGAATAAGTGAGATAAGTCTGCCCCCAATTTCTTTTTTTTATTACTTGAAGTAATAGTAATAAGGAACGCAATAATAGTGACATGAAATCTTCATCAAATGACAGTCATTTTCAAGGGATTGTTTTCTGTGCCCATTCTCACAGAATTTTCATAATGAAATAGTGGGCACTAGTGGTCCCCAACTTTAAAAATTTAACACAACTTTAACAATTTCCTGATCTGCCCCTACTTCCTCTTTGCACTGTTATAACTGAGAATTCAGGTTGCATATAAGGCTATAATTAGGAAACTAAATAATGCTTCAATAATGAGAAATATCAGTCATTTGCAAATATAAGGGATAAAATTTCTCTTAGCGTTTTGTACTTTCTTTTTTTTATTTTTGAGTTGGAGTCTCACTCGGTCGCCCAGACTGGAGTGCAGTGGCCGCTCCCGGCCACCGCAGCCTCGACTTGCTGGGCTCCAGCGATCCTTCTGCCTCAGCCTTCCAAGTAGCCGGAATTACAGGCATGCACTATCACGCCCAGCTGATTTTTTTGATTTATTGTGGTGATGAGGTCTCGCTGCCCAGGCGGGCCTCGAACCCGCGGGCTCAGGCAATTCACTCACCTCAGCCTGCCAAAGGCGCGGGATTACAGGCTGAGGCACCGAGCCTGGCGTGTACTTTCTTAAGTAACTTTTATATTCTCCTGGAACTATCATACACTTTACGTTATTTTGTCACCATATTATATCCTTGTTATTTCTAATGTAGTGATTTTTTCCAGTGTTCGTATTAAGTGGATTAAAAATAAAAATTTATCCCAGTTTCTTTACAAAAAATATTTTCTTTAACTTTGTCTCCTTCAAACTTTCTCTTAATAAAATTTTAGTCATTTTTCCCTTTGCTATTTCTATATAGATGATGTAGCAATTGATTTTTGTACTTGTTGGAGAATAAAAACGAGTAACCAATAATCAGCAGGTTAGAAGTAGAAATGAGAGAATTACTTAAGTTTAATTTAGAGCCTATTATATAGGTTTGTATATACATACATACAATATTTTTATGGTACTGGAATCTCATGTAGCCATTTAAGTGACTGATATATATGAAATATGATTATAGTAAATTAGATATAATGCCTATAACTTTTAGAGCATTTCTTGCTTTTTCCCATTTTGGTTTCAATAGCACGCATTTAAGTGTCTTTTATTAATTCTATTCTCTATGCTTACTTCAGTGAATTTGTATTACATCTACTTTGTTATGTTTTATTCGACTCTGAGGTCAAGGTTTCCATGCAGAAATTTAGTTTGCAACTATTATATTTCAATTAGACCACAGTAAATCCTAAATGTTAAAAATAATAGCTGAGTATTTTATGATTTCATGCTCACTATTTCTGATCTTAGAACTTCTAAGCTGCTTAGACTTCACAGGTCGTTAGTCCCATCATGAAAACCCTGCCGTTGGCTATATCAAAGAGACATTTAATTAGTCAGAGATATTGAGGTTTTAAAACTATCTAGTGCACATGTCTATAGCTACTTGAAATAATTTCTTACAGGAGGTATTTCTTCCATAGATAAATAGAACAAATATGGACACATAATTCATTGTTTAAATAGATAAAATGTCTTTGAAAATAAATGATTATTGTTTCCATAGAAAACCAGTATCATACATCACAATGGGTTTTCTCTAACATTGAGAAGTTTATATTGTCTGTTTAGAAGATATATCAATCTTAACACTAATTCCCTTTACTTTTTGACATATTACCTCTACTAGACTTGTTTTGCAGTTTCTTCTAAGTCTACAACTCACTAAGTTTTAGCGGAGATCGCTGTCCTATGAACAGCTTTTCACTTAGCATTTAGTTTGTGCTATGAGATTTATCTCTTCCTACAGTTGATTGCTTCAGATACCTAGTTAAAGTTATACCAATGCAAAACTTTTGCCATAAATTTGTAATTAAGACAGAGTGATTTCAGTATTTCTTTATCATTCACTTAAATTGATAAATGTGACAAAGTTGGGCTGACTGTGAGTTCTTTAAATTCCAAAATAATCCGTGTGTCCAGGAAGAAGAACGAAGCACATGTGTGGAGAAATGCAAAACAAAGAGATAGTGTGGCCCAAAACTAATAGTGAACAACCTTGTTTTTTAATTCAAGAATTTCCCATTCTTGTTCCTGGCAAGACTTAATTCTGATTCCATGTCTCATGTGGATAAATTAATCTGCTGAATATAAATTATCTCCCCTCCACTCGCCCTTTCTTAAGATAAAAGTGAGTTTCTAATATTTCCGTCTTAAAGTGCTTTGGCTATGCTCTCATGGCTAAGTATTAATAAAGGTCAGTATCAGAGAGAATACAGTACTTATAATAACAAAGTCAAGATTTATTTAGATTTATAGAATATTGAATTTGAAATGGGCCTAAGAGATAATCTACTGAAACGATCTCATTTTCCATCTCTCTACACACAAATGAGGAAACTAAATCACAGAAGTACTAAATTCACTTTATGTTTTCCTTTGTACAATTAAAATTGATTTCACTATGCTTGTAGAGTAAAAGCTAATAATTTTCATAGAATGAGATATAATACTTGACTTATTTGAAAAGCAATAAAAACAGTATTTTTCTTCTTGACTACATGACTAATTTACAGTTGGACTTAATATATATTATTTACCTCTTTATAACTACTGTCTGTTTATAAAATGAAAGTATTAAAACTGTCTTCCCAACTGGAGACAGTTGTGGTGAAGACTGAATGAGGATTGTTTTTCAAAGGATAATATATTAGCTGATGATATGCATAGAATTCTGAAGTGACAGAAGGCAAGTAGAAATGAGAATTATTGATAAAACTCTGTTTGAACCCCAAATCATTCAAAACTTATTGAAATAAATATGCATATGTTCATGTACTGCAAGGACAATATCAAGCTAGCAAAATCTACTCATAGGATTTTGAATCTATATATTATGTATATAATTTTTTAAAACAATTCCCCACATGCCGCTTTGAATCTTTGAATTCTTTCACTCATTGCTTTCAACGAAGCTCATGATAAATGCTACTGTTTTTCTTTAAATGAAAACTGTAAAAAAAAAATACAATGGAAGTTATAATCACTTTAAATAAAGAAAAGAAGAAGATAAAATTAGAAAGAAAGTAAAAATTGCTATTGGCATTTCTATTATGTTCTCCTCAAGGGAGGAGAGACTAAGGAACATAAATTTACCTGCACCTGTAAATTCTCACATGCCACTTCAGATCTTTAAGGTGTCACTGCATATCCAGGCTATGTTGACTTCAACCAAATTCACATAGGCACAATCCAATGATCATAGTTTTTATTGACTGCCTTACAACCATGAGATGTCTGAGGAAATATTTCTTCCTCAGGCATGAGCAATACAAAAGTCAGGAAATTGAGACTGCTTGTGAAAAAATGACTCTTGACAGATGCAGACTGGGAGCATAATGATGAACATTTATGTTTGTTTCCTTGGAAGATAGTTCTGAAAACCGGTGCAGAAGGCTCATTTAAAAAGTCCTTGATGGCTGGATTTGGTGGCACATACCTGGAGTTCCATTTACTCAAAAGTCTGAGGCAGGAGGATTGCTTAAACTCAAAAGTTTGAGACCAGCCTAAGCATCAGAGCCAGACTACATCTCTTTAAAACAATGTTTTTATTTAGGAATGTGGGGTGCAAGTGAGGATTAACTACATAAGTAGGCTGCATGCAGCAGGTGAAGATTGGGCTTCTAACTGGCCTTTACTCCCCATGGTAATGAGCAAAGTACCCTTTGTGTTGTCACGTTCTCTTAGCAATGCTGATTCCTGCTTGTGCTAGTCAATGTGACTAACTTTTTTTTTTTTTGAGCTGGAGTTTCACTCCATCGCCCAGGCTACAGTGCAGTGGCACACTCACAGCCACCCCAGCATTGGCCTGTGTGCTCTGACAATCCTTCTGCCTCAGCCTTCCAAGTAGCCACACTAGGCTAATTATTTATTTATTTATTGTAGAGACGAGGTCTCACTATGTTCCCCAGGCCAGTCTCAAACCCATGGGCTCACACAATTCTCTCACCTCAGCCTCCCAAAGTGCTGAGATTACAGGCTTGATGTGACTAATGTCTAAGACTGACTTATGAGTGAGGACATGTGGTATTCACATCATTGTTTCTGTGATAGTTTACTTAGGATGGTGGTCTCCAACTTCATCCAATTTGCTGCAGAGTCCATGATTTTGTTCTTGTTTATGACTGTGTAATACTCCATTGTATACATGTACCACACTTTCTTTATCCAGTCCCCTTTCGATGGACAGTAGAATTGGTTCCATGCTTTTGCTATTGTGAATAGTGCAACAATAAACATGCATATGCAAGTGTCTTTTGTATAGAATTATTTGTGTTCCTCTGGGTATATTCCTGGGAGAGAGATTGCTGGATCATATGGAAGGTCAATTTTTAGCTCTTTTTTTAGGAATCACCATGCTTATTTTCATAGAGATTGCACTAGCTTGCACCTCCACCAACAGTGCAGAACACTCTTTTTTCTCTGTACCTGCACTAGCATCTATTTTTTTAACTTATTAATGATAGTGATCTTTACCAGATTTATGCAGTATCTCTTATAGTTTTCATTTGTATTTCTCTGTTGATTCATAAAGTTGATCATTTTTTCATGTGCCTGCTGGCTGCTTTTGTGTTATTTTTGAGAATTATCTGTCCATGTCCTTTGTCCACTTTTTAAAAGGGTTATTTGCTTTTTTCCCTTCACTTCGGTTGAGTTCCTTGTAGATCATGGATGTTAACCCTTTCTCAGACACATGATTTGAAAATATCATCTCCCATTCTGTGGGTTGTCTCTTTACTTTCTGGATGGTTTCTTTTGCTGAGCAAAAGGTTATCAGTTTGATGAGGTTCCACTTGTTTATATTAGCTTTTCTGGCATTCGCTTTTGCGGCTTGATAAAAAATTCATTGCCTAATCCAATGTGCACAAGGTTGTTTTTTACGTTTTCATCCAGGATTGTTACAGTTTGAAGTTTTATGTTTAGATCTTTGATCCATTGTAAGTTAACTTTTATATATGATGATAGCTAGCATCTTTCATTCTTCTGATGTGGTCAACCAGTTTTCCCAGCACCATTTGCTAAATATGGTTTCCTTTACCCAGTGATAGCTATTGGTGGCTTTGTTGAAGATGAGTTCGTTGAGAGACTGAGTTTCTGCTTCCAGAATTTCTGTCATGTTCCATTGGTCTATGCACCTATTCTTGTACCAATACCAGATTGTTAAAGTGTGAAGTCTGAAAGTGTGATATGCCCACTTTGTTTCTTTTGCTGAAGATTGTTTCGGCTATTTGTGCTTTTTCTCTCTTTTTTTTTTTTTTTTTTGAGTTGGAGTCTCACTCTATCAACCAGACTGGAGTGCAATGGCCGCTCCCGGCCACCGTAGCCTCGACCTGCTAGGCTCTGCCATCCTTATGCCTCAGCCTTCCAAGTAGCCGGAATTACAGGCATGCGCTACCACGCCCAGCTGATTTTGTGATTTTATTGTAGAGATGAGGTCTCGCAGCCCAGGTGGGTCTCAAACCCGCAGGCTCAGGCAATCCACTCACCTCAGCCTCCCAAAAGCGCAGGATTACAGGCTGAGCCACCAAGCCCGGCTTTTTTCTCTTTTTATATGAATTTCTGGATTGCAATTTTCAGGTCTGAAAAAATTTTGTAGTTCCTGTTGTAAAGGTCACTTTTCTGGTTAGGTGAAAGTCAAGATATTTAAATTTTTTGTGCCTATTGTGAATGGAATTGTGCTTTTTAATTACTTCTTCACCTGCTTGATGCTGTTGTATAGATATGCTACTGCCTTTTGCATGTTGATTTTCTAACCCAAGACTTTGTCAAAGTTACTTATCTGTGTGAGGAGGCTTTCGACAGATTCTTAAACGTTTTCAAGGTATAAAATCATATCAAATGCAAAGAGGAATAGGTTTACTTCCTCTTTTCCTACTTGGATATTCCTGATTTCCTTCTCTTGCTTGATTATTCTAGTTAGGACTTCTGTACTATGATGAACAGGAGGGGTAAGAATGGACATCCTGGTCTTGTTCCTCTCCTTAAATGAAATGCTTCTGCTTATTGAGAAAATTGTTGGCTGTGGGTTTATCACAGATGGCTCTTACCATTTTGAGGAATGTTTCTTCTATACCTGGCTCTCAAGGTTTTTTTTAATCAAGAAGAGGTGCTGAATTTTGTTGAATGATTTTTCTGTGTCTAATATCATAATCATGTGTTTCTTGATTTTAAGTCTGTTAATGTGCTAAATTATGTTTATGGGATTGCAAATATTGAACCAACACTTCATCCCAGAAATGAAGATCACCTGGTCATGGTGAATGACCTCTAAGATGCATTATTTGAACCTCTTTGTTAGAATCTTGTTGCTAATTTTTGTGCCCGTATTCATCAAGGATATTGGCCTGTAATTCCCTTTCCTTAATGGGTCTTTGCCTGGTTTGAGTATCAGTTTGATGTTAGCTTCATAAAATGAGTTGAGGAGAATTTCGTCAATCTTGATTTTCTGGATTATTTTCAATAAGACAGATAACTACTCCTCCTTGTATGTCTTGTAGAATTCAGCTGCGAAGCCATCTGGTCTGGGACTTTTTTTGGCAGATAGAATTCTTTTACTGAGTTGATTTCCTGGATTGTTATTTGTCTGTCTAGATTTTAAATTTCTTTTTATTTCAGCCTTGGGAAGTTGTGTGTTTTCAGAAAGTAATCCATTTTCTTTTGGTTTTCTAGTTTATTTGTGTATAGGTTTACACAGCAAACTTTGATAATCTTTTTAATTTCTTCAGGGTCAGTTATGACTTTACTTTTTAAAATTTCTAATTGTGTTCATTTGAACTACCTTTTTCTTTTTTTTAAGCCAATCTTGCCCAGATTTGTAAATCTTATTTATACTTTTAAAAAAGAAGGTTTTTTGTCTCGATCATTTCTATATTTTGGCTTCTATATCCTGCAATTGTGATTTTATCTTGATAATCTGACTTCTGTTGAAGTTAGGATTTAGATTATCTTGTCTTTCGAGCTCCTTTAGGTGTGACATTAGGCTGTTTACTTGTGATTTTTCTGTTTTCTTGATGTGTGAATGCAATGCTCTGAATTTTCCTCTTATCGTTGCTTTTATGGAATCACAGAGGTCCTGATAAGATGTGTCTTTGTTTTCATTTATTTACAAGAATCTTTACTTTTTTTCTTGATTTTCATGTTGAGCTAGTTGTTGTTTAGCAGCAAGTTGTTTATTCTTCATGACTTTCTGTGTTTTGGGGGAATCTTGTTGGTGATATTATTTATTTTTAGTTAATTGTAATCTGAGAGTATGCAGTGTATTATTTCAACCTTTTGAAATTTGTTCACATTTGATTTATGTCTGAGAATGTGATTGATCAAGAATGTTTCCTGTGCTGATGAGCAGAATGTATACTCTGTAGATGTTGGGAGTAGTGTTCTGTAGCTGTATATTAAATCTATTTGCTTGAGCATTAAGTTACAGTTCCAGACCTTCTTGATTTCTGATTGCTTTGTTTTTGTTTTTATTTGTTTCTGCCATAATGGTCTATCTAAAGCTGTTGGTAGGGTATTTAGATCTTCAATTATGATTGTGTGAGAGTCAATGTCCTGTCTTAGTGTACTTAGCAGTTGCTTTATAAAACCTTATTTTATATATGCTGGGTGCATATATATTTAAGATGGTGATTTCTAGTTAGTGGATCGAGTCTTTTATTGTTATGTAGTATCCTTCTGTATCCTTTTTAACCTTTTCTAGTTTGAAGTCTGCTTTGTCTGGTATCAGAATAGCTACTCCTGCTTTCATCTGTGTTCCATTTGCCTGAAAGACCACTTTCTTCCAGGTCCCATCTTTGAGCCTGTGTATGACCTCTGTAGTAAGATGAGTTTCCTGGAGGCAGCAGGCTGTTGGGTCATGCTTTCTTATCCAGTTTGTCACTCTATATCTCCTCATTGGCACATTTACTCCATTCACATTCAAATTGATTATTGAAATGAGAGCATTTATCCCTGTCATAAGTCTTTTAGGGAGTTGCTTTGTTTCCTTTTAACTTTTGTCTTTATTTATCTGTGTATTTTTACTTTTATGAATGCTCTGTTGTCTCTGTGCCTTGCCTATACTTTTGTGATGGATATGTTCATTTTTTTTTTTGAGTTGGAATCTCACTTTGTTGCCCAGCCTCGACCTGCTGGACTCCGACTATCCTTCCACCTCAGCCTTCCAAGTAGCTGGAATTACAGGCATGCACTACCACGCCCGGCTGATTTTTTGATTTATTGTAGAGATGAGGTCTCGCCAAGTTGCCTAGGTGGGTCTCGAACCCGTGGGCTCAGGCAATCCACTCACCTCAGTCTCCCAAGGCACGGGATTACAGGCTGGGCCACTGAGCCCAGCTTGTTTGTTTTTTCTTTCTGTGTTTGCTTCTTAAGTAACTCCTGAGAGACTGACTGGAGGGAACATATTCTCTTAGGAATTTGCTGAAGTTTAGCTTAATATGGCAAAAAATTATTGACTGGAATGGCTTATCTTTAAGAATGTTAAAGATTGGATTCCAGTCCCTTCTGGCTTGCAGTGTTTCTGCACATAAGTCTGAAGTAATTCTGATGTGTCTTCTTTGATAGATAGTTTGACTTTTCTCTCTTGTTGCCTTTAGGATTTTTTTTTCCATGCTTATTTTTTGGAGGTGGATTACATGTGTCTTGGGATTGATCTTGTAATGTGATAACTTGTTAGGGTGTTCAGAATCCCTTGTGGTTGAATGGTCATCTCTCTAGTGAAAAGTGGAAGATTATCCCGAATGACTTCATATAATGTTTGTTCCATGGAGTTCTTAGTTTCCCTTTCTGCTTCAGGGATACTAATCAGGCATAGATTTGGCTTCTTGACATAGTTACATTTCTCTTGGAAACTTTGCTTCTTGTTTTTGAGCTTTTTACCTGTTTCTGACAGATGGGTTAGCTCCATATTTTGGTCTTCAAACTCTGAAATTATTTCCTCTGTTAGATTGATATTGCTCCCTATTCTTGTTATTATCTGATTTCCTGGATAGAGTTCTTTATTTACATTATTTCAAAATAGGCTTTTTTGAAATTGGCCAACTCTACTTTTACTTTTTAGACTACGTTGGTGAGTTTCACTTCTTGCTTCTCTCTGTTTATTTTAGCCATCTGATCTCTGATTTCTGTGACTGTCATCTGAGGCAAGTTGTTCAGGGGGTTTTCTATTGCTTGTGCTCTAATAGCTGCTTTTTTGGGCACTGTCTTCTTTAGTACCCTGAGGGTTGCCTATAATTCTTCACTGATTTTTTTTTCCATTTGGACAGGCCACCCTTCCCTCATGTAATTCCTTTTAGTTTTGTTGCTCTGAAGCTAGTAACTGACCATCTTTTCTAGGGATTTTTCTGTGGTTCAATATAAGTCATTCAGTAAGAGGGAAGGAAACATTCACTTCTGCTCCTTGTTCCACCCTGTGACAGGTTTCTCAACAGTAGCAGTCCTTGCTGCCAGCATTCTGTGGAGAATAGATGGATACTCCCCCCAAGCCCTCTTCCTGCCTTTCTGTGATTTGTAGCCCAAAAGCCCTCCCATCAAGAAAGCTTTTGGATGTCTTTTGTGTGTCTCCCTCCTTGTTCTAGTCCACTCTCTGCTCTTGAAAAAGAGCTATTTCCCTGCCATAGGAGAGGGCAGAGTTTATCTACCATGTAGGACTGCAAGACTTGGAGGTGATTTTCCCTAATCTGGCTAGGAAGATGGGTAGGCACCAGCAAGGTGAGATAATGTATATGAATAGGTAAACTTTAGGTTATGAGACAGTTATAATACTTACAGAATATGAAGAAATACTAAATATAAGAATTGTTTAATTAGAATTTTTTTATTAACTGCTTAGTAAGTTTTGGAAAAAATAATAGGTTTAGATCAGCCAACTATCGACTCAAAGTAGGCTATGAGACACACAGGGCCTTCATAGAGATATTTAAGGAGATCTACATGGAAGATCAGAGCCAAAGTCTAATGAAAAAAGTAGAAGCATGTAAATAATGCTGGAAACAGAGCTTTGACTGGCTACTTAGATCAAACTTAGAAGTTGGACATTTATAAAAGTGCGATACTGAGGACAAGATGAGGTGCAGACCTTGGCGGACCTCTGCACTTTTCAACACCTACCTCTAAGATAGAGAGCTCATGGCAATATCCATAGAGCTTCAATTCGATGTATCTGCACTTAGAAATATCTATCAAATCCATTATTGGAGGACTCTGCAGATTGCAAGTATTGATTGCACCCAAGTTTTTGAGAGGGATTAGCTGCATTTATGCACTGTGGTGCAACCTTCTTAAAAATCCAGATCATATGATCTAGAAAATCTGATAGAGCTAAAAGTGCAAGTGGCAAATAATTATGCTATATGGGATCTCTGGTTGTCCAGTAGGAAATTCTCAACACAATTTCCTAGTGTTCTATATAGTTCTATCAAGTCAAAAGCAAAGCAAAACATGTTTTTCATTTTCAAAAAATAAATTCTGAGACTCTCTATGGCCCTCATAGTAACTTGGCTGAACAATGAGTATGAAATTGTTCAGAAATTAACAGACCCATTGAGTCATAAGTCCAGGCAGGCAAAGCAGGTAAACATTCTATCATGGAAATACATATTCAGTAACAGGTTAGAGCAGGACCACAAGGCATGATCAGTTTAATGAAACTGTGGACACTTTCATGGCTTTTTCTTCTGTAGTATCATTGTCTCTCTCCCAGCTCTCTGTGTCTTGCAATGTTCTCTCCTTCTTAGTGGTAGGTAAGCACAAAGCACATCTTTACACAAGAGTTCACTATGACCACCTGAAAGAAAGAGAAAAACTTCAAACCTGGATTACAAGTTACCATTGATATGTTGGCATTATCTATCAACTTGCAGAAGATGAGTTCCCGAGATAAAGGGAAGGAATGGGTAAACCTCCAAAGAGTAAAATTTGAAGGAAAAATGGCCTGAAGAATAGATATACATGAGTACCTGATCAGTGGTGAATGGTGTAGTTTTTTGGTCAGTGTCTGAAAGGAGCAATCCTGGAAGATTTGGTGCAAAAGAGTCTGGGTTAGAATAATGTGCATAGTCCTATGGGAAGAAATCAGTGTGAAGATCTTTTGGTTTCCTGTGAGTGCCCATCATAAATTATCCACAGGGTACACTCAAAAGGCAAGTCTATGTCAGCCAGCCTCTCTTCTCAGGAACTCCAATCATATAAAACTAGCACTGAACAGATAGTTTTGGACGTGTGGATGAGAGCTCTTCTGGTGATCAGCATCATGAGCCCGCTATTCTCCAACATTGATTCTACTTCTATCAATGCTGACCATCCTGCTTTCTCAAAGTAGAAACACTCTCTGAGCTCTTGATATGTTACTCTCATATAAAGAGACCATCCAGTCATAGGATGGTCTGAATTCATCAACACAATCCTGCTTGAATTTACATGTAACCAGAAGTTACATATAACTAGGAATGGGTTTGCCTCTTGTCTGCAATGCTGTTACTGGTGACATCATCCAAGGTCTCAAGGATGTGTAATATATATGTACAACATTGCTTCCAAACAAGAGAACAGAACTATAGCATTTGGTGATCAGTTCAACTAGCAATACAAGGGAGTCTATCCATATAGAACCACAAAATTCACTAAACACGCACTCAGAGTCATTGATTTTAATTATGTGGGGTACAATTCAAAGTTAGGTAAACAAATGTTCATTATGCAGGTAACCTTGTTGATGAGGTGTGTCCCCTCTTCCCTTGCAGTGTCCCACTACTGCCAATACCTTCTTGTAGTATTATGATAGTTGCTTAAGGTCTGCTTATGAGTGAGACCATATGATACTTGGTTTTTTGTTTCTGTGCTAGAGCACTCAGTATTATAGCCTCTAAGTCCATCCAAGATGCTGCAAAGTTCATAATTTTGTCCTTATTTATGGTTACATAATATTCCATTATGTATATATGAACTACATTTTTTTATTCAGTCTTCTTTAGATGGGCAGCATGGTTGAGTCCATGTTTTTTCTTTTTTCCTTTTAATTTTTTTTTAATTTTAAAGATATGGAGTACAATTCAGGGTTAGTTATACAAATGTTCATTATGCAGTTATCCTTGTTGATGAGGTGTTCTCCCCCTTCCTCAGGCAGATTCCCACTACTTCCAATCCTGCTTCCCCACTCCACTCCCAGCAGTTTCCCCTACTGCCAATCCTTTTTATATAGTTTTACAATAATTGTTCAAGGTTCACTTATGAATGAGAACATGTGAGATAAGATAGACAATTGGGTCCTCATCAAACTGACAAGTTTCTGCAAAGCCAAAGAAACCATCAAGAGAGCAAGGAGACAGCCCACAAACTGGGAAAAAATACTTGCCAACTCTATGTCTGACAAAGGCCTAACATCCAGAATCTACAACTATCCCATCATAAAGTGGGAAAATGATATGAATAGATAGTTCTCAAAAGAAGACACACCAAGCAGCCAACAGATACATTAAAAAAATGCTTAGCCTCACTAGTCATCAAAGAAATGCAAAATAAAACCACAATGAGATACCGCCTAACTCCAGTCAGCATGGCTATCACCAATAACTCAAAAAACAACAGATGCTGGAGAGGATCCAGCATAAAGGGAACACTTCTGCACTGTTGGTGGGAGTGTAAACTAGTACAGCCTCAGTGGAAAACAGCATGGTGATTCCTAAAATATCTAAAAATCGATCTTCCATATGACCCCGCAGTTCTCCTACTGGGAATCTGTGATAAAGAACATGGAACCAACCATGCTGCTCATCAAAAGAGGACTGGATTTTTTAAAAATGTGGCACATATACACGATGGAATACTATGCATCCATAAAGAAGAAAAATCATGAACTTCACAGTAACCTGGATGGACTTAGAATCTATAATACTGATCACTTCACAGAAGTAAAGAACTGAGTATCACATGTTCTCACTAGTAATATCTTTCTTTAAGTATCTGTTTTTACAAAGGATTCTACTGTACTATAACCAGCACTGAATTGTCCTCAGAGTTTAGAGGACAATCACTGAACTGTCCAAATTTCAATTGTTCTGATTTGTTTGATAATCCAGAGAGGCAAAGTGAGTAGGATGTTAGTAATTAAAGACATAAGAGAAATGAAAGTGTTAATGTGAACACAAAACAATGGGTCTTAGAAAAAAGGCAATAATCTAAAATTTGTCAACTAAATATGGCTTGGTTTTTACAAAAACTAAATATAATTTGGTTAATGACCAAATGCCACTTACACTTTCATGATTGTAACTATGGTTCAACTACCAAAATTCAGCAATGTGCAGTGATGTGCCACACACTTGTCTGAGTTCATTACCTTCTATTTTGTTTTATTTTTTTTCTCTAATACATTAAATTGTATTTTAGGATATATATCTACAAAAATTCTTACCTATTTTGGAAATAAAAGAATAAGAATAAAGCTAAGTTAATGTTTAAACAATTTTGATAAACAATATTTCTTGAAAAACAATTCAAATACTCTTTTCAAATATTTTCCTTATAAAAAAGCATTTATTTATTTCTAAGTATGATAAATATTATTAAATAAGATAAAGAAATCAGGTATTGGAAACATTTATTACTATACAATGATGTAAATGTTTGTGTCCCCAAATATTCATATTCATATGATAAAACATTATCCTCAATGCAGGGATGTTGGACTGTAGGACATCTGGGAGATGATTTGATCATGAGGGTTTGTTTGTTCCTTCTACCATTTTAGAACACAAAGTGAAGGTGTCACTGATGAAGCAAACAATTAGCCCTCACCAGATACTGAATTTGCTGACACCATGACCTTGGATTTCCCAGCTTCAGAACTGTCAGCAATAAATTGTTGTTTATAAATTACTCAGTATATTTTTTTCATAGCAACCTGAATGGACTAAGACATAATATAAAGCCTCTTTATTACAAATCAAAATTCACATAGTTTTTTCAGTATAAAACAAACTTTTAATAACATATATTTAATAAACATATTATATTTAAAAACATTTAATAAACATGGAATCTCTTCTAGACTATTACATTGAGGCTATTGTTACACTTGGTTTATACACGACTCTACAAGAATCATTTTTTTCTTGGACAACATTCTATCTATTCATTAAGCTAAATAATATTATTATCATAATGTTCCTATTAAGAAACAATAAATATGCATGAGCCCGCGAGTTCGAGACCCGCCTGGGCAACTTGGCGAGACCTCATCTCTACAATAAATCAAAAATTAGCCGGGCGTGGTAGTGCACGCCTGTAGTTGCAGCTACTTGGAAGGCTGAGGCAGAAGGATCACCGGAGCCCAGCAGGTTGAGGCTGCAGTGGCCGGAAGCGGCCACTGCACTCCAGTCTGGGTGACAGAGTGAGACTCCAACTCAAAAGAAAAAAAAAAAAGAAACAATAAATATTTCTGGATATCATCATACTCAAGTGCTTAACAACTGTGATAGAAAAAAGTTATCAAAATTTTTTTTTAAAGTTTCGATATTTAAAACATTTATTTTCTTCAAAAACATCACATTCAGTGTTTATAATGCTAATTTTGAGTGGAAATCATGGTTTTACTTAAATCTTTACTATAATCACTTAAAAATTACATGGCAGCAGTATATTTTATGTTTAAATTATAATAGTTATCTAACATTTATGTTGGCACAACGTCAAAGTTTTTAATTAGCAATATTTTATTAAAGAAATTATTTTTGAAGAAAAGCACTTCAAACTAGTAATATGGAAAATTATATAAATTCATTGAACACCTTAGAGTCCAATTCAAAATTATGCAAACGACTTTCACTTTGTAGCATTACCAAATTATTATTAAAATATCTACATATGTTGTATATAAAAAAGAAAATCTACCATAGACACAGCTGGAATGCTTCTAGACTAGCCTAAGAAAATCCAGGTTTCGTTTCAGGCAGAGCAAAAAGGTAGCAGATATATATAGATTCTTTATTGTTGCAAGAAGTTTGCAGAACCTCAAAACCTTTTTTCCCCTCTCTACAACAGGTTTCCTCACACAGTCTAAAGGTGGCCAATGTAAACTTTTTAATACAAAGTCAAGGGACTAACCCACCAAGACATAAAATCTGGAGAAGAAATTCTTCAACACTAAAGTTTTTAATGTATTTTTGAGTCATTGACTCATATAACATGACATGACAGGAAATGTCAAATTTCTATTTATTTTGTCACCTCTCAAATATTAGTTGATTTATGGTCATACTGGATTAACCCAGAAGAGAAGAGAGTGACAAAATTTTTTAGTTAAGTTCCTATTTTTAATAGTATAATATAGTTCATTTTATATATAGTCCATTTTTAATATATGGTATAGTCCATTTTATAGTGTAGTATATTATAGTATATTATAGTATAGTCCATTATTGGCAATAAAATGGATTACCCCACAGATGGCTTTCGAAGAGAAATTCTCTTGTGAAATTTATTCCAGGCACTTTTCCAAGCTAACTATATATTTTTCAATTGTTTTTCTCTTGGGGAAAGAAAAAGTGTGATTTTCAATATTAATTTTCATTATATTTCCATGATTTCTCTGAAATTCATTTTTTAACAGTATATTGCACTTAGTGCATGTTCTAACCCTATCTGTGACAACATTTATAAGTACAAAACCAATTTACGTATTACCAATTTAAAGGTTTAAACAGTTATCTTCTGGGTCTAAATAACTTTTCTTGACCCAGTGCTCTTAGTGCAACCACAGGCCCCAGGGGAGTTCTTCTTAGGTCTTTAGGTCCCTGGTAAAGTCAGACTTTTCCCACTATGCCTCAATTTCACATTATTCAACATTATGGTAAGCACAGATTAGAACTTCTGCTATTGGCAAAGACAGATAACAGAAACTGAATATATTCTTCCACCAGAGGGAAAAAAAAAACTAAGAATAAAATAAAGAAAGGGTGTTGGATATCATACAACAAATGTAAGTAGGGAATAAAATAAATAAGCTCTGTGATTGTCACAGAATGCTTCCCAGTGGTAGATAATTTCTAGACTGTGGCGCAAAGATGGATAACCCTAGAAGACCCTGACAAATTCCCTTAGTTGAAGACACAAAGTTGAGCATCTGAGGAAATTAAGACTAGATTTCTCAAAGCAAAGTATCTAAAAGGAGAAAACTACATGGAGAGAGAATTCCAGATATTTGCAGACGAGCCCCCTTCAGTCTTCATATAGGTAAGACTCAGTACATGTAAGTGAGGGAAAATACTTGAGGCCAGTAAAGGAACTTTGTAAAAGGACTAGAGGTAACAGGGACAGTAGTTCATCCCAGGCCTGAAATCGGTCATAATCCTATTAGCAAGGTGAAAATTTCATAATTCACAGGACACACAGTGCAATATTTTTTACCTTAGTAGTGAGAAAAATAAAACCTAGTAAACTATTAGTCTGGCCTCATTGAATAAAATCTAAAATCAATAATCAAAACAATTAAATTGTTTACAAATAATGTAAGTCATTTCCAGAATAAAACTCAAGAATATATCTAGAAATTTTTCAAAATCCAACAAACAAAATATTAAAATGCACAATGTTTGACATCAAATGAAAAATTATTTGTTTTCATAGAAGCAAAAATATACCCATAATAAGTAGAAAAATGAATTGACCCAAATGGACTCAGAATAACACAAATGGTAGAATTATTTGATTGGGACATGCAGTTAGTTAACAGCATTGCATACATACAAAAAAATTTAAGAAGTACATTTTTAAGTAGAAAGTATAAAATGTATTTAAAATGATGTAAATTTTTAAATTTTTATTTAGTTTTATTTTATTTTTTTATTTTTATTTTTTTTGAGTTGGAGTCTCATTTCATAGTCCAGGCTCAAGTGCAGTGGCACACTCATGGCCACCCCAGCATCGACCTACTAGGCCCTGGTGATCTTTCTGCCTCAGTCTTCTAAGTAGCCAGAACTATAGGCACATGCTACCATGTCTGACTATAAAATGATGTACATTTAAGCTTTAGAGGAGAAAGCTTAATATCTGAGATGCTAACAGCAGATTAGACAATTCAAATCAAAAGAACAGTGAATATAATGTTCTCTACATTTTTTCCAAGATTCTTATAATTTTAGGTTTTACATTTAAGTTTTTTAATCAATTTTGAGTTGAATTTTTCAATATGGTGATAGGTAGGGCTCCAGTTTCTTTCTTTTGCATGTGGTTAGCCAGTTCTCCCAGCACCCCATTTGCGAAATATGGTTTCCTTTCCAAAGTGTTTGTTATTGATGGTTTTGTCAAAGATGAGTTGGTTGAGAGACTATGCTTTCATTTCTTGAAACTCTGTCCTATTCTATTGGTCTATGTGCCTATACCTGTGCCAATACCATGCTGTCTTGATTACAAGAGCCTTGTACTACAAAGTCTGTAAGCGTCATATCTCCAGCTTTGTTCCTGTTACTGACGCTCACTTTGGCTATTCATGCTCTTTTTTTGCTTCCATGTGAATTTTTGTTTTGTCTTTTCTAGGTCTATGAAAAATAAGTTTGACAATTTGATGGGTATTGTATGGAATCTGTAGATTGTCTTGGGTAGTGCAGACATTTTGGCAATACTAAGTCTTCCAATCCATGAACATAAGATGTTTTTCCATTTATTTATATCATCCTTGATTTATTTAAGCAGCATTTTGTAGTTCTCATTGTAAAGGTGTTTCACTTTTCTAGTTAGGTGGATGTCAAGGTATGCATTTCTTTTGTGGCTATCGTAAATGAAATTGTGTTTGCTATTTTATTTTGCTTTTAATTTGGTCCTGAGCCTGCTTTATGTTGGTATATAGAGATGCACCTGTCTTTTCATGTTGATTTTGTAATCAGAGACTTTACCAAAGCCATTTATCAGTGCAAGAAAGTTTTTGTCAGACTCTCTAGGGTTTTTTAAGTTATAATCATATTAACTGCAAAGAGTGATAGTTAACTTCCTCTTTTCCTATTTGAATAACCCAGATTTCCTTTTCTTGCCTGATTGCTCTGGTGAGAACTTCTAGTACTATGTTAATTAGAAGATGTGAGAGTGAGCATACTTATTTTGTTCTAGTTCTTTGGCAGAAGCTTCCAGCTTCTGCCTTTTAAGCAAAATATTGCCTACAAGTTCATTATAGAAGACTCATTGTTTTGAGGAATGTTCTTTCTATGCCTAGGTGTTCAAGGATTTTCAAGAAGGAATGCTGAATTTTGTCAAATACTTTTATCAAAATAATCATGTGGTTCTTGGTTTTACAGATGATAATGTGCTGAATTATATTTACAGTTTTGCAGTTGTTGAACCAACCTTGTTTTTTGAGAAGGAAGCCCACTTGGTCTTGGTGGATGATTCTTAAAATGTATTGTTGGATACAATTTATTAGGATCTTTTTGAGAATTTTTGTGTCCATATTCATCAACAAAATTGGCCTGTAATTCTCTTTCCTTGTTGGATCTTTGACAGTTTTGGGAATTAGAATGATATTAGCTTCATAAAATGAGCTAGGGAGAATTCCTTCCTTCTCAATTGCCTGAAATAATTTCAATAAGATTGGTATCAACTCTTCCTTGTATGCTTTGTAAAATTCAGCTGAGAAACCATCTAGTCCAAGGGTTTTTATTTGTTTGTTTTTTGGTATGGAAGTTTCTTATAACTGAGTTGATGTCCTGTATCATTTTTAGTGTGTTTAGGGTTTAAATTTTTTCTTGTTTCAACTTTGGGAGGTTGTGCGATACCAGGATAGTCTCCATTTCTTCTAGATTTTCTAACGTATTTGCATACAGATGGTTATAGTAATTTCATAGTCTTTTAAATTCCTGCAGGGTTATGAAAAGCAACTTCAACAAAAGTTAAGATAGGTGGGAGGTTTTTAAACTACAAAATTTTGCACAGCAAAAAAAACCATCAAGAGAGTAGAGACAACCAATAGAATGGGAAACAAAACTGCAATTTATGCATCTGACAAAGACCTAACAACCAAGATCTACAAGGAACTCAAACAACCTGAAAGGAAAAAAATAAAGTGAGCAAAGAGCATGAACAGACACTTCTCCAAAGATAGCATAAAGCAACCAAGAAACACATGAAAAAAAGTGTTCAGCCTTACTAATTACCAGAGAAATGCACCTAAAAAATACAATGAGATACCACTTAACACCAGTAAGGATGACCATTATTAATAAATAAACAAATAACAAAGAAATGGAAAAGAGGTGCTGGTGTGGTTGCAGAGAAAAGAAGATGCTTCTACACTCTTGGTGTGAATGTAAGCTAGTTAAACCTTTAAGGAAAGCAGTGTGGTGATTTCGCAAAGAACTAAAAATTAAGCTTCCATATAATTCAACATTCCCTCTCCTAAGAATATACCAAAAAAAACCCACCATAAATTACTCTATCAAAAAGATATCTGAGTCAGGCTCGGTGGCTCAGCCTGTAATCCTGCGCCTTTGGGAGGCTGAGGTGAGTGGGTTGCCTGAGCCTGCAGGTTCAAGACCTGCCTGGACAGCGAGACCTCATCTCTACAATAAATCAAAAAATCAGCCGGGCATGGTAGCACATGCCTGTAATCCTGGCTACTTGGAAGGCTGAGGCAGAAGGATCTCCAGAGCCCAGCAGGTCGAGGCTGCGGTGGCCGGGAACGGCCACTGCACTCCCGTCTGGGCGACCGAGCGAGACTCCAACTCAAAAAAAAAAAAAAAATATCTGCACGTGCATGTTTATTGTCACACTATTCACAACAGCAAAAACATGGAACCAACCCAGATACCCATCAAAAATGGACTGGATTTTTTAAAAATGTGTTACATATGCATGACGGAATACTGTGCAGTTATAAAGAACTGTATCATGGCCTTTGCAGAAACTTGGATGCAATTGGAGACCATCATACTAAGTGAACTGTCACAGAAATGAAGAACTGAGTACTGTATGGTCTTATTCATAAGCAAATCTTGAACACTACTCACACTAGCACAGTGGTGTGATTGGTAGATATTAGGCACTACAAGAGGAGAAAAAGATGGGGGAGGAAGAGTGGTACGTGGAAACACAATGGGTACCTTGTCCACTACCAAGGGAAGAAAGATCTTCATAATTTATGATAATTTTAATAGAATTGTCATTTTGGATTCTGTAATGGTTTAATCACAGATCATAACAAATATCAAGCATGATGTTGATCATTATAAAAGGATATTAATGACTATCTACTGTAAAGTTCTGAGGCACAATAGGAGAAAATTTGCAAGGTAATGCACAACTGTGATAAGAGATGGTATGCATATCTGAACAATTACAGCATTATGTTGTTAGAAATATGTAGATATCAATTGAGGCATTACTGATATTCAATGCCTCTAGCTACCATTATAGTAAGTATTCTATTCTACTCTCCCCCTCTTGTTTTTCTGAAGGAGACAGAGGGAAACAAATCACAGATCCTACCTACAAGAGTTATAGTATCATAGGAAATACAAAGTACATGTGCACATAAAAACACATACAGATAGATAGATAAAAGTTATAATAAAATTACAAATAAAGATACTGATTTAATATTTGAAGTTGAAACAAGAATATCCACTGAAAAGAGATTAGGTGTTAAAATATAAAGGCAGATTCATGAGGTGTGTATAAAAGCTACCAAAGAGTTTATTTTAATTGGAACATGAAGAGAGTGAAACAGAGATATCTGAAAGAAAGTGGGATAAAAGGCGAAAGGCTTTTGAGAAAACTTCCATCCTCTCTTCATGTTCTTTTTCTTGTTTTCACTTTTACTTTAGTATCATGAACATTTCTCACTCCACTGGTTACATTTAAACATAAAAGCCAGGCAATATACTAAGGGATTGCAGGGACATAAAGATATCTCACTCTTTACATAGCCAGGCCAACATGACCCATTACATATGTGTTTCCAAGATAAACAGTAGCTTGTGCTCAAGAGGCCTTGACAGTACTCTTTATCACACATAGTTTATTCTTTTTTATAAATATATTTTTTTATTTTAAAATTGTGGGGTACAGTTAAGGGTTAGGTATACAAATATGTATTGTGTAGGTACCCTTTTTGATGAGGTGTGACCCCCCCGTCCCCAGACAGATATTGACTACCGTTAATCCCACCTCCCTTCCCCTTCCTACCCCCCAACATAGTTTCCCATCATTATCAATCCTTTTCTTATAGTATTATGATAGTTGTTCAAGGTCCACTTATGTGTGAGGACACGTGAAACTCAGATCTTTGTTTCTGTGAGAGATCACTCAGTATTATAGACTCCAATTCCATCCAGGTTGTTGCAAAATTCATGATTTTGTTCTTTTTTAGGACTGTGTAATATTCCACTGTGTATATGTACCACATTTTTAAAATCCAGTCCTCTTTTGATGGACAGTATAGTTGGTTCCATGAGCTTGCTATTGTGAACAAGGCTGCGATAAACATACGTGTGCAGATATCGTTTTTATAGATTAATTTGAGTTCTTCAGGGTATATTCTCAGTAGGGGGATTGTGAGGTCATATGGGTGGTTGATTTTTAGAGCTTTTAGAAATCACCACACTGATTTCCACAGAAGTTGCACTAGTTTACATTCTCACCAACAGTGTAGAAGTGTTCCTTTTTCACCACATCCTCTTCAGCACCTGTTATTTTTGAAGTTATTGATAATGGCCATTCTGACTGGAGTTAGGTGGTATCTCAGTGCAGTTTTAATTTGCATCTCCTTGATGACTAGTGAGGTTGAATATTTCTACATGTATCTGTTGGCCGCTCGTATGTCTTCTTTAAAGAAGTGTCTGTTCTTTTCTTTTGCCCACTTTGTAATGGAGTTTGTTAGGTCTTTGTCAGACATGGAGTTGGCAAATACTTTTCCTCAGTCTGTGGTCTGTCTCTCTGCTCTCTTGATAGTTTCCTTGGCTTTGTGAAAGATTGTCAGTTTAATGAGGTCCCACTTGTCTATCAAATCTCTTATGGCCTGTGCATTTCGGGTTTTGCTCAGGAATTGGATGCCAGTTCCAACTTCCATAAGAGTGTGTCCTGAATTTTCTAAAGTTCTTATGGTTTGAGGTTTTACATTTAGGTCTCTGATCCATTTAGAGTTAATTTTTGTGTATGGGAATAGATAGGGGTTTGTTTGAATCTTCTGCCACTTTTCCCAGCACCATACACTAAATAGGTTCTCCTCTCCACAGTGGTGGGTGGTGGAGGCTTTGTTGAAGATGAGTTGACTGAGAAATTGAGGTTTTGCTTCTGGAATTTCAATTCTATTCCATTGGTCTATATTTCTGTTCTTGTACCAATACCAAACTGTTTTGATTATTGTAGCTTTATAGTAAAGTTTAAAGTCTAGTATTGTGATACCTCCTGCTTTGTTTTTTTGCTAAGGATTGTTCTGGTTATTCTTGGTCATTTGTGTTTCCATAGAATACTTGTATTCTTTTTTCTAGATCTGAGTAGAATGTTGCTGATAATTTGATGGGTATTGCATTAAATCTGTAGATTGCCTAAGGTAAAATGGACATCTTCACAATGTTGATTCTACCAATCCATGAGCATGGAATATTTTTCCACTTGTGTGTGTCATCTTTGATTTCTTTGAGCAGTGTTTTATAATTTTCATTGTAAAGGTCTTTCCCATCTCTAATTAGGAAGAAACCAAGGTATTTCATTTTTTTTTATGACTATTGTGAATGGGATTATGCTTTTTATTTGCAGTTCTGTTTGTTTATTTTTGGTGTAAAGAAATGTGATTGTCTTTTGCACATTTATTTTATGCCCTGAGACTTTCCCAAAGTCCTTTATCAGAGCAAGGAGGCTTTTGACAGATTCTCTTGGATTTTGAAGGTACACAATCATGTCATCTGCAAAGAGAGATAACTTGACTTCTTCTTTTCCTATTTGGTTACCCCAGATCACCTTCTCTTTTTTGATTGCTCTAGCCAGGACTTCCAACACTATATTGAACAGGAGGGGTGAGAGTGGGCATCCTTGTTTTGTTCCAGTTTTCAGGGGAAATGGTTCCGATTTTTATATGTTTAGGAGTATGCTAGCTGTGAATTTCTCATAGATAGCTTTTACTATTTTGAGGTATGTTCCATGTATGCTGAGATGTTTGAGGGTTTTTATCAAGAAGGGGTGCTGGATTTTATCAAACACTTTTTCTTCATCCAATTATGTAATCATATGGTTTTTGCTTAGATGTCTGTTGATGCATTTAATTGCATTTATGGCCTTGTGAATGTTGAACCAGCCTTGCATCCCAGGGATGAAGCCTACTTAGTCATGATGGATGATTTTTGAGATGTGTTGTTGAATCTGGTTTGCTGGGATCTTGATAATTTTAGCATCTAAGTTCATCAAAGATATTGACCTGTACTTCTCTTTCTTTGTTGGATCTTTACCTGACTTGGGTATCAATGTGATGTTGGCTTCATAAAATGATATGGGGAGAGTTCCATCTTTCTCAACCACCTAGAATACTTTCAATAGGCTTGGTTTCAGGTTCTCCTTAAATGTCTTATAGAATTCTGCTGGAAAGCCAATTGGTCCAGGATTTTTTTTTTATTTTTATTTTTTTTGTAGGTAGTTTTCATATTGCATAGTCAATTTCCTTGATTTTTATTGGTCTATTCAGGGTCTCAATTTCTTGTTGTTTCAACCTAGGCAGGTTTTGTGATGTCAGAAAGTCCTCCATTTCCTTAAGGTTTTCAAGTTTGTTTCCATACAAGTGTACATAGTAATCTCTAATGATCTTTTGTATTTCTTCAGGATCAGATGTGACTTCATCTTTTGTATTTCTGATTGTGTTTATTTGGGCTTTTTCTCATTTTTTCTTGGTCATTCTAACTAGGGCACCATCGATCTTGTTTATCCTTTCAAAGAACCAGCTTTTTGTTTCATTGATATTTTGTATTATCTTTTTGTCTTCTATGTCTTATATTTGGGCTTTTATTTTGGTGGTATGGATTCTTCTGCTGAAATTAGGGTTCGTGGTCTTGCTTTTCAAGCTTCCTTAGGTGACTTGTTAGGCTGTTAATTTGTGATCCTTCGATTTTCTTCATGTGCGTCTGTCAAGATATGAATTCCCTTCTTACTATAGTTTTCATGGCATCCCAGAGATTTTTGTAAGATGTTTCATCATTTTCATTTGTTTCCAGGTATCTTTTAATCTCTGTTTTGATTTCATCATTGATCCAGGTGTTGTTTAGCATCATGCTATTTAGTGTCCATGTTTTTGTGGGTTTGGGGGGAACCTTGTTGATGTTGATGTTTATTTTTATTCCACTGTGGTCTGAGAAGGTGCATGGTAAAATTTCAATCTTTTCAAATTTGTTTATGCTTGATTTATGGCCAAGTATGGTCGATCTTAGAGTATGCTCCATGTGGTGATGAGTAGAATGTATATGTTGTGGTCATTGGGTGGAGTGTTCTGTAGGTATCAATTAAGTCCATTTGGTCAAGAGTCACATTGAGGTTCCATATCTCGTTGTTGATTTTTTGTCCTTATGATCTGTCTAGGGTTGTGAGTTGGGTATTAAAGTCCCCAGCTATGATAGTGCTAGAGTCAATATCTTTTTGGAGTTTACCTAGAAGCTGCTTTATGAAAGTTGGTGCTCCTATGAAAGTTGGTGCTCCTACATATATGTTTAGGATAGATATTTCTTGTTGATGGATTGAACCTTTTATCATTATGTAGTGGCATTCTGAATTTTTTTTTTAATTTTTGAGGGCTTATAGGGTATTTTGTCTGAGATTAAGATCATGATTCCTCTTTTCTTTTGTGTCCATTCACCTAAAAATTTGTTTTCCATCCTCTTACTTTGAGTCTGTGAGTGTCCTTTCTAGTGAGATGAGTCTCTTGAAGGCAATATATTGTTGCCTGGTGATATTTTATTCATTTTGCCCTTCTATGTCTTTTCAGTGGTACATTTAGTCCATTCACATTGAGGATAATTATTGAAATGTGAGAGTTGATGCCTATCATAAGGTTCTTATAGAGTAGTTGTTTTTGTTCCTGTTTGTTATCTTTCTTTTGGTTTGAGGTTTGGTTCATGTGTGTTTTTAATTTTTTTCCTGTACTCTTGTGAAGAACGTTGTTCTTTTTTCCTTTCTTCTGTGTTTAATACTTTCTTAAGTGTTTCTTGTAGAGGTGGTCTGGTGGCAGCATAAGTTCTTAGGGATTGGATACCTGGGAAAGATTTTAATTCTCCCTCACTGATGAAGCTTAGCTTGGTTGGGTAGATTATTCTTGGTTGAAATTCTTTATCTTTTAGAACTTTGAGGATAGGGATCCAAGATCTCCTAGCCTGAAGGGTTTCTGTAGATAAATCTGCTGTTATTCTAATTGGTCTTCCATGGTAGGTAATCTGACCTTTTTCTCTTGCTGTCTTTAGGATTTTTTCTTTAATACCTACTTTGTTTAGGCAAATTATTATGTCTCAGAGTTGGTCTTCTCATTTGCTGTCTTGCAGGGGTCCTCTGAATCTCTTGTATTTGAATTTTTGCATCACTGATGTAATGAGGGAAGTTGTTCTTGAATAATCTCATGGAATGTTTGTTCCAGGGTGGACTCTGTCTTTCTTTCTGCCTCAGGAGGTACAATTACTCCTAGGTTCAGTCTCTTGAAGTAATCACTCATCTCTTGAAGGTTTTATTCTGTCTTTTTGAGCTTTTTTTCTATGTTTTTGACAGTTTGGGTTAGTTCTATATTTTGGTCCTCAAGTTCTGAGATTATTTCTTCTGCTTGGCTAATTCTGCTTTTCATGCTTATCAGTTTGTTATTTATTTCATTCACAGTATTCTTTACTACTGTTATCTCAGTTATCAATGCCTTCCTAGTTTCCTCTTGTCTCCTCAATTCTTTTTAATCTCTTCATAATGTCTTGATATCTGGGTTTGTAGTTTGAGACCAGTCATTCTGGGGGCTCTTCATTGTTTGCATTCTGAAGTCAGTTTTCTCAGTGTCTGACCTCCCAGGGGTCTGTAAGAAACCCATATTCTTCTTTTGATTTTTCTTCATTTGTGTAGATTTTTATCTCCCCCTTTATCTCCCCTTCTTTATTTCTGTTTTTCAGCGAATGTGGGTTGCCTTTACTTCATGTTGTTCAATCTCCTGTTCTTCCTTATGAGCATCCTCTGGCTTTGTTCACTTTTGCAGCTGGACTGTATGTTGGGGCTGTACTTTTTGCAGTTTTGAAATTTAATTGAAGGGGAAGCTGTGGCTCAGAATCTATCTGCAGATCCCAGTATCCACCAACAAATGTATGGGCACACTGGAACTCACTTCTAGTGCCTTACAATCTTTCCATGTAGTGGGGTTTAGGTTTGCTTCCTGGAACCAAAGGAGGTAAGCAAAAGGAAAATAATGGAAGAAGGGAGGGTCAAGAGGAAGTTAGAGAGAGAAGAGTAAGAGGGAAGACAGACATACATACCAAGTAATGAATGAAAAGTGACACAAGGCCAGAAAAGAGTAAAAAACAAATAAACTAACAAGATTCCCTAAAGCATACAGGTAATCACACAAAGACAGTCCATAAATTCATGTCTTTTGATGTGCTTTTCCCCAACACAGACAAGTAGTCTAACTCAAAAAGCAAACAAAAATGAGTGAAACAAACAGTCAAAACAATAAAATAAAAAATCAAAATAGGAAACCAGACTAGCTCTGGAGTCTTTCCTGAATGTCTAAAGTTTCTTCAGCTCTGATTTCTTGTCTCTCCCCCTTGCGGGCAGATAGACTTACTCATAGGTTGTGTTGGTTCCCCTGGTTGCTGCCTGAGAGGTCTGCCACAGGGCTAAGTTGCCTGTGTCTGATTCAGCATAGAGGAGTGCCTTTTGTCTCCTGTTTAGTGAGGTTACCTTAGAAACCAAGGTGGAGGCTGCTCGTAGATGGATGGGGCAATGCAAATTTCTGCCTGGAAAATGGTTGCAGTGGGCAATTCTTCTTTTGCCAATCTTTTCTCTCCACTCGTCTTTTCTCTCCACTTGTCTTTTCTCTCCATTCATCCAGTATGTGGATGATCCACTATGATGGTCTATGTTGGTGTGTGTCTGGCATCAGGCACTGGGAATAAGCGATATAGCTGGGAGCTGCATTTGGTGTGCTGCAGCAGTTTGGGGTGAGGGAAGGTGCCCAGAATTCTCTGGAACCAGAACTGAGAGCTGAGAGTGGCTGTTGAGCACCTCTTTAAGTTGTACTATTCCCTTACACAACCATGGGGTCTTAGCTCCCAATTTGGAGGTTAGGCAGAGCTGGGTGGGTGAGTCGCTGCAGGTCTCTGCTTGGTCACAGGGCTCCAGCTGTTCTCTGGTCCACTGTAGTCAGGGGTGAGTTGGGGGAAGTGGAGTGTGAGACTGCTGGGCGCCTCAGTCAGAGAGGGGACCAGAGCTCCAAAGGGCGAGTAGCAGAAGGTTTGGGCCCCCACAGGGCACTTCAGCCAGGAATGGAGCTGGTATCTCTGAGGGATGGGCACCTAGAGCCCCCCTGGGCAATGGCAGCTTGAGACGGGGCTGAGCAGGGACCCGGAACCCAGGGTGGGGGCTGGAACTCCGAGGGTCACGCTCCAGCTGTGGCTTTGGGTGCTACAGCCTGGGAAGTGGTGCAGAGCCTGGAGGCACAGGCACTGGGGGCCTGTGTGGGCAGCAGTGGCCTTGGGTCTGGTGGAGAGCCTCAGGAGGAAATGGAGCCTGTACTTCCAAGTGGCAGGCATGGAGGGCCTCCATGGGCTGCCATGGCCTGAGACGGGGCTGGGCACCCAATCAGGGAGGGAGCTGGCAGTGGCTGAGTGCTGGACAGATCAGTGTAGCCAGCAAGGGAACCCAGATCAATACAAGGTGGTATCCAAGGGTCTCCACAGGTGGCAGCAGGCGGCTTGGGGCCAGGTGAGATGGTATAGCCGGAGAGGGAGCTGGGAGCTCCACTTGGCCAGGACCTGGGTCCGCCTGGTGTGTAACAGCAGCTGCAGAGGGGCCACGATAGCTGACCATATGTGGTACTGAGATTCTCCAGGTCTCGGACCAGTGAGGCTGGCAGTGAGTGAGGGGTGGGTGTGGGGGTGGGGAAAGGAAAGTAAGAGTCTTTATGGGAACTCACCTTCAGAGAATCTCACAGTCCCACCTGTGCCATCGCCATCTTACCGGAACTCAACAAATGAATTTTTTAAAAACCTACAAAATTTTAATATTGAAGGTAGAGGTTATTTATGTAGCTAATTTTACTACATACAATTGTATTTAAAATCTTCTTATTATGAAAACTGAAGTGTCATATGACTTCTCTAGGGATTTTTAACAAACATTAAACAAATAAGTAACACTAAAACATCAAATTATTACAAAAATTAAATAAAAATTAATTATTTCCAAATAGTAATTTAAAAGTAGCATAATTCTAGCCACAATCAGACAAAAGGAAATACAAGAAAACTGTTGACAGTTTTCCTCAACAACATTGATTAAAAAAATAAATTTTAAAAAAATGTTCAAATCCAATAATACATAAAGATGATAATGTATCTTGACTAATTTGACCATAACCTCGGGAATGCAAATTAGTCATGCAGTGAAAACATATATTAACCTAACCTAATCTATAACAAGATTATCAGATGATAACTATATGATCATCTCAATAGATGAAGAAAAGATTCACATTTGACAAAATTTAATACCCAGCCAACTAGGAGTAGAAAAAGATTTCCTCAAATTGATAAAGAATATCTACAAAGAACTACTGCAACATCATACTTCACAGAGACTGGGCATTTTCTCCTAAGATGGTGGACAAGACCAAAGACTACCTTTTTACTTCATGTATTTAATTTTACTATAATTTCTATCCAGTACAAAAAATGAGTTGTGAAGAACAAATATAAGCCATCCAGATTGAAAGATAAGAAGCAAAACTATTTGTAGATAACATCATCTTGCATTTAGAGAATCTACAAGAAATCTAATACAATTATCAGGTGAGTTTAACAAGGTATACATTACAAGAAAACTTTTAGAAAATCCATAATTTTGTGAATAATACCAATAACCAATCAGATATTGTCATTAAGTAAATTATGCCATTTAAAATATCATCAAAATATGCCATACTTAGTAATAGAGCTTACCAAAGAGATGGCTAGGTATATTACAAATATTGAGTGTCATAAAAGATTATAAATCACGCTTATTCTAAAATATTGAGAAAAAGAAAACATAAATACATGGAAACATAATACACTGTTATGTGTCAAAGAAACTTAATATTATCAGAGATAAATTTTCCCAAAATTAATTAAAAGTTTCAGCACATTACCAAATAAAATCGCAATAAATAAACCTTTTCTTTCTCTGCCCCTTTTTTTCTCCATTTCTGCTGTCCTCCTGACTTCCACTTTCCCTTTTTCTCCTTTTAAGAAAGTTAAAGGAGTTTAAATAGAGAAAACAAGTTAGAAAAATTTAAAAAGCATAAGAACATATTTACAGGAATTACAATAAGTTTATGATTTATAAAAATACAGTAATATAATGTTGAATTGATACTAAAATAGGCAAAATAAATGAACAAAACGAGATAGAGTTCAGAGATAGCCAGACACATAAGTGAGCAATTGATTTCACAGAGATGTAGAAGCAATTCTGTTGGAAAAGCACAGTATCTTCAACAAATAGTATGGACACACTAAAAACAAACAAGCAAAAACCTCTGATTCATAGTCACACTAGAAATTCCTTTTCAGGAAAGTTGTGGATTGGCTATTGGCTGGCTTATCTTTTAGGATTCATAGGAAACATCTTTTCACTCCTTGCCTCATAAAGTCTGGTAGTACACACTTTCCAATTCATCCTGATCTTTTTCTAGTATTAGAATGTCAATTTTTTAGGTTAATTGAACATTAACTCTTGTGTCCCACAGAATTACGGAGCATAAAATAAACTCTATAAGTGATCACCTTAAAATCAATTTCATGAGAATAGAGAGGAGGGTTACTTCTTTTCTCCTTAATGGAATGAGAGGTAAGAATGATACATTTCAACTTGTTTCTTAAGTAACATATAAATAAATTTAAAAAACGATAAAAGGCAAAATGTTCATGGTAGATTACTAAGAAAAAAATCAAGTTGGAAAATAGCAGATGCTTCAGAATTGATAAATAAGTTGTGATACACTCATACAAAGAATACCATACTTCAACTAGACCAAAACAAATATTGCTGAAAATAAAAACTATAGATGATGCTCACAAACCAAATATTTAGCAAACTGCACAATACATGAAGGAACACGTATATTAAGATTCCATGTCTGTCAACTTCAAAACACAAGCAAAACACATTAAGCTCATATAATTAGAGAATATAGATTATACAACTTGTTTAACTCAATACTGATTATATATATAAACATATGTACATACACATCTCACTACCACACACAAATATACACATGTACATTCATACACATGCACAAATGAACAATATGTCACAATGATTTAAGAAGTAATTTTGATTGGCACATGGAAGATATTTGTGTTTTATTTAGAAATGTTTAATAGTTAAAATATAATTATAAAATATGAATTTTTAAAATGAGTTTATTACCAAATTTTAAAATGTAATGTCTTTAGATAGTCAAGATAACTATATTGACCTTGATTTTTTGATTTCTATAACCTCTGAACTATATTCTAAATAGTAAAACTTTATTATAATCTGCTTTATGCAAGTTTTAATGTTCACTATTTTATAACCAGAGAAGAAAGTTATTAAGAATTTATAATCTTTTTCTGCAAAAGCAATAAGAATTATGTACTGAGTGACCAGAAATAAATTCACAATTAAATTTGTAGCAAAAAATTTGTTCTGCTAAAAAAGACTCGTTAGAATTGTCAGTATTTTGTGATGTGAAGCATATTTTCCAACATTTATGTGTGTATATGTATGCGTGGTGTGTGTCATTTTGTGTGGGGGGATGCTAGATATAGAATCTGATATGATGGAAAGTATAATAACTCTTGTTTTTGTAAAAATAACATGTCTTTATTAAAATTATAAATTGATATATAGTTTTAAAAATAATTTTAAAATATCTTCAAGAATACATCTTTTAAGTAATCACTTTAAAAGTTTACTATAAGAATATTTATCTCTCTATATAGAGACACATTTATAAAGAATGAAAAACAGTAATTTTGAAAAAAAAAATTATAAAAAACACAATTCTATTGTTTTTAAAGTAAACATGTTAATGACATACAACCTACACATAGAAAATCTTATGCATATTTTTCCATATTTTAACAAAAGGCACCCTTTTCCAAGCAACACTCAAATTTAAAAAAACAAAATTTTACAAGCTTTTCACATGTTCCCTCCTAGTCACATTTCACCCCAAAACAACTTTTCTTGTTTCTAATAAGGTGATCTTGTTTGTTTTGGGAGGTAAACTACATAGATTCGTGGTTTAAAAAAAAAATTTACTTTCTTAATATTTTGTTTCTGTGACTTATCCAAGGTTTTGTGTGTAGGAAGAAATGTAGATTTTGTATGTTGCTGCATGGTACACCATAATATGAATACACCCCAATTAATGTATGACAAATTGTACATAGTTACTGGTTTTTGTCATATATTTACATATATATTGATGGATATGTGCATGCATTTCTGTTGTATATATATATTGGCGGATGTATGCATATATATCTGTTGCATATGTAGTTAGAAAATAATAACTAGCCCAGGAGGCATATGTATCCTTAATATTAATAAAAGTGAGAAAAATAGTTTTCCAAAGATATTGTGCCATTTTATACATTACCACTGTACAAGTTCCAAATGCTTATATCTTCTCAGAATTTTGTATCATCTTTTTTCATTATATTCATTCTGCTAGATATGTACTGGCATATTAATATTAATTGGAATTTTCCTGCTGACTAAAAAACGGAGTGCCTTGTCATGTTCTTTTTGGTCATTTAGATACCCACTTTTGTGAAATGCTGTTCAAGTGAGAGAATTTTATAAAACATATTTCTGTGAAATAATTTTTTTGTCTTCATTTGGTTTGTTTTCCCTACTGAACATTTAGAAAATATAACTTTTGAAATCAAGTGAGCTTAGTTTTTGGGAGTTAATATTTAGTTGATTGTAGTCAAAAGATATAGGCATGTTCATCTTTTTGGGGGAGTTTGTAGCAGTGTTCTGATTATATAATGCTAAAAATTAAATGATTAATTTAATTACCCCAAAACTTGCTCGTTATTGCCATGTATTTAAATAAAAAATACCACGGTCAAAATGCATTTATATGTTAACATTGCTCTTTATGTCTATTTGTATTTTCCTGGTTTTATCCAAGAACATTTTTCTTCTTCTGATAGTTCTGTCAGCAACAAAGTCTTCAGTTTTGATTTATCTCATTTTGATATAAATTTTCCACAGATTTTTAAAAATCTAAAAATTTTTTAAAAGACCTATAGCTGGTGACTTATTTTATTTCAGTGCCTTGAGTATGTTAGTATGTTACTCCTTTGCTGTGTCATTTCCATAATTTCTGTTAAAAAGACTATTGTCAGTATTGTTCTTTTTCCTTTGAATATAATATACATTTTCTTCCCTGTCTACTTTTGCAATTTTTCTCTTTGTGACTCTTTTTATATTGTTACTTCTGAAAATGTCTCAGACATTGTCTCTTTTTAAATAATCTTTATTTTAAAAAGCTTCCATTTTCTATACTATATAATAATTTATATACAGCAAATTGCATGTATTGTATATGTACAATTGTATATATTTTGATATGTTTTTCTCCTATGTGAGGACTTTTCTTTCAAAGTATAGAATATTTTTCTACTAATTCAAGCAGTTTCCTTATGTTTCTTTCCAGTTCAATTCTCAGCCCAAAAGAACAACCACTGTTCTTACTTCCATAATGGAAGACTTTGGCCTCTGCATATGTGTGTGTGCTCAGCACGTGTATGTGTATGTGTGTTTACTTTTTTGACTGTCTTTTTCACTTAGCATAATGTTACTAAAATACCTGCATTGGTGTTTGTATCAATAATTTATTAATTTTATTCATGTCTGTTATTCAATTTTATGAAAATAGCACAATTAGTTTTTTTTATTCTTTTGACAAGCATTTGGGTTATTATTGGGATTTTATTGGCCTTCATAAATAATTTTGTGAACAACTCATGGAGTTATACAACTTCATTTTTCTCAGATAAATATATTTCTCTCAGATAAATTTTACTTAAAGTTCTATTAGCATAATTGTTGGTCATAAGTGATAGGTGGATATTTAATTCTATAAGCAGTTGACAAATTGTTTTTCAGAGTGGTTGTGACATTTTATACTCTTGCCATCTATTTGTGAGTGTTCCAGATGCTCCCCATTCTTAACATAAATTAATATTGTTGGTTTAATTAAAAAAGGAGCATTTCATTTTAGAGTACTTTATAATTCCTTGAAAATGAACCTGATACATTCCACTATTAAGTGAAAAGAGAATGAACATTAACTAGGTTAGAAAATGAAGCGTAGCCTTAAGTAAAAGGTAGAAAAGGTTAATATGTGTCCTGAAAATTCAGTGAAGAATAGATTTCAAAGATGAAAGAGTCATTTTCTATGTCAAAAGATATGTAAGTGAAGTAAGATGAAGACTGAGATTTTGCCATCATATTTAACAAGATTGAGACCACTAGTGCATAAGACAAAAATCTTATCAGTGACATGATCAGGAGGAAATACTTTTTGGAGTAGATTCACAAAAATTGACAGGAAAAAACTAGAGAAATCAAACATTGTCAAATATTTGACATAATGTTGTTATACTAGATGACATAAAAATAGGGCATAGACTGAAAAGATATCAAATCAAGAAAGGTGAATTTTGTAAGATGAAAAACATAACAGAATGTTTATATATTGATAAGTATGAATCAAATGGAGAGAAATATTGACAGTCCAATACAGAGAACCTAAAATTACTGATGTCTTAAATAAGTGATGGCATGGATGCACAAATAAGTAGCTAGCAGTATGAGGAGTGGAGGAATTATCTATAGGAGATAAAGAAAAGGCACAACATAAAGATCAGTGGGTAAACGTGCTGGTAAAATCATCTGGACACTTTTGTTCTTATCACTTCCAGTTCCTCAATTTTAAAAAAATCTTAAAAAATGTTCTTTTTTACATTCGAAAGTATATTTATTGTGTTCTTAGTCTTTAAATTTCTGCTGATCATACATTTTTTAGGTATTCAAAAAAGCATTTTTTTGTCCCTTTGTTAATTCTGATAATATTAGTCTTCTTGTAGATAAATTTATTTTATCTATTGATTGATAAAATATATTTTCAGTATTATTTATATTGTAGCTTTCCCTCTTGGAAAATTCTAAGTGATTAGCTCTTTTAATACTGCAACTGCATAATTTCTTTCTAATTTCTTAATGAACTTTTATTGTTATGGGACTCTCATTCATCTTTCATCTTAATCTTTTGTCATGTTTATTCATTCTTTATATCTCTGGCCTATTTTCTCTATATTATTTCTTTCTAAGTCATAAATGATCAATTCTCCTTTTTCTACTCTAAAAGTTATGCTATTTCCAAGATATTTAATTACTTATTCCACTCCACTGCTTTTGAATATTATTGCTCTTATTTCATAGTAGTTTTATATTTATTTATTAGCTATTTCATATTAAATTGGGATTTAATCCATATACTCAGATTTGAGTATTTTCTTTAATCAAATTTTAAATGAAGATTTTAAAATTTATACATACTATTTGTACATATTTGGGGGTATATATGATATTTTGATATATGCATAGAATGTATAATGATAAAGTCAAGTTATTTCAGCTATTCATCACCTGAAACATTTGTTGTGTCAGAAACATATCAAATCTTCTTCTATAGCTATTTAAAATATGCAATATGCTGTTGTTAACTATAGTTATCCAGCCGTGCTATCAAACCCTTTAGCTTATTCTCTCTAACTGAATGTTTGTACCCCTTATCTTACATTTCTCTATTGGCCCCACAGACCCTCTTCACATACAAATACACTCTTCCCTTTCCCAACCTCTGGTATCCATCATTCTACTCTTTGCCTTTAAGGGATCAACTTTTTAGCTCCCACAAAGGCGTGAGAACTTTATTTCTCTACCTTGTTTATTTCACTTCACATAATGATATCCAGTTGCAAATGATACTAATTTTGTAGCTTAATAGTACCCTATTGTGTATGTATATTACATTTTCTGTATCCATTCATCCATTGATAAACACATAAGTTGATTTCATATTTGTTTTATTGTAACTAGTGCTGCAATAAGGGAGTGAAAGTATTTCTTTGATATACATACACTAGCACAAGCTGTGGCAGCAGTGAGGTAGCCAGGCCAGTCCCCAGTCCCCAGTACCCAGTCTCCCAGGTGGTGAGTGTGGACAGGCGCTAATGTCATTGGTGGTGCTGCTAGAAGATGTGGACCTATCCACAGGCCCTCTCATGGTGTGCCCAGGTGCAGATTATAGTGGTTTGGTGGGCCAATTCCAGGTTTCTGGATGGTATTCTTGGGTGCCAGTGACAGATATTCTCAGCCTTTTAGTTGTACCCTAATGGTGCACCTGTGCTCCAGAAGCAGCAGTAGAGATCAACCCGTAGGCCCCTGAATGGTCCTTACCAGTAAAGGTGGGGCCACATAGGAGTCTTATACTCAAGCCTGGATGGTGTGGGGCAAGTGACCCTCGGGCCCTGATGTCCTTGAGTACCAATGGCGATGAGCTGGGTCTTTTGTCAGGCCTTCTGATGCTGCACTCATATGCAAGAGCAAAATGAATATTTAATAGTATAATTGGAAAGTATTTGTCCAGTCTTCCAAAAGTTAATTTTATTTCTAGTAAATGTTCCAAATATTTTAAATTTTATTTTGCAAACTGTGTTGCTTATTTCTCAATGTTTTCATGCACCTTGATTTTTGTGTTTAAATTGATATTTATAGGAAAGATTTAGTTTGCTTTTGTTGATGTTGATGTTTTTTTCTTTTGTTTTAAAATGAAGTTTACTAGAGAAAGAAGAGAGGAAAGAAAGAGAGACATGGCAGAACTGTCGTGGGCTAGAGAAACTCCCTGGAAGATTTAACTTGATTTTGTTTTTGCTCTTTCTCTGTCGAGGTTTACCAGTTCTGTGGCTTTGTCATTTCTTCCACAAAATTCACCTCCCTTCATCACCACCACAGAATTACAAAAAAGGAGAACTATATCTAATATGAATGCTGGAGATGCTACTGCTTGAAGGTATTGGAAGGGTTTCTGTCCCCCAAATGTATCCTCACTCAGTAAGTTTATCTTAACTTGTAATGTCATTTGAAAAGAATACAGTCCCTTGTTCCCTGCGACAGAAAAACTGACTGTCACTGCCTAGTTTCCTCCCAAGAGCACATCGGGCTTATGAGTTTAACCATTAGACTAATTTTAATTTTTCTGCAAGTCCCGGTGCAGGTATTTGTGTTCATATTTTAAGCCTTACTCTGTTTTGTTTATTTTCTCTTATACTTTATCTGTGACTTCTAAAAATGTTTGGAACAGAGAAATATTGAAACATCTTCACCAAAATTATCTTCACCAGAAATATCATGTCTTGCTTTCATACCTGTAATTGACTTGAACGTTCATACTACAGATTAAGATGTTTGAATGTATCTATGTGAAAATAGGTAAGTACTTACCTACTACTGGAATTCATAATGTCTTAAGAGTTAATGAATTGGTAAAAATTTTATTATGACCATGAGGCCTGTGTGTTTCTACAATGAACAATCAAGAGCATGTTGATAAGATGGAGGATTTAGCAATACCTGTAAGCCAATAATATTTAATTCATTGACTTCAATTTTAAATTTTGAGATTAATTTATACATATAAATTGATATTTTTATCCTTTAATCCATACTCTAATGTATGATTATTATATTTGATAATATGAATGTCTGCTTTGAATAATATTTTATAGTTTCATAATTACTGAATTTTGTTCTCAACTTTGTGACATTAAATTCTATTTATGTATTCATTTATATTTTATTGATTTACTCAACACCTACCACGTGTCAAAGACTTTTCTACACATGGGTTTATAGTAGTTATCCACAGAGATACAGATCTTGCTCTCATGTAGACTGAAATATAATTAAATATAATGTATACAAGTTGAATAATCACATAAGTATATAGTTACAAAATGTGTTAAGTAGTAGCAAGTTGTGAAGACATTCACTAGTAAATATAACCTAATAAAGATAGTTACATCCCCTAAGTACAATATTCATAGCTTTACATATTTTTGCTTATGTGGCAGTTATCACATTTTCTAATTATATACTTGGTGATATAATTACTAGGAGCAGGAGATTCAGAAAGACCTTCTTATAACATTGTTATCAAAATATTTGCTCTCCACATTCACTTTTAGAAAGATTGATTTTTCTATTTTAATGTCATTTATTCCCTTAAATGTTATTATATCCCTATCTACATTATACTATTTTATATTGTGATAGCTCAGCTAGTGTTTCATTAAAATTCCATAGCTTTGGTATATTCTAGGATCTTATATTAACAATGTATCTAAAATATATTATTGACAATGTTTTTTAATTAGATAATTCAACTGGTGAATCCTCTTTCCCATATAAAAGGTCAGTGCCTTTGACAAATTGAATATGATTTTTAACAAAGAAGTTAATCAAAATTATCTTGTCAAAATGATACCAAGAAACTTTAATATACCATTTTAAAAACTTATTATCTACTTCTCAAAATCAGAAATATTTGAGATTTATGTAGACAACTTCAATATTTGATTCAAATTTCTCTCTTTTCAAACTGTACAATTTCCAATAATAATTAGTAGCTTTTATTGAATGATATCGCCTTTTATTCTGTGGGTTGAACTATTTATGAGTAAGCTATATTATTCATTACAAACTATCAGTTTGCATAGTAAATTTTTAATATCATATCTAGAGTCAGAGAAAGCAACATATCAGCTGAAAAATAGAGTAAATGAGGGTGACATCAGATTAGATATTGAAAAAGAAAAGATTAATGACCTTAATGGAAAAAATTAAAAATAGCATCAGTAAGCTGTCAAATAATGTATAGCAGCCCAATATACTGAGAATATTTCACAATAAAATCACAAATCTAAAGATTTCAAAATTATCAGCACAAAACATGAGGTCACTTTGTAATCAAGTTGTTTAAAATCAGTGATAAGGACAAAACTAAATTTAGTTAGTGAAATAAAGCACCGCTATTTTAGAGACCAATAAACATAAGAATAACAGTTGGTCTAACTTTAGAAACAATGCCAAGTATAAAGGAGGTAAAACAACATCTTCAAAAAATGAAAAGGTACAAAATAAAAACTAAAGTAAGTGCCAAATAAGATTTCTCCAAGCTATGAAATTCTCTTCAAAAATTAGGAAAATTAAAGACATTTTCAGATACATAACAGCAAAAAAAGGATTAACTGCTTATCCACATGTTTAGAAATGTTAAAGAAAGCTTTTTTAGTCACAAGAAAATAGTACCAGATAAAAATATGAATCTACACAAAGAATCAAAATGGTACCCAAGTGTGTGTGTGTGTGTGTATATATATATTCCCTTTCAATTGCTTTAAAAGATAATTGATCTTTTACACAAAAATAAATATAGAGTTTATAACATGCAAAAGTAAAATGTGTGAAAGTCAGAAAATACAAAGAAAAAATTGAAATAAGTTTTAATACTATGAAGCAAAATACTATCAGTTGAAAATAGATAGTGAACAGATAAACCTTTAAACTATGAATACAGCGCAATCACTAAGATGACAAAGCAGAATTTTAACTATTAAGCTAATAAATAAATGAGGCAAGTCAAATTATAAAAATATTCGGTTAGCACTTTCCCCTCAAAAAGGGTAAAAAGGAAATCAAGAATTGACTGAGTAAACAGAAAACCACAACATAATAGATTTAGCTTTTAACACATAAAGGCACAGATTAAATATAAATGATTTGAATAATATAATTAAAATTTAGATTATCACATTTAATAAAAAATCAAAAGTCAACTTTATACTTTATATTAAATGTATTTTGAAAACAAAGAAATTAAAAAATGTTAAGAAACCTAAAAAAAGACACACCATGCTAATGCTAATTTTTATTTTTTAAATTTTTAAATTTTTTATTTGATTTTTAATACCTATTTTTATTTTAAAATTGTGGGGTACAGTTAAGGGTTAGGTACACAAATATGCATTGTACAGGTACCCTTGTTGATGAGGTGTGCACCCCTGTCCCCAGATAGATATTGACTACCATTAATCCCACCTCCCGTCCCCTCCCTGACCTCCCCACATAGTTTCCCGCCACTGTCAATCCTTTTTTTATAGTATTACGATAGTTGTTCAAGGTCCACTTATGAGTGAGAACATGTGATACTCAGATCTTTGTTTCTGTGAGAGATCACTCAGTATTATAAACTCTAATTCCATCCAGGTTGCTGCGAAATTCATGATTATGTTCTTTTTATGGCTGCGTAATATTCCATTGTGTATATGTACCACATATTTTTAAACCAGTCCTCTTTTGATGGACAGTATGATTGGTTCCATAAGTTTGCTATTGTGAACAATGCTGCGATAAACATATGTGTGCAGGTATCTTTTTCACAGAGTGATCTGAGTTCTTCAGGGTATATTTCCAGTAGGGGGATTGCAGGGTCATATGGAAGATTGATTTTTAGAGCTTTTAGGAATTGCCACACTGATTTCCACAGAGGCTGCACTAGTTTGCACTCCCACCAGCAGTGTAGAAGTATTCCCTTTTCACCACATCCTCTCCAGCATCTGTTATTTTTTGAGTTATTGATAATGGCCATTCTGACTGGAATTAGGTGGTATCTCAGTGTAGTTTTAATTTGCATTTCCTTGATGACTAGTGAGGTTGAACATTTCTTCATGTATCTATTGGCCACTTTTTAAAATGGTGGCGACATCTACACTCCTATTTTTGTGCACAAATATTCACAATAGCCAAGAAGATATGGAATCAGCTTAAGTGTTTATCATTAGCAGAATGGATAAGAAAATGTGGTATATACACACAATTCAAAAAAAAACCTTTAAACTCTGTCATTTGAGACAACATGAATGAAACTGTAAGACATTAAGTGAAATAAACCAGTCACAACATGACAACTACTGGATGATCTCACTTATACATGAAACCTAAAAAATTGAACTTATAGAAGTACATACTACAATGGCAGTTACCACAGACTGGGCATACAGGAGATAGATATTGGTCTAAAAGTACAAAGTTGCAGTGAGATAACAGAAATAAACTTTTGAATCTATTGAGCAACTTAGTGTCTATACTTAATAATAATGTATTTTCTATTTCAAAATTCCTAAAAGAGTAAATTTTAAATGTTCTCACAACAAAAAAATAAGTACAAAAAATGATGGATCTGTTTATTAACTTGATTTAATCATTTCACAATGTATACATAGATCCAAACATCACAGTGTATCCCATAAACATAGTTATTATTTGCCAACCAAAAATGTAAAAAGACAAAGTAGCTATTTTAATATTAGATGAAGTACAATTCGAATAAAAGTATATCCACAAGAATAAAGAGATGCAGTTCACAATGATAAAGAGACCAGTTCATCATTGATATACTGAACCTAAAGTTTCATACAAAAAATAGCACGGCTTCTAACTTCATGAAGTAAACACTTATATAACGTCAAGGAAAACAGACAAATTCAGAGTCATAGTCAGATATTTCACTATATTTATTTAAATAATTAATAGAACTGATAGGAAATCTGTGAAGAGGTTTGAAATGTAACCATTATTTCCAACATAATTTAAAGTAACTGGCATTTTAGAATGCACCAACCAACAGCAGAATGAATATTGACTATAAGTACATAGAAACTATTTGCCAAAGTAGACTATATTCTTGACTAGGTACCATAGGCCAAACTCTTCCTATGACTGTTTTGTAATCCCCAAAACTTATACTTTTATATTTTAAATGTTTTTTTTTTTTTAAAAGAAGTCTATGTAACAGAAACCATATATGATTTGGAAAGCATGAAATATTTGCTATCTGGCCCTTTACAGAAAAATTTTGATGACCCCCCCATAAGCTATAAAAGAAGTCCCAAAATGCATAAAATATTCAAATCATACAAAATATGTTCTCTATTTGAAATGTAATTACATTGGAATTAAAGAATAGAAAGATGTCTGATAAATTTCTAACTAGATAACAAACTGATACATGACATATAGATGAAAGAATAAGTCGAAAGTTATATTTAAAATATTTGTGAATTGAACAAATATTTAAACTTTGTGGAATGCTGCTTAAGCAATAATTTAAAGGGACTTATGGCATTAAAGGACTATATTATAAAAGAAGAAATGTCTCAATTTAGTGACCTCAGTTTTAATTTTACAAAAGTAGAGAAAACAAAACAAATTAAATAGTAATAAAAGAAAGCAGTAGAAGAAAATATATAGGTAGTAATTGATTAAAAAGAAACAAATTTTTTTTTTTTTTTGAGTTGGAGTCTCACTCGGTGGCCCAACTGGAGTGCAGTGGCCGCTCCCGACCACCGCAGCCTCGACCTGCTGGGCTCCGGTGATCCTTCCGCCTCAACCTTCCAAGTAGCCAGAATTACAGGCATGCGCTACCACACCTGGCTGAATTTTTGATTTATTGTAGAGATGAGGTCTCGCTGCCCAGGTGGGTCTCGAACCCACGGGCTCAGGCAATCCACTCACCTCAGCCTCCCAAAGGCGCGGGATTACAGGCTGAGCCACCGAGCCCGGCAAGAAACAAAAATTTTAAAATCAGTAACAATAAAGTCATTTTTAATGAGCCCAATAAATTAATAAACCTTTAACCAAAATGATCCTGAATGAAAATAAAAATGGTAAATATTTCAATATTAGGTAAGGAAAGGTAAAATTAGCACACAATTCATTGACTTTAAAATGATTATAAGAGAATATTATGAACTACTTTATTCCACAACTTAGACAAAATAGATAAATTCCTTTAAAATACAAATCATTAACAAGAAGAAATAGATCAAACTAAATCTATTAGTTCAATTTGAAGTTAAAATTCTGTCTACACACATCCATACATAATTCTTCACTAGTGAATTCTACAGAATATTTTAAAAAGAAACAATACCAATTTTATACAAACTATTACAGATTATTAAAAAGGATGACTTTCCAACTTATTCTGTGAACATGACCCAATACCAAAACTAAAAGGTAGCTACAGCCCAATATCTGCCCTGAGTATAAATGTAGTATTTCTCATCAAAATTTTAGCAAACTGAATTTGTACTATATTAATTAGATAATGCATTATGACCAATGGAGGTCACTGAAACAGACGTCATTGCAATTCACAATAATAGCAAATAAAATAGTGAGCTAAAAAAAAACTCGGAAGGCTGAGGCGGAAGGATCGCCAGAGCCCAGCAGGTCGAGGCTGCGGTGGCCGGGAGCGGCCACTGCACTCCAGTCTGGGCGACAGAGTGAGACTCCAACTCAAAAAAAAAAAAAAAAAAGAAAAAGTATATGGCAAAATCCAATATGCACTCATAAAAACACAACAAACTGAAGAGACAAACCTTCTCACAATAATATAGAAAGCATCTTTAAAAAATTATACAAACCTTTTAGAAATCATCACACTGTTTTCTAAAGAGGCTGAGCTAGTTTGCACTCCCACTAACAGTGTAGAAGTATCCCCTTCTCTCCACATTCTCACCAGCATCTGTTGTTGTTTGTTTCAATAGTGATGGACATTCTTACTGGAATTAGATGGTATCTCAATGTGGTTTTTATATGCATTTTTCTGATGATTAGGGAGGCTGAGCATTTTTTCATATGTCTGTTGGCTGTTCGTGTGTCTTCTTTTGAGAAGTGTCTATTCATGTCCTTTGTCCACTTTTTAATGGCGATGTTGGTTTTTTCCCCTTAGACACGTTTGAGTTCCTGGTAGATCCTGGATGTTAGGTCTTTGTCAGATACACAGTTGGCAAATATTTTTTCCCATTCTGTGGGCTGCCTCCCTGCTCTCAGGATGGTTTCTTTTTCTTTGCAGAAGCTTTCAATTTGATGAGGTACCACTTGTCTATCTTATCTCTTATAGCATGGGCTTTTGGGGTTTTGATCAGAAATCGATTGCCTATTCCAATTTCCATAAAGGTGTCTCTTGTAAAATTGACCTGCCTTATGATCCAGCAATTCCCTACTGGGAATATACCTGGAGAAATTAAAATGATTCTAAAGAAAAGGAGATACCTGTGCATGCATGTTTACTGCAGCACTGTTCACAAGAGCAAAATCTGGAACCAAATCTGCTGCCCATTGAAAGTAGACTAGATTAAAAAAATGTGGTACATATGCATGATGGATTATTATGCAGCCATAAAGAAGGACAAAATAATGGACTCTGTGGCAATTTGGATGGATTTAGAGTCTATTATACTCAGTGATCTATCACAGAAACAAATAACTTAATACCACATGTTCTCACTAATAAATGGACCCTAAATACCTAAAATAATACTACAAGAAAGGGATTGACAGTAGCGGGACACTGCCAGAGTGGGGTGGTGGGCACACAACATCAATAAGGATGCATGATCCCAATCCAGGTGAAGTGCAATGTGAGACCACAGCTTCACCTGTATGTAAATCACTAATTTACCCAATCCTAACTTTTACCCCACATCTTTAAAATAAAAAAGAGGTATACATTATTTATGGGTCATAAAACTCTAAGCCATACACTACTGGTGAGTATTATTTAGTTCTTCTCTTGATTTTTAGGTTCAAAAAACTTTTTACCAAGATTTCAGTGGGCATATTGTGGTAGAAATAGTACAAATGACATTGAAATTAACATATAAAGATTTTAAACCAGCTTATTTAAACTTGCAGTAATCAAAAAATAAACAAACAAACAAATATGGTATTGGCAAACTATAGACAGATAAGTGAAACAGAATAAAGACCAGAAATTGATCCACAGATAAATAAACAATAAATTTTTTTAAAGTATAAAAGCAACTTAGCAAGAAAAGAATAATCTTTTCAATGAGTGAAGCTGGAACAATTGAGTATTCGTGTACAAACTGATCCAAAATCCTTCCATTCATATCTTATACCATAGTCAAAATTTAACTAAAACTAAATCAAAGTTTTAAATGTAAGGTCTAAAATAACAAAAATCCCAGGATAAAATATAGAAGAAAATTTTGAGAACTTGGGTATAACAATTTTTAAAGATAGAACACTACAAGCATAATCCATGAAAGAGCAAACTGATACATTGTTTTGCATAAAAATTAAAAACTCTGCACTTCAAAATGCACTCTTAAGAAGTTAAACAGAAAAGCTAAAGACTGAAAGACAATATCACTGAAACAAAGAACAGAGTACCATATGTTCTCACTCATAATGGGACCTTGAATAATTATAATACTATAAAAAGTGATTGGTAGTAATGGAAAACTATCAGGGGAGAGGGGTGGGGTTGGCAGTTGGGAAACTGCTAGGGGAGGGATGTCATGCCTCATCAACAAGGCTACCTGCATAATTGATGTTTGTATAAATAACCCTGAATTGTACCCCACATCTTTATAATAAAAAAATCATAATAAAAGAAAGACAATATTTTCTAACTAGATACAAAATAAATGACTTTTATCCAAAATATTAAAATGTTCTCCAAATCCAATAATAATAAAACAAAAGAAAATAATGGGCAAAAATCTGAATAGGCCCTCTACCAAGAACTAGAAAATTTGCACATAGAAATATTCTCAACATAACTCGCCCTTAAATAAATATAAATTAATTTATGAGTACAGTCATATTAAAATGATTAAGGTTAACAATACTGGCCATACTTAGTCTTCATGAGGATATGAAATGACTTGAAATTCTCACAAAATTCTGGTACATTCACTTTGGAGAACTAGGGAATTTCTTTAAAAAATTAAACATATACCTAATGTGTGTTGCAGACATTTCAATGTTAAGTATTTACCCAAGAGGAAAAGATATACCTGTACAAAGACTTAAACATAATGCTCATAATAGCTTTAATAGTAATAGCTAAAAACTGAAAACAACCTAAATGTCCATTGACAATTGAATGAACAAATAAATTCTGAAAGTTCACTACAATAGAATACAACTTCCCAATATTTGGGAAAGAACTACCAAAATGCAACAACTTAGATACATCTCAAAGACTGAAACTAGATAAATCTCAAATTTCATGCTAAGTGAAAGTAGCCATTCCACTCACAAAAAGTAAGACCCATCTTGAAGGGGTACATATCTGGAGTTGCCAGGGATAGAAGTGGAGAGAAGGTGTGGCTACTTCCACAAAACACAAAACAAGGGAGATTTGGGAGTGTTGGGGTCATTCTAGATGCTGATTATAGAAGCGGTTGCATGAATCTACTCATATGTTAAAACTCATAAAACTGTACAGTCAAACGTCCATTTTACAGCATGTGAATTTTTAAAAGTAAAATAAAAAGTGGATATTTAGGGATATTGTTATGGGTGTGTGTTTGTGTGTAGTTGCTTAAGTAAACAACTCTGGAATGTGAAAATTTGGATCTTTAAGAACATAAATGGGAAAGAAGGGAAAGATCGGAGGGGAAAGAAATAGAAAATAGATGTTGTGAATGCCTTGTTTTGTAGATTTGATATTGTAACCATTTAACTATTTTATATAAAAATTATATCAAAATCAAAGTTAAGTATTTAAAAATGTTAATTATATTAATTTTCTACTGCTGACCTAATAAATTATCATAAATTTAGTGGCTTAAAATAATACAAAGTATTATCTTAAAGTTTATAAGTCAGAAGTCAAATATAAATCTCACTGTATACAAATCAAATTATCCAAGGGAGTACTTTTTCTTGCTTGTTTGGGTTCATGGCAAAATTCAGTTTCTTGTGGTTATTTTCTTTCTGACTCTTCTCTGACAATAGTTCCCAGGTCTAGTCTGCTGCATGCCTTGACTTATGAATCCCTCACTCTGTCTTTAAAGCCAACAAGAGAGGGTCAGTCCATGTCATGTCACTCCACTCTGACTCAGAAAGGTGTGTTACATTTTAAGAAATCACATGATTAGATTGGACCTGTCTGGATGATTGAGAACACTCTTCGACGTCTCTAGGTCCATACCCTTTATAACATCTACAAAGTGTCTTTTGCTGTTTAAGGTAGCATGTTGACAGGTTTCAGGAAGCAGAAAATGGACATTTGGGAGTGTTTATTATTCTGTCTATTTTCTTAAGTTTTATGTTTACTTACACACACACACACACACACACACACACACATACTCTCTTTCACACAATGTAATGCAAATTGCTTTCTATTAGGATAAAGCAATATTAATTAATGATGTATTTGTTCTTGAAACATACAAAACTAGTGATTGCTAGTTTCATTCGGTGAAAAGGCCTAGAATCAGTGACTAACACCTTCATAATGAGCACTTGTAGCATCAAATTGCAATTTGTAAGTAAAAGGAAAACGGCTCTTTAGGAACTGATTTCAAATTTGGAATAGGAGTTGTATACAATGAGCTTAGAATAGCTTGTCATGCAGAAAGCAATCCAGATAACCAAGACCCATGGAGTCGTGTAGAATTGACCTAAATTTCCATCTGAAAGATTTCATATTTGAGCATCAATATGAATAATAACTTCAGTGATTTGAAATATATCAAATATGCCAAAAGTAATTAATTGTTTCTCTTTGTAAGATACAAAGGAAGCTTGGGAAAGATAATAGTTTCAGTATCATGAGGCTAAAGATAAATAAACTGAGAAATCAGAACTCCCAAGGTAACACCTTATTTAAGGAGTAATACTGTATTATCCTAAAATGCATTAAATAAAAATAATACTTTCTCAATGCTCAGTTCCTGAAAACCAAATAATTGATGAAGAAAAGTGTAAGTTTCTCTAAAGAAATATTTCAACTTGAAGCTTAGTATAAGTAATTCTGAATGTATCATCACCTTGCTAGCATCTACCAGAAAAACTAATCTAAGCAACAGTCATTTAAGCCTATTAATATCACAAATGGGAGATATGTAAATGTGATATACCACCTTGTGAAAATACATAACTCTACCAATGACATATTCTTGTCAAAAACGGCACCTGAGCCAAAAATCAAGATGCTAGTGGTTTCCAAAATGAACAAAATACAAATGAAAAAATTATCAATCTTAACAATCACAGCAAAATTCCAGAGAAACCAAAATGAGATAGCACTGTAGTCACTCAAGGTTGAGTAGAAGTAAAAGGATGATAATCCCATGCTATGTCAAAAAGGTGAACAAATTGGAATTCTCAATATACTGGTGATAAGAATGAAAATTGTAGCCGGGCTCATGGCTTAGCTTTCACATTGTTTAAAACACTACTGCTTTGCCCTTTACTGTGGCAGAGAAACTTGTATTCCAAGATACTTTGTTTAAAAGTCTTAGTTGGGCCGGGCTTGGTGGCTCAGCCTGTAATCCCGCGCCTTTGGGAGGCTGAGGTGAGTGGATTGCCTGAGTTCGCAGGTTCGAGACCCGCCTGGGCAACTTGGCAAGACCTTATCTCTACGATAAATCAAAAATCAGCCAGGCGTGGTAGCGCGCGCCTGTAGTTCCAGCTACTTGGAAGGCTAAGGAGGAAGGATCGCGGGAGCCCACAGGTCGAGGCTGCGGTGGCCGGGAGTGGCTACTGCACTCCAGTCTGGGCGACAGAGCGAGACTCCAACTCAAAAAATAAAAATAAAAAAAAGTCTTAGTTGGTTCTTCATTGCTTAAAGATACATTCATACTCCCAGGGAGGGCATTTAAAGTTTTCCAAATGTAGGTTGAGTTCACCTTTCCAGTCTCATTCCCTGCCACTAGCCTGCCTCTGTGTCACCAATTCTGGGTTGCTCTCCTGGACTCATTGTAACAATTTTTGCTGGTAGACTTCATCTCTTCTTCCTCCAGACTTCCAAAGGAGTGTGTGTGTGTGTGTGTGTGTGTGTGTGTGTGTGTGTGTGTGTGTGTGTGTGTGTGTGTGTTGCATTTCCTTATAATTGCTTGCATTATAATTTGTGTTTCCCCCTCACTAAGGGTTTTTTCATTATCTCCCACTGGCTAGAAGTACACTGCACCCTGGCCCTCCACCCTGAGTCTCATCCTGGTCAAAAGTGGACAGAGATAAGCCAGATGGATACAAAACTGAGGACCTCGTCCTTCTAGAGGAGCAGAACCCTAGATGAAACAGAGGTTCTGTTAGCAAAGTGGAGAGATGGGGATTTGGAGGCTAAAATGCCTTCAGGATGGGACAGGGGTTGGAGAGACCAGGAAACCAGTCAGCATGGGGCCTTTGGAGCTTGAATCAAGCTGGGAAAACAGTCCCCAACAGACTGTAGTTCTTAACTGTATATTTTCAGAACTTTGAAAGATAAGGAAGACATCTGCGGGCGGACCCACAGGGGAAGGATGGGGCTGGCAGTCCCTGAGAACAGGCATGCCTTGTGTCACTGCATGTGGAGAAGTCCTCGGTGTATCTGACTAGGGCAGCTGCCTTCTGATACACAGCTTCCTGTGTCGCCGACTACTGCAGGCCCACTCCATGCCTCCGGCAAGAAGTCATAACCAGGGTGTTTCATTTACTCTGCCTTATCTCTGCCCAGCATTTTGCCTTGAACAAAAAAGCACTTAATGTCCTCGGTCATGAACATTTATGAATGAAGAATGTATATGTCTTAGCATCTCAAGTTCCCACAGAAAGACACTTCTCTGCTCAGTGTGAATCTCAAACACCCACGTCCTGTGAGAAGGGTCTGTGGGATAGAGTTATATGCACTCTAGTTATATAAAAGCCAAAGACAACAGGGAAAAAAATACACCCATCTAAAGATACAAACTGCTTTTGAAAATAAACTTTGAGCCGGGCTCGGTGACTCAGCCTGTAATCCCGCGCCTTTGGGAGGCTGAGGTGCGTGGATTGCCTGAGCCCGCGGGTTCGAGACCCGCCTGGGCAACTTGGCGAGACCTCATCTCTACAATAAATTAAAAAATTAGCCGGCATGGTAGCGCGCGCCTGTAGTTTCAGCTACTCGGAAGGCTGAGGCGAAAGGATGACCGGAGCCCAGCGGGTCGACGCTGCGGCCAAGAGCGGCCACTGCACTCGAGTCTGGGCGGCAGAGTGAGACTCCAACTCAAAAAAAAAAAAAAAAAAAGAATGAAAATTGTTATGACTACTTGGAAAATGTTTGGACATGTCTACTTAGGTGAAACTATGAGTACTCTCTGACCTAGTACATTCACTCCTAGAAATGGAACCAATATAATGTGAACTTATTTGCAGCAAAATATATGTTCACATTATTTTATTAGTGGGAATAATTTATAATGATCAAATCTTGTAAACAAGTAAAAAGTTTATGAATATTGGAAAAGCAGATAGATGAATAAATAAATAGCAAGATTTTGTCAGTGAAATAGTATTTAGAAAAGAGAGTAGATATGCTACCACTTTGCTCAAAATAAATAAATTAACAAATCTCCGAGGTTGGTTTTGAGTGAAATAAACCAGACACACAAAGATATATATTGCCTGATGCCATGAACATAAATTTTAAGTTAAAATGTGAGAGCACGAGATTATGGCATAAGATATCAAGAGAGGGAAGAGAAGAGCGGTCAAGGAGAGAGGGATGAAAGGGCTTACTAGGATGTGGTAATGCTGTGTTTCACGATCAGAATGGTGTTCTCATAGATGTGTTCAATTTTTTAAAAAAAGTAATCAACCTTACTTTTGATTTGCATCATTTTCTGAATTAGGTTTATATTACATTAACTCAATTTACTTTAAAATTTACAAAATCAGCGTTAGTCTTGTGAATTTTCAAAAGTTCTCAAGATGATTTTTTATGATTGGGAAAGCTTGGGGAGGTAGGGTCGAAATATAAAATATCAAGATACTTATGCTGACTAAATTCAATGGTTTTTCTTTGTCTAGATTCTGATTTCAAAAAAGCAACTATTTTATAAAAACTTTTAGCATGTAACTAGGGTATTTTAACAAATGAGTAAATTTCTAATGATATTGTGAGACTGTCAATACTATGAGCCTGATAAGTGTATAATGATGTGCGTTGATATATGACTTATGGTTTAAAGATTCACATTGCCATATTTGGGGAAAAATTATATAATTTATGAAAAATTATGTATGATATTTGCTTAAAAAAACCCAGTGTGTGTGGCTACAGCTATGTGGTTATTAGAAGAAACAAGATTAGCCATGATATTGAAGCTATGGTTTCATTATATTTATATTACTTTTAAAATGTATAATTAGGTACAATTAAAATTTTCAATTAAAGGTTATTTTAAAACCTATTAAAAGCCCTTTAAAATGTTAAAATATCATGTGAGAAGTTATATTAGCAACAACTTATAAAAATAGCCTTACAAAGTATGAATGCAGTATTCATAAGTAGTGTAAATACTTTCTTTCTTTAAAAAGAAACTACTTTAAGGTATTGATAATCTTTTTTTTTTCAAAAGTAACTGTAGTTTTTAGGAAAATAGATATTTTCAAAAGACTTATTTTTGAGGTGTCTGCAATACTAATTTCAGATGTTCAAAAAATTGAAGACTTTGGACACTAAGAACGTACTATAGTTTTAAGACAATTTAGTAACTGGAAATATATTACTCTTTTTGAGTAATATATTAACTCTTTTTACACAGATATTTTCCTAAATACCCTTAAACTAAACATTCATTGAGAAATATTGACATTTTAAAGAGTAAAACTTTTATGAAGTTTCTTATTTAATTTTATTGAAAGCATGATAGTACCTTTGGTCACGCATTGAAATAAAGTAGAAAGATATCAGTAATTTTTCAATGACGGCTTTATGAGGGGATATGAAGACAGCTGTGGGTTATTTTTACTAGATAAAAAAAACTTCCTCATTTAATTTGAATTAATAAATAATTAGCAGCAAAATTTAAATAAAATATTTAATGACAAACTATTTGGAGCAACATATTTTAGTAATGTTTTATAACTTCTATTGCATTTTACCACCAATGCTCTTGAGGCTTTCTTCAACCTTTTGCAAAGTAATCTATACTTCTTTATGCAAAGATTACAACATTTATAATCATTCTATTAAATTGTTTTACAAGTGAGGCATGGCTATAAAACTTGCTTCAGAAGACAGAAGTTTGTCAGAAGACAGTAATATGACATTTAACAACCACATTTTCTAGTCATGGACTTCTTATTTGATAAAGTCTGCAGCATAGTTTTAAATTTCAGATCAGTTCAAATACCACTTAAAAATTGAAGGAGAAAAAAAGAAACACTGTTGCAAAAATGCATGTTTCTTTCCATTTTTAATAACTCTGAAATATATCAGATAAAACCAGTACCACTTTAAGGTTAAAATTTATCTACATATATGTAATTAATTCAAGTTTTTGTTTTCTAGTCAAATAAATCTGAATCCAATGTACTTTCTTTTGTTCGTTTGTTTGTTTTTACTAAAATCTTCTTCATTTTCAATGTTATCTAAAATCAATAAGGTGAACCTGCATGTTCAGTCCAGGGCTAGAACTTCTTGTTAGAGTGACAAGATTGTGGATTTTGTTATAAATAACCAGTAGTTCATGCTGCACTATTATTAAATAAGACTCAAAAGTATGACACATTAAAATTCATATAAATTAACTTATCTCTTTTTTAACAACTCAAAAAGGACCGCAAAGTTTGTGGATCATCTCTGATTGCTGGCTATTTGCAACTCAGGCACTCTAGAATCGTTCTGCCTACGTCAGTAGGAAAGAAGTGTTCAAGAACATGCAGAAAACTCCAAAAGTAATAGGTATCAGACTTGGAATTAGTAGACATTGTTTATACTAGCATTCTATTCATTAATATGCAGTCATAGTTGAATGCAAGGAAGCCTGAGAAATGTAGGCAAGCTGAAAAGCACTGTGGCCTGCTATATTTCTCTGACTATGTTAGAGGGAAGAACAAATTTTGGAAAAAATCTAATAAAGTTAATAACTAGAAATAGAAACTGTATTGGATTAAGAGAAGTGGAGATGCAGGAGTACATATAGAGTTAAAGAAAAATTCATCTTTCAGAATATGCTATTATATACAGGTTTTAGTTCAGTCCCTGACACTAAACAAATGGCCTGGAATAAGTCACTTTTGGATTCTACTTTTTTGTATCAATAAAATCATCGGTTTGGCCTACCCCATTATTTCTCAAATTTTAGTAAGCAAAATAAAAATAAAAATGTGTGTGTGTGTGTGTGTGTGTGTGTGTGTGTGTGTGTGTGAATGTGGGATTTCTAATGGTGGGTGGGACGAATCTGGTAATAATACAATATTTTTATGGATATCTCTGAATGATCCTAATTCATACAAGCCATAATGATACTTATATGTACTCTAAATTTAATAAACAGTTTCAAAAATTTGAATCCACATATCTGTGAAGCTGAGTAATATGATATATGAAATACATAAAAATAAGACTTTGATATTCATGAAGAATGAAAAGAGTATTTGGTTCAATGAAATAATGTACAGATATCTGAAAATAGAGAAAGATGTTTCTTAGAAAAGACTGCTAATATTCATAAAGGGTAAATTGTTCTAGTTGTCTATTATAAAATTATACATTCATCTTTATTAAGATGCAAAAATAAAAGTAAAAAAGACATAAATGAGCAAATAACCACACATATAACCAACAAAGGACTAATGTTCTAGATCATTAGAATGATGTTAGATATATGATATATATATATGCAGATACATATATAAAGAGAATGCCAATAATTTTATTGAAAAAGGTAGACAATCAATTGGAAAAATGGGCAAAATATTTATATTAGCCTCTTAAAAAGAGAAAATCCTTTATGGTCAATAGTCAACAGCTGCTTTTGTCCATTTTTGAAAATTTGTCTAGTATTTGCCTAACAGCAGCAAATATTCCATCATTTCCAAATGGCCAACAAACCAATGAAAAAGTTCTCAATTTTATTATAAATCAGGAAAATACAAAACACAACCAAATGATTTATAATTGCATATCCCCTAGATTGGCAACGAGTTAAAAGTTTAACAATACCAAAGGTTAAGGTTGTAAAGCAATAAAATACCTTATACAGTGCTATTGAGAATATATTTTGAAAATTATGTAGATTTCAGAAAAGTAGAAGATTTTGTGCATTATTCAGGAAAGGAGAAGATTTTCATTATCTATAAGCTAATTATATGAATGTTAAACAATTATATAAACACTATTATTTACAGTAAACAAATTCTTACACATTTACAGGGAAGGACAAGTAAGAAATGTTTTTAACAATGCTAACCTAGATATTCAAACGTTGGAAACTCCCCACAAGTCTATCAGTATATCCTATCCCTACCAAAGCCAGAATTATATAAGAAATTACTTATCAATAGTTTTTTGCTGGCACATAGCTGAAAGAAAAGAATAACTGAGAGTTAAGGTAATTAATTTTTGATACAATTTAGATAATTCCAAATCATGAAAACATTATTGATTAAGAAGGAAAGAAATATAATGTGTCACATTTAAATACAAAATATATTACATAGTCATTATATAGTCTTGAATTTTACATACTACCTATGAAAAAGACTTGAAAGACTTGAAAGTTTACATGTACAGCAAGTGTTACATAAGCCAACAATGTATAATGGTGTCAAAAAAGATCTGACTAATGAAATTTCAGACTTTATTAATATAAGCAAAAAAATCTCAGATCAAGGAAGAGAACAGTCCCATTTTTCTCTCCACTGGCTTGTCTATATTTGCAACTGGATATTCAGTTAAAAGGATACATTTAGTGTAGGATTGACTTAGAGGTTGAGAACTGTGGAAATGATGGAAAAAAAAATTACTGAAAGAAAATAAGATATTTCAGTCAAGCTTAGACACCCAAATGCCTTCAGAGTGTAAATGGGTAAATCTGCTTTCTTGAGATACATCAGATAAATAGGATAAATATATGAAATGATGGTACTCTATTCCATGAAATAATATTTCTTTGGGTCAACAAAAAAGATTTAAAAATTAGAATGTTCTATCTCAAAAAACAGTTGTTTTCACCGCTGGAGATATTAAAATGCAGTTGAAATGATTAGCATTGATGCAGTTCTCAACACCAGAAAAACAGTTTATTAAAGTATGTATAAATTTTCTTTACCTTACAAAATACAACTATTTGATTTTTCAAAAACAAGTTTTATAAAATGCTTCTTTTTAGGTATAATGTAACTTTTTAAAAAGTATATAATTAGGATGTGTTCAAAGGGATTGATAATTTGTCAAGAGAAAAAATTATCTCCTAGCATTAATTTGTTTTGTAATTTCCATATCAGATAGATAAAAAATAGATGTTGTTAAACTCTTATATCTGTTCCAAACTTACAGACAAAATGCCTACACATGTGTATACTCATTTTCTTTCTACATTATGGACTATAGAAGCATAATTTATTCTGCCTGCATTTGAGTGGGAAGTATAAAACTCCTCTAAATTTTGATTTTTAGGTTTCAGTTGCCATTTTGCCTGTGGTTAAGACAATTGCTTAAGCTTTATCCTAAGTGATTCAAATTGCATGCTAGTGATAATTCTGCCTAAGTGCTTTTAATTTGATTTTAGTGAATTCTTAGATGTATTCCTTCCAAACTATATATAATTGTGATTTAGTGTTATTGGATTGAAATTTCGGTTCACATTCCTAAAGATATTATGGTCATATTCATCTCTACATTTTGAAACCACTGATTTTAATGTATATGTTATGGTAATTTTCCTAAAAAAGATACGGACCATTGGATTTGCCAAAAGAAACAATTGTATGGGAGAAAAATAAGACAATATGTGATTTGAAAGATTTTTTTTTCAACCTGTAACTTGTTTTGTATTTATTTTCAAATTTTAAATAATTTTTAATATAAAATAATCCAGTGAGCACTCAAACGCATATGAGGGGTATGCATGTATTATCTCAGTTAAACTTTCAAAACCTCATAGATAAGTATTTTGCTCTTCGATTTTAGAACTTTAGCTTCCTTTCTTAAACCTTTGGTTATAAATTCAGGTTAGTTTATATATTTTGGTGATGAAGCCATTGTGAAGATTTAGGTTTTGGATGAGATTTTATGTATGACAAATAAGGCTATATTTGCCACAAAATTATTTCAACTTATTGTCCTTGGAGGGTTGATGCAGAAGAGAAGAAAGAGCCTGTGTGCCATTGTACTGCTCCTTCTGCATGATGCAAGCTGTGGGATGATGCTTCCCTGGCCAAGGAAGAAACCTCAGGGCTCATCATAGCTTCAGTATAAAATGAATCAGACTCTTGTTGCTACTCACCTGCCTTAGATATTCTACGCACAGATAAGCAAACATGTTGTAAACAGATTGTCCTTCAATATAGGACAGTTTTATGCCTTAAAACAAGGTGAATATATTCTGAACAACAGCGGTGAAAAGAGAATGGGAAAGCAGGAAAATACAGAGATTTAAGGGCCTGGATGATATCCAAGAATACAACTGCAGGCACATTAATTTACACATTTGTCAAAATAAGTGTTAAAGGTCAGCCTAAAATCTCCATTTTTCTGTAAAATAAAAAGTTGGGTGAATACTACCAAGTAATTTCTCTCAGGGTTTTCAGTAAATCCAGCCACCTACGAAGCCAAGATTTGCAGGTGATCTGTGAAAGGGAATTTGTTCTGCCACACAGTAACAGAAGGCAGGAAGTAAAACATGGTCAGCCTTAACATCTTGCTTTATGATATTGAAACTCTTTTAATGTCATTTTAAATTTGCTTAAGTTAACCCACCAGTTAATTTAAATGACCATAAAACCCTATAGTTTTATCGTCATACTTTATGTTGCCCTCTGTGGTCTTCTATTTTAATTCATGTCATGGCAATTTAAGGTTCATCACATGGCACCTCAACTATCACACCAATCACTTTGTCACCCACTAAAATAGGGACACATTTTCTTCTATCTTATGTGTGCAGCATCTTTTTAACATGGATAATGAATACAAAATAATTTTTTTTTCAACAAGTAGCAAAATGCTGTTTTTTCGTATTCTGCTTTTAGGCACGTTGGGAATAAGTCACACTTTCTGCCTAGTGTTTGGGGCTACAGTTAAGGGGGACTAGAAAAGGCAGAGGGAGGTCTTATGGTCCTTTTTGGCTTCTCCACAATGGCAGGTGAGACAATAGCCCTATGTGATTTATGGTTAAATCCAAGGAGACACTCCTTGCTTATAAATGTGTGGCTTTGTGGAACCATGGCCATTTGTAAGCAATATCTTGAGTACTTTAAATCATCTCTGGAAACATATACATCTCTAGAGTTCATTCCTTTAATGAAAGATTGCTTTAGGATCACATGTACATAAGAGTTGCTCTGATACAATCAACAATTTCCTGTGTTCTTTGAAAACTAACTTGCAAAGGTGATCCTACTCTTCAATCTAGTAGATGTCTAGTCCATTACTAATTGATATCTATCTATTAGGATTAGAAAAAAATTCACAATCCTTGTGGATACAAGAATGTATACTGAGACATAGGTGAAAAAATATGCATATTTAATTGACTCCTCTCAATAAAGGTGTCGGGTTTTTTTTTTTTTTCATTTTACAGAATAGAAAAAAAAGCATGCAGAACTTTTTGAGTCTCGGTGATTTTCTTATGCAGTCCCTAGATGATAGGTTGTCTATCCTACTAATAAACCCAGAACTGTCCTACTACCTGATTCAACAGGTACCTTACAAGGTGAGACTACTGTTGAGTTAAGTAAACTGTGTATGTGGCTACCTTATTTCTTGTAGGACATAATTTCTAATTTTTGGAATTCTCTCTGTAATACTTTACCCAGACAATGTTTAAATCTATTGATCAGATATACTGAAATGATTTAATGTAGATCACAGATCAAGCTCCTAATCATGCTCATTCATTTATATACTTGGACCATCCTGCAGTTTGCATCTAGATAAGATAATTCATCTGCAAAAGTAATCAGATCATAAATGTATTTAAGAAAAATGAATTCAAAATGAATAAATGCTAGGAACTGATAACCCTGCATATTTTTTTCAAAAATTGTCTTTTTAAACATTTTACCCTTGTTAACATATTCAAAATTATTCACTTCTAGGTAATATGACACAATTTTTTTAATATGCTTATCGAAATTCAAAGTATTGAGGCATATTCATTTAGTGGAATATAATTAGTATTTAAAATGAGCCTAGCGTACAATAACAGACTATGGTGTGGCTGAATACAGGCAATAAAATACTAAGCAAAAACTGAAATAAGAATAATTGCAGGTTGGGCCCAGTGACTCACGCCTATAATCCCATTGCTTTGGGAGGCCAAAATGGGAAGATTACTTGTGGCCAGGAGTTCCAGATCAGCCCCAGCAGCATAGCGAGACTCCATCCTTAAAAAGAAAATTGTTTTAAAATTAGCCAAACATAGTAATGTTCTCCTGTAGTCCCAGCTACCAGCTACTACTGAGGAGACTGAGGTGGGAGGATTGTTTGAGTCCAGGAGTTCAAGCCTTCCGTGAACTATGATTGTGACACTGCACTCCAGCCCAGGCAACAGAACGGGACACTCTCTTTAAAATAAAAGAGAGAGAGGGAAAAGAAAAGAAAAACATATTACCAATATGTTACACATTTTATACATTTAAGATAATAATTCTAAGACATATGCCCTGTAGGACTTGAAAGAATATAAAGAGAAGGCAGGGTAATCACGATGACTGAGTTATCTTATAGGAAGAAAGGCAAGGATTTGAGATGGGGATAGACCACACAGAGACATTTTTGAAGTCTTGGCTTCTGTTTTTTTATGGCATTATTATATCATGATGTGTATATATATAAATATGTAAATGTAGGCATGAGAAATTCTATCACAGCCATTCTCTATCTGAGACTTCTTGAGCACGCTACTTAATATTTCTGACCCTAATTTACTTCATCCATAAATATATGTGTTGGGCAATAATACATTTGTCCCTAAGAGACGGTGAGAATTAAATGATGCAATTATTTTACTTTATGGTTAAAGTAACAAAGATTATCTTAAAGAATCTAAGTTACTCAATTCTAAACTAAAATTAACTAAAATACATATATGAGTAAAATTCCAAAGAGTTAAAAATGTGATCACAATTTTATCTACTTTAGTTCTATGAATTGTTCCTATATCTATTCTTACATACTTATATATCCTTGTATAAATATATAATATTGTAAGGGAGTTTATGAAAATAGCTCATCACATAAAATAAATAGGTGAAAAATAATAGATAGTATGACAGTAGGTGCTAAGAAATTAAAAGAAATTACTTGTCTATCATTCTTTGGTGAACCATAGTCCTTTTAAGTACCATATATTTATGCCTCCCTATTACTAGTTAGCTCACTTACATTTAATCCAAATAAGCCTACTCTTTCTTGGCAGATTTCCACAGTCTGGAAATATCTTTTTCTATCTAGATTGAATCACTCTGTTTCTGTGTACAATTCTATATGTACTTAGGTGTCTTGTAAGAAAAAGTGATAAAATAATTTATGCCAAAGTACATAATATGCTGGTACTTCTATGTTTTGCTTTTTTGGGTAAAACATTTCTATTTTCACCAAAAATACTTATAATTTTAAGGATTTTAGTAGACTGGAAAGTGTATTTTTATATTACAGGAAGTGAGTATTTGGTCTGGGACATTTTTCAGTTTTTTTCCAACAACATAGCAGTGCTTTTATAATCTAACGAGAAAGAAAATAATATTTTTCTATCCAGTCAGTCTTCATCTAACATCTTCTTCAGTTATATATTGGGAAATATTCTCATTGTAAACTAGCTGTAATTTATATAGTCAGTCAATAAGAGATCAAGACTCAATATTAAACGTTTCCTGAATTTCGGAGTCTGATTGATACATTGTGAAGCCTATAAAATACCTCTGCACATTGATTAGAATGAATAGATCAATGCTGTGGGTTCAATAGTTCTAACAGAAAAGGGCTCTGAAACAGTGGTCCATATTTACATGCAGGGCTTGGTCTCAATTGTTTCTAGCCTGTGAAATCCAAAAGAGCTCATGTTTAGCTGAAAAATTCTACACCCTTTCCAGTTTCTTATATTAAAATCCCTAGACATATACATATTTAATTCAGTGATAAGAATCTGTAATATTGAGTATTTTTAATGCTTTCTAAGGGAAACCATTGACCTTGTTACTAATGATATATCTTTGTATCAAAGACTCAATGGCTCCCAATTTTAATGGTATACCATAGTTTTGTAGATTAAAATTATACATAATATGTAATATCTAATTCTGATAGAATGTATTGCCCATCTGGTACAAGACTTTTTTCTAAGTGTTTTACAGGGAATAGCACATTAAAAATCTTAAATATCTATGAAATTGTTAAAATTATTTTTATTCCATGTCACAGAGGAAGTAATTAAAACACAGATATTTTTGTCACATGTCTAAAGTCACACAGAAAGTCAATAGTTGAAATTTGAACCCAACGACTAACTCCAATCCCTTGATTTTTAACTATTGTGCTATCTACTTTCTTCTGTTCTCCAATATTGGTACACAGAGAATGATAAATGAATTCTTCTGATAATCAGAACTTTAAATTTAAACAGAGTTGACACTCCTGTTGGCGTGCAAATGTGGCTTTGTGGAGAAGGCTTGCTTTGAAACTTGAATAGAATATAGATAAGTTGCCAGAGTTGTGACAAGACAAGATTGCTCAAAAGAGAGTAGTACTGAATGGTCAGCTCCCATTTATTCATTTATTTATTTGTCCAACAAAACTTCATTGAACATTTACTATGTACAAATAGTATTTTTAAAATATTATGTGATACTAACTAGGTGCAAAATGATTAATATGAGACCACTGGTCCAAATAAGTTAATAAGCAATAGGGAAGAAAGCATAAATTACATACATAAATTAAAATATAAATTATGCAAACAACAAGTGGCAGAAACTATACAATTCAAAATCACTGTGACTTTCAACAATAAAAGCTGAATGATGTGGAAGACGTTGTAAGTAAAGCATTGCTAGTATTCAATCATCCTCTACTTTTCTTCTCCTTCCTGGGTACAGGAATAATAATGCTCTTAGGACACTTTAGTTAGATAGGATACTAGGATTAATTCTATTTTATGAACTACGATCAGAAGAGGTCCATGCAACATCTGGGCCAAAGTATAGAATGTGTGTGAGCTCTGTGTGGCTCTTCTTCCCCTGTCACGAAGGTAAAGACTTTGGTGAGATGGTAGCGCCAACGTGACCAAAGAAAGCTTGATGGAAGTAGGAGAGCGGACACCAAGAAGAGTTACCCAAATTTATGAACACTGCATTAGAATAAATTTACTATGTCAAGTCATTGAGATTTGGAGGTTGATTTTTATGGCAGCATAGTTTTGGTTATTCAGACTAATGTGATTGAGTACATCTTTTAGAAAATTATGTCTGAAAAGATGTTACAAAATTGACTACAAGTCATTTGTAAGGAACTAAAGATCTTGGTTTTTATTTTCTAATAATAATCAGCATGTATTTGGGTAATTTGGGGGGGTTCAAGCTATTATCTCTAAAATTGAAAAATTTTATAAGATGTGATCTTCTTCACCTTTAGTAGTTAATAGCTATATAAGATATAATCTTTGCAAACTTTACAATGGTAGGTATATGAGAAATGTTTCTGAGGGAATGACCATGACTTTTTCCCCTCACAATATTGAAGGATATAAAAGATAATTATCTGACACTGACAGCTACCACACTTGGTTAAAGGGAGGTAGACTCAAAGGTCTTCTTCTGGGTAGTATATTCCTAATCCTTAGTTCAAATGAAAGATTAATATTTGCTTTGAAATATAAACTTTTTTTGTTAAATCTATTAAGAATTTTTTCCCTTAAGATAAATCAAACATACTAAATTACTTGCTGTTTAAGTATATGGTAATATCTTGCATTCACTTATGAAACATATCATGATCTTCCAGTCAAGCTTTCTTACAACATACTTTACAATTTGCATTTTAATTTATTAATATGGTGGCTGAATTTATTAAATTTTGTTACATTACGAATAGAATTTTATAGATGATATTATGAGTCACCAAATAGTTTACATACTTTAACTCCACAAACTTCTGCTCAATATCTCCCATTAACTATTTTGTATGTATACTAAATACAATAAATATTAAACAAAATGATTTCTCCTAAACAAGTGAGTCAAACTCTCTTCCCTTCTTGGAAAAGAGAAGATTCACATTTTTCTAGTCAGAGAAAAATGACACAATATTCTACCTTCCTCACCTCTGCTTCAAAGAGCTTTAGTAGAATGGACTTGGCAGGTCAGAATTGCAGGGTGACAGGGCTTTCTGGACCAAAGAAAGGGGAGACTGTAAAATAAACTGTCCACCACTGTGATGCCCTTCCAGCTGATGACAGCAATCACCAGAAAAACCCCACACAATAAATACAATACATCTATTAGGACATCTCCTTACTGTAAGATGACATAGAAAGTGCCGTTAGGCACTTCTACATATAACCTTGAAACAAATTAGCTTCTTTACAAAGACACTATGCTTAGCCAGAAATTTTCTTGTCAAGTCTATAAATGAGTCCCTGTGATTTTCAATATTTTTTAATAACTTAAAATAAGAAAGATAATATTTTATTCATTATCTAGAGATGTCAGGAAATATTATTTGTTATTAATTTATTTTTTTAAGATTTTTTTGCATTCCACCACAAATGACAAAGAGTAAGAATTACACTGCTGGGCTCTAATGCAGAAATCTTTAAAGTTCATGTTTAAAGATTTATCTTCTGGTTCTTCAGCTTGAAAAATGTGTGACAAAGATAGGAATTTATATATCTTTGTCTCTCTTCACTGGAACAGATAACTGTCTTTAATAATTTGAAGCTGAATTAGCCTGAATGGTGGAGGTGGTTGTGGTGTAGACTATGTGTGTGTTGGAGATGGAGCTGCATTTTTCTCTGTTACTCTCAATAATCTAAACTAGTAAATGAAAGAAAAAGCAAAACCTGGAACTTCCCACAGTGTATATTTCCATACAGAGGAACAAGTCCTGGGGAACACAGCAATCACTCTCAACACCTGTTATTCTGCTCCTTATCAGAGAACTGACTGACAAGTCTTTCACACAACTATACTAATACCATGTGTTATTGGCTGACCAGTCTGGCCAATAAATGCTGCAAATCATTCTAAGCATACCATATTTTCTCTCCTTCCTTGATTAAGAAAACTTTATGAGAAACCTTGATATTTAGAATATGGATAATTTAATGATGTTTCCCTAAATTACATGGATTTGGCAACATATGAACTAGAGGGGCATGCCTAAAACAAAACTCTATTTACATAAAGACCTGGAGTGAATTTCAAAGGCTTGAATGTGTTCAGTAAGTTTGAAGATTACTTTTAAGTTTCTACATTGCTGTCTCTACTCATGAACTTTACTATGAGTTCCTGTGAAATTATAAGGAATTTTAAAAGTCATGTACAAGAAGAGATGCTTTATAAAATGTTAGCTATTTTATTTTGTTAGCATTTTCTTAGTGATACCTAAGTTCAGTTCCTCATTTACAGGAATATAAAAATGAAAAGTATTTTATTATCATGAATGGTTTTCCAAATGTTAAAATGGTCTTCTTTTACTCTGCCTCATGGAAGTTTAATTCCATTTTAGAAATATTAAAGCTAAACAACAAAGTTATTAATGTATTTTGCTTTTGACCAAGTTGGCAATATTTTCAATAAAACCAAATTGTGTATTTTGAATTGCTATCTTAAAAAAATTAGCAAAAATGCTGACTCCTAACGATTTTGTAAATTGATGTATTCATATTCTAATTCCTTTAGCTGTGAGTTGGGGGCAGTGCTATTTCAGAATAAGATGAAATTTCAATTGTAAGTGGAGAATTAATGAAGATAGGAAAAAGAGATGCAGGGCTTACGTTGACTTGATATCTCTAGTCCTGTACAAAACCAGAGCAGAGCTGGGTGGGGTAATGCACGTATGGCAGAGAAGGAGAGCAGAGTCTTCCCATTATTGCAGTCTCCAGGATTAGTACTTTCAAAGACTTTTTTTTTATAGTCAATACAATTCAGCATACGTTCAAAGATAGCAACATATTGCACCTTTGCCCTCTTTTCCTTTTTCTATTTTTTATTTTGGCCACATACTAAATTTTCAATAAATATTGGCTAAAGTGTATTGCCATATATATATCCCTCATCTTGTCACCCACAGCTTAGTAGCAGAGGAAGTGCCTGATTCCTCCAACTCAAAAGCGTTCCATGTTGGGTCTGACACTGAAAGGCATGTACCAGAAGGCTTCTAGGGCTCAAGAGGAAGTCTGGAGAAGATTGCCAGAAGGTGGTAAAAGGTAGACAAGTAAGGCATTTGAAGGGTACAGCTGAAAAATACTTAACGAGCAGAGTGAAAATTTCCTTTAAACTTGTCTTCCAGTCTTCCCATAGCACTTAGAACAGTACTGACCTCCTAAGAACTAGAGAATATTACTTGATAAAATTGAGTGTATAGTTTCAAATCACTATTGAGTCAGTCCTATAGTGTGAAATAAGTTGCACATTTAAAGCAAGGGATGCATATGTTTGGAATACAGCTACAGAAATTGATTTTAAAATGTCATCATTTAAAAATGTTTTATTTTTTAAAAAGTTGTATATAAACAGTAGTGTGGATTTTTTTTCTGCTTCAGGAAAAAGTCACTTTCTACTTTATACCAGAGACTAATCATAATTCTTCTTTTAAAAAAATTAATTAATTTTTTAAATTTAAAGATGTGGGGTACTGTTGGGAGCCGGCCACGGAGGCCCACTGAGCGTTAGGGATCAGGAAGGGCCATTGACCCTGAGACCACTAGTATGCATTTGGGAGCTGTTGACCCCATTTCCTTCCCCTTTCTACTCAGCACTAACCAGATTAAGCTCCTGTGAGCTCAAAACATAAAAACTCTGAGACCAGGATGAACACAAGCTAACTTTAGAAGCTCATTGCTCCCATTCTTCCACAAACTGCAGTTTTGGCTTTCACACAACTTATAATTCAAACTCATGTCACATCTAAGAGCCTTAGTATTGGTCACAGGCTTCTGGGTCATGATCTTAGGATTTATTGAAGGTTTAAATTGTAGTTTTAGAAGACAGCCATTTTGTTGAAAGAATGCAACTGGGTTACTTGCAGGTAGCCCACTGTGAACTTTGGACTGGGCCACATTCCAAACATTCTGCGATGGGCCACTTTCGTTTGGGAAGTAAATACTTAAGCTTCTATAGAATTGTTTCACTTGGCATAAATCAATCAGTTTAGGATGAAAAAGGTTTATAGAATATATCAGTCATGGATTAAGTTATCCTTTGTTATGGGATTTTAAGATTATCATATGAAAAGGGTTTAAAGGCAATCATTGATTAAGTTTTCATGGATTAAGGTTTCTGGTGGGTGGGGGATGCCCCTCCCACATCTGACTTTGTGTATAAAAGACCCATTGTAATTCCCAATAACTCACATCGCTTCTTCACTAGACTGGAGTACAGTCTCTCTCTCTCTCTCTCTCTCTCTCTCTCTCTCTCTCTCTCTCTCTCTCTCTCTTTCTCTCTTTCTTCTTCCCCCCAATCGCTGACGCCATCTCCATTTTTGGGGTACCCTGAACCCGGCTGGAGCTGGTTCCCGGCAGGGTACAATTCAGGGTTAGGTATACAAATGTTCATTAGGCAGGTACCCTTGTTTATGAGGTTTACCCCACCCTCCCCTGACAGTTTCCCATTACAGCCAATCTCTTTCTTATAGTATTATGGTAATTGTTCAAAGTCCACTTATGAGAGAGAACAAATGGTACTCTGTTCTTTGTTTTTGTGATAGATCACTGTATATGATAGATTCTAAATTCATCCACTTGGATGCAAAGTCCGTATGTTTGTCCTTCTTTGTGGCTGCATAATATTCCATTGTGTATATGTACCACATTTTTTTAACCAGTCCAGCTTTGATGGACTGCATGGTTGGTTCCATGTTTTTGCTATGGTGAATAGAGCCACAACAAACATGCATGTGCAGGTATCTTTTTGGTAGAATGAGCTGAGTTCCTCTAAGTATATTCCCAATAGGGGGATTGTTGGTTCATACGGAATGTCAATTTCTAGTTCTTTCAGAAATCACCACACCATCTTCCAAAGAGGTTGCACTAGTTTGCATTCCCACCAGCAGTGTAGAAGTGTTCCTTTTTCTCCACAATCTCAGCAGCATCTGTTGTTTGTTTTATTAATGATGGCCATTCTTATTGGGGTTGGGTGGTATCTCAATGTGGTTTTGATTTGTATTTCTCTGATGATGAGTGAGGCTGAGCACTTTTTCATGTGTCTGTTGACTGCCTATATATCTTCTTATACACCAACAATAAGCAGGCAGAGAACCAAATACAAAGCACAATCCCATTAACAAGAGTCATCAAAAAAGAAAGAAAGAAGGAAAGAAAGAAAGAAATACCTGGCATCTTCCTAACCAGAGAAGTGAAAGACCTTTACAATGAGAACTACAAAACACTCCTCAAAGAAATCTAAAAAGACACAAACAAATGGAAAAACATTCCATGCTCATGGATAGGAAGAATCAACTTTTTTTTAAAGTGAGAAAGCAGGATTTATTGACAAGACAGAAAACACCCACAGTGGGAGGGGACCCAAAAGGATTGCCTGCCTCTGGAGTCAAAACCTGGTGCTTATATTATAGCCCTAAGTCCAAGCTGATTGGTTAGCATTGGCTGTGAGCTGATTGGTCTGCACTTAGCTGTTCTGATTGGTCAGTACTAAGGACCAATAGGCAGAAGGTAGGGGCCTAATGGTGAGCTGATTGGTTGCTTTTTGATCCCAGTAGTGAGTACTTAAGCTCTAGCTTGAAACTTGCAGGGAGCTTGTTTACCAAGGCTTTGCCTGAGAGGCCTGCTGGGAGTTCACTACATTGTTACCTGAGGACTTGCCTGTCTGTCTGCCAAGCCTTTCTCTAGCTATGTCCTGTCATTCCCCACTCTGAAATAGTAACCCTAAATGTCACTAGGGAGTAAGGCCGTTGACTGGTCTGGCTACCTTCTGCTGATCATGGGTGTTATATGAGGACGGCAGCTAGGGATCCTCAGGAGGGTCATCTAAATGTTCTTGGTAAAAAGTAGCTCCCATACAATGTTTCATCTGCATCACCATTTGGAGTTCAATGGCCTCTTTCTGTGAAGCCCCACGTTCTGGCGCCAAAAATGATGCAGATTTTTCAGGTCAGCCTGGGTTTTAAGAGTGTCAGCTCAATGGGCCAGTCAGCCAAGCCCCAGAGAAAGTAATCTGGAGGGGCTGGTAAGCCTAGCCCTGGAAATATCAGCTCTAATGGACTGGCAAGCCAAGCCCTGAGAGTGTTGCTGGTTCGGTGGGCTGGTAATCCTAGCCCCCGGAGTGTCTCAGCTTTGGAATTTCACCTTCTTTCAGCAGCTCTCCTGATTTAGCTGACTCCGTTGGCTGGCATGCCAACCTCTGGGGTGCACAGCTTTTCAGCTCTGACTATATTCTGCAACTCTTCAGGCTGCAGCCCTTCAGGGTGGAGGTTCTTGTCTCATGCTCAGGAAGAATGAGGGACACAGACAGCCAGAAAGTGAGAAAGCAGGATTTATTGAGAGGACAGAAAAGCTTCCACAGAGGGAGGGGACCGGAAGGAGTTGTCCCCCAATATTGTTAAGATGTGCATTCCACCAAAGGCAATCTGCAGATTCAACGCAATAGTCATTCAGTTACCAACATCATTCTTTGCAGACCTGGATATGACAATACAGAAATTCATATGGAAACATAAACAACCATGAATAGCCAAAACAATCCTTAGCAAAAGAAGCAAAACATGAAGTATCACACTTCCAGACTTCAAACTTTCCTATAAGACAACAGTAATCAAAATTGCCTGGTATTGGTACAAGAACAGGCATATAGACCAATGAAACATGGTAGAAATTCAGAAGCAAAGCCCCATTTCCCAACCAATTCATCTTTGACAAAACCTCTAACAACCACCACTGGGGAGAGGAGAACCTATTTAGTAAATGGCGCCAAGAAAACTGGCTGATCACATGCAGAAGATTGAAACAGGACCCCTACCTATCACCATACACAAAAATTAACTCTAAATGGATCAAAGCCCTAAACGTAAAACCTCAAACTATAAGAATCTTAGAAAATGCAGGAGACGCCCTCATGGAAATTGGAACTGGCAACCAATTCCTGATCAGAACCCTAAGTGCCTATACCATAAGAAATACGATAAACAAGTGGGACCGCATCAAACTGACGAACTTCTGAAAGCAAAAAAAAAAGCCAACAAGAGAGTAGGGAGACAGCCCACAGAACGGGAAATAATTATAATTCTTTTTTTTTTTTTTTTTTTTTTGAGTCGGAGTCTCACTCTGTCGCCCAGACTGGAGTGCAGTGGCCGCTCCCGGCCACCGCAGCCTCGACCTGCTGGGCTCCAGCGATCCTTCCGCCTCAGCCTTCCGAGTAGCCGGAACTGCAGGTATGCGCTACCACACCCGGCAGATTTTTTGATTTATTGTAGAGATGAGGTCTCACTGCCTAGGCGGGTCTCGAACCCGCGAGCTCAGGCAAACCACTCACCTCAGCCTCCCAAAGGTGCAGGATTACAGGCTGAGCCACCGAGCCCAGCTAATTATAATTCTTAATGCCTGGAATGAAGATATTTGGTGGTGGCCAAGATCTTCCTGGCTTATGTAAAGAACTCTCATCAATTTGGTTGCTGGTACTTATTCTATGACAGTGTAAATGCATTTTTATTAAAATAATTTTATAATTCTATTAATATTTAGTCCAAAAGGCAACTTACCAATGTTTTGTTCAAATGACATTCATTACTTTTCCTCATTATTTCAGGTTTTTTCATTTGCTATCCTGGGGCCCCACTAATGGTACTAGTGCAAATGGGAGTTAAATGCTGAAATGACACAAAGTAGTTTTGACTTACTTCAGGACTGTGTAGACAATGTGTTTGAGAAGTACATACTTAATATACCTTCATGTGTAAATCACAAAGCAGATTTAACTATTAATATAACATATAGGTGGAGCTATCTAATTCAATGGAAATATGTCTATACATACATAAACATGCACTTTTTGAATGTATAACATTATGTATTGCAGAATACGAATGTATATAATCATGTTGATATTCTATGGGATTTTAAAATAGAGACAAAATACTGAAAAATAAGGCACATGATGAAATGTAAAGTATGGAGAGAAAAAAATTTCCTTGGATTTATACCTTTCTTTCATACCCTGTATAAGTTAATAGGATTCAGGGTGAAAGATGGTTTGGTTCTCTTATTTCTTCTTTCAGTGATTCTCTATAAAATTCAAAGAAAACAGGAGCATTTCTTTAAAAATACGTACATGACAGTCTAAGACATAGTTCATCCTCAAACTCCCAGCATATACCAGTGACTTTTTCACATCTTCCAAAACTTATCATTGATTTTGTCAGTTTTATACAGGTTGACAGTTTAACATGAAGTCAATTGATTTCTTCAGAGTAGAGCAAAATGGGGAAAGTTGTAGGAGGTGATGGAGATAGAGGTTAGCAGGTATTAACAGAGTGAATCTTCTACTCTGGTTCTTTTAGGAACAGCCATTATCAAGAAATGCTTCAGAGTTTAAATTGAAAGCCACGGAAAGGAAAGGAAGTATATAGTATGTAGACTCTGACTCATGTGTATCTTCCATTCTTAGCAGTCTTTGCCTGGACCTGACATTTGTATCGGTACTAAGCTGAATGCTTCACATATTTTATGTATTAAAATCCTTAAAAGCATTGTACAATGATGAGGTTTATTCTCTTTATTTTACAAATGACCAAACTGAAAAAAATATTATATTTTTATGTTCCCTTTCCTTTTTATTTTGAAGATATGGGTACAATTCAGGTTTAGGTACATAAGTGTTCATTGCACAGGTAATGTTTGTGCCTCCCTTTGATCCCCACTTCTGGTTTGATATCAGGTATACTTACTGATGCTATGTGCCACCATTTCCCTCCCCTGGCAGTATTCCACTACTGTCAATTCCCTTCTTATAGTATTATGATAAATGTTCAGGGTCCACTTATGAGTTAGTACCTGTGGTACTCAGATCTTTGTTTCTGTGATAGATCACTGAGTATTATAGACTCTAAATCCATGCAAGTTGCTGTGAAGTTCATAAATCTGTCCTTCCTAATGGCTGCATAATATTCCATTGTGAAATATTTCAATGTGCAGCACAGTTGGTTCTATGTTTTTGTTACTGTGAATAATGCCGCAATAAACATGTATGTGCAAGTATCTTTGTTTAGAGAACTTGAGTTCCTCCAGGTATATTCCCAGAAGGGGGATTGATGGGTCATATGGAAGGTCAATTTTTAGGTCTTTTAGAAATCACCAGACTGTTTTCCACAGAGGTTGTACTACTTTACACTTCCACAAACACTTTAAGTTATCTAAAGTTTGTTAGAATGTTCAAATCATTTTAAGATTACTTTAGCAAAGTTATAAAAATGTCCATTTAAGAAAGAAAGATACATAGTATTCCAACTTCAGTTCAGTGATATGTGTCTTCTTTTCCCAGCCCACAGTCCCTGAGAAATACTATATTGGTCCTTTAGTCATAAGGGTGTCTCAATGAGGTGTAGTTTCCAATTTTGAGTGATACTATCTTGAGTCTAGATGGACTGAAGAATTCAAAATACAAAAAAAAAATTCATAGGCAATGTTCTTCTTTAGAATTTCACTTTTTAGAGTCCAAAATCTCACTTTTAAAAGTCTTTTACTCAAAAATATTTTAAATTTCTATAAATATTTGATAAAAGACAATACTATAATAAATGTTTTTAAAATAAACACAATAAATAATACAACTAGCTTAATTATATGCAAGAAGTGACCCAATATCTTTAATATTTACATAATTCATCAACTTAAATTTCGTAAAAGTACATGTAACTAGCACATTATTATCAAAAATATTTTTATTTATTTAGACCAATTGTCTACTATAAGTTTTCTATTACTATCAAACAACCCACCACCAATTTTGCAGATTAAAACAACACAAGTAGACTGGGCAACATAGTGATACTCTGTCTCTACAAAAAAAAAAAAAAAAAAATTAGCAGGGCAGGGTGGCATATCCCTTTAGTATAAGCTGCTTGGGAGACTGAGATGAAAGGATTACCTGAGTCCAGGAGTTTGAGGCTGCAGTGGCTGTGATCTTGCAGAAATCTTTTAAATAAATAAATAATATTATTTTTCAATTTTTATATTCTTAATTTTTTTAAATGTTTTATTTCTTTGATTTAAAGATGCAGGCATAATTGTGTTTGATGAATATACTGCATAGTGAATGTATTATATTAGTTTTTTTCATGGGTCAGGAGTTCAGGTACAAGTGAACAGAGCCTTTGGCTTAAGGTCTCACTAGACTAATGGTCGTGTCCTGGTTGAGACTTAGATTCTGCCATGTGACTCAGGATCCTCTCAAAAGTTGACTGGTTGTTGTTGAAATGTATTTTTTTCCCCTAGTCTTTAATTTAAGGCCCAACTCCTTTCTGGTGATCAAGCCTGTCCTTATTTAGCAATAATTGGTAGCTCTGAGTTCTTTTATGCTATATCCTCTAAGTAGAAGAACATTTCAATAAGTCTATTTTCCCAAATCCTCATTTCAAAACCTCATATCCTAACATCGTGTCACTTGCCCAAGAGGTGGGGAAATGAATAACAAAAAAATCTTTATCTTAGCACTCTCGCTTAAGTTTTACTTTAATGATCTTATCACTTTGTAGATCCTGTAATTTTTTTATGCCATTTAACACTTTTTTCCTACATTTTGTGTTTGTTTAATAATAATTTGCATATCAAAGACTGTGTTACTTACAGGTCACAGCTAACCTGTGACATAACAGTGGCTTAAACAGCACAGAAATTGATTCCTACTGTCACAAGAAAGAAAAAGTCTAGAGATTATTATTCACCATTGAGATTACAGGTATTCACACCTTGAAGACCCACACTCTGCTTTGCTATTCCTATTGCTTGTCTCGCCCACTAACTCAGAGTCCTAGAAGTAAACACAAATTCCAAGGGAGTTCCCGGCACAGCTACGTAACACGTCTTCAACAAATGTTTGCTGAATGAATCACTGCATGAATTAATGCAAAGGAAGACTGAAAAAGTTAGTAGTTTTTTCTGAGGAGTTTAATTTAATGTTAATATCTGGTATCGTTTGCACTGGTGGATACTTGAATTAAAAAATAAACTAGTTTCAATATATTAATGAAAATGTATGATGGTCACTCTTTGCAAACTGAAAATAATAGCTTTGTTTGTCTCATTACTAGTCACAGTTCCAAGGCAATGATTATTCTCTGAATTTGCATTTCCATTCAAGGCACTTATTAATAAATCAGTATCAGATAAAGGTATCCTAATTAAAAGTAGATGAATGAATACAAATTATACAACCCTTATTTTTAGCAATTGTCTTTCATAGTCCTAATTTACAATTACCACCATTGTTCATGATGCCAATGCTATAAGTGTAAGTAAAATAGTTATAACTAGCAGACATTGATTTTTAAACTTTTATTTTCGAGTTTGAGTTTTATGTTAGTAACTAACATTCTATAAGCCAAAAATGAGTAAGTAGACTGTTGAAAGTCTTATAACGTAACACAATCATTTAAAGAAAATTTTAAAAACATTAAAATCAGGTATTTTTGTGTTGGCATAAAATCATGTATTCTCACACAGTACAAGTGTGATTTCTTGATTTTTCAAGAAAAGGTGTTAGAACTCTTTATGTTTTATATAAAATTGCATAATTTGACAGGACAAAAAAAAGTCTGAATTTTTGTAAATTCAGGAAATAAGCATTGCCCTGGAACTATTACTACTAATTGAACAAAAGAGACTATTTTCTTGCTGTCTGCAAAGCATGATAGTTATATACTTTAAACATATTTATGAATATATTAAAGCTAGTTTATTGTCAATTTTTTTGCATTTTCAATTACAACACCATTAAAATATATTTGTAGAAAAGATTTCAAAATACTTTATCTTTTCTAGAAATAAAATAAGTTCCTTAAAGTACCAGAACTCCTAACAATGAGACTTTTTTTGTTGTTTATCTTAAGTATTTCAGGCAGTTCACTTGGTATTTTGCTGTACCATGTTGAGAATCTGTCCTTAAAAATGCCTATATTTGAGTTTTGTATCTCTTCCTTTCTTGTATGAGAATCAGAAATAAAATATTCAGGAGAAAGCAAAGATGAAAGAGAAAAAACAGCAAAAGCCCTGCTGTTTTACAAAACAATTGCTTTTCTTTTTAAAAAGAAAACAGAAAACTAAGTATGCATAAGATCTCTATTTTCTACTTGCTTTAAATGAAAACTTTCTTACCTTCTTAAAATATGTGCATGATTAGAAACATTTATTTGTTCTAATACTAGAATACTGGAAATACTATTTTTTATTCTAATACTAGAAGAACTCAACTCACTGAAAAATTGCATAATTTTTATCGATCTCTTATACATCTCTAACATACATAAAAATTCAGTGATTACAATTGCAAACTCATGAGGTAAACTTTTTGTCATTACAGAGATTAATTGCATATGTTAAACAATTTTTAAACTTTTAAAAATATAGAATATATCCTAAAAGATAGAAATTAGTTTTATCTTAGAACACATTCCTCTATAATACATAAATTGTAACACTGTTTCAAATGTATAGAAAACTAAAGTAGAATATAAAAATCTGGGTTAAAAAATACCAGTTTTTAAGTAGAAAATTCTTCCAAAAAAAAAACTTTAAAAGTGCTAAAATGTAATTGAAATTACCATAGCTACATACTAAGAATGACACGAGAAACTCATGTTTATGTCAAATGAAGCTCTCATGGAGATTATTTTGTCCAATCTGCTTTGTATTCTCTAGCTGCCAAAATTTTATTTCATCAGCCAATTGATTCTAATTGAAAGATGTCCTTAGCTTTTCATTTTCTCTTATGGGTTAATTTAGTTTGTTATGAATCTATACAGGGCTCTGCTATTCACAACCCTTTATATTCAGAAGTTTGATTTACAGTTTGAATTAGAATCTGAAATGGAAAAGGCTTCCACACAAATTCAGAGTCTGAATGCTGTAGGAACAGCTCAGTTAAGCACTGGAACTTGCACTTTCAACATAGTCATCAAAATGCCAATTATTCCATGCAATGAACAACAAGCAGAGACAGGAAAATTACTCATATGAGAATCAAGTCTGATGAAAGCCAATTTGCAGAATAGAACAATAAAAAAATGCAATAGACCTTTAAACAAAATCCTCAGTAGATTAATATATTCTGTAGTTCATACAAATATAAATTTTTCAGCATTCAAAAGTCACTTTGACAACAAAAGCAATCAAGTCTTTTTGAAGGCTTTTATTCTCTTTTTTGGATTCAAGACTCTTCCCATCAATCAAGCTATTTTCATGATTCATTGTACTCTTTTATATGATTACTTTTCTTAAAGTGCCTAGTATACTCACTTCCTCATTCACCCTGCCATCTACCCATTTGCCATATTTAAGCATGCCATTATTCATTTATTTGCTTAGATGCACTATTGTATACTTTGGACATGGAATGGCACATATGAAAGTTTGCTAAATGAACAACCCTAAAAGAAATTAATGTCCTTTTAGCACTATAACATTTTGGTCAGAGACCAAAATCTTTTGTTGGAAGATATCCTTCATGTCTTTAATAACTTTTATGTCTCCACCAAATGCATCTTCATTTCTAGGTATGGATTAATGTAGATTTTATAATCAATAGTAAATTTTAGAAAGATAATATTAGAAATAAAGAACACTTGTCTAGCTCCAGTTTCCACTAGAGAATTCCATGGAACTGTCAATCTCTCTTTGAAGTCCCACTTTTTCCCTTTCTCAAATATTTCAGGGATTTACCAGGATCTGTCTATTCAATACCCTTAAACAAGTTCTCAACTACCATTGTTGTTTTATCATTTTCTCTTTTACACCAGCTGTGGGGTTCTATGCAGTCTTAGCAAAATATCTGCGGAGCTGCTTGTGGCTATCATATTCGCCATTGCCTTCAAGCCACCAGTACCGTCTTCACCTTTGGTGCCAGTTCATGCAGTTGCACAAAAGCCACTTCAAAATGCTCTCACTGAAACTGCCACTGTTACCAAAATGTACTAGCTGAAACTTCAAGCTTTGCTCTGCCAAATTGTCATAGATTGTGGCCACTGTTTTAGAACCAACTTGGGCAATAATACTATTAGTTTTTCTCTAGCTCTTATTGATTCAGAGTAAATTGTAGTGTGCTGATACTGGGCAACACTTAATCCTGTCTGATGAAGAAAGAGCAATCCTTAAATCTCACCTTTGTTCTACGGTCTTGTAACAATTAGGATTCATATTTGCAAGCAATAAAGGCTGGCTGGGTGATTAAGCAGAAAAGGAACTTAAAAGGATATGGGGGCAGCTCACAGATTTGTTCAGAGGCTTGGAGAACAAGGCTTAAGGCTACATTTCTAGAAACTTTTAAAAGCAGTACTAAAAATTTAATCTTTGAGAAAAATGTTGGTGCTGCTGATGCTGAGTAGAACTAGATCCTAGAGTTTTTAATTGCTTCCATTTTTGCTAAAGCAACTAGACTGCAGCTCCTACTGCTGTGGTGAGGAAGAGAAAGAGAGAGAGAGAGAGAGACAAAAAGACAGAGAGAAAAATCTCCATCAGTAATTCTCATATTGGTCTGATGTGAACATTAATGAATAGAGCTTAGGCTTTGTGCAATGCAAGAATAAATTTAAAGAATGTTTAAAGCTTTTTATAGGTAGAATTGGTTTTCTAGTTCTTACCGAAACTCACCAACTTGACATTCCCAGACATAAAATGACATTCAAAGGTTGGGTGGCCACAATAAATAACAAATAATATATACAAAAATACATAAAGTATCTTCTGTATTGGGCTTCTTTGTGTGTCAGTGCTCACAGAGATAGCATGTAAAACAATGATTTCCACCTTGACTTGAGCAAGATTCTCTGTTTATGGTAGTCGAGAATATAATCTGAGTTACAAGCTCAATATTTTGCTCAAAATTACTCTTTCCACATCATGCTAAATCATTCTCTTCTGATCTATTTTGTGCTACACGCTCTCTTAGCTAATAGTGAGTTTTTTCTCTGTAGACTCCAGATGCCATATCCTAATAGCTCCAGTTTCCACTAGAGAATTCCATGGAACTGTCAATCTCTCTTTGAAGTCCCACTTTTTCCCTTTCTCAAATATCCTAATAGTCATCTGTATGGTCTTTGCCAGTATTATTATACTTTCTATGTAAAAGAGAGAATGAGCATAGTTTAATTGTGCCAGGTTGCACATGGTATCATGGTTTGATGACTTTTGAAGCATTTTTATAACTAATATTTAGGTATTTTCCTTGGCTAAAATATGAATTATATTGGTAGCAGGGTATTTTAATGACATAATTTTGTATTTTTCTTCCTTTATATTTTCAGTGACTCTAGAAATGTAGTATGGAAGAAATAAAATGTGCATGTATCTGCATACATGCGGGAATGTTGTTAGAGACAAATTTAATATTAGCTTATAAACATTTGCTGAGATACAAGCAGTCCTGACTTATGTACCCCAAAAGGTGTACTGCAATGTCTAGATAGATAATAAAGAAAGAGAAATAGAGCAAATACAAAGTTGGTTAATAATAACCAGTTCAACTTATCAACTAAAACTATTTTCTGAGACAGTTAGAGGTTGCAATGGTAAAACCACTTGACATTTTATGTCCTTATTTTATTTAAATTGAATATGGAGAAACAGGATCGGAATCTGCCAACTTAGAATACAATAGAAAGCAGAATCACTACGTATCATCTTATATAGGATGTTTGCTTCAGTCAGTCTAGTCAATTCTTTATCTAGCTCACTTTGTTTTTAATATTCCTTGTTGTACTAGCCATAAAGACAAGTGATTTTAACACATTTAGAACTAAAAGAGTTTCATGATACCATTTTCTCTTTTTTGAAGTTCCTTCCCTATCTCAAATTGTAATCAAGGTTAACACTGTCCTAAGAATTCCAGTCACTGTAAGCCTTCTTCGAGCAACAATCAAATGAGAAGTCGTTTTTGTGTGTATATGTGTTTATGTGCATAGATACATAAATTTGCTGGAGCATCTAGATGTCTGAATTTAACAATGGTCTCTAATTTTTTTCAGGGTCTAAAGCAAGAGAACAAATAGAGGTTCAAATACATAAGTCTAAGAATTTGAATGCCATAAATCAAGTTAATAGTATGTTAATATATTAAGATTTATCCTCCTTTTTAAAAAACATATAATGTCATCAAGATCTCTAAAACCATATTCCAACTTGAAATTTTTGGACTGCTTAGGATTCTATAACAGATCATAGAAAGTGCCCATGCCCCTTCCATCCCCACTATGACTCCAACCTACTTCTGTTCCAAGAATGTCTGTCTATGTAGGCAAATCTCAGATGTAGCAGAGATTGCTGAGTTCCTAGTATCTAGAAAATACTGTAGAAGAGGGAAACTGCAGATCTCTCATTTCTTGCATAGAATCATGCATAAAAGCAAACCACAATAACAGAGTGGAGCCTTCCAAAGTGTATAGGTCCTCCTCCTGAATATAGAGGCATGAAATTATTCTCCACAAGGAAGGATGAAGATGTGATTTAACTAAACCAAATATTATGATTTGGTTTATACACTAAAAATGGTCAAGAGAATAGAATACCTGTGAAGTTGAAATAAGAAAGTGAGGAGATAAAGTGAGATCACAACATATCACACTGAAATAAGATAACTAACTCATAAATTGAAGGTTTCAATGGAAAACATTGAATAACACACTTATATGGCAGAAAATAGAATTTTTTTAGTAGAAGACATGAGAAATTAGTATAAAATTTTTAGGAACCAAAAAATTATGAATGAAAACATAAGAGACAAAGAGAACTAAGAGAAACTTGGGAACATGAATATGTAGAGTTGTGTAGCATTAACTAAATAATTGGCAGTTTATCTCTTTGAGACACTTAGTACATAAAGCGTAATAAAATTATTTGAGCAAGTTTTATTTCAATTAAATATAATTATATCAACTTTATGAATCTTCAGTCATAATGCAAGCCATGATATTAGAATTTTAGCAGTACACATTTTAGAAAAAGGTCATTATGAGTAATATTTTCTACATCATATAGACTGTATTGAGGAATGTCTTTAAATGCTATATCCACCATACACCAGCATTATCTTCTTGAGACAGTCAAACATTGAACTTAGATTTTTTTTAAAGTATGATAATTATATCAAGAATTAAAAAGTGCAACCAGAATAGAGACTCTTTATTTTTTTAAAGTAGTTTGCTCAGTTTTTGCCTAAGAGTTACCAGTACCTACTTGTAGCCATTTTAGTGTGTTTGCAGTGAATGGAAATCTTTCAGCATTTTCTAGGCCAAATATAGTTCAGTTAGCAACTTCACAGCAAAAAATATTGTTTCCTATAAATAAATATACTATTTTTTGGCTTTTCTATGCTGCTTTGGTATTCTCTAAAATATTGTTTTTATTTCACAGGCACTTAGTTTTGAGAATTAAAAGTTATATAGATATACCAACAAACCAAACAAAATACATCTCTTGAGACAAAATTAACAAATAGTCTCATGTGACCATCTTGAGTAGAAACAGAACTAAATGAGAATTGTTAACTTCTAAAGGCAGGGAAGCTGATGTTTAATTAAGAACTTAACATTAAAATCATATAACTAGGTAAACTATATACTTAGATATAGATAAATAATAATATATTGCCTATGTTGATGAATAAATGATTCTAGACCAACTTAATAATATAGATGGTAAACTACAATTTTATTTTTGAGTAAAATTATTCTAACATATTAATCTGTTTAATACCAATTATTTTATTTGAATCTAGGATTTTTTTACATTTATCTAGTTCAGTCTATTCTTCCAACAAATTGGGAAAGCAAACATTCATATTGCCACTCTCGTCTGAATTCTAGTGCTGTTTCAATATTTTCAAAATAAAATGTTCAATAACACAAAAGTAATTTTATATTTTAAAAACTTGACAATATTTATATCAGAGAAAAGTGAATATGTAATGTGAAAAATTTTTTTCTGCAAAGAAACCAGACATATCTTTGTATTATTACAGTTGTATTTGTATACACAAATAGAATACATTTTTTGAATGGCTGTTTTAGCCAGAAGAACTCTTCATGTTCAACAAAAAGTAACAATAAAAAGCATTGAATTTGTTTTTAAAATATAAGTTATATAAATATAATTATCTTACTTGCTGGGAGGGAAAAAAAATGTATTGCCAGATCCCAAAGCTAACCTTTCTGAATATGCACTTTTTTCTATTTCTTACCCTGCATGAATTATAATCATTTTTCTTTTATAAGACACTAGCTTATTTAACATCACTCTGCCACAGTTGCAAATTCTGGAAGGATTTGCAAATTTGTAAGGCTATTGGAATTACATTCCACAGTTCCCAAGTATGTAGTTGAGACAGTACGAGAGCTTGGTGGTCATTCGACTATATGACCTAAAGTTGTCCAGTACTGAATTACAACAGTCAATTTTCAATAGGCCATTTTATTTCTTTGGGTTTTTTGGGTCACCATTTGTTAAACATGCTTAAACAACATAGTAGTAAATCTTTATTATAGATTTGCAATTCATTTTATATGCACTCATATTTTTAAATGCGTCAAGCAAAGTAGCAAAAGCAATGCATCTTTTTTGTTGCCTGAATTTTGGAAACTTGCAGCAATTTGATATATGTCATATTTTGAGTTTTTCCCTTCAACTGAAATATATTTCAGTTTGTATCAAGAAATGCAAATAACATCCTATGTTATGGCAGTGACTATAAGTGTTAATTAATTTTAGTCAACTGAATTATGAAAAACAAGGGATGACAACCTAACCTCATAGTTAATACAGAATTCTAGCGCAGGATTTCCAGATACTGCCTTAAGATATAAAGATGTGGAAGGAGTGTCACCTCCACCCTTACAGTAACATGGTTTTTTAAAATACATTGGGTTGTAGAAGTTTCAGAGAAATCAACTGACCAAAAAGTTAAGAAGAGATGGTACTGAAAGAGAGGGAGAGTAAAAACTGGTTGCTTTGGTGTAGACACGACTAAATAGCAATAAGAATAGTACTCTTGAGGAACTGACAAATTGTCCAAAAGCAAGTAGAAGCTAGTACAACTTTTTGAAATTTGAGGGGATCTCATAAACTATGGGAGTTCAGATGATCTTGTAAGTTTTCACTCCATTCACACAAAATATATAATTTTGAGAAATGAGCCTTATGATGCATATGCCTCCAGGGTAAGAATAGAAGCCCTACAGTAGAGGTAAGAAATTCAGCCTGATTCTTCTTTCCTATCTTTAGTACTGAACAGAAGCCTTAACCTGTGGGACATTTGTGAAATTTCAAAGCAGCTAAAGAAAGGAAACAGGGACGAGATAAAGCTTATTCATGGGGTGGATGACATTAAGTGTCAGGGCCAATATCTCTTTTGAAGAGTCAAGAGAGAGAATTTTTTTTTTTAAAAAGCCACACTCCTGAAAGAATTTAGGCTTAATAAGAACCAGAGCCAGGAGTAGCATCTTACACCTGTAATCCCAGCACTTTAGGAGGCAGAGGCGAGAGGATTGCGTTAGATCACAGGCTCGAGACCAGCCCGGACAACTTGGTGAGACCTCGTCTCTACACTAAATAAAAAAATTAGATGGGCATGGTGGTGCACATCTGTAATTTCAGCTACTTGGAAGGCTGAGGCAGAAAGATAACCTGAGTCCAACAGTTTGAGGCTGTGGTGGCTGTGAGCACGCACTGCACTCCAGCCCTGGTGACAAAGTGAGACTCTGACTCAAATAAATAAATAAATAAATAAATAAATAAATAAATAAATAAATAAATAAATAAAGAACAACAGAGACAACACCCATCACCCATTGCCAAGATAACCTGGTTTGGATAGCCAGTAAAAGTAGAAAAGTGTTGATAAGGGCCAGGAGACGAACAAGAACAATCAACAAGAACCCTTTTAAGGCATAAAGCAATTTACAGGTCTAAAATGTAGAAGTAGTCATTGCTTTGATAAAGCCAAGCTCCATCCTAAACACCGGAGAGTCCTACAGGAACTTGAAGATTCTGATCCACTCAAGGTAACTATAGCAACAACAAATCTAAAATCCAGACTAATTTTTTTAAAATCCAGACTAATTTTTAATTTTTTAAGTGGATTAAGTCAAAATCTATTTCCATGTATAAAAGCAATTTACCTCAATTTCTGTTATTCTATACAAAGTGACTGACTTTCAACACAAAAATTACAAGCCATATAAAAAGACAAGAATAAAACACACTCGTAAGAGACAAAGCAATTGTCAACATAAGACCCAGGTAAGACAAAGATACGGGAAATGTCAGACAGGAAATTTATAGTAACTATTATTAGTATAATAAATTTGCTAAAGAAAGACAGCAATCCAGATCAAATTTGGTGTGATTTCTCTCTTTCTGTGATTGTAGAGCGAGTTCCTTTCTGGAATGGCAGGCCCCTCTCCAGTACTCCTTTTTCCAGTGCTGTTTTTGTAAATCTACACAAGAAAATTACCTCTATGAAAAAATGGATATTTGTCTATTTAAAAATTGATAATGGCAAGAAATTATTCTAGAACAGTTAAACTCTAAATGCATAGAAGATTTAAAAACAAATTCTCTTCATTGATTATTCAATAACTTTGAGACCAGTTTTTCATAAGGAGCTTCAGTTTCAGAGAACTGAGATAACATTTCTTTTTCATTATATTATTTTGCTTTTCTTTTTGGGGGGTATTGTTTACTAAATATATGTTGTTGTATAAAGTGACTTTTGAAATTGTGAAAAATAACATTATTTTAAAAATTGCAAGAATTAGTCACATAAAAATTTTCAAAATAAATAAGGTAGCAATAGAAATGAAGATGTTTTTGATGGATTCATCAGCAGGCTCAACATAAAGAAGAAAACAATATCCAAGCTTGAACATCAATCTGTATAAATTACCTAAGCATAAGCATGTAGAAATAAAAAGTTTAAAAAGCAGAATATCAAGAATCGGTGGGACAATATCAAATATAGTATCATATATCATATGTGTGATTATACTAACAGAAGGAAAAGAAAAAGAATTACACAGATAGTTTTTTAAAAAAATACTAGCTGATATTTATTTCAAAATTAACAATTGACATACATTTGTAGTTCCAAGAAATTCAGAGAACTTCGGACAGGATAAAAATATGAAACAAAATAACAAGAACAAAATCCTAATAATAATATATTTAAACTGTTGAAAATGAAAGCTAACACAAAAATCATGAAGGCAGTTAGAGAAAAATGGCAGCATTAAATTTTAGTAAACAAAAGTAAGAATTAGAGCATGCTTCTTATCTAAACCACATACAGGAGAAAATAATACATTGCCATCTCTAATGTGATGAAAGAAAAAAAGTCTAAAAATTTTATAAACAGTGCACATAACTTTTCAGAATAAAAGTGAAATACAGACCTTCTTAAATAAAAAAATGCAATGACATCATTATCAGCAGATAAACTCTACAAGAAATGTTAAAGAGGCATATTTAAACACAAAGAATATTGTAGAAGATTAAAACTTGGAACAAAACTCTGAAAATATAATAAAGTAAAATTGGTAAAATTAATGCTATTTATTCCTTTTTAATTGAAAACATAATTGACTATCTTAAGTAAAAATAAATGAATAGTGTGTGCACAGAATTCATAAAAGTTATACTGTGAAAGAAAGACACAATAGAGCAAAGGATGGGAAGAAGATATTGAGGTTATGTGGCTATAAAGTATTTAAACTACCTACACAACAGTTCAGCATTATTTAAATATGGACTCAGACTTATTATAAATATTTATTGTATTACTAAAGGCTACCACTTCACCATTAAAAAAGAAGTATAAATAATAAGTGAAAAGAGATAAAGGAATCACAAACAATGCTCAAATAATGCAAAATAATGTAAAAGAAAGCAGAGATAAAAAGGAAAAATAAAAGACGAAATAAATAGAAAAGAACTGACAGGATAGCAAGCTTTATTTCAATAATATCAATAATCAGCTTAGATATGAATCAACAAACACCAGTTACTACACAAGAGATTGCCAGATTGAATTTTAAAAAAGTAAGAAGCAATACCCAAACACAAGATATTTTTTTAAAAATCCACATTAAGTATGTAGACAAAAATTGGCTAAAAGTAAAAGAATAAAGATACTAATATCACGTCTGTAATGTTGGAGGAATATAACTTTATAAAAAGGAATATCAGGAATAAAGAGGAATAACTCATAATAATAAAGGTGCCAGTTCATAAAAATGTCTTAAGTAGAGGTGCACCTAATTACAACGTTTCAAAATGCATGGTGGAATTTAAAGGAATAGCTAAATCCTTCATTATATAGAGAAAAGTCAAAAATGTTCTCAGTAATTGATAAAGCAAGAAAATAGCATATCAGAAAGGATATATGAGATCTGGAAATCATTATTAAGCAGACTTAGTTAGAATATACAGAGCAATGAACACACCAAGGGAAAACAACTTGCTTTTTTGAGTGCACGTGGAACATTCAGCTAGATAGATTCAATTCTGCTCTAACACACACACAAAAGGCTGAAATGAATTAAAATAATGCATAGTAAGCTAGAAACAAATAATAGAAATATATTGAAAGGTCTACAAATATTTAGAAAAATTCTAAGTAATGTATAGGTCAAAGAAAAAATATCAAGTAAATATGTTTTAATTATGTGGAATAATATTGGAATACATTCTTAAATAAATGTAATTATGTTATACATCATTTTAATGCACATTTTGTTCTTTATTTTTTGCTAATGACATTATTTGCTCTTTATTTTATATTTATTTTAGACTATGGAAATGAGAGACAAAAAGGAAATTTAAGCAATTTTCTTATTCGAGTTCCAAATGAGTTGTAAAGGAGCGGAGATAACTCACAACTTCAATAACACATTTGGCCCAAGAACTGCTAATGAACTTGCAGTACATTGGTGGTTCAATAAATTTTGCAAAGGAGTTGAGGGCCTTGAAGATGAGTAGTGCAGTGGCTGGCTACAGGAAGTTGAAAACGAACAAATGAGAGCAATCGTCTAAGCTCGTCGTCTTACAACTACATGAGAAGTTGCCAAAGAACTCAACGATGGTCGTTCAGCATTTGAAACAAATTGGAAAGGTAAAAAAAAGCTCAATAAGTAGATGCCTCTTGTGCTGACTGAAAATCAAACAAATCGTCTTTTTGAAGTGTTTTCTCTTATTATACGCAACAACAACAAACCATTTCTTGATTAGATTGTGACACAAGACGAAAGGGGGATTTTATACAACTGGTGATGACCAGATCAGCATTTGGACTGAGAAGAAGCTCTAAAGCACTTCCAAAAGCCAAATTTGCACCCCCCAAAAAATAAATACATAAAAGGCCGTGGCCAATGTTTGGTGGTCTGCCACCGGTCTGATCCACTATAGCTTTCTGAATTTGGCAAACTTTTGCACCTGAGAAGCATGCTCAGGAAATGGATGAGATGCCCCCAAAACTTCAATGCCTGAAGGCGGCATTGTTCAACAGAAAGGACTCCGTTCTTCTCCACGACAATGCTCAACTCCATGCCATACAACGAATGCTTCAAAAGTTGAAGGAATTGGTCTACAAAGTTTTGCCTCATCCATACTATTCACCTGAATTCTCGCCAACCGACTACTTTTTCAAGCATCTTGACTATTTTTTGCAAGAAAAATTTTTCCACAACCAGCAGGATGTAAAACATGCTTTCCAAGAGTTCACCAAATCACGAAGCACAGATTTTTATGCTACAGGAATGAACCAATTTATTTCTCATTGGCAAAAATGTGTTGATTGTAATGGTTCCTATTTTGATTAACAAAAATGTGTTTGAGCCTAGTTATAATGATTTAAAATTCAGGATCCAAAAGTGTAATTATTTTTTCATTGACCTATCAAATTTCTGGGATACAAGTTTGATAGTACTTAGAAGAAAATTTATAGCATTAGATACTTATATTACAAAGAAATTTCACAAATTATTTATCTAAGCTTTCACCTCAAAATCATAGGAAAAAAGTTAAAGAAAGTAGAAACAAGGGCGTAATCAGCATAAAGTTGAAAGAAATTGAAGCCACAAAACAAATATGGCAAATCAATATAAGTAAAAGCTGATACTTTGCCAAGATCAATAAAATTGATGACCTCCAATCAAACTAACTAAAAAAGAAATGGAGAGGACAAACTTACCAATATTTAGCATGAGAAAGGTGTTATCACTACAAATACCACAGACATTAAAAAGAGAAAAAGAAAATATCGGACCCATTAGTTTAGTTTAACAATGTATATGAAAGAGATCAATCTCCCAACTCTCATTTTAGAAGAAAATAATCAACTGACTACTCCTATAACTGTTAAAGAAACTGAATTTGCAGTTAAAATTCTTCCCGCAAAAATCTCCAGGCCTGGATATATTGAATACTGATTTCCTTCCAACATTTAAGAATAAAATGGTACTAATTCTACATAATCTCATTTAGAAAACTTAGAGTGAAGAAAGCTTCTCTATATATGTGCCCATTCTTATCCTAACAACAAAATTTAAAAAGACATTACAAGAAAATAATAGGACATGGCAGTATCAAATATTCCTCATAAACCTATATGCAAGAATCTTCAACAAAATTATAGCAAATTTAATCCCGCAATATATATATTTTTAAATCACCTGAGCAAATGAGGCTTATCCCAAGAAAACTGACTTATTCAACACTCAATAATCAATTGATTGATTCATCATATTTAGAAATTTAAATATATAATAGTTTCAAAAGGTGCAAAAAAACCCCAAATTCTAACTATTCATGAAAAAATACTCTCACTAGTTATGAAAGTGAACTTTATAGGTGTGAAAAGTGCTCCTACATAACAAAACTTACAAGTAGCACCATGTTTAATTCAGACAAAAAACTGAATGAATTTCCCTTAAAAGTGAGAACAAGACACAGATATCTTTCCTTACTAGTCCTAAATGCCATTGAACTGGAGATCTCAGCCAGCACAATAATGCTAAAAATTACGGGGGGAAAGCTAAAATGTGTAGAAATTATTTTTTTAAGAAAATAAATCTCTCTTCATTAATGGGCATAATTTTCTATGTAAAATGTCCCAAATAATTCACAAAGAGATTTCTCAAAACTAAAACATTATTTGTTCAAATCCAATATAAACATAAAAAATCAATTATATTTCTGTAAACTGGTAATGGTCAAGTGGAATTTAATATTTAAAAACAAAAGCAAAAGTTGATAGAGGCACAAGAAATTAAATTAAAAACTTAAAGAAAAATTTTGTTAGCAAAATATGTATGGGACCAACATATTGAAAACTACAAAAGAGATGATTTAAAATTTAAAAATACAGAGATAAACCATATTCATTACTGGAAGCAATAAAAATGAACAAACTACTGATTCATGCAACAACATACATAGAAATTAAATGATTTTTCTTAAGTGAAAAAAGTCTGAAACAAAAGGTTAAGCCCTATATGATTCCTTTTATATGACACTATGCTGATTGGTCAAACTTGAAGAGGAAAAGCAATAAATAGAGGAGGTAGTCTATAAAGTGATGACTTGACAGCAGGGGTTGGTGGGACCTGTTATAGGGTGGTGAATACATAAATCTTTGTGCTTGCCACAATCTATAGAATTGTACAGCAAAAAACAGAGGGGGTCAATTTTGTTGTATAAAATTCCTTTTAATGGCTCAAGCAATGTATAGAGGGATTTTAGGATGGAGCACAGACTGTAACAAATGAATGTAACTGTTTTACAAATGAACTAAATAAAAACACTTAAGAAAATGCAGAAGGAAGGAGCCGGCTGGACCCACATGGTAGACAGTGTTTTGACTGGATGTCACACAACTAAAGGTGAAAAGAGATGTATACAAGCAGGTAAGTCTAGTTGGAATGTCTTCTTACCACAGGGATGTGGCTTTGGAATATTTAAATTTCTTTGTGTATTATAATTGAATAAATAATAAATATATTGTAAATAATGAGAACCACATTTTTCACTGCTTGAAAATAAAATTAACAAGTAGTAAATTGGTAGGCCAAAATGAAACCACTGGTCCCGGATTGGAAAATTATTTAAAGATGTATAGATCCAAAAATATAGATGTGTGTATGTGCATGGTAGTACATGTACATATATTTTTTAGTTTTATCCTCTGAGACAGGTAATGATACTCAGAAACAATGATTGCACGTAACACTCAGTGTTAACAATTATTGGTTTCTTAGCACTATTCTTCAACAGAAGGAACATAGACTCCTTGGAGAATTGTTCATTCTAAGACTGATGCAGGGAAAAAACAAGTAACATAAGCCTGGAAATTTCTGTGAATTTCATAAAGTAAGATAGTGCTGTACAAGAAAGAATGCAGGGGTGGGGTCAGGGAGGGAGGGGGGAAGGAAGGAGAGAAGAGAAAAAGAAGGAAGGGAGGGAGGGAGGGAGAGAACAATGGAAAGGATGAGTACTTATTAAAAGGGCACAGTGACAACCTGAAAGACCTCCCAAAGGCCACACAAAGAATAAAATAGATCTCCATGTGTCTATACAACTATTAATAAATAATAAATAAGTGGGTATAAGAGCAGCACTTTTTAAAAAGAAGAATTCTAATTAATGAATATGGATTTAATAAGGGAATTGACAAATCACTATTAAAATACGAGTTATAATTGACACAGACAAGAGCAACGAATCAAAGCTAGAATTAGTGGATAAATGTTTAACCAGAAACAAGGTATTTCCTAAGCCTCAATGTATCTTTTCCAAAAATTTTAGTAATTGTAAGAAGGAAAAACATAGAAACTTTATGATGAAATATCCAGATAGACTCCATCTTAGCCAAGTGATCAAGTAGAACATCACCAATAACCCTTGATGATATCATGCCCAACTTGATTTTATGCAATGAGAACACATGACCTCTGTGCTAGTCTCCCTTGAAATGCATACCTTGATTATAATGTAAGCACCAAACAAACTAAAAGAAAATTGTACAAAATTATTGTTGAGTACTTTTCTAAAGTGTCATGGTCATGAAAGACAAGGGATAATTTAGGAACTTTCACAGTTTGGAGTAGACTAAGGAAACATGACAACTCTATGTAATGGGGGATCCTGTATTTAATCCCAAGAAAAGAGATTTCAATGGAAAACTAATGACTCTAAAATGTCTTCTGTGTTTTAGGTGATAACATTATACAGGCTTAATTTCCTAGTTTTGACAAATGTGTTATAATTCTGTGAGATGTTAGTGTAAGGCCAAGCTGGATTAATCATCTATGAGAAATCAGTGAAATTCTTGCAAATTCCCTGTACTCTTTACTTTTTTTCAAGTCTTCTTAAATGCTAGCATTGCATCAAAATTAAAAGTTTAAAAATCTCAGCATACTACCTAAAACGCTTGCAAATTCACAAACTGACTATTAAAAAAAAATTAAGTTCAACAAGCAAGAGTTGCTAGACTTAACACCTTTTCTTCTGTAAAGACTCATGTCTATTTATACCCTAACAATGAAAACAGTTAATTTATTTCCTCTCCATTGATATTTAGCACTCTCTCTTTCTTTCTCTCTCTCTTGCTCTCTCTAACCCAAGTATACGTGAAATTCCCTGGTAAAAAAGAGAAAGAGAAACATTTAAAAAACAAAATAAATATGTTAATCTTCTCACCTCCCTTAATTATTTATGTCACATCTCTGCTCTGACTCTACCAGGTCTGAAAACCTTCCTGACTCCATGATGGCTTTTCAGAAAATGTATCTCATGACTGTCTCCTGGAAAGTCATGTCATTCACAAGTGAGAACTGCTGATGCCAAAGCTAGCTATCAAGTACATACTTTTGCAAAAACTTTCCAAAGTAATGTGTACTGTGGTGAGCATTGTACCAATATGTTCTCTTAATATCCTCATTTGAAAAATGAAGAAACCAAGGCTCAGATAGATTGAGTTGGCCAAGTTTAAATAACATTCAATGATAGCTTTGTGTGCCTTGCATTACTGTAAAATTAAGTTAACCTTTTCTTGTTTTTGTTATTGGTGACAATGCAGTTTATGATGGTAGTATTTGCTTAAATGTAATTGCTATGAATAGAAGTCATGTCATTAAGAATTGTGATAAATTACAGCACATGAACCCATATGCCTATTATTTTAATAAGCTTCATGTATGACTTAAATTAGAGTTATTTCTAAGCTCTAATATTCATTTTGAAATGATCATGGTAATAAAAACTCTGAGATTTAACATCCATTTTATGCATTTCTAATTTTTTACTTATTAATAATTTATGTAAGAATTACATTTCAACTTTAAAATTAATTTCTACTTTGTCAATTTAATGATCACATTGGTTAGTGAAGGTTTCCTGTATTTTACATAGGAGGAGTCAAGTAATTTGTACTGAGATGATAAGTAGGTAAGTGCTAGAGTCAGGATTCAGAATACAGTCATTTTCTTCTAAAGTAGAACTCCTTCTAACACATTAGGGAAAAACCAACCCCAGAGGTAAGGTAAACTAGTTAGAGGCTTATCTATGAAGATAATAGAACAAAACTGGATAACTGAGTTGCTCCTCTCAAACATTGCAGATAATTGAATACAATTTTTTTGCCACAAAATTCAATAGATGTACAAATTTGAAAAAATTAAGATTACATAAGGCTCAGTGAGGTGCTAACTCCACTTGCACACCTCAAATTAGTTCGGTGAGCGGACAATGTCTTCAAAAGGCTTACTAGTAACACCCAATTTTGAGAGGAGAGGGCTGATGAGGATTATTCAATTTTATTTTTATTTGAGAGGAGTCAAATGGTTTTGAGGAAAAGAAGTAGGAAACAGGAAAAACAGAAACAACTCATTCTGTTAAATTAAAGCCTACAAAGCTTCACTTAGAATCAGGGACTGAGCTGCATCCAAATGGATTTACCTAATGAGGGCATCATCCAACTTCTAATCCAAAGAACAAAACCCTTAGCATAGTCTTCATAAAAACCTCAGAAAAGCAAGCAAAGTTTATTTTCTCCACAAAGGCTGTTTACCTTCCTACAAATGTTGCAGAAAAGTCAAATTGTAACATAGAGATGGAGTCAAACAAGTGTTGTATAATATGCAAAGCAGCTAAATATCATGTAAGAAATGATCTGCACTGAACTCCCCAAATTCAGCATGAAAAAAATTAACAAAACATGATGACTATAAATATGCCATCAACAAAAAAAAAAGAAAGAAAGAAAGAAAGAAAGAAAGAAAGAAATGAGACTCTGTGGAGCTAATCTGGAAGATTATGCCTCATCAAATAAATTGATAACTTATAGAAACAACAGCAGGCAGCTCAATAAGCTAACTGGATTACAAAAGATTAAAGTTTATCAATCCAAACTTTACCCAAGTTGTATACTGCAATGAGCTGTGCTGTCAGAGGGATCTCAAATGATATTTTGATTCCTGCTCCTAGTATTTTAAAAGTAAATTGTATTAAAATGCACTTATACTGTATTTAGCTCAGTATAAAGAATCATAGCATTGTACCTGCATAACTTCATGCAATAAGAGAAAGAGTAGTTGTGTCATGTTGTTTGAATTATAACAAATAAATCTGCTAGGCAACAGCTAAATTTTGTTCATTTGATATATTTTTGTCATTGATTATACTTGAGATAAATCATGACATTTTATCACCGAAAAAATCATAATATTAATTTGTTTTGCAAAATAAATTCAGGTGATAGAATTATCTTGGCAAAAGGCAGAAATAAATGGTTTAAATGTATCAAAATTTAGCATTAACAGAGTTATGTTAGGATGTCACATTCATTGTTATATGAATACACAATAAAAGAAAAAATATTTGTATCTTATATAACACAATTTTTAACATGTAACTAGGATGTTTTGAATTATTTGATAACATAACCTATTATTAAAAGAATTTTGGTGCCAGTAATGACTCCACACCCTGCCAGGACCAAGAGATTTATTAAATGGGGGTTGTTACATAGAGGATCTGTAACGGAAAAAAGAAAAAGAGAGAGAGAGAGTTGCGGGGAGAGGGCTGCATTTATCAGCCTGACAGGGGCCGGAAGGGGCCGTGCTATGTCCCTATTGGAGGAACTGGATGGGAGTAGGGTGGGGCCAATGCTTTGTTATAGTCCTATTGGACGCATAACAAAGCTGGCTATGGATTGGAGGCTTGCAGGCTTGAAATTTACTAGTGGGAAGGTTTGAAATTCACGCACGCGGGGAATTGCGCTCACAGAAGCCAGGACCTAGGGCCTTTGTTGTCTGGTGTGTTGGTGCCATTTTGGGAGCCGCCCCTCTGGTCACTTTCTGCACCCTTCATTCCCACCTTTTCTGTTTTTTATGGGGAGGGGCGTTGTTACTCTTTCTGGCTACTTCCTGCTGGTTGGGGGCATTGTGGGGGTAAGGTGGTGGAAGGATGCAGAACCAGCCAGAGCAAGGCCCAAAGGTAGGTGCTGAAGGTGTAGATTTCCACAGGTGAGAGTTCCATGAAGGTTCCTTGTAAGTATAGAACAGCGACTTGTTCTGGCCAGTCTTCTAATGAGCATGGGGATGATAGTAATAAGCTGTTCTGGAGTAGACTGTGGAGGTGGACAGAAAACCTGAAAGACAGCATGTCTAAAAGAAAAATTAGATGAAAATTTGGTTGTTATAGTTCTGGATTTTCTACAGGAACAGGTTGGTAGCTATGAGCAACAGGAGGTTAAGGCTTCGATTTGAAAAGTTTGAGATAGTAGTCTTCATGTAGGTAAGGGGATATTTGATGATGCATGGTTCTAAGGTTACAGCCAGTAGGAGGAGGATTACTGGGCCAGCTATTACTGAGACTAGGGTGGTGAGCCAGGGGGGCCATGAGAAGAGGGTTTGATACCAGTTGCCATAGACCTGGTTTTGCGATTCCCGGTGTTATATATTGTCCCTTATTTGCGCTAGAGTTTCTCTTATTATCCCTGATTTATTGGCATAAAAGCAACAGGCTTCCCCTAGAGTTATGCACAACCCTCCTTGTTTTAGGAAAAGGAGGTCTAAGCCTCATCTATTCTGTAAAGCTACCTCAGCAAGAGAGTCAAGCTGTTGTTCTAATTGAGACACGCTTGACTCTAGTAGGTGTAAATCAGTGTCAATTTGTGTGCTAAGCTGTTTAAGATTTTGGTCACCCAGAATTAAGGAGGCCGTGCCTATGACTGTAGCTCCAGCAATTCCTAGTCCCATTAGTAAAGGAACTAACAGTTCCCGTTTTGAGCGGGTGGTTTTAAAGAGTTTGAGGTGTTGTCTACCTTCCGTTCCTGTATAAATGGAAACCTGAGGTAAGATGTGGACCAAGATGCACAGTTCTGTTGTGTCTTTGAGATGCTGTAGGCTGATACAGGGGGTGATTCCTCGGGTACAGGCAAACCACGTGGTAGGGGGGTGCCACAGCGAAATGGGGGATGGTTTGATTATGGAAGGTAGCAATGTCAATATGAGAGGTGTTGTTACAGGACAATCAGAGGGGGGATGTAGTTATGGGAAAGGTTGGGGAGAAGAGACACGTTCCTTGTCCCTGGAGGTCATCTAGCGTCAGTATGGGATGAGTGCCCCAGGGACATAATTGCTCATTTTGTACATCAGTAAGAGTAAGTATCTTTATGTTAGTTTCCGCATTGCCTACTGAAGAAATCACTCCAACTCCCACATAATATGGGGGCTGTGGGTTTAAGCATAGCCAGCAATCTTTTGCCAGAGAGGGGCAGGTTTTATTAAGTAGATGGTGTACCGCCGTTAATAAGTGAAGGAAGCAATCAGGCGGTAAGGAAATGGGGGGGCCTTTAAAGTGGGTGAGATGATTGTTACCCCCTTTGCGGTGAGAGGGGAAGAAGTTATGAGTTGAATTTTTGAGTCCGTGGGTATAGGTTTGGGTAGAATTATTTTGCGCAATGGTCCCACGGGATTGGGGGTGCATGGAATAAGCCTTTGTTGGACTGTAAATAACATGCTTAGATTGGTTCCAGGCATGTACAGTCGAAGGCCCCACATTTTTCCAGTGTCCCATGTTTTTTGAAGGCTAAAAGCATCCCACAGGGTGATGATAAGCCATAGTGAATTGCAGGTTTTGGGTTGTGTACAGGGAGAAGTGGAGGGCAGTCTTGCAATTGATATGAAAGGGTCAGAGTTGCCTTTCCACAGGGTTATGGTTTCATATCCCCAGGCAGTGCAGTGAAACTGCTGGGGTTTGTGGCAGTGTTTGTCTCCCATGTCAGGACAGACATAGAACTTGACGTTCTTGAGTTGAATTTTGTCTTCCAGACTGCTATAACTACATCCCCATCCTCTGGTGGATGAGCCTCCCCATCCCCCTGGGATAATGGACAGGCTGGGCCACAGTTCGCAAAGGTCAAAGGTAGCTATCGACTGTCCACGTCCGAGGTAGGTGGAGACTACAGTCTGTGTAGCGGCATGTATTATTTTCCAGGAAAAGTTACCTGGCGCATAATAGGGGTGAGGTTGGCAGGTTTGGGTTAATGGAAGGATGAGGAATAAGAGAGTAGTGACTTTGGAGGCAAGACTGGGGGCTACTTTAGTGTTTAGGGGAGGCATCTGATGAGAACAAAGCCTGTGACAATTAGGAGATAGGTAGTAGCCAACAGAATTTTCGTCGCAGACGGCCAGCTTGTGGGTGTCGAACAGATGAGTAATATAGTAAGTAGGATGGCAATCGGGCCAAGAAAGGAGAGGGACCAAGGGTCACAGTGTTCTGTGTTGTATCCAGGATGTTGGTTTGGATTTGGGTTGGGATGAGTGGTGAGTCGAGACAGGCGAAGCTTAAGTGGTTGGTCTGGAACCTCGGAGCAGGTATACCTGTAGGTGGGTGGACAAATATCATGGGTGAGATGCGAGGAAAGAGGGGCAGCAGGTTTTAGGCGGGAGATGTGAATCCATGAGGTGACCTGACGACAGCCCATGATGAGTTTTGCGGCCGTGGGAGTCGATAAAATTACCTGAAGAGGTTCAGACCACTTTGGGTTTAAAAGAGACTTTGTTTCTGAGTCAGAGAGATAGACCCACTGTCCAGGGAGGAGAGGAGGTGGGATTTGACCGCTGGGTGCAACAGGTAAGAGGAGATTTTGATATTCCCAAATGTGGGAACGAATGAAATACAAGAGGGGGTAAAGCATATGAGTGGGTGTCAGAGGGGTTGAGGTAGGGACTCCCGGAGGCAGCGCCGGACGGCCATGCATTACTTCAAAAGGTGAGAGTTGGGACGGTTTTTTGGGGAGAACTCGTAAGTGGAAGAGGGCCAAAGGAAGGAGGGTGACCCAGTTTTGATGTAGTTCGAGGGATAGTTTAATGAGGATGTCTTTAAGGGTCCGATTGGTTCGCTCTACCTTCCCAGATGACTGTGGGTGGTATGGGATATGGAAATGCCAATCAATGTGAAGATCAGTTGTTAGAGACTGTACCACCTATGAAGTGAATTCGGGCCCATTGTCAGATTGTAGGGACATGGGGACACCAAACCTAGGAATGATATGACTAGCAAGGATAGTCCCTACTGTTGCTACTCATTTATTTGAGGTTGGAAATGCTTCTACCCACCCAGAAAAGGTGTCCACAAAGACAAAGAGGTATTTTAGATTGCGTACTGGGGGAATGACAGTGAAGTCGACCTGCCAGTCCGCTTCTGGAAGTTGTCCCCGAGCTTGATGGGTAGGAAAATTTCCTGGTTTTAGAGGGGTATTGGAGTTGGCTTGCTGGCAGATGGAACATTGTGAGGTAATGCTTTTTATGAGTTCCTTATGTTGGGAAGTGAGAGTGTAAAAGTTTCTTAGGAAAGACGTCAGTGCAGAAGGATTGGTGTGAAAGATTGAGTGTAGGTATGGGATAAGGTCTGTAATGGAGGAGGAGGTTGAGGGTGGTGAATTAGTGGGTAGTGTGCAGTCTGGGTCAGGGCGAACAACAGCAGCCAAGGCGGGAACAGATGTTAAAGCTGCTTGTTAGGCCGCATTGTCCGCCCTGGAGTTTCCCTTAGTGATGGGTGGAGTCCGGCTGGTGAGCCTTACAGTGAGAAATGCCAATGTTTGTGGGAAGTAAGGAGGCAGCAAGGAGATCAGAAATTAGGTTAGCATTAACCACTGCTGATCCCTTGGTGGTAAATAGTCCCCTTTTCTTCCAAATGGCAGAGTGGGAGAAGAGAATATGGAAAACATATTTGGAGTCAGTATAAAGAGAAAGAGAGTGTCCAGCCACTAGCTGAAACACCCGAGTGGCAGCTATAAGTTCTGCCTGTTAGTAGTGGTGCCTGGCAGGAGAGGCTTTGCTTCAATGACGTGTGTAATAGAGGCGATGGCATATCCTGCAACCTGGGACCCATTGTGTAGGAAGTAGCTGCCATCAGTGAACCAGACAGAGGAGGGGGAGGGCAAAGGGCCTTCCTGGATGTGAACCGGGCAAGGGAGGAGAGCCTCAACAGCCTCTATGCAGTCATGGGTTAGTGGGGCTATGGAAGAAGGGAGCAATGTGGCTGGGTTTAGGGGTGCACATGTTTGAAAGGATATGGAGGGATCCTGTAAAAAGAAGACAAGGAGCAATAGGACTTGACCAGGAGGCAGCGTTTGAAGGCCTTTGTAGCTTAGGAGGTGCTGTAGATGGTGGGGGGAGGTTATGGTAATAGGGGCCCCAAAGATGAGTTTTTTAGATTCACACACCAACATGTGGGCGTCAGACAGTGCTTGCAGACATGGGGCCCAGCCCTGGACGGCGTGGTCTAACTGTTTTAAGAGATAGGCCACTGGGGCAAACGTTTGTCCACAAAGTTATCCCAGGACTCCCAAGGCCACCCCCTTATTTTCGTGGACATATAGGATGAAAGGTTGGTGTACGTCTGGCAGATGAAGTGTGGGGGCCCTCAGGAGGGCCTGCTGGAGGGCAACAAAGGGCTGTTTAATGGAAGAGGGTGTTAGGAGTGGCTCATTGGGGTCTCCCTTTATGAGAGTATAGAGTGGCTTCACGAGTAAGGCAAAGTTGGGAATCCACGCCCGAAAGTATCCCACTAGCCCCCAAAATGATTGAACTTCCTGCTTAGTTTTAGGTATATTTAGGGATGTAATTAGGGCTTTCTGATCTGTTGTTACAGCCTTCTGTTGGTATGAGATGGCTACCCCTAGATACGTGACTTGTGTGACAGACAGTTGGACCTTTTGAGGGGATACACGATATCCTTTCTCCACTAGAAAGTTAAGGGTGAGTGCAGTGTCTATTCGAGAATCAGCCAAGGCAGGGCTACACAGGAGGAGGTCGTCCACGTATTGAATAAGGGTGGATTCAGTAAGTGAGAGAGACTTAAGATCTGCTGCTAAGGTTTGACCGAAGAGGTGGGGGCTAACTCAAAAGCCTTGTGGTAGGACTGTCCAAGTCAGTTGTGAGTGGCGAGCTATAGGATCAGTCCACGTGAATGCGAAAACGTTTTGTGAGTCTGCTGCCAGGGGGACGGTAAAGAATGCATCTTTAAGGTCGAGGACCGAGAAGTGAGTAGCGGTTGGAGGAATTGAAGATAAGATGGTATAGGGATTAGGAGCTAGTGGGTGGATGGGGATGACAGCTGCATTAATGAGTCTTAGATCCTGCACTAAGTGGTAAGTGCCATTTGGTTTTCGTACTGCTAAAATGGGGTGTTGAATGGGGAGTTAGTGGGGCGCAGATATCCCTTTTGTAGCAAAGAGTTAACGACAGGTTGGAGTCCTAGAAGACTGGAGGTAGAAGAGAGTATTGTGGCTGATTAGGATGTGTGAAAGGATTTTTAAGTTGAATGTGGACTGGGGGGCAATGTGCTAGGGAGGGGGAGTCTATGTCCCATACTTGAGGATTCACTATCGAGGAGGGCAAAGGGGGAAGTGAGTCGGAATTATAGGTGGTTAGAAGGGCCAAGAGCGGGGTTGTAGGGGAAGGATTGCAGAGGGCTGCACTTGGGTTAAAGGTGATGGACGCCTGAAACTTGGCTAAAACATCTCTGCCCATAAGAGGCACAGGACACTGAGACATTACCAAAAAGGAATGAGTGAAGGGGATGTTTGCAAAGATGCATGTAACTGTAGGAGTTATGCGTGTAAAGATGGACTGGCTCCCTACCCCGACTATAGGGGAATTAGACTGGGAAGTCGGGCCCCAAAACTCTTGAATGACAGAAAGGGTGGCTTCGGTATCCAGGAGAAAGTGGATTGGGCACCCGTCAACGGTTATAGTGACCCTGGGTCCCCAACGATTTGAGATTACTGTCAGGCAGGGAGACCCCAGGTTCTGTCAGTCTAAAGTCGCTGCCATGCCCGACAGATCCAGAGCGGGATGGGGGGTTGACCCAGTCCCTCTTTGGGGACTGGGGCAGTCCACTGTCCAATGTCCCACCTGTCCACATCTAGGACATGGTTTTTGGGGTACTCCGGGGCTGGGGCACCCTTGTGTCCAATGCCCTGGCTGCCCGCACTTGAAGCAGGGTCCTGGTGGTTGTCATTGGTTTTGGATCTTGCCACCACCCTGGGTGATACCGGAGGTGACCCTGTTTCCATGGAGGGCCTGGGCCAGCATTTGATATTTGTTTTTTTTGCCTTCTCGTCCCGGTTATGGAACACTTTAAAGGCCACTGTGAGAACGTCATGCTGGGGAGTGAGGGGGCCTCGGTCAAGTTTTTTTAGTTTTGCCCTAATGTCTGGATAGCTTTGGGAGAAAAAATATGTCATTAGGAGTTGCCAGCCATCAGAGGTTTCAGGATCTATATTAGTAAATTGTTGGAGTGCCCTGGTGAGCCGGCTGAGGAAGTTGGAGGGGTTTTCCTCTTTTTCCTGAATGACTTCCTGGAGTTTTTCCAAGTTAGCTGTCTTTTGTGTGGCCCTGCACAACCTGGAAAGGAGGCAAGTAGAAAAACTGTCCCTAGCTTCAATGCCAGCAGAAGAGTTGTAATCCCAGCCTGGATCTTGGTCTGGGACCGCCGTCACCCCAAGAGGGTGAGTGGGGGTGGTTTGATAAATTTCATCTGCATATGTTCTAGCCTGTTCCCAAACCCTTCTACGTTCTTCCGGAAGTAGAGTGTTGGACAGGATAAGATAGATATCATGAAAAGTGAGGCTATAGGACTGGATAAGGCATTGAAACTCTTTAATGTGGGTGGCAGGGTTAGTTGTATAAGATCCGAGACATTTTTCTATTTGTGAGAGGTCTGATATGGAAAAAGGAACATGTACCTGAACCACGCCTTCCACACCTGCCACCTCGTGAAGGGGGGCTAGGAGGGTTGGCACGGCCTTGGATCGGGTAACAGGGGGGCTCCACGGAGGAGTTGTTGGAAGAGGAGGGTATAATGATCGAGCTGCCAGAGTGGAGGGGGGAGCTACTGAAGAGGAAGGTGGGGGAGGGGGAGCCTGAGGCTGTTGAGGCTGCCTGTAAGGGGGGGCTTGTCTGCAGGGTCGAAATCTGAGATGGAGGAGGTAGCAGAGCTGGGACTTACAGTGTCTGCAGTGGGGGGAGGGGAGTTTTGGAGAGGAGGCCAAAGTGTGCGTAGAACAGGGGAAGAAAGAGAAGTTGTAGAAGAGGTGACAGATGATAGCATGAGTAGAGAGTAAAGATTAGAGGGATTGCAATTGAGGCAGAGGAGGGGATGTTCATGGAGGCGGGAAAAGAACTGAACACAGGGAATCTCTACCCACCGTTTTGAACACTCACAGAAATTATATAAGTCCCGAATAATATCAGGATTGAGAGACCCCTGGGGGGACCACTGATTTTGGTTGTCTAAGGGGTATGTTGGCCAATCTTGGGTGCAGAAACAAATTAGGTGTTTGGGTTTGATATCAGGGGAAAGAGAAAGTGTAGTGAGATTGTTTAAGAGGCATTTAAGAGGGGAATCGGCTGGCGGGGATGACGAGTCTCCCATGATCAGACAGGTAGACTAAACAGGGCATCCCCTGAAGAGTCGGCTGACCGAAAAGTGTGACTGTGGCAAAGCCTGTTGTCACAGGGTTTTGGCACAACCAGGGTCCTCCTGGAGAACCGAGGGGGTCAAAGCACCTAGCGTGAGGATTTTTGAATCAGACTGAAAGCACTTGACCGGGTGGTGGGTGGAAGCGTGTTCGAGATTCCTGCCAGTCGAGTAGGGCTTACTGTAGGGCAACAAACAGGGAGCCTCCGAGGCTCCCTGTTACCCAACAGATATGGGAGTCCTTCAAAATCCACTGTGGGCCAGCAGACATGGGACCCCTGGAGTCCACTGCGGCCCGACAGCCATGGGATTCCTTGGGGGGAGGGAGTTGGGCGAGATCCGCTGAGGGCTAGCAGACGTGGGACCCCTGGGGCCTGCTGCAGCCTGGCGGCCATGGGAAGGTGTGAGAGAGATAAGGAGGAGGAAAGAGCCTTTAGCTGTAGCTTGGCAAGAGAAAGGGGAAAAGGAAGTCTTCAGGGTCCACTGTGGCCATGAAGACCGAGGCAGGGTGCGTTCCCCCTTGCCCTGGGGCTGGAGGGGTTGCCGGACCATCAACAGTCAGTTCCCCCCGGTGATCCCGGGCAAGTTTCAGGCTTCCGTGTCTGGGGAACTCACCTATCCAATGGTTGCTGGTGGATACAGGTCATGCGTTCAAAACAGTGGGGAAGGTCCGGGAGGGCTGGAGTGGCCACCGGTGCCGGGTCAGGCATCCTGCCTATGGGGTTAGACCTGCACCAGGGCGGGAGAGCACCCGATCCGAGTCATGGCACCAATAAAAGAATTTCAGTGCCAGTAATGACTCCACACCCAGCCAGGACCAAGAGATTTATTAAAGGGGGGTTGTTACAGAGAGGATCTGTAACAGAAAAAAGAAAAAGAGAGAGAGAGAGAGTTGCAGGGAGAGGGCTGTATTTATCAGCCTGACAGGGGCTGGAAGGGGCTGTGCTATGTCCCTATTGGAGGAACTGGATGGGAGTAGGGTGGGGCCAATGCCGTATTATAGTCCTATTGGACGCATAACAAAGCTGGCTATGGATTGGAGACTTGCAGGTTTGAAATTTGTGAGCAGGAAGGTTTGAAATTCGTGCACGCGGGGAATTGTGCTCACAGAAGCCGGGACCTGGGGCCTTTGTTGTCTGGTGTGTCGGCGCCATTTTGGGAGACGCCCCTCTGGTCGTTTCCTGCACCCTTCAATTATCAAAATAATAAATGATTAAATCCTAAAGCTATCCTCCTTTGTTCACTAATTCTGTAAATAAACTCCTTTTTTAGGTCTGTGTTACTTGAAGCAACAAAGAATATGAACAGACTTCTCTGGAATTAAAAATTTATTAATACGCTTTTTAACTGGATCTTATGGGATCCAGTATGTTGACAAAAAAGTTGAGAAATATGATTTATTATCAATAGAAAAAGTTTTGCTTTATAAAATTATCTATGATTCTGTTTCATGATTATATAAGTGGGTGACTATTACCCAAAATAAGATTATCAAATTTGCATTATACCTTAACATTTTAAAATAATACTGAAACTAATGAAAACGTAACATATATTAATAGGGATAATACAATATTATAAATTTCCTCAATTAAGCCATAAGTTGATGGAATTCTAACACATTTCTGGTAGTATTCTTTTAGGAATTTGACCAACAATTTCTAAAATTCATTTTGGAAATAAATACATAAATTGGTAATGCATCTTGTAAAAGAAAATTAAAGGCTGTGTTTTAGTAAAGATGAAACAACAAATAATAAGACATAATTTAAAACCATGGTAATAAAAATCTTATAATTAAATCCAAGTTTTAATATGAACTTGATACATAATAAATAAACGATACATGTGCACCACATAAAGGAATTATTTTTTTTAAGTAATGGAAAAACTGGTTTAGTATTTAGATAAAATTGCAGTTGGATAACTCTCCCATATGATATACAAAGGTGAAGTCCAAGTAGGTTAAAGATCCAAAGGTTATTAAAATAGTGTTGAAAGTTTAGAAGAATATTTTTTTGTAATCATAGAGTGCAAAGAAACTGTTAAATGAAATCTCAAGAGAACAAATAATGAAGCAAAAGCTCACTAAAATTTTCTTCACCAACATATAAGATTTTGGTCAGCAAAAGGGATTTTTTTATATAACAAAACACAAGTAGATTGATATCTAGCATATAGTTGTAGTTTGGACAAGTTGAAATAAAATCAAAACAACAATAACAAAAATCTTGACAGAAAAATAGGCAAAGGACAAATGAATAACAAGCATAAGAATTTATGATGTGATTCTTTATTAATACAAATGATGTTAATTACCATAAGGTAATATTTTATATCTATCATACTTGCAAAAATTGCATTTCTGCAATAGCAATCACAACTTTATTTTTTCCTTATGCCAGTATGAAGGTATCTGGTTTGCTAGTGAAAAGATCAATTTGTAGGAAGCATAGAAGTGTCCCCAGATTAGCTGGGCACAGGGGCTCACATCTGTAATTCCAGTACTCTGGGAGGAGGAGCAAAAGGATTGCCTAACCCAGGGGTTCCAGACCAGTTTAAGGAACATAGCAAGACCTCCTCTCTACAATAAATTTTAAAAAGTAGCTGAGTGTAGTGGCATGCGCCTGTAGTCTCAGCTACTTGGAAGGTTGAGGAGGAAAGATTGCTTGAGCCCAGGAGGTTGAGGTTGCAGTGACCATGAGCATGCCATTGCACTCCAGCCTGTGTGACAAAGTTAAACTCTTACAAAAAAAAAGAGTACAGATTAATACTTCTGCATACTGTCACATCACATTCCACATATCTGAAAATACTGACATTCTGCCCTCACATTTAATTGCAAGTTCAGAATTCTAAATTCAATTTTTTTCATAACTTTAAGGCATTGTCTCTTTACCTTTAGAATCAGTATTTTGCCAGACTTGGTGGCTCAACTACTGTAATCCCGCGCTTTTGGAGGATGAGGTGAGTGGATTGCCTGAGCCCGCGGGTTCGAGACCCGTTGGGCAACTTGGCGAGACATCATCTCTACAATAAATCAAAAAATCAGCCGGGTGTGGTAGCACACACCTGTAATTCCAGCTATTCGGAAGACTGAGGTGGAAGGATCACCAGAGTCTAGCAGGTCGAGGCTGCAGTGGTTGGGAGCAGCCACTGCACTCCAGTCTGGGCAACAGAGTGAGACTCCAACTCAAAAAAAAAAAAAAAGAATCAGCATTTTTATGAGTGCATTGTTATTGTAATAATCACTTATTTGCTAATTATTTATTTGAGCTACTGAAAGTTTTCAGAATCTCTTCTATTATCAATTTTTTTAACTTTTAATAATTTTATTTTATAGATGTGGGATTATATTCAGGTTTAGGTTTACAAATATTCATTATGCAGGTACCCTTATTGATGAGGTATGCCCCCCTTCCCCAGGCAGGTTCCCACTACTGCCTGTCCTGCCTCCCCACACTCCACCCCTGGCAGTTTCCTGCTACTATCAATCCTTTTCTTATAGTATTAAGATAACGAATCAAGTTCCACTTTTGGGTGAAAAACTGTGATACTCAGTTCTTTGTTTCTGTGAAAGATCACTCAGTATTTTAGACTCTAAATCCATCCAGGTTGCTGTGAAGTTCAGGATTTTTATCACTGTAATATTACATCATGTATATGTACCACAATTTTTTTTATCCAGGCCTATTTCGACAGGCAGCATGGCTGGTTCCATGTTCCTACTATTTTGAACAATGCTGCAATAAACATATGTGTGCAGGTATCTTTCTCATAGAATGATTTGAGTTCCTCTGGGTACATTTTGGGGTCGTATGGAAGGTCGATTTTTAGATCTTTTAGGAATAGCCACACTGTTTTCCACAGAGGTTATACTAGTTTATACTCCCACCAACAGTGTAAAAGTTTTGCCCTTTTGCCATATCCTCTCTAGCATCTATTGTTTTCTGAGTTATTGATGATGACCATCCTGAGTGAAGTTGGATGGTATCTCAGTGTAATTTTAATTTGCATTTAGCTTTGATGACTAGTGAGGCTGAGCAATTTTTCATGTATCTGTTGGCTGCTTGTATGTCTTCTTTTGGGAATTGTCTATTCATATCCATTACCTATTTTTCAATGGGGCTTTTTTTTTTTTCTTTTTAGCACGTTTGAGTTTCTTGCAGATTCTAGCTGTTAGACCTTTGTCAGACGTAGAGTTGACAAATATTTTTTCCCAGTCTATAGCCTGTCTTCCTGCTCTCTTGATGATTTCTTTACTTTGCAGAAGCTTGTCAGTTTGATGAGGTACCATTTGTCTACCTTATCTCTTATGGCGTGGGCACTTGGGGTTTTAATCAGGAATTGGTTGCCAGTTCCAATTTCTATGAGGGTGTCTCCTGCATTTTCTAACGTTCTTATAGTTTGAAGTTTTGCATTTAGGTCTTTGATCCATTTAGAGTTGATTTTTTTTGCATGGTGATAGGAAGGGGCCTTGTTTTAATCTTCTGCATGTGGCCAGACAGTTTTCCCAGCACCATTTACTGAATGGGTTCTCCTCTCCCCAGACATTGCTGGTGGAGGCTTTGCCTAAGATGAGTTGGTTGAAAAATTGATACTTTGCTTCTGGAATCTCTATCCTGTTCTATTGGTATATATACCTGTTCTTGAGCCAGTACCAGGCTATTTTGATTATTGTAGCTTTATAATAAAGTTTAAAGCCTGAGAGCTTGATATCTCCAGCTTTTTTTTCTTTTTATTTTGGTAATTCATGGTCATTTATGTTTCCATATGAGATCCTGTATTGTAATTTCCAGGACTAAGAAAAATGTTGCTGGTAATCGAATGGGTATTGAGTTAAACCTGTAGATGACCTTGGGTAGGATGAACATCTTAACAATGTTGTTTCTTCCAATCCATGAGTGTGGAATATTTTCCCATTTGTTTGTGTCATCTTTGATTTCTTTAAGCAGAGTTTTGTAACTTTCATTGTAAAAGACTTTCACATCTCTGGTTAGGAAGATGCCAAGGTATTTGTTTTGTTGTTGTTGTTTATTCTGGCTATTGTGAATGGATTTGTGCTTTTTATTGGGGTTTCTGTTTATTGTTGGTGTATAGAAATGCGACTGTCTTTTGTACATTGATGTTATACCCTAAGACTTTACCAAAGTCTATTATCAGTGCAAGGAGGTTTTTGAAAGAATCACTTGGGTTTTCGAGGTATACCATCATGTCATCTGCAAAGAGGAATAACTTGACTTCCTCTTTTCCTATTTGGATGCCCCGATCGCCTTCTCTTATCTGATTGCTGTAGCTAGGACTTGCAAAACTATGTTGAAAAGGAGGGGTGAGAGTGAACACCCTTGTCCTGTTCCAGTTTTCAGATGAAATGGTTCTAATTTCTGTCTGTTTAGCAGTATGCTGGCTGTGAGTTTCTCATAGATGGCTATTATGCTATTTTGCCTGGCTGTTCAAGGGTTTTTATCAAGAAAGGGCGCTGGATTTTATCAAAAGCTTTTTCCACAGCATCTAATGGTATAATCATGTAGTTTTTGTTTTTACATCTGTTGATGTATTTAATTACGTTTATGGTCTTATAAATGTTGAAAAAGCCCTGAATCCCAGGGATGAAGACTACCTGGTCATGGTGGTTGAATTTTTTTTTTCTTTTTCTTTTATTTATTTATTTTTATTATAAAGATGTGAGGTACAATTCAGGGTTAGGTATACAAATGTTGATTATGCAGATACTCTTGTTGATAGGGTATGCCCCTCCCTTCCCTAGCTGATTTTCTCAAATGCCAATTCCATCCCCCCTCCCCTGACAGTTTCCCACTGTCAGGGTGATTTTTGAGATGTGATATTGATTCCCATTTGCTAGGATCTTGTTGAGAATTTTAGAATCTATGTTCACCAAGGATATTGACCTGTAGTTCTCTTTGTTTGTTGAATCTTTACCTGGTCTGGGTATCAATGTGATGTTAGCTTTGTAAAATGATCTGGGAAGAATTCCATCTTTCTCAATTACCTGGATAAATTTCAATAGGATTGGTACAAGTTCTTCCTTGTATGTTTTGTAGAATTCTGCTGCAAAGTCCAGGGTTTTTTTTGTAGGTAGTTTTCTTATGACATAGTCAGTTTCTCGGATAAATTATTGGTCTATTTAGGGTCTTGATTTCTTCTTGTTTCAACTTAGGGAGGTTGTGTGATGTCAGAAAAGTCTCCATTTCCTTTAGGTTTTCAAGTTTGTATCCATATAAGTTTACATAGCAGTCTCTGATAATCTTCTGTATTTCCTTGGGGTCAGTTGTGACTTGATCTTTTGCATTTCTGATTGTGTTTATTTGGGCTTTTTCTCTCTCTTTCTTGGTCAGTCTAGCTAGGGGACCTTCAATCTTATTTATCATTTCAAAGAACCAGCTTTTTGTTTTGTGGATTTTTTGTATTATCTTTTTGTCTTCTATGTCCTAAATTTTGGCTTTTATTTTGGTGATCTGTATTCTTCTGTTGAAGTTAGGGTTTTGGTGGTCTTGCTCTTCCAGCTCCCTTAGGTGATTTGTTAGGCTGTTAACTTGTGATCTTTCCATTTTCTTCTTGTGTTGTTGTAGACTTAGAATTTCACTCTTAGTACTAATTTCATGGCATCCCAGAGGCTTTGGTAAGATGTTTCTTCATTTTTATTTGTTTCCAGGTGTCTTTCAATCTCTGCTTTGATTTCCATGTTGACGCAGGATTTGCTTAGCATCCTGCTGTTTAGTGTGTGTATCTTTGTGGGTTTTGGGAAACTTTGTTGGTGTTGATATTTATTTTTATTTCACTGTAGTCTGAGAAGTTGCAACGCAGGATTTCAATCTTGTCAAATTTGTTTATGCTTGATTTATGGTCAATCTTAGACTACGTTCCGTGTGGTAATGAGTAGAATGTATACTCCGTGGTTCTTGGGTGGAGTGTTCTGTAGGCATCAATTAAGTCCATTTAGTGACGCATTATGTGAGGTTCTGGATCTCCTTGTGGATGTTTTGTTTTGATGATTTCTAGTATTGTGGGTGGTGTCCAGCTATGATAGTGTTATTATCCATATTTTTCTTAAATTTACCTAGAAGCAGCTTTATGAAAGTAGATGTTCCTACGTTGGGTGCATATATGTTTAGGTTGGATATTTCTTGTTGATGGATGAACTTTTTATCATTATGTAGTGACCTTGTGTACCTTTTCAAATTTTTGATAGCTTATAGGGTATTTTTTTCTGATATTAAGATTGCAGCTCCTGCTTTCTTTTGTGATCTGTTCACCTACAATTTTGTTTCCCATCCTCTTACTTAGAGTGTGAGTGCCCTTTCTGGTGAGATGAGTATCTTGGAGACAATGTATTGTTGCCTTTCAGTGGTACATTTAGTCCATTCATATTCAGGTTAATTATTGAACTGAATGAGTTTATCCTTATCATGAGGTTCTTACTGAGTTTGTTGTTGTTGTTGGTATTTGTTTGCTGTCTTTCTTTTAATTTTGGGGTGGATTCATGTGTGTTTTTAATCTTTTTCCTGCATTCTTTTGAAGGGTGTAGCCATTTTCCCCTCCCTTCTGAGTTTAATATGTTTTTAGAGCTGGTCAGGAGTCAGCATAAGCTCTTAGGAACTGAATATCTGGGTGGGTAATTCTTGGTTGTTTTTCTTCATTTGTGTAGATTTTCCTCCCTCCTTTTCTTTCTTTTTTTTTACTTCTTCTTTAATTCAGTTTTTCAGGAATGAGTGGGTAGCTTTTACTTTTGTTTGCTCAATCTCCTGTTCTTCCTTATGTGGATCCTTTGGCTTTGTTCAATTCTGAAGTTGGACTGTAGGTGTGGGGCTTCTGGATTCTCTGTTCCATTGGTCTATATGTCTGTTCTTGCACCAATACCCACCTGTTTTTATTATTGTAGCTTTAGAATTGGGTCCTATTCCCAAGATTGGTCAATTGATCTATCTATCTATCTATCTATCTATCTATCTATCTATCTATCTATCATCTATCTATCTCTCTATCTATCTGAAACTATCCCAAACTTTGAGAATATTCAAAATCCAAAGCACTACGTCTCAAGTATTTTGGATATGGAATACTGTATAATTTTACTAGGAGCAGGAGAGCCTGAAAGGAAACTGCATGGAAGGCCCAAATAGAAGGTTTAAAATTTGGTGTATTATGGTTTCATTAGCCTCAATATGTAAGCTAGAAAAAAACTGAAATACTAAGAAAAGGTAAAGTGCCTCAATATGTTACAAATATATTTTATATTGAATTGTTATTCTGTGACAAAAAAATTACTTGTATCACTTGGAACACTGGATGACTAAATGCAAAAGCTAATTACATTATGTTAGTTAGGTCAGGAAGTCCATTTTCCAAAGGGGAAATGAAGCTTTTAAAATTTTCTGAGAAAATAGATGATTAATTAGGGATGGAGAGAGAGACTTTTTAGCAACAATAGAAATTCCATATTATTTTCCAGAAATCATCTTGCTTTTTACTGTACTATCTTGCTTAAATTGCTCATGCTACTACAGGAGATTATTAAAAGATTAATAGTGTATTATTAATGAAAGCACTTGACTTATTTGAGGGGGGGAGGACAGCACACCACAGTAATCTTAGAATCAAGTTATAAGGATATTATAAGAAATAAAAAAAGTTTTCTTCACAAATGTACTAGCTTCAAAATGAAAGTTCCCAGGTCACCAACAAACCACACTAGTTTCTAGTTTAAGCAGCCTAGGAAGAATATAAAAACCTAATACTTTGGAAAAAAAATAAAAAATACAACCCAGGTTCTTATAGTTTGAGGTTTTATATTTTGGTCTTTGATCCATTTAGAGTTGATTTTTGTGTATGAGGATAGGTAGGAGTCTTATTTTAATCTTCTGCATGTGGTCAGCCAGTTTTCCCAGCACCATTTACTAAATAGGTTCTCCTCTCTCTAGTGGTTGATGGTGGAGACTTTTCAAAGATGCATTGGTTGAGAAATTGAGGCTTTGCTTCTGGAATCTCTATTCTGTTCCATTGGTCTATGTGCCTGCTATTGTAACAATACTGGGCTGTTTTGATTATTGTAGGTTTATAATAGAGTTTAAAGTCTGGAAGTTCCAAAATTTCATTGATGGATAGATTATGCACAGGCATTGGTGCATAGCTTTCCAGGGGGAGTACTTTAAATGTGACCATAGTGATTTTCAGCAATAAGGAATATTGCACTTTTTCTAGAATGAGTTCGCAAACTTATTTTTCAGACCTCATACATGAACTTTACTGGGAACTTTGCAGAAACTTTTGCTATAAAACCATAGCTCTCTCTTTGCTTTCTGAACACAACTTCATTTTACATCAAGGTTTTGTCTCCCCAGTTTGCAGACAGGTCACTGAAATACACTCTTTTTCTTCCAATTTTTGTTTTCAGAGAACTGTGGTTAACAACTTCAATTCTTATGATTCTATTTTTAATCTTCTCCTTCAACTCTTTTTTTTCACCACTAATACATTGTTACTGTCTCTCCAGTCTTATGTTTTCCAGACTAATTATGATTCTGTTTACTTCATAAATAAATTATAATATTGACCTGCTAAGTAATCTTACACACTTGTATTTGCACCATGACCCTAATTCCTATTCCTAATATAATGGACATGAACTTTTTATACTGACCCTTTAATCTTGAACTGAACTAATTTTCCTATGCCACTACCCACTACACTATTCCTTACCACATCTTATTATTGCTTCATTAATTTTTGGCCTTGTAATATCTGATATTTATATGTTTTAGATTTTTTCACTCTACAAACCAATTTTTCTTTAGTTTTATTATTATTTAATAATTTGTTAAGTATTTCCATTTATGTTTTTTTCTATTTATGCATGTGTAAATGTTTTCCCTTGCAGTACAATATTTTGAATCGGATACTATTTAAAAATGTAGGTGATGGTAGCGCATACTTTGGCTGATTGATTATATTCTCCTAAATGTAAATTCTTACCTTTACCACTTAAATATTTTATGATGATCAACTCTAAGAGGCTCTGTGTTTCAAGAAACAAAGTAAAGTCATATCTCTTCAGCTGTATGTAGATAATCAACTTATTCAGCTTAAAAGACCAAATTTGAAAGTAAGTTTCTTTGTATGTACCTATATTTTTAAGTGGTAAGGGTAAGAATTTAGACTTTAAATACAATTCTTTGAAATGGTGAAAAATAAAGTATTAGCGTGATCATTCAAGATCCCTTTATTATGTAATAAGAAATAATTTGCAAGCATAGACAGTAAAACTAATAAAATAGCCAAATAGAGAGTCAGATGGGTCTCTATATGTTGTAAATAACTTAGTTCTAGGTAATTTAAAAGATAAGCACTGAAAACGGATACACTAAACTGAGAAAATGTGAGATGAATGTTTTCTGCTTAAATGCTTATTTATCTACATCAGATATTCAATTTATATCTGGGTAAGGCTATTGCTGTCAAATTCTGGTCTAAATTGTTTAACACAGGGTGTTATTACATTTTCTCAACATATTCTGGAATAATTGATTTTGAGTAATACAAAATTCTGGTGAGAGAGTTCACTTACAACAGCCCAAATAAATTGACTAAAAGAAGACAAATAAATGGACCAAAAGTGCTAAATAGATAGGTAAAATTTATTTGGGAATAGGTAGATTTCCAGATTGATATTTGTTGTTTTTTGATGTGAAAATGCATAAGTTTGAATCATAATTATCAATCTCAAACCAATTTTATTCTTAGATATGCTGAATGAGTAAAATCAAAATCATAAGTGAAAAACAAAATTCTCGTTCATTCCAATGTTGCGAAGATATAATGAATCAGCAATCAGATGTTTTTACCACAATGATAGATAATAGCATATTTTTTACAGTTTAGAATTCAGCATTCTGGTGGTGAAAAAAATATTTCAATTTGTGATAGATGCTGTAGTACTTTTTGTATCTTCCCTAATAAAGATTACAAAATCATGATAGCTAATAAATGCCAATAAAATATCAGAATAAATAAAAGTTTACATAGTATCAAACAAAGAGATCAAAGGTTCTGGAAATGGTGATTTCTTTATATCTATTCAGATATATAGATAGATAGATAGATAGATAGATAGATAGATAGATACTTTATTAGATTCCAAATAGGTTGACTTAACTGTCAAAGCTAAACACAGGTTGAGCACCCCAATCCAAAAATCCATAATTCAAAATCTTACCAAATATGAAACTTTTTGATTGACAACATGATGCCACAGGTGAAAAGTTCCACTTTTGCTTTCTGATGGTTCAGTGTACACAAATATTTTAAGCACAATGTTGTTAAACTATAGTATAAAATTACCTATGTGTATAAGGTGTGTATAAAACATAAATAAATGTTATATTTAGACTTGAGTTTCATCCCTAATATAGCTCATTTTAGAAGCAAATATTTCAAAATGCAACAAAATTGAAAACACTTCTTTTTCCAAACATTTTGGACAAAGAATAATCAAACATGAATAATTTTAATTACTTTGGAAATGAGATTTCACTGTTAAATTTGAAGATGACTAAGACATTCAGGAAACTGTGGCTTTTGCAACTTATCAACTGAACTATGCAGTGATTATCTTTTGCTATAACCCCCCCACCTCCTAACTCCTGCAGCCATACTTCTCCTTGTCCTTGTAGAACAATTTCAACATTTGGTTAGAATCTGATGTATTCTAAGTAGAGATAACATATTGTACTGTTTTGACCTTTTCAATATTCTGTACTTTAATTGGCTGTCCATTCTATATCTTCCCTACAGGTTAGTGGGACAGAAAGCAAGGAAAAACTGCAATGAGTAGCCAATCAAATAATAGAACATTGAAAAGGTCAAAGCTGTATAGTAGAAACCTGTAATTGACAGAATGTATGAGACATTAAAATTCTACCACCTCATTCTTATGGCAAAGAATATAATGAAACAGAAAATGGCACCATATAAATCTGCTCATATGACAATCATTGTTCTAAGAATTGAAAGCATAATTTAACACAATCCAATTATGATTTTAAAATTGCATTATTTAGGTATCCCACAGATTTTTTAATGAAGTTAAATTGCATATAGTCATCAGGATTTGTTGTCTGACAGTAGACATTCAGTCCAACACAGGCTGACATATTAATAGTAAATTAAATGGGTCTACATTTACAAAAATCCAGAGACATTCTTAACATGTACCCAATTGCAAATTTCTTATGTAGAATTCACTGTACTTAATTGAAGAAGTTTTGAAAATTTCTTTAGGTTTTACAGTGGTAAGTGATATGAGAGTTTTTTCCACTTAGACAAAAGCTATCTTGATTTATGACTTGAAAAAAAAATAAAAAGACTTAAAGGCCCTTAAAACAAAGCTATAGAAGCCGGGCTCGGTGGCTCAGCCTATAATCCCACGCCTTTGGGAGGCTGAGGTGAGTGGATTGCCTGAGCCCGCGGGTTCGAGACCCGCCTGGGCAACTTGGCAAGACCTCATCTCTACAATAAGTCAAAAATTAGCTGGGCGTGCTAGCGCGCGCTTGTAGTTCCAGCTACTCAGAAGGCTGAGGCGGAAGGATCGTCAGAGCCCACTGGGTCGAGGCTGCTGTGGCCGGGAGAAGCCACTGCATTCCAATCTGGGTGACAGAGTGAGACTCCAGCTCAAAATAAAAATAAAAATTAAAAATAAATAAATAAATAAATAAACAAACAAACAAAGCTGTAGGGCCTGAAGCAGAAATGCATTTGGCATCTGGATCTTAGATGATAATTAGCAAAGACAAGTTTAGGCAGAGCATCATTGACCTAGAAGGCATACTTTAATTGTCACTTCATAGAGTCAATATTCTCTTGATCACACACATCTAGAGGAGATCAACTGGAAAAGGGAAAGAGAAATAAAATAAAATAAAATGAAACCTTCCAGAATTTCAACAAATTGTTTTCTAATAAATGTTGGCATAATTCAGAGGAAATAAATGCAAAGTTTTCAATGAATTGCTACAGAACATGACATTTTGATACTCATATTTACTGTCACATTTTTTTAAATGGTTATACTTATCGTAAATATTTATAATAGCTGACATACAGATACACATCAAAAGAAGTCAGTGTGATTATATGTATTTTCAGTTGTTTTCTTTTATTTTTAAGCAAGATTGGGATAGAGTTTGGAAGAAAAATAAAAAACTACATATGGACATTTTTAATTTCTTGAGAATGTATTGTTTTTTGAATCCTATATATTTATAAAATTCATAAATTTTTCCCTTATTTAGGAAAATAATATAATTGCTTTCAAGTTTTTAGACTCTTAACCAGAATAATTTTAAGTATTTGGCATATTTTTGCCAAAAGTCTTTCAGCTCACTTTCTTCTGGGAAATGCTTGAATGAATTTAGAAAACATATTCCTTCATGGGAATACAGGTATGATTTAACATTAGATTTCTTTTTTTTACATACTGAATATGCTTAGTTTTAAATCTTTGAAACTAGATTTATCTTCTAATAATATTAATCATATTTTTTTAAATATTGTTTTGGTAACCACAAATTGGGTGTGCAATGAGTTAACTCATTTTATTTCTCCACAATTAAAATTCACATAACTTTTGAGATTCTGTTTCCACTGATTTGTGAATTCTGTGAAACTCAATTTTTATTTACCTTAGAATTTTCAATTATTGTTTTAGGATTCCACCCATTTCCCACTGGCTTTGCATAATTCTAAGTACCAGTATAACAGTGGCAGTTACACGTTGCCCTTCCTTTTGGGCAAAGGAAATCTTGTCTCAATGTCACCCTCATCCTCGTGAGCACTTCTGCAGAACTCAGAGTTGAGTTTTGTGGCTTTTGCAACATATCAGTGAACACCTGTCACAAATTTTCTCTATGAAATCCAAAAAAATTGTTTATTTCTTACCTTAACCCTGTGTTCTTTGGATCCAGCACAATTCTTATAAACTTTTTGACTAAACCAGCAATGGGAGCAATCAAGGGAGACTTTTGAAAATGTTTCTCTAAAATAGACTGAAAAAGTTTGTAAGACTATTCTACTGCTCATTAACACAAATTCATTATTAAAAGTCTCATTAACCTACAGAATAGACATCACAGTTTTGTGAAACACCTAGTAGACTGATGGCTTTTTAAAAAAACCTTGGTTATCAATTCACAGACATGTTCTCAAATTACCCTAAAACCTAAGAAACTCAGTATAATTTTTCTTTTTCTGTGCAACAACTCCTTACTTTAAATCAAGATCTTATGTCACCATTTACTCTTCTTTACTCCAAACTTCAACATAAAAATTTCATATTCTCTATTTTGCAGGCCTAGCTTTTGATCTAAAAAGCCACATTTTAAAAGTACAAATTATTACTATTTCTTAGAAGTCTGACTTTCACAAAACAAGATCATTTGGCATTCAGATTGCCTCTGATAGTTGTTAGTTTGATAGCAATCTTTCACAACTGAAAGCTGAGACACAATTTACCTGGTTTATCCAAGAGCAATATTAGATAGGTATAAAAAGGGGAAGGCAGATACATTATTAATGAGTGAATAAGAACATTAAAAGTGACTTCAGACACATTTCAATCAAACTAATGCAAAATTTAATTGATCTTGTTCAGATTGTGGATCGAATAATACAAGTACAAAAATATTTTTGAGACATTTCAGCAAATGATAATATGAATTCAATATTAGCTGTCATTAATATAATTTTAATGACATGATTAGCTTAAAATGTCTATTGTTTTGAATATATCTTAAGTATCTTCAGGTTAAATGTACAATTTCTGATATTTTCTTTGAGAATATCTAGAAAAAAACATAAATTTAAATGTAAATTGTTATAATGGATGGAGAAATAGATAAAACAATATTGATAGAATATTAACAATTACTAAAACTTGATCATGCCAACATGGAAATTTATTATTTTATCTTACTATTTTGTTATTAATGTTTATAGCATTTTTTAAATTCTAATTTTTATAATAACAGAGTAGGTTATCTCTGTATTAAACAATCACAAATTTGCTACATCAAGGATCAGAGTTATGTCAGTTTCAATTCTTGTGAAAATAACAATAAATTCTGCACTCTTTTTCCAAAAATACTACTTGAAGGTACTGCAAGTTTACGAAAAGCATAAACTGGAAGAGACATAACCTTTGAAAAAGGGAACATATCATGTGAGATCTATATTTAATTGACTTTTTCATTGAGAGCACACCCAGTCAATGAAGCACATAGGGGCCATAGCTTAAGGAGTACATGGGACTCCTGGAGGCTCAGAGTTCAGGGATACTTGTGCGGCTAATCAATGAAAGGAGGAAGCCAAAAAGTAGGGCATTTAAAAGAAAAATCCAAATTCCTCTGAAAAGGAATCTAGGAGAAAAAGGCTGTTCATTTTGGTGAACAATTTGAAAAATAAACATCCCTTGGTGTAACACAATGTGCATTCCAAAGACCAAAATGAAAGTTGGATTTTATAGCACAATTTCCTGCCCAGGTTCCCAATAAAGTCAATTTATGCAAATACAAGATTGAACATCACATAGTTCTGATCCTTGGTGCAACAGAGTTGTGATTCGTTAATACTGCTGAGACCTGATTGACTGGGGCCAATAAATTCTGACTGGTTGGTTTCCAAGATGCAAATCAGAAGTCACTGTTAGATGTTTCTTTCAAACTGCTGGTCATGGGGAGGAGTGGTTTCCAGCCACAGTTTATCTTAGCACCAACAACAGGAACGAGGGTAGCTTGATTGTATAAAGGAACATGCTTTGATACTTTTTCAGCATCTTTGCTCTTGCTAGTGTGCAGTGGCATAGTTATAGCACACTATAACCTCCACCTCCTGGGCTGGAGAATAACTAGGCCAACAGATGCTTGCCACCATTCTGGGGATCTCATCATATTGCTTAGGCTGGTCTCAAGCTCCTGGCATCAACTGATCCTCCTTTCTCAACTTCCCAAAACCCCAATTACAGACGTGAGTGACCAAACCCAGTCTACAACATCTTTCTGAGAACATAGAGCATATGATCGCTCCCCCACCCAGCCATTGTCTCTCGTTCTGTTATGACTCTGAACACCTCCGTTTACCATGAAAGTTGATTTTTGTTTCTGTTCACTGGGTTTATCACCTTAATCTGAATAAATGTTCTTATTGAATCTTTGTATGACTATTAAATTTTACATAGGATGTGACTATAAGAAGACTAACAGAAAACCAAAGTTGTGAAGCAAAGATTGATAAATTACACTGTCAAGTTCATGGTATAAAGGTTTGGTACTCAAGTCCTGCCAAGTTAAACACATTTGGCTTTCCACTATAATATTATATAAGCCATATCTAAGAATAAGAACCATATTTCTAAAATGAGGTCTACATGCAAGTTCTAAGTGAAATATCAAATTTGATTTGCCTTAATGTAAGATAAACAAGCTTTCAGAGAACCAAACTGAAATAGAGAGGGGAAAAAAGAGAAAATTAGGTACATAGGAATATAATATCAATGAGCTGTAGGGAAGTATTAAGCAATCTCACATTGTGTAATTCAAGTCCCTAAAGGAAAGAAGGAGAGAACATGGGAAGATATAAAAAATACGATTGGCAGAAAACTTTTCAATTTGATTAAACTGTCAATTTATGAATTCAGGAAGATTAGCAACCCATAATCATGATAAATACAAAGGAAGCAGTATTTAGGTACCTCATAATCAAACTATTAAAAATGAACAATGAATACAGAATCTTGAAAGTAGCCAAGGGAGGATCAAAAGATTATATAGGGAATAACAACAAAAATTATGACTGATATTTTGTTAAAAAAAAAAACTCAAGGAAATAAAGGAAAAAGAGTACATTGGGCTAGAATTTGACATTCACAAAACTATCCTTTAAAAATAAAACAAAATAATTGTTTTTCAGATATAGATGAGAGTATAAGTGTTCAACAGACACTATTGTAGACATGCTTTAAAAACTTCATCATCCTGAAGGGTAATCATGTCAAAAAAATACAGATTTTTAAAAGTATATACCAAAATCACTGGGACTGATGTATATATGGATAAATATAAAATGCTTTTTTTGAATTGTTCAAAACCAGTTGATTGATGAAATCAAAATACTAGCAATGTATCAACATACCTCAAATAAATGACGACAAAACACAAAGAATTAGAGAGGCTTCATGAAACTATTATTTTTATTTTATAACAAAGAGGAGAATAATATATGATAGAGGCAAGAAAGATATATATTTGAATTTCTAAAGCAAGCTTAAAAATATACAGTTATATTTTTAAATATATTAAAAATAATATACAACTGATAACACAAAGAAGTGGATAAGATAAAATATTGAAACAAGCAAATAACAACAAGACAAACAAAAAACACGTGTGGTGGCATGGTAGGAAAGAAGGAACAGACAGATGGGATATATAAAAAAAACAAATAGCAAAACAAACTATCCAAATCCCCTAAATCAGGACCTACACTAAATGCAATGAACTAAGCTCTCTGATTCTAAGGCAGTGTTTGTAAACAAAATGGCTATATTTATAATAAAAGTACTATATTTATAATAAAAGTACTTTATTATATACCTATATATAATAACTATATTGATCATAAAGATACCTTATTCATAATAAAGATACTTTCCTGAGTAGAAAACTAAAAATATATATACAAATGTAATGATAAAAAACTTGGTGTGAATGCATTCATATCAGATAAACCAGACTTTAATACAGGTATATTAACAAAATATTTGTAAAAGGGTGGGACATTTCATTATGATAAAAGAGACTTAAGGACTTAAAGTCGGAACTGAGTATCGCACTGGCGAAAGCGAATAAAAGCCTCAACATCTTTACCTTCACCAGAGTTCCCACACCACTATCATTATGTCAGGTAGGTTTCCCCTATGTCCAGAGACATTGCAAGACAAAAGCAATAGGAGCAGGAGAGATAGAGAAACATGTGTTGGCTGAATAAATATGAAAGAAACTAAATTGAAATTCATTACTCTTATTTTGAAATGCCAATAATTTCTCCTCATATTGGTGGAAATAAGATCTTATAAGAAAATTAAATTTACTAAGAAGAAATAGTTTCACTTTTATATATTCCATATGTATATATTTTATAAGTAACTTTTTACTTTAGAACAAATGTAGATTTACAGAAAATTGCAAAAATGTTACAAGGAGTTTACATATAACCTGCACCCAGTTTCCCTAATTACTAACACCTCACATAAATATGGTAGAAAAGTCACTTGCCAAGATGAAACAAAAAAGTGCTTCTCAATCACAATTAGAAAACAAAAAAGCAAAAACTCAGAAGTCTTGTGAGCTATAAAAGCTAATTAAGACTAAGGCTTGCAGAAGGATTAAATCAAGGATAAAGCCTTCATATTAATTATTAAAAACTCTTGATGTAATAATATATTTCAGAGAAAAGATCCACTTCATTTTGCAGAGCCTCGATCATCCTTTCAATTATTTATATAAAAGAGTTCAAGAGAGGGACACACAACACACACACACACACACACACACACACACACACACACACAGAGAGCGAGAGAGAAAGAGAGAGAGAATGTATCATTAAAACCTGCTATGTTCAATTAAAATTACATTGAAAGAAAGACAGACAGAAAGACAGAGAAAGGACAAGTTAGGGTGAGGAAACAAAGAAATATAGAAAATATAAGACTTCTGTTCAGGAAATAAGTTTGGCCTGTCTGTTGGCATATACTGTTAACTACAATCAAATATGAGAAATAAAAAAAAAATTGAGACAGTTTAAACCAGTGTCAAAACACACATTAGCCTGGTTTAACAACAACAAAGTAAGGGCAGGAGGAGGTTTGAAGAATGCTACTCATTTACAAGAGAGGGTACATTCTCTAATGCATATTTTAGATGTATCCAAGGAAAAAACTTCAAGAAGGAGAAGCCAGAAAAACAGAAAACAATTTATATTGATCTCAGAAGAAGCTCGAAAGTTAGTCGAGAAACACCTTCTACTCCTACTGCAGTAAAAACCCTTGTAGGATTTCTGAATTTCTGTTTGTCTTATCTTTCTACTTTTTACTGTCTATCTTTGATTTTCCCAACTTGCTAATAAGATCATTTTATTTGTAGTTATAACTACAAATTACTTGATATTGCATTAAACAAATTACATTATTACTCGATATTAGATAACTGAGATACAGATGATTTGTATTTTTAATAAATAGGGCACTGATTCAACAATGTTCACCTCCAAACCTGATATAGAGACAACACCTTTCACTCCATCATGAAGCAACTGCAGCATATCACCCCAAAATACTGAATATTGAGCCTGATACCAAGACCGAATATAAAGGATAATTGTGGTACTTGCTAGGACTACTCAAAAATAATTGACACAAGAAAAGATTGTACACTTCTGTCCCCTTTTGAATGAAAATAGCCATCTGACTAGATTTAATCAGTGTGATGTGAGTAGAAGTGATATATAACATTTCCAGGTGGTAGCTTTAAGAGCTAGTGTACAATTCACCATTTTCCCTTTCCCATGGTAGCTATGAATCATGTATTAAGATTGAACATCTGTCATCTTGGGCCCCTGAGAATTCTGATTTGAGACTTAAGAAATTTTAAGTAAAAAAACTAAGACCACAGAATTTGTTCCAATAAAAATGAAACTTGAACACTTGACTCTTGTTATAGCAAAAGTGTATACTCTTTAACCACACGATATAATAGAAAAATAAATGAAACAAAAGAATAGTATTTAGTAAAAGAATACATATAAACAATTCAAAATATTTAAAAATGTTTGCTTATGAAAATAGCAACACTACTATACTGCCTACTATATTGACAGAGGTATGTGTATACACACACACACAAAGGGTAATATTAGAAAGTGTGGTGCTATGGGTAAAGTCTTGCATTTTATATGGTGTTATATTAATACACTCCCTCTGTAGAGTGATTTGGCAATATTTATTTGATCTCATAATAATGTGCATTCCCTCATATCCATCAATGAACAGTTCAGGAAGTTATCATAAAGAGATAATTTCACAAGAAAAAAAAAAAAACAATGCGTATGATATACAAAATGCTTTGTCATTTCCAAGTGTATTTTATAGACCAATGAAAGTTATATGGTCATGCCAAAATTTATATAGACATGGAATGTAATGGCATCAAATGCTTGAAGGGAGAAAATTAGAATGTATCCAAATGTCTATCACAGGCTGACCATCTATCAGCAAATATTCAGTACACATTTTTTCTTTGTGAAAAAATATACTCTCTCTCTCCCAAAGGGTGTCATGTTAAAGTTTTTGTTCGTCATGACATTAAACTTATAAGTAAGTGTGCACTCTAGTTTCCACATAACTTTCAAATATGGACCTATGCTCCATATCCTGTACAATCTCTTCTTTCTGTTTTCATTCTTGGCCAAATATAAAGAGGGTGATGATGGGCACGTAATCCTTGGTTTATATATGCTAGGAGGTAATTAGAGTCCCAGGGATGTTTTAGGTGTCGGACAGTCATGGATTTTTATTCCCTACATGTGATTTCTTTAGTAGGACACTTCTCTTAGATATTTCGTGGGTTTATGATTTAACTCCAATCGTAATAATGCACAAGAATTCATATTTTTGAATCTTGTTTTGTATTTGGTATATTTCGTTTTCTTTTTTTCTGGTTTTTAAAAATATTTTATTTTAAAGATGTGGGGTACAATTCAGGGTTTGGTATACACATGTCCATTATGCAGGCACCCTTGTTGATGAGGTGTGGCCCCCCCATCCCCAACAGTTTCCCACTACCGCCAATCCTTTTCTTATAGTATTATGATAATTGTTCAAGGTCCGCTTATGAGTGAGAACATGTGATATTTCTTTATTTCTGTGGTAGATCACTCAGTATTATAGACTCTAAGTCCATCCAAGTTACTGCAAAGTTCATAATTTTGTCCTTTGTTATGGCTGCATAATATTTCATCGTGTATATGTACCTTTTTTTTCTTTCTCTCTATTTCATTTGACTAATAAACGGATCTTAGAGGGTTTTTTTGGGGTTTTTTTTTACAAAAATACATTAATTTAGTATTTTTTCTCACATTTAATGTATTTAATTGAGAGATTTTACTCACTTTCACAGTTTCATTTGGGCTCTTTCTCTCAGGAATGTTACTCATTCATTTAGATTTTAAGATAAATGCAATGTTTTATTTTATTAGGTTAATGAATAAGTTCCTAGCATTTGTTTTTGTCATGGAAACACTGCAGTGTTGGGAATTTATTGTTTATCATTTGTCATTTGGAGTGACAATGTTGTGGCTGTGAATGCAACTTGCATCTTGCATATTTGAAGAAAGTACAATTTGTAGGCTAAAGAAGATAGAGAGTCAAGTGATAAAAAAAATTAAAAAATAAAAAGTCACTAAACACTTCTGACACATTCTTCTGTTTAAGAGCAGCACCAGCAGTTCGAAATATTTGTGCCACATATGGGGGAAAGGCCATTGGGGAAAGCACAGCAAGAAAATGGTTTTGTCATTTCAAAGAGGGTTGTTTTGACCTGAGTGTTTCTAGTTATTGAGGAAGATCATAGGGCTTTGATGAAAACCATTTAAACACTAATTCACAATGATTCACATCAGTCAACCTGAGAATTGGCAAGTGTGATGAACTATGACCAGTTCATCAAGTGATATTTGCATTCCTAGGCAAGTGGAAAGACGCTACAAACTTATGCATCAAGCATAACTGGATTTTAGCAAATAAAAGTGTTTCTCAAATTTATCCCTAAATAGATCTAAAATAACTGGATATTTTTCAATACATCAAAGCTATGAATTTCTGCAGTCTAATTTTTTTTTTAATTCTACTTTCAAAGTAGATGATTTCTTATGGAATCACTTCTTTGTTTTATACTTATACTAGTTAATCATCAATATTCTATTTTCTAACATCTTCCAATACAAATAAATATTTATGAAATAAGTTATCTGGAGTGTGTTTACATAATATAGTGCCTGAACCAGGACACTTTTGAGGAGAAGTAAGATATAATTAATAGTAATATTGAGATTAAAAGTACTGCACTAAACAAACTTGAATAAAGATTTACCCTAATTATCTACTGTCAAAATTATGGTAGATGAGAGTTTTACACATTTTTTGCCAGTATATCACCAAGATCACCATCATTCTACATTTCAAATGTAGTTTGTTTGTTTTTACTGTCTAAAAGGACTACAAATTCAATATAACATATTTTAATTTTCTCTATGGCAGCACCTGTTGATATACTACATTGTATATGAAAAATATGATTGAGACTGTGTTGTAATATTAACAAGTAATATTAAGTTTATAATGGTTTAATATAAGTTTATATCTTGAATATGCTATAATATAATATACATTATAGGTTGGCAGCAAAAACCTGACCCGCTTGGGACCTGCTATTGACTGAATTGTGTCCCCTCAAAATTAGTATGTTGAAATACTAATCCCCAGTACCCGTTAGAGTGTGACTGAACTTTGATATAGGAATGTTAGAGAGGTAATTAAGGTTAAATGAACTTATATGGATGGGCCCTCATCCAATATAACTGATGTCCTTATATGAAGAGGAAGAGAAACCAGGGATGTACCTTCCCAGATGATGTCCCATGTGAGAGGAGGTGAGAAGGCAGCTATCTGCAAGAAGAAGAGAGGGAACTCAGGAGAAACAAAACTCACCAACAACTCGACAGTCTCCATAACTGACAGCAAAATATTAGTTTGTTGTGGCATTGTGTTATGGCAACCCTAGTAAACTAACACAGAAACTCTGAGATCCAGCTGCTGGTTTCCTTATTTAAACATGAGTGTTAATTTGAATGTTTTTGTCCCTTTTAAAGTTTATGTTGACCCTTAATCCCCAAGGCAACTGTGTTAAATCTTTAGGAAGGGATTAGGCCATGAGGGCTCCGGCCATCTGAATGGTATCAGGATCTTCTAAAAGATCTTGATATAAGGACTCATATAAGCCCTAATGAAAGGGCTTGAGGGGGTGAATTTGCCCCTTCTGCCATCTGAGGATTTAGCATGCCTCACCTCTGGAGGATGCAGCAGCAAGGCACCATGTTGGAAGCAGAGACCAAGCCTTTTCCCGACAATTAACCAATTTTTTGTTCTTTATAATTCACCTATACTTAGGTATTTTGTTATAGCATCAGAAACAGACTAAGAAAATTGGATTTCATGTTTACTTGGACAAGGTGAATAAAACATGGTGAGTTACGTATCAGAGGAAAAAAGTTTCTATCTGTAAATTATATGGATAATCGAGTTCACATTTCATTGACAGAGTAAGTCACATAACCTCACACAATGTCAAGAGGTAAGACAAATGCTGTATTGCCAAGTACCTCCACCACAGTAAAAGAACCATAAGTATCAATGAATAATTCTAATGAGACTCACAAAATTTTTCCCACTTTTCGCTTAGAACTGATAAACTTTCATATTTACATCCATTATTCCTTAGACAGATGACTGTTTAGCTCTTATTTTTGCTATTTTTATTATTGTAATTAGTATCCTCAACTAGATTAAACCTTTATTAGGACCTACCGTTTTATCATTGTTTGTGTTTCATCTATAGTCTAAAAAAATGCAGGTCATTGTTCCAAGTATGTACCCAAGAAATAATGGTTAAATTACTGTCTAACTGATTTTTTGTAATCATTGTAAGTATATATCTCGTTAATAAGCTGATACAAGACCATCCTAATTATGTCTTCTAAACTATCACAGTTGAAACATTTTATTAACTGTTTGGCAATTGTTGAACAACACATATTATAAGTCACCATCCTCCTAGCTTCTAGTAGTAGTTTTTACACTGTTTGCTGCCTAACTGCTCAGTCAATACGACTTCTTTATAAAACTGTTGAAAAATGGCAAGTAAGTCTTTAAAAACGTGGAAATCTGTGTACTATTGTCATGAATTACTCAGTTTACCTATTTCTGTAGCCTCTTTTCTTATTCCAGTAACTTGGTTTAGATGGGAACTGCAAAGGAATATTTTTCTATGTGTAGTCTCTTCTTTATTTCATTGTGTATGCTATAATTTTAGTAAGTTGATGAAGTTTTCGGGACATAAAAAAATAAGTTATGGTCCACATGTAATTTATTTGGAAAAGAAACAATATGGAAACTAAAACTACATTTTAAAAAAACTAAGAAAAAAACACACCAGTGGAACTGGAATCAGTGTAAACTCTTCCATCCCACTCCCAAATAATTACCAGGAATGTTAGATTAAGGGCTCAAGCTAATTTTAACTGAATTAAAAAAAAATTAGCAAGTATCATAGCTTTCCTACAAAAATATTGAATTTTAGAATACATGTTTTTAAAAATAGAAAGTATATTTATTGTTTCTCTCCTACAAAAATTAAATTATAGAATACAAGTTGATTGAAGGTAGGGATAAAGTATCCTTTACTTTGTAGAATCATGTAATCATGGTGCTATTGTAACTCTTAAAATGTACCTTTGAGTTCTTTTTACTTGATCATGTAAACAGTCTATGTTTTCTCAATTAATTGATTGAGAAGCTAGGCTGTTTTATATTGGAATTATTGTCAAAATATATTGATTTTAAGGTTCCTGTAGGAAAATGGTGTGATTTAAATTTTCCTTGAAACTACACAATGCAGCCGGGCTCGGTGGCTTAGCCTGTAATCCCGCGCCTTTGGGAGGCTAAGGTGAGTGGATTGCCTGAGCCAGCGGGTTCGATACCCGCCTGGGCAAGCAAGACCTCATCTCCACAATAAATCAAAAATCAGCTGGGCGTGGTAGCGTGCACCTGTAGTTCCAGCTACTTGGAAGGCTGAGGCAGAAGGATCACCGGAGCCCAGCAGGTTGAGGCTGTGGTGGCCGGGAGTGGCCACTGCACTCCAGTCTGGGCGGCAGAGTGAGACTCCAACTCAAAAAAAAAAAAAAAGAAACTACACAATGCTGAGCACATAAACATTGTTCTATAAACACTTGGCAAGTATTCAAATAAATCAAAATATAAAATATTTATATATAACATCCTAGAGTTGGTACCTTAACCCCAAATGAAATATTGTAGGTCCTGTAATTGACCAGGAACTGAAGGATAGAGAAAAACTAACTGGGACTGTACATGACTATCAGGAAACTGCCGCCTTTCTCTTTGCATACAGTTCCATTTAAATAGGACATTACATGATACTCATTTGCTTTCCCTAGCTCATGTAATCAAATTGATCAAAGGAGGCTTTATTTGAAGAATATATCCTAAATTTGCTGATAAAACAGAAGATGAAAATTTTATAATAATTCTGGAATTTATTTCTTAGTAAATCAGATGTTCTTAAATATTCTGGGATCCTTTCCCCTCTTTTTACCAGAACTGAAAAAAAATCCAACAAGCTCAGTTATCCTTTAGTCTGAGAAATAAAGAATATAGTCAGAAGTAAATCATGCTGGATAGTAGAAAGTGTTTATTTCCTATTCTCAAAAAACAAACAACAACAACAAACCCTCTGTAGTTAGGTACCTGGTATAAAAAAGTGGACCAGATCTCTTTACAGTCTAAGTGAATATTTCAGTTTAAAAATAGTTACCTTGTAAGTATATCTTAATTATGTCTCTTCTATGTAAAAGTTAATATCCAATGAAAAATAATTTAATGTGACACTCAAAAGGAATTTTTTAGTGATAAGCTACATGCATCGTTTTAAGAAATTTTCAAAACAAATATTACCCTCCCATTTAATATTGTGTTGGAAGTCCTAGCAATTAGACAAGAGAAGGGAATCAGGGGTATCTACATAGGAAAATAAGTTGTTATCCCTTTTTCTGAAAATATGATCCCATATCTCGAAAATCCAAGAGAATCTGTCAAAAACCTCCTTAACATGGATGAAGGACTTAGGCAAAGTCTAAGTCTCAGGGTAAAAAATAAATGTGCAAAAGATAGTTGCATTCCTATACACCAACAAAAAACAGGCAGAGAATCAAATTAAAAGTACAATTCCATTCACAATAGACACACAAACAAAATGAAGTACCTCGGCATCTTCCTAACCAGAGAAATGAAAGCCTTTACAATGAAAACTACTAAACACTTCTCAAAGAAATCCAAGAAGACACAAACAAATGGAAAACTATTCCATGCTCATGGATAGGAAGAATCAACATTGCTAAGATGTCTATCCTACCAAGGGCAATCTACAGATTCAACGCAATACCCATTAAATTATCTACATCATTATTAGATCTGAAAATGACAATACAGAAATTTATATGGAAACAGAAATGGTCATAAATAGCCGAAACAATCCTTAGTAAAAGAAACAAAGTGGGAGGTATCACACTCCCAGACTTTATACTATAAAGCTGCAATAATCAAAACAGCCTGGTATTAGTACAAGAACAGGCATATGGACCAATGGAATAGAATTGAGATTCTGGAAGCAAAACCTCAATTTCTCAACCAACTCATCTTTGCCAAAGCCTCCACCAACAACCACTGGGGAGAGGAGAACCTATTCAGTAAATGGAGCAGAGAAAACTGGTTAACCACATACAGAGGGTTGAAACAGGACCCTTACTTATCACCATATACAAAAAAATCATCTCTAAATGGACCAAAGGGCTAAACGTAAAACCTCAAACTATAAGAATCTTAGAAAATGCAGGAGACACTCTTACAGAAATGGAAATAGGCAAGCAATTCCTGATAAACAAAAACAAAAAACTCCAGATATTCCTGCCATAAGAAATAAGAAAGACAAGTGAGACTTCATTAAACTGGAAAGCTTCTGCAAAGCTCAAGAAGTCATCAAGAAAGTGGAAAGACAACCTACAGAATGGGAAAAAGTATTTGCTAACCGTATATCTGGCCAAGGCCTAACATCCACGATCTATAAGAAACTCAAATGTGCTGAAAGGAAAAAAAACAACCAGCCTCATTAAAAAGTGGGCAAAAGACATGAATAGACACTTATCATGAGAAGACATACAGGCAGCCAACAGACACATGGAAAAGTGCTCATCGGAGAAATCCAAACCAAAACCACATTGAAATACCACCTAACTCCGGTAAGAATAGCCATCATTAATCAAACGACAACATATGCTGGCGAAGTTGCAGAGAAAAGGGAACACTTCTACACTGTTGATGGGAATGCAAACTAATTCAACTTATGGAAGACAATGTGGCAATTTCTTTTTTTTTGAGTTGGAGTCTCACTCTGTCACCCAGACTGGAGTGCAAGTGGCCGCTCCTGGCCACCGCAGCCTCAACCTGCTGGGCTTTGGCAATCCTTCCGCCTCAGCCTTCTAAGTGGCTTGAACTACAGGCATGTGCTACCACGCCCGGCTAATTTTTTTTATTTATTGTAGAGATGAGGTCTTGCCAAGTTGCCCAGGTGACAATTTCTAAAAGAACTCGAAATTGACCTTCCGTATGACCCAGCAACTCCCTACTGGGAATATACCCAGAGGAACTCAAATCATTCTACAGAAAAGATAACCCACACAAACATCTTTATTGCAGAGCTATTCACAATAACAGAAACATGAAACCAACCATACTGCCCATTGAAACTGGTGAGTATAAAAAAAAAAGTGGTCATATACACAATGAAACATTACACAGCCATAAAAAGGACAAACATATGGATTTTGCAGCAACTTGGTTGGATTTAGAGTCTACAATACTCAGTGATGTATCAAAGAAACAAAGAACATACTACCACATGTTCTCACTCATAAGCGAACCCTGAACACTTACCATAATACCATGGTAAATAGGGATTAGCAGTAGCTAATCAGAAATCCCAGAACAGGATTGGCAGCAGCGGGATACTGCAGGGGTGGGGGTGAAGGGCACAACATCAGTAAGGGTACCTAATCTCAAACAAGGCAAAGTAGGGACCAAAGGGAGGCCCCAATTTTACCTGATGATGTTCACTTGTATACCTAATCCTGAATTGTATCACACATTTTTCAAATAAAAAAATAAAAATATTGGTTTTCCTAAAGTTTTATGCAAAAGAAATGGTTAACACAAAGAGGTTCCCATTTCATATTGCCATGTAAATATTTATTTGCTACTTATAAGATTATTTGATGACCCATGTGAATCAAATTCTTGGAAGAAATAATTAATAATTTAGAAAATATAACAGCATAAGAATAGGCCTATTTTTTTCCCTATGGAGAATTTTAAACTTTTAAAATTGAAAATCTATTTCCTGTGTATTATTTGTGTAATTAAAAAAAAATGAGAGGGACATATGATGAGTTTAAATTTCCCAAGGAGATGCCATAAAGATCACCCTTGAAAATTTTTAAAACAAAAACAGATACATTTGAGGATCTCATATTCTATCAGGGAGAATAAATCATGCTTTTTTTAGACACCATAAATTCACCTCCAAATGCCGAGTCACTTCAAACATGATATATCTACTTACATTGCTTTTTTATATTGTTTAGAAACATTACATTATTTTTTTATTGATTTGCTTTAGGCCACAGAGAGATGAACCCATCAAAATTTTTTTAAATTGAGACTTTGATGAGGTTTGAGGGCCTAAAGTGACTTTCAGAAAGCTTGTCAAAGATATGCTATTTTTTCCGTGCCATTTTCTATGTACGTACAATAATACTTTCAAGTATGTTCTGCTCCAGGAAAGGGTGAGCCTGTTTAGTTTTAATCTGAAGTTTTATTAATTTTTTTCTAAGATCCAAGTTCTTCTCAATAATTGTTTATATCAATGCTCTGCCTCTCAAACTATTTCACATTTTTTGTTGATGATGTCGTTTTAAAAAATAGTATTGTATTCTTTTTCTACCACTATACTGGTTTAAAACTTTTTTTTCACCTTTAACTTTCTATTTCCTACTTGGCTATTTTTTTTTTTAAATCTGAGTATTTATTATGTTGTGTTTAGTCTTATGATGCTATGCCTTATAAAAATATTTAAAATTATGATTACAATTAGATGGCTATTAACCAATATGTTTATGATATAATTTGTAGTTCCCAAAGATATTAAATACTCTAGTTATTCTCCTGAATGTGTGGAATCTGGGAGATCACTCTACAACTGTACAGTTCTTTTCATATGAGATGGAGCAAGATGATCTTACTTCCAGTAGTGTGCTGGCAAGTGATCTTTACGCAGAGGATCGTGGAAACAAGTGAACGTCAGTTCTGATGGGTAGCATTTTTCTTAATTTTTATTTGCAATGATGCAAATGCTCTCACCATGGCAAGTTCAAGCTTCCAAAGCAAAATTACAAAATGAGTAGTGGGGACAGGATGTGGATAATACATTCTGCCAATTTAGTACTAGTTTATTCCAACAAGCCACTATTTTTTGTTTTCCATCCACTTTGTATCTTTTACACACTGCCTGAGATTTTCATTGTTGGAATCAGATCTTGGTTTGGAGTAATGCTTTATAAATTTTTTAATTAAAATCAAATTATTATTTCAATAAAGATGCCTCAACTATCCACTATGTAAATTATTGATACAATATCTCTGTCCAGAAGGACATCATAGAAATACAAACAGGTATACATCAATTATATAAGGAAAGAAAACAAACAAGTACTCACAAAATGTACTAGAAAGGTAAATAAATCTTCCAAGAATTTTGTATAATTTATAAGAATAAAAATGCAAAGATAGTATGTGTGCAGTTTGAAATGTTTTGACAAATACATATGTACATAGGTATAATCTACAATTCTATGAAGATATAGAAAATTTGTAAGTTTCCAAAAAGTTCTCCCTGATCCTTCCAAGTCAAGCCTGGTAACTTTCCCAGAGGAAACAACAACAAACAAACAAAAAACTAACACAAGTCCACAAGTGATTGATTTTCATGTTTTCTAGGAATTTTTGTTTTTTGGTTTTTTTGTTTGAATTAGGATCTCACTCTGCCACCCAGGGTGGAGTGCAGTGGCATGATCATGGTTCACTGAAGCCTCAAATTTCTGGACTCAAACTATCCTTTCACTTCAGCTTCCAAGTAGCTAGAACTATAGGCACATGCCACCACACTCAACTAATTATTTATTTATTTATTTTGTAGAGATGATGTCTCACTATGTTGTCCAGGCTGGTCTCAAACTCCTGGGCCCAAGTAATTTTCCCCCCTCATTCTTCCAAAGTGCTGAGATTACAGGCATTAGTCACCACACCCGACCTACTCTGAAATTGATTCACATATGTGTATTTGTAGAAATATAAATGTATGCACATTTGAGTTTGGTTTCTAATATTTTTGAATTTGAAATATGTCCTTGCATGTATTTGTAGGTCATTTTTTAGGAGTACAAATGCTTTGTGGTTACATGCGCTATCTAGTGGTCAAGAATTCTAGACTTTAAGTGTAACCATCACCAACATCAAAGCTCTTTGTAACCAATAGGTTATTTTCATCCTTCTCCCTTTCCCACCCTCCTTCTTCTGAGTCTCCATTGTCCTTCATGCCATTCTACCAGGTATATGACTTTGTAGACTTTAAGCTTAGCTCCCACTTATAAGTACTTGCAGCATTTGGTTTTCCATCTGCTTTACTTCATGTAAAAAATTTTCTCCAATTCCATCCAAGTTGCTGAAGAGACACTCTTTGAAGTGTCTGAACAGTATTCAAAGGTGTGTGTGTGTGTGTGTGTGTGTGTGTGTGTGTGTGTGTGTGTAATTTTTATTATCCACTGATCAGTTGGTGAACATTTAGGCTGATTCCACATCTTTGCAAATGTGAATTGTGCAGCTATGAACATGTAGGTGCAGGTGACTATGTATAACTACTTATTTTCTTTGGGTATATATCAAGTGTGAGGGTTGCTGAGTAGAGTGAAAGATCTATTTTTATTTCTTTGATAAATCTCCATACTTATTTCCGTAGAGATGATACTAATTTACATTCCCATTAAGTGTATAAGCATTCCATTATCACCATCTCACACCAACATATACATATTTTATTATTGTTTTTTAAACAGTGACCATTCTGACTGGTATAAGGTGGTATCTCATTGTAGTTTTTGCCTACATTTTCCTGATGATTAGTGATGTTGATCATTTATTCATATGTTCATTGACCATTTGTATATATTCTTTTGAGAAATGTCTATGCATATTATTTGCTCACTGTTTAATGGGGTTGTTTCTTTTACTAACTGAGCTCTTTGTAGATTCTGTATATTAGTTTTTGTTGGATTTATTGTTTGTAAATATCTTCTCCCATTCTGTAGGTTTTCTGTTTATTCCATTGATTCTTTTTCTGTGCAGAAACCTTTTGATTTAATTAAGTGCCACTTTTTTTTAATTGGTCTTAATCATAACTTATTTGCCTGGGCAAATCCAGATGAGTTTTTCCTAAGTCTTCTTTGAGACTTTTTATGGTTTCTTATGATATTTAGGTCTTTAATCTATCTTGAGTTAATTTTTATATATGATTAGAGTTAGGGATCTAATTTTATTTTTCTGCAAGTGGTCATCCAATTTTCACACCACTATTTGTTGAATAGGATGTCCTTTCCCCACTGTATGGTTTTGTCTACTTTATCAAAAATCAATCAATTGTAGCTATTTGAGTTTATTTTTGAATTCTCTATTCTGTTCCATTGGTCCATGAGTTTACCCTTGTGCCAGTACCATACTGTTTTGGTGTCTATGACTTTGTAGTATAATTTGAAACCAAGAAATGTGATGCTTCCAACTTTGTTCTTTTTGCTTAGTATTACCTTAGTTATTGGGACTCTTTTTTGGTTCCATATGAATTTTAGAATTGTTTTTGTAATTCTGTAAAAGTGGAGTAGGTAGTTTAATAGAAATTGTGCTGAATCTTTAGATTACTTTGGGTAGTATGACCATTCTAACTATGTTGATTCTTCCAGTCTATGAGCAAGGATGTTATTCCATTTGTTTTTGTCCTCTATGATTTCTTTCATCAGTGACGTTTAGTTCTCCTTGTAGAGCTCTTTAACCTCCTTGGTTAAATCTTTTCCTAGGTACTTTATATTTTTGTCACCATTGTAAATGGGATTAAGTTATTGTTTTATTCTCAGCTTGGTCGTTATTGGTGTACAGCAGTTCCACTGTTTTGTGTATATTGATTTTATAACCAGAGACTTTACTGAGTCCTTTGAAATAGTCTTTAAAAATTTCTAGGTATAAGATCACATCTATAATGTCAAATAAGTTTAAATGGTTTGTCTTGTTCAATTATCTTAAACTCTAGTTATTTTTATTTATGTATTTTAGCAATCACTGAGTTTTGTTGAAATCACTAATTTTATTTCTGTATCCTTACTTCTGTGATTTATATATAAGATTTATGTATATTTAAAGTATATATATATATATTTCTAATATAAAGTCTTTTATCATTACAAAATGTACTTTTCATTTCTGGTAATATTCTTTTCCTTGAAGTATGTTTTGCTTAATTTTTTTTTTTTTTTTTGAGTTGGAGTCTCACTCTGTCTCCCAGACGGGAGTGCAGTGGCCGCTCCAGGCCACCACAGCCTCGACCTGCTGGACTCCAGCGATCCTTCCGCCTCAGCCTTCCAAGTAGCTGGAATTACAGGTGCGCGTTACCACGCCTGGCGATTTTTTGATTTATTGTAGAGATGAGGTCTTGCTGCCCAGGTGGGTCTCAAACCCGCAGGCTCAGGCAATCCACTCACCTCAAAAAAAGAAACAAATGAGCTTTTTATATTTAGTGTTTCCATTTCCTGTTTTTTTAAGTGTATCAATCATAGATTTATATAATCTTATTTTATAAACTGTTGCCCAGTCTGATTATAAAACAATAAAATCTTCATATTTACTTTAACCTATACTGACATTTAAAAAAAAATATTTGTAGCCAGGCTCAGTGGCTTAGTCTGTAATCCCACACTTTGGGAGGCTGAGGTGAGTGAATTGCCTCACCCCAAGGGTTCGAGACCCGCCTGGGCAACTTGGCGAGACCTCATCTCTACAATAAATAATAAAAAAAATCAGCCAGGCGTGGTAGCGCGTGCCTGTAATTCCGGCTACTCCGAAGGCTGAGGCAGAAGGATCGCTGGAGCCCAGCAGGTGGAGGTTGTGTGGCTGGGAGCGGCCACTGCACTCCAGTCTGGGTGACAGAGTGAGACTCCAACTCAAAAAAAAATCAAAAAAACAAAACAACAACAACAAAAAATTGTGTATCTATTTAAAATATGAAATAGATATTTATGCTTTAAAGCATGAAATAAATTTTATAAAGTTATTTATGTAAAATGTTTACACAATTTTATCAAATAGTTTTTTTCTCCACAGTTTTTCTCCTTTAAGTCTAGAATTTCAAATATGTAATTTAGAGTATTTAATATTGTCCCCTGATTACTAAGGACCTATACTCTTTTTATTTCTTTTTTTTCACTTTCTTCACAGTGCATAATTTAAATTGTCACATCTTCATGTTCACTGTTATTTTACTCTATTTTGAAAAATTTGTTGCTAAGTTTATCTAGTGGAATTTTAATTATGCTATTTTTTGTTCTAGATTTTGTATTTGCTTTCTCAATTAAATTTTATATATTTTCTAAGATTACCCATCCAGTCAACCACTTTGTTGATCTTTTTTCATTAATCCTTAATAATTTTTTATAAGACCTGTGGTAAGTTCCTTGAATGTTAATTTCATTATCTGATTTGTCTCTTTCACTGATTCTATTGTCAAGTTTTTATAACATTATGGGACTCGTTTTTCTGTTTCTTCATAGGTTTAATATATTATATTTGAAATTTCTAAAAATTTGAATGGCCTGCTTTGTTGAGAGCCTAGATTTTGTTTGTTCTTTAAAGATTGTAGAATTTTATTCTAACAGGCAACAAAAATACTGTTGGAGCAGATTTCTCCATCAAGCTTAGTTGGGGCAAGTGGAGAGGAGCATTTTCCCTAGAGGTAGAGTAGTCATAATTCCAAGACATAGCCTTCAGAAGATGGTTTTCTTCAGGGCTTGCAGAGTCCCATCTTGTATAATGAAAGTACAGAAATTCCCATCCTGTACATGTAATTTGACAAGAGACACAAGGTGATCACAAGTGGATTGCTTTCATTTTTTTCTCTACATAATTATCTTCTCTCCAGTACTCTAACCCTCAAAATTCAACTGTTTCAACAGCCCTGAGCTGTGATCTCTATTTTCGCCAGTGAAATTTTTTTTTTAAATACATATTTTTGTTGCTTTAAGAAATATTTCTCAAACAGATATCTGTGGAATTCTGGGGTAACTTAAAAAGATTCTTGTAAGCTTGCAATTTATTTTCAATATTTCTACTTGGCCTAAGTTTGAAAAATAATTCAATAAAATGCTAACTAAAATGAGCAAAAGCAAAACAATCTTCAGGTATATGTGAAGTTATAATATAACTGCAAATGTAGCTATAATTTATGAATAGCATATTTTTTTCACAACATGAAAGTTCTCACAATATCAAGGAAGTGGAAGAATATAACTTGTTCCTTTTAAAAAATCTGGTATTTCCCAAGAGTTTCATAAAACTGAATAGGTTCATGGATCAGTTTTCTTTTACACAAAAGTAATAGGCAGATTTCAAGCATTTCCAAAAAGAATATGTTGATTCCAAAATTTGATCAAAACATTTAGGCCTTACATTTCATCGGACAAATAAATCTCCACTTGAAAATGTACTAAAATTGTGACACTTAAAATGTCTCACTTGGATATATTGATATCTTCAATCATATTCAGAGCTAACTACCACTGATAATCCTTCCAGAGCCATATGAAACAGATCATTTTCTCTGTAAACTGGAATACTTTAAAGAGTGAAAGTGTAAACTGGGATTGTCACAGATAAATAAGAAGGTATGTTCACTTAGTCATGGTCTTAAATGGCACAGTTAACAGTTCAGTTTTTTGTCTAAAACAATAAGGGCATTATATTTCTATTTTCTTTCCTCATTTTTATATTTAACATGTCAAAAATTGTTTTTGTCATGCTTACAAAATGTACCTAATCTTTCAAGGTATTTCACTTCTAGTGCTTCCATCTTAGCAGAAAAGATACATATTTCTCATGTTGACTACTCTAACAAGTCTTGCACCTACTCCTTAGTTCCTCAAATACATACTCAACGAAACCACAATAGTGTCACTTAAATGTACATAAAATTATGTTAAAATGTCTATTAGAATCCTCTGATTATTTTCCATTGCAACTTTTTTAAGTAATTTTTTTATTATGACTCACAAAGTCATGGCCCTAAACAAGTTTTCATTTTAATTTTTCATGATTGTTCTTCTCAAATGCTGTGATCTAGCCCAACTGATCATTATATTCTATAGCCACACAAACTCTTTCCAGGCACAGGTTCAATGCTTCTGTTTTGTCAACTGTCAGGAATGCTCTGCTTCCACTCTGATGTATATCTCTTCAATTAGGTCTGAGCTTAAATATTACATCTTCTGAGAAATTTTCTCTGACACTTTACTTAAACAAACTCTTCATGCAGTCTCATAACTTTTCTATCTGTCTTTATTTTTCTTTACATTATTAGTAGTAGCATAATTGCAAATACTTACTTGACTTCTTAATCTTTCTCCCTTATTATAACACAAAGTCAGTGACGTTAGCATGCAATTCTATCTTCTACCCATAATACTCTGACATCACACAATTTCAAGTAAATAGTGGGATCTTATGTAGTATTTGTTGACTGCTAAGCAAAATGAGATGTTACAAAACCTTGATTTATTTTCATTCATCTCTCATGAAGTATATGAAATTTAGTTCAGGGAGAACTATTAAAGCTTAGTTAGTCAAATATTTGACTTCACTGAGCCTCCCTCTGATATGTTTCCAGATTAGCAATATCATCTTCCCACACAAAGACAGACCAGAGAAAAGCAGAATGAATAGCCTTCTCTCTGAAAATGAATAGTATTTTTTTCAAAGCTAGGTGAAACAGTCCACATAAAATCCAGAGTTGACTATGAACTTCAGGAGTTTGTCTGTTTCTTCTGCATTGTCAGTGCTTTTCAAATGCCTTGGGCTCTGGAAAAGAACATAGGAGATTTAAAATGCCAAGGAGAAAGACAATTTCAGTCATGGCTACCAAGATAATGGCAGCCTGTTGACACTTAGCTTCAACTCATTTTTCTAGTTAAAATTTAGTAATTAATAGGCATTTGGACTAGAGCCTAAAAATGTAAATACTGATGATACTGGCATAAAAAATAGACATGTACACTAATGAAACAGAATAAAGAGTCCAATATAAACCCAAATGTTTCTAGTCAATTGATTTTTTACCAAGATGTTGAGATATGAAGTGAATGACTCTATGTTTTTGCTTCACTGCTAGATCAGGACAAAAGTTCTATCTCTTCCAAGTTAGAGAAAACCTCAACTTTCCCAGATTTGGGCCATGCTGGTATCAATCCCAACTTAGCTTATTTTCTTAAAGTTTGCACAATTTTCCATTTATTTTACAAATTTTTCCTTAGCTCCGAATGACAAAAGTTTTTAGTTACTGTATTTGGTGTGTTTATTGTTGAATTGGCAGTCATTAATTATAATGCAATTTACTATACTTTCAGTTTCTTATAACACTGACTTTCCACTTAAAAATGATGTATGCCAACAGCAATACTCTAAAAGCAGTGAAACTGACATTTTGCCAGGTAGAAGGATAAACTTTCCTTTTATATCTCCTAAGCTATGTAGATGATACAGAGTATGCTATTTTAATATGTAAATTAGAAATGAATAACCTTAAGCCTTATTCTACTAAATGTGCCAGAATTAGTTGCTAATCTTTTTTAGAATCTGAAAGTCTTTGTTCTTGGGTTAATAATTAATTTAGACTTTCATATCTCTAAATGAAAGATTAGGACATTTCCTGTTTAAGACACCACACTTATTCTCTAATATTAGAAATCCTTTTAAAATATGCCTTCTGCAACATGATTAGAAATTTGTTGAAATATGTTACTGCCTATCCTTATTTTCATTTAGGATGTCCTTACACAGTCTTCTCTCTATCTTGAATGGAAATTAGGAAATTTTCCCTTCACTTCTGAAATTTGGTAATTAAATACTGATGATACTGGCATAAAAAATAGACATGTACACTTATATCAAAGCATATACAAGATTTAATGCAAATGGATTAAATATTTGAATGTAAAACCTTAAACTTTAAAATTACAATAAAGACATAGGAGAAATGTTCCATTTTATTGTTATGAACAATAATTTTCTGTATATGACCCCAAAAGCACAAGCAGCAAAAGTAAAAATATACAAATGATATTACATCAAACTGAAAGACTTTTGCACAGCGAAGAAGCAATCAAAAGATTAAGAAGATAAATTACAGAATGGGAGAAAATGTTTGTAAACCATGCTTCTGATAAAAGGTGAGTATCTAAAACTTATGAGAAAGTTAAGCAACTTAATGAAAAGAAAACAAATAACAATTTTTAAAAATTGATATAAATGCCAGAATAGAAATTTCTCAAAATAAGAAACACAAACAGTCAACGGGTGTATGGGGGGAAAAAAAGTTCAATATCACTAGTTATCAGAAAAAAGCAAGCTAAACTCACTATGAGATGTTACCTCCCACTTACTTGTTAGAATGGCTTTTATCAAAATGATAATATTGGAGAGGATGTGAAGAAAAGGAAGCCCTTTTACACTGTTGAGGATATAAATTAGTTCAGCCATTAGGAAAAATACTATGAAGGGAGGTTACTCAAAAAATTAAAACTGGGACTAATTCCAGTACTGAGTGTGTGTATATGTGTGTGTGTGTATACACACACATATATATACATATATATGAAATCATATAAATGAAAACCGTATGCCAAATAAATATCTGCACTTTCATTTTCATTGCAGCATTTTTCCCAATAGCCAAGATATGGACTCAACATAGTCTCCATCAGTGGATCAATGAGTAAAGAAAATGTGGCATGTATACACAATGGGGCATTACAGAGTCATAAGGAAGAATGAAGAATTACCTGCATGACTGGAATTGAAGGACATTATGTCAAGTGAAATAAGCCAGACATGGAAAAACAAAGTTTGCCTGTGTTCACTGACATGTGAGAGGAAAACAACAACAACAACTTGTGGAGACAGAGAATCAAATGATGGTATAATGGTTACTAGAAGTCGGAGGGGGGGAGATAAAGAGGGATTGGTTAAAAGGTAACTGAAAAGAGTATTGTTATCAGTTTGATTGCATCAGGGTTGAATACAATTTGCTTGTTTTTCAAAGTATTTACAGCATAAATATGTTTGATTATACAATGCTATTATGTTTGCTTCTAAAGTAATAGTGAGAATGATTTTACATAAGCCCTATTTACAATTTAAATTGTTTAATAAACTTGTATCTATAAATGCACATCTTATAGCAATCAAAGATGATATATATAACAAAGAAATTTAGTTTAAAAATAAAATCTTCATAAAGTAATATAAATGTATTTCTGTTTTACTGATTTCTGTTTTTAACATGTTTTGTGAGAGATGTTATTCTAAGTCTATTGTCAGTGAACTGAGCAGGTCCATATTGACAACTCCATGTTCTAAATTACTTAATTGGTGATGAACTATGATTGCACTAAAAAGTTCAAATGAGATACTTTATCTTGTCATTCATTTTAAAACATAGGGAATTGCCATGGCCAATTCTCCTGGAAGTTTTAAAAATTAAGTGCTAATGCCTTGAAAATAAAACATCTCTAATAGCAATTACCATCTTTATATTTCCAAATGTGATTTTCTTTAGGGATAAAAAATGTTTTTTTGTTGTTGTTCTCAGGAGCAAGTAAATTTACAAAGTGGGGCCTTTTTTGAGATAAACTATACAATTTTATTGATTTTGGAGTGGCTTATTTATAATTGTTCGATTGCCTTTATTTAATACCAAATAATAAACAAAAAGACTGAAAGAAAATAATTTGTAAATGCTTATTTTACTATCTGTTCATTTCTTTCAAATAGTTAAATCTGATGAGAAGGAAAAACTTCATTGTTGTGTACTGTAGTAGGTTTTCTTCCCAATGATCTAGTTCTAGATTTTTCTCATGCTTTTCGTGTACATCAGGCATGATGGTGAAATAAAAGTCAGAGTCACTATTCTCAGAGTCTTGCCCTTTATAGAAAAGGAAAATTCTGTTGACGAGATCAGCTTTGGCTTATGGAGATCTTCTCATTGCCTAGTCTGAGATCCAATAAATCTGGCTCATACCACTTTCATTAGTCTTATTGAAAAATCACACAATATTCAATACCACATCATTAATATCATAAGACATGGTTGTTTGAATCTTTAATACAAAGAGAAAATTCAAAGTATAATTTTAAAAATTAAATGCATGCTTTTCACCACATTGGGTAGTGTTTGTGAGTTAAAAGACATGTGAAGGAGAAAATCCTTCTCTGATAGAAATGGTAATAACATTGCTTATATCTGTCTGAATGCCTAAAAAGCTATTTTTATTTTAATTGAACGAGTGTGAGGTATAATAACAATTTAGATTGGGGGACTGTAAGGCGGAGTGCCTGGAAGAAAGAGAATAAAATATGTTCATTGATAGTGTTAGACTACCAGTTAAGTGAGAGGTATCATATTTGTAGGGATTAAAAAAAAAATCATTTCTTGTAGTTGTTGGTTAAATGATTTGGAAAGACTTCCCCATGAGAATAATTAGAATTGCTACACAAATTGTTTTTTAGTTTTTACTTGAAGAAATTTAAAAATAACAAGACAGCAAAGAAATCTGTAGTCAATCTTTAGAAGAGAAAAATTCAGAAAATAGAGTTAAATATTGGGCTAAATTTTCCCCAGGGATATCTGATAAAAATAAAAATCTTACATATTCAGACTGCATAAAAATTAGCACAAGGATAATCTAAAACAAAAAACAATATAATCACCAAGAGAAAGCTGATGTAACTATTATATTTTCATACAAAGAATACTCCAAGGGAAGAAACATTACTAAAGATAAATTGGCATTTAATAATGACAGGGGTCAAAGCATCAAGAATATATTCTGCATATGAAAACACTTAATAACATTTTCAAAATAGAAACCAAACATTCCAAATTAATAAAGAAGAAATACAGAAAGCACAATGACATTGGGAAACTATAACATACTTCTCTCAACTGCTAGGGAAACAGGCAAAGAAACAAACAAACAAAAATACTGAAGATAGGAATAAATTTAACTAAAAGGTTTGGTTGTATATATATGTGTCTGTATATATGTATATATGTGTGTGTGTGTGTGTGTGTGTGTGTGTATATATGCATATATATACACACACACACTTATATAGAATATTTACACTCCAAATTAAGATAACTCATTGTTCTATCAAACGTACTTGGAAAATTTACAAAAAGAAAAGAAAAGAAGAGAACTGTATGCAAAGCAATTTAAAACCCCTCTAAAGTACTTAAGTTTTCAAAATAATGTAGTATATGTTCTTTGATCACAACATAGTTCTTGTTATTGCTATTAATAAAAATAATAATAAAACATCTAAATAAATGCAATTAAACAATATAAAATTATCAAAATAGATTTTAAAGATTGAATTGAGATGATGCAGTATGATATATTAAATATGTGAAGCTAAATCAGTGGTTAGAGGAAATGCATACTCTTAAATTGCATTTATTAGAAAAGAAAAAAGGCCTAAAATCGGTTAACTAAACTTTCATTTAAGGAAAACAATAAAATAGCAACAAATCAACATCAAAAAACCTAGAAAGAAACATATATTATAGACCCACCATCAATAAATACAGCAAACATAAAAGAGAAAAAATCAGAAAAAAAGATTTTTTTAAAGACCAATAAAGCTAATAAATTGTTACTAGAAATCATCAAGAAAAAAAAGACATAAATAAAAATTTACTAATATCACACATGTAAAAGATGGTATTAATACTCTTGCCTTCAATATCAAAAGGAGAATAAGAAGATAAAAAACAATGCACAAATCTCAAGTTTATGTAATGGACATCATTTTCAAAAGTATAACTTCACAAAGACTGAAAAAATATCAATAGTCCAAATTTATCCTAAAAAATGTATTTTTTTTTAATATAAAACTTCCCACAGAGAAAATTCCAGGCTCATATGGCTTAACTGGTAAATTTTTCCAGGTAGTTAAGAAAGAAAAGAATACCAATATTGCATGAATAGTTTCAGAGAATATAAAAAGGTAACCCTTTCTGACTCTTTTTTAATAAATTCAGTTTAACCTGTTTCAATACCTAACAACCACAGAATGAGAATGTAAAATCTCAGAGCAAACTCCATGACTGTGAAGATAGATATGGTAATCTGTTGCATTGAATGTCTGATGGTCCCTCATGAACCACACTTCTCAGTATTTATGCTGTGTGGAGTGCCATCTTCTTGAGTCTGGCTTGGACTTAGGTAATTATTTTGCCAACAACATACAGTGAAAGTACAGTGCTTGTCCTGAACCTAGGCTTAGAAAGGGTCTGACAACTTTGACTTTTGCATTATTGAGGGCTTTGGACAACATATAATAAATCCATTCATCCTGCAGCAAAGACCACATCAAGAAGTCACATAGACAGGGTGTTCTGCCACTATGGAGGTGACAGATATGCTGTTCCATGAGTCCAGCTAAGCCCTGCCCCAATCAAACCATTATATGTAGGTACACGAAGAAATAAAAACTTCCTGGCTATTAATACGTTCAGTCCAGACTGCAGAACAATGAGAACATAAAATGATTGTGTTTATTAAAACTCTTGAGCTTTGCAGTGACTTATCATGCTACAATTGCTAAGTAAAACAATGGGTTGTATCATATCTGAACAGTTCCACTCTTAAACAAACAACAGGCTGTAGATATGAGTCACTAAAATACATGTGCTGGAATGTTTTTAGCACTATTATTTATATTAGACAAAATCTAGAAAACACTCAAATATTCATCAGCAATAAAAAAGGATAAACATGTTGGTATATTTGCAGTACTGTGCCACAAAACAAAGGGATAGCTACATCCGACTACTTGAGTAAATTTCACAAATATCATGCTCTGCAATCAAAGTTGAACACAAAAGAGTGCCAAGTGATTCCATTTGCATAAAGTAAAAACACAGACGGATCTAAACGACACCATTAGAAGCCAGGATAGTGGTGATTTGGGGGAAGAAAGTATATGAATGGAAGGAAGCAAGGTGCGTGGTCTACATCTGTTCATTTTATTGTTCTGGGTACTGATAAGAGGGGTGTGTTGCATTTGAGAAAAATTGTTAAGCAGAACATTTATGTGCATTCCAATAAAAAGTTGAAAAGCTTATGAGATACAACTTTACATAGCCACAAGAACAGCTAAGACATTTTTAAAGACACAATGTAAAGAACTGACTGTATTAAATATGGAGGTTTATTACAGAATTCCAATAACTAAGAAATTGTATGTTAGCAAAACAATAAACAGACAAGGAAACAAAAAAGATTCAAGAAACAGATGCACAATTATAGAAACATTTGTGCACAAAATCACATTATGTTACAGGCAAAGTACATTATTTTCAATAAATTATGCTGTTTCAATGGGCTATCTATTAGAAAAATAATAATTGTATATCACAACAAAATGGAACAACTATAACATTGATCAATAACATAGATTATTACATTTATATAATAGTAAAAGTAAAATGGTACAAAAAAGTTAGAAGGCATATAAGATTCAATTTATGTAAAGATCAAAACCAGGCATGATTTACACCTAGTATTCGAAGTTAAAGTGTTGGTTTCTCTCTGGAGAGAGTGGTAGGTATAATGAATGCAAAAGGCATGCTTCTAGGAAGTTACAGGTATTTATAACATAGGTGTCTGATTGATGCTAATACAGTGAACAAAATTTATACTTAGTGCCTAACTTGCTAGCTATCCATCTATCTAGTGTGTGTGTGTGTGTGTGTGTGTGTGTGTGTGTGTGTGTCACTTCATTCAGAATATATAAAACCTAGTTTACAATCAATGTTATAAGTTCTGCTTCCAAACTCCTCTTACAAGAATATGATTTCATAAAATTATATGTAGCAAGTAGATCCCTCTAAATACAGTTAAAATAACTTCACAATACTAAAAGAGAAACTTAATCAATACCTGCTTTAAGCAAAATAATGCTTAAATAGTTACCTTTATTTGAAATAAGTGAGCAAGTTTCAGAGCAGGAAAAAGAGCAACAAGTGAAAATGTAATGCTGTATCATTCCACTTATGCAGCAGTGTTTATACAATGTTAATTTAAAAAAATTCCTGTGACAAATTTGATAACTACAACAGTTACTCATTATAAATCCTAGGCACAAGAATTAACGTTTTCTTTGTAACAATATCTTTAAAGCCACTGCACTGAGAATTCTAGGATCATTGGTCTTTCTCTGTTACAACATATTGTTTATGCATTTAGCATAGGTAGGTCTATGATGATGCTTTGGAATAAATAAAACCACAAGCACTTAACATTAGAGAATTAACATTATACAACAATTAAAATGAAAAGAAGCAGATACTACATCTGAATAAAAAGTCTGTGAGGACTCCTACAGCAAGTCAATAGTGTCACTGGCATGTGAAACATTGCATCAGAGTCAGCTAACAGTAAAGCCCAATCTGATTATTAGGTCACATTTGAAAGCGCTGTTAACCAGACTCCACATGAAAGAAAACAATGCGTTGACACTGCCTTATGGAATCCTTATGGAATGTTTTAGTGGTTATGAAGGTTTCAGGTTGTTATCCAGCTGAGATATGAAAAATGAAAGAGAAGAAGATAGAAATTAAAATGCAATGCTAAGCATAATTTGTTTTTGAACTGACAATCTGAAAGCACAAATACACTGTTCACAACACTTCCTTACCAGAATCTGTTTACTTTTTTTCTTTTTGTTTGTTTTATATTGTTTAAACTTTTGAAATCAATCTTTCTTCTTATTGGTATATTTAAGTCCCGGGTATTTACAGTGAGTATATTAAGTTACAGAAAAGTATTGTGTTAATTAAATAGATGCTTCAGAATAATAAAAAAAGGGAGGGGAGTTCATGGAGTCAGTAAACAGATTATGGCATCATTCTCTTACTCATATTACTATAGTACCATTTAATAATCAGAGGGATTCATTTCCTTTCAGACTCCACTGTCCACAAAATGAATAAATGATGCAAAGAAGAGGAATTTGTATGGCATATTTATAAGACATGAGATTCAAAATGACCAAAATATCTAGTGTTCTGTATGATTTGCAGGTTTCCTTCCTCTCTCTCTCTCTCTCTCTGTCTGTCTCTCTCTCTCCTCTCCTCTCTCTCCTCTATTCTCTCTCTTTCTCCCTCTCTCCCACCAAATTATATTTTGTTTTCTGTTGTATACCTTCAGATGAATGTACATTAGACTCACACACTTGTAGCATTATTAAAACTGGTTTATGATTTTGTTTTTATGTTACTAAAAATTCCCTGGAGAAATATTCATGAATGTAAAGAAGCAATTAATTAAAAAATTAAAATCTAAAAACAATTTAAGCTATGATGAAATAGGGTCAAAATAATTTACAAAAATAAGTTTCAAATGACATGAGGCATTGGAAAAGCTCACATTTTTCACAAAGAAAATATGCTAAGTACATACTATATATAAATTTAAATAGGCAAAAATTATTAAGAAGTTTGCTTGTTATCTAAGTTTTAAAGATCTTCGGATTATCTATAAATGAATTATGGAGACCGCCTTCATTTTGCAGTCAACCAGAGAGCTGTTGTGTTTTATTATTTTCTCCCTCAAGGTGGTAAAGCTTGCAGGGCACTTTATAATTCAATTATAATCATGCCTAAGAGTTTTAATTACATAAAACAGATGTGTTTAATTTTTGGATTTCTAATTTCTATAAGATAGGAAGAGAAAACCTCCCCTCTACAAAAAAAAAAAAAAAAAAAACGGAATTACCTTGGAGGGCTACTCCCTTGAAGTACATTGGAATTTGTTTTATCAGATCAAACTGCCAAGCAAAATTTTTATCTGGAAGTTTTGAGAAAGTTGCATGACAATTTGCAGAGGAAATATCCCGAGTTGTGGCAAACAGGTGACTGGTTCTTCTACAATAATGATGTTCCTGCCCACACTGCTCTGAGTATCCAGCATTTTGGGGCTCAAAATGGCATGACATCCATGCCCCACCCTCCTGATTCACCAGACCTTCCCCTGAGTGACATTTTTTTCCCCCAGATTAAAAAATGTGCTCAAAGGGAAACATTTTGCTGATGTGGAAGAAGTGAAACAAAAAACAGCAGAAACACTAAAAGTCAACAAATTGACAAGTTCAACACTTTTCCGAACAGTGGAGAAAGTGTCTCCATAGATGTATTGCAACAAACGAAGAGTACTTTGAAGGTGAGAGAAGTTTAAACATACAAGAATCGTTACACAATTTTTTATAAATAAATCCGGATTTGTGGGGAGTCCCCCCCATATACTTGAATAGACATGAATTTAAATTTTGGATCCTACTTTTCCTTTGAACTAAAAGAAAAGAAAACATATAAATGATACAGTGTTAATGAATAAGGAATTTAGAAAATTTTACTCTCCTCACTCCAAGTTCTCTAAGGAAGCCATCCTCAACAAGCTCATAAAAATATTTTGGTGGCTCAGCTTTGTCATGCTCTCCAGAATCCACACGTGTCACGGGTCTTCCCTTCAGCCTCTGTCGCCTTGTGACCTGCAGATCCTGGGAGTCCATAGGGAGTATGCCAGAACACCCAGAAATCGGGAGATCATGAATATACTGGACATGAGGTCTCACAAGTTGCCCAGTCTGATCTGGAGCCCGCGGGCTCAAGCAATTCACTGACCTCGGCCTCCTAAAGTGTGAGATTACAGCCTGAGTAACCGAGACCGGCCATCCTGTGCTTTTTTCTGATGAGAAAATGAGAAATTGCCATGTCTTGTGACCAGCTTTGAGATAGAAGAAAGAAGGGGAAGATGCAGCAAGATTACGACGAGGCAACCCGGTGTCTGAAGCCCTCTGCAAGGGAGATCTGCAGTGGGTCTCTGACTCTCGCCCCGGGGGCTGGGGCCCCCAGAATTGCAACCTGTTCTTCAGATAGAGCTCAACCATTGCCACTGCTGGGACATCGCAATGACTGGACAGTTACTGCACTTCAAAGAGTCCCGCCGCCGCAGCCCCTCCCCCCGCCACTGCGGCCGTCGCCGCCACTGCCGCCGTGGCCTCTGTGACGGGTAGCACATCACACCACCTGGGCCGAGGAGATCCACACCAAACCCTTCAGGGAAGATCTACGGGGATCGCTGCCACCTCTCCTGCGTCCGAGACTGTCCTGCCCTGCCGGCGTGGGGTTCCTGTTGCCTGCTCGGAGGCAGGCAGCCATCTTGTTCCTGTCCAGCCCCACCCCCTCTGGGGTGAGCAGCTGATATAGTACCACCTGCTGACGATTCAAGGTAACAACACCGAAACGGGAGAAACAAGCTTGATAAAGACATAGACCAGAGTGCTGAACGGAAGGTAATCTGAACTGTCCTTCACAGCAGATCAGGGGCAACTGACTCTAACTGCAAACTAATTTACCAGCTTGAAAAGAAAACTAGAAATCAGACCTGAAAGGACATTGGACTTAAACGAAATGTCTCAGAGTGTGCTTCATTGATTCTACTAGTTTAATGACTTAATTCTATTCCTACTGTATTGTTCCCTTTTTTCTTTTTTCCTTTCCCTTTTCTTCTCTTTTCTTCTCTCTGCAAATGATATCTTTGTATAGAGGAACAGCACACTAACAAGGTGATTGGTTAGCTTGTATGTTAGCATCACTATATGCTTTATTTTTATATTTTATTTTTTTGTATGAGAGTTGGTTCATCTGTAGCTGTGGTCTATTGTTTTTATCTGTTTCCGTATAGGCCTCTCTCTCTATTTGTTGGCACACTCGTTTGTTTCCCCCCTTACTCCTCAATCTCTCCACTCCCCTCTTCAACCCACTATCTGCTCCATTCTCTCCCCTCTGCTAACCACATTTTATTTCAGGGAGTAAACCTAAGCCCCACTGCACAGACAGATTCCAGGGCAGTGGGAAGTGGGTTCCACATTATCCACACACCTGTCAGCGAATACCAGGACCTGTAGACAGATTTTGAATCACAGCTCTCCCCTTAAGTACATCTCAAAACTGCAAAAAGGACCACCTCCAACCTACAGTGCAACTTCAGAATTGAACAAAGTAAGAGGACATACATAAACAGTAGGAGATTGAACAAACAAAGTAAAACCAATCCCTTTACCCCTGAATAACAGAACTAAAGAAGACGGTGACATGGAGGGAAGGAAAAAGTAGGGAGGGGGAAAAACCGCACAAATGAAGAAAAACCAAGAGAAGAATATAGGTCTTAGACAGACCCCTGGGAAATCAGACACTGAAAAAACAGATTCTGGAACACAAACAATGAAGAGCCCCAGAATGACTGGTTACATGCAACAAACCCAGACATCAAGACATTAATGGAGAGAATTTAAAAAATTGAGGAGAGACAAGAGGAAAATAGGAAGGAGTTGTTGTCAGAAATGTCAGCAGTAAAGAATAAATGAACAACAGACTAATAAGCATGGAAAGCAGAATCAGCCAAGCAGAAGAAAGAATCTCAGAGCTCGAAGACCAAAACACAGAACTAACCCAAACTGTCAAAAGCATAGAAAAGAAGATCAAAAAGACAGAGCAAAACCAGCAAGAGATGAATGATCACTTCGAGAGACCAAACCTAAGAGCAATTGGGCTTCCTGAGGCAGAAAGAGAAACAGAAGCCACACTGGAACAAACATTTCATGAAATCATTCAAGAAAACTTCCCTCAACTCATTAAGGATGAAAAAATTCAAACACAAGAGATTCAGAGAACCCCTGCAAGACAACAAATGAGAAGACCAACTCTTAGACACATAATAATTCGCCTAAACAAAGTAGCTATGAAAGGAAAAATCCTAAAGGCAGCAAGAGAAAAAAGCCAGACTACCTACCAGGGAAAATCAATTAGAATAGCAGCAGATTTATTCACAGAAACCCTTCAGGCCAGGAGAGCCTGGAGCCTTATCTTCAAAGTTCTAAAAGAGAAACAATTTCAACCCAGCCAAACTAAGCTTCATTAGTGAGGGAGAATTGAAATCTTTTCCAGATATCCAATCCCTAAGAATCTACGCTGCCACCAGACCACCTCTACAAGAAACACTTAAGAAAGTACTGAACACAGAAAAAAAAGAGAAAAGAACAACAGCATTCTTCACAAGAGTACAGGCAAAGGATTAAAAACACACATGAACCAACTCCAAAACCCAAAGAAAGACAACAAATAAACAGGAAAAACTCTGTAAGAACCTTATGACAGGGATCAACTCTTGCATTTCAATTATTAGCCTAAATATGAACAGACTAAATGTACCAATGAAAAGACATAGAATGGCAAAATGGATAAAATATCATCAGGCAACAATCTATTGCCTTCAAGAGACTCACCTCACTAGAAAAGACACCCACAGACTCAAAGTAAGAGGATGGGAAACAAACTTTCAGGCAAACGGAATACAAAAGAAAGGAGGAGTAGCGATCTTAATTTCAGACAAAATATCCTTCAAGCTATTAAAAATCAAAAAGAGCTGGGCTCGGTGGCTCAGCCTGTAATCCTGTGCATTTGGGAGGCTGAGGTGAGTAGATTGCCTGAGCCCGTGGGTTTGAGACCTGCCAGTGCACCGAGACCTCATCTCTACAGTAAATCAAAAAATCAGCCGGGCGTGGTAGCACATGCCTTTAATTCTGGCTACTCGGAAGGCTGAGGCGGAAGGATCGCCAGAGACTAGCAGACGAGGCTGTGGTGGCCAGGAGCAGCCACTGCACTCCAGTCTGGGCAACTGAGTGAGACTCCAACTCAAAAAAATAAAAATAAATAAAAATAAAAAAAAGATTCAGAAGGCCACTACATAATGATAAAAGGCTTAACCCATCAACAAGAAATATCTATCCTAAACATATATGCACCCAACATAGGTGCGTCAACTTTCATAAAGCAACTTCTTGGAAAACTAAAGAAAGATATTGACTCTAACACTATCATAACTGGGGACTTTAATACCCCACTCACAACCCTAGACAGATCATCAGGACAAAAAGTCAGCAAGGAGATCCGGAACCTCAATATGACTTTGGACCAAATGCACTTAATTGATACCTACAGAACACTCCATCCAAAGACCACAGAATACACATTCTACTCATCACCACATGGAACATATTCTAAGATCAACCACATACTCGGCCATAAAACAATCATAAGCAAATTTAAAAGGACTGAAATTCTGCCAGACACCTTCTCGGACCACAGTGGAATAAAAATAAACATTGACACCAACAAAGTCCCCCCAAACCCACAAAGACATGGACACTAAACAGCATGATGCTAAACAACTCCTGGGTTAATGATGAAATCAAAACAGGGATCAAAAGATACCTGGAAACAAATGAAAATGAAGAAACATCTTACCAAAATCTCTGGGATGCCCTGAAAGCTGTAGTAAGAGGGGAATTTATATCCCTACAATCACACATGAAGAAAATGGAAGGAACAGAAATTCACAACTTAACAAGCTACCTAAAGAAGCTGGAAAAGCAAACCACAAAAACCCAAATTTCAGCAGAAGAATCCAGATCACCAAAATAAAAGCTCAAATCCAGGACACAGAAGACAAAAAGATAACACAAGAAATCAATGAAATAAAAAGCTGGTTCTTCTAAAGGATAAACAAGATTGATGGTCCCCTAGCTAGACTGACCAAGAAAAAACGAGAAAAAAACCAAATAAGCACAATCAGAAACACAAAAGATGAAGTCACATCTGACCCTGGAGAAATACAAAAGATCATCAGAGACTACTACATACACTTGTATGGAAACAAACTTGAAAACTGTAAGGAAATGGAGGACTTTCTGACCTCACACAACCTACCTAGGTTGGAACAAGAAGAAATTGAGACCCTAAATAGACCAATAACAATCAAGGAAATCGACTGCGTAAAAAGAAAACTTCCTACCAAAAAAAGCCCTGGTCCAGATGACTTTCCAGCAGAATTCTACTAGACATTCAAGGAGGAGCCGATATCAATCCTACTGAAAGTATCCCAGGCGATGGAAAAAGATGGAACTCTCCCCAAATCATTTTATGAAGCCAACATCACATTGATACCCAAGCCAGGTAAAGATCCAACAAAGAAAGAGAACTACAGGCCAATATCTTTGATGAACATAGATGCTAAAATTCTCAACAAGATCCTAGCAAACCGGATTCAGCAATACATCTCAAAAATCATCCACCATGACCAAGTAGGCTTCATTCCTGGGATGCAAGGCTGGTTCAACATTCGTAAAACCATAAATGTAATTAAATACATCAATAGATGTCAAAACAAAAACCACATGATCATATCATTAGATGCAGAAAAAGCTTTTGATAAAATCCAGCACCCCTTCTTGATAAAAACCCTTGAACATCTAGGCATACAGGGAACATACCTCAAAATAGTAAAAGCCATCTACGAGAAACCCACAGCCAGCATACTCCTAAATGGACAAAAATTGCAACCAATTCCCCTGAAAACTGGAGCTAGACAAGGATGCCCACTCTCTCCCCTCCTGTTCAACATAGTATTGGAGGTCCTGGCTAAAGCAATCAGAGAAGAGGAGGCAATCAGAGCTATTCAAATAGGAAAAGAGGAAGTCAATTTATCTCTCTATGCAGATGATATGATTGTGTACCTTGAAAACCCAAGAGAATCTGTCAAAGGCCTCCTTACATTGATAAAGGCCTTTGGCAAAGTCTCAGGATACAAAATAAATGTACAAAAGACAATCGCATTTCTCTACACCAATAATAAACAAACGGAAACCCAAATAAAAAACACAATTCCATTCACAATAGCCACAAAAAAAAATGAAATACCTTGGCATCTTCCTAACCAGAGACGTGAAAGACCTTTACAATGAAAATTACAAAACACTGCTCAAAGAAATCAAAGCTGACACAAACAAGTGGAAAAATATCCCATGCTCATGGATCGGAAGAATCAACATTGTGAAGATGTCCATCTTACCTAAGGCAATCTACAAATTCAATGCTATACCCATTAAATTACCAACAACATTCTTCCCAGACCTAGAAAAAACAATACAGGAATTCATATGGAAACACAAATGTCCAAGAATAGCCAGAACAATCCTCAGCAAAAAAAAAAACAAAGCAGGTGGTATCACAATACCAGACTTCAAACTTTACTATAAAGCTACAATCATCAAAACAGTTGGTATTGGTACAGGAACAGGCATATAGATCAATGGAATAGAATTGAGATTCCAGAAGCAAAACCTCAATTTCTCAAACAACTCATCTTCGACAAAGCCCCCACCGCCTACCAATGGGGAGAGGAGAACCTATTCAGTAAATGGTGCTGGGAAAACTGGCTGACCACATACAGAAGATTGAAACATGACCCCTACCTATCCCCATGCACAAAGGTTAACTCCAAATGGATCAGAGACCTAAATGTAAAACCTCAAACCACAAGAACCTTAGAAAAGGAAGGAAATACTCTCATGGAAATCGGAACTGGCATCCAATTCCTGAACAATACCCAAAGTCCACAGATCTTAAGAGAAAAGATAGACAAGTGGGACTTTATTAAACTGACAAGTTTCTGCAAGGCCAAAGAAACTATCAAGAGAGCAGGGAGACAGCCTACAGACTGGGAAAAAATATTTGCCAACATCAGGTCTGACAAAGGCTTAACATCCTGGATCTACAAGAAACTCAAAATTACTGAAAAGAAAAAAACAACCCCATTATAAAATGGGCAAAAGATATGAACAGACACTTCACAAAAGAAGACATCCGAGCTGCCAACAAACACATGAAGAAATGCTCAGCCTCACTAATCATCAGGGAGATGCAAATCAAAACCACACTGAGATACCACCTAACTCCAGTCAGAATGGCAATTATCAACAACTCAAAAAATAACAGCTGCTGGAGAGGGTGTGTTGAAAAGGGAACACTTCTACACTGTTGGTGGTAGTGTAAACTAGTGCAAAGCACTAGCTTCCACTTTCTGTGGAAAGCAGTGTGGCGATTCCTAAAAGCTCTAAAAATTGACCTTCCATATGACCCTGCAATCCCCGTACTGGGAATATACCCTGAAGAACACAAATCACTCTATAAAAAAGATACATGCACACATATGTTTATTGCAGCATTGTTCACAATAGCAAGAACCTGTAAACAACCATGCTGCCCATCAAAAGAGGACTGGATTAAAAAAATGTGGTACATATACACAATGGAATACTACGCAGCCATAAAAAAGAACAAAATCATGAATTTCGCAGCAATCTGGATGGAACTAGAGTCTATTATACTGAGCGACCTCTCACAGAAACAAAGATCTGAATATCACATGTTCTCACTCATATAATGGACCTTGAACATCCAATGTAATACTATAAGAAAATGACTGACGGTACTGGGAAACTATGGGGGGGGATGGGATTAACAGTAGCAAATATCTGTCTGGGGATGGGATAACACCTCTTATCAACAGGGTGCCTGAATGAAACGTAATTGTACACCTAACCCTTAACTGTACCCCACAAAACCATAATAAAAAATACTGATTAATAAAAAAAAATATTTTGGTAATCCTGTTAGACAGCTTTCTCTTCAATATGCTAAGAAAGGAGACTGGAAAGTTTTCCGGTAACTTCCCATTATTTCTCTAACTTTCCATTTGTAATGCCTTCCTAAATCAAAACTCCATCACCATCTAAAAGAATCAAGAAAGAGTTTTGCAGAATAAACAAGAAACAAATTGCATGTTGAAATGAGATCTTCAGGGTTGAAGGTGGGATCTACTGGGAGGTGTTTGAGTTGTGGGGACAGATTCTCATAAGTGACTTGGTAACCTTCCTGGGTTATGAGCGAGTTCTTATTTATTTAATTAATGTGAGAGATGGTTGTCAAAAAGAGCCTGGCCCATCTTCCTCTCTCACTTCTTCTCATCTCTTTTGCTTCCTCTCTGGATATGTGACATATCTGCATCCCTTCACCCTCCTCCATGCTTGAAAGCTTCCTGAGGCCTCATTAGGAGGAAATGCTTGCATGATTCTTCTTGTATTGTCTGCAGAACCATGAGCCAAATCAGCCTCTTTTCTTTTAAGTTACCCAGTCTCAGATATTCCTTTATAGCAACACAAAGTAGACTAATACATCAACTATGTAAAATGAAATCAAACCAAACTAATAAATACATAGAGTCTACTTTTTAAATATAATTTGCTTGACATAGCACTGGTCCTAATGATGCTCTCAGAATAAAGCCTAAAAAACAATTTTTCCTATCTATCCCTTTATAGGTCTTCATAATGTAAATTTCTATATTAAAATTCTGAAAATTATTTCTGTGAATAAATCTATCTATATCTTTTTAAATATTCTCTTAAAACTATTGTTCAGAGAGCTTTATGTTTTAAGCATTTTTCAATCCAGTCATACCAATATTTTCCAGACAATATCTTGAGAAATTCTTTGATGTAAATAACAGATAAGGTAATTGTATGCCAACCTGTTATTTTTAATTTAACTTTTATGCTGAATTAAGCTGTAAGGATTATAGTTTCAATAATCAATAAATATGTGCTTCATAACTTTGGCATTTGAGCACTTTTTTACACTAGAGAATATCTATACTATAAAATATTTATAAACACTTCATTATTTAGTAATCTTACAACTGAGATAGAATTTTTTTTTAAACACAAATGTTTGCAAAAATTAGTTCAAATGGTTTAGGAATTTTGTGAATTAATTCCCATTTGCCTACATTAATATATTTAGTCATTCAGTACCTATGGTTCAGTCATCTTAGCAGGCAAGAAGATGAAATAATAATACTAAATGCAATAATAATTTGTCATTAACATTTATAGAGTACTTTCTCCTCCTTTCACACATATTATTTTAATTTATCGTGAATACTGTCCTATAAGGTAGATTATCAATGTCCCTGTTTCCCGCTGGAAAAAAATATGAAAGCTCGGCAATTTAACCAATGTCTCATCTCTACTAAAATACATGACTGAGAGTTAAACCTTGGCAGTTTGGTTTTAGAGTCTGTGCTCTTAACTATATTATGCCATAGAATTAGTAATATAGAGAATTAGGCAGGCTTTCCTATTGAAGCTAAGTCCACTGAGGTAGCATGCATATTAACAGATATGGTAAATTAAGTGGATGGTGACAGTAAGAGATAAATGAGAAGTAAAAAGTGAACATATATGAGCTAATGAAACAAGTGAGAAATTCATTGTTGGATCCATTCGACTAGCCTGGTAGAAGTCATCCCTGTGGACATATCGAACAAGAATAGATAATACTGGTGTAAGCTCCAGAAAGAATTTAAGGAGAAAATATAATAAGTTGACAGAATATAAGTTGAAATAAAGAGGATTATGCAAAGCAAGAAGATGCAGTGAACAAGACTAAACCTTAGGAAAATTAGCAATTAATCTATGATATTAAAGAATAGCTGTTCTTTTTGCTAATGTCCCCAATGAACAGTCAACATTAATCAATCTGTTGTTACTGCTCATTTTATAACATGAGTGGGTTATATGGGGGAAAATATCAACATTAAAATAAATACATTTTTTAAAATTATATAACAGATTTGGGATGAATTGTTATTTAATTCAAGCCACTATCACAAATGTAACTTATAAGAGAAAAGAGTAGCATTTCTTATCAATTGGATCCTCTTTGTTAAGAATCAGATCAAGCACACTGAAGCTGTGATCTGCGACTGGTTGGGGAGCAACCACGGAATGAAGAAAAGTGTGTTCTCAGGACTCAGCACACTCATGCATTCCTTGCATAAAATATTTTATTGAAGTGCAAAGTATCTTAGAGAAAATTGTTCATGAAAGTCACATTTTTAACCACAAAGTAACATAAATTCAAATCTTTTCTAATTTATTTTATTAACTTTATAAAAATAGACAAAGTTGTAAAAATTATCATGAATATGAAGTTAGAAATGTACCTTGAAACTTCACTTCATTATACTTTAAGCTATGAGTTAAGCCTTTTCTCTACTGTAACTCTTCACTTCATCTACACATTGCCATTTGTACTTTTGAGTGTGCCTAAGTGTGAGGAAAGGCCATGAAAGTGTACCACACTAATCAGATATGTCACTCTTCTGACTACATAGCCTTCTAGATGTAGCCAACAATATGGAGTGGGGACACACACACAAAGCGGAATTATCTTTTGGAGGCAGGTTCCTTACAGTGCATTCAGAATTTGTTCTCCCAGATCAAACTGTCAACCAAAGTTTTTATCTGGAAGTTTTGAGAAGGTTGCATCACGATTAGCAAAAAAATGATCTCAAGTTATGACAAACAGGTGACTGATTCTTTCACCATGACAATGCACCTGCCCTCACTGCACTTAGTGTTCAGCAGCTTTTGACCAAAAACACATGACACCCGTGCCTCACCTTTTTACCCGATCTTGTCCTGAGTGACTTTTTGTTGTTGTTGTTTATCTGGATGAAAGAAGTCCTCAAAGGGAACATTTTGTGGATGCAGAAGAAGTGAAACAAAAAATGGGAGAAGCACTAAAAGGCATCAAAACTGAATAATTTAAGGACTGTTTTGTGTAGTGAAAAAGTGTCTTGATAAGTATATCACATAAAACAAAGAGTACTTTGAAGTTTACTGAAGTTTAGACATGTAAGAATAAATACACAATTTTTATAAACAAATTCTGTTATTTATTAGGTCTCCACTCATAGTTTTATGTTTTTGAACAAGTGACCATTCCATTTCCTAAACTATAACACTCTCCATTCAATTCCAGTGCTTCGGTTTTTTTTGCAGTGTGTGCTTCCTACACTGAAACGTGCTGGAGTATACATTCATGGAAAGCCATGTCTGCTATTAATTGGACAAAAACAACACACTCTTTTTTTCTTCATAGTTCTAGGAATACCTTTGCCCTCTCCTCCTTATCAGTTTAGCTCCTTTTTGATTATTGAAAGATAAAGAATCCTTTCATAAATGTAGCTTGGTATCCAAGCTTTAATGTTGCATTTTAGAACAACATTCCTATCTTTAATGTTGCATTTTAGAACAGCATTCCTGTCTTTAATGTTGCATTTTAGAACAACATTCCTGTCTTTTTCTTCTATATTGTGAATTTGAAACATCTGGTTTGCATTGTTCCATCTTGTCAACCATTCTGTTACTACCTGCAGTGTCTCTTTAAGGAATACTATGTTTTATTCACTTTTGAAGTTTTTTTTTCCAACTGAGAGAAGCAAAGATCAATTCAGTGAACTTTACTAAATAGTAATTATGGTGAGAAAATAATATTCCAAAGTATGGTTGGATTAACATCAGTAATTCTTTGAGCAGCTGTGTCAAAAAGGTTAGTGTTGGAATGTGTGAATCTAAGCTCACACTGTGAATGAGAATATGACGTCTTCTTAGGTAGTGTTTGAGATAACCGCTAGCTTATATAAACAAGGAAAAAATTCATGTTTGGGATAAAGACAAGGGGATAACTAACATATCAATAGTATAAGATTAATCTACTCCTTCATTTCATGTAACATATTAACAATTAGTACTTGGGTAAGAAAAGTAAAAGTAGCTAGATATCAAAAAGTACATTGTTAATTGGAGAATTTCTTTTAGTGACTATATTTTCTTAAACAATACTTCCAGAGTGGGAAATATTAGAAGAATTAGAATACTTTACATAAAAATGCAATATTAATAGAAGATATGATTAGTGGCTTTGATTACTAAATCTCTTTGGTCTATAAGTAATCTCTTTTACAGGAAATTGGACATTGGCGAGTGTATCATCTTTTTTCAGTTTGAAGGAAATCAAAGAGAAGATATCAGATAATACAGGTTAATCATTGTTCTGCTTTAAAATCAGATAATTTGGTAGTGAGCTGGCAAATTATCTTGTTCAACTATGTAAGTATATAAGTGAAATAATCCAGGCCTGGAGAAATAAATGGATAGGTCAAAGCTGGTTGACAATGGCTGTTTTACAACTCTAGGTTCAGGGAAGTTAGTATGCCATGCTGCTACCTGTTTGTTTTTCTGATACCCTGATCCTATATAACACAACAAATATGTTTTTAAAGCAAACTCTAGAAAAGACTCTACTAGATTGGGGGAATTCATCATTCTATGAAGGTGATAGGAAAGAAAGATTTATCTTTCCCCAGCAAGTGGGAGATAAGACAGAGAGGATTGTGGGAGAAGGAGGGAATGTTTTAGCAGCAGATTGAATTCATTCTCCATGAAGGCTTAAAACACTGCAGATTTGCTGCAGTGACTTCTGAACAAAATTTGGTCAGAGCAGAACTCTGTTGGACCCCAATTTTTTTTAAAACCTTACAGAAATCAGCATGACTTTTGCTTCATAGACTCTGTAGGTATTGGATGGCTTTCTGAAAGGTTTAAAAAAAAAAAAACCAAAGGTGTTACCTGTGCAGGGCTATGGTTCAGAAAAGGTGGGTCTCCTACTGTGCATGGAGAGATCTTGCTGCATAAGCTCCATATAGCAGCATTTCAATTTTAAAGCAATCTGTGAGCTATGTTATTGTAAGATTTCCTTATTCCTCACACATTACCTAATCTAAACCAGTTGCTAACACAGAATAATTCACTCGACATACAGGAATGAATAAAATATAAATGTAAATATGTAGATAGCTATATATACATTTTATGCAGGGTAGAAAGTATTCGTGTTTATTTTTCAATGAAATTACAGATAATATATTGTGTGAAAGATTGCTAGAGCCTGAGAAACATACAATGACAGATCTTTACTTATTTTTGAAATAAAACTTGTCAGACTTTAACAGTATTCTATGAACTGAATTAATTTTTTATGCTCTAGCACCATTTTTTTTTTTTTTTTGCCAAAGCAAATGCTTGTCATTACAAAAGACTTATTTATTTAAAGAAATATTTCTTATATGGGAAAAAGTGAATTACTCCTTTTCTGACAATATGTGAGTTTTCTGCATTAAAAAAAACCCCACCACAGTCTGATAATTTAGTATGATTATACCCATAACTCTTTAACCCAAAAAATATTCCTTAGCAATACAAGTAGATACCAATTTATTGCACAGGTATGAAAAAGCATAATCTGCAACTTGAGATTTGATGATAAAAGTAGTAGTACATGCTTAAGAAAAAAAAATTAAAAATATGAACAAACTATCAAATAGTAATAGCATTATATGTATAATTTGACTAATAATGGAAAAATAAAAATGAATGCTGATTTGTCATAACAAATTAGATTTAGATAAAACAAGCAAATCTCATAACTTTTCTTCTTTTTAATAGTATAACTATCATTATCTATAATTAATCATCACCGTTGTAATATCAGCTAAAATAAGTTTAGTATTAGCATCTAGTATTGTAACAAACTGAAAACTTAGTATCAAAGTAAAAATTTAAATAAATTAAAAAGTATAATTTTAAATTATACTTTATTTATAATATTTTATGTATTTGAACTTCAAGTACAAATAGATATCAAAAAAATGATAGCTGACAGGAAGATTTTTCATTTCTTATTTTTGCATTTCTTCTGCACCTAACACCAATTCTTAATAAGTCAAACTAAAGCATTTTTTAAAAAAGAATGTTATATTTTTATAAAAATTACAATACTGTTAACATGCTGATAAAAGAGGAAGAATAAAGATTTTATAATGTGGTCACAGAATAAAGTAATAGTGAATAAAACTGATCAATTCAAATAATCTCATAAACGTGTTATAATTTTTTATAGATTCTCAGCTTTTTACAACATGTAACATAATTTTCAGTATTATTTTTAAAGTTTTGACTATATTGTGAATATTTTCAGGGTTTCTGTCTCTGTTGTTTATATAGAGTTACTCATATTATTTCTTTCATAACATTTATCTTTCCTAGAATGATTGCAAGTATATTTAAATTTTGCAAGCACCCAAGCCCTTACTTGTACCAGAATATTATATTTGATTCTGCTTATGTAATATGCAATTGCACTCAAAATAGTTATTTCTGTATACTACCTGACACAATCACTACATTATATTCATAGACGTCTATTTCTCTGTCTCAAAACATTGTGATATCTATCATATCATTGGCTAGCTTAAATTATTACAACAAAAATATGTTTAAATAATTATCAAATGCAAAACTACTCTAAATAATTGCATTTAATTTAGAGGGTGTGATTTGTTATACATCTTTCAAAAGGGTCATCTATATTAAATTTTATGGTTGGCGAAAGTTTAAATTCAAAGTTTCTTTTCTGTGCAGGAATATTATTTAGATAATTCAAAAATCATTTTTAGTTCATTTATTTTGCCCAGCAGCCTGTTTCTCTTCCAGCTTCACACTCAAAATCCTCACAGATGCCTGGAGACTCTGGCTAATAGGTAGGAAATAGGTGAGTACATGTTCCAGAAGACTTATTCACTGGATGATTGTCAACTATAACTAAGCCTATCCACAAAGAAGATTCTGTATGTCTGTATGCTGGGCTATGCTCTAAAAGCATTAAAATGTGGACTCAACAGTATAACTGACCTGGATCTTCTGTTTGGGGTGTGGAGAAAATATCTACTCAGGGAGCTCCATTCACCATTACAAAAGATGATGGGTGTCCACAGAACGGTTCTGCTATTCTCTGGACTTCGTTCATCTATGCTCTATGGTTGGTCCATAAGAAAAGGGATAAAGGTCACTATGACTTGGAGAACTCCACGTTGTGTGGCACTGGTTCTATAAGTATGACACATCAGCTTTTTTCTTTATTTTAAAAAAAGTAAACTTAAAAATTATACAGGTGAAACAAAAAGTGAACAACCCCTTCACCACAGAAACAGTTCTGCTGGTGGCAAATATTAAGACCTGAATAAAAACGCATAGGGCATAAGAATGTACAAAGAACATTGATATTTATGGAAAGAATTTTAGGCTAATTAACTGTGCTCCCACTTTACTAGCTTTTAACAAAATTTTTTGTTCTACTTGAATAGGTTCTAATTTTGTACAAACTTTATTTGCTTAGTTAATTACTTTTGCTTCTGAAGTTATTTCTCTAAAGAAATCACTAGCAGTTTGGAAAGCATGCTGTGCCGAATTGTTTTGACATATGTGGGTAGAAAAAATGATGCTGAAAATATCAAACAAATGCCTTTAGTTCGTAACATTCATCCTTAAACATCTGTTATTACAATTGGTATTGCAACAGAATGCAAACAAATTTCTCACTTTTGAACCTCACTAGGTTTGAAATGTATAAAATTTATAACAAATCAAATGTGCCTCTGTCTCAGTTCCTAAGAATGCTTTGTCCAGGCTCACCAATAGCCCACTTAGAATACATAAGCCTCTATTCAAAATTTCTATTAAATTCTGGGTTTATGATTTGAAGAGCTTGCTTCTTGTTATACTCTTTAATTCAGCATTCTAGTCTTGCTTTTTGACCATCTTAAATGACAGCTTTTAAACATCACAAATACTGTTATTCCTTATACATTACTAGAGGACCATTATCTCAGTTGAGTGCTTGGAAAACAACTACACTATATTTACTGACTTTTGACTCAGGACTGTGAGTTGTGTTTTGCCCTACTTTAGCAGCAGACTTTACAGTCTTTTCTTTCCCCCCACGGTATCTTAGAAGATTCACTTTTCTTTGTTGATAAAACATACAGAGCAAATTTCCATCCAAGTTATTTTATCTCCTCTAAATCTACCCCAAAACCAGAAGCATGAACTTTGGCTTGGTCTATGACTCCAGCACTTGCAATAAGTAAGTTCAGAGCTGGTGGTGGGGAAGCAAACAGGCAGGACTGGAATGACAATGTCTCCCCTGCTGTCCTTACAAAGTCACTGCCTGAACACACAATTTAAATGTGTTTTGTAGGTCTGTGACAAGCCATAAAGTGTTATCACTTCTTATTGCTTTTCAAGGCATGTAGAGCAGTGTCCAATAAGGGTAGTACTCAAATCCTCAATTAATAAACTCAGCTAGGTAAGTTAAGGAGGTTTTGCTGATTAGTGATATCACAATAACCACAATAATTAAATAAGATGTTCGATAATTTACTATAATGTCTGTGATCTCAGCATCAATCTATCATTCTGAGTGTTTTAAATCTTCAATTGTGAATTTGACAAATTTATTAAAAGTAACCTAATAAACACTAAGTCACTCAAATCACTCAAAATTAAATATCACATAGAACATTCAATAGTATATCATTGTAATCTCTGAAGCATTCTAGATTGTTTTATTTTTAACTTACTATTAATATGGAAACTCGTTATTGTTTCACAGTGACTTGCATACTAACAATTTACAATGCATATTTCAAATTTGTCACAGTGCTTTCACCTGTCTGATATTATTTGTCTGCTTGTTTATATATTTGAATTGTTCTTTTGAAAGTAAAGTTCATGCAAGCAGGTATTTAGTCACCTATTGATGCATTCAGTTTCCTTTCTAATACCTGGATATAACATGTGAGCCATAAATACTTTTTTCAACAAAAAAATTAATAAATTATAATATTTATTGTGATAAAAATATTAGATAATTTGTAAATAGTAATTTGGTTGTTTATAAGTTATTTTTGACAAATATCTTTTTCATAAAATATACTAAATTATGCAGAGTGAAAAAATATATAATACTAAATTTAATAACTTTTCACATATCTGTCGTTTTAGTAAGGTAAAACGTATTTTCATCATTTCTAACAAAGTGTACCTTTATGCCCAGAAATCTCTAAACCATTTCTTAACCACGTCAATTTCATTTTTCTTTATTTTTGTTTTTTGGAGTTGATGTCTCACTGTCACCTAGACTGAAGTGCAGTGGCATGCTCACAGTCACCACAGTCTCAAACTGCTGAGCTCAGGTAATCCTTATGCCTCAGCCTTTCAAGTAGCTAGAACTACAGGCACGTACAACCAAGCCCAGCTAATTTTTTGATTTATTGTAGAAATGAGGTCTCATCAAGTTGCCCAGGCAGGTTTTGAACCCATGGGCTTAGGCAATCCCCCCACATCAGCCTCCCAAAGTGCTGGTATTATAGGTGTGAACCACCATACCTGGCCCTAATTTTTCTAGTATCATTAAGTTTTTCAGTATGTTCTTACTTTGTTCTAAATAGAGTTTCTCTAAATTCCTGAATACACACACATATCTTGCTTCATTTTGTATAATTAATGTGTAAAGTATGCATGTGTGTGTATAGATGCTTGCACAATTTGCTTCCCATGTTTTTAAAAAATTGTATTAAATATGTTTCAACTAGTTTATAATTGTATAATCATCATAATTACTACCGCAATTTATGACTTTTTCATTGAATTTACTAAGTCTCTTTGTAGATGTATAGATATATAATCTTTAAAACATAGCAATGTGCATGATATCTACAGTAATAAAGGTATAATCAAAATAAATTATTAATCAACTTTGCCCACAGAAGCAAGTATAACTTGAATTGAAATATTAATATTTCCAGTAAATGTTATAAAGTAAATATTCAAAGTGATTGCTCTTTTCTAAGACAGCTAAAAAATCCATGCTGTTCTAGTCCTCTGTTTATACAAATGCCTCTGACATATTTGTTATATCATTTTCTATTTGTCTTGAAATCATTAGACTGGAGATAGTTTCTTGTCTTATTAGAAGAATGTATTCACAAAAACAGATAGCAAGAGCAGCATATGTAGAAGACATATGATCTTCTAAAAGTTAATTATAAGAAATTAAATGTACATTGGGATTTTTATTTTATCTGTCACCCAGACTGGAGTGCAGTGGCCGCTCCCGGCCACCGCAGCCTCAACCTGCTGGGCTCCCGCAATCCTTCCGCCTCAGCCTTCCAAGTGGCCAGAATTACAGGCAAGCGCTACCACGCCCGGCTGATTTTTTGATTTATTGTAGAGATGAGGTCTTGCTGCCCAGGTGGGTCTCGAACCCGTGGGCTCAGGCAATCCACTCACCTCAGCCTCCCAAAGGCACGGGATTACAGGCTGAGCCACCGAGCCCGGCTGAGAATAAATATTTTTAAATTAAAATTTAGTTTTGTTTTTTTTTAAGTATCACTGTGATGGGTTTATAAATAATTACTGAAGCAAAGATAAAATGTAATCAATCTTTTAATCCAAATATAAAAATAGTTACCATTTGAAAGAAGAGTAAGCATAAAGGTGAGCATATGTATTTGTTAACTGAGTTACTCATCAAAATGCACATCCCTGTTTTAGGTTTTTGCAGAAGCATATATTTTGTTTATTTTGAAGAAAATTGTTTTCAATATTAATGCACTACAGAGGTGTAAAAACTTTATCATTTTTAAGATCCAATAACTAACTTGTCTACATAATACACCCTTGTTTATGCATTTAAAGTTCTATATACATTTTTAAGCTGGTTATTTATAGTATGATTTTCCAACACTCATTTAAGTGCCCCAAATATGAATTTTTGTTGTTGTTGTTGTTGTTGTTTTTTGTTGTTTTGTTTTCTTTTTTTTTTTTTGAGTTGGAGTCTCACTCTGTCGCCCAGACTGGAGTGCAGTGGCCGCTCCCGGCCACCGCAGCCTCAACCTGCTGGGCTCCGGCGATCCTTCCGCCTCAGCCTTCCCAGTAGCCAGAATTACAGGCATGCGCCACCATGCCCGGCTGATTTTTTGATTTATTGTAGAGATGAGGTCTCGCTGCCCAGGTGGGTCTCGAACCCGCGGGCTCAGGCAATTCACTCACCTCAGCCTCCCAAAGGCACAGGATTACAGGCTGAGCCACCGAGCCTGGCAAATCTGAATTTTTTATTGCCCAATGTTTGTTGGCCCAGTGTGGTGACCCATTGGAAAGGGTGAGATAACAACATCAAGTCAAGTTCATTCATTCATTAAAAAATGTTTGAAGCACTTATTTCACTTATTCCAAATGAGTGTGTTAACTGTTATATATTAGAGCAAAGAAAATATTTTAAATGCCTGAATTATTTATACGGGTTGTCAAATTTGACCCATTTTTTGGTTAGAACACATGCCAAAGAGTTTTTATCTAAGGTGGCTACAGAACATATTGTGAATTCCATGATGTCATCAGCAAACAATTTTACCTGTCACTTGAGTTTTAAGGTTACCAAATAAAATGCTTCATTTTATCCAAATTTATTTTTAAAAAGAGAAGTATAAGCTTGACAAAACTTCCTTATTGTTAAATCACTTTTATTTGTATTTCCTGTGATGCGTGATATACAATAAAAATTGTCTAATGGATAAAATATAAAATGTGACTTCATTCTAAAATGAAATGTACTTGATCATATATTTTAAAAGTTTTTTAAGTGTGAAAAAATTTAAATATTAATGAATGAATTTAAAGATACCTGTGTTATTCTCATTTTATGGATCTTAAGTCCCACATTTGTTATACAGAAGTAATTTATCTATATCCAAAGAAATCTAAGTTCATTTTTTTTCAAAAGAGCCAAAACAATCAATTTTAAGAAATTAAGGTCTGCTTTCATAAAGTAACAGGCACTTCTGGGAAAACACACCAAAGTGATTCAATTTCTTGAATATATTATATTCCTGCTTAATTATTTTACCATTTATATTTTTAATACCCTGTATTTTTTGTCACTTACTATAATTGTTCTTTAAATATTTTTTCTTTATCTTTTCACTTTATTTTATTACAAAGTTGTAAGGCACAATTTAAGATTAGGTACATAAGTAATGTATATGCAAATGAAGTTTGGGCTTCCCATTTGTCTTCACTTCCCCTGATTTAGGATTAGGTACCCTTTGTGTTGTTACGTGTCCACCCCTCGCCTCCCTTCGCTGGTAGTGTCCAGTGACTTCTAATCCCTCCCATGTGCTTTTGTGATTAATGTTCAGGTCCTACTTATAATGAGGAACATGTGGTATTTGGTTCTTTGTTTCTGTGATAGATTGATAAGAATGATTGTCTCCAATCCCATCTAATAAATATTTTTGATAATTCTTTATATAATGTCTATCCATCTTCTAAAGTATTGAAATGCTTAAATTTAAGGATTGTGCATATTTTGTATTTCTATTATCAGAAAGGGTGCACAGCACTGAATAAGCCATCAATGTACGACTATCGAATGATGGATTGCTAACGTAATTTGAGCGAATTGTATTTTTGGAAGAGTTTTGTTAGGCTTAAAATAGATGAGCTAGATTGGATGTCTACCCTTCTGTGTTGTTGTCATCAGAGAAAGAGTACATAAAGGCTGGGAATGGGGATCGATATTATCTTTAAAGAAGATTTTAGAATTTAAAAGGTTTTGGTGTGAGGGGAAAATGTAGACCCACCTTGAGAAAAGGGCAAATTATGAAGCATTTTGGTCAAAATAGGTACAGAAATAGCAGCCAGGCTATAACTTAATGACCAGAAATTATATTCTAATGCAAGCTTAAAGAATTCACTACATCCCAAGGTAATCATCTACATGAAGAGTCAGATCCTGAGGATTCTTCTAGAGAGGATGGGACTAGACAATTCTGACTGCAAATAAGATGGGAAGGGAGAAACAAGACCTGTGTAACTAGCAGGGTGATTCCAAGGACTAAACCAAAGGAGGTAGAATGGGGATATGAATGTATCTAAATTCTTAGGCAGTAGGGTCGCCTGGCACTGCTTATAGTTTTGTTGTTGTTTTGGTTTGTTTTGTTTTCTCACAATGCATGTTTGCCTTTTTTTTGTTTTGCTTTCTCTCTCTCCATTCTTAAGGTTGTGTTTTGAACAATTCTTGTCACTGCTCTCTGTTTTCTCTTGTTTTATTATATGCAGCTATTTCTGACTGTGGCAGTTTTTACTGAAACGTGACACCCCCACTCCAGTTTATCCCCTTCTGAAACTAAACAACTGTTTTCTCCAGTGATTACCTGGAGATGGTTGGATCACACCAATCTCTCACCATATTGACCAGACTTTTTAAGATTATTTTTTAATTAGTTGCATCCCATAGACGTGGTGACTGAGGTTTACAAATTATTCCATAATGAGGATTATGAAAATTCTTAAAGTTCCACCTGTCAAATTTATTACTCCCTCATAGTCTATTTTTTCCTTTATTAAAAATATGATTGATACTTAAAAATTGCACAATGTATTGGGGACAATATGATATTTCAATACATGTATAAGTTGTGTGATAAAATCAGCTTAATTAGTACATTCATCACCTTAAATATTTATCATCCTTGGTGATGACAACATTCAAATACCAATTTTCTTGCAATTTTGTATTATCAATACATTACTGTTAACACTTGCCATCCTACTATGCAAAAGAGCACCAGAACTTATTTCTCGTATCTAACTGGGGCTTACCCACCAATATTTTTGGATAGTGCTTCTATTTAGATTAAATTCATTTTATACATTAAGAAAGTACCATTTTTAAGTCTTCTTAAAATACTCTTGCACAGACACCACATGATACATCCACTTGCCTCCACAGTTTCATGATAGTAATTGAGTTATTTCTTATTTTCTCTGACAATTTGAAAAATATTTGCTGTCTTTGTAAAATATCATAGAATTATGTCTTCCCAGGTGCTTAGGCTCAGAGAGCTATAGAGAGTAATGGGTTAATACTGTAAAGTAAACAAATAAGGTTAAGTCTAGTTGTAACAACAGTCACTGACGTCTGCCTAGTGCTTGGCTCAGTGTTATTAAGAATTCTTTATAATGTTATATATTTGTTTGTTATTTATTCTTCAATCTTCCATTATCTGGAAGAAATCTACCATCTGTGTAGTTCTGAGTTTCCAGTAATTAGCCCAGTCAGTTTACTAAACTTAAAGACTCAGAAACTGTAGCCTTAAATATGCTGCCGTATTTATATTTAGTATCATTTATAATTGTCTAAATTAACTTCAACTCACATTAATAAAAAATCTCTGAGAATGATTGCTATTTGTATAATAAAATTAATTATACATAAGAGAGCTTTTCATGATATAGCTTTTCTGTCATAAGTATATTTTCAATAATCTGTTGACAATTATATTCCATAAATAATTTACTACTAATCTCTATTAAAATTCGAATGAATTATTTTGTTAAAAGTCAGCAGAGCCAGCAGCTAGTTTCTTTTTAGCCAAGGTTTCTTACAAATCACTGTGTTCTGATATGGGCATACAATGTGTAATAATCACACTGGAATAATTGGGGTATCTATCACCCCAATAAAATAATTTCTTTGTGTTAGGAACATTCTGATTCCACTCTTTTAATTCTTTTAAAATATAAGGTAAGGAATTGTTTTGCTATCCAATACTGGATCTTATGAATTTTATTTAACTGTATTTTTTTACTCATGAAATAACTCCTCTTTTATTTCACCCCACTACCCTTCTCAACCCATGAATATAAACACCTATTATGCACCCAAATACATAAAAATAAAATTTAAGATTATATATATATGTATGTATATATATATATATATATATATATATATATATATATACACACACACACATGTTACATTGAACAAACAGAAGACAAAAACACTAATTTGTTATTTTTGCTAAACCAGATGTGTGCACAATTTCTATCAGGCATGCTTATGAAGGGCCTAATCTGGGGTTAGGTTGATAAGAATGAAGTTGAGGCTAAGCAGTGTCACTGGTCTGACTGTAACCAAGTAGTCTGGAGCATCAAGAATAATGGGGAGCGACAGAAATTGAGCATGTTTTGGTTTGGCCCCTCCATACAAACAATTTTAGTGAGGTTCTTGAAATATATTAGGAGAAAATTTAGGAAACAGCTGGAAATTTAAGTAGCTCTCCTCAAAATCAGGCAGAAACTATCTTTCTCTAGGAATCAGATCATTTACAACAGACAAGTGTGTGCATTGTGGAAATTTAAAACAGTGAGATGCCATTTTACACAAATAAGAGTTACTGAAATCAAAAAGACAAAAACAAATGTTGGTGAGGAAGTAGAGAAACCCAAATCTTCATCAACTGTTGGAGAAATAAAATGGTACCGTCATTTTGAAACACAATTGATCCAATATTATATTAATCATGATACCTTGTTTTTCAAAGAGTGGTTGGGAGGTGGGAGCCTAAGAAAGGCAAGCATCCTTGTTAGTTTTGGTGTGAGATTCCAGTAATGCTTTGATACAAGTAGAAAATAAGACACGAGACCGAGAAATGCAAACATAATTCCAACCAATTATAGTGACTAAAAAATAGCCAAGCAGACAGATATGTCTCTATGTGCCTATGGTTTATCCAAACTCAGCAACGACTTAACATGTAACTGTAAGACAAATCACTCATGCAATGATCTTGTAGATTGAATATGTCTATATTGCTTGCTTTACTTTTTAATGAGTTGAATACCCGGAAAAATCAAATCAAGTATGCTTCTCAGTGGTATTGAGAGAACCGTAATAGAGTATGCCATAAACTTAGGTTAAGAGCATGCTACAACCCAATAAATATGTAATCGGCTTGTGGACAATAGCACAGCCATTTTAGTTTTCTGCTTTAAAACATAACCTGTAGCTGTTTAAAGTTTCAGTTATGGGAAAAACTGCAAAGCTCCAGTTCAAGCTTCAACCCCTTCCCTTGACCCACTTTCCCCTTAGCAACAACCAATCAGGTGCCAGGGGAAAATCACCTAAAGTTTCCAAATGTCTCTGCAACTTCCCCAGCTAGTGAGCCAAGGTCAGCCCGAGTCAAGCTAGCCAATCCTCCACGATTGAGCTGACCACCAAAGGTTACTGCCCAATTAAATGGTAACAAGATTGGAAAGTCCCCCCAAACTTCTCCTCCCTTTGTGTGAAAACATAAAAGGTGTCTGCTTAAGGAAGTCAGGGCCTCTGGGTGTATTCCAGTGCATCGGTTGTTGACAGAGGTCCAGGCTTGAGCTTGCAAATAAAGACCCTCTTGAACTTTCATCAGAACTGGCTCTTGGTGGTCTCTCAGATTGAACATTCAGCCACTACAGTATGATGACTAAAGATGAGAAGCACTGATGCTTGTTCTAAGAAATAGAATTTAAAATAACTAACATTTTTGTGATCACCATGTCCATGGTGGTGCAAATAGGCTGCTCTGTGCTGATCTATATCTGTAAAATAAATGGAATTTTTATATTTTATGTCTGGATAGATGTGGTACCTACACATGATACATCAAATCATGGAAGTCCTGAAAACTTTAAGCTAATTGCATACAGGTGTAGCATATTCTTCAATTTTTCAATTGGCATGTTCTTTCAATTTGAGGACATTTCTTAATTCTTTTTATTGATACTAGCTAAAACAACTTTGAGTCAATCTTTCTCTATAATTACCATTGATCAATTTAAAGCCTCTCATTATTTTTAATATTATTTTATTTTCCTATAATTTATAATTCCCTATTTTTCTCCTGTCAATGCTGAGTCACTGCTTCCCTTTGTTTTTATATGTTCCTTTGTAAAGGTGAAACAGTTATATAAATGGGACAAAACATGATGTCAACAACCTAAGAGAAACCTACCTACTGTCAAGGAGACATGACCGTTTTGAACTGTGTATTGTGTAAGAGCCCCCCCCAAAAAACTTAAAAGATTCCTGTAACCATAAGAGTATTAAAATGTATTAATAAGCTATATGAAAGTTCATCAAAAACTTCAGAGTCGATTCACACACACACACAAATCAGACAATTGCAAAGAGAATTTGTGAATTGCAAGATAGTTCTGTCAAACACACACATACACACACACAACTCAAAGGGTGGGAAAAGGAAGAAAGAAGAGAAATAAGAATGTATACAAGAATAATAGATACGGGAATAAAAAGATATAATGTGTATCAAATTGAAGTTCCAGAGTGAGTTGTTAGAGAAAAACAAGATAAGCAACATGCAAAGAGATAATGAATAAGTATTATCCAGAAATAATGAATTATGTGACTCTGGGTTGTATGTTTCAACGTTAATGAGCTATACTTAATAAATAATAAATGAATCTATTTTAAGGGTACTGGTGATGGGTTTATGTATTGAACACACACACATACTCAATGTAATCATATAGATCATTTCCATTGACCCCAAAGATTATCTTATATATCACCCGATTCTTCCCATTCTGAACTTAAGAACACATCCGTTTTCTCTTACTGCAAATTAGGTTTACGTTTCCTAGCATTGTATGAAAATTTAAACAGTGTATACCTTTGGTGTCTGAATTTTTTACTCAGTGTTTTATTTTTGAGATTCATCCATGCTGTGTAGATAAGTGATTTGTTCTCTGTAATTATCGAGTAGCACTACACTGTGAATATATACACACACTAGCATACACAGACACGAAAACACATATATGTTTGTTAAATAGTCACCTGTAGCTGAACATTTGGTTTGTTTTTAGTTTCTGGCTATTGGGAATAAAGAATATTCGGTTTTCTTTTTAACTGAGTACCATTGTTGGGTTTTACATAATTTAACTTTCCAAAGGGCTGTACATTCCCAACAAAAGTTTATGAAAGTTCCAGTTACTTCCCATCTTGCCAGCATTTGATGTGGTCAAAAGTTTTAATGTTTTTATTACAGTGTGTTCACAGTATTATCTTGCTATAGTTTAATGTGCATTTTCTTGATAATTAATGATGGTGATCGTCTTCTTACGTGCTTGATAACTTCTGTTGTATCGTCTTCTGTAAATTTATTTGTTTATTTTTAATTCGCATTGGTTATTTTTAATTTATTTCTTTTACAATGTAATGCTTTAAGGGTTCTATGTATATTGTGGCAAGCAGTGTTTTGTCACATCTGTGGAAACTGATGTTATTTTCTTCCAGTCTGTGGAATGCCTTTTCTTACCACTGTCTGTCAGAAGTTTGTAATGTAAAAATGTTCAATTTTCATTTTTTTTCTTTTTATAGTTTGTAGTTTTTTTGTCCTACCCAATAAATCTTTGCTTAGTTCAAAGGCACAAAATTTTTCTTAAGGAAGACTTTTATTTTCTTGTAGAATTTTCTTAGTTTTACATTTTAAGTTTAGGTTTGTAATTAATTTAAATATAATTTTTGTACATAATGTAAGATAAAACTCAAATTTCATTTCTGTTACATGTATACCCAATTGTTTCTGCTCCTTTGCATTACTGTTAATCATAAATTGGCCATAAATGTGTAATTTAACCCTAGCTTCTCTATTCCAGGCTATTATTCTTATATGAATTTTTAGCATTCATATGTCTTTCTGGTAAGTCTTGAAATCAGGTAATATAAGTCCTCTAACCTTGTTTGTCACCTTGTATATCTAAGTTCTTCACACAGTGATATGAAATGTAAAATCAAGCTTTTAGTTTTTCAAAATTTCTTTTTGGATTTTGTTTGGGGGTTACCTGAAACCTATAAATCAGTTTGGGGAGAATTTCCATCTCAATATTATATATATTCCAAACACATGGTAGATCTTGCCAGTTATATAAATTTTCTTTGATTTATCTCAGCAACTTTTGTAGTAATAAGTGTAAAATCTTTCATGTATTTGGTAAAATTATTGCTGGTTATATCATGTTTTGATGCTATTGTAAACAGTATTACTTTAAATTTTTAAATTTATGTGAATTACATCACTAAACTCACTTTTGGGATCTAGATGTTGTTTTCAATTTTCCTCATGATTTTTATGTGCATAATTATGTCACTTGTGAAAAAGACACATTTTAAAAATGTCAGTGTGCATGACTTTTATTTAATTTGTTTGTTTTATTGTACTTGTTAGAACCTCCAGAATAGTGTTAAATAGAAATAACGTAAGGATTATCTTTGTATTTTTTCCCAATTTTAGAGAAAAAGCTTGTAGATTTTCACCATTAAGGATAATGTTAGCTGTAAGGTTTTTTGTACAATACTCTTTGTCGTATTGAATAAGTATTTTTCTCTTTCTAGTTTTTTTTAAAAAATCATAATTATAAAATATTATTTAATACTTTTTCTGAATTAATTGAGATGACATTATGAATCTTTTATTCTATAAATATTCAGATTTTGATGCCTCCTTTAATCCCAACATGGATAAATAAAATTACAATGTAAAGTTTCAAAAACCGATACCAAAAAAATTAGATTTTAATAGACAATCAGAGAAAAATAAAAGATTATATGTGAGAATAGGGAATTCACATACAGGACATATCTTGGTAATAAATATGTAAAGAGGTGAATGGAATAATAGCTTTAGGGTGTTCAGAAAAAACAACTGCTAATCTACCCTTTGTAAACAACAAAGTGTGATTTGTAGTTGAAACTAGAATAAAGAGGAAAAACTAACAAACACAAAATTCTAAAGTATGTCTCAGAAAGGAGGAAAACAAAAGTGATAGCTAAAATGGTCCTCAGATGCAAGAGAAATGGTAGAAAAGAAGGATGGCGAACATGGACTAAAGTTTAATAGGAGTAAAACAGCATCATACCTATGACTGATTGTTAAAGTAAAAAGCAGACAAGATAAAGGATAACATAGAAGAAGAATAAGCATAGTTCACTGAAACATTTAAGAGTGTTGTATTTTTCAGGAGGGGGAAGTGACAATGATTATTCTTGGACCTGGTTGAATATGAATTTAATTTTTTTTTTTTTTTTTTTTTTTAGTTGGAGTCTCACTGTCGCCCAGACTGGAGTGCAGTGGCTGCTCCCGGCCACCGCAGCCTCAACCTGCTGGGCTCCGAGGATCCTTCCGCCTCAGCCTTCCACGTAGCTGGAACTACAGGCGCGCGCTACCACACCCGGTTAATTTTTTTTTTTTATTTATTGTAGAGATGAGGTCTGCTGCCCAGGCGGGTCTCAAACCCGTGGGCTCAGACAATCCACTCACCTCAGCCTCCTAAAGGCGCGGGATTACAGGCTGAGCCACTGAGCCCGGCGAATTTTAAAATTTTAACAACACAATTGATAGAAATAGGGTGAATGATTTTCAAGTGAGTAGAGGAAAAAGTGAATAAGAAATCAATCAATTTTAATGATGCAAATGGGAAAGAAATAGAATCATATCAAAGGTTCAGGAAAAAAGGTAGAAAAGAAAGCAGATAAAATAGAAAGTACAAATTAAAATATAGTAAAAAATCTAAATTACGATGGTTAAATTTGTGTCATCTTGACAGGCTTATGGGATGCCCAGAGAGCTAGTGAAACAATATTTTGGTCTCCCTGCACGTATGCGTCAGGTACTTTACATTTCGTCAAGGATTGCATAAAACATAAAGGCAGAAGAAAGACAAATTAAGTCTCTCTCTCCTTGAGCTAGGACATTCACCTGCTCCCACCCTTGGACATTAGAGCTCCTGGTTTACAGATATTCAGATTCTATAATGTGCATAATCAACTTCCCTTAGGCTTTTAAACTCTACTGAACAACACCACAGGCTTTCCTATGTCTCCCATTTGAAGATGGCCTATGTTACTACTTCTCATCCTTTGTAACTGAGTGATCCAAGTCTCATAATAAATTTCATGTTCTATATTAATATGTACATTTTCTTGGTTCTGTTTGTGGAAAGTCCTGACAAATATTCACATGTAGTAATAATTAAATTAAATTAAATGAATTAAAATTAGCTACATTGTGCTTTGTTGTTGTTGTTGTTGACTTTTTATTTTAAAGATGTGGGGCACAGTTAAGGATTAGGTATACAAGTGGTCATCGTGCAAGTAAAGTTTGGGCTTCCCTTTGGTCCCCACTTTGCCTGGCTTGAAATCAGTCACACTTATTGATGTTGCCCCCCCACCTTGATCCTGGCAGTATACTACCACATTTTTTTTAAAAGAGACTATAAAAGTAAAGACACAAACATAAAGGCAGTTTTTTAAAAGTATGAAAAGATATGCCATTTAAATACTAACATTTAAGCAATTCAGTGTTTTATAGAGATTAACAAAACAAAAACAACAAAGAAAAATAAAACACAAATCAAAATACGGTTTCTACTATAACGGTAAAGAAAAGATTCAACATCACATGTTTAAGATAAGAGTTGGTCTATGCTGTTTTCAACCCTTTCCATAGCCACACAAAACAAATTTTTGTTTTCTCTGATGGTGAGTATTCTAGATTTCCCCAAATTTCTACCATCTTTGTATTACCCTAGACACCAGGGAGAGAAATCCTCTGGGAGTAAATGTCCCCCTAAAATGAGTTTCTGGGACACTGACACATGCTACTTAATTTTACCTAGTTATTTGTCTTGTTATATATTCAATTTACAATCTTGCCATGAACCAATGAAGTATCCCAGATCCCCCAAATTTGGTACTATCTTTTAATGTTGGCCAACCGAATTTTCTTGAAAGATCTTCTATCTCATTATTTTATTAACATGAATTTCTGCTATTGTGAATTTATTCTGTTTAAGTTAAGTAAATCTGAGATTTCTGGTTTAGCTTAACTTCTCATCATAAATAGTCATATTCTGTTTTCTTTTCTTTTTTTTTTCTGTCTCGCTGATTGCAAACATTCCTCCTATGTTCCTGATGTTAGTCCCTGGTCAGTTATAAAGGTTGTAAATATCAGAGCCCAGGCTGTCACCCCATCTGTTAACTTTGTTTATGTACTCTATTGAATGGAAATTTATGAATCTTAAGATTTATGCTGTATATATCTTTGATTTGAACAACTTAGACTTTCGATTCCAATTTCACAAAAAGAACTCCAGTCACTGAGGAAAGATGAATAGATTTGCCTTTATGTCATCCCTCGTTCAGCACCAATAGCCTTTGTAAAGGGAGCATTTTCCTTTTAAATGTCCCAGGTATGATTTTTATAGAAACTGCTCCCTAAATGCAATAATCAGGTGTCACCTCAAACTTAAAAGGCCCTGCCTTATGCTAAGATTTTAATGGTTAGTCCCAGGGAATATATAAACTCGGAAAAACCTGAACGGCTGCTAATGAGCTATCCCACTGAAGTGCTATCTTTTGCCACTAAGTGGAGTTTATCTGCAAAGTTCCTGTATACAAATTAATACCACCTTCATTTAAAAAAAAAAAAAAAAAAGGAAATATAACCAAAACGAATTGTCTTCAGTTGTGACCTATGGGTAGGTGACAGAAAAGTTTATTTTTCTAGAATTGACCTGATTTCCATATTCTGTTTAATGTCATCAAATGAATATTTCTATTTTGATTTAGAGATTGGTTTGCTTAATGAAATATTGACATAGTTTTTTTTTTTTAAGTATTTAAATATTGACTCTGCACCATATTATGTTGCATTGGGTACTTGGAAAAGTTATTTAACTTCTTTAATTCTTAGCATTCCCATATACAGAGCAGAGAAAATAATATTAACAATTTTTTAATGAAAATATAAATAAATAGCATATGCAATGAACCATGTATTTCATTAAGTCTTTAACATGCAACAGTGTAATCAGTCAGTAAATAATACATGGGGTATACTGTGAGTCTTTTTTACCCTATGTAATATGTTGAGAGTGCCAAATATGGTATTTTTAACAATTAATTACATTTTGGTGTGCACATATTCATATACACAAAGTTTATGTGTTCCAACTGAAGATTTTCTACTTATTTAAGCAAAGCAAATATTCTAAATTTCTGAGCCTAATTTTTTTTTTCACAGTAAAATCAGGATTAAAAATCTTGCTTCATTTGGTTTCTTTGTATATTACAGAAAATGTTTATGAATTATAAAAAATACCAAGCACTTTTTTTAGCAGTTATTTGGTGCATAATACACATCAAATCCTTTGTCCCACATTTTCTTCCCTAGAGAAAAGAGGGTTAAATACTTACAGCAGATGAGTATTTTTGGCACAGGCTGTAATGGTCTTTTCCTCTCCTCTCACACTCAATGTGATTTCTAACTGACTGTTATGCTGGGCAATGCTGATGTTACAGGTTAAAAACTGATATGATCAGCTTCAGGGATAGAGTCCACATATTCACATACCTATTTCCCATCACCTACTTGTCTTTGAACATAGTATATGCCCAGGATCAAAAGGTAGTTGTAGATGACAGCATTATAGATGTATAGCAAAAATGTCAAGAATATTCTCCTTCTGGTAAATTACCGAATAAGAAATGTAATAGAACCTGGCTTTTCAAAGAGAGAAAGGAGGAACCTTTGCACATAAACAAGCTTGGCAGTTTGGGAGGCTTTCTTCAAGTAAATGAAAAAATCTAGAAAAGAAGAGCAGAATTTCTTGAAATTTGCACTCTCAAAATTCTCTAAATAATTAAATAATCGTTGAGAATTTACCAACATAGTTCCTAGTACATGTGTATGAGTATGAGTGTGTGTGTGTGTGTGTGTGTGTGTGTGTGTGTGTGTGTGTGTGTGTAGTATAAATAAATGTTGTGCCACTTGAATTTATAAATTTGGAAAACAACCAACCTGCTATGCAAATCAAGAATTCCCATGACCCTCTCCCCACGTTTGATAAGTTGCTAGAATGGCTCACAGAATTCAGAGAAATATGTTTGCCAGATTATTATAAATATAGACAAGCAATCTGATGTAAAGGTACAAAGGGCAAGGTAGGTGTGAAGGAGTAGGGAGCTTCCTTACCCTCTCTGGGTTCCAATCTCTTCCATTTCTATGTGGTCAGCAATGTGGAACCTGTTTAAATCTAATACTTCATGAATTTTTAGAGAGGTTTCATCATGTAAGCATGACTGATGATTAACTCAATCTCAAATCCCTCTCCTTTTCCTGGAGAATGGGAGCACAGTGTTGAAGCTGAAAGTCCCCAGTTTCTATTCATGGCTTGGTTTTTCTGGTGATCAACTTCCTCCCAGGACTGATCAAGCATCACCACAATGGAACAAAAGTTACTCTTATCACCCAGAAAATTCCAAAGGATTAAGAGCTCTGTATCAGGAACTGGAGGCAGAGACCAAAAATATATTTCTTATGATGTTGCAATATCATAGATATCTATTTTTATCAACCACAAGGATTTACTTCTATATTGTAGATATTATATCTAAAATATATTTTAAACATAAAATTAGAAAGATCCATAGTTAATACTCTGGGTTCACTCAATGAAACCGCATGCCATACAAATTCAGGGCTGCATTACCACTTTTAAAAGAGCTCTCCTTCTATTGCAAACATTTAGGTCAACCATTTTTGAGTAAATGATTTTCCTTCAGCAAAAATCTAGCCTTAACTCTACGGTCATCCGAGTAGCCTTGAAGGTAGAGGTTACAAAATACCTGAACCTCTTTCAAGCCATATCTGACAAAATAAATCCAAATTTGAGCTCATTATAAATCATCGCAGGGGCCAGGCTTGGTGGCTCAGGCTGTAATCCCGCACCTTTGGGAGGCTGAGGTGAGTGGATTGCCTGAGGTGAATGGATTGCCTGAGCCAGCGGGTTCGAGACCCACCTGGGCAGCAAGACCTCATCTCTACAATAAATCAAAAAATCAGCTGGGCATGGTAGCACATGCCTGTAATTCCGGCTACTCAGAAGGCTGAGGTGGAAGGATTGCCAGAGCCCAGCAGGTCGAGGCTGCAGTGGCCAGGAGCAGCCATTGCACTCCAGTCTGGGCGACTGAGTGAGACTCCAACTCAAAAAAATAAATAAATCATCGCAGGATAAACTGTATTACTTTTGAATAAAAGAAACAAAAAATTCTGTAAAGTTATGTTCAAAATTGCTTCCTAATTTTAACTCCTCTGCTTCTTTCATCTGCTTCTCTATGTGATTTTTCATTAGAATGATCTTGTTCTTACTACAGCCAGACTCTTAATTGACTTTTCAAATGTATACATTTCTTCCCACATCTCTGTGGGAACCCCCAATACACTTGGGAAGAGAAAACTTGTCCATGACTTTCTAATTTAACATGTGCAGTAGTTTTGAGCAGATAAATACTGACTTTCAACTTTTGATTATTTGCTGTATAAACACAAACCCATACAAATATACACACACACACTTTAAGTTAGCCAAAAGAAAGTGAAATAACAAAGCAATCAAAGAAACACATAATATAACAGCTATTGTTGAAAAGCTGAAGGAAAAGAAAAATGCATTTTGAATCTTGATGAGTCATAAAGATTTTTCTGCCATGATTTTCAAAAATAGAGCAAAAAAAAAAAGAGAGAGAGAAAGTGCTGCTAAAACATAACTATTAAATCTGTTACAGTAAATATCTCCATTTTTGAGCATTCAGACACTATGAGAACAAAACAAAAAAACTAAAGCTATGGCTACTTTACCTAGTACAAGATTCAGGAATAACGAGTAAGAGATGGATGCAAGAGAGAAGGTAGAGTTGAATCACTAATGTGAGTTTCAGTTCTATCTTTTCAATTTTATCCTTGTTAATCAGTAAATCTCTGGGCTTGGTGATAACACATGCATATAGAAAAGGACTAATTTATTTTCATGAAGACTATTAAAAGGTTGCAAGAGAGAAAAAGTAATTAACAATTACTTCCAGCCTTATAATAACCATAAACATATTAAACCTCTCCTCAATAAATTTAAAGAATACTGATGCAGTATGTCTTTGAAGCTCAAGTTGTACTGAAACTGCATGCAAATATTTAAGAAGTTAATTAAAATGTGATTTATTTTTGAACTCTGATACTGGTTATATTGTAAAAAAATAAGTTCTAATTATTACTTAGCCATCATCTTATTTTCTTTTTGTCTAATTATCTTTGTATGGTTATGTCTGTTTGGGGCTATCAAGATCAATACTACTACTATCATTGGTATGAACTGCAAAATTGGAGAAAAAGTTTATTTTAGTGGTTTCCTCTTTTTTCTAGTAAATGAACTAATACATCTTCCCTTCTGTGTTAAATGCAATCTGATGTTTTTTAAAGTTAAATGAACATATTTCAAAATACTAAAGGAGAAGATAGACTTTTAGCCTGCAACTGCATAATAACAATTAATAAGTCTATGTTATTTTACTTGACCACTTTATTATTTTAAATCTCTATATGTTAGTATCTGAGTATGAAGTTTGAATAAAATTAGGAATTTTCCAGATTATCCTGAAATAGCAATACAAATATACACACATATGTATTTTGCTTTCGTGATGTGCAGTGTATCACTACAACATCTCAGTTTTGCTTTAGGATTTTTATTGTCATATATTTAGTTATTGTATTTACTAATGTTTATTTTATTTTTATAATTAATATTTAGCAAATTTATTAGCAATGGAACTAGATTTGTAGTTACGTCTAAAAATAGACAAGTAAGATAACTTAGTGAATTCACAAATATTCTAAATATTGTTTATTGCAGACATTTGCTGTGCATCTGTATAATATGAGACATTCTTAAAAGAAAACACAAACTAGTGGATAAGGTGGCACATTAATGGAATTACACTAGAACCATATATCTTTTTTGAATCCTAGTTTGTTGTTAAACTATTATCAAACATTTAAATTTTAATTAGCACATTTTAAAAAAAGTATTTTAAAAGGCCATCTAAGCTGGGCTCGGTGGCTCAGCCTGTAATCCCGCACCTTTGGGAGGCTGAGGTGAGTGGATTGCCTGAGCCCGCGGGTTCAAGACCCGCTTGGGCAACAAGACCTCATCTCTACAATAAATCAAAAAAATCAGCCGGGCGTGGTAGCGCATGCCTGTAATTCTGGCTACTTGGAAGGCTGAGGCAGAAGGATTGCAGGAGCCCAGCAGGCGAGGCTGCGGTGGCTGGAAGCGGCCATTGCACTCCAGTCTGGGCAACCGAGTGAGACTCCAACTCAGAATAAATAAATAAATAAATAAATAAATAAATAAATAAATAAAAAATAAAATAAAATAAAAGGTCATCTATATCTACTTTTAAAGGAAATACCAGAATTCCCTAAGTTTGTAGTTGTCATTTGTAGATTCATTCAACCAACATTTGAATACCTGCCATGTGCTATCATCAGGCTTGTTTCTGAATGTTTAAAGACAAATGGGATGTCTGCTGTCTTTAAGATAATTTTTTTCCACACATAGAAAGAAGGAATGAAAGAAGAAAAAAAGAACATCAACTTTTCCACTATGGTCTAAGTTGGCAGTATTTTTAATTTTAGTAAAGTACAATGTTCACAGTGTTATCAAACTAGTACAAGTAAACCAATCACTTTAATTTACACGTGAGAAAATCGATTAGTATTTTTTTAAAGTTCATGTAGCCTGAGATTTGTAGGTTCAAAATCAAAGTCTTATGATTTCTATAGATTTCTAGGTTTCTGAAGCAAACATATAATTGAGGATGTTAGGAAAAGATACCTTAGAGATAAAAATACCTTTTTGTTTCAGTAGCCTCCATAATATCTGAATATGGTGTATTTTCACTTTTTCATCATTGTGTTTGATGTTTCCATTCTGTTGTAAATGAAACAAGATTGGTTTCTTTCTTTTGTGCTTAAAACAGAAGATTTTTCTCATCTCTTAGAAGTTTTTTAAAACTCCATCTAAATCAGTGCTTCTACACATCTAATGTGCATATAAATCATCTGTAGTATTGGTAAAATATAGTTTCTAATGCAGTAGGTCTGGGAGGGGATATCTCATTTGTGTTTTTGATACATTTTAAGCCAAAGCTGATGCTGATGATCTGAAAGCCATTCTTTACTAAGGAGCAAGATTTTGAAAGAGCAAAATTAAAGAGATTGCTTTTCTTCTACCTTAAATTTATGCTGCATGTAGAAATTTTGGAATTGGAATAATCCCTCTTGAAGGAAGCTGCCTCAAAGTAATTAGGTAGACAAAATTAGCAATTATTTACAGTTGCAAAATAGCCCTTGTATGACACAAACTGGGAACAAAATTGCTGGAGACCAGCTCCAGCCAGGTTAAGGGTACCCCAAAGGTGGAGACGGTGTCGGCAATTCGGGGGAAGAAGAGAGAAAGAGAGAGAGAGAGAGAAAGAGACTGGACTCCAGTCTAGTGCAGAAGTGATGTGTGTTATTGGGAATTGCAACGGGTCTTTTATACACAAAGTAAGAGTGGGAGGGGCGTCACCCACCCACCAGAAACCCTAATCCATGAAAACTTAATCAATGATTACCTTTTAACCCTTTTCATATGATAATCTTAAAATCCCATAACAAAGGATAACCTAATCTGTGACTGACATATTCTATAAATCTTTTTCATCCTAAGATGATTGATTTATGCCAAGTTAAACAATTCTTTAGAAGCTTAAGTATTTACTTTACAAATGAAAGTGGCCCATCCCAGAATGTTTGGAATGTGGCCCAGTCCAAAGTTCACAGTGGGCTACCTGCAAGTAACCCAGCTGCATTCTTTCAACAAAATGGCTGTCTTCTAAAACTATATTCTACAATTTACACCTTCAATAAATCCTAAGATCATGACCCAGAAGCCTGTGACCAATACTAAGGCTCTTAGATGTGACACGAGTTTGAATTATAAGTTGTGTGAAAGTCAAAACTGCAGTTTGCAGAAGAATGGGAGCAATGAGCCTCTAAAGTTAGCTTGTGTTAGCCCTGGTCTCAGAGTTTTTATGTTTTGAACTCAGAGGAGCTTAATCTGGTTAGTGCTGAGTAGAAAGGGGGAGGACATGGGGTCAAATAGCTCCCGAACGCATCCTAGTGGTCTCGGGGTCAATATCCCTTGCTGATCCCTAACGCTCAATGGGCCTCCATGGCTGACTCCCAACATCTCCCCCTTTTTTATTTGTTTGCACAAAACCATGAAACTCCATATTGAACTGACTCTTCTTTAGCACTCTGAAGATGAATGGGAGTAAACACAACAACAAAAGAATCACTGCTCCACAAATGCCCACATTGATTAGTATTGACATTAATGTTTTTTGGTTAGCAAATGATGCCTGAATTTCTTGATGTAATTTAGTAAGGTCTATACTCAGGTCTGAATGGTTCCAAATTCCAAGTTACTTTGTCCCAAGTATGGGCAGATTTAAACTCAGAGTGACATTAGAGAGCCAATTTCTTTTTTAAGGTCACAAGTTCTTGCCCTACTGCTAAAACTCCTTCCTCCAAAGCACTAACCTTACTTTCCAACTTCTGGTCTATGATTTCCTAAATAGCTATGGCAATAGAAATGCTTTTATACAGTCGATCACCAAACGTAGTTGTATGAACTTCCCTAGATAATGCTACAGCTCAAAAGTAGCTATTAAAGCTGTAACTCCTAAAATTAAAATCTTTTTAATTTTAGCCAAAAATCTTTTCTGTCTTTCTAAAAGAGCATTAGCCTCATACAATATCTGTAAACCATACGCATCATACCAACAAGATGACAATTATATAAGAATCATGAAATAAGATGACTGCTCAAGAATAACAAAACCTTCATAAAAGGCATTAAACAATTAGTTAAAAATACACCCAGCACAAGACACCTTATAAACATTGCTAAGATACTCAATTTTAACAACTTAGTACTTATTTCATACTAAAAACACGTAAGAGAACTGCAAGCATCCCTAATGTGGCACTTCTGAGTTTGTCCAACAGGCCTAGACAGGTTGACTGGTTGAAGGGCTGCGAGAGCTCTCCACAAATGAGGTTGAATGGCTTGTCTGGTACCCATTCATTGGAGTGCCTTCTAGTTGCAGCAAACGTAGAGCCATTAAATCCCCAGTTACTAATATATAGTCTTTTACCAGGTACAGTATAGTCCACCTTAGAGTTATAAGCACAGCCTCTCCATTTCAGGAAGCCAGTATCTTGCTGGATGAGTGACCAGTCCTTTTCCATATCATTGAAGGGGCAAGCAGGTACTCTGAGAGGGGGTATCCATTAAACACAATTGAACAGTTAGGGTCACAGCTGTGATTGAGCAAAGACATACTAAGATACAGGCCGACACCCACTTCCTGCATCTCTGCAGTACAGATGGTGAAAGAGTTGCAGATCACCTTGTCCTGGGTTTGGCATCTGATACAGTCACACTTAAAGCAGTATTGGTCCCTCAGCTGCTTCCGGCGCTCCTCACTGGTCATTCGCATATCCAGGTAGCAGATGGTGAGCTCTTCTCCCACCTTGATGTCTCGGACTGCACGCAGTAAGTTTGTCTTATGTTTTTGGTCCTGCATTCTTTTCTCCTCCCAGTTGTTAAAGACTTTAAAGGCTGTGTTGAGTAGTTATAGTTGAGGGGTTTGTGGGCCCTTTTCTAATTCTTGGAGTTTGTGCCAGTGCTGACTGAGAGATAAAATACATCCAAAAGAACTTGTCCTTCCAGTCTAGTCTGCTTATTAACACCTATTTTGTAGTTAGCTAACAGGATTCACTTATATGATTCCTTTACTTCTGTCTGGAAAACTTGAACTTGAGAGAAGTTTATCATAAGAAGACAACAAAGAAAAATTTTTAATATCCTTTTGCCCAAGCCACCCCCTTGAGAAGAGACATGTGGGGGAGGGTGAGAAGACTGGAGGCTGGGGTCAGGTGCCATGGCCTTTGGCACCTGCCCCTACTCTGAAGGTAAAAGAGAAAGACTGAAAGTCAGAGCTAGGTGCCACGGCCAAAGACGCCTGCCCTTTCTTCCTAGATAAAGGCGAAGGGACTCACAGAACAGATTACAAGAAACAAGAGTAGTAGGGAAGGCAGGAATTGAAGTTGTAGGAGGAATAGGAGAGGACAAAGGAAGTGAAAACCCTTATTTTGTTTACATTTTTCTCCGGTCTATTTCTTTGATTCAACAGGATTCACGCCACCCGTCTCAGTCTTTGGGTTAGCCAATACTAGACCGGTCTTTCCTCTCTACAACCTGAACAGGTCCTTTTATGCCCTGTCTGTTCCTCCCAAGTCCCTTTAAGGGATTGCATCCTATTTGTAGCATTTGTGCTGGCACCTTGTCATCTGGACTATACAGAAGCATGCCCATTTGAGCAAGAATGTCATGTCTCCAAAGTGTAATGAGGATGGAAGGAATGATGTAGGGACAAAAGGTTCCTGAAGTTTTGTTATCTGTCCAGTTTAAGATTTGAGAACTTTTGGCTACAGAGGACACTTGACCAATACCAATGAGTACTGATGGGGCTACTTGTGTTGGCCAGGAAGACGGCCAGTCTTTCCCAGCAATACAAGAAACATCAGCCCCTGTATCTAGCAGACCTTTAATTTTAACTCCCTGAATATATAAATCTTTTAGAGGTCTGGAGTTAGTAATTTCCTGAACCAGAAAGCGAAAAATTGCTTGAGCCAAATCCAGTATCACTCCTGGGCTTATTGGTTAGAGACTTGCCCATTCTATGATAGGGTAAGAGTAGTAACTGAGCTATTCTTTGACCTTCATAAAATTTTACGGTTTTGCTAGGGGGAGTAACAAGTACCTGGATTTCCCCTGTGTAGTCAGAGTCCACCACTCCAGGAATCACAGAAACTCCTTGTAGAGACAAGGAACTTCTTCCTAATATTATACCCACTATTCCATCCAGGAGAGGTCCCTTCACTCCCATTGGAATTGGGGTAACTGAAACATCTGGAGTTAATATTGTTGTGGTGGAGGAATGGAGGTCCAGTCCTGTGCTCCCTGGGGTGGCTCTGATGAGTTCTGAGATGGGACAAAGGGAACAAACAGGTTCATGCTGGAAGCTGCCCTATTGTTACTTGGGGTCAGAGTCAGCCCCTCTGCCCTTTTCCCAGAATCGGCACCGTAGATCGTTGTTTAGTTAATAGAGTGCCATTTTTATGAAATTTGGATTTGCAATCCCTAACCCAGTGAAATCCTTTCTGACACCTGGGACACAGAGACTTTGGTCAAGAGCTCTCATTAGGCTGTTTCGTCAGAGCTTCCTGAAACCCTTGTTTAGCTGGGCAGTTCCTACTAATATGGTCAGGCTGTCCCACAGTTATAACAAGTTAAAACCAAGCTGTTTTTTGATTTATTGTTACCATTTGCATTCCCTGCACAAATTGTGCATAAGTTTCTCCCTTCAAGGTGGCCTTTTTTCTGGCTCCCTGCATACATATATTAGCCAGAGACACATACCCAGGTGTGAATTTTGGTGTTTTCACCTTATTTCTAGTAAAGGGTATGGGAGGAGGTACCTTGGCAATATTACCAGGATTTTTTCACTTATGATACCCAATCACTTCCTCCTCCAACTCCATTTCCTCCTCGGGGAAAAATTCATTGTCTAAAGGAGGTGCCGAGGCTATGTCCAGCAGGGGAGTGTCTTTATTTTTGGCTGGAATTTTCGAGAAATCGTGTTGTGGATTTAAAGCATTTCGGATAATATTCTATAAAGCTAAGGCATACAAAATGCAAAAGGCAAGCCAATTGGTTCCTCTGTCAGACAATATGTTCAAAACACTAGTAGACATGTTCCTTTCTTTAGATTCACTCTGGTCCATGATTCTATCATGGCTCTTAAACTGCTCACCCTTCCTTGCTCTGTCTGTCTCTACAGAGGGGTTCATGGCACTCTAGGTGAGGTCCTATCCATCCTGAAAAAGAAAAAGAAGGCTTACCTTGAGGCCCCATGTTGGGCACCACTTGCCAGAGTCCAGCTCCAGCCAGGTTCAGGGTATCCCATAGGTGGAGACAGCATCAGCAATTGGGGGGAAGAAGAGAGAGAGAGAGAGAGAGAGAGAGAAAGAGACTGGACTCCGGTCTAGTGCAGAAGTGATGTGTGTTATTGAGAATTACAATGGGTCTTTTGTACACAAAGTCAGATGTGGGAGGGGTGTCCCCCACCCACCAGAAACCCTAATCCATGAAAACTTAATCAATGATTACCTTTTTAACCCTTTTCATATGATAATCTTAAAATCCCATAACAAAGGATAACCTAATCTGTGACTGACATATTCTATAAATCTTTTTCATCCTAAGATGATTGATTTATGCCAAGTTAAACAGTTCTATAGAAGCTTAAGTATTTACTTTACAAATGAAAGTGGCCCATCCCAGAATGTTTGGAATGTGGCCCAGTCCAAAGTTCACAGTGGGCTACCTGCAAGTAACCCAGCTGCATCCTTTCAACAAAATGGCTGTCTTCTAAAACTATATTCTACAATTTACACCTTCAATAAATCCTAAGATCATGACCCAGAAGCCTGTGACCAATACTAAGGCTCTTAGATGTGACACGAGTTTGAATTACAAGTTGTGTGAAAGCCAAAACTGCAGTTTGCGGAAGAATGGAAGCAATGAGCTTCTAAAGTTAGCTTGTGTTCACCCTGGTCTTAGAGTTTTTATGTTTTGAGCTCACAGGAGCTTATTCTGGTTAGTGTTAAGTAGAAAGGGGGAGGAAATGGGGTCAAATAGCTCCTAAACGCATCCTAGTGGTCTCGGGGTCAACGGCCCTTCCTAATCCCTAATGCTCAGTGGGCTTCCATGGCTGACTCCCAACACAAAATCAGTCATTGGATATTCGTGATTTTCTTTTCTTTCTGTCAGGCTTTAGATATATTGCTAAGATTACATATTTAGATCAAAAACCAAACATTCCAAGTATCAGTTCTGGCGACCTGGATTGATTTTACAAGAACAAAACCTAGAATTTGGCTAATAATGCAGCAGTAACTAGAATGTATGTAACAAAAACAAATTTATTAAGTCCAACCACTTAAAAACCATTGTGATTTTGCTATATAAGCAACAGATAAACATTCAGTGGGTAACTATTTCCAGCAAGACATGATACAACATTTTCTGCCCATCTGATAAAAAACTAAGAATTTTACATGAATCTGTACTTTTAATAGTTAACAAAAAAATTCTATGTGTATCTTTTATGTCTTTTTAAAATAGTAATATGTGACTGAGGTTATATAATAGTGGCTGTCTAGGTAAGAATCTTGAAACATTCACCACCCCCACAAAAAAACCCAAAATAATAAATAAACTATAGAAATGTATACAGTTACCACACACTGAAAACAGAGTACGTAATTCAACTTTTATATAAGTGGAAAATAAATAACACATTCTAGCAAGAATTATCTAAGCTTTCATCTCACATTTTGTTTGTTTGATTGTTTACTGTGTGTGCGTGTGTGTTTGTTTTTGAGTTGGGGCCTCCCTCACTCTGTCACCCAGGCTGGAATGCAGTGGCATAATCATGGCTCACCACACCCTCAATCTCCTGGGCTTGGGCAATCCTTCTGCATGAATCTCCTGAGTATCTGGGCTAAAGGTTCACTCTTCCATGCCTGGCTTATTTTTTCTTGTTTTTCTTTTTGTGTTGAGTTGAAGTAATGTTTTGTAGTCTAGCCCTGTCTCAAACTCTTGTCCTAAAGCAATCCTCCCACTTTGGCTTCGCAAAGAGCAGGAATTACAGCTGTGAGACACTATGCCTGACCCATCTCACATTTTTATGATATCCAGAAATAATCTGAGAAAGAGAAGACCAACCTTTATACATAACTCAGGAAACATAATATAAATCAAGGATTTTATAATCTGCCATACTTCTTCCATCAAGGATGCAAAGAAAAAATTAAACAATGAAATCTTATGGAACAATGTATTGGTGGGCCCTTCTTTAGGAATCAATTAGAAGATGAAGTGCATTCAACCAGGATACAAAGGTAACTCTCAGATAAGTATCAATAGCAATTTAAATATTTAATTTTAGATTAAAGACTACAAATATATTTATGAATGAGTTTGGATTACAATGTTATATAACATCATGTGTTTTATGTTCTGACAATCTACTGTAACAAAAGAATAGGTGAAAATAGATAAAGAAAGAGAAAACTAGATTATGCTTATCATTATTAGACATAAGTATACCACTTCAATATGCTACTAAAAGCCAGTAAACATGTTAGTAAATAAAAGGTTAAAAAAATGTGGAGACATAAGGACATTAAAAATATTTTATGAAATATAACAATAAAACAAAAGTAAAATTTAACACTCCTATATGCCACAGAATTTTAATAAATAAAAATCACATTACTAAAAAAAAAAAAACCAGCAAATATTTTAAAATACATTTAATAATTATAACAGAATGATGTTACAATTAAGGCAAGCATAGCAGTCTTATGAGTAAGTGTTAATAAGTGTAATTCACCTATAAAAATATTTTCAGTTTTGTTCAAAGAGCAAGAACCAACTATATGTCTCATCAAAACCACAACCAAAAAGGATTTTGTAAAAAGTTAAAATCTTTTTAAAAATGGACAGATGTAAACCATATAAATGAAAACTAGAGTAAAGCAAGTGTTGCTATACAGATATAAAACAAATTACAAAGGAAACATAAAATAATTAAAAAGAAAAAAGTGCATTTTACATTGGCACAAGCCAAAATGTATAATGAAAATTTTTAAATTACTATTTCAAAACATTATAGAGGAGGAAACACTTCCAAACTTGATTTATTAGACCATTATTACCCTGACACCAAAGCCAGATAAAAATGCTACAAGAAAATAAAACTACAGGCCAATATCCTCAATGAAATAGATGAAAAAGGCCTCAAAAATATAGTAACAAATCAAATTCAACAGAATATTAAAATAATCATACACCATGATCTAGTGGAATTTATCCCTGGAATGCAAGGTTGTTTCAACATATGCAAATCAATAAGTGTGAATCACCCACATAAACAGAATGAAGAAAAAAATGATCATCTTAGTTTATAAATAAAAAGCATTTGAAAAAACTCAACATCCTTTCATGATAAAAACTCTCAGAAAATTAGGTACAGAGAAATGTGTTTCAGCATAACAAATGCTATATTTGACCAATCCATGCTAACATTATACACAATGACGAAAAGTTGAAAGCTTTTCCTCTTAACATCAGCAAAAACTCAATGATGTTCATTCTTGCCATTTCTATTCAATATAGTACTGGAAGGTCTAACAAGAGAAATTAGACAAGAAAAAGAACTAAAAGTCATTCAACTGAGAAAATAAATAAAATTTTATCTGCTTGCAGATAACATCTTTTTGGTTTTTTGTTTTGTTTTGTTTTGTCTTTAAATTTTTTATTTAAAGATGTGGAGTACAATTCAGAATTAAGTATACAAATATTCATTATGTAGGTATCCTTGTTGATGAGGTGTGTCTCCCCCCTACTCTGCCAGATTCCCAGTGCTGCCAATCCCACCTCCCCCCACTGCCAGGTTCCCTTTACTGCCAATCCTTTTCTTATCACTATATATTCTATAGTGCTACAATAATTGTTCAAGGTCTGCTTATGAGTGAAAACGTGTGATACTCAGTTCTTTGTTTCTGTGATAGATCACTCAATATTATAAACTCTGAGTCCATCCAAGTTGCTGTGAAATTCATAGTTTTGTCCTTCTTTAGGGCTACATAATATTCCATTACACATATGTACCACATTTTTCTTATCTAGTCCTCTTTTGATGGGCACCATGGTTGGTTCCATGTTTTTGCTATTATGAACAATGCTGCCATAAACATGTGTGTACAGATATCCTTTTTCTTACAGTAATTTGAGTTCTTCTGGGTATATTCCTAAAAGGGGGATTGTGGGGTCATATGGAAGGTCGACTTTTAAATCTTTTATAAATCGCCAAACTGCTTTCTACAGAGGTTATATTAGTTTACACTTCTACCAACAGTATAGAAATATTCCCTTTTCCCCACATCCTCTCCAGCATCTGTTGCTTTTTGTTCTAATGAGGCTTCACACACACAAACAAACATAAACTATTGGAACTAATAAACAACACCATTAATATTTTAGGATACAAAATCAACATGCAAAATCAGTTGCGTTTTTATGCACTAGCAATAAACTATCCAAAAATAAATTTAAGAAAATAATCTTAATTATAACCGTATTTTTAAAAACTTAGAAATAAATTAAAGATTTAAAGATGTGTACACTAAAAATTATAAAACATTGATGAAAGAAACTGAAGCAGACACATAAATACAAAGATACTCTATGTTCATACATTAAAAGAATTAATATTGTTAAAATGTTCAAACTAGTCAAAGTGATCTACTGATTCACTGCAATCCCTTCTGAACCTCAATGACATTTTTACAGAAACAGAAAAAAAAATCTAAAGTATATATTGAAACACAAATGATGCATAACACTCAAAGCAATCTGGAGAAAGAACAAAGCTAGATGCATCACATTATGTGATTTCAAAGAATATTATAAAGCTGTAGCAATCAAAACAGTATGGTACTTTCATAAAAGCAGACACATATATATAGATCAGTGAAATAGACTAGAGAGCACAGAAATAAATCCACATATTTACAGTCAACTAATCTTCCACAAAGGAACCAGGAAACGCAATGGAAAAAGAATAGTATTTTCAATAAATGAAGGAAAAGCCGAATAGGACATGAAATAATAAAATCAAATCCTTATTTATCACCATATTAAAAAAATCCAAATGGATTAAAGACTTATATGAAAGACTGGAAATCATAAAACTACAAGAAGAAAACATGAAAAAGAAAGGTTCTTCATATTGGTCTTGACAATGATTTTATCAATATGGCTCCCAAAACAAGGTAACAAAAGCAAAGTAAACAAATTATGCTATATTAAACAAAAAATATCTGTATGTCAAAGAAAGCAGTAAAAGGAAAGGCTACCTACCAAAAGAGATAAAAATTTTTGTAAACCATATGTCTGTTTAGGAGTTAATATCCAAAATAGGTAAGGAACTTACATAAATTATGAGCAAAACAAGTAGCCCTATTAAAAACTGGACAAATGACTTAAATAGACATTTTTTCAAAGAACACATAGAAATGGAAAATAGGTATATGAAAAAATGGTCAACATTGCTAAGTATTAGGGAAATGCAAGTCAAAACCACAATGGGTTATCACTTCATACCTGTTAGGATGGCTACCATGAAAAAGTCAAATGATAAGTGTTGGTTAGGATGTGGAGTAAAAGAAATCCTTAAACACTGTTGGTGAGATTGTGACTTGGTAGAGCTATTCTGAATAGCATCATTTGAGGATTTTCAAAAAATGCAATTACCATTTGACTTAGCAATCCCACTTCTGGCATATTCAAATGTATTGAAATCAGTATTTCAAATAGATATCTTCACTCCTATATTTGTTACAATATTATTCACAGTAACCAAGATATGAAAACCGACCTTCCATATGACCCTGCAATCCCCCTACAGGAATTATACCCAGAGGAACTCAAATCATTCAATGATAAAGATACTTGCACACGTATGCTTATTGCAGCATTATTTACAATAGCAAAAGCATGGAACCAACCATGTTGATCTCATAAAAACAACGAGTCAAAGGGTTGTGGCTAGGGGTTGTGATGGGATTATGGGAGGTTATTGGTGTAAGGGTACAAATTTTCAATTCTAAGAGAAATAAGTTCTGGAGATCTAATGTACAACAAAGAAACTATAGTTAATAATAATGCATTATATACTTGAAATTTGCCAAGAGAGATCTAAAGTGTGCCTACATAATTTTTAAGTAACTATATAGGATAGTGAATATATTAATTATTTTGACTGTGGAAATCAATTTACAATGTATACACATATCAAAATATTACGTCGAGAACTTTAAATATATTCAAATTTTATTTGTCAATTATACTTCAATACAGCTGGGGAGAACACATAAATAAATAGCTGTGCACCAAATAATGCAATAGAAATCTTTATAAAGTCAAAAATATACAAGAGATGGAAAGAAACACAGAAAAACAATAATAACTGGAGAATCAAAGAACTTTTCTATGTAAACGACAAGTTGACACTAAAATATTCATAGAAAAACAAACATGTAGAAATAGATTTTAAAACATTTCTTAAAAATAAAATTTGTAAAGATAATGCACATAAAAGATTAAAATATAGGTTCTTTATAATTAATACAACATGATTCTGATATATGAATAGGCAAGTAAACCTTGGAAATAGAATTCGAAATCTAGAAACATAGCTAAAAATATGAATGTTTGTATGTCATTAGGGTGCCATCACAAATCTTTTAGAAAATAAAAGGCTTTTAAATAAATGCTATTCATTTGGCAAAATATAATATGTAATTCAAAACTCACACTATACACAAGGGTAAACACAAAGGTTTGAGGGCTTTAGATGTAAAATATAAAATCATACATTCTTTTTACCTGAGTGCATAGAAATGCTTTCTAACTAGTAGTCAAAATCTAGATGTATAAAATATTGATTGATTTTACTTGACATTAAAATATAAGCAAAAATGTTATGAACAAAAAAAAAGAAAATTGATACCAAGAGAGTTAACAAAAAATGAAAGAAAATACCTGTTAATAACACATCTGACAAAAGACTTTTATCCAGAATACATAAAAAACTCTCAAAACATAATACTTTAAAAAATGATAAAGATCAAAGGCTAGAAAAACTACTTCGTCAAACTGGGTATACAGAAAGCAATTAAGCATATGAAGCACATTCAACACCCTTAGTTATTAGGAAAACACCAATTAAAACCATTATAAGATACTATTGCAAACTTACTAGAATGGCTAAAATGAAAAGTATTAATAAAGCCAAATGTGGGTGAGAATGCAGAGCAACTTGCATAAAATGAGGTTGAACATGGAAATGTTTATAGACACTCTGACAAGCAGCATGGCAATTACTTAAACAGTTTAACTTATATTAATTGTATTTCCCAGCAAACCCCCCCATGTATTTACACTAGAAAAGTAAAAATTTTAACTCAAACACCTGTACACAAATGTTAGTAGCAGCTCTATTCATAATCACTCTAACCTGAAAATAACACAAATATTATTCAATGAATGAATACATAAAAAAACCATGGTCCATCTGTAACAGAATACTAATTGATGATACAAATACATGAATTCTTAACATACATGAATAATGTGAATGTCTCAAAGATATTACACTGAGTGATAGAAGCCAGTTTCAAATTCTTACAAACTGCAAAACTACATTTATATGAGACACACCTTTGACTCAGCAATCCTTATAGGAATTTACAGTGAAGATCCGTGTATAACATGAACAACAATAACAAAAGTCCCCATGCTTTTTATATTACAACATTGTTTGTAATTCCAAAACATAAGAAAATTTATATGTGCTTATAGAGAGCGATAGTTGAATAAATCATGGTATACCCACATAAAAGAGTTATAATAAAAAAGAAAAAAGAACTTTATAAAGTAAAGAGGAGTGTTTCCCAATATACATTGTTCAAGGAAAATATGAAGTATTCATGAATATGTGCACCATGATATTCTTCATGTGGAAAAGGAGAACCAAAAATAAAATATTGTTTATTTGTGCAAAGGAAATAGAACCAGACATAGAAGGAAAAACTATTGTGTGATCTCACTTATATGTGGAATTCTAAAAACTCAAATATACAGAGACCGAGAATACAGTAATGGTCACCAGGGATGGGTACATAAGGAGAAATTGGACAGATGTAGCTCAGAGACATCATCTGATAGGTAGGATGCAATAGATATGTAGGATTAAGAAGTCTCGAGATTTAACGTACAACATGAGGAACTTAAGTCGTAAAAGTGTATTATATTGGGGATTCATGATAAATGAGTAGATTTTAGCTGCTCTTTACACACACACACACACACACACACACACAAAATGTGTAACTATGTGAGACAGTACATGTTAATTTCCTTCACCGTAGTAACCTTACTCTATCTATATCTATTCCATAATGTTATGTTGTCTACCTTAAACATACAAAATAAAATTTATACTTAAAAAGAAGAAGCAGAAGATGGTTAAACCAGAGAAACTAAGGCGATTTTTAAAAATAAAAAGATAAATAAAAGAATGGGGCATAAATAATAAAAGGGGAAGGAAAGTAACACCACTCTCATCATTTTGGTACAGTTTGGCCATTAGAAACTATGTTAGTGTTTCATGTACTCACAAAACACCTTAATAAAATCCATAAGAATGGTAAAATTTTTAAATGGCATACATCATATTGTGTATATAAGTGTAGAATATAGTGCACTTGATAAGTTTTAAGTTTTTTTGTTGTTATGTAGATCAAATTGTACACGTTATTTATTTAATTAATTAATTAATATATTTACTTATTTATCGTGTAGCTCTAGGGGTTATAAATGGAGTTTTGTTACATGGAAGTAGTGTATAGAGGTAAAGTATGGGTTTCTAGAGTTGCAATCACTCGGTTCTGCACTGTTTATAGTGAGCTCCTCTTCTTATGATAACTTTTAGAGGTGAATATCCTTCTGTCTGTAGCAAGGATAACCTGTAATATCTCCAATGCTGCCAGTAATACCTCCATCTATATCAATCAATATAGTAATCTTATAACTTCCACTCAGAATTTAAAAGCTAATACCTTCTAAAGTATTAGGTTGAGTTATTAATTACAGGAGGAGAGAATGTCAAACAGTATAATTTATCTAGTTCAATGAAGATTCTATAACCATTTTTCTCATGATGCATTAGGTATCTTTTTACAAAGAAAAACACTACACAACTTTTTTCCATACGTTAAAGACTTTTTAAAATGTTCTTTAAAAACAAAATTTGAAGTAGCATACTTAGCTTAAATTTTTTTTAAGTCACTGCATCTTTTAGACATGAGTACTCACAGTAGTAACTGAAGCATGTATGCTGCTTTTATTTTTATTTTTTTATTTTGAAGACGTGGAATACAATTCAAGGCTAGGTATATAAGTGGTAATCGTACATAAAAAATTTGGTACTCTTACTAATATTATGTGCTCCCCCTGCAGTGTCCAATGTAAAGTTTACTTTTATTTTTCTATAATCAATTCTGTGGATAAATCTGGTTATCTAGTTTTTGCTCACTTTTATTCCTGTTAAAAGATATTTAGGTAATGGAGAATAATACATTATTCATCACATTATTTAATAAAAGGAAATGTTAAATTTTGAAGTTATTTTTTTTTAACTTTTGAAGATTAACCAAGCAACAAATTATTTTTAATGTAAAATATATTTCCTCTCATGCTCCTTTCCAAATGTATGCATTTTATTAAATTCTAAGGCATTTTTTCTGTCTTTACATCTACAGACCTTGAAGATATGCCACAGAAAAAAGAAAGACAAAGAAAAAGAACACTTCCTTGGCTGGTGTTGTATTAAATCTTAATACAACAATAGAATCCATATCCAGAGCCTTGAGTTTGAATTTTAAGAGATGCTAAGAGAGAGAAAGCAGTAATTAGTGACTGGGGCAAATATAATTCTGGGCCTTAATAACAAAAACTAGGATAACAGTCAAAACTGATGACCATCAGATTATGTTTAAAGGTATTTAGTTATTAGTACAAAAATGATAACTGCTAGCAGTGAAAAATATTATTAGCATGGGAAAGTTAAACTCTTCTATCAGGGAAATTACATATATACACACACACATATATACACACACACACACACATTTATGTACATATATGCATATATGTGTGTATGTGTGTGTGTGTGTATATATATATATATATACATATATATATATATATATATGTATATATATATATATATTAAGTAGGGAATCTCTGTTGTTCAGGCTAGAATACAGTGGTACAATCATGGTCACCACAGCCTTGACCTCCTGAGCTCAGGTGTTCCTTCTGCTTCAATCCTCTGAGTCGTTGGGACTAGAGGTTCTAGCCACCATCTTGATATTTTTTTAAATTTTTTTGTAAACTTGAGGTCTCTCTGTGTTGCCTAGGATGGTCTCAAACTCTTGGGCTCAAGTCATCCTCCCACCTCAGCCTCCGAAACTGCTGAATTTATAAGTGTGAGACACCATATCCAGTTAAGATTTTTAAAATATCATAGATTTGTAGGAATTTTTATCTTTTAGACCTAATTTGGAAATTCATATATAAACATGAATTACATTCATAAGAGAGCATCTATGTGAGAAGGTTAATGAGTGTTATTACATTTTTAGGTATTTAGAAACTCTATCTTAACCAAAGCTTTATTTCAAGTCTAAAATCTTCTAAGTTGATCCAAACTTCTCAGGCATTGTGATGCTTGTTGTCATGTAAAACTTAGTCCTAATAGTTTCAACCCTAATTTTACATATGATTGTAACGTAAGATCATATATAATGAAGGACAATAGTTGTGAACATATAATTCCTGCATTGAAAGGCAATCTCAAAATGATCGTCTTATGTCATGAGGGCAGGGCCCTGATGGATGAATGGGATTGGTGTCTTATAAAAGAGATCCCAGAAAGTTGCCTGCCCTGTTTACTATGTGAGGATGCTATCAAAAGGTACCATCCATCCATGAGTACTGAGCCTTCGGCAAGCAAGCAGTCTGCCTGCATCTTGCTCCGTGATCTTGGACTTCCCTGCCTACAGAATTGTGAGAAGCAAATTTCATTGTTTGTAAATTGGCAATCTACAGCATTTTCTTATAGCAGCCTGAATGGAAAAAGAAAAGTCACCTTCATCCCTTTCTTTTGACTCTGTGGTTTTTCTGGTTTATGTAAATGTTAATGAGTGTTATGGCTTCTTTCCATTCATTAACACCACAGTACTGTACTTTATTCTTATTTGAAAGCTTGTCGCATGTCTGATATATATTTTTTATCTTTTAGTTTAAATTAAAATTTAATACCGGCATCTCTTTGTTGCATACTTAATTAAAGTTCCTCTGTAATATATCTTTTCATTAATCTAAAAAACTTATTCTGTGGTTTATTTTTTTAAATGCTTTGAGCACTGCATTTGGTCTATGGTGAACTGTCTTCATTTCAACAGAGAATCAATCAGTTTCAAGTAGAAGACGGATTATTGTACCTGTCTAATGTGCTAAATGTATTTGTATACTTATAGTATTGAGTTAATTACTATTCTATTGAGTCTTATATAATGTGTTGTAATGTTACTAAAGTTTTATATTTTTGTCTTAATTATTCAATGTTCTCTTATACTATCCCACATGTTCTTGTAGAGATTCTAACTACTCATCTGAATTCAAATTTTATTTGACTCTAAAACTCAGAGTAGCCAATTTAAGTACATTTTTGAAATGCTGTTTATTATTTGGTAAAATAAACAAATGGCTTAAACATTATTTTAAATCTCAATAATTTTTAAATGATAACATCAATTGCTTATTTAAAGTATGGTGACATCTAGGATATGTATTTACTGCATGAGCTACACAAACTCCGATACCCTTACATTTGCATATAAAATGTAAATGATAATCAGATTTTAAAATACATATTCATTAGCACAGAAAGGTTCTGCAAACATTTAAGAAATAAGTTCTGAGTACTAAACAAAAAGTGATTAATATATTTTAGAGACAGTTTCAAAAAGCATTTAAAAAATCAAAGGTATTTTTGCTTAATTTCAAAGAAACTAAACTTTCAGTGCAAGTTAATTACAGTTCAATAAAATCTTCATTATATCTATTCACTTGTTCAGGCATTAACAAACATGTAAACAATCTTAAGTACCATGACCTTTGATACCATTACCCTCATGTCTTTCATTAAACTGCAAGAAATATTTATATTTTGCTTTCAAAGAAGCAAGTTTATATATGATTCACACCAATCAACAATGAGTACATTGAACTTCAATGATTCAGAAGAGTGGTTATATATTGTTTGCATGATGGAGTTCTCCAATTTTTCATCAATTCCACAGGTTTTCAGGATTGGTTATATCTGACAGAATGAGGATGACTTAGTGGGCGAAATTCTGGTGGAAACAGGATGTTCTGATAGGTTCCGAGCATGCTTACAGAGTCTAAGACGCCTGTGAGCATCGTCCTGTACTGGTGTTCCTATTATCCAGAGTATGGAAAAGACATAGCCGTATAACAAGACACATCTGGATTTATTTATTTTATTCACAGAGATTCATTTTGTAACAATATGCAGTGAATGACTCATTATACTAACATTGCCTTCATGAGGACAACAGCTAGACATTACTTCACACCAAAACTTACAACACACTTAAAGGAGATGTCTATTTTCATCTATTCAGCATACTTTCTCTCTACTAGATCAGGAAATAAATTATCACATAATAATAAGCCAGTTACAGTTAAATGTTTGCTATTTGCAAAAAAAAATTCTCATATTTATCTAAAGTAATATCACTTCTGATTAAAAAATAAGATATATCTTTGTAAAAAGTAGACAATATAGTCTCAAATAACAAAAAAGCATTCTTCAAAATGCCTAATAATTTATATATGTGTTTGTGAGTATATGTTTGTGTAAGAGAAAGCAACAAGAAAAAGAGAGAGAGGGTAAGAGAGCAAAAGAGAACATTTTAGCAAATACTTCATTGAAAATAAATTGATTTTAGATTAAAGTAATGCAGTCAGTTACCAAAAGTTGTTTATTTAAATAAGATCAACATATATAACATTAAATGTAATATGTGTTTTACCATATATGCATGGCATCATAGATTTAACATCCATAAAATGTAACCATGATTAAAGTCAAAAATATCCAAGAATCAGTAAAGAAAACATGAACTAAGTCTCATTCTGGGTTGGAATGCTTAATTAATATAGATTCTTAATGTTGGTGCTGAAAGTTAAAATTAAATTGCTTCCAAATTATCTGATTTATTTTGGGACACTTCCTAGGAAGGTATGCATTTCCTCTAGAGATATGTTTATTTTGCAGAAAAAAAATGATTGAGGGACTTCTTATAAATGTTTACTTAGAGGTCAATAATTTTTACTTACATGACAGAATGTAATGTGTTTATCAATCATAGCACTACAGGAATATTAATCAAATGTGAGGAAATCAAAAAATTGAGTGAAGACCATATGGTACACAAAGAACAAGTGTTGGAACTGTTGGAGGGAGAAGGAAATTATCTCCTAAGAGACAACATAATTAAAAATGAGAAAAATGCCTTCAACCTACAAATAGGAATTTCTAAGAACAAAGAATATTCAGTATAATTAGAAGAAAGAATTGTGAAATCATTAATGACAAATACACTCTGCACTATAATATGGGAAGATATAGAATATTAGTAAGTATCATTTAGAAAACAGGCCGGGGAAATCATTAAACAGAACAAGCAGATATTTGCAAATGAGAAAAAAATGTATCACATGATGTTTTTATGTATTAGGAACAGCACAAAATACTTGAAAGAAATCTAAACACCACAGATAATAAATAACTGAAATTGGTCTGTAATTATTGTTCAATGTTAGAAAAGTAAATAAAAGAAAACTAGCTGGGCTCGGTGGCTCAGCATGTAATCCCGTGCCTTGGGAGGCTGAAGTGCATGGATTGCTTGAGCCCAAGGGTTCAACACCCACCTGGGCAACTTGGTAAGACCTCATCTCTACAATAAATCACAAAAACTAGTAGGGCGTGGTGGCATGCATCTGTAGTTCCAGCTACTTGGAAGGCTGAGGCAGAAGGATCGCCGGAGCCCAGTAGGTCGAGGCTGCGGTGGCCAGGAGCGGCCACTGCACTCCAGTCTGGGTGACAGAGTGAGACTCCAAATCAAAAAAAAAGAAAAGAAAACAAAAGAAAAGAAAAGAAAACTGACAATTTGTATATAATAGGTAAATTTTAAATCAGGAACATAAAAGTTAAATCTTGAAAATCAATTAACATTGGATAGAAAATGCATGAGATATAATGTAAATCAAACGAAGGAGAAGTTTGTCCCTGTCCAGGCTACAGTTTTATGCAGAATAGAACATAAAACATAATGGAAATGATATTGTAGTTCTAAATGTAAATATTGTACCTTCTATTGTGATTCTGTTTCCCAGGTTAATATTGCTAATTCTTTAAAAATGAATTGGTGTGTGATCTTTTTGCTGTGAAAGTTGAGAATGGCTATAGAAGACTTGCATTTATACAGAAGAATATATAGGGACTGTGAAATGTGGTAACAAATTGAGTAAATATATCTTATTTCCCTGGCATCCATTAACATGTTAAAATGAAGAATTTCATTTTGAAAGGACACTATACTAACATATTAAACAGAGCCCTCCCCCAGTACCCCATTCTATGCTTTTCTAATCTTCTTGAATTTCTCCTTTTTTTTTTTTTTTTTTTTTTTGAGTTGGAGTCTCACTCTGTCGCCCAGACTGGAGTGCAGTGGCCGCTTCCGGCCACTGCAACCTCGACCTGCTGGGCTCCGGCGATCCTTCCTCCTCAGCCTTCCAAGTAGCTGGAATTACAGGCATGCGCTACCATGCCCGGCTGATTTTTTGATTTATTGTAGAGATGAGGTCTCGCTGCCCAGGCGGGTCTCGAACCAATCCACTCACCTCAGCCTCCCAAAGGCGCGGGATTACAGGCTGAGCTACCGAGCCCAGCGAATTTCTCCTTTTAAAAAACCTAGAAATGCTTTTATCTGCCTTGAAAGAGAGACAATTTATCTCAGTGGAATAAATGATAAAACACTTTAAATTATTGGTTCTGAGTTGTTGTTTTTTTCTGGTTATTAGACCCAACATTCAAGACCAAAAATATTGAAAAGTAGTTATCTTCCAGTTTTACTTTATTTCCACCCAGTGTGGGTGGTACAGTTGGAGTAGGAGGTTCGACATGAGCTGAAGGATTGTCTACAAGGAGAGACTGCACTTCTCTGTCAAATTAGGCAACACTAGTTGCCAGCACCAAGAATCTGTGTGGGAGAAAACAGTCTGTTAGGGCCATTCTGTCACTATATGAGTGATAGTCACTCAGGGTTTGAATCTGAAAGTTATCTGAATTATCTTGAGTAAAGATTTTCTGCTGACATTATCTTTCATATTGCCTACTGATCTTCCATCAAGGTGATTAATTTTTGTTCTCTAGAAATTTTCTCCTGCCTAACTACTCTAAAAAACACCACTATCAATAACTCAAGATATGTACAGCTTCTTGTATATAAGGTGGGTCTCTGAACCCTTCAAATGGTTGCATTGGTTGGAAGGGAAAAATCCCATCCTTCAAGGCAAGTAGGATTACCGGGAACCAGCTCAAAAACACCTACGGAACAGAGGCCCTGGGGAAAGCTACTTCCTTCAATACACTCCTCCAACACATAATATATAAATAGGGAAAATGTATTTACACTAGAAATGATGCACTCCAGAAACATAACGCAACCTTGCTACACAAAATGCCTATGAGGCCACAGTAAAAGCAAAGCAAACTCATGCTTTTGTTTTTCTAATTTGCAGCAGTATATCCAGAGGTTTAATAAATGGGATGGTTCTAATATGCAAATTAGTCCCTCTCTCTTAAAAGCAAGTTCTAGAGAAATGGCATATAACGAACCCACTTGGATTCAACTGGTGACTCTGGGATCTCTCCCAGCTTACACTCTTCAGGAAAGCTGAGCTAGTCAAAGAGCAAAAACACTTTAAATCTTGCAAATTTTTATGAGCCTCTGGTAAGAAAAATAGTTGATTCACTTTTGGCCATTATAAAACAGAAAGAGAGAAAAATAAGAGTTTTTGACAAAAGACAAGTCTACCTGCTATGAACTTTCTATGATTTAGATATCAAAGCTTTCTGCCCTTTCTGTAGTTGTCGGAGAAAGTATATGGAAATATTTTTCTAAAATTATTCTAGCAAACTATGACCATTGTTAAAATGTTTATCATCTTTCCAGAAGTTTCTAAATTTACATACATACCTTCTCTCCAGAATCTTAATATATAATCTATGTTGTTATGTTGTACTTATACTCATTATAATAAATCTTAATCTGTGCAAATAAAAGTTGCAAAATTTACTCAAGAAGTAGATAATTGAGTAGATGTATAACAAGAAAGAAATTTTTGACTGTTACATTATTTCTAAAAAATATTCCAGATTCTGGCCAGACACGGTGGCTCACACTTGTAATCTCAACACTTTGGGAGGCTGAGGAAGGAAGACCATTTGAGTCAGAAGTTTAAAGACCAGCCTGAACAACATAGCAAGACCTTGTCTCTAAAAAAAACCAAAATGTTAGCAGGCCTGGTGGTGTACACCAGTTACTCGGGAGGCTAAGCCTGAAGGATGGATCACCTGAGCCCTAGAGGTTGAGGCTGAGTGAACCATGATCATGCCACTGTACTCCAGCCTGGGCAGCAGAATGAGACGCTGACACAAAAAGAAAAAAATAACAAAAAAGAAAAAGAATTCAGACACTAAAACTTTACTTTTGAGTTCACTAAAATAACAAGAAAAGTATGCTTTGTAGCAAAAGTTGTCTGTAAACTGTAAAAATTACAAATGGCTCCCTACCAACTCCACAGGTAACATGCATAATTCTCCACGTGACTAGCTACATCTTCCATCTTTCTCCCTACAGGCATTCGCTGACTTTATGTTGGAAGAGTACTCACCCTTCATTAAGATCAAGCTGAAAGTGTCAGTTAATATAGGAACAACACTCATCTAATGAAGGATGGAGGTTTGCAAATGGATACTCAACATTCTCACCTCAGTGTGAAAAATACATTGTTTTACATGATCTTTCAGTGCATCTACAACAAGATTACTTTCCAGTTGCCTGCAGCAGTAACCTGTCCAATAATGGATCTTCTGTTGCCTTTTCTTTCTTCTCTGTCTCAATTTGTACACTTGCATCTTATTTACTGGGGTCACTACCTAAATCAATTCTTGCAACTAAGTCTTGTCTCTGGTTTTCTTTTGAACAAACCAGAACTTACTGGTACCAAGACTGACCTTAGAAAGCAGATACTCAAAATGGGATTTGGGGTTTGGATATTTTACTGGTCACATAGCAGCAAAGATCCTCTTCTGATGACAAATGGGGTGGGGTCACTGTGATGTTTAATTTTGTGTATCAATTTAACTAAACCTCAGGTTACCCAGATATGTGGTTAAGTATTAATCTGGACCTGCCTGTGAGAGTGTTTCTAGATCGAGATTAGCACCTAAATCAGTAGACTGAGTAAAGTAGACTACCCAAGGTGTGTGTACACCTCACTCAACTTGTCAAAGGCCTGAATAGAACAAAAATACTAAGTCAAAATTAACTCTAAGCATGATTGTCTTGGAGCTAGGATATCAGCCTTCCCTTTTCTTTTAACTTGGACTTGGATTGACACTGCTGGTTCTCAGACCTTCAGACTCAAATTGAAACAATGCCATCAACTCTCCTGGGTCTCCAGCTTTCTGACGCAGATCTTGGGACTTCTTATCTTCCATAAGCACCTAAGCTAATTTCTTATAGTAAATATTTTTATATACATACAGTCATCCCTTTGTACATACCAGAAATTGGTTCCAATAACCCCATAGACACTAAAATTCATGCATACTAAAGGCACACAGATGGTATTATGGAATTTGCATATATGAAAATTCTGCCTTCTTTATTCATGGGTCTTGTGTTGCTAAAATACTGTATTTTCTATTTGTGTTTGGTTGAAAAAATCTGCATACAAGTTCAGACCCATATTGCTTAAGTGTCAACTCTATCTTCTATCTATCTATCTATCTATCTATCTATCTATCTATCTATCTATCTATCTATCTATCTATCATCTATCATCTATCTAGTTGTAGCATTGGTCTGTTTGGAAAACTCTGACTAATATAGATGTTGCAACTTCCTTTAACATTCACTTACCAGCAGGTTCATGCTCACCTATGGTGCTTGAAGTTGTGATATGGGTAGAAGGACACAATACTAGTTTTTGTACCAGCTCTTGCAGTTGAAATATTTAGAGGCAACCATATCTTACAAGTAACCATAAGATTTGTATCATTATTTGTTTCTTATTCATTGCCAAAGAAGACTTGAAAAAACTGATAGGTTCATATCTACCAACTATCAACTCAGTAAAAACATACTAAAACCAAAACAAGGTCTTTGTGATGACATTTAATTATACTATCTCTTGCAGGTAGAAGGAAACTATTTAGAAAATTATATCTATTATCTTATCATAAGAATGTAGGAAAATAAAAGAGAGATTTTAGTAAGAAAGGAAAAGAGGGAATTAAGTTAAGGCACTAAAAGATGCCTTAATAAATTAGTTACTGCCATAGGCATCTGACTTTAAAGTATCATAGACATAGAAGTACTGGGACTCTTAGTCCCGACCTAGGCATTTAAGTGACATATTTAAAATTTTTGATCCACCCAGATTCCTCTGAAGTACCTGGGTTGATAGAAGTCACTCTCCTTGCTCTTGTTAAAAAGATTAGCTCGGCTGGGCTCGGTGGCTCAGCCTGTAATCCCAGCACTTTGGGAGGCCGAGATGAGTGGATTGCCTGAGCCATGGGTTCAAGACCTGCCCAGGCAACTTGGTGAGCCCTCATCCCTATAATAAATCAAAAATTAGCCAGGCGTGATAGTGTACACCTGTAGTTTCAACTACTTGAAAGACTGAGGTGGAAGGATCTCTTGAGTCCAGCAGGTCGTGGCTGCGGTGGCTGAGAGCATGCCACAGCACTCCAGCCTGGGCAACAGAGTGAGATTCCAACTCAAAAAAAAGATTAGCTCCACATTGCCTGATTAATATGTAAGAGCATAACCTGAGATGCATGTCTTTCTTAATGTTCCTTACCCTTCTCAGCATCATTCCTGACTTCTCTTCAAAAGCTTCTATCAAGATCTAGGTGAATAAATGCTCCCTTTGCAGCTGTATAAAAGAGATTATTTGCTTAAAATGCTCCATGAACTAGCAAATAAGTAATGGCAGAAACTTGGAAGACATATAAATTAGTGAAGCTTGAGTTTGAAAAACCAGGAAGTGAGTCAAATATGTAACTGGATAGAAATGGATTTATTGTTATGGGGGCATTCTGTTTTGGTGGTGTAGCCTGGCCAAGATGTCCAAAGTCAGCCTTAAACACTGTTAGAATGACTCATTGAATTTGAGAAATGATGTGGACCTATAATGAATGAGATGGAAATGCTAAACTATGTTGGCAACATTTTGAGAAAGGGATAGAAATGCTCAGAAAAGTGGGTCAAGCCAGAAAGTACTAATTATGCAAGATCAAAGAACCTACCAACTGACTTTGTTCTTAGGAAGGAGAAAAGACCCTCCTTTTACAATAGACATAAAAAATGCCTTAGTAATTGGAACACCGATATAGTTGAGAATTTCAGTAGTGTGTGTCCTCTATACGTTAGGATTAATGATTGGAGATTCTACTATGGAATTGAGCCTCTTACTGTAAATAAGAATAGCAGAATTTTAGAAACTAGGACTCAATATTTAACTGCCAGAGAATAGATGGGGAAAATTATCATCATGGGCACCAAGTTTGGAATGGCAACCAAGAGAACTGGAATTGTATAGCTCTATGCCAATACTGTTGTATATATGATAGATAGGAGATGATAGATAGACAGACAGACTGATAATTTTAAAGAGCTGTGAGGAAAAGCTGACATTAGTTACAAATTTAAAATACCATTATTGCTCACCTAGTTTATATTGAATCATTTCATAGGCCAGAGATCCTGATTGAGTTTAAAGAAAAACATTGAATCATCTTAACAGGTTAATAAAATAATTATTTCCAAAACCACTTCCAATGAGGGTCTAAGGCTAAGATAATTAGAAATAGTTACACCAGATCTTTCAAGAACTTTTAGTACTGAGGTGGAGCTGACACTGATCCCAGGGCACACCAAAATGCCATTAAGATCCCTATTAGAATTGGAGTTTTCAGGGGTCAGTTGATAAATGGTATTCTGGTCCAACTTTCGCTCACATTAGTCTAGTAAGTTTGGAAAACTACCTTGTGTTCATTGCCCTGGTCATCCTGGTTATTGAGGGTATTATTGAGATGGATGTACATAGCAACTGACAGGAATTAAACTGGTTTGAGGAAAAGTTGATGAAGGATAATTACAGTAGGAAAGACCAACTGAAAAATCCCTGTATTGGACAGGGCTCTTTAGAGACACAGAACCTATAAGTTATCTATTGATCATCTATCTCTATGTATCTATCATCTCTATCATCTTTTTCTCTATCATCTATCATCTGTCTATCTTAATCTAGGTATCTACCTAGATATCTGTGGGTGGGGGAGAGATGGGTGGAGAGAGATAAGGAATTTATTGTGAGAATTAGCTCACACAATCATGGAAAACAAGAAGTCCCATGATGTGCCATCTGCAAACTGGAGAACCAAGAAAGCCCATGGTGTAATTCAGTCTGAGTCTGAAGGCCTAAGAAGCAAGGGAGTTGTTGGTGTAAGTTCCACAGTTCAAAGGCTCAAGAAGTTGAAGTTCCTGAGGGCAAGAGAAGATGGATTTCCCAGCACCAGAAGAGAAAGCAGATTTACCTTTCCTCTGCCTTTTTGTTCTATCTTGGTTCTCAAAGGCTTGCATGAAGTCTGCCCATGCTCAGGGTAGCAGACCATCTTTATTCAATAACAGCGTGAGAACACACACACACACACACACACACACACACACACACACACACACACACACACACACATCTTCCAGAAACACACTCATGATTTTCTGGGTATCTTCAAACACAGTCAAGAGAACACAAAAATAATGATCACATTCCCAATAAAAACTGTCTAACCAGCAATGAAAATAGTAAATCAGTGCAGAGAAGGTGGCAGGGATTGTGACATTCTCAAAGATAAAAGAGATTCAGAGATTGAAGGCCCATTTATTTTTCTGGAGTGACCAATGCAAAAAGTCATTGAATATGAAGAATGATGGAGCAGTCATGTAAATCTAAGCAAATGATAATCCCAAATGCATGTGCTGTGCTTTAGATTGTATCTTTGTTATAACATTATCTTATATTTATTATAATAGCTCAACTACAGCTTCTGATTCTTGATTTTACATCTATGATTTGGCAAACATTCTTTTCTAGTCCCTTCATAAAAGTAGATTAAAAAAAAAAATCTTCATTCACCAAAGATAGACCACAGAAGATATTTGCTGTCTTTCCCAGGGCTATGATCACACTCTCTTATAATATGACCTGAAGTAACTATAATAGTCTTGAAATTACAAATAACAGAATATTGATCACTATGTTGATAATATCAGATTAATTGAACCTAGTGAGCAAGAAATGCAGAGAGTTCTTGATATTTTAATAATGAATGCCAGAATTTGAAACAAAATCTATATAGTTTTAAGGAACTTTCACAGGTGAAGTTTTTAGAGGAGCACATATCAGTAATTCAGGACATCCTCCATGGTAAAGGACAAGACGGTAAATTATTGCATCTTGTACCAGCTGACATTATAAAACATGCATAGCTTTTATTATGGTTCTTTGGATTTTCATACTCTCTCCATAAATATACCACACTTGGGGATACTGCACCAATCTATGTATCAGAAAATTCTGAATCTGCCAGATTTTAGCAGTTTTCTACATGAGTAAGGGCTTTTGTTCTTGTGAAACAGAATTCAGAGAACTCATCACAAATAAGGAGGTTAAATAGAATATCTGACAAGCCCTCATAAGAGAGTTTCAAGTATAATTTATATATAAAAGTAATAAAAATATAACAGAATATAAATGTGTAAAAGTGTCTCCCAATACCAATGTATTTTAGTGTCTTACTCATCCACAAATAAAAACTATGAACAGTTATTATACCCTTCAATTATAATAACTATTACTATAAAATTGTAAATAATACATATATAGTCTTCCCTTTCCATAATATACTTTATCGTATATGTAAAATATATCTATTTTCATTTTCTTGTTTGTTTCTATAGGACAACTTAAAAATTATCTGCATTATTTTATTTCAGTGATCTCTGTTGATCTTTTCTATTGATTTGTCAAGAAATTAGATATAGATATAACCTGAAATAATCATAGAATTTAAAAACTGAGGGAACTTGGATGTTATTTTTAAACAAGATCTTGATCATTTTTATGGGCTAAAATAAGGTCTAATTCAAATCACAATAGCTAACTTTTCTTGATCATTTACTATTTGTTAGGAACTGTTCTATATCCTCTAAAATTCTCACAATAATCCTGTGATGCAGGTCCTAGTGCGATCTTATTTTTCACAATGAATCTATGGTATAATACTATTAATAGACATCATCTTCTAGGCCAGTGTTTCCCAAGGGTAAACTTGGCAGTATCTGGAGATATTGTGGTTGTCACAATGATGGGGTAAGGGACAGGGGCTTCCAGAGGGTAAAGACCAGGGATGTTAGTAAATGCATGCAACAGTCCAACAAAACAAAACAAAACAAAAGTCCAGCCCAAAATATCAGTAGTGCCAAGCAGAGAAATGTTATTATAAATGAAGAAACTGAGTCTTTGAAAATGTCTTTGCTTAAGGCCATTAAGCAAATAAAGGCAATCTAATAGTTTGTAGGGAAAACTTTTAGGTTAAAAAAAACCACATTGCCGGGCTCGGTAGCTCAGCCTGTAATCCTGTGCTTTGGGAGGCCTAGGTGAGTGGACTGCCTGAGCCCGTGGGGGCGAGACCCACCCAGGCAACTTGGCAAGACCTCATCTCTACCATAAATCAAAAATTAGTCGGGCGTGGTACCGCGCGCCTGTATTTCCAGCTACTTGGAAGGCTGAGGCGGAAGGATTGCTGGAGCCCAGCAGGTCGAGGCTGAGGAGGCCAGGAGAGGCCACTGCACTCCAGTCTGGGCCACAGAGTGAGACTCCAACTCGGAAAAAAAGAAAAAAAAAATATATATATATATATCACATTAATGCAGACACTAATTTTCATATGAATTGTAAAAAAATACTTAACATATCTAAAATAATATATGTTTTTCTGACCCTCCTTTTATTTTCTTCCAATATTTTGGTTTAAGTATATATTCATATCTATATCTAAATAATGTTCTTATTTCTTTTCCAAATTTGATTCCTTAAAGGTTTAATTTTGGCATTAGCAAATTCTTACAGGTTTTGTTCAAACCTTTCTTTTTTTTTTTTTGAGTTGGAGTCTCACTCTGTCGCCCAGACTGGAGTGCAGTGGCCGCTCCCGGCCACCGCAGCCTCGACCTGCTGGGCTTCGGCGATACTTCCTCCTCATCTTTTTTTTTTTGAGTTGGAGTCTCACTCTGTTGCCCAGACAGGAGGGCAGTGACCGCTCCTGGCCACCACAAGCTCCACTTGCTGGGCTCTGGCGATCCTTCCGCCTTAGCCTTCCAAGTAGCTGGAGCTACAGGCATGCGCTACCACACCTGGCTAATTTTTTGATTTACTGTAGAGATGAGGTCTTACCAAGTCGCCGAGGCGAGTCTTGAACCCGCGGGCTCAGGCAATCCACACACCTCAGCCTCCCAAGGCACCGGAGTACAGGCTGAGCCACCGAGCCCAGCTCAAGCCTTTCTTAAGCATACTATATATTTTTATGTTTCATAAGGCAGTATTATCATACTTCACTCTTTCTGATGAGATTTCACAATTTTTAAAATTAACCTAAATTTAGCATATTATTTTTTATTTATATACCAGTTTATTCATTTTAACTTTGATCTACCTTTAATAGAATTTCTGTCCTGATTTTAATATCCCAACATACATCACATTCCATATCATGGATAGTTTTTTTTTCAGGATTATTGTATCTCCTACAGTAAACCAATAGTATATTCAAGATATGAACTATCCGTTCAGATCTTAAATTGATTTCAAGTTCATTGCATTCTGCATATCCTGAATTACCTGACTGATGGCATTTCTATGTTTATTTTTTATTAGTGACTGTTCATTATTGAAAATAAATGAGAATGTGCAGCTACAGAACGTATATCAGTAGTTGGAAATTGATAATGAGCTCATGGGATTGAGTCTGTAACTGACTTTTGTACAGAACTTTCAAGACTAAAGGACGGACATCAATTCCTCTCCACTATAATACAAAGTAGAATATCGGTGTATAATGAAGTGGCTCTGCCTACATCTGTCTGTCCTTTCTACAGAATTTGAGACCTTATCAAGAAATGTTTAAATTGACATAATTTCAGATGATATATCTAATCCTATAATGAGTTTATAATTTGATACAGGACAAATATTAACCTTAAAAAGAAACGGGGCAGATAATACTCAGGAGGCTATGAGAAAAAATTGGTCTAATGCATTAGCTACAGACAGAAGTGAGTTGCAGTACAGTCATCTCTCAGTATCCATGAGGATTAGTTTACAGACCTCCTACAGATACCAAAATCCATAGATCTTTGGTATATCTCTGATACACCAAAATCCGAAGACGCTTTAGGCCTCCACCCCACACCATAAAATAGTATAGTATTTTCACATAACCTGTGAACATCCTCCTGTATACTTAAAATCATCTTTAGATTACTTGTTATACCTAGTACAATGAAAATGTCATGTAAATGGTTGTTATACTTTATTGCTTAGGAAATAATGACCAGAAAAAAAAGTCTTACATGATCAGTACAGATACAATTTTTTCCAACTACTTTGATTAATGGATAGTTGAATTCTTGGATACAAAACCCACAGATACGAAAGGACTTCGTATAATTTAAAGGGGAATTATTTATCCATTGATCCAAATGATACTTAAGTTAAAAAGTTGAATAAATGTATACTCCATTATCATCCTGCTTAACTAATACAATTTTAAAATCAGATTTTAATGTCCTATAGTTTCACTCTTTTCTTATTACTTTTATTCTTCAAAATTTCTTTACTGTCCTCATATAGCTCTGTATCAAAATGACATGTATTTATTATTATTAGGCTCTTTCTAAATAGAAGTTGGGTTTTAATTGAGTTTGTATTAGAAACCTATGCTTTAAGATAGGAGAATGTTTCTCTTTGCAATTTTATTTTTTGCAAGTATGTTTATTTAATTAATTATTCCTTATTGTACAACATGAAGTTTTATATGAATTTTCATGTAGTGCTTGCATTTTTTACAATTAATTATTGGATGATATTATCACAAAATTATCCTGGGCTAAGCCCTGTTCTTAAAAATATCATACTTAATCATCACAACAACCTCTTGGTGCCCATGTTATTATTATCTCATTTCTCATCTGTGAAGACAGTGATGTGGAGAGGTTAGTGAAAGCATTTAAGGGCACAAAGATAAAAAGTGATAGAGTCACTATGATATATTTTTAAGAAGAGTATGCATTATATAAATATATATGATGTAATCTATAAATGTATATATAAGTATATTTTAATTAAATGTATATATAAGTATATTTCAATTTTTACTTACTTGTAAGCAAATATGAATTTATAAATTATTACACAAACACACTCACACCAAAATATGTTTTCAACTACAAGTGTTTGGGGTACAAGAATACTGTGCTATTGATGTATTATATCTTCTACCACTGTTGCCGGTTAAATTGTGTTCCCATAAACAATATGTTGAAATCCTAACCCCCATTACCTGTGAATGTGATCTTATTTAGAAATACAATAGAACGTGACTTTATTTAGAAACTACAGGTGAAATCAAGTCAAGTTTGGGTTAGGGTAAACCCTAATCCAGCAGACTGGAGCTTTCATAAGACAAATAGTATTTGCGGTGAGAAGAATGCCATGTGAAAACACAGAGACATAAAAAGAGGAAAGACGGTCACTCAAAGATAGAGGCAGAGATTAGAATTATGCTGTCACAAGCCAGGGGACCCTGTCCACTGGAAATTACTAGAGGCAAGGAAGGACACTCCTCTAGAGGCTTTAGAGAGAGCACAGCCCTGCCAAAAAGCTTTTGCCATGAACTTCTAGCCTTCAGAAACATGAGACAATAAATGTCTGTTGTTATAAGCATGTAGTTTGTAGTACTATGTTAGAGCAGCCCTGGGAAATCAATACAAACTACATAATTCTCACATCAGTTCTAATAATTTCCAATTGATTTTAGTATATTAGACAACTCTGTTTTCGGTGAAACAATTGAAATTTATTATCTAATTTTTAATATTTGTATCTGATAGCATTATCCAATACTTCAAAGACACACTTTGATCATTGTGGTGTTCATACACACACACACACACACACACACACACACACCCCGCACACGCACATACATACATACATATCTAGGTCCTCACTGTAATGAGTCTATAGTGTTACACAGGCTGTTTACTTGTGTTAGTACTTTTTTAGAATCTTAAGAGAGAATAAGTATATTACTAGACAATCCAAATTCTTATAAGTTACATTTCCAATTTGATTCATGTGTTTTAGCATCTATTAAAATGATAATTTTTTCTCTTCCATTAAATATTTTTATGATGTCAATTATATCAATATATTTTAACTGTCTACAAGTTTTCTATTCCCAGGATAAACTTTCAAAAACAAAGATGCAATAGTTTTATGCTACAATAAATATGAACAATTTGATCTTATAGATTGTATATATGATTCCTACAACTATATCCAATCATTTATTTTTTTAAGGATTGATAAATTATTTTAGATTTTAAAAAAATTAAGGAGATGGTAGGGAGTTCTGACATTCTCAATTTATTTATCCTTTTATTAACATTTCAACATATTGTATTTGTTAAAATTAATAAAGCACTGATGATATTACCTTATTAATGATATATTTCATTCATATTTCCTTTGTTTTGACCTACTGTCATTTTTTTTGTTCCAGAATTTCATCTAAAATATCAGAGTGTAATTTGGCTCTTTGGCCTCATCTTGTCTGTGAGAACTTTTGAGAGTTTTGTTGTTTTTGATGACCTTGCTAGTTCTGAGAATTAGTGGTTAGGTACTTTGTGAAATGTTCCTCAATTGAGATTTGTCTGATTTTTTTTTTTTTTTTTTTTTAGTAATTGGATGGAGGATATATGCTTGTGGAAGGAAGACTATAGGTTTTTACATTGTAAAGTCATTATTTTTTCTGACTTTCTATCCTGTACTTTTTGGAAGGAAGCAACTTTAGACAACATGTTTAACTGTTTGTGATATAAAATTTATGTTTTGCAAAATGGATAGTGAATACAAGCAGAATATCAAACAGAATTATTTTATCATAATAAATTTCACCTGTGCTTCACCTTGTCAAACCACTAGTCCTCCCCCAATCCACTGGCAATTACTGACCTTTTTAGCAATTCTATAATTTTGCATATTGAACAATGTCATACAAGTGAAATTATATGGTATGTAGGCTCTTCAGAGTAGCTTCTTTCTCTTAGCAATGAGCATTTAAGATCCAACCATGTCTTTTTGTGTATTGATAACTCATTTCATTTTGTCACTGAATGATATTAGTTTAATTGTTAAAGGTAAAATTTTCTCAGTTGATTTCTTCCAGTTTTGACAAATATTAATAAAGTTACTATAAACATTTGTGTGCTAGTCTTTGTACGGGCATGAATTTTTAAATCATTTGGATAAATTCCTAGGAGTGCAACTGCTAGGTCGTGTGTTAAGCCTATATGTGCTTTGCAAAAAATTGCCAAAATGTCTTCCAAACTAGCTGCATATTTTAAATTTCTAACAGCAATGATTGAAGTTGCTTGTTGCTCTGCATCCTCACCATAATCTATCTTGTTAGATTTTTTTTTAAATTTCAGCCATTGTTATGGACATTTAGTGATAGTTCATTGTTATAAGTTGCAATTCCCTGATGACAAATGATACTGAACATTTTTCATATTCATGTTTGCCATTTATACATCCTATTCGAGAGGTGTCTCTTTAGATCTTTTACACTTTGGGAGGAATGTGGTTGTTTTCTGTGTTGTTTTAATATTTTTGTATATTTTGAGTATAAGACCTATATGCGGTACATTTTCTCCCAGTCCGTGGTTTCCCATTTAATTCTCTTAGCAGTGTCTTTTGTAAGGCAGAGGTTTTTAATTTTAACAAAGCCTAACTTAACCATTTGTTTTTTTTTTCTTTCACGGATCATGCTTTTGGTGTGTTATCTAAAAACCCATCGACACATCTAGGTCACCAAGATTTTTCCCTGTTATCTTTTAAAAGTGTTATAATTATACTACTGAACTGTGTTTTCTATAATCCATTTCTAGTTTTTTTTTTTGTGAACAGTGTAAAGTTGTATCTAGATTATCTTTTGTTGCACATGCATGGTTCAATTTTTTTCTAACACCATTGGTGAAAAGTCTACTTTTTTTCTCAATTTCCTTTGTTTCTTTATCAAAGAAACATTGACTATATTTATATGGGACTATTTTTGAGCGGTTACTTGTTTTGATCTGTATGTTTTTGCCTTTACCAATATCAATGCTTTCTTGATTACAACTTTATTATAGCTTTATTATTATTTTTTTAGATTCAAAAATATAGCTTATTTAAAGTAAATTAGAGAAAGAGAGAAAGATTCACCTCCCCGTGGTGGCAGAGAGGGCCAAAAACCAGGAAGCATGGTGACAGTCATAGCTCAAAGAGCAAATGGCCACTCCAGAGTCTAGAAAGGCAATTGCCCATTATAACTTTAAACATAAAGGTTGCTTAGTATGAGTTTTTCAGCTGGATCTTCTTCAGTACTGTGTTAACTATTCTGGATCTTTTCCTTTTCCACATAAAACTTAGAATTAGTTTGTCAATATCTAGAAAAATAGCTTCCTAGAATTTTGCCTGGGATTGAGTTGACCTATGGAATAATTTGGAAATAATTAATATTCTCATGATATTTAGTTTTGCAATTGATGAAGATGAGATTTGTTTCCATTTATGTAGATATGCTTTGATTTGTTTTATCAGGATGTTGCAGCTTTCTGTATATAGATTTTGTACATATTTTGTTATATTTATACTTAATCATTTTTATTTTACTTTTTATAATACTGTGAATCATATTTTAATGCAAAATGCAATTGTTCATTGCTGACATATGGCAGAATATTAAACTTTTGTATATAATTATACTTTTAATATTTATATCATGGAACTTTGACATATTTATTAATTGGGTACAGAAAATTTGTGTTAGTTTTTTGGAATTTTCTATAGAAAGAATTTGTTCATCTAAGAGCAGATTTACTTCTTCCCAATAAAAATACATTTTATTACTTTTTCTTGTCTTACCGCGCTGGCTAGGAGTTCCAGTGCCATCTTGAATGGGGATGTTGAGTGTAGTACTTCCTGCTGTGTTGCTGATCTTATGAAAAAGAACTATCTAGTCTGATGTTAGCTATAGGAATTGTTTGTAGATATTCTTTAGAGAATTGAGACAGTTTTCCTCTACCATAGTTTGCTGAGAGTTTCAATTATGAAGCATTTTGAATTTTTGTTGAATACTTTTTTTCTGAAATAATTCATTTAATCAAAATTTTTATGATGTTTATTTTGTGGTTTACATTAACTGACATTTCAATACATAACATCTTCACCCTTTTTCATCATTTTTTAAAATTTTATTCCCTTTTTAAAATCCTGCTTTGTATTGTATAGTTCATCTTATACATGGTGAGAACTAACTTGCTGAAATATTGAAGAAGATATTTTCATCTATTTCATAACATACATTGGTCTCTAGTTTTCTTATTCTGGTAATGTTTTTATATGGTTTTGGTTCAAGTAATGCTGACCCTACAGAATGAGACAGAATATTTTTCTTCTATTTCTATTTTCTGGAAGAAATTTTGGAGAACTAAAGAATTTCTTCCTCAAATTGAAAAATTATCTCATGAAATCACCTGAGCCTCATACACTTTTATGGAAACTTATTAATCATGGATTTAATTTATTTTATAGACATAGTCAAATTCAGGCTGCATAATTTTTTCCCTGAATAAGTTTTGGTCATATGTGTCCTCACAAAACTGAACCATTTTATGTAACTTGTCAAATTTATGGCCTAGTATGTAAAAAGTATTTCTTATAATTTCATTGTCAAATGGATCAGAAGTAATGCCTCCTCTTTCATTTCTGATATTAGCAACTTGTATCTTCTTTCTTTTCTTCTTGATTAGCCTTGCTAGGAGTTTTTAATTTTATTGTTCTTTTTAAAGAACAAGTTTTCCTTTCATTGGTTTTCCTGTAATATGTATACTTTTTAATCTCTGCTTTCTTTTTTTGTTTTGTTTATTTTTGTTGTGCTCCATTTTTCTTTATTTTAAAGATGTGGGGGCAATTCAAGGTGAGGTAGCAAATGTTCATTATGCAGATACCCTTGTTGATGAGGTGTTCCCCTCCCTCCTGTGGCAGTTTCCCTCAACTGTCAATCCCAACTCCACTCCCCTGGCAGTTTCCTACTACTGCTATTCCCTTTTCTATACTCTTATGATAATTTTTCAAAGTTGCTTATGAACGAAAACATGTGATACTCTGTTCTTTTTTTCTGTGATAGATCACTGAGTATGATAGCCTCTAAATCCATCCAAGTTGCTGCAGAGTCCATATGTTTGTCCTTCTTTATGGTTGCATAATATACCATTGTGCATATGTACCACATTTTTTTATCCAAGCCACCTTCAATGGGCTGCATAGTTAGTTCCATGTTTTTGCTATTGTGAATGGAGCTGCAACAAACATTCGGGTGCAGGTATCTTTTTGGGACAATGACTTGAGTTCTTCCAGGTCTATTCCAAATATAGGAGTTATTGGATCATATGGAAGGTCAATTTCTAGTTCTTTCAGAAGTTGCTACACTGTCTTCTAAAATAGTTGCACTAGTTTGCATTCCCGCTAGCAGTGTGGAAGTGTTCCTTTTACTCCACACCCTCACCAGCATCTGTTGTTTGTTTTATTAATGATGGCCATTCTTACTGTGGCTAGGTGGTATCTCAATGTGGTTTTGATTTGCATTTCTCTGATGATTAGGGAGGCTTAGCACTTGTTTATGAGTCTGTTGGCTGCCTGTATATCTTTTGAGAAGTGTCTATTCATGTCTTTTTCCGCTTTTTAATGGAACTGTTTGTTTGTTTCCTTTCCGTGCATTTGAGTTCCTTGTAGATCCTAGATGTTAGGCCTTTGTCAGATATACAGTCTCCAGATAATTTTTCCCATTCTGCAGGCTGTCTCCCTGCTCTCTTGATAGTTTCTTTTGCTAGCAGAAGCTTTACAGTTTGATGAGATCCCACTTGTCTATCTTATCTCTTACAGTATGGGCACTTGGGTATTTGATCAGGAATTGGTTGCCATTTCCGATTTCCATAAGGATGTTTCCTGCATTTTCTAAGATTCTTATAGTTTGAGGTTTTATGTTGAGGTCTTTGATCCATTTAGAGTTAATTTTTTGTGTATATCGATAGGTAGGGGTCCTGTTTCAATCTTCTGCATGTGATCAGCCAGTTTTCTCAGCACCATTTACTGAGCAGGTCCTCCTCACACCAGTGGTTGTTGTTGGAGGCTTTACAAAGATGAGTTAGTTGACAAATTGAGGCTTTGCTTCCAAAATCTCTATCCTGTTCCATTGGTTCATATGACTGCTCTTGTACCAATACCAAGCTGTATTGATTATTATAGCCTTATAGTAAAGTTTGAAGTCTGAAATTGTGATACCTTTTGCTTTGTTTCATTTGCTAAGGATTGTTTTGACTATCCGTGGTCATTTATGTTTCCAAATGAATTTCTGTATTATCATTTCCAGGTCTGAGAAGAATGATATTGGTAATTGAATGGGTATTGCATTGAATCTGTTGATTGCCTTTGGTAAGATGGACATCATAGCAATGTTGATTCTTCCTGTCCATGAGCATGGAATATTATTCCCTTTGTTTGTTTCTTCTTGGATTTCTTTGGGCAGTGTCTTGTAGTTCTCATTATAAAGGTCTTTCACTTCTCTGGTTAGTAAAATGCTGAGGTATTTCTTTTTTGTGTGTGGCTATTGTGAATGGGATTGTGTGTTTTATTTGTTTCTCCACCTGCTTGTTGTTGGTGTATAAGAATGCAACTGTCTTTTGCACATTTATTTTGTACCACAAGATTTGGCCAAATTCTTTATCAGTGCTAGGAGGTTTCTGAAAGATCTCTTGGATTTTTGATGTATAGGAACAGATGTTCAACAAAGAGTGATAACTTGACCTCCTCTTTTCCTATTCGGATACCCTTGATTTCTTTCTCTTGTCTAATAGCTCTAGCTAGGACTTCCAACACAATGTTGCACAAGAGGGATGAGAGTGGGCAGCCTTGTCTTGTTCTGATTTTCAGGGGAATGTTTCCAATTTCTGTCCATTTAGCAATATGCTAACTGTGGGTTTGTTGCAGATGGCGCTTACTATATTGAGGTATGTTCCTTCTATACCTAGGTGTTCAAGGGTTTTTATCGAGAGGGGATGCTGGATTTTATCAAAAACTTTTTCTGCATCTAATGAGATAATCATGTGGTACTTGTTTTTTACACCTATTGATGTACCTAATTATGTTTATGATCTTGTGAATGTTGAATCAGTCCTGCATCCTGGGGAAGAAGCCTACTTGGTCGTGGTGGATGATTTTTGAGATGTGTTTTTGGATCCAATTTGCTAGAATCTTGTTGTGGATGTTTGCATCTATGTTCATAAGGAATATTGGTCTGTAGTTTTCTTTTTTGGTTGGATCTTTACCTGGTTTGGGTATCAATGTGATGTTAGCTTCGAAAAATGATTTGGAGAGAATTTCATTCTTCTCAATTACCTGGAATACTTTCCATAGGATTGGTATCAGCTCTTCCTTGTATGTTTTGTAGAATTCTGCTGGAAAGTCATCCAGTCCAGGGCTTTTTTTTTTTTTTTGTAGGTAGTTCTCTTATAACAGAGTCAATTTCCTGGGTTGTTATTTGTCTATTTAGTGTCTCAATGTCTTCTAGCTTCAATGTTAATAGATGTAGGCTATATGATGTCAGAAAGTCCTGCATTTCATTTAGATTATCAAGCTTGTTTCCACACAGATGTGTACAGTAATCTCTAATAATCTTTTGTATTTCTTTGGGGTCAGCTGTGATTTGATCTTTTGTATTTCTGATTGTGTTTATTTGGGCTTTTTCTCTGTTTTTTGGGTCATTCTGGCTAGAAGTTCATCAATCTTGCTAATTCTTTTATCAGAATCAGTTTTTTGTTTTGTTGATGTTTTCTATGATATATTTGTCCTTCATGTCCTGTATTTGGACTCTTATTTTGGTGATCTGGATTTTTCTGCAAAGTTAGGGTTCTGGTGGTCTTCTCTTTCCAGCTCCCTTAGGTGATTTGCTAGACTGTCAACTTGTGATCTTTACATTTTCCTTATGTGTGTTTGTAGAGATTACATTCCCCTCTTAGAATTGTTTTCATGGCATCCCAGATGTTTTGACAAGATGTTTCTTCATTTTCATTTGTTTATATGAATCTTTTAATTTCTGCTTTAATTTCAGTATTGACCCAAGAGTTGTTCAGCATCATGCTGTTTGGTGTTCATGTCTTTATGGGCTTTTGGGAAATTTTGCTGGTGTTGGTATTAATATTTATTTCACTGTGGTCTGAGAAGGTGCATGGCAATATATCAACCTTATGGAATATGTTTGTGCTTAATTTATGGCCGAGGATGTGATTGATGTTGGAGTACATTCCATGTGGTATGAGTAGAATGTATATTCTGTGGTTTTGGGGTGAAATACTCTGTAGTTATCTATTAAATCTATTTGTTTGAATGTCAAGTTTAAGTTCTGGATCTCTTTGTTGATTTTTTGCCATGTTTACCTATCTAGGGCTGTTAGTGGGGTATTCAAGTACCCTGACATATTAGTGTTATAGTCAATATCCTTTTTTAGTTTATTGAGTAGTTGCTAAATGCTGGTGCTCCTGTGTTGGGTGCATATATATTTAGGATGGATATTTCTTGTTGATGGATTAAGTGTTTTATCATTATGTATTGTCCTTTCATATCTCTTTAAATTACAGATAGCTTAAACATTGTTTTGTCTGATATTAGGGTCATGACTCCTGCCTGCTTTGGTGATCCATTTGCCTGGAAACTCATTTTCTATCCTTTAACTTTGAGCCTGTGTGCATTCTTTGTGGTGAGATGAGTTTCCCTGATGTGGCAAATAATTGGGTCATGGTTTCTTATCCAGTTTGCCATTCTGTGTCTATTCAGTGGTGCATTTAGTTCATTCACATTCAGGCTGATTATTGAAATTAATTGTTTTTCCCTGTTATGAGGGTCTTATGAAGCTTTTTTCTTTGTTTCCTTATTTTCTTTTATCTTTGGGGTTGATGTGTGTGTTTGTTTTCAAGTTTGTTTTGATGTATTCTCTGTTGATTCTGTGCTCTGCTGTTCTCTTGGGAACTATATAGTCATTCTTTTTTCTTCTGTGCTTAATGCCTTTTGAAGTGTCTCCTATAGAGCTGGTCTTGAATTGCATAATCTCTTAGGGATTGGATGTCTGGGAAGGATTTTAATTCTCCATCACTGATGAAGCTGAGAATGGTTGAGTAGAAAGTTTTTGGTTGAAATTGTTTATCTTTGAGGACTTTGAATATTGGACTCCAGTCCCTTCTTGCTTCTAGTATTTCCGTTGATAGGTCTGCTGCTTTTCTGATTGGTTTTCCCTGGTAGGTAGTCTGCCCTTTCTTTCTTGCTGCCTTTAGTATTTTTTCTCTTGTGTCTACTTTGTGTAGGTGAATTACTATAGTCTAGGGGTTGGTCTTCTCATTTGATATCTTGTGGGGGTTCTATGTATCTCTTGTGTTTGACTGGTCACATCTTTGGTGAGATGGGGAAAGTTTTCTTGGATAATCTCCTGGAGTACTTACTCCAAGGTGCTCTCCATTTCTGTTTCTTCTTCTGGGATACCAATCAGGTGTAGGTTCAGCCTCTTGATATAATCATGCATCTCTTGGAGACTTTGTTCTTTCTGAGTTTTCTTTCTATGTTTTATATAGATCAGGTTAATTCCATGTTCTGGTCTTCAAGTCCTGAAATTCTTTCTTCAGCTAGATTAATTCTGCTTTCCATGCTTGTCATCCCATTTTTTATTTCCTGAATGAAAATTTTTATGGTCAAAATCTCTGTTACAAGTTCTTTCGTGTTGCATCTTGTCTTTCTTCAGTCTTATTCACTCTTTCCATCCATTTCCTAATCCCTGTCATATTCTGGGGTGAGTTGTTGGTGACTTTCATTGTTTGTGCTTTGAAGTCTGATTATTCAGACATTTTCTCTTTGTTACACTTGAAATTACCTGTGGTCTTCCACTGGTTTTTCCTCATTTGTTACAGATCTCTTGCTTTTCCATTATTTATTGGCAGTAGGAGAGGCCTTCACTTCTGATATTTGTTCAGCCCTTTATTCTTCCCTGATCTAGGCTCTGGATTTGTTCTATTTTTGCAGCAGGACTGTGGGTGGGAAGCTTTGCTATCTCTTATAGTTTTGAAAGTTCAATAAGCAGAGGATGGGGAACTAGTATTCAGAACTACTTGCAAATCACAATGTCCACTGATTGTGATGTGTGTCCCCTGAGACCCCCTTTCCATCACCACTCTATATGATGATGCAATGGGTACACGTTTGTACTCCCAGAGTCCAATATAGCAGCAATGAGGAGAACAGAGAACAATAGAATGAAATAAGATGGACATAATTTTTTAAATGAAAATAAAAAGGCATAACAATGAAAGCAGAAACAAAAGCAAAAAAAAGTTGAGCACAAATGCAAACACAAACACAAATACACACACACACACACACACACACACACACACACACACACCAAAACAAACTGGAATAACAACAAGTGGAATAACAAGGTGAGACAAAACAAAAAACCGGAACAAAAAACTGGAAAAACTAAACACAAACACACACATAGTCTTAGCACAAAATGAAAGGAGAAGAAAAAGAGAAAGACCAGGAAAAAAATACAAAAAGGAATTCAGGTTGAGCTTTCACACGTATATCCACACCAACCTTAAACTACTTTTTAAAAAGAGAAGAACAAAAGAGCAAAAATTAACCAACAAAATACAAAATAAACTGAAAGATAAGTGTTCAATCATTCACATACACACATAAACATAAAACAAAAAAGAAAAGAAAAAAAGGGGAGGATACAGATCAAACTCTCACATACACATTCATGTACAAAGAAAAACATTTTAAAAATAGAAAAACTAACAAAAAGGCAAAACAATTTTAAAACTTAAAAAAAACTCTGTACTCTTGTGTCAGGTTCTGTAATTGTTCCTCTTGTCTGCATCTCTACTATCTCTTGCAGAGCTTCTGCCTCTTTCACTCTTTCCCCAGTGTCTGGTCCAGGGAAGGAGGAGGGGCAGCGAGACTGGCTGGGGCTGCAGTCCTCTCCTCCCATTCTCGTATGGTCTGGGGGATCCCCTCCATTGAGGAGGTGCAGTTTTGTCTCTTCCCCAGGTATGTACTTGCAGGAATGCCCCAGCCAGGTCTATCCAGAATGAAGTTCTATTGTGGCTAACATCCAGGCTGTCTGAGTTTTTCCTCTCAGTATTGTCCCAGCCGTGTGGGTTTGGCATTCAGAGGATTGCTGGAGAAAGGGGGGTTTGAGTCAGCCCCAGACTCACCACTGATATCTTTGGAGGTCTTTCTCACCCTTTTCTGGCCATACCTTTTGTTCCATGACTGAATCAGAGGAGAGAGAGAGGCACCTGAGACTCAGCACTTGCCCTGTCCCCAGAGTTTTGCTTTCAGGATATTCCTCTGGGTCACAATCAACCACTGAGTAGTAGATCTGACGGTCACAGAGATCCAGTCTGTTGCTCCATGGTGAGCATGTCAGAGGACTTTCCTGTTCCATTTTCAAGATGGTGATGGGGTGCCTCTTTCATCTTCTCCAGTGGGACTCTGCCTCTGGACTCCCTCTGCAGCCCTTGCTGCTAGTGTCTAGCTAGGTACTGAAGTGGTGAGGTAAAGCCTGGAACTGGCAGTATCTCCCACTGGAGTGATGAGGCAGAGCCTGGAGTTTGTAGTCTCTCCCCACCACTTCTTTGCAGGAAAACTTTTGTCAGTTTAAAAAGAAAAACGGTGCCCAGCTTCTGCAATCTGGGAAGCACCACGGACCAAGCAGAGCAGCTGTAGCACCAGCTGCTTCACCAGAAGGTCCCTGACCACTTGCTCATGAGCTCCCACTTAGTCAGTCTCTCCCAGCATCTTCTTCCCAGGAAGGGTTTTGTTGATCCAGAAAAAAAAAAGAAAAAAAAAAAGATGGTGTTTGGCTTCTGCGTCCCAGGAATTTCTGTGGCACCAGCTGCTGCACTAGGAGAGCTCTGGCTGCTTGCTCCTGAGCCCTCACTAAGTCAGCCACTCAACACCCACTCACTCACCAGGATGTACATAAAATTTTCCATATAATCACTCACTCACTCATACTGGGACTCTCATAATCTGATGATTCGGTTGCCATCTTCCTGAAACCTCTCTGCTCTGTTTTTTAATTATTCTTTTCTATCTGCTTATTTGCAGTTTAAATTGTTCTTTGGTATCCAAAACCTACTGCTTAATGTATACCATTTCCTTTTCATTCTTTCTTAATGTTTCCATCTCTCTGTTTACATTATCCATCTATTATTATGTTATTCAGCTATTACAATCATTTTGAATTTTCTGTATGACAATATTATATCTGTGTATTCTGATGCTTGCTTTGACTCTTCAGAGTAATATTTCCTACTTCATGGCATGCCTTTGAATTTTGTGTTAAAAGTCAGACATAATATTTCAGGTACCAGGAATTAAGAAAACTAGATCTTTAATGTATGATTTTATGTTAACTCTTATAGCTAGCAGTTAAATTGTGTTTAATATTTGCTGTAGCTGTGGGCACCAGAAACTTCAAATACTACTAGTATCCTTTTTTTTTTTGTCTCTCCTACTGCTTTTGGATATTCTCAAAAACTCTCTCTTAAATAGACTTTGTGCCTTGTGACATTTTTAGCTGTAATCATCTATTATTTTACAGCAGAAATGTTGATATGGAGATAGGGCATGAGGTGAGTAAGCATTCCATAATCTTATGATAAACTCTCAGTCTCTTTGTGTGCCTGAGTTTCCCTACTATGTCTTTTACAAGGGTTTCTTAGCCTTATTCTGTCCTTAGATGAGAGAGGAAGGCCAGAGGTACCTGACAAATAAATGCTCTTCCACCTATGTATGATTAGATCCAATTATTTTTCCCTGGAAACTAGGATTTTTGTTATAGAGAATACCTACGGTATATAACAGAATAGTTACATTTTTTTCCTGTGTCAAAACATGTGAATACTTTTCTATTTTTTTTTAATTTGAAGATGTGAAGAACATGAAGGTATTCTAGAGGAAAGTCTATATAAATGTAGGATTCTTCTAAGTGTGAATCCATAACAGTTTTTCATACTCACATTGTTTTTCACTCAGTCACCAGCAATTTGTCAAAATTATCCTCTAATATTTCTGCCAGTTTATGGCTCTGGTGGCTTCTGCCTCATTTAAGCTGATTTCATCTATGGTTCTACATATGTGCCTGTCTCTCGAGATTTGGGCATGGCAGTTTGCTATATAACTTTATTTTTTGATTTAACCAAGAGAAGTGATCTTTTCTGTTCATTAAACTTTTTTACTTGTAAGGACGGGAGTGGAAATTGCTAAGCTTTTTTGCATATTAAAGCTGAAAACTACCTCCCAATAATTGTCTTTTAAGCGTTTTGCTTTTGTCTGTACTCTTTTGTCAGATTTTTCTTTCATAGAAATCTAGATTTTTGTGTGAACTGATTTTTTTCCTCTTAGTATAACATTAAATTGTGTTTTATTTAGATTCCACCAAAGTCCAAGTCTGAGAACTAATTAGCACCTAAATAGCTAATTTGTTTAGTAAATTGAGAAACCGTGTAATGGAGTAGAAAAATTAGGTACCAAAAATGAGGAAAATCAATAAAACATATGCTTATCAGTGAGTTAAACACAACAGTCAACTGAGGCTCAATTTTACCAGGAATCCTGCAAGCAGCAGTAAAATATACCACTCAGTTTTCCCACCAAGAGTATAGAGAAAGTTGGAGTATTTATTCGCTAATCTATGTCCCCTATTGTCCAAAGGGTGCTTCTGGAGCCTTAACATCACTGCCTTTTTATTTGCTCCATTTACTCGTGAGAATATTTCAACAGCTGAAGAACATCTTCAGGCAGAAAGACAACATTGTTTTAGAACATTGTTTTGTGAGATCATTAAGCAGGTGCAAAATCAGTACCAGAACTCGGGTAGAAATATTTTCACATGCATTTCAAAATTGTCCTGCTACAATTTAGAATGTCTTTCAGGTGGAATTAAGTGGATTTGAGTAGTGAATTGATGTTACTGTAAAAGATGCTTTTGCTATCTCACCCCATCTCCATCATAGTGACACTCAGCTTAAAAATAGTATTCTGATTTTTACTAAGGCGATACAGATAAATTCCTGGAATGCTTAATTTATGTTTTTTTTCTGTTGTGTTAGAAGCTAATGTTATGCTACTATGCCCACCACCCAACCACATCTTCAATAGCATCAACGGATAAAGTATATCAAAAAATAAAATATCAAAATATAATTAGTATGTAGGATTTGATGCTCATTTTAAAAATTTCTTCTTTAGTTACACAAAAGTTTTTAAGAAACAAAAAAAAGAAAAGAAACAAATAAAACAAGTAATCTTTGAGTTAAAGACAGAGATTTGAACAACAAAAAAAGAAAATATGAACCAGCTTGAAGCTTATGTTCTGAGGATGTGCATACGTTTCTTCTTTTGGAGTTCTGAAATCTTACTATAATTGCCTTAGAGATCTTTCTTCATTCATCTTGTTTATTATTCCATAGACTTTTTTTTTTAATTTGAAATCTTGTTCTTTCAAAGCAAGAAGAGATTTTTTACGTATTTATGATCTGGAAGTAAGAATTTCACAATGTAGTATTGCTCACGTTTCACATTTTTCATAGATGTTCACATACTTTAAACTTTTTTCACATATTTTCTTCTTTTATACTATATTTTGTGTTCAACTACAACTTCCCAATTAGTATTCAACCATTCAAGTACCAGATTATATATCATTTTTTCCAACTAAAAAAATTAATGTAACAATAAATGATTATGAAACAATGTGAATGTACTTAGTGCCACTTAATTGTACACTTGTAAGTGGATAGAGTGGTAGATCTTATGTATAATTTACCAAAATAGGCATGATTTTTGAAGTATTATAATGCACACATCATTCTATAGCTCGCATAACTCTCTAGACCTACATTTTGTATTTTTTATGGTTGGATGGATGAATAGATAGAAAGATAGACAGGTAAGAATGAAAATATTTATTTCAGTATTCCATATTATTAGCATAATATAATTTGATTAACAATTACTTGTTCATGGCCCTCATACTGTTTCAATATTTGTAGTGACTATAAAAAAAGTCACAATTTTATTTTTCTGTTAGAGAATCACAAAAATATTCAAATGGATCGCCGGAGCCCATCAGGTTGAGGCTGCGGTGGCCAGGAGCGGCCACTGCACTCCAGTCTGGGCAACAGGGTGAGACTCCAACCCCCCCCCAATAAAAGCAAGAATAGGGTTAAATCAGTATAGTAGGCTATTATGTTTAAATTTGCAGAAGTAATTTATAGTACTTATAATTATAGCCATAAAATATATAATGAGCTGTGGCTTATGAAAGATTAAGGAGAGCAGCTAAGGTCTTTTTAAACAGTACAGGATGCCTTACAAAGTAGTGAGTTCTTTGTTATTAGAAATGTTCGAGCAAAGTTTAACTGGAAACCTGCCAAGAGTATTTTAGAGGACCGTTACATTATATTGAAAACTGAAATATCTGTCCTCTATGATCCCATTTATTTCTAAAATTCTGAGGTCCATCAAATAATATAAAATTGGAAACACCTGCTGATCATTACATACAGAACTAGATTTATACTCCTGTAATTAGACAGTAACTTTTTTTAACCTATGGCCATATTAATTTTATTCTATTACAGTTATTATAGAATTGTATCAAGACTTCATATCTCCTTTTTAAAAATTGCACACTGAAGTATAAGCCTATTGCATTAAACTTCAAGACCCCTGCTAGGAAAAAAATACACAGAACCAACTCACATATCTGCAACTCATATAAGTGCAAAGTGTAGCATTAGATTGAAAGTATGGACTTTGGTGTGGGGTATTTTCCAAACCACTTTTTTGGCAAAAAGAATTAATAATCAAATTACATCAAAGAATCAAATATCAAAGTAAAACTTATATGTGATATTGGCATTCATTCTTTTATTCCTTAATTCATTAAACACAAGTTATTAATGTGCACCTACATATAAAGCAGATCCTCTTCTAATTAAATTCTTCACTAATACATGTGGGACCTTGGACAGAAGTTTGACTATCTAAGCTTCATATTTCTTGACTGTCAAGTAGAAAGTAAAAATATTTCTTTCAATGAGCTTTTGTAAGAATAAAACCAGATATTTTCTGTAACTCACTTAATAGAATGCCGTGATTATTTGTTGAATGTATTAGCTGTTATCATTTTGGGTACATAAATATGATTCTAGGTGATAACTTATTCAAAATCAAAATATCTAATTTTTTAGAAAACTCAAGTAAAGAATAAATTGAAATATGTAAGGTCTACTCTGAAAAGGAAGAATGAGAGATTAAGAAAAATAGTCCATATTTCAGAGATTAATAGACCAAATATAGTCTATGCTTTTGTACTGAAAATGTTTATCTAAGAGCTAATCTTCCTAGGAGTCACAATTTATTTACTTATTATTATTTCAATTGTGGGCCTCTGTTTCCCATAACAGAATGTGTACACAATAGTCAATTAAAATACAGTTTGAGAGAAATGATGACATGGTTGGTCCAATGACATCACAAACAAAGGGCATCCAGGGAGGTTCTCATTTACAAAAGACAGCATGCCAAAGTGTTCTATAGTCTTTGGCAACCATCATCATTTCTAACAGCTCTACTCCTATAGCCTGCCTTTTTCTTCACTCTTCTCTGATGTTTTCCTTTCATGTTTCTTTTATTTACTTTTGCTTCTACATATTTCACTATACTTGCTAATAAAAGCTGTTCATAGACAGAATTAAAACATTTCAGTCTTTTCTTTAAGATAAATCTATGAAGAAAACTATCTCTCTACATATCAACACAATGGATAATATGTCATAGTAATCTGTTGGGAGACTCCATTGCATAATATTTCTTCCTGACAGATGTCTTGTTAAGTAGCATGGAACAAAGCTCTCAACTATGTTAGTTACTCCTTAATATTCAGATACTGGTTCTGATGAAGATGTGGGAGGGGGATAGATGGTATAAGGAAGGTTACTAACAGAAACAGAGCAAATCTATATATTAAACATTCCAGAAAGTTAGTTGTATCACTATAGTGTACATTCCAAATATTATTTTTAAATTGTGTCGCTATTTTATTCAAGGTGAGATGATGAAGAGAGAAAATTCTCACATAAAAGTTTTTAGTTCTGTACTGAATTTATGGTATTAACTCACTAATGATTTTGAATCATCTTTATAACAATGCAAAGCACTACTTTTTAATCTATAAAAGTATCAGATTCAACATGATGTGACTGTACTTTGCAGATATATCCCAAGTCTTTGAAAAATAACATATTAAAATAGTTTAGGAGATATCCAATTAAGTGGGAAAATATAAGAATAGTCTTATGGATTAAACTAAAAGCTACTCAAGTCAAGAAATATGCAACAATGTTGTATTCAACTTATAAGACTCAAATCTACAATTTCCTCTTTCAGTTTAGGAAATTTGATGGCTTGTCCCATGAATAGAATTAATTTTTTCTACCTCTGAACTATGAAAAACATAAGACTCTCTTTTAATTGAAAACTTATTGTTAGTTGTACCCTCAATTCTAGATTATCTAGCATCTTGAAATTCACAATGACATCACATTTGTCATTGTAGACCAACAGAAACTGAGTTAAATCACAATAAATATTTTGTGAATTTAATTTAGCATATCATCATCTTCATGACCTTTACCATCTAGAAAACTTACTCTTATAGAACTTGACATTTCCTGACGATTTCATGTAAATATTGATCTATATACTCTATTTATAGGATATAACTTCTTAAATATTAGCATGCGTGTTCACTTATACATTGATTGATTTTTATGACAGACAAGATGCCAGAATATTTCAAAATCAACTTTTGTTTGTTAGTCTACACACTCAGTTAAATTTTAGGTCCTGAAAGTGTTTGCATTCATGACTTTAGCCCACTATAGAAAAGAGTATCAGATTATTTAAGTTTATCTTTGGAATATGGCATTACTCTAAATAGAAACTTTCTTTCCTGAAGAATATCTAATTTTTATCACTCAAATCAGAAAACTGATTAGCTGTGATGTGTTTATGCTATTTGGCAGATCAGTTTACCAATCTTCTTAGTTCTAATATACTTAAGTTGTTTCATTTGAGTTATCCAAGTAGATGACTATCATATATAAAAGTTGAGTTTATTTTCTTTCTCTCTTTTCAATATTTAAAAGTTATACTGCCTTCATATCTAATTGTGTTGTATAAAATGCCTTAAGATATATGAAATAGTAATGAATGTTGAACATGTAATTATCTACTATCTGCTTAATTAAAAAGATTTTAAAGATATATGATTTAGAATGAGTTTAATTTTGCTCTGAAAAGGCATTCGCTGTTAGCTTACAAATGTGTTCTTTCAAATTCTGGTTTATTATTTCTTAATTGGGAAATCACGTTAATTTTAACCATATATTATTTTCAAGTCCACTGATATATATATATATATATATATATATATATGCTTCTCTTTTAGTCGATTTAATAAAAATGATTACAACAGCCATACTTGATAATAAATGTCTCTTAGTTTACTGTATTAAAGGATTCTTGTTAATGCTGTACTATTTTAGCAGATTACTAATTCAAGTTTATAATATTTAATTAGGCAGATACTGTGGTAAGATATTATTGTATTCCTACACGCTCCAATAATGCCCTCTTTACCAAAGAAGAATACAAAGATAATACATTTTTCCATTAAAAAACTTTCAACATATTTATTTAGGATCAATTATAACAATTTTAGAGAGAAAGAGATATTATCATTGTCCATGGTTGGTGGCATCATGACCTCAATAACAATTTTGAGGTATGATAAAATTACTCACTACCTGGATTCTGAGAAAAATAAGTATATATATTATCACTATCATTTTTTTTTGAGTTTTTTAATTTGTTTCTTATTTTTTCCTGCTATCAAATATATTGCTGAACTCCATCAAAGCATCATAGTTTGTAAGGAGTTGTCAAGATATGCCTGGTATCCTATCTCCTAAGTGTTTTTAAAAATAAAATATGACAAAATATACTAATAATTTCATGATTAGATTATTGTAGTTCCAGTCTAAACTCTTTTGACTCTCTGTGAAAGATGTTGTTATTAGAAGTGAGATAAAGGGCAGGTTGATCTCTGCTTGTAGGGGTGAGCAAGGATGAGAAATGTGATCAGAGAAAAATTCTCATGAAGGAATTGTCTTTGGGTCTTTATCTTGGAGCACAGAAATATAATGGCACAAATGTCCAAAACTGAAATATTCGAATTTTAATTTAATTGTACATCTAATAACAATATAAATCTTGCCACTGTCTATGGCATTTAATACAACTCAAACTCTGACATGAAAAATCAGAAAATAAAGAAATATTATTATAAGGTTGAAAATATGTAACAAAATAAATTTTTCCAAGTTTTATCTTTTTCAAGGATATCTTAAATATAACTACATTTACATATTCTTTCTAGACTTTGGCAGTCTAAAACTTTAAACATAATAAAAGTTACCAAACATAAAATCTTTTAACAATTTGCTTTTTCACTATTGTATTTGGTTTTATATTTTTATAATTATCCAAATAGTTACAATTCAAATAACATAACTATCCCTGAAAGTGTAAATTTATGACTTTCTGTTATATGTTTCTGCTACATATTGCTTTACTTTCTTGCATTTTTATTATTTAATTTTGGTGATAGAAATTTCAAAATCATTGAAAGTTATTATATTTAAAATATGCTAATATATAAGCTAGTTTTTAAACAAGTCCTATGGGTTTTAAATAATTCCTAAACACCACAATTAGATATGGTTCTGTCTTAAGGTTTTCATTGGAAAAAGTAATGTGTTAAAGACAACAAAAACAATAAAAATTATAGATAGAGTGTGGAAAGATAGGCACTGGAGAAGAGGAAGAGTGGGGCAGAAGAGGTGATTGATATTGAGTTACTTACTGGGTACAATGCACATTATTTAAGTGACAGCTATGCTAAATTCATGACTTCCCCACTACCCAATTTTTCATGTAAAAAAATTTCACTTGTTCTCTTTGTATTTGTACAAATAAAATAAATAAATATAAATAAAAATTCAGAAAGACCTTTACTAACCATACCCAGTGGTGTGCGTCTGTACTTCCAGCAACTTGGAAGGCTGAGGCATAAAGATTCCCTAAGCTCAGCAGATGGAGGCTGCAGAAGCCATGAGAGTGTCACTGCACTCCAGCCTTGGTGGCAAAAGTGAGAAAAAAAAGAAAAAAAACTTATAAAAACACATAAATAATTATATTTATAGTTATTTTTGACTCATTTTATGGGCCAGAAGCTGCTAAAAATATGGTACGTGGAGAAGCAGCAAGATGGCGATGGGGCAACCCGGTCTCTGAATCCCTCTGCAAAGGAAATTTGCAGTGGGCCTCTGACTCTCACCCTGGGGGCTGTGGACCCCAACATCGCAGCCTGTTCTTCATACGAAGCACGGCTGTTGTCACCATTGGGACATTGCAATGGACTGGACAGTCACTGTGGCGCAAATGGTGCCGCAGCCACCACAGCCCCTCCCCCTGCCGCCGTTGCCTCCGCTGCCACTGCCACAGCCTCTGTGAGGTGGTAGCACATCACTCCACCCAGGCCTGAGGCGATTCACATCAAACCCCTCCAGGGAAGATCTGCTGGGATTGCAGCCACCTCTCCTGTGACCGAGACTGTCCTGCCTGCCCGCCGTAAGGCTCCTGTTACCTGCCCTGAGACAGGCAGCCATCTTGTTCCTGTCTGGCCCCACATGCTCTGGGGCGAGCAGCTGAGATAGCACCACCTGCTGGAGATTCAAGGTAACAACACCGAAACGGGAGAAACTAGCTTGATAAAGACATAGACCAGAGTGCTGAATGGAGGGTAATCTGACTGTCCTTCACAGCAGATCAGGGGCAACTGACTCTAACTGCAAACTAATTTACCAGCTTGAAAAGAAAACTAGAAATCAGACCTGAAAGGACATTGGACTTAAACGAAATGTCTCAGAGTGTGCTTCACTGATTCTGTTAGTTTAATGACTTAATTCTATTCCTACTGTATTGTTCCCTTTTTTCTTTTTTCCTTTACCTTTTCTTCTCTCTTCTTCTCTCTGTAAACCATATCTTTGTATAGAGGAACAGCACACTAACAAGGTGATTGGTTAGCTTGTATGTTAGCATCATTATATGTTTTATTTTTATTTTTTATTTTTTGTATGAGAGTTGGTTCATCTGTAGCTGTGGTCTATTGTTTTTATCTGTTTCGGTATAGGCCTCTCTCTCTATTTGTTGGTATACTCGTTTGTTTCCCCCCTTACTCCTCTATCTCTCCACTCCCCTCTTCAACCCACTATCTGCTCCATTCTCTCCCCTCTGCTAACCACATTTTATTTCAGGGAGTAAACCTACAGACCCACTACACGGACAGATTTCAGGGCAGTGGGAAGTGGGTTCCACATTATCCACACGCCTGTCAGCGAATACCAGGACCTGAAGACAGATTTTTGAATCACAGCTCTCCCCTTAAGTAAATCTCAAAACTGCAAAAGGACCACCACCAACCTACAGTGCAACTTCAGAATTGAACAAAGTAAGAGGACATACATAAAGAATAGGAGATTGGACAAACAGAAGTAAAAACCAATCCCTTTACCCCTGAATAACAGAATTAAAGAAGACGGTGATGTGGAGGGAAGAAAAAAGTAGGGAGGGGGAAAAACCACACAAATGAAGAAAAACCAAAAGAAGAATATAGGTCTCACACAGACCCCTGGGAAATCAGACACTGAGAAAACAGATTCTGGAACACAAACAATGAAGAGCCCCCAGAATGACTGGTTACATGCAACAAACCCAGGCATCAAGACATTAATGGAGAGAATTTAAAAAATTTAGGAGGGACAAGAGGAAAATAGGAAGGAGCTGATGTCAGAAATGACAGCAGTAAAGAATACTGTGATGGAAATGAACAACAGACTAATAAGCATGGAAAGCAGAATCAGCCAAGCAGAAGAAAGAATCTCAGAGCTCGAAGATCAAAACACAGAACTAACCCAAACTGTCAAAAGCATAGAAAAGAAGCTCAAAAAGACAGAACAAAACCTGCAAGAGATGAATGATCACTTCAAGAGACCAAACCTAAGAGTAATTGGGCTTCCTGAAGCAGAGAGAGACACAGAAGCCACACTAGAACAAACATTTCATGAAATCATTCAAGAAAAGTTCCTTCATCTCATTAAGGATGAAAAAATTCAAACACAAGAGATTCAGAGAATCCCTGCAAGACAACAAATGAGAAGACCAACTCCCAGACACATAATAATTTGCCTAAACAAAGTAGCTATGAAACGAAAAATCCTAAAGGCAGCAAGACAAAAAGGCCAGACTACCTACCAGGGAAAACCAATTAGAATAGCAGCAGATTTATCAACAGAAACCCTTCAGGTCAGGAGCCCTGTCTTCAAAGTTCTAAAAGAGAAACAATTTCAACCAAGAATAACCTACCCAGCCAAACTAAGCTTTATTAGTGAGGGAGAATTGAAATCTTTTCCAGATATCCAATCCCTATGAACCTGCGCTGCCACCAGACCACCTCTACAAGAAACACTTAAGAAAGTACTGAACACAGAAGAAAAAGAGAAAAGAACAACAGCATTCTTCACAAGAGTACAGGCAAAAGATTAAAAACACACATGAACCAACTCCAAAACCCAAAGAAAGACAACAAACAAACAGGTACAACTCTGTAAGAACCTTATGACAAGGATCAACTCTTGCATTTCAATTATTAGCCTAAATGTGAATGGAGTAAATGCACCACTGAAAAGACATAGAATGGCAAAATGGATAAAATATCATCAGGCAACAATCTATTTCCTTCAAGAGACTCACCTCACTAGAAAAGACATCCACAGACTCAAAGTAAGAGAATGGGAAACAAAGTTTCAGGCAAATGGAATGCAAAAGAAAGGAGGAGTAGCAATCTTAATTTCAGACAAAATACCCTTCAAGCTATTAAAAATCAAAAAAGATACAGAGGCCACTACATAATGAAAAAAGGCTCAATCCATCAACAAGAAATATAAATACTAAACATATATGCACCCAACATATGTGTGCCAACCTTCATAAAGCAACTTCTTGGAAAACTAAAGAAAGATATCGACTCTAACACTATCATAACTGGGGACTTTAATACCCCACTCACAACCCTAGACAGATCATCAGAACACAGGACAAAAAATCAGCAAGGAGATCCGGAACCTCAATGTGACTTTGGATCAAATGCACTTAATTGATACCTACAGAACACTCCATCCAAAGACCACAGAATATACATTCTACTCATCACCACATGAAACATATTCTAAGATCGACCACATACTCGACCATAAATCAAGCATAAGCAAATTTAAAAGGACTGAAATTCTACAAGGACCTTCTTGGACCACAGTGGAATAAAAATAAACATTGACACCAACAAAGTCCGCCCCAAACCCACAGAGACATGGACACTAAACAGTATGATGCTAAACAACTCCTGGGTCAACAATGAAATCAAAACAGGGATCAAAAGATACCTGGAAACAAATGAAAATGAAGAAACATCTTACCAAAATCTCTGGGATGCCCTGAAAGCTGTAGTAAGAGGGGAATTTATATCCCTACAAACACATATGAAGAATATGGAAGGAACAGAAATTCACAACCTAAAGAAGCTGGAAAAGCAAGACCACAAACCCTAATTTTAGCAGAACAATCCAGATCACCAAAATAAAAGCCCAAATCCAGGACATAGAAGACAAAAAGATAATACAAAAAAATCAATGAAACAAAAAGCTGGTTCTTCAAAAGACAAAAAAGATCGATGGTCCCCTAGCTAGACTGACCAAGAAAAAACGAGAAAAAAAACTAAATAAGCACAATCAGAAACACAAAAGATGAAGTCACATCTGACCCTGAAGAAATACAAAAGATCATTCGAGACTGCTACGTACACTTGTATGGAAACAAACTTGAAAACCTTAAGGAAATGGAGGACTTTCTGACATCACACAGCCTACCTAGGTTGGAACAAGAAGAAATTGAGACCCTAAATAGACCAATAACAATCAAGGAAATTGACTACATAATAAGAAAACTTCCTACAAAATAAAGCCCTGGTCCAGATGACTTTCCAGCAGAATTCTACAAGACATTTAAGGAGGAACTGATACCAATCCCACTGAAGGTATTCCAGGCAATTGAAAAAGATGAACTCTCCCCAAATCATTTTACAAAGCCAACATCACATTGATACCCAAGCCAGGTAAAGATCCAACAAAGAAAGAGAACTACAGGCCAATATCTTTGATGACCATAGATGCTAAAATTCTCAACAAGATGCTAGCAAACCGGATTCAACAATACATCTCAAAAATCATCCACCATGACCAAATAGGCTTCATTCCTGGGATACAAGGCTGGTTCAACATTCGTAAAACGATAAATGTAATTAAATGCATCAACAGATGTCAAAACAAAAACCAAATGATCATATCATTAGATGCAGAAAAAGCTTTTGACAAAATCCAGCACCCCTTCTTAATAAAAACCCTTGAACATCTAGGCTTATGGGGAGCATACCTCAAAATAGTAAAAGCCATCTACGAGAAACCCACAGCCAGCATACTCCTAAATGGACAAAAATTGGAACCAACTCCCCTGAAAACTGGAACTAGACAAGGATGCCCACTCTCACCCCTCCTGTTCAACATAGTAGTGGAAGTCCTGGCTAGAGCAATCAGAGAAGAGGAGGCAATCAGAGGTATTCAAATAGGAAAATAGAAAGTCAAGTTATCTCTCTATGCAGATGACATGATTGTGTACCTTAAAAACCCAAGAGAATCAGTCAAAAGCCTCCTTACATTGATAAAGGCCTTTGGCAAAGTCTCAGGATACAAAATAAATGTACAAAACACAATCGCATTTCTCTACACCAATAATAAAGAAACAGAAACCCAAATAAAAAACACAATTCCATTCACAATAGCTACAAAAAAAATTAAATGTCTTGGCATCTTCCTAACCAGAGACGTGAAAGACCTTTACAATGAAAATTACAAAACACTGCTCAAAGAAATCAAAGCTGACATGAACAAGTGGAAAAATATCCCATGCTCATGGATCGGAAGAGTCAACATTGTGAAGATGTCCATCTTACCTAAGGTAATCTACAAATTCAATGCAATACCCATTAAATTACCAACAACATTCTTCTCAGACCTAGAAAAAACAACACAGGAATTCATATGGAAACACAAACGTCCAAGAATAGCCAGAACAATCCTCAGCAAAAAAAAAAAAAAAAACAAAGCAGGTGGTATCACAATACCAGACTGCAAACTTTACTATAAAGCTACAATCATCAAAACAGCTTGGTACTGGTACAGGAACAGGCATATAGATCAATGGAACAGAATTGAGATTCCAGAAGCAAAACCTCAATTCTCAACCAACTCATCTTCAACAAAGCCCCACCACCTACCACTGGGGAGAGGAGAACCTATTCAGTAAATGGTGCTGGGAAAACTGGCTGACCACATGCAGAAGATTGAAACAGGACCCCTATCTATCCCCATGCACAAAGGTTAACTCCAAATGGATCAGAGACCTAAACATAAAACCTCAAACCACAGTAACCTTAGAAAAGGAAGGAAATACCCTCATGGAAATCGGAACTGGCATCCAATTCCTGTACAAAACCCGAAATCCACAGGTTATAAGAGAGAAGATAGACAAGTGGGACCTTATTAAACTGACAAGCTTCTGCAAGGCCAAAGAAATCATCAAGAGAGCAGGGAGACAGCCTATTGACTGGGAAACAGTATTTGCCAACTCTAGGTCTGACAAAGGCTTAACATCCTGGATCTACGAGGAACTGAAACATACTGAAAAGAAGAAAACAAACAACCCTATTTTAAAATGGGCAAAAGATATGAACAGACACTTCACAAAAGAAGACATCCGAGCAGCCAACAAACACATGAAGAAATGCTCAACCTCAGTAATCATCAGGGAGATGCAAATCAAAAACCACACTGAGATACCACCTAACTCCAGTCAGAATGGCAATTATCAACAACTCAAAAAATAACAGCTGCTGGAGAGGGTGTGGAGAAAAGGGAACAGTTCTACACTATTGGTGGGAGTGTAAACTAGTGCAACCTCTGTGGAAAGCAGTGTGGCGATTCCTAAAAGCTCTAAAAATTGACCTTCCATATGACCCTGCAATCCCCCTACTGGGAATATACCCTGAAGAACTCAAATCACTGTATAAAAAAAGATACCTGCACACGTATGTTTATCTCAGCGTTGTTCACAATAGCAAGAACCTGGAAACAACCATGCTGCCCATCAAAAGAGGACTGGATTTAAAAAATGTGGTATATATACACGATGAAATACTACGCAGCCATAAAAAAGAACAAAATCATGAATTTCACAGCAACCTGGATGGAATTAGAGTCTATAATACTGAGTGACCTCTCACGGAAACAAAGATCCGAGTATCACATATTCTCACTCATATAATGGACCTTGACCATCCAATGTAATACTATAAGAAAATGACTGACGGTACTGGGAAACTATGGGGGGGAGGGGATGGGATTAACAGTAGCAAATATCTGTCTGGGGATAAAACACCTCTTATCAACAGGGTGCCTGAATGAAACGTAATTGTACACCTAACCCTTAACTGTACCCCACAAAACCATAATAAAAAATATTGATTAATAAAATATATATATATATATTGTATGTACATTTTTAATAGTAGTCTCTACATTAAATTTATATACTTTACAAACTTTATAAATATAAAAGGGGTTGTAAGGAGCATAAAATCAAACTAGCAGAAGTCATAGGTATGATACATACCCAGGTTCATCACTGGGTAAGGTAGAATTTCAAGATAATTTTGAAGGATAGTGGAACTATGGTGAGAATCTTGGGAGTCCTATGTAATGAAGAAAAATAAAAACATTATCCCATATCCAAAACTTGTCCTAACTCCATCTTTAAATTTGTTATCAAAATTAATCTGAGATATAATAGGATTTACTGTAGGATTTACTTAGAATCTAAATTGGGATTTAACATTCAGCTTCATAATTACCTAGTTTTTGGACTGGATAAAAAATAAAGACTTTGGGTTTTAATTCAGATATTTACTGTTATTATTATGTTTATAATATTTATATATTGATGTTCTATTTTATTTAAGTATAATCTAAATGCATAAATAAGCAATATAATATTTTGATTATATTTTATGGTATTTTTACAAATTTTGAATTATTTTACACAGGGTTACTCATTTATCATAGCTTTATTTTTATGAGTTTTACAATTATGTTTATATTTGTCTAGAAGAAGGAAATTTAATTAGAGCTAGAAAGTATTCAAATAAATATACTCATGACAATCAAACTAAGTGGAAGTAGATAGTGATCTGAAGAATGTAATGTAAAGACAAAATATGACTACATTCATTTTTTATGCATACATTCATTTAGAGATGATATAATATTCTCATTTGTAGTCCAAACTCTAGATAAACTATTATTGGAGTTCTAATGATGTGACAGGAAGGGAGTTGGTAGCCGTTAAAGTATTTCCTTTTGAAAGTCAAGCTGCAAACTCTAAAGACCTGCCAGGCCAGTTTTGTTTGAAAAGGCCAAATGGCCAGAGTCTGTTGGCTCTCATGGAAATGCAAAAGAGTAACTAATTCACAGATGAGAATAATAAAACCAATAAAGTGCCACTTCCTATAATAGTCTCGGTGTCACTATCTCTGGTGTCACAGAGAGAGAGAGGCTACATTATTCTGGTGCCTCCACTGGAAAAGTGGAGACTTTGGAGATGGCGTGTTCCACCTCCTTTGTCATTGAGGTACAGCCTCCAGGGCAACGGGAAGGGCAGTCTCACCTGTATTGCTTATTCATCTAAAATCCCTCTTTTGAAGTTGATGGTTTACAACCCTGCTTGCAGACCCTGTTGCCCTGCAGTTCCTGGAGACCATTTGTTCTTTAAAGGATCTGGTTTTTCTGAACACCACCTTGTAAATTCCAACGAGAATGTGTAATCACTCAACACGACCCCTCCCTTACCTAAATAAGGGTATAAGACCCCTCTTCTTCTGTTCTGTGGGGCTCAGCCTGGAAGCATTAGCCCCATCGAGCCTGCAGAGCCAGTGCTCGGCGTAATAAAGTGCCACTTTCTTTAATAGTCTTGGTGTCACGATCTCTCTGTCTTCCCACTACATTATTCTGGTGCATTGGCTGGAAAAGCAGAGAGTTTGGAGGTGGTGTGTTCTACCTCCTTTGTCATTGAGGTATGACCTCCAGGGCAATGGGAAGGGCAATCTTACCTGGCACACAATGGACCACTTGCTTCATAGGAGGGAGGCCCTTCCCAACGCACTGAGGTTTAGACCACGAAAGCACAACAGGGACCCAAGAGCCGAGGAACTGGCATAATTATGGCCACCTGACGGAAAGGACAGAAAGACCACCTGACGGAAAGGGTAAGAATAAGGACCTTTGTATAGACCTGCCAATGGATGACAGAAGGGGAGCTTGATCACCTCCCAGAGTCCGCTAGTAATCTCCAGTCTGAAGGAAAAGGCTGAAAGTCAGTGGAAGAAAACATTGTCTGAAGATGAACCTGTAGACTCCTAGAATTAGGGCAGAGGGTTGAAGAATGTGCTGTGTGATTGCGTGTGAATGAGAAGGATGGTGCGAGGGCTTCGCATAAAGTTAGTCTGCATTGGGGGTTTACCAACCTACCAATTGCTAAGAGGTGTCTGAGATATCTTTGCGAGGAGTATGACTGGAGGGGGACAAAGAGGATGTTTCCCATACCTCTCATTTTCTTATTTGTGTGTGTCTGTCATTTTGAATCTGCTAAAAAGCTGGTTGAGTTATTATGCTTTGTTTAATGAGGCATGTCATCTTTTAAAAACTTGATTGGCGCATGTTTCTTTATGTCATTTTATGTTTCCTTCCTTTATTTGTGTGGTGTTTCTTCCAACCAGTTGGCACTGTTAAAATTCCTGTCTTTTGTTGTTAAGATTGTGGGAAAATTGCCTGCTGCATATATGAAGTGCTACCAGTTATCCTGAATTCTTTCCTGGGACCTCACCCCCTCCCTTCTTTAGTCTGTGTTCTCTTTCATAAATTCTGAAGGAGTTCATTCTAATCCACCTGTAAAGAAATGTAGAAATGTCTCATATGCTACTTAGCCATTTGCTAACACAGTGCAAGTTAATGCTAGCCTTGGAGAAAATAATTTTGTAATCTTTCTCTGGTATCTAAGGGACTGAATAGGCTGTTCTTGTTTTCAAATACTAAAAGCCAGGTTAGTTAAAAGTAAGTTTGTTTCTAAAGGTTTAGGGCTTCCCTAAGATTGTAATCAACTGCTTGTCCCTGTAAAGCTGTTGGGAAGTCTCTTAGAGTCGTGTAATGTATGCTGAGTCCCTACTTTATATTGTAATGCTAAATAACACTAATGCTTCCTTTTTTGGCTATGCCTGACTAGCACACCTCTTACAAGACTGGTAAAGCTTTAAATGCTGAATACTTTGCAGGACATAATAAGGCATGGGAACTGGCCATTCCCACCGGATTAAGTCAACTTGTAAGCTCAGTACTTAGCCTAAGGGACAGGTCAAGTACTAGGCACACTCTGTGGAGCATAGAGTGAGACCTAATCACTCTCATTTAATTGTCCACGTCTTACAACTAAGGCTACTATTTAGTAATTCATGAGGATTTTTGACAATTTTGCCTGTTCATTATTAGGAATGAGTAGAAACAGATCATTTTACATCTAAGTGGTCTGTTTACTTCTAAAAATGGTTTTGTACCAGGCCATTTTGTAGACATCATTGGAAAGTCATGGAGCAAAATTTTTAAAAAAAGGACTTCAAGGAAGGCTGAGAACACTCAGCTTGGAAGAAGCCATCAGGATTCTAGGGATTCCTGACATTGCTGTTTATGGCTTTATTTAGTCATTTGTTTGTTTTAGAATTCTCCTTTAAGGAATAAATTGCAAATGTTCAAAGCAAATTCTGGGTTTTCAAGAAATGTGACCAAGAGAGTGTAGAGTAGTTTGTGCCCTCAGGCACTCCAATGGGACAGATTCTAAATAATTGGAGCAAATTAAAATTACATGGTTTAAGATTTAAAAATAATAATAATAATAAGTGCATTATTAAAAATCAAATTTGAACTCACTACAAGTTAGCAGATAATAAGATTTTGAAAGGAGCAAAACTATCTGGCAATTAAATTCACTTTGTAGAACTAAAAAAAAATGGTCAAAAGTTCTGTATGCAAAGACATTTTAAAAATTTATTTCACTACTTTGCAAACAAGATTATATCCTATAGAATATTAAGTATCAAACTCCAGAGACTTGACTCAGGACTATGAAATTATAGAAATTATAATTATAGAAAGCTTCTGAAGTTCTTAGAAACTGAAACATTAAGAAAAAAAGGGGGGGGAGAACTCCAAAATGAGCACCAGCCAGAAGAAAGGTAAACTAATTGGCAGTTGCCACTAAAGGCAAAGCTCCAGCCACCCAAAAGAGATTTGATAAGGATAAACCTGCTAAGGGGGATGGCATTAACTGCTATGAATGTGGTCAATCTGGGCACTTAAAGCACAATTGTTCTTGATGGCCTAAACCCCCAGGACCTTGTCCAACATCTGGACTAAAAAGCCACTGAAAGAGATGGTGCAACCTCTTCCAAAGGTGGGGGAAAACACCTAGCTCAGTGATGGTGGCTGTTGATTGAAGGGGAGGAGCACAGCCCAGTGCAACGCTCTGTTTGCCATCAACCCAGAGAATCCTTGGGTCTATGTGAATGTGGCTAGGGTCCAAATTAATTTCTTAATTAATTCTGAGGCTAAGTTTTTAGTCCTTGTGCTCATACTGAACTTCTTTCTCCTAAAACCTGCTCTCTAGTGGGAATTAAAGGTGTTCCAAAAACTAAATGCTTCACCTAACAGTTACTAAAAGACGAATTCAAATTATAACTGTAAAAGGTTATCTATAAGTAAATAAAAGGAAAGCAAAGGAAGTATATAAAAAGGTTGTTGATATACAAATAAGGTTTTAGTAAGAAAACAGAAAAGGAGGAATATATAAAAAAATCTAAAAAAAGAAATCTTATATGGTAAATTTCTGACCTATAATAAAGAAAATAGTTATGAGAATTTCTAAAAAGGGGGTAAAGAACAAAAATAAAATAGTATAAGCATGCCAAAAATGGTATGAGGAAAGTTTATGAAAAAAATATACATACAGAAGAAATTCTATAAACAATCTAGGCATAGTAAAGTCTTTTCTAGAAGCAAGTCTCCAAACATTTTTGAATTTCTTTTCAAATTTTATATAAGATTTACTTGAGTGCCTAGTTCAAATTATGGTCTAAAACAATCTGTCAGGCTACCATCATAGTCCAGAAATACATTAAAAACTCCAAAGGCTGATACTTGTAATAAAGCTGCAGAAATAGCCAGGCTTGGTGGCTCAGCCTGTAATCCTGCGCCTTTGGGAGGCTGAGGTGACTGGATTGCCTGAGCCTGCGGGTTTGAGACCCACCTGGGCAGGCGAGACCTTATCTTTACCATAAATCAAAAAATGAGCCGGACATGGTAGCACACACCTGTAGTTCCAGCTACTTAGAAGGCTGGGGTGGAAGGATCGCCAGAGCCCAGCAGGTCGAGGCTACGGTGGCCGGGAGTGGCCACTGCACACCAGTCTGGGTGACATAGTGAGAATCCAACTCAAAAAATAAAAAATAAAAAAATAAAGCTGCAGAAATTAAAGTTTATCATTTAAGTCAATTAATAACTTCGGGTCTTGTAAATTTTATTCAAAAGGTAATCAGCCACTGCCTAAAATTGTCAAAATATATGCCTGACTTTATTCCTTTTATTGAGCTAGAATCTAGTAATTTCATGCCCACATAATGGTCATGCAAAAATTCCAGTCAGTGCCAGCAAACAATGCCACTGCTGAAACAGATCTGGACACCTCAAGTCAGACAGGGAGAGATTTTTGATCTCTGGTTAAGCAGGACTGCACCCATTATCATCTCTGAAGAAATTACAGAAGACACACCTTCACCCCTCAGCACCCCAAATGATTATGGGAACTAAAAATCTCTAAAGAATAAATAATTGAGGCAGGGTAGCTAGCACAGGTTAGACATAAATAAATTTCCTATAGGTAGGTTGTAGAAGGTGTTCAAACATTTCTACTGCAAGCCAAGTGGCAACCTATCCCACCCCTTGGCAAATCCAGGGAAAACTCCACCAGATGTAGAACTAGGACAGTACAATCTTTCAATTTGCGGTTTAGCATAATAATCACTAGAAATCCTTTGGAGACACAAGTAAACTAAACATAGGTATTTGGTATTGCATCACTCAGGATCCAAGTCCCTGAAATGGAATTCGTTAAAACTTTGAAATTGTTTAACAGTAGGCCTTTTTCCTACACCTCTGAAGGAAAGGGGGCCACAAACATAAATGCTCATAAGAAAATGTGTTGTCCAGTTGGGACAAATTTTAATCACAGTTTATAAGCTTATTTCCCTAGACACTTCCTGGACCATAAGAAACTCAAACATCCCAGGGGAGTAAGTGCTGCTAAAAACTGAAGGAAGAAAGGACCCAACCAACAACTGTAAGAAAAGAAAAAAGAACCCTAAGGGTGGTCCTGTTCCTATACTAGTCTATAGAATTTAAATACCTAACTTCTCTATCATGATGAAACCCTTCTATGAAACCTCAAAGGGGGGTGTACAGGAGCCTCGGCTGTGGGAAAAAGCCCAGAAACAGGCCTTTGAATAAAGTAAACAGGCTTCTCACCTTTTGAAATTCTTTATGAGTGGCCACCCCATCTCCTTAAGGGCATACAGGAAAATGTAAAGGAATTAGGAAGTCTTGCTCTAAAACAGCAGATGCAAGCCTTAGGTTCAGTCCTAAATGCCATCCATTGTCAAGTCAGAGAATGATTGCCAATTAGTTTAACTACTGATGCCCATTCTTTTAAGCCAGGTAATATGGTGTGGGTAAAAGTGAAATGTACAACCTCTAAAACCCCTCTGGAGGGGGCCATTTACTCTTCTTTTGTTTACCCCGACTGCAGTCAAAGTAGCCAAAGCAGTTCCTTGGATCCATTATAGCAGAATTAAACCGACCTTCCAGGACTGGGAGTGTACCACAGATTCGGCAGCTCCAGCCCTGCTCTAGAAGCCTGAGGATTCTCCAGCCCTGCTTCAGTCACACACCAGAGGCTGACTGATCGACACATGGCAGAAGATTCAGGATTCAGCTTAAAAACTCCGAGGACATTACTGATAAGCCATTGTTTTGCTTTGTCAATCTTTATATTTGCTAAACTGTTTGTCATTTTAATTGCTGTAGAACTAACTTTATTTGCTGTAAAATTAACAGAGTTGTCCCCATTGAGCATGTTAGAAAAGGGTTTCACTAGCCTTCCCATTCTTTCTTATAACAGGAAATGTTCTTGTGCTTTTATGTATTTCTGCCTAAATTGGGTGTTGATCGCTTCCCTCACACACCCAGCATGTACGTATATAGAAACTATCTGGCCAGATGTAAGAGTTTTCCATCATTATTCATCCCAGCCAGGAGTTTGTTCTGGTGGCCAACAAGGCCTGTTTGGTATTGGGCATCTGCTTATGCAACCAAATCTTCTCAAAGTACTAAGGGGCTGTTTTAAATATATGAAAAGGTTTCATATGCCCAGCCCCCAGCATTATGGAAAGGCACATGTACCATAGGAATAATCCAGCCAGGATTTTACCTCCTGCCTAACCCAAGGGGGGATGAACTAGGCATTTCCCTTTATAAAAGCCTCAAATCACGAGATGCTAGATCCTTCGACCAAGTTCCTAATATAGAAGGGACCCAGGTTTGAAAAAATAACAAATGGCCACCCTAGAGAATTATAAATACTTATGGCCCAACCACATGGGCACAAGATGGGAGTCGGAAATGCCACACGCCCATATATATATGCTAAATCGCATTATCAGGTTACAAACTGTCTTAGAAATTATAACTAATCAAACAGCCATGACTTTTGAGCTTGTTGCTCAGCAGCAAGCCCAAATGCATGCAGCTATTTATCAAAACCGCTTAGCTTCGGACTACCTGCTAGCGGAAAAAAGAAGTATGAGGTAAATTTAATAGCTCTGACTGTTGTTTGCAAATAAACAATAACAGTAAAGTTATAACTGATATAGCCACCATTGTTAGAAGACTTGCCCATGCCCCGGTGCAAAAATGGCAAGGCATAAAAATTGGCAATTAATTTGAAAACATATTCTCGGGTCTAGGAGAATTTAAGTATATTATTGGATCTGTAGTCCTATTGGTGGGGTCCTGTCTTATCATCCCTTGCATAGTCCCAATAATTATAAATGCCATTTCTAAGTTTGTGGAAACAGTTGTTGAACAAAAAAACTGTGGCCCATATAATGTTAATGCACCAGATTAAGAATAATGATGCTCTAGATCTAGAAAAGATCGAGCATCAATCAAGGTGGGAATGATGTGACAGGAAGGGGGTTGGTAACAGTTAAAGGTATTTCCTTTTGAAAGTCAAGTGACAAACTCTAAGACCTGCCAGGCTGGTTTTGTTTGAAAAGGCCAAATGGCCAGAGACTGATGGCTCTCATGGAAATGCAAAAGAGTAACTAATTCACAGACTTATCCAAAACCTCTCTTTTGAAGTTGACAGTTTAAAACTCTGCTTGCAGACCCTGGTACCCTGCAGTTCCTGGAGACCATTTGTTCTTTAAAGGATCTGATTTTTCTGAACACCACCTTGTAAGTTCCAAAGATAATGTGTAATTGCTCAACATGACTCCTCCTCTTACCTAAACACGGGTATAAGACCCCTCTTATTTCATTCTGCGGGGCTTGACCTGGAAGCATTAGCCCCGTCAAGGCCCCCAAGCTGGTGCTGAAGGACGATGGCACCAGAGAGACTCGGTACCCTTTGAGGCCAAGAGATTTATTAGAGCGGCGGCTACAGGGAGAGGGAAGGAGATCTGTAACCTCCTGGTGGGAAAAGGGAGTGAGAGAGAGAGGGCGAGAGAGAGGTCTGTATTTATCGGTTTTGGGAGGGGGCGGCCTGTGCTCTCTGAGCCTGGTCATGCCAGCCAGAGTCATCTTAGGGTCTTTATTGGAGGGAGCTATGAGATAGTATTCCTATAGGGACATAATGTTTGTATATGAGTTTAAGTTTCGCGCGCACGGGAGAGGCAGCAATTTACAGCCTTTGTTGTCTTTGTTAGGTTCCCTAGTGTTGGCACCATCTCGGGAGACATCCTTCTGGCTGTTCCCTGTGCCTTTCATTCCCACCTTTTCTGTTTATTTGGGAGAGGGGCGTCGTTATTCTTTCTGGTTGCTTCCTGCTGGATGTGGGCATTGTGGAGTGAGGTGGGGGAAGGGCACAGAACCAGCCAGAACAGGGCCCAGAGATAAGTGCTGAAGGTGAAGATTTCTGAAGGCGAGAGTTCTATAAAGGTCCCTTGTAGATGTAGAATGGCTACTTGTTCTGGCCACTCCTCCAGCCGGCACGAGGTTGGTAGCAGCCAGCTGTCTTGAAGCAGACTGTGGAGGTAGATAGAGAACCTGGAAGAGAACATATCTTAAAAGAAAAAATTAGATAAAAATTGGGTTGTTATGGGCTGTTATAACCCTGGATTTTATTGTAACGGGTTGATAGTTGTTAAGTAATTAAGGCTGGTATGGGGTCAGAGGTGGTTCGGATGGAAGGGGCGAGTATGACTGTAATAGTAATTGGTTGACCGTTATTCGAGAGAGCTCTGCCAGGCACTGTTGGAGAAACCTAAAAACACATGGAGCCGCTGACAAAAGGGTTGTGGCCCAGTATTTTTGTGTTCCTAGTTGGCACGAAAATTTTTGATAATAGCACATACTGGGGATCAGCTGGTAGAGTCTGGGTTTTCCTGCAGAGACGCATCAGTTGCAAGTCCAATCAGCCATGTCCCATGATATTGTAAAGTTATTGGCTAGGCTTATTAATATGAATATGGTTAAACTGTTACTGGAAGTAAAACCGGGGGTTATTTTGGTCTCTAAGGGAGACATCTGATGAGAACAAAGCTGGTGACAATTAAGAGATAGGTAGTAGCTAACAGAATTTTTGCCGCAGGCGGCCAGTTTGTGGGTACTGAGCAGTTGAGTAATATAGTAAGTAGAATGGCAATCAGGCCAAGAAAGGAGAGGGGCCAAGGGTCACAAGTTTTCTGTGTTGTATCCAGGATGTTTGTTTGGATTTGGATTTGGGTGGGTGGCGAGTCAGGACAAGCAAAGTTTGAGTGGCTGTTCTGGAACCTTGGAGCAGGTGTACCTGTGCGTAGGTGGACAAGTATTATTATGGGTGGATTGTGAGGAAGGAGAGGTGGCAGGTTTAAGATGGGAAATGTGAATCCATGGTGTAACCTGACATTGGGCTGTGATGAGTTTTGCTGCCGTGGGAGTGGATAAAACTACTTGAAGAGGTTCAGACCACTTTGGGTTGAGGTGAGTTTTAGTTTCCGGGTCAGAAAAATAGATCCATTGTCCAGGAATAAGAGGAGGTGGGATTTGACCTTTGGATGAGACAGGTAAGAGGAGGTTTTGATATTCCCAAATGTGGGAATGAATGAAGGACAAGAAGGGGTAAAGTATGTGATTAGGTGTCAGAGGGGTTGTAGTGGGGACTCCTAGGGGCAGCGCTGGACGGCCATACATCACTTCAAAAGGCAAGAGTTGGGACAGTTTTTTTGGGAGAACTCGCATGCGGAAGAGGACCAGTGGGAGGAGGGAGACCCAGTCTCGATGGAGTTCGAGAGATAATTTGGTGAGAGTGTCTTTGAGGGTACGATTAGCTCGCTCAACCTTTCTGGACGATTGTGGGTGGTATGGGATATGGAAATGCCAGTTAATGTGTAGGTCGGTTGTTAGGGATTGTACCACTCGTGAGGTAAATTCGGGTCCGTTATCAGACTGGAGAGATAAAGGGACACCAAACCTAGGAATTATGTGATTGGCAAGGATGGACCCTACAGTTGTTGCTTGTATGTTTGTGGTGGGGTATGCCTCTACCCATCCAGAAAAGGTGTCAACCAAGACAAGGAGGTATTTGATGTTGCGAACTGAGGGCATGACAGTAAAGTCAACCTGCCAGTCCGTACCCGGAAGCTGACCCCGGGCCTGATGCGTGGGAAATGTTCCCGGTTTTAAGGGGCTATGGGGATTAGTTCGCTGGCAGATAGAACATTGAGAGGTAATGGTTTTTATAAGCTTTATATGGTGGGGGTCGACGGTGAAGAAGTTTTTTAGGAAAGACATTAGAACAGAGGGATTGGTATGGAAGATTGAGTGTAGATATGGAATGAGGTCAGAGATAGAGGGGGGGTTTGGTGGTGGTGAACTAGTGGGAGGCATATGGCTTGGTCCAGGGTGGGTAACAGCTGCCATAGTGGGGATGGACCCCGAGGCTGCTTACTGGGCCACACTGGGGTTGGACCCCAAGGCTGCTTGTCGGGCCGCGTTATCCGTCCTGGAGTTTCCCTGAGTTATGAGTGAGGAGTCGGACTGGTGGGCCTTGCAGTGAGAAATGCCAATATTGGTGGGAAGCAGAGAGGCGGTGAGAAGGTTGGAGATTAGTTTAGCGTTAATTATTGCTGAGCCTTTGGTAGTCAGTAACCCTCTATCCTTCCATATGGCCGAGTGGGAGAGGAGAATGAGGAAAACATATTTGGAGTCAGTGTAGAGTGAGAGGGAGTGTCCAGCCGCTAGCTGGAATGCTCGTGTGGCAGCTATATGTTCTGCCTGTTGATTAGTGGTGCCTGGCAGGAGAGGCTTTGCCTCAATGACATGTGTAATAGAGGTGATGGCATATTCCGCAACCCAGGACCCGTTGTGTAGGAAGGAGCTGCCATCAGTGAACCAGGTATAGGAGGGGGGTGGCAAAGGGCCCCCCTGGATGTGAACTGGACAAGGGAGGAGAGCCTCCACAGCTTCTACACAGTCGTGGGTTGGTGGGGCTATGGAGGGAGGGAGCAGCGTGGCTGGGTCTAAGGTCGCGTAAGTTTGAAAGGATATGGAGGGCTCTTGTAAAAAGAAGACAAGGAGCGATAGGACTCGACCGGGGTTAGCGTTTGAAGGCCTTTGTAGCTTAGAAGGTGCTGTAGATGGTGGGGGGAGGTTACTGTGATAGGGGCCCCAAAGGTGAGTTTTTTGGATTCGCACACCAGCATGTGGGTGGCAGACAGCGCTTGCAGACAGGGGGCCCAGCCCTGGACGGTGTGGTCTAGCTGCTTTGAGAGATAGGCCACCGGGGCAAACACCTGTCCATAAAGCTGCCCTAGGACTCCCAGGGCCACCCCTTTGTTTTCGTGCACATACAAGATGAAAGGTTGGTGTATGTCTGGCAGATGGAGAGCAGGGGCCTTTATGAGGGCTTGCTGAAGGGCAATGAAAGGTTGTTTGACAGAGGAGGGTGTTAGGAGTGGCTCATTGGGGTCTCCCTTCATAAGAGTATAAAGTGGCTTTGCAAGCAGGGCAAAGTTGGGAATCCATGCCCAAAAGTATCCAGCCAGCCCCAAGAATGATTGGATCTCCTCTTTAGTCTTGGGTATGTTTAGGGATTGGATTAGTGCTTTTCTGTCCATCGTTATGGCCTTTTGTCGGTGTGAGATGGCTACCCCCAGATATGTGACTTGTGTGGCAGACAGTTAGACTTTTTGAGGGGATACCTGATATCCCTTTTCAGCTAGAAAGTTAAGAGTGGGTGCAGTGTCCGTTTGAGAATCAGCTAAGGAAGGGCTACACAGAAGGAGATCATCCACATACTGAATAAGGGTGGATTTGGTAAGTGAGAGAGACTTAAGATCTGCTGCTAAGGTTTGACCGAACAGGTGGGGGCTATCTCGAAATCCTTGTGGCAGGACTGTCCAGGTGAGTTGTTGTGAATGGTGAGATGTTGGGTCAGTCCATGTGAATGCGAAGATGTTTTGTGAGTCCGCTGCCAGAGGGATGGTGAAGAATGCGTCCTTAAGGTCAAGGACTGAAAAGTGAGTGGCAGTCGGAGGAATTGAGGATAGAATGGTATAAGGATTGGGGACTAGCGGGTGAATGGGGATGACAGCAGCATTAATGAGTCTTAGATCTTGTACTAAGCGGTAAGTGCCGTCTCATTTTCGTACCGCTAAAATGGGAGTGTTAAACGGGGAGTTGGTAGGGCGTAGATACCCCTTCTGCAGTAAAGAGTTGATGACAGGTTGAAGTCCTAGGAGGCTGGAGGTAGGGGGAGAATATTGCAGTTGATTGGGATAGACAGAGGGGTTTTTGAGCTGAATGTGAACTGGGGGACAGTGCTCAAGGAAGGGGGAATTTACATCCCATACTTGGGAATTTACTACAGAAGAGGGCAAAGGAAGGAGTGAGTCCGTTGGGGACTCTTCAGTAGTGAAAAGTGCTAAAAAGAGGTTTGTGGGGGATGGGTTGGTAAGGGCTGCACTTGGGTTAAAGGTGATGGATGCATGGAATTTAGCTAGAATGCCCCTGCCCATAAGAGGTACGGGACATTGAGGCAGTACCAAAAAGGAATGAGTGAAGGGACGTTTGCAAAAATACACGTAACTGCAGGAGTTATGCGTGGAGTGATGGACTGGCCCCCTACCCCGACTATAGGGGACTTAGACGGGGAAGTTGGACCCCAAAATTCTCGTATAATGGAAAGGGTGACTCCAGTGTCCAGGAGAAAATGGATGGGGCGCCCGTCAACCATTATAGTGACCCTGGGCTCCCAACGATTTGAGATTTGTGTCAGGCAGGGAGACCCCGGGCCCCATCATTTCAAGGTCGCTGCCATACCCAACAGGTCTAAAGCAGGATTGGGGGTTGACCCAGTCCCTATTTGGAGACCGGGGCAGTCCATTGCTCAGTGTCCTGCCTGACCGCACTTGGGACATGGCTTTTGGGGCACTCTGGGGTTGGGACATCCTCGTGCCCAATGTCCTGGTTGCCCACACTTGAAGCAGGGTCCTGGTGGTTGTCGCTGGGTTCGGGCATTGCCACCACCTTGAGTGACACCGGAGGAACCCTTAGCTCCCTGGAGGGCCTGGGCCAGCATCTGATACTTATGTCTTTTTGCCTTTTTGTCCCGGTTGTGAAACACTTTAAAGGCAGTTGCTAAGACATCATGTTGGGGAGTGAGGGGGCCTCTGTCAAGTTTTTTTAGTTTTGCCCTAATGTCTGGATAGCTTTGGGAGAAAAAATATGTCATTAGGAGTTGCTGGCCATCAGGGGAGTCTGGATCTATGTGGGTATACTGTTGAAGTGCCCTAGTGAGTCGACTGAGAAAGTTAGAGGGATTCTCATCTTTGTCCTGAATAACTTCCTGAAGTTTTTCAAAATTAACCGCTTTTCGTGCAGCCCTACGCAGCCCAGAAAGGAGGCAAGTAGAGAAGCGGTCCCTGGACTCGATGCCGGCAGGAGAGTTATAGTCCCAGACCAGATCCAGGTCTGGGACAGCCGCTGCACCTAGAGGGTGAGCTGGGGTGGTTTGGTGAATTTCTTCTGCGTATGTTCTAACCTGTTCCCAGACTCTCCTACGTTCCTCCGGAAGCAGGGTGTTGGAAAGGATTAGGTATATATCATGAAAAGTGAGGCTATAGGACTGGATGAGGTATTGAAACTCCTTAATGTAGGTGGTAGGATTAGTTGTATATGATCCAAGACGTTTTTCTATTTGTGAGAGGTCTGAGATAGAGAAGGGGACATGCACCTGGACAATACCCTCTGCGCCTGCTACTTCGCGGAGGAGTGCTAGGACCACCGATGTGGCCTTGGATCGGGTTACCGGAGGACTGCACTAGGGAGCAGTTGGAAGGGGAGGATATATAGGTTGAACTTCTGGAGCAGAAATGGGAGGGGTTGGAGAGGGGAGGGGCGGGGGAGCTTAGCTTTACCTGTATGGGGGAGGTTCATCTGCAGGCTCGAAATCTGAGATGGAGGAGGGAGCAGAGATAGAATTTGCAGGGTCTGCAGTGGGAGGTGGGGGGGAGTCTAGAGCAGGAGGCTTACACATGCTTGGAACAATGGGAGAAAGGGAAGTTATAGGGGAAGCGGTAGATGCTAACATGAGTTGAGGGTGGAGGTTAGAGGGGTTACAGCCGAGGATGTTTACGGAGAAGAGAAAAGGAGTGGACATAGGGAATCTCCACCCACCTTTCTGAACGCTTACGAAAGTTATATAAATCCTGATAATATCAGGATTGAGGGATCCCTGGGGGGGCCACTGATTTTGATTGTCTAAGGGATATGTAGGCCAGTCCTGTGTACAGAGGCGAATGAGATGCTTGGGCTTAATATCAGGAGAGAGAGAGAGAATAGAGAGATTGTTTAAAAGGCATTTGAGAGGAGAATTAGCCGGCAGAGAAGATGATCCCCCCATGGGGAACAGTCAGACTCAATGGGGCGTCCCCCGAAGAGTCAGCTGTCTGAGAGGTATGACTATGGCAAAGTCTGTTGTCACAGAGCTTTAGCATAGCCTGGGTTCTCCTGGATAACCGAGTGGGTCAAGTTACCCAGCGCTGGGATTTTCGGAAACAGACAGAGAACACCTGACCCGAGCGGCGGGTGGGGGGTATCTTTACTGCCCTTTACTAAAACAGAGTTTTGATGTGAGACCCCCCCTTAGAATCCGCTGTGGGCCAACAGACTGGCCCGACAGCTGTGGGATTCCTTTGGGAGGGGGAGAAAGAGATAGAGAGAATTTTATTAAGACTGCCATGGGATAACAGCCGTGGGGCCCCTGGGGTCCGCTGTAACCGCAGCTGTGGGAGTTTTTAAAGTTTGAGAGAGATGAAGGGGAAGAGGAGGCCTTTAGGGTCTGTGGTGGTCTTGAGAGCCAAAGCGGGTGTGTTTTTCCTTGCCCGGGGGGCCAGAGTGGGAGGGGTTTTAAAGTCCGCTCCCTCCGGAGTTCCCCGAAAAGTTTTTACTCTCTTGTTTGGGGAGCGGGACTTGCCTATTTAACGAGTGCTAGTGTGAATGTGGCTGGAGCGTTCAGAAGGGTGGGGGGAGTGTGAGAGAGCAGGGTTGGTCACAGGCGCCTAATCGGGATCCTGCCCAGGGGGAGAGAGGAAGGGCGAGAAAGGACCGATTTACGGTGGGACCTAACACATGTTAAGGCCAAGAGTTGAATGAGTTAAAGCAGGAGGGGAGGGAGGGAAATCTCTGCCCACTTTTTTGAATGCTAAAAAAGAGATGGTTTTAGAGTCTTGGGCAGGAGAATGAAAAACCAGTAGGGGGTCCACTGTGGCTTTGAAAACCTAGGCGGGGTGTGTTCCCCCCTCACCCAGGGGCCGAAAGAGCCACCAACGATCAGTCCCTTTCGGATATCCCGGGGAGGTTGTTAGGTTTTTCAGGAAGGGGCACTTACCAATCCGAGGTGGTGGCATTCAAGAAAGTGGGCGAAGGCCTCAAGGGGCGAGTGCCACCGGCAACAGGACGGGGCCTCGCTTTAGGCGAGAGGGCTCCCGACTGAGCACAGCACCAATGAAGGACGATAGCGCCAGTGAGATTCGGTACCCTTTGAGGCCAAGAGATTTATTAGAGCAGAGGCTACAGGGAGAGGGAAGGAGGTCTGTAACCTCCTGGTGGGAAAAGGGAGTGAGAGAGAGAGGGCGAGAGAGAGGTCTGTATTTATCGGTTTTGGGAGGGGGCGGCCTGTGCTCTCTGAGCCTGGTCGTGCCAGCCAGAGTCATCTTAGGGTCTTTATTGGAGGGGGCTATGAGATAGTATTCCTGTAGGGAGATAATGTTTGTACATGAGTTTAAGTTTCGCGCGTGCGGGAGAGGCAGGAATTTACGGCCTTTGTTGTCTTTGTTAGGTTTCCTAGTGTTGGCGCCATCTCGGGAGACATCCTTCTGGCTGTTCCCTGTGCCTTTCAGGTGCCACTTCCTATAATAGTCTTGGTGTCACAGTCTCTCTGTCTTCCCACTACACCACTGCTTTGATATCCCTTTGACTGCGAAACTTAGTATTTCATTCAATGCCTTCCAATTTTTAGCTATATTTACATAACAGAAATTTCTTTAACATTCTTTCTCATTTTCATGTGAAGTTGTATTTGCAATATGTTACACTGTTGCTCATTAATGTATTTCATTCCTGCAGGGCCATATAATTAATTATGAAAGTTGAAACAACACTTTTCTGACAATTTTAATAGTATCCAGTCAAAATATGCAACACAGTTTTGTATCTTTGGCAGTTTTATTCCCTGATCAGTTCTCAAAATAAACTTGTACAATGTGTTTAGAAGAGATTCTGATGTGGAGTGAGGGCTCAATAAATATTTGTTAAATAAATAAATTTTATTTTCATTATTTTGTTTATTCACTTAATCTTTAACAATTAATGCATTTAATATTCATTATGGCGTCAATTTATTAACCAGATATTGTGTTAACCACTGAATTCAAAAGGGATTTGAAAATATTTTTTTCTAATAAATGTCCTTGTTCAGATATTTTATTCTACACATGAAGTACACTGCAATGTATGGGGGTGCTTCATGGGCCTAAAGAGTTCAAAATGTTTATTTCACTTGACTTTAGTGACCTGTTGCACATCCGAATTATTGCTGCTCTAAAAAGTCACATGGTGCAATATGAAGACAGACATTTATTTGAAGTTTTATTACACAAAAATGATACACATTTAATAACATAATTCTCTGAAATAACAAACATGCACATGCACATGCATTTTCTGAATCTAAAATAAAAAATTTAAAGAAAAATCCAGGTTAAAAAGCATTTAATTCCCAACTATTGGATGAGTAAGTGTAATCGGATTTTTTATAGAATTACATCTATCTACAAGTTAAAATTAGAAGGAACTCTTCTGTCTATAATACTTCATACACCCAAGGCATTGTAATTTATTTTATTCCTGCAGCTTGATCCCTCAAAGAAAGAAGAGACTTTAAATAAGAGGCCATGATAAACTCAAGCCATTCATGTCATACATTATTTAGTCCCAACGATTATCATAATGGTATCCATGAACTTTCTTTGCTCATTATTTTTATGCTTGCTTAAAAATAGCTGTCAGCTGTACTATCTCATCCTCTAATCGTCAGAACCACAGAGCTATGCAAGGTTGGTCTCAGTGAGTACTTGGCAGGGAGCTTTAAGAACTACTGAGACTCCTACTAATTCAGTGGGTGGTGAGCTTTCTTTTGACTTTGGCTCTAATGAAGTTCTTCTCAAGAATATTACAGACCATACCTGATTTTCCCAGCAAAAAAGACTACAGTTAACAACAATATATTATATAATTTCAAGGAGCTACACAGAGGATATTGAATATTCTCAATTCAAAGTAATGACAAAAGTTTGAGATGATAAACATGCTGACTATCCTGATTTGATCACTATGCAGTATCACAACATCACCAGGCACCCCATAAATATGTACAATGATTGCATGTCAATTTAAACAAAAAAGATAATTTATGCTATCATCACTTCCTGGCTCAGAATGTGGAGTTATAAATGGTGTGCCATTAGATAAGCTGGTTCCAAACTGTTACATGTAATAGAGATAAAAAGAAATACAGCATTCCTTTCTATGCTTCTTTTCCCAGAAAAGTAAATACAATCAAGAAACAGGTAAAATCAAGAAAAGAAAGCATTTTCTTTCAAAGGGAAACAATTACATTTCATTCACGTGTTTACCAAAATAATAGAAGTAGAAACAGCCAGGAGAGGAAGTAGCATTTTGAATTTGGTGTAAAACTAGATTATAAGCTAATTCCAAAGTTCTCCAAGTCTTTGCATCAATTGTGAATGGGCCTTAGAAATAAAAATGAGATATATGTACTTTGCAAAACAATGTAGAAAGTAAAATGTCATTATTTTTATTATGTGGCTAATATTTCCTTCAAATTGACTAAACTTTAAACAGGCTTCTTTCGGATTCTAGACCCTGACCTTCTTCTTCTAAGAGCATTTACTTTTGAAAACCAGTAGTTATAAATTCTTCCTCTTCTCCTTTGAGATGTAAATATTTTTTTAAAGCCTCTAACCAGTTTCACAATCCAAGACCATCTTTCTCAAGGACCTGGGGCCATTCCTTTGAAATGTAATCACCAAAGAACGTAGGCCCTTCTCTACCAGTCTCTTTAGGAGGCTTGGAGCCTAACTTCTGTGCTTGCCTCACTCTATGTCATAAAATTACCTCCTTTCATGAAGATAAGAAAAAGTTTACTTTTCCTTAGGGTAAGACCTATTAGCAAACACAGATGGCCTACCATCTCCCCAGTTCCCACCACAGTTGTTAAAAATCCCCTGCCCTTCTTTTCAGTTGAGTTTAGATGGTGTTCCAGTTCTCTCTCCTTTATTAAAAGAGCCTTGAATAAAGTCTTCATTATTTGTTTAATGTTGTCTGGTTCAGTTTTTACTTTGATACACGCTAACGAGATTTCATTGTGAGTTTCTTAGGCAGCACAGCTATCACCTTTGGTGGTCATTCCTATTTGCTGAAAAAATGATCCCAAAACTGAGTAAAATATTAATATTGCTTGGCAAGTCCTTTCTCAGCAGATCTCACTGAACACAATATGATTCGCACAGCTCTAGATCTGCACACTGAAGCGGAAATAAATGGCTTCCCTTAATGGCACACTTCATCCTAGTAGCATTCACTCATTTTTTATTATTAAATCCTCTCCTTGCCTAAAAAACCCCCAGAAGCAACAGTAAAATATCATTAATTGAAAGTGAAAAAAGTAATAAAATTGCAAAATAAAACTGAGCAATAACAAGTATGCATTCACAGGAAAATAAAACCCTAGAGATTATAGACCGCACAAACTCACACAAACCGGGTGATATCATCATAAAGACATTTTAACACTTATATTCTTATTTATTATCAATTTTTAAAATGTTGCAATAGGATATTCACTTTTTATAGATTTAGGACAATTGAAGTTTATGTTCCTATAATGCACATGATAAAATATTCCTAAAATTTTTAAACACACACACACACACACACACACACACACACATTTGATTTTGCTTTTGCTTTTTTACAATATCCAAACTGAATCTTTTTTAGTAATGCATACAAGACTGATGCTTCCATATGAGAGTAAAAACAGGCTGCCAAAATGTATTACTTAACAACACAATTAATTATTTCAATACCAAGTCAGACTAGGATTACACAAAAAAGGTGATTTCTCAATTAGATATTACTTGTAGCAAAAAAATACAATGTTTCTGATCTTTTAAAATCTATGATATACACTGGTTCAAAAGAGGGATTAATTATGCTTGATCAAAATGTGTATAGTTAAGTATCATCGAGAGAAATATACATAAAATGTGTATCTCCGATTGAATTCAATAACTGTGCCATATTCTTTTCAACACAGACCTGGGAGTCATGGTTCTGTTAACTGGGTATGCTGGGTACAGTGCTATTGAGAAGCTATTGGATTAATTAAGTCATGTTAACTACCATCAACAGTGTGCTCATTGTGGGCCTTTCTGTATTTTTACAAGCTCAGAAAAGAAAATAAACGTTGAGTGTATCACAAATTTGATATAGCTATTGAAATAAAAGTCTCAGTAAACAATTTGACAGAACCAATGAACAGGTTATATATTTTCTATTTCCAGCTATACCGTAACACACACATACACACACTCACACACACACACACACACACACACACACATACACAAGTGCTTGCCTCCCCTGGACGCAAAATGGACTTTTTTTAAATGCTAAAGGATATGCAAATAATGCTACAGTCAAGAATATTATAATACATGACAATTGAGACACTTAAAAAAAGTAAATCAGGGATGTAAAAAGCTTTCATTTTTTAATTTACAAATATTTAATTGATGGATTAGGTACCAAAATACTCTTTAAATTATTTGAAAGTCGTTCATAACTGTGAAGCAAACCCAGAGAAAATCTCTACTGCTAAGCCTCATTGCTGTAACTTGAAAAGTTTCCCAAACTCAAACTGGTAAATCTCCAGTTTTCATTTTCCTACATATTGACCATACATCAAACTAAAAGTTTGTTCACACACAATTTAATTTTGTGATGTGATTATGATTACAAAAGCTCTGAGGAGCAAATATCTTATTTATTTAATTATGTGACCTTATTTGAAGAGACAAGGCAACAATAGACATTGATTGAGGATGAGAGAAACCTCAATGACAATTCATTATCATTGTCATTAAGGCTACATCTGCAATCCCTAAGAAACCATGTAAATCAAGGTCACCCATAATATCTGTACTTTAATTATGAAAGTCAGTGCAGGAAACTAATTAAAACCAGGATCCCCAAAGTCAGAGCAACCTGAATTTGAGTCCAGATCCATTATGAGCTGTGTGATTCAAGGTCACCAGTGGAAAATGTTATACTTCTGTAGCATCAACAGCATAAAAGCATAATATTTAAAGTATAATAAATACACTGATGCATATAATGTAATTTTGTGCATCACCTGTAATAAACTAAGACAATAAATGTAAGTCTCTACTAAAAAAAAAAAAAAAAGTGATTTTCTCTGGCAATATGTACAAAACCATCTAATCTTTTTTCTATATTTTAAAGATATAAATCTACTAGTTTTATATATGTATCAAGTTTTTACATATTTGCAGTTTATTTTTACTTTTTTACATGTAAGTTACAAATAATTTGTATATAATTAGCTTATTTATTTAGTTATTTTATCATTCCATATAGAAAACAACACATTTCTAGTAGTACCCACTACATTTTGATAATCTGGTGGTAGTTGGGAATAAAATAATGAGCAAAATCAACTTGATTTCTGCCCTTTTAGAATTGAAAATTTAGTGTTAAGGGCAAACACAGATATAAAATTCCTACAAACTACAACATTATAGCTGAGTCACAGGAAATATGGTCTGTCCTCTTTGGAAAGTAACATGTATGTCCTCTATGACATGGTGCTAAAGTAAGAGCTGAAAGATACTGAAACCTTAGTGAAATCTCTAGTGACAGAGAATATGAGTATGAGCAGTTACTTGTCTCTTTGTCTTAATTCCAAGTATAATAAGACGATGGCGAGAATTTTGTTAAATTTTGTTTGGAAAAGATCTTTCACCTACATGTGAAAATAGATCCATATGGGTGAACACACAAAGAAGTCATTTAGGAAACTGTTATAATATGTTATAATAGTCCAAGGAAGAAGTATCACAGTGAGCTACAATTACAGTAGATGATGTTGGTGATAAACGTGGAAATACCTGGCAGATAACACGGATCTGTGCAGTGATGGATTTTAGTAGGTTGTGGGCAGGGCAAGATGGAAGAATAACATCAGGATTCTGCCATTTTCCGAAGTAAGACACACTTGATAAGGATTAGATCTGCTCACTTTCATCAGGTTAAGTTAGAATTTGCACTGAGACATGTAGGAAATGTCAAGTTGCATATTACTGTGGTCTTTATATTGATGATTTCTAATTACTGCATTGCGTTCCAGTGACTGTATATCCTATATTTTGGTTACAATTCCACAATTGCTGAGCAGTTGAACTCCTTTGAATTTCTCATTAAAATAAATATTACTATAACTGAACATCTTTGTGCCATTAACTTACTCCTTATTTCAGCTTATTTACTAGGGTGAGTATGCTAGAAATAGAAACCCAAGGCCAATCAGTACTAAAACTGTTTCTGCACTTAAAACTGACACATAGGTTCCCAAAATATTGTAATTATTTAGACTGTCATTAGCACAATATAGATGTACAAGTTTAATTACACTCATGTTCAGGACAAGCCCCATAAAGCATACTCCTAACCCTATCAGGCAATTGATATTAAGGAAGATAAGAAATCTCTTCAATCCCAGCCTGAAGCAACCTTTCTGAGATTTCTGAGTGCTGAATATTTACTTCCCCGCATTGACTGCTAGTAGGAATATCTCTGATCTCACAGCAAGCTCTTCTGGCAATGTAGCCTCGACTCTAACATACTGGGTAATCAGGCATTACTGTAGCACTTTTGTCTATGTCATAACCCTATTAAATTCTTAATCTTATTTAAAACAATATTTTCTCTTTAAAATAATATTGACATTAAAATTTAAATCAGGATGTAAATAATGTAAATTGTATATGCATATTTATTAGTATAAACATACTCTTTTCTCACACACATACATATATACATACATATAGATGTATATATGTACATACATATAGATATATAGATACATATAGATACATACATATAGATATATAGATACATATAGATACATATAGATATATAGATACATATACATATGTACATACATATAGATACATACATATAGATACATATAGATATGTATGTACATACATATAGATGTATATATGTATATGTATGCATGTATGTATGTATGTATATGTATGTATGTGTGTGAGAAAAAATATATATATACATTTTTTCTTCTGATACGTAGTCCCACTCTTCAAATGCAAATTATGCTAGAACATTTTTTTGTACCTATCCAATATCCTTAAAAATTTGGGGGGGTTCTCAATTTTATGAACACACACAAAAAATCATGCCTATTGTTTGGTAAATTAATTTGTTGGGGTTTTTTTGAAACACTATTTGGTATCTATTTGCATCTCATATGTGGCACTGTCTTATTTTTTTAAGCAACTGCAAAATCTTCTGTTGTAAATATCCATAATTTTGTGCATCATTATTATTATGTGGACATTTAGGTTTTATCCATTTGTTTTGGTTTTTCCAAAAATGGTTCCATGCTCATCTTTGTGAAAATCTGTACATAGATGTCCAAATTTGTGATAATTAGCAAAAAAATGAATAAATTAATGTCTTTGGGTGTTAGCTTTCTTATCTATTAAATAAGAACTAATAGGTAGAAGATATTTCCTCTCAACTCAAATCATACAGAACAATTCTACTATGGTCCCCTTTAGCTGGATTATTTTGCTGAGAATCAAGAATTAAATATAAAAAGTTCACTCAGTGAAATAATCCACCACTCACTAGAAATAAACTTGAGAATAAACCTATGTTTGTATCCTGTTCCTACTCACTGCCAAATATATTAGTGTGTGGAAATTTCCCAACCAGAAGATGACTTCTTTCTAAAAGTGAGAGCGGTGCTAATGTGCTTGTGGCTCCAGTAGAGGGAGGTCTTCCAACTAAGGGAAAGAATCTTCTTGTGGAGGCGTTTTCTCGTATCTCCACATTTATATACCATTTTTCTTCCATGAAATCAAAATCAGAGGATTTTAGACACAGGATGATGATTACACCGTATTAATAAGATAAATCCAGAATATGCAAGTGCGTGTGTGCGTGTGTTTGTGTGTGTGTGTGTGCGCGCGCGCACGCACATTCTATTTGGCTGTAATCTGTATTCAATTTGAAACTGGCTGTGTTTGAAAATGCATTTTAGAACTAAGTATGTGTTTACTTTTTAAAAGAAAAACAGTGATTAAGTTCCCAGGTGAGTTCCTAAGATTGTATTTGACAGATAAAGTATCTGAAAGAAAAAAAAAAGATTAAAGGAGTAGTAAGGAGCAAAACGTGGGGTCCTGGGAATTAAGGAGCAGTGATAGGGTAGGTTTTCCGTCTTCTCCCTTCTGCTGCCATTTAGGGTTAGCAAAAGTTTCAATTAGAGGAGACAGATGAAGGACTTTATTAGCAGTAAGAAGAAATGGAGAAGTACAAGTCAGGTCCTTTACACGTTTCTTCTATTTCAGCATCCTGAGTTGGCAACAGACAAATAAAGATGTGTTTCTCTTTTTTCTCTTTTTTTCCTCATTTCTCCCTCTTCTTTCTGCTCTTTCACTAGTATATCAGACCAAATTCTGATTCAATGGAATTAAGGCAAGGTAAAAAGTAGGAGTGATATGTGTAGATGAGAAACTGCATCTGCCAGAAAGAGAATCTTCAGCAAATGGGAGAAAGATGAGGGAGAAACAGAATCTTCAGAACAGAAAGAGAGCTCCAGAACAGGCTCTTCCTCTATATTACATGAAGGTGAGTCTCGTGAGTTAGAACGTTAAACATAGCTTTAAGGGCGACAATGTACAATTTCATATTAAACTCAGAATTTTCCTCTCAAGTTTTCTCTTTCTTTCCTTTTTCCTTTCTTATTTTTTGTTTGTTTGTTTGTTTTTGTTTTTGAGTTGGGGTCTCACTCTGTCATCCAGCCTGGAGTTCGGTGGCATGATCACAGTCACCACAACTTCAACCTGCTGGGCACAGGTGATCCTTTTGCCTTAGCCTCCTGAGTAGCTGAGACTACATGTGCGCACTACCATGCCCAGCTGATTTATTTATTTGTTTGTTTATTATAATCCTAGATCTCACCAAATTGCCAGGCTGGTCTCATACCCCTGGGTAATTCTCTCACCTCCATCTCCCAAAGTGCTGGGATTACAGGTGTGAGTCACTGCCCCAGCCGTCTAAAGTTTTCTTAAAAGTCAGTTGTGCAGGCAATGCTTGCACAATTTTCCTCATAAGACAGTTTCTCATGGGAGTTATCAACAGTAAGCAAACAGTAAGCAAGTGGAAGAGCATGTGGGCTTTGGAGACACACGTTCTGATTCAAGTCCTGGTCCCATTGCTAACAGGTCCTCAGGTAAGGTGTTGAACATCTCTGTATTTCAATCTCCTTCCCCCGCCACAGTCCATAATGGACAAAATAGTGGAGTGTTTTAAATGTTGAATAAGGAAATTCATGTAACATGACTGGGACATACTGGCACCTACCTAAACCTAGATAAATATCAGCTACCACTGTTATTAATTATAATTTTACAAAAATGGCATTTATTGAACTGAAATATTTCCACTTGAAAATCTAATTGTTTTCCAAGAGTGTCAAGGTTTGTTGACTAAGGATGGTAAGGAGATCTATGTCGTAGCTCATAATTATATAGCTGTATTTCTCTTTTAGTCTTGTATCAAATTTAAATTATACAGTTTTCACCTTCAAGGGTCATTACCAACATGCTACATACCTGATTAATACACCTGTGTTGTTAAAGTAGGAGATGGTTCCAGCCTGCTCCCAGTATTGGAACGTTTTGGGGGTCCATTGGGGAAATATCACCAGTGTGATAGATACTGCACTTAAAGCCAAGTTCACATTGCAAAATTCAGTTTGTTGTCTACTCAGCATTATAACAACTTCTGCCAAATAAATCATAAAGAACTCTTACTTTTTAAAAATAAAGCATTAGGAATGAGATTTTCATGGTTGTCTTAGGATAGTTTAAATCAATCCATTAATCAGTATACACAATGTCACCAGTGACTGAGAGCACCACATACAATTTAGTATCAAGGACAATGTTCAGAAGTAAATGCAGCCATGTAAATAGCCAACCATCATCAATATATAAAATGTGAGGTCATATAACCTCTGTACAAATTATACAAAGCAAATATGGAAAAGAAAAATAACTCGACTGCTAATTATAGCATAATTGTAATTACATAGTGGTGTCTGCTGGTGATATGAACAACCCAGGGGAGATGAGGCATTTGTAGCTGCTTCTATCTGTCTCTTCTAGTAGGAACACCAGCTTGTCTTTCTCACTTACTCAACTTATGGCCACATTTGCAAGAATAACCTGCTAAATTTCTAGAATATCATTGCAACATTTTTCTCCTCGGCCATATGCCATTAATTGTGTTTCTCTTAGCTCCCCCTGGGAAGTCTTCATGTAAACTAGCAAAGAAAATATGTAGAAAAAGCCTTTAAGTGTGTTCATTTGCCATTACTTCACTAAGTTTTTATTTGAGGTTACAAATTAGAGCCAAAATATTACAACTTCCAGTGTTTAGAAGATAATAAATCCCAAACTCTGTCTAGTGAAACCTAAGACTTTTGAGAGAACAACCAGTCTTCTTAGGTAATAGTTTATAAGAATCTGAAATGTCATATAATACATGACATACAGTTCTTGAAAGGTTTGACTTTTTCTCAGGAGTTATCACAAGACCAACCATTGTGTTAGTTTTTAGGTTAGGCTATGTTCTTGTCCCTTTTTTTTTTTTTTTTTTTTGAGTTGGAGTCTCACTCTGTTGCCCAGGCTGGAGTGCAGTGGCATGCTTACAGCCACTACTGGCAGCCTTGACTTGCTGGGCTTAGGCAATCCTTCTGCCTCAGCCTTCCAAGTAGCTGAGACTACAGACACACACCACCACACTCAGCTATTTTTTTTTTCTTTTTCTTTTTTGTGATTTATTGTAGAGACAAGATATCACCAAGTTGCCCAGGCTGTTCTCAAAACCCTGGGCTCAGGCAATCCTCTCGCCTCAGTCTCCTAAAGTGCTGGAATTACAGGGTGAACCACCACACCTGGACTGTTATTTATTTAAATAAGACACCTTTCAACCTGTCCTTTAAAGTGTTTCCCTCAGCAGTTACTGTGGTTGACTGCTTTCAAAGGTAGGCATAAAGAGTCAGTCCATTTAAGCATTTGTTCTATCTTCTAAAGAAATATTAATGGGATATTTTATTTAGAAGGCTTACTTACAAACATCATAAATTATAGCATCCAAATAATGTGAAAAAGCTTCCACAAAATCCTATAACTTTCCAATTGTATATTTTAATAAGAGGTTTGAATTTGAGTTCTGTAGATGCCATAAAAATGTTTAATCCAATACACAACATTAAGAGGATTATTAACCAAAGCCCCAGCCACAGTATCCCAAGATTCATCCATACTTTTGGGTGGAGGCTACTCTCCTCATTCTGATGGTTGAGCCAGCAGGGAAACTGATGCAGGTTCAATTCTTGGGAGATGCAGAACTCTTCTGACAGGCAACATTGGCTTGAAGACCCCTCAAAAGCCTTGCTGAATACCCTCGAACAGCCGTGCAGTATAAGACTCTTCGTAACAAACTTCCTTTCTTCCCCCTCTTTTTCAAAGACCTTTTTGTAGTCTGACAGTTTTCCAGCACCATTACTGCCCCACAGTTTTAATTTACCTTCATGGGTAATTTCCCTAATAAATCTTTTGATTTTTCTTTTCAAACTGAAATATGTTGAGACCTGAACTTGCAGAAGCCCTCATGAAATTTTTCATTCCTTCTCTGATAATAAACATAAATAATAATAATGTAGACTAAAATGTGGAAAGAGTTAAAGGAGAGGAAAATTAATAGAATATTTTAGTGGAAATAAATAATATTTAATCTGAAATATTCTAAGAAATGGATCAGAGATTTGGGTTATAAGTTTATATTAGATAGTCTAGTAAATATGTGTATCTATCACATTTAGAAGAGTTTTGTTAACACAGATGATAGGTTTATAGCACTCTTTGTAGAAACTGAAGCCACATAACAAGAAATATAAAACTACTCATCCTTGTCTCTGTAAATGTACATAAAATACCTCAAGTTAGAAGAAGATTAGTAATGGTCCCTAAAATTGCAAGTTTCATTATCACAGGTTCTATCTTTATTCTGTCACTCCTGCTACCTGAACTAATCCACACTATTTTCCCAACTAAACTTTAGTTTCTTATCTGAACTACAAACTGTTCAGAAAGAAGAAGAGAAACAGAAATTGACAAACCACAGTAAAATGATATCCTATCAGGACAGTTTAAAGTCACTCTCCCTTCTGTTTCAATTACTAGTGACAAGCTGGGCATAAAACATGCCATAGAAAATGTCACTTGCTAGATTATTTCGTTTCACCTCTGTTGAGAAACAATCGTCTATATAAGGATTTTATCTGCTGCTTCGAGAAAATGTAAATCAAACAGTTCTAGTTCCAAGCATATTTATAATGCCAAAACAAAGGCATTAGTTAATGGGCAAAAGGGTATGAATAGCCCCATGAAATTAAATGTAAGAAAGGGAGTAATTTCTGTAAAGACCCAGTCACATATGATTACAATAAAGAATATGAAAGATTATATAAAATAATTATATTCTCGACTTTTAAAAATGTATAGCAATTCCTCTTAGAATTAACAAAAAATACATCAATGAGGGCCTGGGAAGTATTTCCACACTGAGGAACTAAAATGAGTAAATTTAAAAATCTAGAAGAAGCCGGGCTCGGTGGCTCAGCCTGTAATCCCGTGCCTTGGGAGGCTGAGGTGAGTGGACTGCCTGAGCCTGCGGGTTCGAGACCTGCCTGGGCAGGCGAGATCACATCTCTACAATAAATTTTAAAAAACTTAGCCGGGCACGGTAGCACAAGCCTGTAGTTCCAGCTACTTGGAAGCCTGAGGTGGAAGAATCGCAGGAGCCCAGCAGGTCGAGGCTGCGGTTGCCGGACGCAGCCACTGCATCTCAGTCTGGGCAACAGAGTGAGACTCCAATTCAATAATAATAATAATAATAATAATAATAATAATAAAAATCTAGAAGAATTGAGATGTGTATCTCAAATACACTCAGTTGGACTGGAGTAATGGCTCATGAAGAATGGTTTCAGGAAATAATATTTTCAAAGATAAGTAAGGCTTATGAATGATGCTGACTATCACCATGAAAAGCATGTTAACTAGTGCTACGCAATCAGAATGTGGTATTTACTAGATGCAATTGAGGTGAGACTGTCTCCCAACAAGGACTGCTGGGAATTGAGCATGCATGGAAAGTTTGAGTGAGCTTTCTTTGCTCATAAGAAGTTATCACGGCCGGGCTCAGTGGCTCAGCCTGTAATCCCAGCACTTTGGGAGACTGAGACGAGTGGATTGCCTGAGCCCGCGGGGTTTGAGACCAGCCCAGGCAACTTGGTGAGACCTCGTCTCTGCAAAAAAATTAAAAAATAGCCGGTTGTGGTAGCGCGCATCTGTAGTTCCGGCTACTCGGAAGGCTGAGGCGGAAGGATCGCTGGAGCCCAGAAGGCCAATGCTGGGGTGGTTGTGAGCATGTGTGCCCCTGCATTCCAGCCTGGGCGAAGGAGTGAGACACCAAATCAAAAAAAAGAAAAAGTAAAAAAGAGAAGTTGTCACACATTTGAAGGTTTATTTTTTTAAAGGTTTTTTTTTAAGGTTTATTTTTTACATGATTTGATGAGACCTCAAACTGGTAACCAGAGTATTCCTTTCAGTCCTAAGAAATGCTTTCTATGTCCAAAAGTATGCTTTAAAATAATTCTATAAGTTGGCAAAATTTTAAAATTGGGCATCATAATATAAAGTTTGAATTTCTGTGATGTCCGCAAGTCAAGATAATTAGGAGGTGTTACAACACCTGGCCAGCACTCATCAAGGGCAGCCCTCTGTGAAGCTGACTTGAGCTGCCCCCCTGAAGGAGGCAGACACTATGTTAGAGTTTGCCTATTTCCAGCTAATTGCTCTGGCAATGTACTTGATGTGCCTACTTTCATAGACACTAAAACCATCTTCTTTAGACAGTAGAGATTCAATTATGTGTCCTAACACATGAGCTTCAGATATATTGGTCTACATTGAAACAGGGCTGAAGGAAACGAGACTATTTTATTCTTAAATTAAGGAGGCCCTGAACTAGAATGATAAAAGTAGCAGGGCAGAGTGGAAGTTGAAGGCCAAAGTTCAGAAATTACACATCTTTTTACTTCAGAAGACACAATTAAATATAAAAGGAGAAAAAGTCAAGAAAGATGCAAAGTGATAAGAATAATGAGTATGGTTTAGAATTTTGAATATTTGTTAAAAATGAAGAACTAGGCTCAAGAAAGAAGTCAGGGATAAACATGAAGATTTGAAAACTATTTAAATGGATATGAAAGAAAAGGCTATTAGAAGATGTGATATTTACAACTAAATGAATAACAAGTAAAGATCCAAGGTCAAATTTATAGAGAATTTCCATATTTAAGTCCTAAAGAGGGAAAAAACAGAGGAAAATATATAAAAGAAAAAGAGTCAAGAGGCAGAAGGGAACAACTAGATTGTCAGGAAAACAAAGGAAACAGTCCTAAGAAAGTCACTGTTTTTGGCCATTGCCTTGCTAAACTATGGTGTGGCTATGTACTCTTTGAGCTATGGCTGTTGCCATGTTTCTTAAACTTTGGCCCCCTTTCCTACCTTGAGGAGGTGAATCTCCTCTTTCTCCCTCTACCGCTGTCTCTAATTTGCTTTCTAAAAAAACTATATTTTCTAATTTTAAACAAAAAGAAAGTCACTATTGTTGAATGTTTTAGGGAAGTTGTCTTCATCCTTTTTGTGTTGCTAAACAAAAATACCTGAGGCTGGGGAATTTATAATGAAAAGAGGTTTATTTGGTTCATAGTTCTGCAGGTTGTACCAAATCATGGCTCCAACATCTGCTTCTGATGAGAACCTCAGGAAGCTTCTAATCTTAGCAGAGAAGGAAGGAGACCAGACATCACAGGACAAGGGGGGTAAAGAGCAGGGGAGGGATGCCAAGTTCTTCTAAATAGTCAACACTCTAGTGAACTAATATAGCAGCATGAACTATAAGAGCTGAAATTATCTCATTGCCATGGAGAGAGCAGGAGCCAATAATGAGGAATCCTCCCCTATAATCTGTTCTCACTAGGCCCCACCTCCAATGTTAAGGATTAAAATTTACCCTGAGATTTGGAGGGAGCAAATATCCCAACTATGTCAGAAGTCAAAGAAACAGACTGAGGAAGAGATCAAATTCAAGGAATAAGTACCTTTTTTTTTAAAATTTATCATGTACCAATAATTGGGTTAAATGATTCACATTTTTCTTCTCATTGAATTATCACAACCACCACATGAGTTAATATTATCATAATCATTCTGTGGAAAATGGCAGCTTAGGTTAAAAAACATTTTTAATCAAGAAGAAAGCATGAATGATCACGAATGAAAGAGTGTTCTGAGTGTGGTCTAGAAGTGGTGGTTATGACTTTTGTTCACATATCATTGGCTAACAGGGCCACACCCAAGTGCAGAAGAGACTGACAAAGTTCTACTCAAAACCAAGAGAATGAAGCCTATGTAACTTGGCAAGACCTGTCTCTACAATAAATTTTAAAAATTAGCCCAGTGTGTTGGCCTTTGCTGGTGGTTCCAGCTACTTGGAAGGTTGAGGTGAAAGGATCACCTGAGCACAGCCAGTCAAGGCTGTGGTGGCCTTGAGTGTGCCACTGCACTCCAGCCTAGGTGACAGAGTGAGACTCCCACTCAAAAAAAAAAAAAAAAAAAACAGAGAATGAACTCAGTGATAAACTGCAAGTCTCTACAACAAAGGGAAAAACGGTATTTTAAAGCTCTCAGCAGTAGCTTTTAATCCTTTTTCATGCAAAAAAAACCATATATTTTGAATTAATGGAAAGCATTAATGGGCATTTTACTTTTACAGAAAGAAAGCCAAATTGCAAGCTGTTATGTAGTAATTCCAGCTAACTGCTCTGCACAATAATGTAAAAGTTTGTCTTGATTGTGGATTATTTGCATTCCTAAAGTTTATTAAGATTTTGATTGGAGGTGGACAAAAGAAAATAACATTTACCATTATCACAACAGTAATCCAGAGATCAGAAAGGTGGAAGTCAGGTTCAAAACACCAACACTTAGGAGATAAATGGGTCTTTGCTAGCTGACAGCAGGAGAATGGACAATAAGGTGAGAGAGACTGAATGATTCGCCCTGGGCAGGCGAGACCTCATCTCTACAATAGATCAAAAATTAGCCGGGCGTGGTAGCACGCGCCTGTAGTTCCAGCAACTCGGAAGGCTGAGGCGGAAGGATCGCCAGAGCCCAACAGGTCGAGGCTGCGGTGGCTGGGAGCGGCCACTGCACTCCAGTCTGGGCGACAGTGAGACTCCAACTCAAAAAAAAAAAAAAAAGTCATCATTTGTGGTATCCAGGAGAATTTATGGCCCCTGTCTGGTTCTAACATTTTATTTTCTGAGTTGTAATTTCTTTCTGTTATCTTCAAGTTTTCACTGAAGTTTGGTTCAGAATTACAGCTGGCACTACTCAGAGTTTAGTAGAATTAAGGAAGAAATCTGTTGCCATGTTTTAAGTGAAGTATTGCAGGCAGAATGTCAGGCTAGGAAAGCAAGTAGCTAGGCTATGTGCAGAGGCTGGGACAGAGTTCTTCCCAGGGATGTAGGAGCATGGTTCAGAAACACTTAAGCATTGGAGCTTGACCTAAACTCTCAGCTTTCTCAAGTCACATAGTATAGACATTTTAAAAAAATTCCTTTTTTATGAGAAGGGGCTTACTCTTTGATGGAAACTATCTAGGAGACATAAGATTTAAAGCACAATGGAATATAAGAAAATGATTTTAGTACTAAAATGGCAGTTACTTTTGTTTGTGAGATTGAGCAGCATATTTAATGTCTCTGACTTTATTTACCCCAAATGATGCAAAAATGTGCATTTTGTAATTTGTTTTCTGGTAATATGAGACATGTGAATCTTCTTTCATACTGAAAAATCAGATATTTATATTAACATTTTATTGCCTAATTAAAAGGCCAATTATTTTTTATATTCTTCTATGCATTTGATTTGACAGTATGTTTCTCTACCTCTGCATTGTTATATATTGTGTATGTATACATATATACACATTGATATGACAACGGATGTCAATAATAACATTTTCATGTTGAATTTAAAAAGTTGCCTGTAATTATTTATTTCTCAATCATCTGAGGGGGTTTATTTTTGCTTTTTAAAAAAGTTTGCATCCCACTAGTAGGAGGGAAAGAGTTAATCTTTTCTGGATTATTGACTAAGTATTGGAGGTCTTAGTCAGAAGTGTATGCAGGCTGCTGTAAAGGTTAAAGTCTGCATAAAGTCATGAAAATAATTTAAATTAAAAAAACGAAACTTGCTCTTACCATGTTGATATGTATACTTTGAGTTAAAAGCACAAAGTGTTCATTTTTATAACATTATTGAATTATCAAAATGCAATGTGAAAATATGATATTTACGTAGAAAAGATCAGATTTTTTAAAAAGCAGGAGTCTCAAACTTGAAATGTCAAGATTATGGAGAAAATTATGAAATAATTCTTTTAAACTTTCTGTTTGATTAGCTGAAACTATTTCTTATGCATTATCAGTAAAATGCAATGTAGCACACATTGAGACGTCTCTTTGAGAATAGTGTGAGTGATAAGTTCTTCTCTAAGGAGTAGTAACATTTCTGAGGTAAAATTGGAAGGTGTGTGTAAAAAGATGAATTTAAATAGAAAATGCTAGTGCTTTGATAACCTTGGATTCGTTTGAAGAGTTTTGGTAACTATGGAATATTTAATACAAGAATAACTCCATAAAAATATGAAAATACACCTAGAACTTTCTAATATCTTTCTTTCTTCCTTTAAATGTTAAATGAATTGCAGTGGAAGAAATTAGATTGGCTACAAAAAGGTATGTTTGCTGAGGTGAGACAGAATAAGCAAATTGAATTAAAAAAATAACCTGGCAAAAATCAAAAATTCACGTAAATTATGGAAAATTTTATTAGCAAGATAGGTCATTAATGACAGTGGTACTATTGGATAAACTCATCTGAAAGCTTTGTACTTTTCAGAATTTGTGAAATCTATTTTATTGTTGAATGGTGCCCTTCTGGCTCTCAAGAAATTTATCAACTCCTTCTTCGTTTGTGTGTGTGTGTGTGTGTGTGTGTGTGTGTGTGTGTGTGTGTGTGTGTTTGAGTCAGTCTCACCCTGTTGTCCATGTTAGAGTGCAGTGGCATGCTCCTGGTCACCGCAGCCTGGGCCTGCTGGACCCAGGCAATCCTTCTGCCTCAGTCTTCCAAATAGTACAGGCATGCGCTACCATGCCCAGCTAATTTTTTAATTTATTGTAGAGTGAGATCTCACCAAATTGCCCAAGCTGGTCTCGAACCCGTGGGCTCAGGCAAGCCTCTCACCTCGACTTCCCAAAATTCCAGGATTATAGGTGTAAGCCACCTCACCCACGCCGTCTTCTTCTTTTTTTCTTCTTCTTCTTCTTCTTCTTCTTCTTCTTCTTCTTCTTCTTCCTCTTCCTCTTCCTCTTCCTCTTCCTCTTCCTCCTCCTCCTCTCCTCCTCCTCCTCCTCCTCCTCCTCCTCCTCCTCCTCCTCTCCTCCTCCTCTCCTCCTCCTCCTTTCCTCCTCCTCCTTTTTTTTTAAATTCAGAGTCTCACTCTGTTGCCCAGGCTGGAGTGCAGTGGCATGCACAAGGCCACCCCAGTATTGACCTGCTGGGCTCAGGTAATCCTTCTGCCTCAGTCTTCCAAGTAGCCAGAACTACAGACGCACGCTACCATATCCTGCTAATTTTCTGATATATTGTAGAGATGAGGTCTCACCAAGTTGCTCGGGCTAGTCTTGAACCCCTGGGCTCATGCAGTCTTCTCACCTCAGCCTTCCAAATTTCTGGGATTACAGACTTGAACCACCACCATGCCCGGCTTATCATCTCCTTCTGATGTGGATTATGGAATCTTCAGAATTAAGTATTTAAATTTTAAGATATTCTAAGATTCTGGGTAGCATCAAAGTTTAAAAAAGTAAAAAACAATAAGAAGAAAATAGCAAGAATTATGCTAGTATTTTTATTGAAAGGGAGCTTTTCCTTTTCCTAAAATTTCAGATAAGGAGTAAACGTATTGGGAAAATAATGTAGCTTGCTCCATGAGAAGACATTGTCTCTTTCCACTATATTATGTGAACTATACCAAACCAACCCAAATTTCCACCTAGTGTTCTGCAAAATTACTTTCCTGTGTAAAGACATGCAAAGGCTTTACCATGCAACTTATCCATGATTGATATACCAGGTTTAAGAATAATCTGTATTATTTTTTAAACTGAGACTTAGATACTGCGAAGAAATTGAAAAAAAGAAAATACTTAATGGTCTGAGGGAGAATTGAGGAGAGGGACATAAAATATGATAAAAATCCTACCTAGAAAATGAAATTCTTTCTGCTTCATAACTTCTTCTAGAGCTGGTGGTAAACAAAGTGACCTTACAACTGATTTTTCTGGATTTAGGATATTTATCTTCTCTCTTTTCCTTTTCCTTTAAAAAATAGTAATCAAACAGAAAATTCAATATTTGTTAAACTGGAAATATGTCTTTATGAATGGCAACATTGCATATAGAGCTCAAAAACAAAGCATAATCTTTGTCTCATTTTTTGTGAGAATAGCAACATGTTTAGAATAGTATTTTTCTAGAGATGTGGCTATAGAAATTGTATATAGGCAACATTTTGTAAGTGGTACAATATAGGAGGTACTAACTAATGAGAGAGAGAAGAAAGAAGGAAGAAACAAAGGGAAAGAGGGAGGAAGGAAAAAAGATAGAAGAATGAAAGGAAGGAAGGATGGGAGGAAGGAAGGGCGGGAGGGGAGAGTGAGGGGGAGAAGGGGAAGAAAAAGAGAGAGAAAGGGGAGAGATGAAAGCAAGGAGGGAGGGAAAGAAGAAGCGAGGAAAGGAGGGTAAGAAGAAAAAAAGCAGGGAAGGAAGGAGGAAGGAAACTGCTTTTCTTGACAGGAGTATTTTCTGAAAACTTGGGACAGTGTTCCTTTCTTGCCTCCAGTTCCACTATTCCTGTTCTTCTGATCAACTACTTGATTTTTCAAAATCGATATCATTCATACCTCCTCTTTCAGGAAGCTTCCCTTTGCTTACCCTTCTGCAATCTAGATAACGGCTCATTCCTGGGTCTTAAATTTTGCAATAGATTATGAAATCCACAAGGGCAACTGCTGTTTTTTAAGGATGCTCAGTAACAGAAAATGTGTTTGGCATGATACATGTGGGCTCTATTTTGAACATGTAAATAAAAAGACTTATGAGCATGATGGTGCCTCCCTCAACTTGCTAGCTTCTTTTGTTCAAGACCCGGTTTGACTTTTTTCACAGGCAGTTTTCCTCCTGTGGATCTTTATACGTATCTCTGCATTATTCTGGATCTAATTTATAATGAGGTAAAATGATTGTATCTCCACTAATTGAAGATCTTCATACATTTTAATTTATTTATTTTTCTTGTTTCTCCTGATATGCTTAAATGAGGACAAGTCACACAAATAAAAATAGTACATGTAAAGGAATTTTTCCAGTTTATGAGTCTGGTCTTATATAAAATTTGCTTAGAAATAAAGATAGCTAATTCACTCAGGAAAATATTACTCTTGAGGTCTAACTTGCTTGATGGGTGTTAAAATTTCCTGATGTGATGGTGAACTTACCTACTTATATTTGTAATTCTATCCATTTTTACTTTATATTTTTGATGTTATGCAATGTAATGCATATAAAATTAGAATCATTATATATTTCTGGAAAAAAATGTTCATCCTCATATGATGTCTTAGTTCCTTTGAGCTGCTATAGCAACATACCATAAACAGGGTGGCTTATAAATAACAAAAAATAATTTTTTGCATTTCTAGAGTCTGAGAAGTCTAATATCAGGGTGCGCTGAATGTGTGGGGAAGGCCTGTTTACTGACTCATGAACAGTAGTCATTTTTCTGTGTCCTTAAAATAACACAAGGGCAAACAAGCTGTCATGTGCCTCTTTTATAAAGCCATTATTCTCTTTGGGAGGGCTCTGCATTCATGACATAATCACGTCTGAAAGGCCCATACTCTGATACCACTGTGTGTGTGGGAGTGTCAGGGTTTCAACATATAAATCTTGAGGGGACATAATCCTTCAGGCCACAGCATACAGGAATTCCCATATGAGTCAAGATCCAGTCAGAGAAACAGAAACCACTTGAAGGGGCTCTGATGAAATTAAAACCAAGAGTTAGTTGTACAGATGATGTAGATGATAAGAGAGAGAGAATTGAGAAGCCAATAAGAATTGTTGAGGCAGTCCAGGACTTAGCAACAGAAGTAAATAATTACTATGCTCAAACAAGAAAAAAAGAGAGAAGGAACTAGAGGTACCTGAGACCAGAGCAGACATACCTGTCCAGATACAGCTGCAGCCACGTGTCACTGGAGAAAACACAGACCAAAGCACAGAGGGAGGGATAGGAACAACGTGACTTTTCTCTTTCTTTCCCTCTCAGTCTCCTGCTGGTGCCATGGTTTGATCAGATGACACAGAGCCTGAGAATTATAGGCTACCAGGGCCAGAATACTTATACCAAAAGCACGGTCATGGAGGGTAAGATTCAGGCATATTTTTATTTCTAAAATAAAATATGAAGCATATTTTAGCTGATACGAAAAGCACTTTTTTTGGTAAGTTTTGCTGATATAACTTTATCCACCATTTTATTTTCAACTATCTGATCCTTGTTTTTTTATGTTTTAGATATAACTCTTTATTATGCTCTACACAGAAGAATTTTTCTTTTTATTCTTACAATATTTTCTGCAACAAAAAGATTTTTTACTCTTTGCAATATTTGGACTAACTTATTCCACCACTTTTATGGGCTCTTAATTTGTTCTGCCTATCTGCACATTTGCTATCTCTATTTCTGCCTTCTTTTGCATTAAAGGATTTTTTTTTACCATTTCAAAGATTTCCTCAACTTTCCTAGGTTGAGAGGTATAGTCTCCATTCATTTAGTGATGACCATATAAAAATTAAAAATGTTCACACTTGAAATATTTTGTCTTTTAATTCTTACTTCCCCAAAATACATGGATATTACTACATTCCAATTCTAACCAAAACATTTTCTGATTTATATACTATAGTTGTTAGGTATTTTTGTGTTTTATTATCTTTAACCCTACATAGCATTGCTATTTATGTTTTATCTTTTTTTTAGTAATTATTTGTTTAGATGTGTCTACATATTTATCAATTTTTTATTTTAATTATTTTATAACTTTCAGACATACATTGCTTCTTTTTGAAGAAAATTTCATTCAGTTTTGTTGTGGTGAAATTTTTGGTGACAAGTTTGGAGAGTTTGTATATCTACATTTATTTCAGATTCTGCACTTGCTTTGTCTTTTCCTTGCCAAACCTCATTTCTCACAAATGTTCATAACTGAGAAGAAACAAAAGTAATAGTTAGTATCATAATTTGTAAAATACAGCTAGCAAATTATTTTGTATTCAATTATGTGATTTCTACTGATGACTTGTTGGTATTAAGGTTTATTTCCCCTATAGTTAAATAGAACACATTCAAAAAAATTGATCTAGTAGCCTCTATAACTTTAAATAACTTTAAAACCAGGGAAAAGAAAGAGGTCCATCTCCATCATTATCATGAAAATATCCTTCTGTGCCTTAAATGGCATGAAATCACAGCACATAACAGTTAATTAAACACTGGATCTGCTGTAATTGCCCCATTACAGCCCTCAGGGCAAAATGTTGAGTCCACTTGTAAAGCAATTAAATGCAGTTAATCTTTCCAGGTAATCACAGTTGTTGCTCTGGCTGCATCCTGGAATAGGTGATGAATGATAATCTGGGGACTGTGAGTGCTCTCATTCTATAGACTAGTAGACTAGTAAAGATAGTCTACCTATAGCTGAGTTATCCTTCTCAACTATGCCTTTTACTTATCTGTAGAACACACAATAAATAAATCTAGAGAAGCAAGGCTACAGAGATGAATTAATGTATTATATCTCCTCTAATCTGGATGTAATTTACTTTGGAGATATTGTTTCTCTAATAAAAAAGGTAAGTGAATATGGGCCAGTCTTCCCAATGAAAATAAAAAGAAAATAAACCAAAACAGCAAAAACAATGCTAGGAGAAAATGTATACTTGTAAATGCTTACTTTGAAAAACAGTAAATATCTTAAACCAGGGGCCCTCAAACTTTTAAAACAGGGGACCAGTTCACTGTCCCTCAGACCGTTGGAGGGGCGGACTATAGTTTAAAAAAAAAAAACTATGAACAAATTCCTATGCACATGGCACATATCTTATTTTGAAGTGAAAAAACAAATGGGAACAAATACAATATTTAAAATGAAGAACAAGTAAAGTTAAATCAACAAACTTACCAGTATTTCAATGGGAGCTATGGGCCTGCTTTTGGCTAATGAGATGGTCAATGTCCGGTTCCATATTTGTCACTGCTAGTCGTAACAAGTGATGCAAGTGTGCATCAGTTAGTCTAGATCTGGTTGGAGATTTCAGATGTTTCATTCTGGAAAAAGTCTGTTCACAGACATAAGTGCTGCCAAAGATGGTTGCCATTTTGAGTGCATGGTTCCTGAGATTAGGATATGTCTCAGAGGGGAGAGATGCATAGAAATTAGGAAGGCTGCTTGACTTGAATGCGTCTTTCAGAGAGTCACAATTCTGCAGTTCATCCAGTTTCATTTGGTAAATTGTATCCATATTTTCAATGTCAATAGAAAATGGGTTACGGAAAAGCTGTATGTCCTGTTCATGGAGATGAAGCTCTTTAAATCTAAATTGGAACTCCTTTTGCAACTTTTCCAGTGAATCCACACATGTTTTGTTTGGGAATGCAACCAATGGTTTTCCCACTAACAGATTTTGAGTTGTGGGGAGATGGCAGAAGTTTTCCTCCTTCACTTGTTTGATGAGGAGGCCTAATTTTACTTCAAAAGCTTTCACATGTGATTGCATATCACAAATGAGCTTCCCCTTTCCTTGAAGTTGCACACTGAAGCTGTTGCGTAGTTCTGTTACATCTGTTAGAAAGGCAAGGTGCCATTTCCATTCTGCATCATTGAGCTCTGGTACTTTGTTTTTTGAAAGCAGAAAAGCTGTAATCTGTGAAAGTAAGTCATAGAAATGTTTCAAAACTCTCCCTCGACTCAGCCAATGGACTTCTGTGTGGTACAGAACATCTTCATAGGCAACATTTAGTTCAGAGAGAAACTCCTGAAATTGTCTGTGGTTTAGTGCATTAGCTCTAATAAAGTTAACACAAGATACCACAATTTTCATAATAGAGTCTCACTTCAGTGATTTACTACACAGCGCTTGTTGGTGGATGAGGCAGTGTATGGCTATTGGATGAGAATGGTTATGTTTGCCCATCTCTTGGTTAATGCAAGCAATTACTCCTTTCTTAGACCCCACCATGCTAGGAGCACCATCAGTTGTCACACTGGCTAGTTTAACCCACTCCAGCTCCAAACCATTCACAGTGTGGCAAACCTTTTCATAGATATCCTCTCCTGTACTTGTTCCTTTGATGCTTTGCAGTGCAGCAAGCTCTTCTGTGACTTCGAAATAGTCATTCATCCCACAAATAAAAATTAGAAGTTGTGCAGAATCACGAACATCATTGCTTTCATCGAGTGCCAAGGAAAAATAAGAAAGTTTTTTGCAGAGTTTTGCAAATGCTGATGCAAATTGTTCCCCATTTCTTCAATCCTTTGTGTAATTGTAGGTCCTGAAAGACTCACTGTACTAAATAAATCGGCCTTCTCTGGACACGTCTCTTTGGCAACAGAAAGAAGGCATTCTTTAACAAATTCTCCCTCCACAATTGGTCTGCCAGTGCACGCTATTAGCTTGGCAACTTGAAAACTTGCTCGCAGTGATGAAATATTTAACTGCTTCAGCTTCACAAAAGTATTTTGCTGAGGTGTCAATATATTTTTCAGTTTTAATATTTTATCTTTTCTCACTTCTCTGACCAAACAATCATATTTGTCTTTATGTTGAGTTTGATAGCGTCGACGCAAATTGTATTCTTCGAACACAGACCCTATATTCTGGCATATCAAACACACAGCTCTTTCCTTGTACTGCATGAAAAAGTAATCATAAGTCCACTCTTCTTTGAATAGTCTATACTCCGAGTCAATTTTTCTCTTTCTTGACATCATTGTTTCCTAGGGATTCCAAATTGCTATTAGTAAAATACCTATATATATATATATATATACACAGTGCTACAAAAACAATATACCAGCAATAACTTTGCCCACACAGAGACATACAGACTGCGCTGCCCATCAATGCAGTCTGATCAGTGTCCATCAATGCAGTCTGATCAGTGTCCATCAATGCAGCCTTACAAGTCCACATCATTTCAGCCTCACCAGTGCCCATGTTGGTGGAACTCCGCTTTTACCTCAGGCTCACACTGGTGCTGTGCAGGAACCGGCACTATTACAGAGTTCACACCACACTGCAATCTGTGAACTCACACAGGAATCTGATTGCATGGGTAAGAAGACCCATGCAATCAGATTCCACTGCAGGAAAAAAGAAGGCACGTATGCCTTTTTTCTTCCAAATCTAATGCAAGTTCAGCTAATGCATGTGGCCTGCGGGCCATAGTTTGAGGACCCCTGTCTTAAACCAACAACTGAACTTCACAGCTTAAGATAATAGAAAAACAGACTAAAACCAAAGCTAGCGAGTTCAGCATATGGCTGAACTCGCACTGCTCAGAGATCGCAACAGTGTGAACTGGGGCTTACACATCACACAACATACAACATCATACACAACTGAATAGCAGTCAGAATACAAATGCACTTACTTTCAATTAAATTGGGTTTCCTACTCCTTGGCTGTCTGCAGAGCAGGATTAAGTTCCCATGGGGCCCTAGGCAGATTACCAGTTTGGGGCCTCCATGCGATAACACTGAGCACTGACCATATGCATTAACACTGAGCACTAACCATTTGCATTAACACTGATCACTGACCATTTGCATTAACACTAACTGTTGACCATTTGCGATAACACTGACCACTGACAATTTGCATTAATACTGAGTGCTGACCATTTGCATTAACACTGAGCACTTACAATTATCATTACCACTGAGCACTATTTGCATTACCACTGAGCGCTGACCACTTGCATTACCTCTGAGCACTGACCATTTGCATTAGCACTGAGCACTATTTGCGTTATCACTGTGATGCAACCCCCCTAGAAACCACCCCCAACCAACTAACCAACTTCAAAAAAAAAGCTCTCTTAACTTCAAAAAAAAGGCTCTCCTAACTTCAAAAAAAGGCTCTCCTAACTTCAAAAACAAGGCGCCCCCTATCTGCAAAAAAAAATAGAACTCCTAACTTCAGAAAAAAAAGGCCCCCCTTAACCACAAAAAAAGGCCCTATAACTGCAAAATTCAAAAAAAAAAAATAGATCTCCTAACTTCAAAAAAAAATAAATCCTAACTTGTTCTTACCTCAGTCCTCAGGCAGCAGCAGGCTCTGCACAGGCAAGCTCGTGACTCCTCCGATCACACTCGAGACTGAGAGGAGGAGCCGAGAGACAGAGAGAAGGAGGGGAGTCGGAGAGTGAGATGCACATTCCACACATGCGCACTGTGGCCTGGACTAGTTGGCTGCTAGGCAGGACAGGCAGTGGTGGCAAAAACACCCGGTGGGCCAGATAAATGTCCTTGGCGGGCCGCATGTGGCCCGCAGGCCGTAGTTTGAGGACCCCTGTCTTAAACCAACAACTGAACTTCACAGCTTAAGATAATAGAAAAACAGACAAACCAAAGCTAGCAAAAAGAAATAAAGAATAGAGCAGAGATAAAAGAAATCGTGAACAGAAAAAAAAAATAGAAAAACATATGTGAAACCAAAAGTTAGTACTTTGAAAAGCTCAACAGAATTGGCAAACTTTAACTATATGGACTAAGAAATAGAGAAGACTAAAATTACTAAAATTATAAATTGAAGTGAAGACAATATTACCAAAGATCCCCACCTATAAACATACATAAATATTAGCTCTAAATGGATCTAAGACTTAAACGTAAAACCTCAAGATATAAGAACCTTAGAAAATGCAAGAGGCAACCTTATGTAAATTGGAACTGGCAACCAGTTCCTGATCAAAACCCCAAGTGCCCATGCCAAAAGAGATAAGATAGACAAGTGAGACCTAATCAAGTTGACAAACAAAGTCAAAGAAACCACCAAGAGAGCAGGGAGACAGTCAACAGACTGGGAAAAAGTATCTGCCAACTGTATATCTGACAAAAGCCTAACATCCAGGATCTACAAGGAACTCAAACATGCCGAAAAAAACAAAAACAAACAGCACCACTGCAAAGTGGGCCAAAGGTATGAATAGACATATCTCAAAAGAAGACATACAAGTAGCCAACAGATACATGAAAAATTCTCAGACTCACTAGTCACCAAAGAAATGCAAATTAAAACCACGCTGAGATACCACTTAGCTCCAGTCAGGATGGCCATCATCAATAACAAATACAACAGATGCTGGAGAGGATGCGGGGAAAAGGGAACACTTTTACACTGTTGGTGGGAGTGTAAACTAGTACAACCTCTGTGGAAAACAATTTGGTGATTCCTTAAAGGTCTAAAAATTGCCCTTCCACACAACCCACAATCCCCACTGGGACTATACCTGAAGGAACTCAAATTCCTCTATGAAAAAGATACCAGCACACATTTGTGTATTGCAGTATTGTTCACAATAGCAAAAACCAAGGAACCAACCATGCTGTCCATCAAAAGAAGACTGGATTAAAAAAAAAAAATGTTGTACATATACATGATGGAATATTACACAACCATAAAAAGGACAAAATTATAAACTTCACAAGCAACTTGGATGGTCTTAGAGTCTATAATACTGAATGGTCTAACACAGAAATAAAGAACTGAGTATCACAAGTTCTCACTCATAAGTGGACCTTAAACAATTATCATAAAACTAAAAGAAAAGGATTGGCAGTGGTGGGAAACTGCCAGGGCAGGGGGGAGGGGGCTGCAGGATTGGCAGTAGTGGGAATTTGCTGGAGAAGAAGGGGAGACACCTCATCAACAAAGGTACCTATAAAATGAACATTTGTATACCTAACCCTGAATTGTAACCCACGTATTTAAAATAATAAAAAATATTTTTAAAAGGATTGTATAAGAGTACTATGAATGATTATACACCAACAAATTTGATAACCTAGATAAAATAGGCAACTTCTTAGAATCTTACAGACACACACACACACACACACACACACACACACACACACACACACACACACACACACAGGGATTAAACAGAGAAAAAGAAAATCTGAATAGATCTATAACTAGAAAGGAGATTGAATCAGTAATCAAAAATCTCCTGACAAAGGAAAGCTCTGATCTGATAACTTCAGAAGGAAATTCTAATAAACATTTAAAGGACTAATTCCAATTTTTCTCAAACTTTTTCAAAAAATTGAATGGGGCGAAACATTTTCTAATTCTTTCTGTAAGACCAGTATTACACCAAAATGAAAGTTTCAGACAAAGACACCAAAATAATAAGACTACAGACAACATATACATTGATGCAGAAATCCTCTATAAAATACTAGCAAATCTGGGTCACTTGCAGTGGCTTATGCCTACAATCCAAGCACTTTGGGAGTCCAAGGTGAGAAGATTGTCTGAGCCCATGGGTTCGAGACTAGCCTGGGTAACCTGGCGAGACCTCATCTCTACATTAAATCAAAAAATTAGCCAGGTATGGTGGCGCATGCCTGTAGTTCCAGCTACTTGGAAGGCTGAAGCGGAAGGATCACCTGAGTCCAGTAGGTTGAGACTACGGTGGCTGTGAGAGAGCTACTGCACTCCAGTCAGAGCAACAGAGTGAAACTCCAACTAAAATAAACTGAAAAAGTAAAATAAAATACTAGTACATCAAATTCAGCAGTCTATTAAAAGTATTATACACCATGAACAAGTGTCATTTCTATTTGATATGCAAGGATGGTTTGACATTTCCTGCAGATAATATGGGGAAGAAAAACAAATAAATCAAATTAAATTAAAATTTAAAAATAATTCAATATAAGAAAATCAATTGGTGTAACACATTGCATTAACAGAATGCAGGGAAAAAAACACACACAACCATCTTAATTGATGCAGAAAAAGCATTTTATAAAATCTAATAAGCTTTCATGATTAAACAACAACAACATTCAAAAAACTAGGAATAGAAGAAAACCAACTCAACGTAATAAAAATCTTATATGAAAAACTCAAAATGAACACAATACTCTATGGTAAAAGACTAAAAGCTTTTCCTTTACAATCAAGTAAAAGACAAGATGTTTATTTTTCCTACTTCTATTCAATGTAGTACTGGAAGTTCCAGTCAGAGCAATTAGGGACTCAAAATAAATTTATAAAATCCAAATTGGAAAGGAACTAAAATTATCTGTTTACCAATGATATAATTTTATATGTAGGAAAAACCCTAAACATAACACACACACACACACACACACACACACACACACACACACACACACACACACACTCCCTCCCTCCCTCTCTCTCTCTCTCTCTCACACACACACACACAATTAAACTAAACAAATTCAGCAAAGTAGCAAGATACAATGGCAATAAACAAAAAAAAGTTGCATTTCTGTACACTAATAATAAACAACCTGAAAAAAATATAGAAACAAATCCATTATTACAACATTAAACAATTTTGGCAGAAATAAAAAAAATATGTCCTAAACTTATACTATTACATCTGATATTTGTTTTTCCCAGTAACATTTATTGTAATGACTGTTCTTTCTCTATTGATTGGTCTTGACACCTTAAACAAAAATCATGTTGGTTTATATATATATATATATATATATATATATATATATATATATATATATACACACACACACATATGTATATATATATATACATGTATATATATGTATACATATGTGTATATATACACACACATACATACACATACATATAAAGGTTTATTTCTGGAATCTCTGTTATATTCATTGATTTATCTGTCTGTCTTTATGCAAGTACCATATTCTTTTTATTACTACAGATTTATAGCAAGTTTTGAAATCAGGAAGCATAAGTTCTTCAACATTACTTTTATTTTTCAATTTGCTTTGTCTATCCAGTTCCCTTGAGATTCCACGTGGATTTCAGTTATTCATTTATTTCTGCCAAAAACAATAATTTATTGATTTTAAAAAATGAAAAAATTTGTGTATTTATTCTTTGATGTTTAAACTTCAGTCACCTTCAAAGTACTCTTCATTTAATGCTATACACTTATTGAAATGCTTTTCCACTCCTCAAAATGGTTTTTGGACTTATCAATATTGATGTCCTTTAGTTTTTCTGGGTTTTTTATTTGTTTGTCTCACCTCTTCCAGATGATCAAAATATTTCCCTTTGAAGACCTTTCTCATATAGGGAAACACATTTTAAAGAGTCGCTCAGGGTGAGATCTGGTGAATAGGGAGGGGATGCATAGGGATCAAGCCCTTTTTGTTCAAAAACTGCTGAACACTCAGTGCAGTGTGGGAAGGTGCCCTGCTATGATGAAAGAACCAATTACCTGTTTGCCCCAACTTGGTACGCTTCTTCTGCAAATCGTGACATAACCTTCTCAAGACTTCTATGTAAAACTTTAGTTGACTGATTGATACAGAGGAACAAATTCTGAATTTACTAAAAGAGGCTTGCGCTCCAAATTGTAATTCCAGATTGTGTGTGTGTGTGTGTGCGTGTGTGTGTGTGTGTGTGTGTGTGTGTGTGTGTGTGTGTGTCTCCTAGGAAATGTTGACAAGGATGTGAATAAATAGAAACACTTATGCACATTTGGTGAGAATGTAAAATGGCACAGCTGGTGGAGAAAATAGTATGAATATTTCTCCAAAAATTGAAAACAGAATTACTATATAATCCAGTAATTGCATTTCCAGGTGTATACCCAAAGGAAAGAAAGTAGGTCTTAGAAAGATGTTTGTACACTCATGATCATAGCAGCTTTATTCACAATACATAAAACTTGAACTCAACCCAAGTGTCCATTGACAGATGAATGGATAAGCAAAGTGTATTATTAACATACAAGGAAATATTATTCAGTCTTAAAAAGAAAGGACATTCCTAGCCGGGCTCGGTGGCTCAGCCTGTAATCCCACAACTTGGGAGGCTGAGGTGAGTGGATTGCCTGAGCCCGTGGGTTCGAGACCTGACTGGGCAACTTTGTGAGACCTCATCTCTACAATAAATCAAAAAAAAAAAAAAAAAAAAATTAGCCGGGCATGGTAACGCGCGCCTGTAGTTCCAGCTACTTGGAAGGCTGAGGCGGAAGATATCGCCGGAGCCCAGCAGGTCGAGGCTGCGGTGGCCGGGAGCGGCACCTGCACTCCAGTCTGGGTGACAGAGTGAGACTCCAACTCAAAAAAAGAAAAAAAAAGAAAAAGAAAGAAAGGACATTCTTAATGTATTACAACATAAACAAAACCTGAAGACATTATGCTAAGTGAAGGTCAATCTTAAAACAGAAAATGCTGTATAATAAGTATAAGATACAAAAGTAGTCAAAATCATAGTGACAGAAAATAGAATGGTGGATGCCAAGGGCTGGAGCAAGCAGGAAATGGGGAGAATTTCCTGGGTATAGTCGTCTTGGTTGTACAAGATACAAGAGTTATGAAAATGAATAGTTGTGATGGTTGTGAATTATTATGAATGTATTTTAACATTTAACTGTATCTTTGAAATAGCTAAGATGGTAAATTTCATGTTATATGCATTTTACTGCCATTTTTTTAGTTATCTGAGTTTAGCAGAGTAAGATATATCAATATATTGGGTTCCAGTAAAATTTATACATGTTGCAATGTTTCAGTTACGTTAATAAGTTGCTGTGGATTCCAAACTAAATTCCCATACCTTTCTAGAAGTTTTCAGCACTGTTGGCACTATAATATAATTCCAATTTACTTAAATAATATTTCTTCAGAATTTCATGTGATCTTTTTGTGTCTCAGGCAATATTTCATTTACTGTTTTTTGTTTTGTTTTAGCATAATGTATGTTCAAACATGTGGTAGTCCTCTTAAGTGACAAGTATGTTAGATTTACATATATATTTGTTGGATTTTGCAACCATATTTGCAAATTTGTACCAAAATGAATGTAAACAAGCTTTACGTTTGGTTCTAAGAGCAAAGGATACATAAACTATTTCTTTATGTTTTGATTGAAGTGAGCCATTATCAAAATGAAATAGTGCATTATTTATTTTCTTATTCATTTTTAAAATATTTTATTATTTCACTTTTTTCCCTTGATAACCTTACACCTGCATTTAACACTTTGCCTCTCCAAATTATCTTGTCAAAATAAAACGGACATATTTTAATATTTATAATGGGTAACTAGTCTGCATTTCTTGAGGTGATCAACAACCTTGGGACAATTTCATAGCGAATAAATGTCTTAGCTTTCCCTTTACAATCAGTATGTATTTACTTTAGGATCAATATCATGAAAGCTTCTCAGAGAATATTTGATCATCCTTCTATATTAATCAATCTTCTGGAGTATTTTTATTTGTATGCTCTAAAAAGAAGTCCAATATCTAACATATTAAGAGTAAAAATGTTAATTTTAACTAAATTATGATGCTATAGAAACAAAGTTCTGCCATATCACAATGGTTTACAAAAATCAATTTTGAATTCTCCCTCAAGTATTATATCCATCATGGATCCTCCCTGGCATAAGACATCACCACTCATGTGACTGAGGGAAAACAACATCAAAATGAAGCACTTGTCAGTTTTTTGAGCTTCCATCCAGATGTGACATCATCTTTTCTTCTCAACCTTTGCTGACCAGAGCAAACCAAAGCAATACCAATTACCACAGAGAATATTCTAATCCATATATTTTGTACAGTTATTAAGTTATCTTATTTTGACTTTATGTAGAAAGTGATGGGAAACTTAAATAATTTCTTATTACCAGTTTCAGCAGGAAAAAATAATGTGAATTCCAATAAAAACGGTCTAGACAGAGGAATTTTAGATCATTCAAAAAACAATCATGAAATAGTTGATGAATGAATGAATGCATAAAAGGGGTTTATTACATATCTTCAATGACCCTTTGTAAAAGTAAGGATGTTCTGTTTATCTCCAGTTGTCCACTATGCTCTCCACTACCTCTCTCCACTACACCCAACTTCTCATTTCTGGGCACATTTAAAATAAACCTGGATTTGTAATAACTATTAGAAGGGTAATGAAAGCGGAACTCGGTGGCTCAGCCTGTAATCCCGCACCTTTGGGAGGCTGAGATGAGTGGATTGCCTGAGCCCGCGGGTTCGAGACCCACCTGGACAGCGAGACCACATCTCTACAATAAATCAAAAAATCAGCCGGGCATGGTAGTGCATGCCTGTAATTCCGGCTACTCGGAAGGCTGAGGCGGAAGGATCGTCGGAGCCCAGCAGGCAAGGCTGCAGTGGCCGGCCACTGTACTCCAGTCTGGGCTACAGAGTGAAACTCCAACTCAAAAAAAAAAAAAAAAAGAAGGGTAATGAATACATAAAAATCAGTATTCCCCATAGTTTCAAGAGTTCAAATTATTTATCTACTATAATGAAGCCAAGGCCTTTGAGATGTATAATCTATGTTTCAGTTATGTTCGATTTCAGGTCCTTAATATTTTGCTAGCTTCTCCAGGTTAAAAGTAACTTCTGATTACTTCATAAGGCTTTCCTATGCTCTCATGCTCAGTAAGCGTGTTTCCTGAGCTTACATTCTCCTGTCATAAATAACTAATGCTATCTTATTTAAATAACTGTCAAAGGAAATCTGCAATAATCTTCTTTTGTAATGATGAGTGCTATAATTTGAGATGAATGTGTATTACTAGTAACTATTCACTGAACCTAACTATTTAGAAACAAATACAGCACTTTCTCCTTATTTATCTTAATGTCTTTTGCAGATGTTCAGGCCCCACATATCGTCCACTTGTCTCTCTAGATCCTCCCTCGGTGATACTATACCAAAGTTAGTTAGCAGCCCCTCAGCTAAAATGCCAGTCCATCCTCTCCTATTTCTAATGTCATCTTGTTTTCTTCTTTCAAGCTGATGTTGCAGAATAACATTTTATAAAATAATGCATGTTCATATATTAACATTGACAAGTTAATAACCTATTATAAGGTGTGTATTATGTGAATTGTGGGGTAAAACACTTCAGGCAGGATTTGGACATTAGAATCTCATAATCACAAACAAAAACCTGTGGGCTTAAGATCCATCAATGATGCCTGTGATTTGCCACAGAACATTTTACAGTTGAATGCCTAAAGTGGAAATTATGAAATGATTAAGAGTCATTTATAGGTGTTAATCATAGGTAACCATTAATGAGCAATTATGCACACCATGTTCTGAAATATGTGAGTAATTTCAAATCTGTTATGTTACATAGAAGTTTTATTTTTCTTTTCAGAAACTAAAAATAGATACGAAAGAAGACACTGTCTTGAGATATTGTCTCAAACAGCTAAATTTCTTAGAAATATTATTTGATAAAATAAATTACTCATTTTACTCAATGTTATTGTATTATATTAAGATGAGGAATTTCAGCATAATAATTAGTCATTGAGCTGCTAAACTATTATGCTAAGGATAAATTGACAATATACTTAATCTGTTTGTATTTACACAATTAATCATACACAGAATGCCAGAAGACCAGGGAAGTTAACATTCATTTATTTAGTAGACATAACAAAACTGCCACTGTTTCAAAGTTTGGCCTGCAGGTTTGGATAAAGGGGAGATAAGTAAGCCACTACTGTTAGGTGTGAAATTTAAGACATGCCCAGTGCCACAAACATTGTGTGCTAATAGTAGGCATAAGAGCACCAAAATACTACATAATCAAGATAAATATGTTAATGAGTTATTTTAGAAAATGAAATGTAATGCAAAAGCAACCCTGATTAACAAAAAGCCAACATTTTGAGAAAAGCAGTATCGGTGCAGTAAGCTTTATAAGTCACGGGACATAGGGTTCTAAATTGGTACCTATAAGATGAGCTTCAGGCAGCCTGTCAATCACCTGAAATTGCACAACGAATGTGATTTTCATGAACTACCCATGCGGCCGTACAAAATAATAAAATCATGTCTTTTCCAACAACATGGATACAGCTCGTTCTCACTTATAAGTGGAAGCTAAACACTGGATACACATGGAAATACAGAGAGCAATAATAGACACCAGTGACTCTCAAATGGGGGGTGGGCGGAAAGAGGAGGTAAGGGTTGAAAATTTATCTGTTGAGTAAAATAGTAACTATTTGGGTGATGGATACACTGGAAGCCCAGATTTTATCAATAGACAATATGTCCATTAACAAATTTGTATAAACTGTACCCCTTGAATCTATAAAAATATAAATGAATAAGCAAATAAATCTCAGTGGAGAAAGAGAATAAAAATAAGAATTTGGTATGAATATGCATATTTTTATATGAAAACAGGGACCCCAAAACACTTGGAATTTATTTATAAATACTTATTTGTTTATTCTAACATGTTTAAACTTCAGTCACTTGCAAAGTACTCTTCGTTTGATGCAATACACCTATCAAGATGGTTTTTCCACTGCTCAAAACAGTTTTTTAATGCATCAGTTTTGAGGCTTTTAGTGCTGCTGCCATTTTTTTTTTTTTTAATTTTACCTCTTCCACATCAGCAAAATGTTTCCCTTTGAAAGGTTTTTTTCATCAAGGGAAACAAACAAACAACAACAAAAAAGCAAGATCTGTGAATAGAGAAGGTGGGGCAGGGACGTCTTGCTGTTTTGGGTCAAAAACTGCTGAACACTCAGCACAGTGTGGGTAGTTGTGCTGGTAAATCACCCATTATGCAATAGGCAACGCATGGAAAGAATCTCCAAAAAAATCCACTGAAGTCCTGCATAGCCTCTCACAATGGTGCCAGCTAGAACACTGATGTCAATGGGTTTCTAGAATACTTACCTAGTGGGGGAAGCCTATACTATAAGGGACCTGCCTTCCATGAAATAATTCCATTTTGAAAAAAAAATCTTCCCTCATATATTCACATCTTTTTCTTGCACAATAATTTGTGTGCCACATCACATATACAAGAAATACTCTCCTTCTAAAAAGGTTAAGAATTTTTAATCTTCAAGTTGTTACTTACTGACCATCAAATGTCAAGGTAAATTAGGGTGACAAAAAACCAGCAGTACATGTCTTGTCCAAGATCTAAAATTAATTAGTATTATAAATAAACTTTTGGGAGAGGCAATATAGACAAAAAATATTAGCACTAGAGTCAAGAGGTATGGATTGGCAACTTGAACTCACCTTGGGAAAGTTATTTAATCTTTTTGTGCCTCAACTTTTTCATCTATAAATGTGTGTAATGATAGTGTTTATATTATAGGGTTGCTGTGAGGATTAAATAAGGAGTATATGGAAAGCTCTAAAGTGTCTGTCAAAATATGGGCAATAGTAAAAACTATTGTTTTTACTACTATTGAGAAAATAGTTAAACCACAAAAAGTAATGACTTTTTAAAAATCGTGTGAAATGACTTAGCCCACTGTTTGAAGAACAAAATATTGTAAATACTCATAGTGTCTTAGAGACATTATATGCAATTCAAAAGCTATCTGCTTGTGTCAGCAGATCTAGTGATTAATGTTATTATAAGTGAAGAACAGTACTGAAAGTATATCCCTTTAAAATATTTTTTAGTTTATTTTACATTAATTCAGTATGGCCTTCACCCTAATTATTTCAAACTATGTTACTGCATTGCTTAAGAGCTGCATAGTGTATGTATACAACCCCATATGATTTTGAACTAATGAGAACAAAACATGTAATTGAAAAAGCTCAAGTTATTTTAATAGTCTGGGTAAGGACAAGCACTAATATATAGTTAGTTCCATTGTAAAATCACCCCCTGAGCAGTTGAAATAAGCATATATTAAGATCATTTCTTTCCATGTGGTTGGGAGTGGGCAAGTTGCCTAACAAGGGATGACTTCTTGCTATTGCTGACTAATTTTACTATATTAACTAAAATGCATTAATGGTAGCCTTTGAACTGTGAAACCACTGTCTATTCTCTGTGACCTGAAGCTATCCAATTTTAAATACATTAAATAAAATTATCTGACGTTCATCTTAATTATTGCATCTACCTAGCTGCAGAATATCAAGCATATAAATAGTATATTGATCTTCATGAAGGCTGTTGCCTTATAACTGTAATGAAATTAGCCACAGGTATGTTTTTCAAGCAATCATAGGATAATTATCAGTAATAAACCCAGGGCTTGTAATTAATTAAATCTGTTACAGAAGAATATTTCACTAAAATGTTACTGAGCATTTAAGACCTATTTTAAAAGAGAAAATAATAATACCCTATAGTCACCTGCATGTGTGACAAAATCAGTGAATAAAGACATTGGTAACCAAGAAAAGCTTTATATTAGTCGTTTTTGTCTTTTCTTTTATTCCCATCTTACTATACCATGCAGACGTTAGTAGCTGATAATAAAATGTCAGTGATCTGGGCTCAAGATATTTTGGACTTCATATAATTTGTTTGCTGAGTCAAACATAAAGATTATACCACTTTTTTCCAGATCATTCATTTTTCTATACAAACTGGCCCACTAGTTAAATATCATTTCTCTTATTACAATTTTTTTCTCTCATAATAAATATCAACTTAAAAGTGTCAAGGATCTTAGAAAACGTATTTAATTGCTTAATTTCTTTAATCTGTAGAATGTGTTATGATTCTTACCTGGTAGTTTTAAAGACCAAACTATAGTTACCACATTTCATTCAAATCTTCTCTGCCAGTAGTAATCACTTTAATAACATTTAAAAATTTAAACATTGCAAAAGTGCTATTTAGTCATATAATAACTCATTTTCAAAAATAATTCTTTTATTAGCACTGAAACCACATAAGTTGGCTGGGATATTCTTAAATGTTTTTTGTTACTTAAAGTTAAATAGCTTTGTGTTTCTTGACCACATTCCAAAATAATACATCTATGAATTTTCAAATAACATGCAGTGACCTGAAGTTGCTTCATCATTGTAGCACAGCAATTCACACAGTAACCTGGCTCTATTGCTTTCAAATTAATAATTACAGGTATGCTCTAACTATGTGCCAATTTCCACCTAGAATATGTAATGCCTATAGTTACTATGTATTATTTTTCTAATTATGTACTGCACATCTTCAGAAAGGGTCATTGGTTGCAGTGTGTATTGTATGGCACTATAAGTATACATGCACAACAGTTTCTATTTCCTTATTTTTTAATTGAAAAATTTTAAGGTTGTTATTTTTAATTTTTTTCATTTATATTTTGTTGTCATGTAATAATTGTTCATATTTATGTGATACAGAGTCATATTTTGATACATGTATATAATGCATAATGATCAAATCAGAGTAATTAGCATATCCATTACCTCAGACATTTATAATCTCTCTGTGTTGTGAACCTTCAAAATCCTCTCTTCTAGCTTTTGAAAATATACAATAAATTATAGTTAACCATATTCATCCAGCAGGACTGCAGAACACCAGAATGCATTCCTCCTATCTAGTTGTAGTTTTTTTATATCTTAATCTACCTCTCTTCATCTTCCTCTGTCTGTATCTTCTCAGCCTTTAATATTTACAATTCTACTCTAATTCCATGAGCTCACTTTTTTTGGTCCCTCTTATTAGTGAGAATACGTGATATTTATCTCTCTGTACCTGACTCATTTTGTTTAACATAATGTCCTACAGGTTCATCCATGTTGCTATGAATGACATGGTTTATTTTTATTTTTTTAATGGTTGTATGGTATTCTATTTGTGTACATATACCACATTTTCTATATCCTTTTTTCTACTGATGAGCATTTAGGTGGATTCCATTTCTTGGTTTTTGTGAATAGAGCTGCAATAAGCATGGCAGTATAGGTTTCTTTTTAGTATGGTGAGTGTCTTTTCTTTCCTTTAGATAAGTAAGCAGCAATGGGATTGCTGGATCATATGGCAGTTCTATTTCTTTAAAATAAAATGTTACACTGTTTTCCATAACAGTTTTACTAGTTTACATGTTCACCAATTGTAGAAGAGGTCCCTTTCCTTCTCATCCTTGCCAATATTTGTGATTTTTTTGTCTTTTTAGTAGCAGCCATTCTAACTAGGGTGAGGTAATATCTCATTATGATTTTGATTTGCATTTTTCTGATGATGAGTGATGTTGATTATTTTTTTACATACCTGTTGGCCATTTGTATGTCTTCTTTTGGGAAATGTTTGTGTATATCCTTTGCCTTCTTTTTAGTGAGATTGTTCTTTTACATTGAATTTCTTGAGTTCCTTGTATATTCTGGATATGCTGGATGAGTAAAATACAATTATATATTCCATTGTACTGTTTATTTTTTCACCCACTTGATTGTACAATTTTCTATGGAGAAGTTTTTGGTTTAATATAGGCCTATTTGTTCATTTTTCTTTTTTGTCTATGCTTTTGAAACCTAGCTATATAATTTTTGTTGTTACCAATGCCCTGAGCATTTCCCCTGTTTTCTTCTAGTAGTTTTACAGTTCCAGGTCTTAAGTTTGAATCTTTAACCCATTTCGAGTTAGCAAATCTTATTCCACTGACTTTTCACATAAACTTTTCTTTTTATGTGTATAAAAAAAATTCTGGCCGGGCTTGGTGACTCAGCCTGCAATCCCAGCACTTTGGGAGGCCAAGGAGAGTGGATTCCCTGAGCCCGCCAGTTCCAGACCAGTCCAGGCAACTTGGTGAGGCCTCATCTTTACAAAATAAAAAATAAAACATAAAAAAATTAGCTGGGTGCAGTAGCGCACGCCTGTAGTTCTGGTTACTTCAAAGGCTGATGCTGAAGGATGGCCAGAACCCAGCAGGTCAACACTGGGGTGGCCGTGGGCATGCCACTGCCCTCCTGTGTGGGCCACAGAGTGAGACTCCAACTCAAAAATAAAAAGAAAAAGAAAAAAGAAAAAGAAAAAAAATCTGTTAGTAACTTGACTGGAAAGCATTAAGTCTGTAGATCAATTTGGGTCTAAATTACACCTTATGTTGAGGTTTCCAATCTATGAACACATAACGTCTCTCCACTTATTTAGAACTTCTTGATTTATTTTATCAGCACATTGTATTTTCAGCTTATAATTTAGCAATATTTTGTTAGATTTGCAGTAAATTTAAAATATGCAAAAATATGTGTAAAGTTACTTTAACAAAGACAGTATACAGGATGGCAAATAAGCATACAACATGTTCAACACCACTGGGGAAATGGACTTTATAACATCAATGAGATAACACAGTACATCTCTTAGAATAAAGAAACAAGTGCGCGCACGCACACACACACACGCCACGCACAATACCAGAGGTAGAATTTAGATTACCAAGTGAGGATATGGCACATCTGAAACTCACAAACATTGCTACTAAGAATGCAAAACAGTGCAAGTCACTCTTGTAAACACTTCAGCAATTTATTTTAGAATGAGCATATACTTACCATACAATCTAACAACTCTACCTCTAGTTATTTACCTTAATGAAATGAAAAATCATAGTCACATAAAAATTTATATGCAAATGTTTATAGCAGCTTTATTCATAATTGCTAAAATTGGAAAAACAATCTATTCTTCAATGGAACATTTACTCTTACACATTCATATGGTGAAATGTTACTTATTAATAAAATAGATCAAAGCATAAACACACAACAATATGTATGAATCTCATGTTAAATTAAGGATATAGTCTCATAAAGTTACTTACTGCACTAATCCATTGATATTACATTGATATTACATATTACATTGATTTCTAGGGGTTAGTAGTAGGAAGAGGGCTTGTATGCAAAAGGATTACACAAAGGTTATTTTAGGGTGATGGAACCATTCTGTATCTTGACAATGATGGTGGCTACATACATATATGGATGAGCTAAAATACACAGAAGTGTGCATCAAAAGAAAACTAAATTTAATTTTATTGTACATCAATTTAATTTTTTAAAAAGAACTGAAATTGAAATGTTTAAAAATAATTGCCTCTTAAGTGTGCTACTTTTCACTTGTTAGCTTAAAATAACACTCTGTAGGTGGTCTATCTTACACCATTTGGTAGCAATAAGAAAATTATTTAGATTGACTGTAATTTATAAACAACAGAAATTTATTTCTCACCATTCTGGAGGCTAGGATGTTCAAGATCCAGGTACCAGAAGATTCAGTGTCTGAAGAGGGCTCATCTCTTATAGATAGCAACTTCTTGCTGTGTCTTCACATGGTCGAAGGGGAAAACATGCTTAATGAAACCTCTTTTGTATGGGCAATAGCCATATTTATGTGGTCTCTTATCTATCCACCTTCCAAAGGCTGAATGTTCTAACACCATCACCAGTCTGGCTGTTGCCTATGAACTGAACAGTATAGTGAGTTTCAGCCTTCCAATTCTGTTTTTTTCTTTCAATATTGTGTTGGGCCCTTCCATATTTTTTGCCTCCATATTAATTTCCAAATCAATTTGTTAGTGTCTAAAAAATAATTTGCCTGGATTTTTATTGGGATTTAATCCATAACATCTAAAATTTCATTTTGGTGAGAACTGATATCTTGACATTATCAAGTTTTTCTATTCATGAACCTAGGATACTGCTACATTTACTTAATTCCTTATTGAATTTGCTTATCAGTATTTAGTACTTTTCCTCATATAGATCTTATACACATCTTGTTAAATTTGTACCTAAGTATTTTTAGGAGATTAATTTAAATGGCATTGTGTTGTAATTCCAAGTTTCAATCGTTTATTATAGATATTTAGGAAGGCAATTGACTTTCTAATGCTAATCTTTCTTTTCACCAGCATGTCTTTGTGTGTTTTGGGGGATCTTGTTTGTGGTGATATTTATTTATATATGTATTTCTCTTATTTTATTTTAAAGATGTAGGATACAAGACAGGATTAGGGACATAAGTGGTTTACGTGCAGGTGAAGTTTGGGTCTCCCACTGATCCTCCATTCCCTGGTTTAGGATCAGGTACCCTTAGTGAGGTCATGTGCCCCTCCACTCAACTAGCTGTGTCTCACTACTGCCAATCCCTACCATAGTATTGTGATAAATGCTCAGGACCCAATTATTTGTGAAAAAATGTGGTATTCAGATCTTTGCTTCTGTGATAGATTATGGAGTATGACAGAGTCTATCTCTATCCAAGTTGCTAAATGTACCACATTTTTAAAATCCAGTCCTATTTCAATGGGCAGCAGGGTTGGTTCCACGTTTTTGCTATTGTGAATAGGATTGCAATGAAAATTGCAAGTATTTTTTTGTATAATAATTTGAGTTCCTCTGGGTATATTTCCAGAAGAGGGATTGCTGGGTCATATGGAAGGCCAATTTTTATTTCTTTTAAAAATTAATGGCAATATTTATTTTTATTCAACTGTGATCTGAAAAGATGCATGGTTTTGTTTTGATCTTTTGAAATTGGCTCACATTTGATTTATGTCAGAGAATGTGATCAATCTTGGAATATGTCCCATGTGCTAATGAGGAGAAGTACATTCTATAGATATTTTGTAGATGTTTATTAAATACATTTGCTTGAGCATCAAGCTAAGTTTTCAGATCTCCTTGTTGGATTTTTGCCTTTATCATGTATTTAGAGTAGTTAATGGGGTATTTAAGTCTCCAACTTGATTGTGTGAGTCAATGTCCTCTCTAAGTTTACTTAGTGATTGTTTTGTAAAACTTGGTATTCCTGTGTTGAATGTATATATAATGTAAGATGGATATGTCTTGCTGGTGGATTGAGCTTTTTATCATTATGTAGTGTCATTCCATGTCATTTTTTTAACTTTTAATGGCTTGAAGTTTGCTTTGTTTGATGTCAGAAAAGCTACTCCTGCTTTCTTCTGTGTTCCATTTGCCTGAAAGTCCATTTTCCAGCCTTCATTTGTGAGTCTTTGGGTGTCCTTTGCAGCGAGATGAGTTTCCTGAAGGCAGCAGACTGTTGGATCATGCTTCTTTTTCCAGTTTGCCACCTATGTATCTTCACTGGTGCATTTAGTCATTCACATTCAAGTTGATTATTGAAATGTGAGAGTTTAGCTGGGCTTGGTGGCTCAACCTGTAATCCCACGCCTTGGGAGGCTGAGGTGAGTGGATTGCCTGAGCCCGTGGGTTCAAGACCCACCTGGGCAACTTGGTGCAACCTCATCTCTACAATAAATTTAAAAAATGAGCCGGGTGTGGTAGCACATTCCTGTAGTTCCAGCTACTTGGAAGGCTGAGGTGGACGGATCGCCGGAGCCCAGTAGGTTGAGGCTGCGGTTGCTGGGAGCAGCCACTGCACTCCAGTCTGGGTGACAGAGTAAGACTCCAACTCAAAAAAAAAAAAAAAAAAGAAATGTGAGAGTTTTTGTCTGTCACAGGATTCTGAAGGGTTTGCTCTGTTTCTTTTTTACTTTAGTCTTTATATATATATTTTTTATTTTTGAGAGTGCTTTGTATGCTTTGTTGACCCTCTGTTTGTCTGTACTTTTGTGATGGGTATGACTTTTTTTTTTTTTCTGTGTTCAATATCTTCTTAATCATCTCCTGAAGGGCTGGTCTAGAGGCAGCATATTCTCTTTGGGATAGGATGTCTGGGAAGAACTTTAATTCTCCTTAACCAATGAAGTTTGTCTTGGTAGGGAGAAATTTCTAGGCTGAAATTGCTTACCTTTGAGTATGTTAAAGATTGAACTCTAGTCCCTTCTGGCTTTAGTGTTTCTGCATACAGGTCTGGAGTGCTTCTGATAGCTCTTTCCCATTAGGTATTCTGCCTTTAGAATTTTTTTCTTTCATATTTACTTTGTGGAGAAAGATTACTATATATCATGGATTGGTCTTCTCATTTGATACCTTGCATGAGTGCTCTGAATCTCTTGGGCTTGAATGGTTGCCTCTCTAGCAGGATTCAGGAAGTTTTATTGGATGATCTCATGGAATGCTTGCTCTCATTTTTCTCTTTTGCTTTGGGAATTGCAATCAAATATAGATTTGGCTTCTTTATACAGTCCCACTCCCTCCTTCTTTTTGAGCTTTTTTCTATGTTTTTAATAGACTGGATTAATTCCATATTTTGGTCTTCAAGCTCTGAGATTCTTTCCTTTGCATGGTTGATAATATTTTCTATGCCTGTCACTTTCCAGGATGAAGATTTTTTTATTTCTATTATTTCAGAATAGGCATTTCTGAAATTGCCCAACTTCCTTTTAACTTCCTGTATGACTTTAGTGAGTTTTGCTTCTAGTTTCTCTTATCTCTTTCTGTTCATTTTAGCCACCCAATCTCTGATTTCTGTGACTGTCATCTGGAGTAGATCTTTCTAAGGGGAGTTTCCATTATTTGTCCTCTGATGACTGCTTTTTGGGGGTACTATCTCTTTATACTCTGAGGGTTGCCTTTTTTTTCTCATTTGTGATAGGCAAAAAAAATCTGTAATTCCTTTAGTATTTGTTAATCTGAAGCTAGTCACTGACCCTCTAGGGCCATTTCTGTGATTCAATATAGGTCACTCCATGAGAGAGGGAGAGGCATTGACTACTGTCCCTTATTCCACCATATGTTGGGTTTCTCATAATAGCAACCCCTACTGCTAGCACTCTGGGAAGAGTGGGTAGAGGGATGGGCCAGCCCATCTGCAAACTACAGCCCAGAAGCCTTTCCACCAAGAAAGTCTTCAGGTGTCTTTCTTGTCAACCCCTCCATTTTCAGATTTACACACTGCTCTTGAAAAACAGTGATTTTCCTGCCACGGGGTAAGGGAGAGGGGATCTACTCAACAGGCATGCAAGGGCCTTGGAGTGGAGTCTTCCTGAACTGGCTGGGAAGAGGAGTCAAGTGCCAGTGAGGTTTACTCTGAAGGTAGGCTTTTCCTGCCTGAGAGGCATCTGGTCTGCACTGGTGAAAGCCATGTCACAGCTGCTGACCCAGTATTTTTTTTCTCCACATTCTGCTTTGGGTTCTGTTTCTCACTGCTGTGCCCTGACCAAGAATCCTCCATCATTGGAATGATGACTCACACACAGCTGGGAGATGGTGAATGAACCCAAAGGATCTCATGTACACTTACCCACTCTTGGTAACTTGTCAGGGCTTCATTTCCTGTGCAAGCCTGGTGCATGATGGTGAATTGGGCACACAAATTCCTATGTCTGCCATCTTTTTCTGGTCTCTATGTATTAAAAGAGACCTTTGCTGATTGCATAGTTCTTCATCTATTCAAAATTGTTCAGATTGTCTCCATCTATTGGCGGCTTGGTCCTTTTTCTTTGTCTTGCTCAGTGAGAGTGGCACTGATTTGTGGCTCCTTGGTGGTCATCATTTCCTGGCTTCTGAAGTGCCTGACATTCTTCCTAGAGATCTCCCAGTACCTGAAGATCACAGGAAAGCAGATGCTGTGGCAGAACCACCTTGATTTTTGTGAGAGTAAGGATGAAGCTGTGGAGACACATTTCCTTCTTAATATTCCCAGATTAAGTAGAATGTTAGCTGTGGATTTCTGCAAATATATTCCTTATCAAGTTGATAAAAGTTCCCCCTATTTCTAGTTTAGTTTGCTGAATATTTTTAACATCAATAAATGTTGAATTTAGTCAAATGCTTTGTCTACATCTATTGATATGATTATGTGATTTTTTTTCTTTTTTATCCTATGCATATGAAATTGCATTACATGATCTGCAATTTTTAAAAAAACTTACAGGCCTAGAATAAACCTCATTTGTTTGTGGTACATAATTATTTTTATACATTGTTGGATTTGATTTGCTAATATTCTTTTGAAGACTTTCACATGTATGTTCATGAGAGATATTGTCTTTTTATTTTTTTTCTTGTGAAGTCTTTGACTGATTTGGGTATTATGGTAATGCCAGCCTCATCAAATGAGTTAAGAAGTATTGCCTCAGCCTCTATAATATGGAAAAATATTGTAAAGAATATTTATAATTTCTTCTTTAGTATATTTTACCAGTGAACTCTTCTGGAATTGGTGCTTTCTGTTTTGAAAGATTATTAATTATTTAATAATTTATTTGTCTTATAGATATAGGGCTATTCAGATTGTCTATTTTTTCTTGTATAAAGTTTAGCAAATTGTGTATTTTAATAAATTAGTCCATTGCATTTAAGTTACCAATTTTGTAAGCAAAAGTTTCATTATAATATTCTACATTATCATTTTAATTTTTATAGGATCTGTAGTAGCTATCCCTATTTAAGGTATATTATTAATTTGTGTTCTCTCTCTTTTTCTTTTATTCTAGTTATCCAGATTAAAAGTTTGTCAATTTTATTAAACTTTTCAAACAATCACTTTTTGATTTTGCAAATTTTTACTATTGTTTCTCTGTTTTCAATGTAATTGATTTTTTCCTGTTTATTATTTGTTTTTTTTTTTTTCTACTTACTTTGAATTTAATTTGCTCTTCTTCTGGTTACATAAGGTTGAAGCATATAATTGTTCAGATTTTTTTTCCTAACATGTGAATTTAATATTCCTCTAAGCACTGTATCCATAGCAGCCCACACATTATGAAATGTTACATTTTCATTTTTACTTGTTTAAGAAATTTTATTTTTATTGAAATTTCTTCTATAATTTATGTACTATTTGTAATCATGTTATTCAACCTATATATTTGGGTTTTTCTAGTTATCTTTCTGTTGGTTGTTTTTTTTCTTTTCTGTTTTGGCATATCAGTTATATATATATGGAAGTGTCAAAAATATATATAAACATTTTAAGATATGCTTTCTATGTATTTCGTTTTGAAGTTGAATTAAAATACGATAGCAATGTGTAGTATGATGCTTGTTCAACTATGTTTTCACCATTTTCTTTGACCTTCTGGTTTGTTTCATGGTGATGCTAGCATTCGTTTGATTAACGCCATCTTTTGAGCCAATATGAAACCGCCTATCCTGCGTTCTCCCCCTCACCCCAGCAGTTTCCCACAACTGCCAATCCTTTTTTTATAGTATTACAATAATTATTCATGATCCACTTATGAGTGAGAAAATATGATATTCAGTTCTTGGTTTCTGTGATAGATCATTCAGTATTATAGACTCTAAGTCCTTCCAAGTTGCTTCAAAGTTCATAATTTTGTCTTTTATGGTTGTGTAATATTCCACCATGTATATGTACCACATTTAAAAAAATTCAGTCCTGTTGTTTTTTGAGTTATTGATAATGACCTTGGGTAGAATTGACATCTTAACAATGGGCAGCACAGTTGGTTCCATGTTTTTGCTATTGTGAACAATGCTGCAATAAACATGCATGTGCAGGTATCTTTTTCATAGAGTGATTTGGGTATCAATGTGATGTTAGCTTCATAAAATGATTTGAAGAGAGTTCCATCTTTCTCAATTGCCTAGAATATTTTCAATAGGATTGATATCAGTTCCTCCTTGTATGTTTTATAGAATTCTGTTGGAAAGCCATCTCATCCAGGTTTTATTTTTTCTTTATTTTATTTTTGTAGGTAGTTAATTGTGACATAATAAATTTCCTGGATTTTTATTGGTCTGTTTAGGGTCTCAATTTCTTCTTGTTTCATCCTGGGGAAGGTTGTTTGATGTCAGAAAGTCCTCCATTCTTCCAATCCATTAGCATGGAATATTTTTCCATTTATTTGTTTCATCTTTGATTTCTCAGAGCAGTGTTTGTAGTTTTCATTGTAAAGGTGTTTCACATTTCTGGTTAGGAAGATGCCAAGACTTCGTGTGGGGGGGGTGGGTATTGTGAACAGGATTATGCTTTTTATTTGGGTTTCTGTTTGTTTATTATTGGTGTGTAGAAATGCGACAGTCCTTTTTGCACATTTATTTTATACCCTGAGACTTTTCCAAAGTCCTTAATCAGTGCAAGAAGATTTTCAACAGATTAGTTCAGGTTTTAAGGTATAGAGTCATGTTGTCTGCAAAGAGTGATAGCTTGACTTCCTCTTTTCCTGTTTTGATACCCCCAAACTCCTTCTCTTGCCTGTTTGCTCTAAGTAGGACTTTCAAAACTATGTTGGAAAGAAAGAGTGAAAGTGGGCATCCTTGTCTTGTTCTGGTTTTCAGGGGAAATTATTTCAATTTCTGTCTGCTTAGCAGTATGTTCGCCATTGGTTCTCGTAGATAGCTCTTGCTATTTTGAAGTATGTTCCAACTATGCTTAGATGTTTGAGGGCTTTTATCAAGAAGGGGTGCTGGATTTTATCAAAACTTTTTCTGCATCTGATGATATAATCATGTGGTTTTTGTTTTTACATCTCTTGATGTATTTAATTATGTTTATGGTCTTGTTAATGCTGAACCATCCCTGCAACCCAGCAATGAAGCCTACTTGGACATGGTAGTTAATTTTTGAGATGTGTTACTGAATCTGGTTTGCTAGAATCTTGTTGACAATTTTAGCATCTATGTTCATTAAGGATATTGACCTGTAGTTCTCTTTCTTTGATGGATCTTTATCCGATTTGGGTATCAATGTGATGTTAACTTCATAAAATGCTTTAGGAAGAGTTCCATCTTTCTCTATTCCCTAGAATATTTTCAATAGGATTGATATCAGCTTCTCCTTGTAGGTTTTATAGAATTCTGCTGGAAAGCCTCTGGTCTAGGGTTTGATTTTTTATTTTTGTAGGTAGTTACATATGATATAGTAAATTTCCTGGATTTTTATTGATCTGTTTAGGTTCTCAATTTTTTCTTTATCAACCTGAGGAGGTTGTTTGATGTCAGAAAGTCCTCCATATCTTTTAGGTTTTCAAGTTTCTTTCCATACAAGTGCACATAGTAGTCTCTAATAATTTTTGTATTTCTTCAGGGTCAGTTGTGACATGATCTTTTGGATTTCTGATTGTTTATTTGGGATTTTTCTCTTTTTCTTGGTCATTCTAACTAGGGGTTCATCAATCTTATTTATCCTTTCAAAGAACCAGGTTATTGTTTCATTGATTTTTTTTATATTGTAATTTTGTCTTCTATGTCCTGAATTTGGCTTTTATTTTGGTGTTCTGCTGAAGTTAGGGTTTTTGTGATTTTGCTTTTCCAGCTTCCTTAGGTGATTTTTAAGCTACTGAATTGTGATTTTTCCATTTTCTTCATGTGTGTTTTTTAGAGATATGAATTTCCCTCTTAGTACTCTTTTCATAGCATCCCAGAAGTTTTGGTAAGATGTTTCCATATTTTAATTTGTTTCCAGGTATCTTTTAATCTCTGTTTTGATTTTCATGTTGATCCAGGAGTTGCTGTCATAATATTTACTGTCCATGTCTTTGTGTGTTTTGGAGTGAACTTTGTGGGTGTTGATATTTATTTTTATTTCACTGTGGTCTGCGAAGGTGCATGGCAGTATTTCGATCTTATGAAATTTGCTTATGTTTGATTTATGACTGAGGATGTAGTTGATCTTAGAGCACATTCCATGTGGTGATATGTAGAATGTATGGTGTAGTGTTCTGTAGGTGTCAATTAAGTGTCATGTTGAGGTTCCAGATCTCCTTGCTGATTTTTTTTCTTGATGATCTGTCTAAGGTTGTGAGTGAAATATTTAAATCCCCAACTGTGATTGTGTTAGAGTCAATTTCTTTTTTAAGTTTCCTTAGAAGCTGCTTTATGAAAGTCAGTGCTCCTATTTTGAGTGCATATATGTTTAGGATGAATATTTCTTGTTGATGCAATGAACCTTTTATCATTATGTAGTGACCTTCCACATCTTTCTAAATTTTTGGAAGCTTAAAAGGTATTTTGTCCTATATTAAGATCATGACACTTGTTTTCTTTTGTGTTCCACTCACCTGAATTTTTTTTCCCATCTTCTTACTTTGAGTCTGTGAGTGTCTTTTCTGGTGAGATGAGTCTCTTGGAGACAATATATTGTTGCCTCATTATATTTTATCCATTTTGTCATTCTATATTTTTTCAGTGGTACATTTAGTCCATTCACATTCAGGCTAATTATTGAGATATGAGAGTTTATCCCTATCATGAGGTTTTTATAGAGTTTATTGTTGTTGATGTTATTTGTTTGTCTGTTGTCTTTCTTTTGATCTTTGTGTTGACTTATGTGTCTTTTTAACCTTTTTCCTGCATTCTTGGGAAGGGCATTGTCATTCTTTTTTTCTTTTCGTCTGTGTTTAATACTTTCTTAAGTGTTTCTAGTAGAGCTGGTCTGGAGGCAGCATAGACTCTTAGGGATTGAATGGGAAGGATTTTAATTCTCCATTGCTGATGAAACTTAACTTAGTTGGCAGGTAATTCTTGGTTGAAATTGTTTATCTTTGAGTACTTGGAAGATTGTGCTCCAAGCTCTCCTAGCCTGAATTGTTTCTGTAGATAAGTCTGCTGCTTTTTCTTATTGATCTTTCTTGGTAGGTAGTCTGACCCTTTCTCTTGCTCCTTTTAGGATTTTTTCTTTTATACCTAGTTTGTGTAGGTAAATTATTATGTGTCTAGGAGTTATTCTCCTCATTTGTTGTCTTGCAGGGGTTCTCTGAATCTCTTGTGTTTGAAGGTTGCATCTCTGATGAGATGGGGGAAGTTTTATTGGATAATTTTATAGAATGTTTGTTCCAGGATGGTCTCTATCTGCCTCAGGGATTTGAATTAATCTTAGAAATGATTTCTTTTGAAATGATTTGAAATGATTTCTCATCTCTTGAAGGTTTTGTTCTGTCTTTTTAAGCTTCTTTTCTGTTTTTAACAATTTGAGTTAGTTACATATTTTGGTACTCAAGCTCTGAAATTCTTCTGCTTAGTTAATTCTGCCTTCCATGCTTATCAGTTTGTTATTTATTTCCTTCACTGTATTCTTTATTGCTGTTATCTCAATTATCAACTCCTTCATTCTTTCCTCTTGTCTCTCCTCATTTCTATTTATACTCTCTATTGATATTTTGATATCTGTGTTTGTGGTTTGAGATTAGTCATTCTGGGGGCTCTTCATTGTTTGTGTTCTGAAGTCTGTATTCTCAGTGGTTGACCTCCCAGGGGTCTGTGTGAGATTCATATTCCTTTTTTGTTTTTGTTTTTTTTTTCTTCATTTGTGCAGGTTTCCCCCTTCCTTTAGTTATCCTTCTTTAATTCTATTGTTCATTAATGGGGTTAATTTTTACTTCCGTTTGCTCAATTTTCTATTTTTTTTTATGTTGATCTTCTGGCTTTGTTCAATTCTGAAGCTGGACTAGGCATAGGGGGGGCTGTACTTTTTGCAGTTTTGAAATTTAATTGATGGGGGAGCTATGGTTCAGAAACTTTCTGCAATTCCCAGTATCCGTTGCCAGGTGTATGGGCTCCCTGGAACTCACTTCCCACCTCCTTACACTCTGTCTGTGCAGTGGGGGTATATGTTCACCCCCTGAAAGCAAAATGAGGTAAGAAAAAGGAAAAGTTTGGAAAAAGGAAGGAGGATGATGAAAGGATGGTGGAGAGAAAGAAGAAGAGGGAAAACAGACATGTGTCTCAGTGAACAAATAAACAGAGAAGCAAAGACAAAAGAATGTTAAAAAATACAGACAATCATACAAACACACAAACTGACAAAAAATTTCCTATTGATGTACTCTCTCTCAAAAATACCCATGCACAAACAGAAAATCTTTTAAAAAAAAAGCATTAATATAACAGAAACAAAGCAAGTAAGAAAGTGTAATCAAAAACAGAAAGAAAGAAGAGAAAAAGCTAAAACAAAACAACAAAAGCAAGCAAAAAAAACAAATAAAAACAAACAAACAACAAAAAACTGTCTCTGAGGCCATTCCTGTAACTCCAACTTCCTTTCAGCTACTGCTGCTTCTGCATTAAGAAGTGACTCTGGTCTCCAGCCCCTCCCCTTTGCTCTCAGTGCAGACTGATAGAGTTGTTCTCAGTGTGGGTCAGATGCCTCACAGATTATTGTGGTAGGAGGGAAGATCAGATCTTGACTCACCCAGCTTGCTGCCAATGCTGTTGAATCTCCCACTCAGATCTGAGGTGTCTGTGCCTGTTCCAGCATGGGGAAGGGGTGTCTGACTCTCCGAGTTTGATGAGAAGATAACCTTTAGGTCTCAGGTTGGAGGCTGTGTGGAACTGTGAGGAGCAATGCAAATCTCTGCCTGGTCCTGGGACAAAGAAAACAATGCCATTCAGTATTTTCTTACTGGTGGTGGGCTCCTTTCCAGCTTTCCATGATCTGATTGCTCCATGGATCCTGGGGCTTGTGCCACTCTGCTGTCACAGGTGATAGAGTGGGCCAGGTGTCAGGTGGTGAGGAGCAGCTGTTTTCCACTGCCTCTTCTCAGGAGAGTCCTGAGAACAGCAGACAATCCTGCATGTCAGACGTCCCAATCTCAGGGTAGTTACAATCATCTTGGGGGAGAGCCACCAGTGCATGAACCCAAGTCTTCCTTCAAACAGACTTTCTCTCACCCACTGGCATACATCCACTCACTCAGAAAGTCTTTATGGACACTAGCTTTTGAAGAGACTCTCACAGTCTGATCTATTCCATCACCATCTTTCCAGAAATCTCTGAGCACTTCTTGTAATTGCAGAAGTTAAATGTGATTTGTATTCTTCTGTTATTGTTATATATTATTACAATTTTAATACAGTTTTTTCTTTTCTTAAAACATGTATACTTTTTTTGGTTCTCTCTCTCTCTCTCTCTTTCTCTACACACACACACACACACACACACACACACACACACACACACACATACACACACACATTGCAATATACATAAACTTTCCAACTCAACTTTATAATTATTCTACATCACTTCTCTGGTAATGCAAGTAACTTGTAATAACAAAATAATCTATATTCACTCTCCCATCCCTTGCAACATTTTTGTCATTTATTCACTTATATATAAGAATATTATATATGTAAACATAGACAATTGACTACATTGCTGCTATTATTATTTTAAACAAACTTTAATTTGTTAGATTAAAGAAAGAAAATTTTTTTTTATTTTACATTCACTTATTCCTTAATAAAAGGCCTTCCTTTATTTATATATGTCTGAATTTCTGAACTATATCCTTTTCCTTTTCTCTAAAGAGCCTCTTTTAACATATTTTGTATGGCAAGTGTAGTGACAACAAATGCCTTCAATTTTTGTCTGTCTGAGATTATTTATTCTCTATTTTTGAAGAAAAAAAATGTCCAGGATATCAAATTATATGTTGGTGGATTTTTCTTTGAATACTTCAAACATTTTATTCCACTCTCTTTTTGCTTGCTTAGTTTCTGAGGATAAACCAGATGTACATCTTATTTTTGTTCTTGTATAAGTAAGGTTTTTTTCCTCTAACTTCTTTCAGAATTTTTTTTCTCTTTATCTTTGCTTTTCTGAACTGTGAAAATGATATACCTCATTGTAGCATGTTGGTATTTATGTTGCTCTGTCTTCTCCAAGCTGGTTCTGTGTTTTGGGCATATGATATTAATTAGGGAAAATTTCCAAACACTATTGTGTCAATTATGTATACATTTTTCTGTTCCTTTCTGTCTTTATTCTCATTCTGATATTCCCATTAGATGTTTGGTACAGTTTTTGCAGCTGTTCCACAAGTCTTGAATATTCTGTGTGAATTTTATTCTTTTTTGTTTTTGTTTTCTTTGCTTTTTTATATTCAGAGTTTCTGCTGATATATTCTCAAACTCAGAGATTATTTCCTCATTGTGTCCAGTCTACCAATAAGTCCATCAGAGTCATTCTTCATTTTTTTGTTACAATGTTTTTGATTTCTAGCATATCTTCTTTGTTCTTTCTTAGATTTTTTTCATTTCTCTACTACATTGTCCATCTGTTCTTACATGCTGTCCACTTCTTAAATCAATGTCCTAGCATCTTAATCATTGCTTTCTAAATGCCCTGTCTGATCATTTCAACAGATCTGACAGTTTCTTTATTTCAAATTATAAAATCAGTAATCCTACAAGTGAGCATTTTCTTTTTCTCCAAAGTTTATCTATGGCTAAAGAAAAGTTGAAAGAGTCTCTAGGGTTTCCCTTCTGTAGTTTTTAAAGAAAATCATGACCATTGTTTATATGGTGATAATTATTTTGTTAACTTTCTGACCTGCAGAAAGTCTTTGCTGCTCATCTTTCCACTATTTAGGCTCTTAGAAAAAACAAATAGCTGTGTCTTATATGACACCATCCTACCAAATTATTTTTTAATGATTCCACAAAAATTATTTATATTTTGACACTACAAAAACTGAATCACTATGTACTTTAAGAAGCTATAATATGTAATTTTTTTAAATATAATTTTATTTTAAGGCTAATTATCAGATCCTTATATTGATCCTAACAGGTGTCAGTAAGAATATTAAGGCAAGATTATATACACTACATTAGGCTCCACCTGGCTCATATTTTGGGTTTTATTTTTTAAAGCCTCTTCCATATTTATGCTTCATCTGTCTTTCTTTTCTTCTTCTTCTTTTTTTTCTTAGATGTGAAAAGCATCTGGAAAACTGCTTTGCAGACAAAGCGACTAGAATTTAATTTGCAGAAAACAGAAGGAGAGGCGGAGAAGACAATCATAGGGCTCTTAGTTAAGTTCTGGATCTTTTACCATAGGTTTACCAAGGCTAATTTTCTTACTACATTGGAGGAGAAGAAGAAATTTTGAAGACTTTTTTTTCATGTACTATGTCTTAGTAAAAAGAAAACTAAGTAAAAACAAATTTCCTAAAGAAACAGATAAATTATATAAAAGAAGTTACAAATAATTATATAACCACAATCATATAAGCATGGGTGCATTATTCACTCCCTCAAGTGTACGTTGATACTGCTACCATGAAACTTAGATGTCACGCAGTTATGAATGCATGTAGTAAGGGAAGAAATATACAAAGGTCAAGGCATATTTAAATATGTCACCTTAGATTTGCTTAAAATTATTTCATTTCAGTTATTTAACAATGTAAAATAAATAAAACAACTAGCAAGAAAGCTAATCTTTCTCTAAAGCAATATAATAATTACCCTTCTAAACACCATTAGGTTAATTTTTAAATTAGAATTTTTATTAGGTCATAATCATGAAATACTGATAATTAATTGTTTAGCATGATAGAAATTTAGCATATATTAGAACGTTTATTTTTAATCATTTTCTTTTACTTAGAAAAAAACTTCATTTTCCAGCATGACATTTTTTAACGCACTTTTTTACTTGTATTATTGGCTACACAGTTAGTTAATTTTGAAATATAATTGATTTTATTTTGTTTAGCAATTATTGTTAAAATCATCAATTTTTTAATATCATACACAATACAAATAGAATCTTCAGCAGCATATTTAAGATCAGTGGACATAGTGATTAACAAAACAAATAAGATTCATATTGCCATGGCGCATGTCATCTAGTGGTTGAAATTATATAAACAAGGCATCATTATGATACAAAGTATCATGACAAACCATGATAAAGGTTTTGCAAAGAAGAAACAGGGAGTGATTTGGAAAAATATAACTGAAAAATACAATTAAGTTTGGAGATACGTTGCACAAAACCTTTCTGAGGAATAAAATACACAATTGTGGTTCAATCTGGGCATTGAGTAGAAGCTAACCGTCATCAATGTTGAAGCAAGAAGAAAGTGAAGGAGAAAATTCTAGGCAGAGCTAGCAGCATGTGTGAGATTCTTGAGTCAGGAAAGTGAAGCATTGGAGGCCGAAAAAACAGATCAGGTTGTTTGAAGGAGAGAGCTGGACATGATGAAGCTGCAGATGTAGGAAGGACCAAGTTTATGCCAGACCTCATAGAACACATTAAGGATGGTGAATGACAAGATCAGATGATGATTCTTTATTCTTGAACCATGGAGAGGAAATTTCTAAGATTTATATGAATATATCTGGCTTGAATAAAAACATTGATGGATGGAGATACTACTGATGAGATAAGAAATTGCTTCAGTATGGGGAAAAGAAAGAATTTCATTTTCAATTACACTTAGTTTTGAATTTAATTTTTATTATATTTGGAATATTTCTAAGAAAGCGATAGCAAGAGGCAGTATAAGCTAATTTGTACCACAAATGACTCTAAGTTAGATATGTAACAGTTATCACATATAAATATTTGAAGCCAAGGAAATGGGTGAGAATGCCTAGAGCAGGAGTGTTGGATGACTAGAATTGAGATGTGGGATCCTAATACTTGGAAGTGAAGTGGAGATTTTTTTAAAAAGCCTTCATAGCAAGTTGGAAAGGAGCCATCAAAGAAGTAAAAGAAAATGTTCAAGAATGTGATGTAATGAAACTCAAAGGAAATGTGTGTTTCTTGGCATTTTTCTTTTTTTAATGAGTAACCTTAGCAATCATTTAATTTTAGAAAATGATTACATTTAGTGTTTTGCGTCTCAGCTCATAGACCTTTATTTTAAAATTTTTTTAATTTATTTCTTTTTTTAATCTAATAAGAGTTGTACTTACTAGAAGACTCTAGAGGCCCAACAGGAGAACGTGCGTCTCTAGAAACACGGCCTCAGTCAGAAAGGCAAGTTCTGCTACCTAGTTGCCCAATTCTCAGACTGTTGTGCCCATCACAACTGTCCTCCAGGAAAAAGCAGTGTTTCATTCATAGAAATAGAGGAGCACTTACGATGATTATCTACTACAAGCTAATCCATGATTTTTTTTTTTTTTTTTTAGTTGGAGTCTCACTCAGTTGCCCAGACTGGAGTGCAGTGGTCGCTCCCGGCCACCGCAGCCTCGACCTGCTGGGCTCCGGCGATCCTTCCGTCTCAGTCTTCTGGGTAGCCATGCGCCACCACGCCCGGCTGATTTTTTGATTTATTGTAGAGATGAGGTCTCGCTGTCCAGGCAGGTTTCGAACCCGCGGGCTCAGGCAATCCACTCACCTCAGCCTCCCAAAGGCGCGGGATTACAGGCTGAGCCACCAAGCCCGGCTTCCATGATTTTTTTAAAAAAGTAACAAATTACTATTCTAGGAGGAATTCCCCCCACCACCCCCTGGCCAAAAAAATCAAGAGTTATCATTTGGAGGGCAGAGCCCTTGTAGTACAGGCTTTCCCTAGGGAAATATTCCAGGAACCCATCAACATCAGTGTACCAGCTAGTGTTGTGAGATGCTGCATTCAGATACAGTGAATTTTTTTTTTAGATACTTTCTGTTAGTCTATTTCATGATGGATGATTTATGAGCACACCTGCCCACACCACGCTGTGTTCAGCAATTTTGATTGAAAACCAGCAGGACCCCCTGCCACATTCTCCCTATTCACTGGATCTAACCTCAAGCACTTTTTTTTTGTTAGTTTATTTCTCCAGATGATAAGTCTTCAAAGGGAAATATTTTGCTCATGTGGAAGAAGTGAAACAAAAAACAACAGAAGTACTAAAAGGCATCAAAATTGACAAATCCAAAAACTGTTTTGAGCAGTGAAAAAAAGCATGTCAATAGGTCGTATTGCATCAAACAAGTACTTTGAAAGTGACTAAAATTTGAACATATAAGAATAAGTACACCATTTTTTATAAATAAATTCTGAATTTTGGAAGTCTTCCCTAATAAACTGTTTCTAAAAAGAGTGATAACTCCTGAAGAGGAGCCTCAGGCAGGCTCCTCAGGAGATATTCCAGAAGAAGGCATTGTTATCATGGGGAGATAATAGCTCCATGAATGCTAATGACTCTGAAGATTTTCCTATGGCCAAGAAGTGGAGGTGGAAGACAGTGATATTGTTAATCCTGAAGCTGTATAGCGCTAGATAAATATCTATGTTTTTGTCTTTTTTTTTCATTTAATAGGTAAAGAAACTTTTAAAAACTTAAAGAAAAGCATATGGAATAAAGATATAAAGAAAAAATATTTTGCATAGCTGTACAATGTGGGTTGTCAGCTAAATGTTTTTACAAAAGAGGCAAAAAGATTAAAAAAATTAAAGTTAATAAAGTACAAAACTTACAGTAAACTAAGGTTAATTTCTCACTTGAGAAAGATAATAGTCTTTTTATAAATTTAGTTTAGTCTAAGTGGACAGTGTTTATAAAATCCAAAGTGGTTTACAGTAATGTCCAAGACCTTCACATTCCCAGACACTCACTCACTCAGTCACTCACTCACCCCCAAAATGCTTCTAGTTCTGTAAGCTCTACTTATCATAATAGCTACCCTATAAAGTTGTGCCATATTCTTACTGTACCTTTTCTATGTTTAGATGAGTTTAGATACACAAACACCATTGTGTTATGATCACTTATAGTATACACTTGACTAACAGTTTGAATAGTTTGCAGCTTAGTATCAGTAGTCTTTACCATATAACTTAGGTGTGCAGTAGGCTAGATGATCTAGGTTTGCAAAAGTGCACTCTTAGATGACTGTACAATGATGGAATCCTTCAATAATGCATTTCTCAGAACAGATTCCTGTTGCTAAGCAACGCATAACAATATCAAGGACAATCGTTTTTAGAAATCTTTTGGTCAGGATGCAATAGCAAGAATAAGATGTTCTGAAACAGCCACAATTATGAACAAAATATATGAGATAGTAACTTTGAAGATATAAGACATCAAGCAACAAGGTGGTTTCTGAGAAATTGGAAAAAAAATAATTTGAAGTCTATAATACCCTAATTTATTACTTGTAATTTGTATCTAGGCCACAGTCTAAGGAGGGAAGACTCAGGTGGAACTCCAAAATTCTCATTTGCTTATTCAACAAATCTTCTCCGTGCCCATTATGTTTAGAGGAAACTATAACCGTGAGTAAGTCTGTATTCTTGCTAGCCTAAAGTCTGATTGAGGAGAGAGACTCAACTGCAGTCCGGTGACAATTCTAATGTTAGCTCCAGGGTTATGAGATAAATTATATTATTTGTCTGCCATATTTCAGGTGTGGTCTAATTGAATTTTTTGTCGTTTTGCTTTATGTTGTAATCTTTTATTTATATTAATCTTCCACCTACATTCTTTGGAAATTTTATTGCAGTATTTCCCACTTGGTTTTGCACATTGTAGGTATTCATTATATTGCTACCATATGTAAAAATGCCTATGTAAAGCTGGATTTTTAAGAAAATAGTTGATGTAACTGGCTCGGTGGCTCAGCCTGTAATCCCGCGCCTTTGGGAGGCTGAGGTGAGTGGATTGCCTGAGCCCGCGGATTCGAGTCCCGCCTGGGCAGGCGAGACCTCATCTCTACAATAAATTAAAAAAAAAAAAATTAGCCGAGTGATAGCATGCACCTGTAGTTCCAGCTACTTGGAAGGCTGAGGCGGAAGGATCGCCAGAGCCCAGCAGGTCGAGGCTGCGGTGGCCGGGAGCGGCCACTGCACTCCAGTCTGGGCGACAGTGAGACTCCAACTCAAAAAAAAAAAAAAAAGAAAATAGTTGATGCAACCCAACAGATTTGTGCTCAAGTCCCATTATTTTATTTGATATATATAAAATCTGGAAAATATATTTAACATAATTATAGTTTACTTTCTACGTGTATAAATAAATTTAATAATATTGTCTGCTTAATAAGGTTGTCATGAGGATTAAATAAAATATTATATGTAAATACTTAGCCTCAAAGCAGAGAGATTTTCACAAATTTGATTATTGTTATTGTCATCATTATTTAGAAGTAAAATGAGTGAAGCTGCTATAGAAACCTTCTGAAACCAATATCTGATGACAAATGCATTTTTTGTGTGTATGTTCAGTGTTGGATCAATATCTGAGTTTATTAACTAAAATTACAAAGAGAACTGAAGTCTTGAACTGCCTACTTTCTAAAACTTTATGAATTCAAAATTCTGGAAAGCAAAAAACATTTTTTTAAGTTTGTACACACTAAAAATTATGTAGACTGCTACAATAATATGTCACCTCTAACAATTTTATTAAAGTTATTATGTTGAAATTTCCCCGAGCCTTTGGGAGGCTGAAGTGAGTGGATTGCCTGAGCCCATGGGTTCGAGACCCTCCCGGGGAGCGAGACCTCATCTCAACAATAAATCAAAAAATCAGCCGGGCGTGGCAGCGCGCGCCTGTAATTCCGGCTACTCGGAAGGCTGAGGCGGAAGGATCGCCGGAGCCCAGCAGGTCGAGGCTGCGGTGGCCAGGAGCGGCCACTGCACTCCAGTCTGGGCAACAGAGTGAGACTCCAACTCAAAAAAAAAATAGAAAGTTTCATTTTCATTCTACTGTCATTACCATTAATTTAATAAAGTACGTTCTTGATTAATGTATTCATTCCAATTTGATTAAGAATCTCTATATTTACTTTAGCTGCTAATTTATGAAATGATAGATTTATTTGACACAAACAACAAAAGTTTGAATATTTGACTTCTAAGATTGCAGTTTTAACCCAAATTACCTAAAAAATAGTACATTTTGTCCTATCTAAAATGTTTCTTTTGTTTTTCTGTGCATCATACTTCCAGGAAAACCCCATATTAAAAAAACAAAAACAAAACAAAACAAAAAAACACCAAAGCTATTGTCTACAAATTATGTGCAGTACTGGATCCTACTAATATAAATATGTGGTTGTATGTGCGTACATATTTTACATATATATGTAAATCAACCTATATTATTTTGTTTTGTGTTACTATTGAGGAATACCTGAAACTAGGTAATTTATAAAGAAGAGAGGTTCATTTGCCTCGTGATTCTGATGTCTGGAAAAGTTCAAGATTGGACATCAGCATCTGGTAAGGGTCTCAGGTTGCTTCCACTCATGGCAGAAGGGAAAGAGGAGCCAGTGTGTGCAGAGATCATATGGTGAGGGAGGAAGCAGGATGTGGTAGGGAGGTGCGAGGCTCTTTTGAAAAGTACCCCAGAGAGAGTATTAATCTGTTCACGAGTGATCTACCCTTATGAATCAGACACCTCTTATTAGATCACCTTCTAACACTAGAATAAAATGTCAACATAAGAATAGGAAGAAATGTATACCCAAATCATAACCCCATCTGTCTATCTGTCTATCTATCTAAAATCTACCTATCTACCTACCTGCCTAGGTCATTATTGTTATAATATCTGAGACTTAATTCTATCCTCCTCTTTATAAAAATAAATTTTTCAGCAAGATTTTTTTAGGTTTTAAAATTCACTTATCATTGATATAGAATAAAATACCTTAGAACAAAATTTAACTAAATGTAATTTAAAAATGTTAAATAATATATGGAACATAGTTATATGATGGGAATGCCAAATGCCACAACTGAAATGTCTTTATGCAGTCATTAAAGTATATAAAATATACATTTATAACATTTTAAATATTTATTTTGAATGTCATGTATGTCTTCTAGATTCTGCTGTCATTTTATAAAGCATTGAGTTTAAAGAATATAATATGTTTTTTATGGATAATTTGCATGATAATTCTAGCATAAAGAAAGTATGGTATGGCTAATTTTTTAAGCAGGATTTAAATCTTGTTTTAATTCTGTCAATTATGCTCACATATAGTACACAACTTGCTATTGTAAAAGATAAAATGGATTTAGTCATTGGCATTGTTTTCTTTCTCAGGAGTTTTGGATATATCTTTAAGATTGCAGTAGTAATCAACAAAGGAACACTTATTGCACACTATAGAAAAGAAACAAAATCAATTGCTCTGCAAGTCTAGGCACTTTCCATTAAAGAAATTGCCAGTTATATCAAATAGAGGTCATATCATATACAGCTATGCTCAGCAATCTTTTTCTTAAGCTACACTATGCTTTTTTATACTGTGAGAGATAGGATGACAAAGTAAAATCGTTGGTGGCAAATATTTTAAACTGACTGTTGATATTAGTAAATTTCTCTGAATATTTTGTATTTAAATATACAAACATACAGTGACTTGACTTCTGCTAGGTATACTGCTACTATGGTAGTAATGTGTGATTACAATGTTTAAAAAAAAGATAATAATGATCATGTTCCATTCATTTTTTAAAGAAAAAATTATATTCATTCTGCATGTTTTCATTTCCTAAAAACATTTTTTGAAATTATTTTTATCAGAAATATTGAAGCTACATGAATAATATCAAAGATGAAATTATATGATATGAGGGGACATCCAGAAAAACCTGGAATTTATTTACAAAAATTTGTGTATTTATCCTTACATTTAAAACTTCATTCACCCTCAAAGTACTCTGTTTGATGCAATACACCTACTGAGATGCTTTTCCCACTGCTCAAAACAGTTTTTCCAACTTGTCCTTTTTTTTTCATTTGGGAAAAAAAATAAATAACTTGGGCCAAGATCAGGTGAATAGGGAAGGTAGGACATGGCAGTCATGCTAGTTTGGGTCAAAAATTGCTGAACACTCAGCGCAGTGAGGGCAGGTGCACTGTCATGTTGGAAGAACCTGTTTGCCAGGACATTTCTTTTGCAAATCATGCAGCAACCTTTTCAAAACTTCCAGATAAAAACTTGGATTGATCATTTGATCCAGAGGAACAAATTCCAAGTGTAATACAAGGAACCCGCCCTCTAAAACATAATTTCGTCTTTTGGGTGGTCCCTTCTTATAATTAATACATCTTAAACATTTAGTTATACAGTGTCATTATAATAAAATAATAATTTATTAAATAATTTTAATACAAGCAAAAACTACAAAATCAATAGTAGTTTTAACTTGGATTAAATGGATTCATTCACTTTTTCACTTTTTAGCTAAGGCTTTGAGTTACTTATTACTAGTATACTTAATAACTAGGGCATTCTGTGGTTATTTTTAATGAGTTGAGTTTGTAATGGAAACATGAATCTATAAAATTGGATTTTAATGAAACTTTTTCTAACCAATTTAGGCCGTAGATTCATTAAATGTATTATATAGCACATAAAGTATACTCAATAAACAATAATCACAAACGAAAGTGTTCAGCAGGTATATGTTGCCATTAATCTCTTTATGTACATACTAATATAAAATAACAACACTACCCTGTTTCTCTGCACCATTCTACTTTCTTGCCATAACAATTGTACTCTAATGTACTCTATAATGGTTGAACTAATTTTAATTATTTATTGCTCATTCCTCTTCCACTAGAATGCAAATCCCATGATGCCAGAGACTTCATATGCATTGCTTATTGACATATCCCACATACTAGAACAAAGCATGGCATAAAAAAAAAAAAAAATTGAAGGATGCAAAAATCCTCAACAAGATTCTAGCAAATTGGACCCAAAAACCCACCTCAGAAATAACCCACCATGACCAAGTTAGGCTTCATCCCCAGGATGGAGGACTGGTTCATCATCCGTAAGACCATAATTGTCATTAAATACATCAACAGATGTAAAAACAAGAGCCACATGATTATATCATTAGATGCAGAAAAAGCTTTTTATAAAATTCAGCATCCCTTCTTAATAAAAACCCTCAAACACCTAGGTATAGAAGGAACATACCTCAAAATAGTAAGAGCCATCTACGATAAACCCATAGTTAGCATATGGCTAAACAGACAGAGACTGGAAACATTTATCCTGAAAACTGGAACAAGACAAGGCTGCCCACTCTCACCCCTCTTATTCAACATTGTGTTAGAAGTCCTAGATAGAGCAATTAGACAAGAGAAGGAGATCAGGGATATCCAAACAGGAAATGAAGAAGTCAAGTTATTCCTCTTTGTTGAAGATATGATCCTATACATTGAAAATCCAAGAGATCTGTCAAAAACTTCCTTGCACTCATAAAGAATTTGGCAAGATCTTGGGGTACAAAATAAATGTGCAAAAGACAGTTGCATTCCTATACACCAACAACAAGCAGGCCGAGAAACAAATAAAAAGCACAATCCCATTCACAATAGCCAAAAATAAAATAATATACCTCAGCATCTTACTAACCAGAGAAGTGAAAGACCTTTACAATGAGAAGTACAAAACACTGCTCAAAGAAATCCAAGAAGACACAAACAAATGGAAAAACATTCCATGCTCATGGATAGGAAGAAGCAACTTCGTTAAGATGTACATCCTACCAAAGGCAATCCACAGTTTCAATGCAATACCCATTAAATTATCAACATCATTCTTCTCAGACCTGGAAATGACAATACAGAAATTCATATGGAAACATAAACGACCATGAATAGCCAAAACAATCCTTATCAAAAGACACAAAGCAGGCGGTATCAGGCTTCCACACGTCAATCTTTACTGTAAGGCTACAGTAATCAAAACAGCCTGGTATCGGTACAAGAACAGGCATACAGACAAATGGAACAGGATAGAGATTTCTCAACCAACCCATCTTTGACAAACTCTCCAACAACAACCACTGAGGAGAGGAGAAACTATTCAGTAAATGGTGCTGGGAAACTGGTTGATCACATGCAGAAGATGGAAATAGGACGCCTGCCTTTCACCATATAAAAAATCAACTCTAAATGGATCAAAACCTAAACATAAAACTCAAACTATAAGCATCTTAGAAAATGCAGTAGACACCCTTATGGAAATTAGAACTGGTAACCAATTCTGATCAGAACTCCAAGTGCCCATACCGTAAGAGATGAGATAGATAAGTGGGACCTCATCAAACTGGCAAGCCTTTGCAAAGCGAAAGTAACCCTCAAAGGAGTGAGGAGAGAGCGCACAGAATGGGGAAAAAATATTTGCCAACTGCATATCTAACAAAGGCCTAACATCTAGGGTCTACAAAGAACTCAAACATCTGAAAGGAAAAAAAAAATACATCCCCATTAAAAAGTGGGCAAAAGACATGAATCAATACTTCTCAAGAGAAGATACACAGGCAGCCAACAGACACTTGAAAAAGTGTTCAGTCTTACTAATCATCAGAGAAATGAAAATCAAAACCACATTGAGACGCCACCTAACCCCTGTAAGAATGGCCATCATTAATAAAACAAACAACAGATGCTGGTGAGGATGTAGAGAAAAAGGAATGCTTCTACACTGCTGGTGGGAATGCAAATTATTGCAACCTCTTGGGAAGACAGTTTGGCGATTTCTGAAAGAACTAGAAATTGACCTTCCATATGACCCAGCAATCCCCCTATTGGGAATAGATCCCGAGGAACTCAAGTAATTCTACCAAAAAGATACGGGCACACACATGGTTTTTGCAGCTCTATTCACAATAGCAAAAACATAGAACCAACCATGCTGCCCACTGAAACCGGACTGGATTAAAAAATGTGGTACAGCCGGGCTCGGTGGCTCAGCCTGTAAACCCGCGCCTTTGGGAGGCTGAGGTGAGTGGATTGCCTGAGCCCGCGGGTTTAAGACCCGCCTGGGCAGGTGAGACCTCATCTCTACAATAAATCAAAAATTAGCAGGGCGTGGTAGCACGTGCCTGTAGTTCCAGCTACTTGGAAGGCTGAGGCGGAAAGGATCGCCGGAGCCCAGCAGGTCGAGGCTGCGGTGGCCGGGAGCGGCCATTGCACTCCAATCTGGGTGACAGAGTGAGACTTCAACTCAAAAAAAAAAAAAATGTGGTACATATGCACAATGGAATATATGCAGCCATAAAGAAGGACAAACATATGGACTTTGCAGCAACTTGGATGAATTTAGAGTTTACCATACTCAGCGATCTATCACAGAAACAAAGAATAGAGTACCATATGTTCTCGCTCATAAGCAGAACTTGAATAATTATCATAATACTATAAGAAAGGGATTGGCAGTAGTGGGAAACTTCTGGGGGGGTTGGTAGCGAGATTAGCAGTTGAAGGAAACTGGATGGAGGGATACACCTCATCAAAAATGGTACCTGCATAATGAACATTTATATACCTAACTCTGAATTGTACACTACATCTTTAAAATAAACAATAAATGAATAAATAAATATTGACTAAAATAATGCATAAGTGAAATACTGCAAGTGATTTTATTCTGACAAAATGTTCAGATATTGAGATAAATAACTCTTTTAAAAATGATTTTAGCCGGGCTCGGTGGCTCAGCCTGTAATCCCGTGCCTTTGGGAGGCTGAGGTGAGTGGATTGCCTGAGCCCGCGGGTTCGAGACCTGCCTGGGCAGCGAGACCTCATCTCTACAAAATAAAAAAAAAAAAAAAAAAAAAAAAAACAGCCGGGCGTAGTAGCGCATGCCTGTAATTCCAGCTACTTGGAAGGCTGAGGTGGAAGGATCGCCGAAGCCCAGCAGGCGAGGCTGCGGTGGCCGGGAGCGGCCACTGCACTCCAGTCTGGGTGACAGAGTGAGACTCCAACTCAAAAAAAAAAAAAAAGATTTTATTTCATTTTAAATATGTGGGGTACAAATGTGGGTTAAAGTACATATGTGGTCATCATTCAGGTAAAGTGTGGGTACCCTTATTGATGTTATATGTCTCCCTCTTCCCTGGCAGTGTCCTACTACTGACAATCCCTTTCTAATAGTATTGAGATAAGTGATCAGGTCCTCTTATGAGTAAGTAAAAGTCTTGCTGAGATCATTGTTTCTGTGATAAACCACTGAGTATTGCAGACTCTAATTTCATCCAGGTTGCTGCAAAGTTCATAATTTTGTTTTTCTTTATGGCTGCATAATAGTCCATTGTGTAAATGTATCACATTTTCTTTATCTAGTCCACTTTTGATGGGCAGCATGGTTGGTTCCATGTTTTTTTTGCTGTTATGAATAATGCTGCAATAAACATGTATGTAGGCAACCTACAGATTTAATGCAATACCCATTAAATTACCAACATCATTCTTCTTAGACATGGAAATGACAATACAGAAATTCATATGGAAACATAAAAGACCATGAATAGCCAAAACTATCCTTAGCAAAATAATTGCTCTATAGTAAACAACTCTTTAAAATGCTATATCTTAGTTTTTGATATAAGTAGAAGAAACACTGGACAGATCAAAATCATCAAAGTTATCTATCTTCGTTATCTTCCATTAAAAATTAAACTGGAAGCTTAGGATAACTTTGCCATATTATTTATTTGATGATCCCCCAAAACCTCCTCTTAGTTAATAGAAAATGAATAATAATAATTGTAACAAAATAACCTCAATAACAACAAAAATACAAACCCACGCAGACAGAAAGTTAAGAGAAAATTTAGTAGTAGGTGAGTGATGGTTACAACATTTTGTAGCTAATATTGTGAATGAAAAAGTAGAAAAACTGGTGGCTAATTTCCTACAATGCAAACATCTCAGACAGTTCTACTTGTAAAATTTGTATTTAAGGAGGCATCAACTTTGTTTAAGCATTTGATCTGGAGAACAAATTTCGAGAGTACTACAAGGTGCCCACCCTCCAAAAGATAATTCTGTTTTGGGGGGATTCCTCCCTTGTTTTACCTATTCTATATAGTTAGTTCTGAAATGTCTTTACTATAAAAATAAATTATCATTTTTGTTGAAAATTGAAAAAAATGTTTACAGAAACGATTATTCTCTATACACATTCTGTACATTATATTGCCAGGCAACCATCTCTCTGAAGTCAGACAACTGGAGGTCTTTATCCTGGAAAATTTCTGCCCTAGAAGAATTGTTCTCTAAGATAGAAGGCACAGCTGAGTGACATATATCCACAAAAGAAATTAAAGGAAATATTCTACATACTAGCTGAATAGATTTTACGTCACCTCTTTCCATTTTGTCTTATAACAACAGTCTTATAACCCTCAGAAAGAGTTTTGGGCCAGGCATAGTGGCTCATGCCTGTTATCCCAGCACTTTGGGAGGCTGAGGCAGCTAGATTGATTGAGCCCAGGAGTTCGAGATCAGCCTGGTTAACATTGCAGATCTCTTTGTCTCTGCAAAAATTTAGTAGTATGTGGAAAAAATACACACACACACACACACACACATTAGCCAGACATGGTAGTGCATGCCTGTAGTCCTAACTACAAGTTGAGATGGGAGGATTGATTGAGTTCAGGAGGTCCAGGTTACAGCGAGCCAAGACTGTGCCCCTGCACTTGGTCTAGGCTATAGAGTGAAACCCAATCTTAAATAAAAATTAAATTAAATTAAATTAAATAAGTGGAGAGAAAAGACAGAAAGAGAAAGAAGAAAATAAATTAGGAAAGAGGGAAGGAAGAAAGATGAGAGAGGGGAGGGAGCGAGGGAAGAAGGCACAAAAAGAGCTTGGGAGCACAAGCTGAATCATTCAAAAGAAAATATTTGTAGATACTGACATTTGGCCACCATCCCTCAAAGAGACTGGATCAACCTATAGGTAATACTTAAAATTCCTTCATGAGATAGAGTAAATGAAACAAATACATGAAATAATTAACATGGATAAAATGTCATAAGCATTATGTCGAGATTAAAAATGTTTCAGAATACATTTAATTGATACTTTTCTCGTACAACACATATACATTTGAAGAATATACAAATGTGTATGAATGTAGAAAAACATGAATAGAAATAAAACACATCAACTTAAAAAGAGGGCTATGTGTAAGGGTGGGGAGACTGGGGTGTGTGAGCCTTCCCTTCATTGGTATCATTTTGTTAAAAAAGAGAACCAAAGCAAACCTGGAGGGAAAAATACAACCTTTTTTTTTTTTAATCTAAATGGTAACTACACTGGTAAATTATTTTATTGTATTTTAAAAATATTTTCACAGAAACATAAAATATACTATTTTAAAAATAAAGATATTCCTTCTACCCAAGGACAGACTACATCATGCTATCTGGCTGTTTCAGTAGCACTGACTTGATGAGAAAGAAATGGGTCCTAAGTAAAGACAGGATGCCCAAGGATCATTTCTTGAAGGCTTCTAAATGGTGGTTGAGCAAGATGACTATATGAGTTCTTTGAGGATAGCTGAAATCCAAAAACGACATCTTTGAAATTGCTTAAAAATAAACCTTTGTTCACTAGATCAGGATATCAAGAATACTTTATTTCATAAATTAAAAACATGGAAGCAACAAAGATACCCTTTAATTAGCAGTTGGATAAATAAACTGGGGAACATACAAACAATAAAATATTACTCAGTACTAGAATAAAAATGAGTTTTAAGCCATGAAAAGACACTAAGGAACTTTAAACACATTTACTAAATGAAACATGCCCATCTGAAAAGGCATACCATATGATTCCAACTAAAGTATATGCTGGGAGGAAAAAACCATGAATGCAGCAAAAGGATTAGTGGTTACCAAGGGTACAGAGTAGGGAGAAGGGTGAATAAACAATGCACATAGGATTTTCAGGGCAGTGCAACCATTCTATATGATACTATAATGGTAAATATGTGTCTTTGTATGTTTGTCAAGACCCATAGAGTGTACAACACTAAGACTGAACTCTAATATGAACTATGGTCTTTGGGTGCTAACGGTGAGTCCCTGTAGTTTCTTTGATTGGAACTAACTTACTATTCTGGTGTGGGGAGTTGACCACGCAGGAGGATATGTCTGTTTGTTGATATGGTTATATTGCAACTCTCTGGATTTACTGTTTAGTTTTGCTGTGAACCTAAAACTTTTATAAAAATAAAGCTTATTTAAAAATAGCTTGAAGATAATTTTTGACAATTTCACAATTTTACAAATAATATATTCAAAATTACTTGTGTAATTAAAATAAATCAATTAACTCCCAGCTGTAATCTCATATCTTTGTTCCTTTTGATGGACTCTTCAGAACCCAGTGTCCTATGCTACCTGCTCACAGCCACTATCCCCCTCTCCCTGCCTCCATATTTCCCCCTCCTCTGATGTTTTTTCTTCATTATCTATTGCTCACCTTTCCTCCTTTTGGTTTCTTCATACTGTAAACTGTAGATTCGTTTTCAAATTACCTTAAATATTGAAGGCATATGACACACAAATTTATGACAGAATTAGGAGAGCAGATCACAGTGTCTCTGCACTCACAATGCCAGGCTTTGAACAGGACTGGGTCTTAATTTAGTATACCATGTAAGGTAATACTATGTGACTGACTCTGGTGAGCACCAGTTTAGTGACTTTACTTTGTGCTCCTACAACCATATGGCCTACTACTTCTTTCTGTTTGCCTCACATTTAAATTAGCTGTAATAAAGTCCACTCTAATATATTATTTTCAACCAAAAAAAAGCACACCATTGGTCATATTCACCATGCATGAGCTTTTGCACTAGCTAATTAGTATACAAAAACTCTACCAAATGGCATACTTTTTTGACCTATTAACTAGTCATATACGTAATCTTCTTCTAGCAACCCTGGTAGATATTCATTCTGTATCTAGAGTCTATGAAATGTGTGTGTATTAGTTTATTGCTCCTCTTTGATTATCTGCTAAAGACTTAGATTTTTCCACCCTAAGTGCTTCCAGTTTAAACTATCAGAAGAGATTGTTTAACACTTCAGGCAATTTAGGAATATATGATAACGGTGTCAGGGATCATCTATAAAGAAAAACCATGAAATTTTTCAATTAGTTTGAATTCTATGTGATAATTAAAAATAAAAAAATAGTTTCTGAGAGTTAAAATTGCTATGCATCATACATGCTTTTGGAAAAATTGTTTTTTTTAGGAAGCTAAGTAGCACTTTGTGTTAGCACACTAATTGGCAATTACTTAATTTGTTTGTGTATATATATATTTATATATATACATATATATTTGCACTTATGTGTGTGTTTGTGTAATTTGTGTACTTGTATATATGTATATATATATATGATATATGATAGCTAAATATTGAAATTAATTACTTCTGTTGCACAAGACTGAAGAGGAATGATCACTTTGTGCCATATCCTGTTCCAGAGCACATACTTAGTACTCAGTATGCTAAAAATAGTGATAATAGTAACAAAGTTTGCATAATAAAAATGGTCACAGAGGGGAGATTGGTAGCAGGAGAATGAAGCCCAGTAATAATAATTGATGTAATACTATTTCCCAGATTAACATGTAATTTTCCATCTCTTTTGTTCTCAAGAGCCTCTTAAAGTTATTCAGGTGAAGTCTGACTCACAAAACTCTAAGGATGTGCAAACACAAGAATTTATAGTCTAAATCTGTTATAAGTAATGGGTCAGTGCACATCTGGATGAAAAAGAATAGTCAGATGGAGGTTTTTGTTTTTCATTCAATATTATTTATTTGGACAGTATTAAATCTGCAGTGGGTGGCTACCTCACACTGAGGGTGGGAGTCACCAGGTCTACAGGAAAGCATTCACCCCAGAGATGGGGGATCCCCAAGGATCCACTTTGGGCAGTGTGACAAAAAGATAAAAACATTTAAAAACATGCTATCTCTTCTAGACTTTGCTCTGTACATTTATATAACATCCCTGTGTGAAATGTTTTTTCTTACTACTCAATGCTCTTTTCTTTCAAGCTAAGTGTAATTTTTTATCTCTACATATATACTATGAATAGATACAGTACATCACCTGAGCTCAAATCAGAGGCTTTAGGCAGTGACAGTTTAGTACTACCTTAAACATTTTCTGGCCAAACTGAAAGGGTAGGGGTAGAGAAAGTGTAAGAGAGAGAGAGAGAGAAGGAAGAAAAAAAGAAGAAAAGAAAAGAAGAAGAAGGAAGGAAGGAAGGAAGGAAGGAAGGAAGGAAGGAAAGAAGGGAGAGGAAAAGAGAAAGGAAAAAAATCACTGTTACAATAGAGATTATTTTTAAATTTGGGAGATAAATGATAATATAAGGATTGATTTCACTGATGTTGTGTTGAAGGAAACTAGAAAAGAGTTCCCAAGTTTCCTGATAAATTACAGAACCCTAAGTAAGAAAGAGGAAGGGCATCTCTAACAGCACCCTTGAAAAAAGATCTGTAAGTCTCTGTGTGTGTTGTTTTTAGCTACAACTGAGTAAGGTAGATTCAAATACTAGATACGTAAAGAGGAGTAATTGCAAGTGAGTCTCTAGTCAAATTGGTAAAAGTCCTTAATGCAAGGCTCAGAAGTTTATAATTTTTTTTTCTTGTAAACAGAATGTCATTGATGGAATTGAGGTAGAAAATGTAGAGACTGCCTCAAAAGAATCCACACTTCAGAATGTAGTAGACAGAATTTGTTCACAACTTAATTCATAGGAACTAGGAATATGTTATCTCACTTGAAAAGGGAGAATTGAGTTGCAACTGAAGTTAAATTTGCTGATTAGCTGACTTTGGTATGAGATTAGCCCTCATTATTTAGGAAGATCCAAGGATAAGGATCTCATAAGGAGCCGCATATACCAAAAAGGAATGTGGAGGGTTCTGTGTCAGAGTGAGGAAGAATGGCACAACAGCTGCTCACTTTTTTGATAGGAGACCACAAGCCAACAAATGTAGGCAACTCCCAGAAGTTGAATAGAAAAACAAAACAAAACAAAATGATTCTAGTCTAGTCTACAGACAGAAATATAGCTTTTCTGATTAATTGATGTTAGCCTAATGAGACTCATTGTGAAATTCTGATAGTTATAATTAAGTTAATAAATTTCTAGTATTTAGAGCCACTAAATTTGGAATAACTTGTTAGAGTAGCAGTAGAAACTAATACACAAACATTTTTGTTTTGTAAAAAAAATTTGTTTCTTTTTAATTTTTCAATTGGACACTTGAAATATGATAAATCAGTAAATGATTTTAACATGTTGTTTGAGAGCAGCAAACTTATTCATAAAATTTCTGCATCACCAATGGCAAGCCACTTATCTAAGTTAAGTTTTTGAGTGGGAAGATTTTCTGTTTTGCTTTTAGTCATCTCACATATCCTCATTTAATAGACAATCATTTAATACCTAAATTCTAGAGATAATTCTAAGGCAAATACCATGACTTTTTGTATCCTGAGGGACTAATAACAGCTGTTGGTGCTCTAAAAATTGACCATTGACATACAAAAATACATATTCACTCTTGAAGACTAATCATTGATAAATGTTTAACCATGGTAAAGAAATCTAAAATGGCCCCCAATTATTCCCATCTCCGGATGTTTATGAATTTGCGCAATCCTCCCGACTCCGTCAGATCTAGACCTGGTGACTCATATGGATAGACTATGACAGATGCAATGGGAGTTCAGTTATCTTGCTAACAACCTTTCTTGCTCAGAGGGCAAGCAGTTTCCATGGTATCAGTTACGCTATTTAGGAGTCAAAATGGCAAAGGTTCATGTGTCTGATCAACAGCCAGTGAGAATCTGAGAACTGCCAAAAAGTGTGTGAATGAGCTTGGAAGTGGATACTCCCTCAAGGATTCATTGAGATAATTGTATTCTCAACCAACTTTTTAGTTGCAGCTTCTTGAGATACCTTGATCTGGTTGACTCATGTTAGCCATGACTAAACCACTCATTCAAAGAAATTGAGTGATAATCAATGTTTATTGTTTTAAACAGCTATGTCTTCAGGTAATTTGTGATGCAACAGGAACTTAGTAATATATTAACTGAAACACTTTGAGATAAAATGCTATAGCATATACAGAAATTTGGAAAGAATTGAATACAATTATTTTGTGTCTGGCATTTTAGCAAATTTTAGCCCAATACCTATTACAAGGGTATACATGTTTGGTGTGTTGAGAAAGATGGGATTTATTTGCAGAATGTTGCTGGAAGACTATGGCAGTAGTTTTCTCTTATTCCAAATAAGCCAAACCAAGGGCCATTTAGAAAGTTTAAACTTTTGTCCCACGTAGCTAGAGAATGATAGCTAAGTGGTGCTTGACTCTCATTTGAAAAAGCTTCAGACAAAAGATTAAGTGGGGCAGACCATGGAGCAAAATAATGGGAGCAAGAGTACATCATTGTGAAAGGAACCACAACACAAGATGATTTTTCTCCTCAGGTTAATCAGCCATGGTATACAAAGTTAGAGATGCACAATGGTATTTAGAATGCATAAAAAAAGTCAGCCAGTCTAAAAGTGGCATTGCCTGTCAAAGAAAAAGGACACGTCAATCACTGAAATGAAACTTTTGACTTGGAATTTTTTTATCTGGGACTAACCAGAACAATCCCTTTGAAATGTCAATATAAAAACAACATCAACAAAAATCAAAGAGTGCTGCTCTTTTGTTTGTGTACAAACTAACTATGTAGAATGTGTTGAAATCATTTGGCAATGATTTAATGTTAAATTGACATTTTAGTCACTTCTTATTATGTCTACTTTGCGATGTCTTAACTTTTTAAAAATCGATACAGATGTGATTAAGTTCAAACGGATAATTTTTCATAACACCATGTAAAGCTTATGAAACCTGAGGCTAATTTTAAATAAAAGTCTGTAACTGAAGTGGAAAATTTAAAAATGGATTATTTCCTATAAATAGATATTTAGAGGAATAGACCATATCCAGACCAAAAAAAAAAAAAGCTTCAAACTACAAAGGGTCAATATTTGACCTTTTCTGCACTAACATGACTTTAAAGAATCAATATTTTTCATTTTCTTTACCTGAAAGAAAAGCACTAACTTACTACCCAGAGACATGCTGTCTGGATCTATTATTGAGGTTGCTTTCCTAAAGTGCATTTTGATATTAATAATTTAAAAAGCACACTTAAATCTTTAAGAAATATTTCTGTTTTAAAATCAAAAAAATAAAATCACAAAATAATTAGATTTTTGCATAAAATAGGAAGTCTCTTAAGATTGTGGAATATGAAATATTTGTTTAGCAATTGTATAAGGAAAACTTATTGAAATATTGTATTTGGTTGCTGCTGAATGATAAATGGGCATTGTTTGAAAATATGCTCTTAGATAAATAAAAGCAATTAGACAACTTAGAAATACACATTTCTTCGGAAATAACTTTATCCTAATTTTATATATATTTAGTCATTATTTTCTCATAGTTATCTTTACAAATTAAACAGTCGATGAAGGTTGATCAATGTGGAAAAATTAAATGATAACCAAAGTCTTTAAGTGGAATGCAATGAAAATATTATTTCTATATTTAAGTTAATTAACTAGCATTGAGGAATCCCATGACACAATGTGATGTTAAATTCAGAGTACAAAATAGTGTAGACACTGTGAAACCATCTGGTCTAGAAATGTTTATAGATTTATGTGTGAGTACTATGAATGACTGTATATCAATCATTTGCTCTTTGTATCTAGGTTTGATACGTAGAATTTAATTTTGTGTTACAATTTTAGCTATGTTCTAAATTTGCTGCAATAAATTTGTATTTTAAAAACTAATACATTTTCAAGAGGAATGGAAGCAGATGAGTTTCAGAAAGAGGAAGACTATATAAGCCAGTTATTTAAGTCATCATGATAATCAAATAATAGTATTATAATTTTTATGTTGGATATGTTTTCCTAATAGTATAAAATATGACTGTGTTTTAGTAATGTGAGCATATTCTGTATTTGGCAGCTGTCATGGATAAGTTTTCACATCTTCTCTATATTCTACCTTAAATTTACTAATCAAATGACGAGCAACATCTCAATGAATACAGCAAAAGCAAAATTATTGGATTTACCTCAGATGTGTGAAACTAAAAAAACTGGAGGAAAGCTGTTTAATAGCAAATATTTCCTAAAAGACAAAATATAATTATGTTATTATCACAGATTCATCACCTGCATACATCACACCTAAGCTATGAAATGTCCAATCAAGAACAAGATATCAATAAATTATTTTGGGGTAATATTTTTTAGCATTTTTAAACATCCTGAATTGTACAGTTTTTTCTTAAAGTAACTTGCTAATTTTTTTAACATCCAGAAAGCACTGGTTATTTTCCTTGTTAACCATTATTCTATCTGTTTTGACTTAGATGAAATTATTAAGCACAAATTTAAGTATAAATATTCAATGTTAATTCCCCTCATCCAAATTTCAGAATAATAAACTATACTAGCACAATTTAAGTGGCTCTCTAACATCTCATTTTTGACTAGACTCCAAAGCCCAACAGCTTACTATGGTCTTTCCCTCTCCCATCCTAGCAATAATGATGCTGCTAGAAGTTGGAGAGGAGAAGAAAGGCAGGGGAGGATATGAAAGAAGGAAAAGGAAAAAGAGAGAGGGGTGGAGAAAAAGGGAGGAAAAGGAGAAGGAGAAGAAAAGACAATGTAATGAGGTATGCCTGGCATTACAGCAGGAGGTTTACAGAAATTATTTTGCTCAGCCCACATAATAGCCCTGAGAAGATTATATTCATTTCTGCAATTTAAATATGACAAAATCAACATGCAGAGAGGCTGAAGAACTCAGTAAAGGTCACATGTGACATTAGGTAAAGCTGCAGTCGAAACTCAGGTTCTCTGACTGCAAGGGCTTACTACTTTGTTGCTTGGTTTTCCCTTACCCTCCCCTTCATTCCCTCTCTGTCTTCAACTGCCTTGAGGGGAATAAGTTCACAGGGACACAGTTCTATAAAGTGATGGACTCTGCCATTCCATCCCACATATATGTAAGCAGAGTTTTGTTGTTATAGTTGTCAGACTATAAAATACTTGTGCATATTTTTGTACACACATTAAACAAAATAAAACATGAAAATGTTTACGTTTTGAACTCATGTATATTTTATATTTATATGTTTAAATAAGCCTGTCAATATTAAACAGAAAATTTAAACACCATTTGAATATATAAGATTAAGGGGACGATTGAGGTAATTACTGTGTAATGTATGCAACAAAAATAAAATATTTTACCTTTCTGTGAATCAAGTTTTATTAATAGAGATACCTTGATTAATGTCACCACTCACTTACTTAGTTCTTTAAATTCTACATTTTAATATGGATAATTTTTTAAAAATCTGAGACACTTGTGATAAAGAAACAAATGTTTAAGATAATATCAATGTAATATGAAATCATTATATAGATAATTTAGCTGACAAACTTTGTTGAATTATCTGATTACTATTTATTTGAAAAATTATATCAAATAATTAATAGAACTAATAAAATTTAATTATGCAAGCATTTTACATTTTCAAGAAAATACACATATGCATAGCATAAATTCACAATAAATGTTTGCATTTATTGTCCAGTAAAAAGATATAGATGATTTTATTGTATATATTAAAGTGTGTGATTTTCACACACTAGCCATACCCTATTATGATATTTACCCAAGCTAATTCTAGAGACTGACTAAAATGACTAAATGGAATATTCACCTTTGTTTCATTTGGAGTCACCAAATTCCTTTGAAAGAAATAAAGTAACAATCAACACATTGTAATTACAGTCTTGCTTAATAAGGAATTCAATTGACAGAGTTCTGGCCTATGTTATATTAATATAATAAATGTGGTGGTTGATGTCAAATTAAAGACAATGCATATCCTTTTTCTGTATGTTAGATTCATTTATTGAACTTTTATAAAATCAGGTCATGAGATCTCCATTTTATAAAATTTAAATTTTATTCCATAATTATTTATTAAATAAAATGAAAATTTATATTCAAGTTTGGTCATGGCAACTTTGTCAATTAAAATGCAGAAAGCATGAAATATAACTTATTCTGGTATTACCATTTTTTTGGTTCAGTTAGTTTGCAAAGATGTAGAATTAAAGGTTTGTTTGCTTTCCAAATATGCCACAATTGTTATTTAGATCTAGCACTATACTGAGTGAAATAAACGGAAACCTTGAACCAAATCTATAATAATTAGCTGATTTGCTGAACTGCTACATAATTATTTAGTCAACACAAAACTATGTTTTGGTTGTTTATTATTAAGTTAATTTGCAGAATTGTGAAAATCAATGTGCTTACCGTGAACAACAATAATCAAAATATGGAATATTAATTCAGATAAGAAAAAACTGCATATATTATCAAAGTAAAGATTCAAACAGATTTCCTTTCTAATATAAAACATTAAGTGCAAAAATACCAACTAAAACATTTATTAGTTGTTAATAAATATCTGTTCAGTTGGATTCTCTGATTTTCTTTTTTTAATCTTTGGAATTCTTTTGTGTTTTTGTTTTATTTTGTTTTTGACTACAAGATAATTGCTTTCACAAATTTAATGCAAATGACATAAATTGCTCAAATACAACTCTAGAATGTCAAAATAGTCCTTAATAAACACGAAAAATAAAAAACAAAGTAGAAAGTGAGCAACTTGAATATGTTAATGAATGAAGTAAACTCTCCTGAGACCAACAACAAAATGTGAGGTTTACATTTCACTAACTCACTTTGAGAAAGAAATAAACCATATTGCTAGTTCTGACTTTCTTATTATTTGAGTTGCATTTAAATATAAATCAAACATTTTAAGATTCCACTAGGTAAACTGAGAATTGTTCCTAAAATAAAGATTATTCGCCCTTCATATCAGGAAACATATAAGAACATCTTCAAACCTGCTAATACAAAGCTTAAAAGCAAAATAAGAATTGGTATGAAGTGACAAAGGTAACATCCAGAATGTTGATTTTAAAGCTATAAAACTAGCCAGGCTCGGTGGCTCAGCCTGTAATCCTGCACCTTGGGAGGCTGAGGTAAGTGAATTGCCTGAGCCCGTGGGTTTGAGACCCACCTGGACAACTTGGAGTGACCTCATCTCTACAACAAATCAAAAAATTAGCCGGGTGTGGTAGCTCACGCCTGTAGTTCCAGCTACTTGGAAGGCTGAGGCAGAAGGATCTCCGGAGCCCAGCAGGTCGAGGCTGTGGTGGCCCGGAGTGGCCACTGCACTCCAGTCTGGGTGACAGAGTAAGACTCCAACTCAAAAAAATAAAAAAATAAATTAAAGTGATAAAACTGATAAACCCTGCAGACTGAATTACTTTATTAAGATAGTGTGTGTATGTGTATGTACACACATAATCATATGAATATATTTATAACATGTAAGTACATTTAATATATCTCAATGATTTGGTGCAGATAATTCAAGGTTAACAGAAGGCAGGAAGGCAGACAAGTAGGTAGAAAGAGAGCAAAGGAGGGAGGATTAAAGGAAAGGATGGAGGGGGAGAAGACAGAGCAAAAGAGAGGAAAGAGAGAGATTAATGAAGGGTCAGCATCTTTGAACTTTTGAAATAGCTATTTATTCACGTTGTCTAACCAGAAATTTTATATTGCAAACATGTAGTCCTACCACAAATTAATAAAAAGGGAAACAACTTTGAGCTTATTTGATTCTTATACACAGCTATTTGTCATTGCATATTTGAATTTCAGCATACTAGTGAAGGATTTATTTTTTTAATGTAGCTAATTATTATTTTATAAAATATTATTTTCATATTACTTTTATTTAATATAGCATTTTCGGCCCAGGAACAGAACAGCACATTGTACACAGACTATTAAAATGAAATATCAAATACTGCAAATTACAAAAATGTAAGTTTAGAAGGTTTTTCCAAGTTTATCTGAAGAAAAAAGCAGTTTACTAATATTAGCCGTTGAATAGACTTGGGCAGCACTACCAAATCATAAGCCAGTAATGGTAGAGATTGATTTTTAGAATCTTAAATTTTGTTTATATAAATATTTAATGCTCCATCTCAAACTTTTTCAATATCTTCACAGATAGTCATAGAGTATTTTTTTAACTACAACTTTCTTATTTAAATTTCTCTACAATTTCTGCCAGCTTATCACTGAATCTTCTATACGTGTTAGGAGATTCTACCTAGTTTCTAGCTTTTTCTTACTTCATGCTATTTTGAAGTTCCTTGTTATAAAAAGCTAAAAATTTAAAAATAATGCACTGTAAAGGTGTAATTTAACTATTACTAGCTAAAAAAACACAAAACTGTAGTTGAATATATGAATAAAGTTTTAAGACTATTTGTAACAAAACAGTATATTAATGTGTCTACCACTATCAGAAATAACCAATGTGCTTATAGTTTGTTATATGTATTTTTATGTATTTTATGTATCATATATACTTAAATATCTCTCTATATGTTAATACTGAAACAAGTGTTTCAGTATTTAGGAATCAGAGAGTAACATCTGATAACAAATGCTATTTAGTTTGAATGGCATTGCTATGTCATTAACAAATTGCTTACCAATTTAAGTTCTTTACAATTTAATATTTCTAGAAGCAAAAAAAATTCCTAGTAAACCAATGAACATAAATCTGAGACAAGGTAATAACCAAATTATTTTCTTGTTTGTGCTGCAGCCAACTCCAGGTAACCTTCTTTAGACACTACCACACAAATAAAAGTTTCTGTAAAACTGTTGAGGCTTCACTTGGGGAACGCTGAGCAGAGGGAGTGTTAAAATCATAGCAGGAGATCCAATTGCATCCAATTTATCCTCTTTCTTGAAAAATGGCATTGATCTCAGGCAGACAGTGTGACTCTTGGTTATTCTGGGCTTCTTCATTATCAAAAGCTTCTGTGACTCAAATGAAATATTTCCCCTCCACAGGGAAAGAGCTACTATCATGAGCCTGCCTATCTTTCCAATGTCTTGACTGTCACCAGAGTTTCTGGTTCTCTCCTCTTTTGCGACTTCTCCTCCTACTTTGCATTTTTTGTTCCTTTCTCAGAGCATTGAATCTTCAGTGTTCTCTTTTCATTGTGCATTGAAGCCATCATGCCTTCTTTCCCTGATATCTCTAATTAGAAATTCCTTGAGTGTGGACTTTTATATCTATAACTTCTGTGGCTCAGCCTGTAATCCTGCGCCTTTGGGAGGCTGAGGTGAGTGGATTGCCTGAGCCCGCGGGTTCGAGACCCGCCTGGGCAAATTGGCGAGACCTCGTCTCTACAATAAATCAAAAAATCAGCCAGGCATGGTAGCGCATGCCTGTAATTCCGGCTACTCGGAAGGCTGAGGTGAAAGGGTCGCTGGAGCCCAGCACGTCAGGGCTGCGGTGGCCGGGAGCAGCCACTGTACTCCAGTCTGGGCGACAGAGTGAGACTCCAACTCAAAAAAAAAAAAAAAAAAGAAAGTAGAAAGTATAGCAGAGCTAATTATGACATGTGAAGTTCCCAGGTGCACAATTTCAAGATGATATGGTTCAGTTCAGAGAAAGCTGTGAAAATACTTAGATTTGGATTTCATTCCTTCTTCCATTATGCACCTCGATTTTGCCTGATCTTTGATCTCAAAGTCAGAGAGCTCATGCTTCAGTCTCAGGAAAGATGTCCCACCTATAAGTGCCCATTGAAATCTTTCCATGTTTGAGAACTTAGCTAATCCATGTCACATGCATTCCAGATACAAAATAACTTGAGCTTGTGTGACTGAGAGTTTAACGTGTTAAACCAGATTACATTTGTACAGGTAACTTTTAAAAAGACATTCAGTTCCTAAAAACAAGTAATCAAATTGCCATCCTGTTATATTTTTAGAAGAAGATGATAATGTGATGATTTTCCTTACTGTCCACAGCCTCTAAGGGAGCTGAGATGTTTCCCCTCCTTCCCTCTCCATTCACATCTCTGTCTCTTTCTCTCCAGAGCTACCTGACAGTTTCACACTCTTCTCTAACTCTCTGCTGATGGAAATGTCACACATCCACAGGCACATCATAAGTTTTATTTTAGCCTTTTGCATACATATCCATTAGCACTTCTCTCACTCTTTAACAATTACTTCAGTGTATTTCTGCCTCCATTTCATGATTTTGAGCTCTTACAGCACAAAAACAAACATTTTCTCACTGACATATGGAATTATTAAAGTGCTGTTTGTCAAATGAATGAATGAATAAATGAGTGTTGAAAGTAATGATTAAAGCAGAAATTCAGTTTTAGGACAAGTCTGTACAGGTGTATTATTTAGTCACTTTATGTAATCTTCAGTGTCAATGTTGTCACCTGTAAAATGGACATAGTGAAGTCTCCATCTGAAGGTAGATGTTGAGAATCGAATGTGACTGTGTATATAAAAGACCAGTGTCAAACAAAAAGCCCAAAGCAAGACATATCTATTATTACAACATGGCCACATTCTTCTAGCAGGTGCTTAGCCTTTGGTCATATATTGTGCACTGATGTATATTTTCCATATGTATTGTGTATCAGATTTCATTCTGGTTCCCCATTATTTGCACCCCATTCCTTGTAGGATGATACATCTCCACTTATTGCCATGTGATAAGCCATGAATTCCTTGTCACCCCACCCCACTGACAACAGACTTAGACATGTGACCCGCCATGACCAGTGAAATGTGAGCTGAAGTGATATGCTCTTTTCCAGAGGCACTATCAGAGCCCTCGCGTCCTTTGGCTTCCTCCTTTCCTTTTCCCCTCTGTCATAGATTCAGCCCTATCCACTGAGGCTGCTCCTTTAGCCCAGATCCCAGAAGAAAGAAAAAAGAACAGGAATAGTCATGCAACCACCACTGACGCTTACATTTAACATGAGCAAAAAATAAACCCTTTTGATCTAAGCCATGTTGACACAAGAATAACTATCCAAACTTGGACTGCTTTGAGAGTGAATTGTGTGCTGTTCACAATTACGACAATAGACATATCATGGAGAGTCCTGGGCAAGCAGGAAGAATTTGCGCTTTAGCTACATAACATAATTTAAGTAAAAGTTATACAAGGGATATTATAAAACATTCAGGTATTTCTCCCAGCCTTCCCCATTCCACCATCTATTCCCAACAAGGTTTTAATATAATGTTGATTCTATTAGCATTATCTGTTAATATTATTTTGATGCTTAAATACTTTTCTGTCTTGTGTACATATATACTGGTTTTTATTTTCTGCATAATTTCTCCCCTGGAATTAATGGGCATTTTAAATTTTTTGCTCACTTTTCCATGAATACGTCAGTAATTCAATTCCAAACTTCTTTCTGATTGTCCAAATATCCTCTCTATTTGTTCTTGTACATCAGAAATTTGTCAATTTTATTTTTTGAAGAACCTAAGAATTCTCAAAGAACTCCCAGAGGCTCCCGACTTGCTACCTCTAGGTGGAAATGCATGTTCTCTAAATCTGAGACACACTTACCACTAATCATTCTCCCTTCACCAGTATCTTTGTGTATTCCTTTGGTTTCTTTCTCTCCTGAATTGGATGCCTATTATATGTAGGCTGTTTTTTTGTTTGTTTGTTTTTTCTGTCTAGGTTTCTTCCCTTGCTTTGGTTGAAACACATCAAAATGCTTCCTGGAGAAAAATAACGGGAGATGATTTTATTTAATATGTTGCATGCCTGAAAATATCTTTATTCTCTTTATTCTTAATTGATAGCTAAGTGACAAATTTTAGTTAGACATCATTTCCTATAAAAAGTTCTCAAAATATTTTTTCTGTTGCATTGCCTTCTGGTGTTGGGAGCTATCAACCTTATTATTACTAACATTTTGTTGTGGACTAGCTACTGCCTTCCCTTGGAACTTGCAGACTATTTGTCTCCAGAAATATAAAATGCCACAACACTGTGTGGCTTGATGTCTATTTTCATTCATTGAGTTGTCCAAATGTTGTGTTATTTTAATATTTATTTGTTTCACTTCCTCTCTATCTTTACTTTCTTTGGTTATAGAAAGCCAAAGTACAAGATTTGCTCAGAAAGCTAAATTGGAGAAAGAGGCTTGGCTCTGAAGGCAAATTTTGTGATGATTGAAGTCAACCACACCTGTACCAAAGGAAATATATAAGCTACCCATTCCATAAAATTTAGGAAAGCCAGAACAGAGAGAGAACATCTATCCCTCATCTTTTCGTTGGAAAAGCACAATGTGTTTTATCACCTTTAGATATAGGCAACTTATGAAAAAATAACATCCAAATGCTAATAAAATATAGTCAAGCATATGTTACATTCTTTCTATTGCGATAAAGTATCTTTTCTTATTTCTGGATGATTTACTAAGGTTTGAGCAAAATATAAAAGGATTTAAATGGAGATAGAAGATCAAGAATCAAGTTGGTTAATAGAAAATAATAATCACACTAGATATCTAGGCTAAACATTGTCCCTACATTGAATGAATAAATTTAGTTTCAAGAGAATATTTATATAATCTCAATCTTTGATTTAAATGGGTTCTGTAACATTTGTTAAGGAAGACCTATATTCGTTGGTAATTTTGGATAATTTCCCATTTGGCTCTTATATAATGTACATCAACCAATCTAACACAGCACCATGCCAGGTTGCAAATAAGCTAGAATGACTTGTATGAGATTTATTCTTATATAGAATCTTTATACACATTTGTGTGATAATAATTCTATCTGATTTTCTACCATTGTATATAAGGGTTTATGTGTTAGCTTAATAAATTTACAGACACCATTTAAACATTTGCATGCTCACATCCATGGAGAACACAGACACATTTATTTTTATGTTATGAACAAATAAATCAAAGGTAAATATTTCCATCCCATTCTGCTATTCATCCAGGCCTAGTCCCCAAGTAAAACTCTATAATGCCTAAGATGTTGTTCTTAATTTATTTAGCAAGTCTTTATTGTACTCTTGCATTGTGTAAAACACGTTCCTAGCTAAATAATATAGGCAACATAAAAATAAATAGAACAAGCTTGAAGGAGAAATAAAATTTGTTTTAGACACGTGCATTGATTGATTTGTGAAGTGTTAAACATTCACAACATAAACATTCTCTGTTATCTGTGTACATAATATAAAACTCTTCAAAAGACTGGAATTGCTAGGAGTTATTTAGCATTTATGTACATTCCTAACAGGTTTTGTTATGAGGTAGCTGGTGTATTTTATGTCCAGGTTTTCCAGCAATGTTTCCTCCTGTTGTAACTAGAAACAGTGGGTTAGCCTACCCCAAAAAATGATTTATTATGAGAGAGAGTGGAATCAAATGCAAACAAACACTGCATGCCAGCAGGGAAGAACTCCTTCTGCAATATAACAAGCATCACACTATCCAACACCTGGGCAGTTTCCAGAGATGACAGCTCTCAATAGAATATGTAGCCAATTGGTGGTCAAACAAAAAGAAAACTCTGTTGGAAAATTCCATCATGGAGAAGTCCTTGTTTTAAATTCCTTAGAAGTGGTCAGTACCCTGCTAGACCTCCAACTCACCAGCAGTGACCCTCAGTTCCTCTGTTAGGGATAAAGAGGAGAGTGGAGAACATTCTCCAAACATTCTTCCATCACAAAGAAATCTCCTCTGGAAGATCACAGGGTCAGGGTAAGAGACAGGATTTGAGCTTTTGCAAAAACCTCTTAAATATATCAATATTAGTCATATCTAATACTATCTTCATTGCTGTTCTGTAAGAATGGAAGATATTTTCATATGTGCAAAGAAGTTACGAGGCAAATTCGATTTTTGACTTATGAGTCAAGCAGTATGCCTTCAGATGATGTAAGAAATATGATTTCAACCATTGTAAGAAGTCTGGAGAGAGTAATGGGAAAGCAAAATCCCTCCTTTCTTGCTTCGTCAGCATGAGCTTCCCTTATATTGAAGCACTTATTCAATCACCCATGCATTAAAAAATTATCTATGCCAACTATACATGAAGCACATGTCAATGAAACAAAAACATTTCTTAAAGAGAGAGTTTGGAGTTTTGAGACTTGTTAGAATGAAATTCTCTCAAACAGGTCACTGCACAGAAAGCCCAAAAGAGCCAGAAATCTTTTGTAGAAACTGGCTTGATGTCATTTGCCCAGAGAAGAAATTAACAGGCTTCTCACCACATAAGCGACAGAAGGATTCTAACTATGCCTTTCTCTATCACGTCCCTCTTTGAAAATAAGCAATGGCAATGGGATGACATTCAAATGCACACAGTTGTTTGTATTTCCTAACAGACCCAAGAAGAATAGCAAATATGAGAAACTTTATTTCACAACTCTCCCAATTCCTTTCCTTTAGAACAATGTCTGTACCTCAGATCTTATTTTCCTCCATCTTTACCTTGCCCTTTAACCTCGTGCCACATTCAGTCTTTCCAAGTGCCCACATTGAAGCCTTCCCTTTTGCCTTCTCTTCCAGATTTTTCTTTTTACTGTTCCTTATTCTTCTCTGAAAACACACACACACATTCTTGACCTCCAAATTACTGCTTTAAGTATTAGACCATTTCGTTAAATTAAATTACTTTTAATATAGTAATTCACTAGACTGGATGAGCACTAAGTCAGCTGAAAACTTTAAAATGAATGAAATTATTATATATTCATATAAACAACCCTAGAATCTCTAAATATATCCATGGATCTTAGGAAGTCAGAGCTGGAAAAGCAGTTCTCTAGCACAGACTGGTCCATGGATTGCTTTGGTGAACAACTGTTTTGCCATCAAGGATGACGGCAGAAGTGAGAGTGTCAGAGTAATGCAGAAGAGCATGTGTTAAAGTTTCTGACTGACTAGAACGATTTATAGAGAGCTAATTTCATCCAAATAATTGAGGCACAATCCTCCCTCCCACATCTGTTACTTTTTTTGACTTCCTGCCTAGAATTTCTCCTTTTATCCTTCTCTGTCTTAATTCAAGCCTAGCCCTTCCATGAAGCCCTTAACAACATGGAACTCCAGCAGCACATGTGACTATCGTAACTTCTATTTGAATATGTTCTACCTCTTTGAGAAAAGCCTTTTGGAACAATGGAGTAAAGCCATGGGACTTTGGGTGTTTTAGGAAAAAATGCTGAGAAGTCTGTTTAGGGATAAATATGTGATTTGAAGAAACAGATGCACTTCTCTAGATAAAAGGAAACAGGAATCAGAGTGTGAAGGAGAACAGAGGAAGAAGAAGAGAGGAGTTTGTGGGGGACAGAGTGAGAGCGGGTTAGACTTCTTAGAGGTAGAGCAGGGCCTAGCTTCAGAGACATGTTGCTGATTATAAAAATGAAGAATATTCGATTTATGTTGCTTGTTACATTTTGATGCTTTCCCCCTTCCTTTCAAATCGGCAGTAAAGTTGGCTGCACACACACACAAATGCTCTGTGAGTTCCCTATGAGAATATCAGAAAAAAAATAGGAAGTCGTGTTTTAATTCTGGGGCTACAAACTTGGGGCATTAGAGTTACAATGAACATAATAGTACCCCTTTTTCTGTTACAGAATCCTTGTAAATTATTAAACCTCTCATCTAGGTAACAATACCGTGAGTTGATCTAAGACAAAACTCTCTGACAACTGACAAATTGCTCCATGGAACATAGAAAATATTGGAACACTTGTGAGTGTACACGTGTAGAGGGAAGGGTACTCAAGAATACATAGGAGTATGATGTCTGTGGTACCAGATAGTCTGTGATGCAATGAAGCATAACACTGTTTTCTGGAAATATTCCAAGCCCTGGGTGGAGAGTGATTGTCAAGGCAGAACCCAGGACCAGAAGAAACGTAAGTGCTCATCTTTTTGCTGTGGCTACAGGGAAGCAAGATTTTCTGGACAAAATGTACCTCTGTGCCACCAAAGGCTCAGTGACAGGTGGAATCTTCCCACTGACCACTGGAAATGTGCTAATGTGGATAAGGAATGCTGCTGGGGTCTGGAGCCTGAGCATAGATAAGCAGAAGTTCCCACCTTCTAGTTATAATGATAGAAAATCTGAATTTCTAAAAAGGCAATAACTAGGTATTTAATAAATGCAATTTTTAAAAGACTTTACCCTGTCTGAATTTGAACAAAGTATAATTGTCATTCAGTAGCAGATGTGATATAGCTGTCATTGACTGCCCCTGTGTATCAAAACTTAAATAACAGGCAACCCCCTTGGGTCCTCTCCTACTGTGGGAGCTTTTCTGTGTTCTCAATAAATCCTGCTTTAAAAAAAAAATTAAATAGGTGACAGGTGCTTGGACACTAATCCTGGGGGAAATTGTGCAATATTCTTTTAGGAAATTCTGAAACACTGACACTCGTGTAGTCACAGAGCATGATTCCTTGTGAAAAAATAAGACACTAAAGAGTCTTAGTTGAAAATCTGTACTCTGAATATAAAAAATTAATTTTTGAATAATTTAGCCAATTGTTAGCTGTATATGTTTGCACAAGAGTGACATATAAAAAAAAGGTATTTCAATAAGATTTAAAAAAGCTTCAAGTGATAGAAATACATTTGGATATAGCTAAATTGACAGAGATTGTTTCCCTAGTGCACACATTACAAATGGGATCTTAAATCTAATAAAATTCACTATTTGAAAATTTGACCCAAGTCAAGCAGAAGTGAAGGCTTGTCTAGAGGTGCTGAGCAACAGAATTGAAAAGATTTCTTTTTATCAATATTTTTTATTTTGATATAATGGGGTACAGTTAAAGGTTAGGTATACAAATATGCTTCCTTCAGGCACCCTTGTTAATAAGGGGTGTCTCCCCATCCCCCGACAGATATTGACTACCGTTAATCCCGCCTCCCTTCCCCCCCATAGTTTCCCACCACTGTCAGTCCTTTTCTTATACTATTACGATGGATGTTCAAGGTCCGCTATATGAGTGAGAACATGTGATACTCACATCTTTGTTTCTGTGAGAGGTCACTCAGTATTATTGACTCTAGTTTCAACCGGGTTGCTGTGAAGTTCATGATTTTGTTCTTTTTTATGGCTGCGTAGTATTTCATCGTGTATATGTACCACATTTTTTTAATCCAGTCCTCTTTTGATGGACAGTATGGTTGATTCCAAGTTCTTGCTATTGTGAACAATGCTGCAATAAACATACATGTGCAGGTATCTTTTTTATAGAGCGATTTGAGTTCTTCAGGGTATATTCCCAGTAGGGGGATTGCGGGGTTATATAGGAGGTCAATATTTAGAACTTTTAGGAATCACCACACTGTTTTCCATAAAGGTTGCACTAGTTTGCACTCCCACCAACAGTGCAGGAATGTTCCCTTTTCACCACACCCTCTCCAGCAACTGTTATTTTTTGAGTTATTGATAATTGCCATTCTGACTGGAGTTAGGTGGTATCTCAATGTGGTTTTGAATTGCATCTCCTTGATGATTAGTGAGGTTGAACATTTCTTCATGTGTCTGTTGGCTGCTCAGATGTCTTCCTTCAAGAAATGTCTGTTCATATCTTTTGCCCACTTTATAATGGGGTTGTTTGTTTTTTTCTTCTCAGCACGATTGAGTTCCTTATAGATCCAAGATGTTAAGCCTTTGTCGGACCTGGAGTTAGCAAATACTTTTTCCCAGTCTGTGGTCTGTATCCCTGCTCTCTTGGTGGTTTCTTTGGCTTTGCAGAAGCTTGTCAGTTTAATGAGGTCCGCTTGTCTATCTTATCTCTTATGGCCTGTGGGTTTCGGGTAAATGGATGCCAGTTCCAACTTCCATAAGGGTATGTCCTGCATTTTCTAAGATTCTTATGGTTTGAGGTTTTACATTTAGGTCTCTGATCCATTTAGAGTTAATTTTTGTGTATGGGGAAAGTTAGGGGTCATGTTTGAGTCTTCTGCATGCGGTCAGCCAGTTTTCCCAGCACCATTTTCTCAATAGGTTCTCCTCTCCCCAGAGGTAGGTGGTGGAGGCTTTGTCAAAGATGAGTTGGTTGAGAAATTGAGGTTTAGCTTCTGGAATCTCAATTCTATTCCATTGTTCTATATGCCTGTTTTTGTACCAATACCAAGCTGTTTTGATTATTGTAGCTTTATAGTAAAGTTTGAAGTCTGGTAATGTGATACTGCCTGCTTTGCTTTTTTTGCTGAGGATTGTTCTGGCTCCTTTTTTTTTTTGAGTTGGAGTCTCACTCTCTCACCCAGACTGGAGTGCAGTGGTCACTCCCAGTCACCGCATCCTCGACCTGCTGGGCTCCAGCGATCCTTCCGCCTCAGTCTTCCAAGTAGCTGGAACTACAGGCACGCACTACCACACCCGGCTAATTTTTTGATTTATTGCAGAGACGAGGTCTCACCAAGTTGCCCAGGCGGGTCTCGAACCCACAGGCTCAGGCAATTCACTCACCTCAGCCTCCCAAGGTGTGGGATTACAGGGTGAGCCACCAAGCCCGGCTGTTCTGGCTATTCTTGGTTGTTTGTGTTTCCAAATTCCTGTACTTTTTTTCTAGGTCTGAGAAGAATGTTGCTGGTAATTTGATGGGTATTGCATTAAATCTGTAGATTGCCTTAGGTAGGATGGACATCTTTACAATGTTGATTCTTCCAATCCATGAGCATGGGATATTTTTCCACTTGTTTGTGTCATCTTTGATTTCTTTGAGCAGTGTTCTGTAGTTTTCATTGTAAAGGTCTTTCATGTCTCTGGTTAGGAAGATGACAAGGAAAAGATTAAGGACACCCACTTCAAAGAAAGCAAAAACTCTCCCTTAGGACCTGAAGAAATGAGGGTAATAAGTTCCTAATACTTGTGTGTGGAACCTGGCCCGTGTACATACTTTAGGATTCAGGCTGATTTCCTTTCTTCCTGAAGACGTTGTACCACAACAGCAGTTTATTCCCCAATCACCCTTTGCCTACCAGTGGACTCTCCTATGCATAGAAATTGTGCCTAGCATCGTGAACCCAGCCCTGGAGGAGACAACCCTAGGTTGAGATTTATTGTGAGGAGCACAATCCTATGAGATAGATACTCATATTCCATGTCTTTATGCACCTCAATATACAGTACTCCCAACTGAGAGAGAGAGGATGTGTAATCTATGATAAAAAGGTGGAAATGCAGAAAGGAACATCCTAGAATGATGTCTCCCACCTTCCATCTACCTCAGAACTAATTCCAAATTCAAGATCCCTTGAACTAGGCAGGCTACCTAAGAGGGCTTCCTATGATTGGAAAGCACACATCTAGAAAACACAGATATCAGAACATAATAGAGCAGAACTTATCTCCTCTTGGAGGGACAGAGAACATATACCTTTTATTTGCTTATGTTGTCTCTGGGCCACATAGGAAAAATAACCATTACCGTGTTTGAGACTATTAGCTATACAAGATCAACCTCCCTAGGAAACTAGCTGGGGAGACCATCTGGAAGTTTCAGCTACATCATGAATGCATTTTTTTTTTCATTATTACACTGTCTTTGAGGAGAAAATTTAGGGCAATTTCTTGGGGTCCACAAAATTTTGCTAAACATAAAGAGTAGCTGGTTGGAAAATTAATATTAAAATAGCTAGCACATATTTAGAACTTTTAGGAATCACCACACTGCTTTCCACAGAGGTTACACTAGTTTACACTCCCACCAACAATGTAGAAGTGATTCCTTTTCACCACACCCTCTCCAGCAGCTGTTATTTTTTGAGTTGTTGATAATTGCCATTCTGACTGGAGTTAGGTGGTATCTCAGTGTGGTTTTGATTTGCATCTCCCTGATGATTAGTGAGGTTGTGTTGGGAGCCAGCCACGGAGGCCCACTGAGCATTAGCGATCAGGAAGGGCCATTGACCCCGAGACCACTAGGATGCATTTGGGAGCTATTGACCCCATTTCCTCCCCCTTTCTACTCAGCACTAACCAGATTAAGCTCCTGTGAGCTCAAAACATAAAAACTCTGAGACCGGGATGAACACAAGCTAACTTTAGAAGCTCATTGCTCCCATTCTTCCACAAATTGCAGTTTTGGCTTTCACACAACTTATAATTCAAACTCATGTCACATCTAAGAGCCTTAGTATTGGTCACAGGCTTCTGGGTCATGATCTTAGGATTTATTGAAGGTGTAAATTGTAGAATATAGTTTTAGAAGACAGCCATTTTGTTGAAAGAATGCGGCTGGGTTACTTGCATGTAGCCCACTGTGAACTTTGGACTGGGCCACATTCCAGACATTCTGGGATGGGCCACTTTCGTTTGTCAAGTAAATACTTAAGCTTCTATAGAATTGTTTAACTTGGCTTAAATCAATCAGTTTGGGATGAAAAAGGTTTATAGAACATGTCAGTCACGGATTAGGTTATCCTTTGTTATGGGATTTTAAGATTATCACATGAAAAGGGCTTAAAGGCGATCATTGATTAAGTTTTCATGGATTAAGGTTTCTGGTGGGTGGGGGATGCCCCTCCCACATCTGACTTTGTGTATAAAAGACCCGTTGTAATTCCCAATAACTCACATCTCTTCTTCACTAGACTGGAGTCCAGTCTCTCTCTAGGTTGAACATTTCTTCATGTGTTTGTTGGCTGCTCGGATGTCCTCTTTTGTGAAGTGTCTGTTCATATCTTTTGCCCATTTTATAATGGGGTTGTTTGTTTTTTTCTTTTCAGCACGTTTTAGTTCCTTGTAGATCCAGGATGTTAAGCCTTTGTCAGACCTGGTGTTGGCAAATACTTTTTCCCAGTCTGTAGGCTGTCTCCCTGTGCTCTTGATGGTTTCCTTGGCCTTGCAGAAGCTTGTCAGTTTAATAAGGTCCCACTTGTCTATCTTCTCTCTTATGATCTGTGGATTTCAGGTTTTTTTCAGGAATTGGATGCCAGTTCTGATTTTCATGAGGGCATTTTCTTCATTTTCTACGGTATCAACCTCCCATATGACCCCACAATCCCCCTACTGGGAATATTCCCTGAAGAACTCAAATCACTCTATTAAAAAGATACCCACACACATATGTTTATCACAGCATTGTTCACAACAGCAAGAACCTGGAAACAACCATGCTGCCCATCAAAAGAAGACTGGATTTAAAAAATGTGGTACATATACATGATGGAATACTGTGCTGCCATAAAAAAGAACAAAATCATGAATTTTGCAGCAAACTGGATGGAACTATAGTCTAAAATACTGAGTGACCTCTCACAGAAACAAAGATCTGAGTATCACATGGACCTTGAACATCCAATGTAATACTATAAGAAAATGACTGACGGTACTGGGAAACTATGGGAGGTGGGAGGGAAATGGGATTAACAGTAGCAAATATCTGTCTGGTGATGGGGAAACACCTCTTATCAACAGGGTGCCTGAATGAAATGTAATTGTATACCTAACCCTTAACTGTACTCCACAAAACAATAATAAAAAATATTGATTATGAAAAAAATAAAATAAAATAAAATAAAATAAAATAGCACAATAGTTCCATTTGGGAAGAATTTTTTTTCCCCCAGAATATATCTTAAAATCCTTTGGTAGGAAGCAGACAAAAAGATAACTAGTAGTTTTACATTTAAAAAGAAAATCTGGTGGTGAAAAGTTGTAAAGAAAGAGGAATGAAGACACCGTAGATATGCTGGCATGCAAGAACTTACAGAGAACAGTAAGTTTTCAATAATTAATAAAATGTATTTTATTGATTTTTCCAGACCTTAAATGAAATAGGTGATAATTCACAATGTTCCCAAATCCAAATTTTTTTTTTTTTTTTTGAGTCGGATCTCATCTGTGGCCCAGGCTAGAGTGCAGTGGCACACTCAGCCACACCAGAGTCGACCTGTTGGGCTCTGGCCATCCTTCCGCCTCAGCCTTCCAAGTAGCTGGAACTACAGGTGTGCACTGCCATGCCTAGCTAATTTTTTTTTTATTATTAATATTTATTGTAGAGATGAATCAAAAGTTGCCCACGCTGTTCTCGAACCCGTGGACTCAGGCAATTCCCTCACCTCGGCCTCCCAAAGTGGTGGGATTACAGGCTTGAACCTTTGTACTCGGCCAATCCAAAACTTTTGAGCACCAACGTGACTCCACACACGGCAGTAAAAGTCCATTAGGTGCTGGGAGGCCTCCTGGAGAAGGAAGGAAAATGGAAATGTACTGCTCATCCTGTGATGTCACTCAACACAGGATAGGAATGAGAGGCTACTACTGTGCTGCTTGGCTACCCTGAAAACTTGACTTTTTTTCATTGTATTGATGACATTTCATATGTTTTTCTGTTACGTAGTTATATGTGATTAAATGAAGAAATGATTGCTTAGTGGTAGCACATAAATTCAGAAAAAGAAATAATGGAGATGCTAAATGACCCCAGATTTTCCATATGGGTAGTTGGAATAGTGACACTTTTACTTTTTGATGGTTCAAGGCATAGAAACTTTGTTTCATTCACTAAATTATTAAAACATATTGTATAAAATTACCTTTGGCCTACGTGGATGGGTGTCTATGAAACAAATGAATTTTGAGATTAGACTTGGGTACCATCTCCAAGATATTTTTATATGTATATGCAAATATTCCAAAATCCCAAATAATTTTTTTTTTAAGTTGGAATTCACTCCGTGGTCCAGAATGGATTGCAGTGGCATTCTCATGGCCACCGCAGCCTTGACCTGCTGGGCTCTGGTGATCCTTCCGCCTCAGCCTTCCAAGTAGCCAGAGCTACAGACGTGCGCTACCACACCTGGTTATTTTTATTTTTTATTTATTTATTTATTTTTTGATTTATTTTAGAGACCAGGTCTCGCCAATTTGCCCAGGTGGGTCTCAAACTCGCGGGCTCAGGCAATCCACTAGCCTCGGCCTCCCAAAGTGCTGGGATTACAGGCTGAGCCACCGAGCCCGGCCAATAATTTAAAATCAGAACTACTTCTGGGGAGGATCATTTTGAATAAGTGTTACTCATCATGTGTAAGTTGGCCTTGTTTTCGTTTTTATTGGCTTTTTTTTGTGGATGGTATGTACATTAAATAAAATGGGCCATGTTTCACATCTAAGACAATGTGGTCCAAAATAGTAGGAAACTGTTCAGAAAGTAAGACTACCTGTGAAGCCAACTATTCAGTCGAGGCCAGGGGTGACCAAAAGAAGGAAAGCCAGCCTCCTGCTTCAGGCTCAGAACCCAGGATATCTGGGGTAATACGGTGACCTCACAAGATTGGGGAAGAGGATTCTTCAATGGATGTTTTTCATATTCTGAAATAGTACCAATATTAATAAAGATGACTTTTAAGAAATTGTAGATTTCATATCAAGCATAAAATCTACTAGATTTTAGGTGATTTGATCTTTTTTCTTTCTTTCTTTTTTGAGTTGGAGTCTCACTGTCGTCCAGACTGCAGTGCAGTGGCTGCTGCCAGTCACCGCAGCCTCGACCTGCTGGGTTCTGGTGATCCTTCCGACTCAGTCTTCCGAGTAGCTGGAACTACAGGCGCACGCTACCACGCCCGGCTAATTTTTTTATTTATTGTAGAGGTGAAGTCTTGCCAAGTTGCCCAGGCAGATCTTGAACCCTCCGGCTCAGGCAATCCACTCACCTCAGCCTCCCAAAGCGTGGGATTACAGGCTAGGACACCGAGGCGGCCTGGTCTTTTTTCAAAGGCGTTTTCACTAAAAGAGTTTCTAAATTATCTGAATACAATTCAACACAATGTCATGCAATTATAAGTCTAAATGAAACAATAAGAACAAGTCAACGTCAGTTATTTACTAGTACTCCTCAATATTGCACAATTATTTTTAAATTTTAAAACAAGAATTCTTGTTTTGAATTTTCCTTATTTCACATTTTATTCCACTTAGAGATTTAACATAACTTGAGAAATACATTCTTATAAAAATTTCTCACAATATTTCTTGTGTTTAAAACCTCTGACCTTCTGATAAATTCCCATCTTATTATCGGATAGACATATCATGGACTTCAAGTATTATTTTAAGAAATATTTTTTTCGGGGGGGCTGGGAGGTGGGATTAACGGTAGTTGATATCTGCCTGGGGAAGGGGGGCACACCTCATCAACAAGGGTTCCTGCACAATTCATATTTGTATACCTAACCCTTAATTGTACCCCACAATTTTAAAATAAAAAAAGAAAGAAATATTTTTAAACTTTAAAAATGATATCAAGTTGTACATAGCAAATTCCTAAGCATCGCTACGTTTCAATAGCAGAAATTATTCCATTTTACCCAACATCTTTATTAATCTCAAGTGACAGGTAGACAAAACAAAGAAAAATAAAATTTTAAGAAATTATAATAAAATTATTTTAATGCCTCATCTCAAAAAAGAATCATTGAAAGTCATTTAAAAGCAATTTAACTATACCTGCTATTTCTCTAATGGAGGATTTGCTTTAAAATTTTTAACAATAAAAAGTTTAAATGATTTAAGCAATTTTCATACATAGTTTACTCTCTTCTTTTGAGGTTCAGACAAATCACTTTCCCCTTATTGATATAGTTAGATTACCACTCTTTACTTGCTTCCTTTTCGCAGTATAGAGCCAGCCCATCTCCTAGAAGTGGAATAGAGATGTCAAGACTGACAGTCCATTCATTTCATACCCTTAGTAGAACGATTCTAAAATTTATCAGTTTGAAAGGTATTCCTTCATGGCCAAGTTTAAGAACAGTTTATGAATACATGTAAGAGTGAGAAAGTACAGCTCCCAGTGATGTTCCAGGAATTGGGCATGGAGGATCTTTCTTAGCTGTTTTGTTATAGCTCCATAATTGCAGACAACCCATTTAATTCTCTCTTTTTCTTTCTCTTTCTTTGTCTCTGTCTTTCTCTCTCACTCTCACTTCAATTATTTTCAGAAGAGGTAGTATATAATAATATTTAAGGCATTTACCAAGTTTAAGCAAATAAAAATCTTTAGTTCATAGAAGGATATTTATTTTAAGGTAATAAAAGACTGCACTCACCAAAATGTACCTTTTGAGATATCCATAGAATTACAGAGAGATAATTGGATACTTGGCATTAAAGAACTTGGCTTCGGTGGTCTTCTCATTTGATGTCTTTCAGGGAGTTAAAAAAAAAGAACTTGGCTTCAAGTTCTTACTCTACCATTCACAAGTTTGTGTGATCAGCACATCACTTGCCTGAGCCCGTGGGTTCGAGACCCGCCTGGGCAACTTGGTGAGACCTCATCTCTACAATAAATCAAAATATTAGCCAGGTATGGTAGCGCGCGCCTGTAGTTCCAGTTACTTGGAAGGCTGAGGCAGAAGGATCGCTGGAGCCCAGCAGGTTGAGGCTGTGGTGGTCGGGAGCATGTCACTGCACTCCAATCTGGGCAACAGAGTGAGACTCCAACTCAAAAATAAATAAATAAATAAAAATTAAAAACTTCTCTAAACTCACATTTTCTCATCTATAAAATGAGACTACCCATCGGTGTGGCAAGCCTTGTTAAAAAAAAAAAATGCCAGCTATTACCATCACTGCTTCATTCGGATGTTCCAAATATAAAAGTGATGTGCTTCAAGATATTTACCTCTGAAAAATGTCATTCAATCATAGGCATGACCCGAGGACATTCAGAAAGATGCAGATTTGGTCACAAGTGCTTGGAAGATGCTCTGGCAAGAGAGTAAGTCCAAGGGCAGCTTTCTGGGCTTGCATGATTGTAAAGCACTGTGAATTTCCAAGAGGAAAAAAAAGGTCTGTTACTTCTGAGGGTTATAATCTCTATAAGGAGCTTGACTCACATCTCCACCCTCCGTAGTCTTATCATCTCTTCTCTTTGCGGAAATGTTTTGGTCAACTCTTAGGCTAGCTGGACAGACAGACCATTTGGGTAACTCTCCTTACACCTCCATACCTTCTACTGAATTCCATCATCAAAAAATATTGCTTTGTGTATCATATTCTGGTGTCAATGATTATCATGATTTTTTTTTCTACCTTTTGCTGCCCAAAGTTGAGAATACTGACATTAACTGATAGCACTCATTTTTTTTATTGTGTTTTATTCACCTAAATGAGAGTGCTTCGATGTTTTACTCCTATGAGAACAAACCAAAGAGAAAAGATAAATGTAATTTTCTGACCAGTCTTGCTCATATCTGGAATCATGTCCACTATCTATATAGTGGACAAAAAGAAGATGAAAAGTATTTTATTCAGTCTAAAGATTCAGACACTCTTGGGAGCAGGCTATTTAGATATGACATGGAAACATGTAATCTTGCAGAGATGAGAGATAATGCCATCAACTCCAATAAAGTAATTGAAAATATAGGAACAGAACTCCAGCTGAGACATTTAATAGCTATGAGATGGTAGAGATACAAACAAAGTAAATGCATCTGCTCAAGTCTGCCTGGTTTTGGCTCTTTTCAGCATAATAAGGAATTTTTTAATAGATCTCAAAATATTTCACACATTTTCAAAATGCCTTAATAATGTTTCTCATATTTTGGTAATGCTTAACAGCATGGAATGGACAAAATGCTACCTGGGTCATCACACATTAAGTGCACATGGCTGTAATCAAATGAATGCGACCCAGGAAAAGTAGTGTAGATCAGTACACCAAGACAAAGAAGATGTAAGTAGAGAGAAATTAAAGTATTTTAATACAGACCCCAGGTTCCTCATCTGCAAAATCTCTGATAATTGAAGGTTTGTTTTTTTTTTGTGTTTTTTTGCTTAGCAAACCACATCTATTCTACTATGCAATTTTTTACAGATTTTTGGTTTAAATATTTATATTATTTGTGTTCAAATACTTACATTATTCATTTGTTTTAGAAATATTAACATGTCTGATTATGAGGTGCTGCTCCAGACCCCTTTAAGGTGCTGTTATGGTGACTATTTTGTAATGGTAAAGATTTTATATAAAAGCAACTCACTTGCACTCCTTTATTTTGGATTTGACATAATATGTCACAAGAAATTTTAGAAGGAATGATTAAGAAGGCACATTTTTATGGCACTCATTTCAATGGATGTTTTTATGTCATGGAAAACATCCAGAAAACTAAAATGCAATAAATCAGATGATTCAAGTTTAGAAACCCTTCTACAAGGAAGAAGATTTTATTGCTTTCCAGAAATATCTAGCTTAATTATATTATCTTTAGTGGCAAGAAAATTGACAGCCTTACACTCATTTTTGCCTGCTTTGTATGTTAGGTTAATCAATTAAGGTAGATCTTCTGAGTTATCACATCTATTTCAGATTGGCACCTAAATCCTACACTTATCACTTACAAATTTGAATTCACACAATTACAGAGGACATAATTAAAGCAAATGGAAAACAAAAATTGACTTAATTTTCTCAGAAATAACAGGTCAGGAGGAGTGACGCAGATGCAGCTGTGCTGCCGAATATTTTTGTATTCTCGTTATTGTCTCCTGTTCAGTGAAACATCTGCTTCATTTTCCGACTACTAAAGAGGCATCAAGCCCTAATCAACTCCAAACAGAGTTTTATGCATCGCATTAGTTGAGTTCTCCTCTTCTTTCTATTCATCTGAGGAACATCTTCCCCATAAATCAGTGTTAACTAGACAATTGAATAGAGATAGTTTTGAGACTCTCATTTATAAATCTCTCTTTTATTTAAGAGATTCTTTCACTTTTAAACATAAAACTACTTGTATAAGAAAACATCCATTTATTATAATAATAAAATACTTAAAGAAACAACTAAAGAAGTGATTTGTTATACATATGTAGACATATTTGAAACTTTATAAACTGGCATGCATATGAATGCTTGTGTACAGTCATGCTCCCCAAAATGATGTTTCAGTCAATGGTGAACCACATGTATGACGGTGGTCCCATTCAATTATAATACCATGTTTTTGCTGTACCTTTTCTATGTTTAAACATTCTTAGGTCCACAAATCCTTACCATTGTGTTACAATTGCCTACAGTCTCATGCTATAGAGATTTCTAGCCTAGGAGCAATTGACTATACCATATAGCCTATGCCTGTAGTAGAGTGTACCATCTAGGTGTGTGTAAATGCATACTGTGATATGATGCATTTCTCAGAATATCCCATTTGTTAAACGATGAAAATTATTGTATTTGTTTCATATCTAATTGCATTAGAAAAAATAGGCTTCTAGATGAAAGCATGTTTCTCTTTAAGAATGTTGAGTACTTTTTTTTTACAGTGACTACAAATGGGTTATTGTGGAATTGTGGAGTTCTCAATGTATTATGTAAAATTATCAGAAATTGAAGACCTGGTGGGTTATGTTCATATTATTTAGGAAAGAATGCAATTATCACAAAGTTTTAAAAGGTCATATAATTAAATGAAAAAAAAAGGATAGTAAGAAAGCAGTAATCCAAACATACACACAGACACACACACACACACAGAAGAGAGAGAGAGAGAGAGAGAGAGAGAAATGGAGTTCTTACATGTAAAAATGTGTTCTGTAACAACAGACTATTAATTAGAACAAAAAAGTATTCACATTTAAAATAAAACTTTCCTGAAATGTACAAAGACATACTTATATTGTTATAAGTCTGTCTCTTTGGATATCAATTTTTTAAAAAGGAGATTCAGTCATAACCAGTAAGTATAAAGAAAATTTGTGAACAAATAAAATAAACTCCAAATGTCTTCTATAAAGGAAAAAGAAAATCAGGTCCATCTTATCATCTCAATATGAGAAAGATGTAGAGGTATCTAAAGAGAAGGGCAAACATGATTCCATATGAAATAGTCTCCATTTTGAAAAAGACAGGGAGTCTGGATGGGGTTGGACTGTTCCTCAGTTCCAGGTGTTACTGATAACAACCCCCCTGCTGTTGCGACTATGGCACATCACGGCAATGACCAATCAGCTAGTCCCATGGCTAATATTCTATTGGGTGCAGCATTTGCTTCTGAAGGGATCTTGTGAACCACATTGGAGAATCAAAGAGGAGTTCAAGAGTTCAGTACAGTGACTGGAAATAGTAAAAAGTGAAGACTAAAGACAGGGTGATGTGCAGATTAAAAGTCTGAGACTAATATAGACATTCTGCTACTGGTAGAAAAACCAAAGAACAGGCCCATCGAAAAAAATTTTTTTTTGAGTTGGAGTCTCACTTCGTCACACAGACTGGAGAGCAGTGGCACACTCCCAGCCACCACAGCCTCGACCTGCTGGGCTCCGGCGATCCTTCCGCCTCAGCCTTCCAGTAGCTGGAACTACAGGCGTGCACTACCACGCCCGGCTAATTTTTTGACTTATTGTAGAGGTAAGGTCTTGCCAAGTCGCCCAGGCGGGTCTCGAACCCGTGGGCTCAGGCAATCCACTCACCTCAGCCTCCCAAAGCGCGGGATTACAGGCTGAGCCACCGAGCCCGGCTCACCGAAATATTAAAACTAGAGTGTAATAAAGAAAAACCACAGTTTATCACAAATATGCAAAATAATCAAAACTTTAAAAATTAGTTCAAATGCAAGGTAAAATAAGGTTTTTTTTCGTTTTTTATATAATAGGATTTAAGGTATAAAACAGAGGTACTTTGTTTTTTCTCTCAATGGGCTATATTAACTAATACTTAACATGTGTCACTTAAAAATACTTTTATTTATATTTTTATTTAAAAATATAATTCATGCAAAATTTGTCTTAAAAATAAACAATTTTCCTTAAATCTATTTATAGATCAATATAACATCAATACCATGAGGAATTTTCACAAATATCTTTTAAGAAGCCAGGCCACAGCTGTTTTAAGAGTACATACTAACTGTATAATGCTTCAAATCTTTAATCGTACTGTACTTCAGTTTATTCACGTGAAAATAAAAAAAATACTATACCAATTCCAATATGGTTGTGTGGTAATTAAATCATATGGCTCATGCATTACCTTTAAAATAAACTTGTCCTATAAGAATCATTCAATAATAATTAATATAATCATTATTACAAGTAATATAGTCTATTATAAGTAGTAGTATCTTCATAATGCCATCTAAAGGGTGTTATTATAATAATCATTCTTTGTTATCCCCACACCTAATATTAGGATTTGATGATTTTTGTCACTAGAGTTGCTAGAGAATTAAAATGCCTACTAAAATATGTAGTATTCTTTCTAATAATCAAACATTCCTTTTATTTATTTATTTTTGTCAAACATAGCTTGGTACAGCTTTGATCTGCCCTATGTATGAAGTATTGGCATTGCCTGTTCTTGCAGAAATAGTACATGAAATTCATATTTGTTTCCTTAATATTGCAGAGTTACATCACAAAATATAGTGGAACGAGAAACTTGGAATTCAAACTGCTTGTTATTGGGAAATTAGGTTGTTCAATTTCTTACCTCGGATTTTTTCAGTGGAAATTAATGTCTTTTTTGTATAAATATTATTAAATATATTACCCAAATCTCTAAGTGTCTTGAAAATAATACTGTTTTAGTTCAGTTATCAAATAACTATAAACTGTTCACTGCTTTCAAGGATAGCTCCCTGAGTTTGTAATGTGGCAGGTGTGATGACTCAGAGAATTGCAGTTAAAAAGTGCTTTGAACTGGTTTAAAGCATGAAGATCACAATTTTCATTTTAGAAAGTGTATACAGGCATACTAAGTTAAAAATGTCTTCAAAGTGAACATATATGCAAGGTAAAAATCTTCAAAGGCATTATATACAAGTAGGCCTACATGTTGCTAATATATATGCATATATATATCTATGTCTATTTGTAAGTGAAAGAGGGGAAATAATTAATATTTGAATAAAACAAATGGTTTTTGTGAAGCCTAATTTATGCTACAAAAAGCTTTTGAAATAACTATTATAATGTCAAGCTAATTTGTGCTTTGTGGTGCTATTTTCACAATAATGCTAGAGTAGGTTTAGTTAAAAATGGAATTATCTGAACTTTTTGACTATGAATAGTCAGAATTTCCACTTTCTTAGCATTTCCTCTATGAAAGATAGTTTTAATATTTGTAAAATACAAGTATCTAATGATGTAAATAAAAAATAGCTTATAGTTAGAATGTGGGTCCAGGAGTCAGTATCCCAATGCCTAAATCCCAATACTAATATATAAATTATAAACTGTTTTACTTTCATCTTGTTGCTTAATGCTTATAGAGTCATTTTTCAAATTTGTAAATAAAGCTAACAGCAATACTTGTATTATACTGTTGGTTATTCTAAGAATTAACCTAAATAATATATATATATATATATATATATATATATATAACATTCTTAAGATTGCCTTCTGTATAGTAATCACTGAGTAATGGTTTATTAATTATTATTAATCCATAACAACATAACTATTTGCTTTTATGTGAACATAGAGACACGGCTAGAATGATTTATCCACAGTATATAACACAGATTGTCTTGTATAACACCACTGAGTGCTGAGGAGTGGGGCAAGGAAGTTGGTGGCAGGGCCAAAAGGGAAAAAAAGAAAGTCCTACCCACCTGAAATATGACACCCAGATAAACTGGAATTTTAAATAAATAAGTAATAATAGTTTACTAGAAGTATGCAATATTTGCAGCATACATATGATAAAAAGGGGTTTTTGTTTCTCTAATATTTATGTTTAACTGGACATCCTGTATTTATTTTTCATTATTTTTTCCTAAATGTGGCAACCCTGTCCCAGTCCTAAGAAAAATATTATGCATCATGTGCGAGGTGATTCAGTTTATGTAAATTAATTCATCTACATCTGTATACTTTGTGTACACATAGAAATCAGAATCTTTAAATATCTTTATGTATTGATCTGTAGAAATTTTCATTATGCATCATCAAGAAAAAGATGCAGTATATATAGCATGATTCTATTGCAGTAAAATAAGGTAAACATAAAGCTCTATTATGTATATACATACTTTTGTCTTTTTAAAAAATAAAGCAGGTTTTAAAAAAAGGAAGTATTCTGTGAGGTACCAAATTTATTCATAAAATGAATCTCAGATTGAAGTTGCATTAGCTTACACAAAGTATGATGTGAAAGGGTTGTGCTAATTTGAGGTTCTCTAAAGCCCATCATTCAAATCTAGTAATAAAGTGTGTGTTTGACAAATGCTGAATTTGAAACATACAATCAAATTATATGCACCTTGATATGTTAATTTGACTATGTAAGCACAGTTGATTTAGTGTGATGCCCACATGGGTTTAAACCCTCTCTTTACATTCAAAGAGTCATTAGCCAATACAGTGTCACAATCTGGGTTCTTTTTGAACTCATGGAGTAGCAAAGGGGAACTAATTCACTTAATTGGCTGAAGGTAAACACTTGAGAATTTTTTTGTGTGCATGATATATTCAAAATTATAATCTGAAATCCTCTGAGACCAGCTTGAGGTAAATCCCTAATGAATCAACTACAGGTACATTATTATGAATTCCAAAATTGTCCTGAGATTAGTCATTCATTAAATTGTTATTTTTGAAGAGTATAAGCACCTTCAATTTTCTTCATGTAACCAGCAACTCTGTTTACTAGATTCTGACTGTGTCTATAGCTCATTATTTCAGTTACTTTATTTTGATATGTAAATTTAACACAAATCAAATCACTGAAGTTAAAAAATCTGATTTAATTGATTTAATGTTTGACTGCTGTCATTAACAATTTTTAGTAGAACTGCTTCAAGCTTATAATATTAAGGTAATTATTCTAATTGCATGAGCAACTTTAATTGTTCGTTGGTGTCTCTTCTTGGTTCAATTACATAAAAAACTGATATCAAATCATCAAAACAATTAACATTGTTGATGTAATTGTTAAAAAATAGAAATTAGTCTTCAGAATTTAAAGAAACGCTTAATTTATGTTTCAAGGCACTTTTAAAAAAAGACTCTTTTATATTGATATAGACAGGAAAAAGGAAAGAAACAAAACAGGGTTGTTTTCTCTGTTTCGTTATTACGGATATAAAGTATTCTACTTTTTACACCACAAAGATGGAACTAGTGGTCCATAGTAAGTAGGACCCTAGGTGTGAGTTCTTTTTCCAAAGTGGCATCATTTTAGAGATGCAATCTCACATTTTAATTTAGGTGCTATTGCAGTTAATGATACACAGCAGTGGTGACTTATTGAGGTGAGAAGTCAATCTGTGGTCACTTAAATGGAACAGAGCTAACTATAAGATCCATAACTATGACCTCATTAGTATCCTGCTCTGATCAATCACATAACACAATTTTTAAAAAGTATAACTATCAGTATCATCAATGTGTTAATAAAATCATTTAATTTTTGCTGAATGTTTCCAATGTTCTCTGAGATAGTAACCATCTACCAAAAAAAAATCAGTTTAAATATTCTCAAATCACTCTTACAATTCTACAACTGTTTCTTCTTCAGAAAGACCACTGTTTTATCTTAATGTTTATGTTAGCTTAATTCAGACATGTGTAATGGGAAATTGGGCTCTATTTACCTTATTAAAAAGATGTTCTCAATAAATCCACATACTTTACCTTAGATTTCTTGTCTTTTCTAAGTTTTCAGCTTACGCACTTCTTTTGGTTTCAATAAACAAAGACCAATTCAAGTTTCAGAATAAATGAAAAAAAGAGGGTGAGACTGGAACGAAAGTTGATTTTAAGGTCAGCAAGTTCTCAGAGAATAAAAGAACCAAAAGACTCACAAATTTTGATGTTCTGGAAGGCAGTCAGGATGTAGGCTCATCTCCTCATCCCCCTGATTCAGCAGCTCATCTCTAAACTATACTTTTATTGTACTTTTGCCTTCCTCTATGGTGTTTCTGTTTCCTTAGTTCCTCTCACAAATTAGATCATGACTTTTTAAAAATCGGACTGTGATGTAACTCCATCCTGTTCAAGTCAAAAAATTTTTAACTGGATCATGATTCCTTGGGTAATGGCCTGCCCTAGGCCTTTAAGTATGAGTAGGTTGATCTTGCAGTCACTGGGGCTATGGATAGAAGTTCTCTCTGTACAGAGCTGTGGGCCGAATTGCAGAAAATTAAGGGGACAATGGTACTAGCTAAACTTGAGAGAGAGAGAGTCTGCACTACAACATTTTGGCTGTGTTAAGAAATTTTATTTTCCTGCTAAAATCAGAGAAGGGATTGATTTATTCTTGGTGCAAATACTATACTTGAAAACGCTATTCTAACAACAGGGTTGAGAATGGATTTGAAGAGATTAAATAGTAAATTGAGACCAATAAGGAACCCATTGCAGCACTTCTGATAAGGGTTATAAATGGTATGGTCCAAGGTGGCAACAGCAGAAATAGGGTAAAATGGGAAAATGGGAAAGCAGTTTGGAGTCAAAGTCGCCAAGGACAAACAATGGACTAAATGAGGCAAGGAAGGGCAGTGAGGCAGCGGGATGTGTCTTAATTTTTTGGTCTTAGCTGAAGGGATGGTATTATTCTCAGATGTAGAAGCTCATGAAGAAGAGTAATGTACTTTATCTTAAATTATATTTAATACCATATCAAGTATTACCTAGCACAGTTCTTGAGCTTTGAAATTATAGCTCAAATTTCACTATGAAGTTTTTAAACTAACACATTTTTAATCACCATTTATGTATAAGGAATTGGAAGCTTTAAAATCTTTTTTTCTGGCCAGGTGCAGTGGCTCAAGCCTGTAATCTCAGCACTTTGGGAGGCCGAGGCAAGAGGATTGCCTGAGCCTGTGGGTTTGGGACCAGTCTGAGCAACATGGTGAGACCTTGTCTCTACAATAAATCCAAAAATTAGCTGGGTGTGGTAGTGCATGCCTGTAGCTCTGGCTACTTGGAAGGCTAAGGCAGAAGGATCACCTGAGCCCAGCAGGTCATAGCTGGGGTAGCCATGAGTATGCCACTGCATTCCAACCTGGGCGACGGAGTGAGACTTCAACTCAAAAAAAATAAACAAATAAATACATAAAATTTTTTTTTATTACTCATAGTTGACATGTAATAATTGTACATATTCATGTGATGCAGTGATATTTCAATATATGTATACATGTGTAATGATCAATTCATTGTAATTAGCATATGAACCACCTTGAACATTTATCATTTATTTGTATTATGAACACTCAAAATATTCTCTTTTAAATTTTTTATGTGTAAATTGTTGTTAACCATATGCACCCTGAAGTGCTATAGAACACTAAAATTTATTTATCTCATATAGTAACTTTACATCCATTAACCAACCTCTCTCTATCTTCCCCTCCCCACTACATTTCCCAGTTCTAATAACCACAATTCTCCCCTCTACTTCCATGAGTTCAATGATTTTTTAACTCTCACATATTAGTGAGAATATGTGACATTTATCTTCCACTTCATGACTTGTTTAACTTGAGATAATGTCTCCAGGCTCTTCCATGTTAACAGTATTTCATTATTTTTTATGACTGAATAGTATTTCGTTGGATATATTTATAGCACATTTTAAAAATCCATTCATCTCTTGATGGACTCTTAGGCTGATTCCATATCTTGGCTATTGTGAATAATGCTGCAATAAATATGGAAGTGTATAATATGTCTTCAATATACTGATTCCCTTTCCTTTTAATAACTACCCTTGTTGGATTGCTGAGTTATATGGCAGTTATATATATATATATACACATATATATTTTTCTTTAGTTTTGTGAGACACCTTACACTGTTTTCCAGACTGGTTGTACTAATTTGCATTCCCTCTAACCCTGTAGAAGTGTTTCCTTTTCTCAGCACCCTTATCAGACTTTGTTATTTTATTTTATTTTATTTTATTGTCTTTTTATTGAAAGCCATTTAATTAGGATAAGATGATCTCTCATTGTGGTTTTGATTTGTAGCTTTCAAACTCTTGAGGTTGATTAAAAAAAAAAAAAAAAAAAGGAATATGGCAGACTGAAAAATGGCCACCAGGAGATAACCATGCACTGAACCATGAAATGGGTTATTGTCACATTACATAACAAACAAGGGCTTTGCTGATGTAATTAAATTATCTTGATATGGGGAGAATATCCTGCATTTTTTTCAGTAGGCCCAAAATGTAATTACCTATTTCCTTAACAAAAAGAGGCTGAAGGAGTTTTGGCAGATGGAAAAGAAGGCAATGTGACAATAGAGGCTGAAAGAAAGATGTGGCCACAAGCCCAAGAATGCCGGCAGCTGCCAGAACCCAGAAGAGACAAGTGATGGGTTTTTCCAGGGGGAATGTGGCCATGCTGACTCTTTTATTTCAGTCAGGCAATACTGATTTTGGACCCTCCAGAACTGACCAGCTACATTTTCCTTGTTTCAAGCTACCACATTGTGTTCATTATAGACGCAATGAGAAACTAATAAAAGCAGATTCCTGAAAATTGCTTTTATACTTAAATCAGTATCTTGGCATCAAAGCATGTTTTATCCAGGTCAGAATATTCTGTTTCACTGAAGGATGTCTGCAGTTCTCATACCCTATACAGCCAAAACATAGTTAATGAAGGCTCTTTAGATTGAATTAAGTCCCAGAAAGTTGGAGATACAATTTAAAGATCTAACTACAATATTAGCACTGTTGAAATTTAGAGAGTGTATTTCTAAGTAAAGTGAATATGTAGTTTTGAAAACTTTTTCTAATAAAGACAAGTTTATTAAAATAAGTTGCATAATTTAAACTCAGCTCAATTTTGGCAACCATTTGAATAATTAATTGCACACTTCTATTAACATTGTGCACATAGACACAGCTCCAACACACCAAACTTTTTTTTTTTTTTTTTTTGAGTTGGAGTCTCACTCTGTCACCCAGACTGGAGTGCAATGGCCGCTCCCGGCCACCGCAGCCTCGACCTGCTGGGCTCCGGCGATCCTTCCGCCTCAGCCTTCCAAGTAGCCGAAATTACAGGCATGCACTACCACGCCCGGCTGATTTTTTGATTTATTGTAGAGATGAGGTCTCGCTGCCTAGGCGGGTCTCGAACCCACGGGCTCAGGCAATCCACTCACCTCAGCCTCCCAAAGGCGCGGGATTACAGGCTGAGCCACCGAGCCCGGCTCACACCAAACTTTGAAGCACTGTTTTTAGAATGATAATTCTGAAGTTCTACCTTATTTCTTTTAAGGAGATAACAGTATTGGAAACACATTTTCACTTATTTTTGGAGTTGTCACTCAGCAAGAGTTAAATATAAGATATATAAATATTTATAAATATATAAATAAATATAAAGATATATATAACAGTACCTAGAATATTCCACATCACTTAGTTTTTAGATAATTGAATAATTAAGACTTAAATGAATTTAAAAGTATTAAATAAGTAATAGAAGAAAATGGGTCTTTACATCACATGCAGAAGATGAATGAAGGTAAGCAAATCACTGTTCTTGCTAGTCTAATCATCTGTGTTTACAAGGAGCACTTTTTTAAAGGAGTTTTTCTCAGCATGAATTCTGTGTAAGAAGCAACTAATCATACAGAACAATTTCAGAAAACATTATTCCACAGGATAGGTCTCAAGAGATGTTTGTAAGCTGATAAACGACCCTAAACTAGTGGAAGTATTGATGATAATGAAATCAAGTATAAAATTTGAGCAGGGATTTCTTATCTTGTATATTCAATCATTTTTCCTACGTTAATGATTAAATGGAGAGCATTTTTCTTTGTTAATATTACATTAGTGATTGCACTTCACTCTTATTGTACCCCAAAGATATTAGAATGGCTCTGTAGGTATGCACAAACTAAAATTACTAATGTAGTCAACAATGGCATATATTGACACGAAATTCTAATACTATATATCATGAAATTGCTTTTCGAAGTTCTGAAATGGAGTAATCTCTTTATTACCAAATATTCAGGTATTTAAAACTTTGGCTACTGAAAATACTTTAAAGTAACTAGTCAATACAATTTTTTAATTCACAATATGTATCTGCTCAGGAGGAAGTTTAAGATAGATTAATTGAGGCCTGTGTATGCACAATATTAGTATAGGGATTTAGAAAATTTATTAATTCCTTCCTTATCTATTTTTTAGTAGTATTATACCAACTATTTCTTAGTGTAATAGCTGGCTCATCTTTTTAAGGTTAAGTTGCAGTAAATTAATCCTCAAATTATGCTTATAAAATGGATGCAGACAAAGAGAGAGAGAATCAATGGTTGAGGAAACTTTAAGAAGTATATGTAGTTAATGACAACATTTTGAAAATCTGGGAGAGATGTATATGGGAACTTTACGTAGTAGTCTTTAAACATTTCCATGATTCTAAAATTGTACCAAAATGAGAAGTTAAACTTAAAAAGATTTTCTGTTTAAGAAGATAAGCATCGACCTCCAGCACGTGTCCATACTGTTACTTCTACTATCTCCATAATCAATCTTAGTCCTTGCCTGACTGGTCTGAGGTTTGAGTTTTCTCCTTTTGGAAATTTATGAATGTCCCTTACTCTTCTGCCAACTTTGCTATGCAGTACTTTACTATTATGTTTTTAATATTTTATAGAGATTATCTTGTGTTTTTTGCAGTAGAAGCATTTTCATGTCATCGTATTTTCTATATTGTCAAAAGTGAAAGGTATCTTAGCTTTTAAGACATATATTGCCCACTAATTAACTTCAAAGATATTTACTATCTTTAGATGAGTGATTTACTCTCTTCTCCATTGACTATGCTACCTGTAAGTTCTTCTATTTCAGTGCTTGGTTCCCATATTTCATGCTGTATTTTTTGTTTTTGTTTTTGTTTTGTTTTGTTTTACTTTAAGTGATTGATGATTCTAGGTTTTTTCTTCATGTTTTCAAGTAGTCTTTATTAAATAATGCTGGAAACCAGAGAGCTGTTTGAGGCATGGGCATTAAACAATCTTGTTCTCTATCATATCTTCGCACAAAGCCAAAGCCTAGTACCTGAGAAGTACTATGTGAAGAATAAATCAATGAAAAAGATGAATAACTAAAATCTGAATACAGACTCTATAAACAATGATTATGTTCATATAAAACAAAATACAGTAAATAAAACTTTTGAATCTTTCTTAGTATATGAAATTGAGAATAGAAAATTATTGAGATATACAATGCACAAAAAAGAAAGGAGGAGAAAAATTAAGCCTAAGGAAAAACAGACTTCAAAAATACAGAAAAGGAAGATTATAGGGAAATCTGATGTTCAAAATCTTCAAAGCAGAAAATGACTAATGAAAACTAAGGAATTTTTGACAACTGTAATTCTACATGATGGAAAAAAAACACAAAGGCTGAGAGAGGCAGTTCATGGACACAAGTGTCTCACAAGTCCTCGCCACATCTTAGCCACTTACACACAAAGCCAATCTGGAAGCCATGACTGTGAAATGGGCTTAAAGCGAACAATGTCTTCGGGCCCCTCCATTGTATTCTAGAGACGTGATGCAGATGTTTAATATGCTTAGTTGGCCAAATTTAGCACAAAAGAGACAGGATGTGATTTAACCAACTTTAAATCTAACAATATTTTTATGGAAACAAATCCCATACTTAATTGGCTTCATTTAGTGGATTAAAAAGTGAGGCATCAATATGTGTTTTTTCTTTTTCTTTTCTTTGACTCCTGTCATGTGTCACACTCTGTTGTCAAGGCTTCAGTTTCAGTAATGCAATGGCATGAGGCTTGTTCACTGTAGCCTTCACCTTCTGGGTGCAAATGATCTTCTCACCTCAGCCTCCTGAGTAGCTGGTACTAACATTGCATGTCACCATACCTGGATAATTTTTATTTTCATTTTTATTGTAAACACAATGTTGCTTAGGCTCAAGCAATCCTCCCACCTTAGGCTCCCAAAGTGCTGGGGTTACAGGAATAAGCCACCATGCCAAGCCTAACATGTGTTTTTATTAGACCATATCTGCTTTATTATGGAGCAGCTGGAACAGAGGCTGAGGAATTATTGCCACTGGGCTCTTTGTCATCTGGCCCTCGACAGACTAGCTGAGCCATGTTGTGAGACCTCTTGAACTTTTTAGATTGCATTTTCCTCACATTTATAGTAGGTAGGATACATTTATCTCCAATGATTTATAATATATTTTCTTTCAATAGGAAAGGATTTTTTTAAACTTAGAATTCAGGCATGAATCCTATAATATTTGCTAATTATCAGTCTATTTACCTAATTTAACTTTGCGTCACATTCTATCAATACTTTCCTCATTTTATAACCCTACCAGATTAAAAAACAATATTATCATTTGTGATTAGCAGAACTGTAGGACTCCGGAATAATATGACTATTTTAATTTCCTTAAAGTACAACAAAAATAAATATCTTTATGTGTAGTTCACTTGACTTCAATAAATTGCTTTCATCATTTACCACTTGCAAAGTCCTAAGTGTACCAAATGATCAATGAATCAATAACTTAGGGTTGCCTAAGGTTGCTTACTATTGAGGACAATATGGAAATATATATAAACAAGATTGGAAAGTGAAGTTCCATGAAATGCAGGAAGAGGATGAAATGGAGAACTGTCTTATGAAATTAATCCTATTTGAGAAAGATCTTAAACACTGATCTCATTTCAACAGATAGTGTCAAATGGAAATGTATTACTATAGAGAAGAAACTGCTTGTGCAAAGGCATTGGAGTGTAAAAGCACAGATTACATTTGAGGAGTGGTTTATTGGGTAATTTAACTGAGAAAGGAGTTTGGATAGATTCATGAGGTTTCTTTCCTACAACATATTGTAGATTATTTTAAGATGCCTGAATAGAATTTTCTGTACTTTATTAAAATTAATCAAGAACTTACCCAACAGTAGCGAAACGGGAAGGTAAATTTCATAGGGAGAAATTAACCTAATAAATGGTCCTGACAAAGTGAGACATGTTTGATAGTTGCTTTTTGTCCATGTCCTGTGGATAATCTGAGGCATACAAGCATGTTTCATTCCCTTGGCAGGATTAGCTGAGATTTATGAATTTTCAAATAACTCAGTTTCATTTTACTATTTACTCAAATATTTCATGTTAGTATTTTCTGGAGTGAGCTCCATGGAACATTTATCATGTATAAATGATGCATTAAGAATAAACTTTTTATAAAAAATATTTAGGTATCTCATATGATAATTTGTATTTTTAAATTCCAAGAAGAGAAAATTAAAAGTAACTAAAATATGTTCAACACCAACTTTGTACCAAGTTTCAATGATAAAAACTTATCATGAGTTATATTTATTAATTCTCATGACCACCTTGTCTTGTAGGCTCTGTTATTATTATTTTTTGTTTTCACAAGATTGAAAATTGAGAATTGGTGAATGGTAGCATGATTCCTGGAATCAGATGTTTGACTCCAATATCCTTCTGATTGACAGCTTTTTTTGGTCATAAAACTCTTCTTGTGGGGAATAATTTCTGATTAAATTGTTTAATGTTGTATGCTTCTTTTTCATGATAGCACAACTTATCAAATATGCATGGCAAAAATTCAGTGGAGACTGATCACACTGACTTATTTTATGCCATTTCTATGGTGTCTATATATTGGGTGATCAAATTAAAACCACTAGACAGGAAAAAAAATATTCAGTTGTTTTTATTTTAAATATAATTTTTACAATTTCCCACATAAGCAATAAATTTGTTCACTTTTTCATGAATTTACCTGGCATAAATAGGTCAACTAAGAAAATAAGCATAGTCCTTTTGTTAGTGTTATGATGAGCAAGTTGTAGACTTCAGATAGCAGTTTGAGTATGTTGGCTACTTGATATAGGAATCATATTTTCATATACTTTATCTGTATTTTACACTAGAGATATTGCATTTACATAGTCAAACTTAAAAATAATTTCCAATGAATTTAAAGAAAAATGATTGGCAATGTTATGTACTCATTTTTATAAGACTGCCTTCCACATCTTTATAGGAGTAAAAAAGCAATGAAAACCAAAGATTTACTTATGATTGTATCTCCTTTCATTTTTTGTTTTTGGTTTTAATGAAATGCCAAAGCTGGGAGAGACAGAGAGAGAAAGATATAGCCTCACCTCTATCTCCTTCATCCTCTTTCACATTTTAAATGTGTTGTTTCATTTAAATGGCATGATAATTGTACAAACTTATGGGGTATAATGTGATATTTTGATACAGGTATGCATTGGAATGATCAAATTAGGTTATATAGCAAATCCATCACTTCAAACATTTATTATTACTTTGTGATGAGAGCATTCAAAATCCTCTCTTCTAACTATTTTGAATTATATATTACTGTTGCCTAATAGTCACTTTCTGTACGAAAGAACACCAAAACATGTATCTCCTCTCTAACTCTAGATTTGTCACTTGAGACTGTATGTGCTCCATGCTTTTTCCAACTCTTTTTGATTAACTAAAATTTTCGTGTGACATTTATCACCTATGTTCCTGGTTCTTCTGAGGCAAATCAATATTATTTCCTTATCCTGGATATAGGGGATGACTATAGTTTTCTGTCTTGTTTCTGTGTAGCCAGGGCCATTTATTGACATCTGGCCAATGGGACATGGGTGGACATTATGTCTACCACACCCTTGTCTCTCATAAAGCCTCCTAACTGAGCTTCTGCATACTCTTTCCCTACCTCTGTCAGCAAGTATAATACGGAGAACACAAGGAGGGCACATCAAGATGAGAGAGACACAGGTTGAAGAAGCTTGGGTCCTGGTTTGACTACTTAATTGTATTTGTTTCTATGGTCCTAACCAACAGACTGTTTTCTTGAGGAACATGTTTTTATGATATTTCACATTCATTCTTCATTTTTGATGAGATAAAGATTATTTGAGGACTACTAATTAACCAGGTTAATAAAACTCACTCTCTCTCTCTCTCTCTCTCTCTCTCTCTCTCTCTCTTATATATATATATATATATATATATATATATATATATTTTTTTTTTTTTTTTTTTTTGAGTCGGAGTCTCACTGTCACGCAGACTGGAGTGCGGTGGCCGCTCCCGGCCACCGCAGCCTCGACCTGCTGGACTCCGGCGATCTTTCCGCCTCAGCCTTCCAAGTAGCTGGAAAACTCACTATATTTTTGAAACTTGATTTGTATTACAATTACATCAATGCAATTATATTATTCAGGTCAAATTGTAACAAAGTCAAACATTTTGAAAACATGCTACTGAATCCCTTTTTACAGTAGTTACCTCTTATTTGCTGTTTCACTTTTCATGGTTTCAGTTACAAGAAGATCTGAAAATAATACATGGAAACACAGTCTGAAAATATTACATGGAATCACAGTCTGAAAATATTAAATGGAAGATTCCAGAAATCAACAATTCATGTGTTTGAAATTGAGCACCATTCTGAGTAGCATGATGAGTTCTCATGCCTTCTCACTCCATCCCACAGGGATGTGAATCGTACCTTTGGACTTGAATCGTCCCTTTATCCAATGTATTCACACTGCATATGCTACCTGCCCATTAGAAATTGACATCATCTGCTCCTGATAGTCAATTACCAACATTGTCAGGGCTTGATGGTCTGAGATCACCTGAAGCAGATGCTCTTCTTTCTGATGTGTCTTCAGAAGGTCAATAGTAGCCTAATGCTGTGTCACAATTCCCACATCATCTACCTTACTTCGTAGCTTTCATTACAGCAGCCTCCAAACACAAATAGAGCAGACACAAATAGAATAAAATAGAATAGAATAAACACAAAACAAATGAAAAAAATAGAATAGAATAAAACACAAACACAAATAGAATAAAATTCTGTTCATTTGAGTCACTGGGATTTTGGGGTTGTTACAGAAGTTGACTAACACAATATACAATCCTGCCTTTTTTGTTTTATTTATTTAACAAAAGCATCTATGTAAATGTGCCAGTGACGTCTTCTAATCTCTTTATGACTATTAAATAATTCAACCCTTGCAACCTCATTAGACAAGCAACATTATTATCCACATTTATACATTTGAAGAAACGCAAACAAAAGTTCATACAACCAGTAACAGAGCCAAGAGCCATCCCAAGTACTTGGTGGCCAAGTTTTCTATCTTAAATTCTGGCTATACTTCTTGAATTTTATTCAGTATTCTTTGAAAGATTGTTTATGTGAGAGAGCTACAGTTTGTGTCTTTTCGCAGCCCTAACTATTTTAGGAGTTTTGTCCAAGGCTAATTATGGAGAGACCAGAAGGACCATTTGGCTTAAGTCTTCCCTTTAGGAAGGGCCTAAAATGTCACATGGTTACATTTGAAATCACTATATTTTGTGTTTGGTAGAACTGAATGTGTTAAATGTAAAATATCGAAATTTTTGTGACTCTATTTTTGCACTTTTTAAAAAATTATCAGGAAGCATTTAATAATTGGAAGTGGCCCAGGCAGTTTCCTGTTCTCTCGGGTACTCTGCTTTGCATACATACTGATGGATAACTAAGAAAAATTGTGCATTCTACGAAGCTCAAAATGAATTCAACAGAATATTTTATTGAGTTTCTAAAGAGTATAGAAACTTAAGGAACATTCCATGGCACCACCAGGTAGGCCTCTGATGAAGCTACAGTAGGCAGAGGTACAGTAGGGAGGGGAGAAACTGAATATGCTCATCTACTTGTCCTGAATTAAATTTCAAAACTCTTTTATGTTTGTCTCATTATGAAAAACAAATTTTATAGGTCATTCTGCTCTGTATCCCATAAGAAATTGTTAGGCCAAAAATAATGAGAAGTTGCATTATTGACAAAGGAAATACTGGCTAGAGCACCGGGACTATCTCTGTCTTACTAAGAAGAGAATCAAGGGATCTGTAACTTTCATTTGGCTCTACGGAAAAGAAAGGATAGATCCAAGGCTAATGAAATGTCAAAAATGTAACATCTCTAAGGGTCTCATTCATCCCTTCAGAGTGCACTAGAGGGTCAGCACCAAGCTGAAACTTAAATCCCTATACAAACTGAGAGCTTTGGACTGTGAAGAACATTCGGGGATTTTTCTTTATTTTTCCATCAGTCATTTTTTCCTGCTTTCCCAAACTAAAACTTTTTTTTTTTCTTTAAGGACTAATTGTACCTATGAGATTTGGGGTTATGTGAATTGAGTATATAGAGTGCTTTCATTTTATTTATATGTGTAAATGTGACTTTTGTTAGATGGCTAATGTTGTTTTGAGTGGCATGAATGAAATTGTTTGTGTTTGTGTTTATTTTTGCTTGTCATAACTTATTAACTTTAATAATCCAAATCCTTCTTTTATATACAGAACTACCTTTAACTTGAACTCAGTTTATTATTTCATTGGTTTTCTAAAGAAATCTAATCAGGGAGAATAACCAATCGAGAAAAACCATCTCTTGAAAAGCTATCTTGTATAGCATAATAACAGCAATGAAGGAATGAGAACTAATGGTCAGGACTTGAGTTCTAGAAATTTTTTCCTAATATCTGGATAAAATTGTGCTGCCCCTTAAAGTATTTTGAGCGTCAATTCCCTCAGCTACTAAACCAAAGTAAGAATTTCTAGTAAAAGTATTATTATAATATAAATAAAGCAATAGTATTTGTGAAAACACAGAAGCACACAAGTTTAGCACAAAGATCAGGTTTTAAAAATATATTGTTTATAATATGATAAATATATTAACAAAAATATACAGAATGTTATGGTAAAATGAATGACATTGTTATTATAAAACTTATCCCAGTTTGACATTTTTATGGCAATCATATTATGGTTTTAATTTTTTTTATTATTTTATTTTAAAGATGTGGGGTACAATTCAGGGTTAAGTATACAGATGTTCATTATGCAAGTACCCTTGTTGATGAGGTGTGCCACCCTCTTCTGGCAGAAACCCACTACCGCCAATCCTGCCCACCCCCACCCTGGCAATTTCCCACTACTGACAATCATTTTCATATAGTATTATGATAATTGTTCAAGGTCCACTCATGAGTGAGAACATGTGATACTCAGTTCTTTGTTTAGAGGACTGGATTTTTAAAATGTGGTACATATTAAGGTTTTAAAATGCTCTCACTAAATAACTTCAATGTACGTAACAGTAACACTGAAGTAGAGATTTTCAGTGTGTTTTATAAAGTTTTTTAATTTGTCTATATTAATCAGAGGAAAACATTGAAGTACAAATAAAGGTCTAAAATTTGCCTGACATTATTTAATTTTAAATACTAGAAATTTCAAATTAGAAGTAAAAACTATTTCCTTGAGTATTGCATTCACAGTATGTAGCATACAATTAAAATTTAATTTAATCACTGTCCAAGGCAACTTCATATTGGGTATTAACATCTGGCTAAAAAACACCTATTTTATACTGCATTCACTTATTATTAATTTTTTATGACAGAAAAAATATTTACTGAATTTTTTTGCATTCATTGTATTCACATTTTCTCAGTTTTAGCACAATGTTCCACATTAATTATTGTATCTACTGTAATAGAAGTAGAGCACATCTCAAATTGTTGGCAAACTCTGTGCAAAATGGCAACAGTATTTTTCTTTAGAAAAATAAAATTGCTTTTGACAGGTACACAGTCTGATATTTAAATATGTTAAAGTTTCTGAAGGAAAAAAAAGATGACCTCAAATAAAATAAAAATGAGGGAAAGAGACCATAATAGCACAATTAAAATTATTAAGGCAGGTTAGAATTTTGAAATTAGTCAAAATGTAAGATAAGGCCCTGAAGGCCACAACCTCTGTATTTCCCTATCTCACTAAATAACCAAATAGCTATTTAAGAATTTCTTCTAGTCCATTCACGTTTTGATGTATCACAGAAACAAAGAAGTGAGTACCACATGTTCTCACTCATAAACAGACACTGAACATTTATAATAATACTATAAGCAAGAGATTGGCAGTACTGGGATACTGTGGGGGCGGGGGGTGAGCACAACATCAATAAGGGTACCTGATCTCAAGCCAGGGGAAACGGGGCCCAAAGGGAAGCCCAAACTTTACCTGTACAATGACCACTTGTATACCTAATCCTGAATTGTACCCCAGATCTTTAAAATAAAATGAAAATTTATTTATGGTTGCATAATATTCTATCAAGTATATGTACCACATTTTTTTTTCAAGTCCAGTTTTGCTGAGCAGCCCAGTGGGTACCATGTTTTTGCTATTGTAATTAGTGCTGCAATAAATACGTGTGTGCAGGTATCCTTTCTGTAAAGTGATTTAAGTTTCTCTGAGTATATTCCCAGAAGGGGGATTGCTGAGTCATATGAAAGGTCTATAATTCTTTGATTTTCTTTTGACATATTGAAATGTTATTAACGCAATATTTTAAAAATCATGATGCATTTTTTGTATCTATTTTGGCTTTTACACTGTTAAATATGATTTGCTATGTTCAAGACCTCATGCTCTCTCCAAAATAATGCTTTTGAATGTTCCAATTAAAAGGAAATATAATATTATAAACCTAATTTTTCCAAAAGTTATAAATTAGATACAAAACTATGAAAACATATCTTCTTTTCTTTTTTTATTTTTTATCTTTTTTTGAGTTGGAGTCTCACTCTTTCACCCAGACTGGAGTGCAGTGGCCGCTCCCGGCCACCGCAGCCTCGACCTACTGGGCTCCGGCGATCCTTCCGCCTCAGCCTTCCAAGTAGCTGGAACCACAGGCGCGCGCTACCACGCCCGGCTAATTTTTTGATTTATTGTAGAGATGAGGTCACACCAAGTTGCTCAGGTGGGTCTCGAACCCACGGGCTCAGGCAATCCACTAACCTCAGCCTCCCAAAGTACGGGATTAAAAGGTTACACCGAGCCCGGCTTAAAACATATCTTATTTTCACGTGAACAAAATTGATCTTGAAAATATATGCTACCTTCAGAGTTTCCAAAAAAAATTACTAAGGAATATTAGTATGAAAAGATTAATTTTTTAATGTTCAAATGTGTTTGAATGCATTATCTGTCACTACATTAGGAATTTAATATAGAGTTTTATTTTTTCTCACAGACTATGGATCATATTTAACTTTGAGTCAGTTACATGTAGCAATGACCATGAAGTCAAGCAATAATTGGGGAAATTTCTCCAGCAGCTCATAAAATTATATCTGTGTATTACTTGCAAGCACTGAGGGGTGGCAGGTTAAGCAGGTTAAGATCTTTCCAGAGTGGAATTGGAGGTTGTTTAAATTGCAATTATAATTTATAGTGCAACTGTTAAAGCCTACCAAACCAAATTTTCAGTATGACCTTTTCATTTATCTAAGGAATTTTGCCAAATGTTTAAAGTATAGATATCTCAATTGGGTCTTTTTATAAAAATACACCTTCGAATGAATTATCTCATATTTAGTTTTCACCCACAATATTGAATGTCTGTCAGTGACCTATAGTATCAGTGGAGCTAACTCTGTTTTATATAGGTAATGCTTTCAGACATGAAACTGTCATTTAGATGAGGTAAAATAATTACTAAATCTCCATGAAGGAAGGGGACATCTGAAGAATTTTTGTTTAATGTCTATTAAAGTAACCTTATTAATATTACAAATTCCATATCTGAAATCGGCATGTCATATTGGAAAAAGCACTGAAATAGCAACATCACTGCACTTATTTAACCCATGGAATATCAAGTGACATGTGAACAGAATACATCTCTCTTTAATATTTAACTATTCATATCTATATTAGTTATGTTTTCAACCTCCAAGAAATAAACAATATATATTTATTTTATTCAAACAAATAGTTAAAATTATCCTAATAGAATAATACTATTTAAAAATTGATTTAGCTATGGCTTTTCTTGCTTTTAAAATTTGTTAGTTCTGGCCGGGCTCGGTGGCTCAGCCTGTAATCCCGCGCCTTTGGGAGGCTGAGGTGAGTGGATTGCCTGAGCCCGCGGGTTCGAGACCCACCTGGGCAGCAAGACCTCATCTCTACAATAAATCAAAAAATCAGCTGGGCTATGGTAGCGCCTGCCTGTGATTCCGGCTACTTGGAAGGCTGAGGCAGAAGGATCGCCGGAGCCTAGCAGGTCGAGGCTGCGGTGGCCGGGAGCGGCCACTGCACTCCAGTCTGGGCGACAGAGTCTCCAACTCAAAAAAAAAAAAAAAAAAAAAAAAAATTGTTAGTTCTGAATTAATTATACCAAGCATATTGAACAGGGTTTAAAATGTGATTGATTTAATTAGCCACACCTCTTTTCCAGATCATGAAAAGTTGATAAATACCCAAAGGGCTCAAACTTACTACCTTCTTGTCAGTAAAATGACCTCTGTCTCATATGCATTCAATCAGAATTCTAATCTCTCACTAACCACATTGTCAGAATATTTGAATGATAAAACTATAAGTATACATTTTTAAAGAAAAGACTAACAGAGCCATCTCCAGACTACACTTTCAAACCTTCATAGAACATGACATATAATTGAGAATGTTGAGCAGGCGTATTTTGCAGTGGTTGAAAATAAAAGCCCAGGGAGCCTCAGTTGGAATCCAGGCCAACATAGGAGCTATGAGATCTTGGAAAATCACGTAATCTTTCCAAGCTTAAGTTTCCCTAACTGAAAAGTGGGAAAAATAACTGCACTTGCCTGCCATAGTTTTTGGCGGAATAATAGCAAATAATGAAGAACAAGCTCTCAGCACAAAGCTTTGCAAATTGCAAGCACTCCATACATGATAGCTATTATCATAAGTAAAATACAAGTTGATGTAATCAGCCAATATTCTTAACAAACAAAAGCTCAAACACACACACTCGTTTGACTGCCAAAAGAAATATATGTGTCCAGTACTGATGCAGATAGTCTCAGTAACCCAAAACATATTTAGGGTATTCTAATTTCTGTAGCCTCAGACTTAAGTGTCTGAAGGTCTGGAAGTATCTGGTTTCAGAAGAAAGTGAGAGACACACATTAACGATAAAGGTGAAGTAGAAGGAAACAGAGATTAATGGATGCAAATCCTCCTAAGCCCTAGACAGTACCCTCAAATGTTGTTTACCTTAGTCCATTAATGTTCAAATCTAGGGTTAAATTAAATTATTATGATCCCCTCACACAAATCGGAAAACTAGTATGTAGACAGGCCTATTATACTACATGTAGTGAATAATCTGTTAATAGAGTAAATAGGACCTGACCCTAGATTTGTCTGCTCTTGACTCGACCCATATTCTTTACAGCTAAATTATATGACCTCTTGTAAACAGAATTCCAAACATGTATTTGGACAGACTATGATTGCAGACATAAGAATAAAGATCATTAGATAGAGAAGGGAGGCTTGTCTAAGTAACTGAGGAATGAAGGTGGGAAACACCGCTTCAGTGGTTCACTATCTAAACTAATGAGGCTGTGGTCGTTAGCAGCTTGTTGGGGCTTTGCATAACATGAACTTAATTTGCACTCCCAGTTCTAACAATTCCTTTTGATGTAACATTGTTTTAGAACTTTCACCTCCCTAAATCTTGGTCAGTTTATCTTTAAAATGAAAATAGTTAGGTAGCTTTGAAGACCAAATAAAATTTTACCTTTAAAGCATTTAACACAGATTCTAGTCAAGAGTGATATGGTTATATTGTTGTTGTCATTGCTACATTGTTTAAATAGCAAAGGTGGTTCATGACCTGAAAGATAAATTACACATAGGTAAAGATGAAGAGCAAAAGCAATCTGTCTGTAAGCATAGATGTAATAGAAATATGCGTGGTAAGATGTAGACATGATCAGTTGCAATTCAGCCAGGCATGCCAGATATCATAAAGCTAGTGAAATCCATTTACATAAACACATTAAAATACAACTTATTACAAAATAAATATCTAAGGAAATTTTGACTGCAGTAATAAGTCCAAAGTATTTGGCTATCTGGTCAAAATAATGCCACTGTCATCTTCACAGTGAAGTGAAAAATTCATTACTATGCTCCCATTTCCTTAATGTTCTGATGTCACAGATTTGTGCAGTGATGAGTTAGTCACCTTGAAATACTGGTTTTAAGGACAATAATTACAGAAGTTATTTCTGCAAACAGATGCCTCTAATGCTCAAATTTATACTTTATACATAGTAATACACTCTGAACAAATGCCAGTTGCATTAACTGTGCATCAAAACCACTAACAGGTAGAAAAAATGTAAACAACACCATCTCCTCATCTGATAGTGGTCACTCTATATAAAGACTAATTTGGAGAGAAATGCATGGAGTAAGAGAATCAGAGACACTATGGGTGAAAGACATCACTGACACTTTTCCCCTGAAGGAGGCATGCCTCCACAGACTCCCTTGTTCTTTGAATGCCTTGAATTCTGAACAAAACCTTCAGAAACACTTCATTCAGTGACATGGGAAGCCAGAAGACTTCTTGGAAAGCTTTGTGTTACTGGAAAGAAAGTGATTGGTCTTCAGAAATAAGTAAAGCCTTAGATATAAAATTAGCAACCAAAAAGTCCCAAGTCCTGCTGCAGTCATATAGAGTAAGATTTCAATTCCAACTTGCCACTTACAAGCTCCATGTTCCTGTACAAATTAATCATTCTCTTTAAACTTCAATTTTTACATTTATAAATTTTAGTAATAACAATGTGGAATTAACTGTTTCAGAATTAATTTAGATGATAATATAGTTGATAATTCAGTCTGAATGTCCTTCACGTGTTTCCAGATTTAATTCCCTTAGTTTAAAAACAGATTCACTCTATATTAGATTACAACAACTCTAGGTTGTATTAATTGTTAATTTAAATTATGCATGTTTAATAGAAAGCACCCAATTTATATTAGCTATTTCAAAAGCTATAAGATGAGAACATTGTACTTCTGCTAATTTAGTACATGTAAGCTTACAAAAAAATAATTATGTAATAAAAGTTGTTTTGATACCAAATAGTTAATAATTTTATTATTCAATTTGCTATATTTTGGTAAGTACAAAGAAAATAAAATATTGCATATCTGACTTTCAAAAAGCTCAGACTACATTAACTTATACAAATGGAAAAATGTACAGTGCATCTTGAAACACCAGTAGGATTTTAGTGCAATACATGGGACAAAAAACACCAAAATTATTATACACTGGGGCACTCTACAGATATTCCTTTCAGTTTTAGTCAAGACATTGTTTGGCAATGCAGTACAGATGAAGATTTATTATAGATATCTATTTTGTTTTCTGATATGGCCTTTATTGAAATTTTTTCTAGGATTTTTCTCTTTATGATAATTCTCCTTCCTCACAGGAAAGCTACGAAGAAATTGCTGACTATTTGTCATGTATAATGCTTATGTGATTTCACTCTACTGTCTATGAAAAATTTTGCATGTAACCTAAAATTTATGCCTGAATTTCTACAACAGAGAGAAGACTTGCCAGTGAAATAGAAATGAAAATATAGTGTTTACAATTACTAATTCCCGGGGAAAAAAATAAAAATTCAAGCCCAAAACACAGACGTCTTTTATAGCTACAAACAAATGGAGAGGAAAAGAGAGAAAATACATCCATTCCCCAAACCGAAGACAAGGATAAGGAACCATTATGACTTTGGGCACTCATCTGCAGTGCTTCTCTCTCAAAGCACCATCGCACATCGTCAGTTCATGTTCTGCAGCAGTAACGGTGCCGTTTCCAATATAATGGTGCAAGAAAATGAACATATAAAAAGCAGCAGGAAATTGTTCTGCCAAAATAGAACTTCCGTTAGGAAAAAGACTTAATAGGCATCTCACTGTGCATAAAAATAAGTTATTTAGACATAGGTAAATCGACATGTCAGCCATTTCAGCTCTTTGTACCTTGGGCATGGATATAATCTCACATAGGAATCTCACATAGGAATTGAGTTCTTAGAGCTTCCTGGAAAATCATATGTTGGGACATATGATTAAACCAAATCTTTGTGCTGAATTATACAGTGAACCAAAGTACTTAGAAAAGTGTTCACACATTTAGACAAACATGTGGTCTCATTATATGCAGAAGAACTACTAGACATGTCTCCCTTGTATTATAATATGAAATACTTTAAAAGGAGGAACTTGGAAAAAATTATAGTCACCTTTTTTTTCTTATTTGTTCAACTCAATATGAGTTGAGTTTGCCTCTCACTTACCTTTAGTACAAAGTGAGCAAGAAGAGGATCTAGGATTTTTAAAATCAACTTTATTGAGATACACTAAATTTCAGTTACTCAATATTCACTGTTACTCAATAGTACACACTTGGTTTGTTCCAGGTTTTAAGGCATCATGATTAAAACAGCTGTGTATATTTATGTACACACTGTTATACTGACATATTTATCTTTGATAAATGTCCAGGAGTCAAACGGTTGTGTAATAAGGTAAATATGCATTTAACATTTAGATTACTGCTAGATAGCATGCCTAAGTTATTATTATTGTATTTGCCCACAACAGGGTATGAGATTTCCAGTTGCTCCAAGTCCTCATAATCACTTTGTGTTGACTGTTAGCCTTTCCACCTTCTCATGTTCTCATGTACATGCAACCATTTCTCTTTGTGCTTTTAATCTGCTTTTAATCTGGTAACTAATGAGTTTGAGTATTTTTGCATATGCTTATTGACCATTATATTCTTTTGTGAAGTATATGTTAAATAACTTGCCCATTTTCAAATTTGTTTACTTTCTTCTTACTATTGAGTTGTAAGAAGACTTTATATATTCTGGATGCAAGGCCTTTGTCAGATTTATTTTTTTATTTTTATTTTTTTGAGTTGGAGTCTCACTCTGTCACCCAGACTGGAGTGCAGTGGTTGCTCCTGGCCACCGCAGCCTCGACCTGCAGTGTTCCGGCGATCCTTCCGCCTCAGCCTTCCAAGTATGTCAGATTTATTTTTTTGAATATTTTCTTCTTCTCTGCATCTTGCCTGTTGATTTCCATCACAGTCATTCAAAGAGCAAATAGTTTTAATTTGAATAAAGTTCAATTTCTCAAACTATGGGGCAATTTTTGATCTGTTGAAAATCATGTTTATTTTAAAGCTGTCTAAATCAGTATATAGATATTCTGGTTTCTCATTCAAATGCAAGCTTATCCTGTTCAGGTTTTGATAATGTCTTTTACCACCTGGTTATTCATATTTTAGCTCACAGGGCAAAGGGAACACAAATTCCTGTTAGTGACTAACACTCAATAACACATGAATTCACAAGCCTCCCACGAAAACATTAAGGAAAGTGAAAATAAAATGGCCTGTTCCATTTTTTTAGGCTTTTCATCCATTTTATTTGGCCTGGAATTTTTTTAATTGGTGCAAGTAATTGGAAACAAGGCCATTTAAAAGCAGAACAGAACGATGGTGTTGCAGCCATGCCGAGTATTATAATTTGAAATAGGTATAACTAAATCATTGCAAATAAAGGAACACGAATGAATAAATAGCACAAAATAGTAATGATGATGATGATGATGATGATCAAGAATGTACAACAAATGCCCATGAATATGGGGTGGAAGTATTTTGCATGATTTCACATAAAGTACCTCAATCTGTGTATACTTATGTACACGTTGTTATACATGGTCAATTAGATTATGAATCATACAGTTATAAAACATAAGAAGATAGAAGCAAGTCTAAGTGGACTAACAAACTAATCATTAAAAACGAAAAGTTAGTCGGGCTCGGTGGCTCAGCCTGTAATCCCGCGCCTTTGGGAGGCTGAGGTGAGTGGATTGCCTGAGCCTGCGGGTTCGAGACCCGCCTGGGCAGTGAGATCTCATCTCTACAATAAATCAAAAAATCAGCCGGGCCTGGTAGTGCATGCCTGTAATTCCAACCACTCGGAAGGCTGAGGCGGAAGGATCGCCGGAGCCCAGCAGGTTGAGGCTGCGGTGGCCGGGAGCGGCCACTGCACTCCAGTCTGGGTGACAGAGTGAGACTCCAACTCAAAAAAAAAGGAAAAATTATCATATTAGTGAAGGACTAGCAAATAGATTATATTCTTTCTTGGTGCAATTAAAAGATACACACAAAAAAGGCAGCTTTGAATATGAACTTTTATATTTGCAGAATAAAAAACAAAATTTAAATTGGAAAAATGATTGTCATCAACTCTGTTAATCTCAAATATGAGAAAGAAAATACTATAATGAATAAAGAACTAATGATTATAACCTGACAAGACATACAACAAATATATATATATGAGGGAAGACACAAAAACCCTGGAATTTATTTATTTAAAAAAATGCAAATTTACTCTTATATGTTTAAACTTGTCATCTTCAAAGTACTCTCCGCTTGATGCATTACACCCATGAAGACGCTTTTCCACTGCTCAAAACAGTTTTTGAAGTTGTTGATTTTGATGCTTTTTAGTGCTTCCACCGTTTTTGTTTATTTTTTGTTTTTGTTTTTGTATAACCTCTGCCACATCATCAAAGTTTTCCCTTTGAGGACTTTTTTCATCCTGGGAAACAAACAAATCAAAAAGTCATGTGGGGCAAGATCATGTGAATAGGGAGGGTGGAGCACCGGGTTCATGCCTTTTTGGTCAAAAACTGCTAAACATTCAGCGTGGTGTTGGCAGGTGCACTCATGAATTGCACAGCAAGAAATGGGCAATTGTGTGGAACTAATCCTGAATTGTACCCCACATCCGTTAAAAAATAAGAATCTCAAAAATCTCACACACAAAAACAAAAAATAGTGAAGCCGAATGCAGTCTCACAACAATGCTAGCTGGTAAACTGATGCCAGTGGCTTTCTAGAACACTTACCTAGCTGGGACAAGCATGTACTGCAAGAAGCCCACCCTCCAAAAGATAATTCTGTTTTTATAGGTCTCCCTTCATAAAATTTAACATACAGTAATAATCAAGAATATTACAATAAAGCAGACTTATAATATTGGTTAAGTATCCCTAATTCAAAAATCCCAAATCCAAAATGTTCCAACAGCTGAAACTTTTCAAGAGCTAATATATCATCATGAGTGGGAAATTCAACATATGACCTCATGTGATGGGCCACAGTCAAAAGACAGTAAAAACATTATTTCATGCACAAAACTATTAAAACTATTGCGTAAAATTGCCATCAGCCTCTCTATATAAGGTTTATATGAAACATAAATGAATTTTATGTTTAGACTTGGGTTACATCCCCAAGATATTATGTATATTTAAATATTCCCAAATCAAAAAAATCTAAAATTCAAAACACTTCTGGTTTCAAGCATTCAGATAAGTGATACTCAACCTGTGTAACTCTTATATTTAAAAATTTATTTAAAATTATTTAATATACAGTGTGGGTGAGAATGTGATGAAGCCAGAACATTTAATTACAGGATACAGTCCTGTAGTTATTTCGGGAAATATTCTGGCAATATGTATGAAGAAAATTGTATTTCATTATTTGATACTATAGTCGATTTCAAGTAAATAATTTAAATCAAGAAAAAAGGAACTAAAGTTTTCATGGATTCACATCTAAACTAATAAAACAATACTTAATAATAAATCTAAATACACAATAAAACATTGTCTGATTCCAGTAATGTTATGACCATTTAACTTATGACACAGAAGTTCATTAGATTAATGTGATGTGAGACTTTCAGATTATATCTGTCACTAGTATTGTAAAAACATTACTTCTTATAAAGTGATTGCACTTAAAACACTTAACCCTAAAACAACAATATAAAATAGTCAAAAACACATAATATGATGGGTCCTAAAAGTACATGGGTGGTAATCAAACTGCAGTTTTTAAGCTGCATTACCTTAGGCATGTTATTCATCCTTTCTCTGAGTCGGTCTTCTGATGTGTAAAAATGAGAAAAATAATCAGACCTACTCCTATGGAGTTTTTATTTTTGATGATATAAACATTAAGGTATTATTTTTAAGGAAAACTGCTATTATTTCATTGTTCATACAATAAAACTGGCCATTGTTAAAAAGATATATTGCCTAATACAATATATGTAGCAGGTGTTTGCATTAGAATATGAATACAAAAGTTCAGATGAAACAACTGTCACAAATGTGATATGCTACTTTTAATCTGTACATGGTTGTATATTTTGCTACCTTGGCAGAAGAATTTAATCTTCTGAAAAAAACTGAGTCATACACATGTTTTTATATCCCCCAAGTCCTAGCAGTGTGCAGTTATTGTTGTAGAAGTAACTATTCATTAAATGAATGATGTTCTTTAAATGAGGAATTCCCTTGGCACCGATTCTAATATTGAGATCATTTGCAATGCTCCAGAGTGGACTTCCTCAACTTACTTCACTTTAGCATAAAAATCTCTGTATCCATTCGCCTTTCTTCATTATTTCTTGTAAAGACATATCTGCCACCATTTTCTTGGTGATTTATCTCAAATGCCTCAAAAAATTAGATAGTTACCATTCCTCCAGTCTGATAGTCTGCTCCAATATAAAAAGAATGAAGATGCATTTTAATACACAAAATGTCAATATATTTGGGAAAAAAACTGGAATTGAATAAACAAAATTCAACTGATTATTATTTGAGCATATCAAGATAATATGCCAACTTTGAATATTTTTTTTTTCTTTCATGGTGTGCTATCTTAACAGAAAAAAAAAAGTAAAGAAGCACAGGAGGAAGAAAAATGTGCCTTCTAACTATCTTTGTAGCTAGCATTATAAAGCATACCTTTTTTGGCATAATGCAAACTATAGAGTATGATATATTATTTTTTTTAACTAACTTTTATTTCTTTTTTATTTTAGAGATGTGGGGTACAAGTTAGGACTGGGTACATAAGTTGTCTATGTAGAGGTGAAGTTTGAGCCTCCCATTGGACTTTACTTCACCAGGGTTGGGATCACACACCCTTATCTGATGTTGTGTGCCTCCAATATGATATACTTTTTATTTTAATCTTATGCTGGTATGGGTCCTATCAGTTTTTCCACTTTACATTTTTTGGTCTCATTTTTAAAAGTAGAACTATATTGCTGCATAAAAATAAAATTCGTAGAATGTTTTAAACATCCGGTTCTTTTTTATCACTGTTATGAAAGCACTACAATGTAATATAGAAACAATCGACCTTCCATACAACCCAGCAATCCGCTTTTTAAGAATATACCTGCAGGAACTCAGATCATTCTACAAAAAAGAAACCTGTGTAAGCACGTTTATTGCAGCACTTTCTCCAATAGTAAAAACATGGAAATGACAGTACTGCTCTAAAAGTGAATTTAATTTTTTTTTAATTGTGGTACATATACATGATAGAATATTACACAGCCGTAAAGGACAGAATTATGGACCTTGCAACAACTTGGATGAATTTAGAGTCTATCATACTCAGTGATCTATCACAGAAATAAAGAACTGAGTACATGCTCTCACTCATAAGTGGACCCTGAACATTTATCATAATACTATAAGAAAGGGATTGGCAGTAGTGGGACACTGCCAAGGGAGGAGGGAGCACAAAACTTCAATAAAGGTATCTGATCTAAAACCAGGTGAAGTAGGGACCAAAAAGAGGTCTCTGTTTCACCTGAATGATGACCACTTACATACTTAATCCTGAATTGTACCCTACATTTTTAAAATAAAAAAATTTAAAAAGAAATAATAACTGTAGAATAATTTCAAATGATTCACTTTTCTTTATTGTTCCAAAAGCCATTTCTCAGTAGTTAAAAAAAAAAGCTATGTCTACTTCAAGTAGGCATAGAATTTATATTTATATCAACCATAAAATTTATATTGAAATGATAATTTTAATGACTCATTTAATTGTTAAGAATAACAAACCTTGCAAATTCACTTATCTGTATTTGGTTCATTATATGTAAGAAGATGTAACCATTAATGTAAGTCATTGTCTAAAAAAAAAACTACCCTGAAGAGAAAGAAGACTAGGTGCACTTTGGGAAACAGAGGTGAGAGGATTGACTGAGATCAGGAATTCAAGACCAGATTGAGCAAATTAGTGAGACCCGTCATTTCTAAAATAATTAAAAAAATTAGCCTGGCATGGTAGTGCACTTCTGTAGTTCCAGTTACTTGGAAGGCTGAAGTTGATACCTGAGTTCAGCAGGTCAAAGCTGTGGTGGCTTTGATCCTGCCACTGCATTCCAGCCTGGGCAGCAGAGTAAGACTCCAACTCAAAAAAAAAAAAAAGTAAAGAAAAAGAAATAAAAGAAAAAAGTAAAGAAAGAAAAAGAAAGAACAAAAGAAAGAAAGGAACAATGAAGCAAAAAAAAAGAGAAATATTATTTTTAGTATGATGTCTACATAAGTAACAAAAAGGAATAATTCTCAAAGTGAGAAAATAATTATATTAACCCTAATGTTATTCAATTATAATACATGCTTTGCTATATATATATTTTTTAGTACCTATGTGATATTAAGTAAACAATGTCTGGGAAAATTGTCCTTCATGCAAATGTAAGAAATGTGATGAAGAAACAATTAGAAATGTTCCACTCTACCTTCATTTCAAAACACTTGCAGATACACAGTTACAGGTTGTTTTCTAAGGTTAAAAGTAATAACTGTATTGAACAGTTTAATATTGAGCAATACCTAAAACATATTATTAAATTGATTTTTTGTTCTTATTTATTCTAACTTCTGTAACTGTTTAACATTCTCTTTGGAAAATTTATTATACATGCATAAGGTATTGATTTGAAAGATCTGTATTTTTATGCATGTGTTTGTAATTATTAAAATCCTTTGGTGAGCATTCAAACGGGACACAAACATCTTCATGCTCTTTGCCCATTAAGAAAGGTGTACCCACACATCCCTTCTCCAGACCACCTTGTCACCAATTTCCAGTGATGTTCCTTCCAAGTCTGTGACTATCCAGCCAAATCACAATTCATGAATCACTCTAAACTCATATCTCTTGTCATTCCTCCTTTCAAGGAACATGAACAACCAGGTACACTGCTTAAAGTTCTTCCAACTTAGAGATTTCCTTTCACCATTGCTTTCTGACATGTCTCAGAAAGGGACTGTGACACCAAACCTGTCCATGTTAAGGTGGTGCCCACACATAGTCTATAGCCATCAGTAAACCAGGCCTGCATTTCATCTTCCTTAGTCAGTTTGTTTTGGAAACTCCTGTGAAGCCATAGGTATCATCTAAAATGTATAAGTGAAATGTATAAGGGAATGTAGCAGGAATAGAAACCATGGGCATTAGGGCTATTTCCTCATGTAATTTATTTGGGCCTTCAAGGACTGATTGAGTTCAATTTTATATATAACACTAGCATTTGATAATGTATAGCTGATGTGCACATCTAACTTTATATCTCAGTACATCAGACACCATTCAGCTCATTCTGTGAAGTTCAGCTGGTGTGGTAACTTGGTGGCACGTGGGTAAGCCTTCAGTGTCTATTAAGGCTCAGTAGCAGGCCAAGAGCTGTTTCTCAAAAGGAAAATAGGTATCTACAGAGAATGGCAGGTTTTTGCTTCAAGTTCCCAGGGGTCTGAGCTGTGAATTACCTATGGGGGCTTCCAGAGGCAGCAAACACTGCATCACTTTTAGTCATTGAAATATCAAACACACTTTTAGCCATTGAAATGTCAAACACTCTTGGATCTGCTGGATCAAGAGGCATGAGTGACAGAGCAGTGTGCACAGCATCCTGGACCTTTGCAGAGCCTTCTTTTATTCTGGGCCCTGGTAAAAACTAACAGCATTTTAGTCACTCGGTGAATGAACCAGAGTAGCATACCCAAATGAGAAATATATTGTCTCTAAATCCAAAGAGACCTATGAGGCTTTCCTTTCAGTGTAAAACAAGCCAAATGCAACAATTTATCTTTCACTTTAGAAGAAATCTTTTTTTTATTTTTTTTTTATTATTATTTTTTGAGTTGGAGTCTCACTCTGTCGCCCAGACTGGAGTGCAGTGGCCGCTCCTGGCCACCCGCAGCCTCGACCTGCTGGGCTCCGGCGATCCTTCCTCTTAAGCTTTCTGAGTAGCCAGAATTACAGGCGTGCGCTACCACGCCCGGCTAATTTTTTGATTTATTGTAGAGATGAGGTCTCGCCTGCCCAGGCGGGTCTCGAACCCGTGGGCTCAGGCAATCCACTCATTTCAGCCTCCCAAAGGCACGGGATTACAGGCTGAGCCACCGAACCCAGATAAATATCTTTTTTTTTAATCAATATTTTTTATTATGATATTGTGGAGTACAGTTAAGGGTTAGGTATACAAATATGCTTCGTTCAGGCACCCTTGTTGATAACAGGTGTCTCCCCATCCCCAGACAGATATTTATTACCATTAATCCCATCTCCCTTCCCCTCCCCCCCCATAGATTCCCACCACTGTCAGTCCTTTTCTTATAGTATTACATTGGATGTTCAAGGTCCACTATAGAGTGAGAACATGTGATACTCAGATCTTTGTTTCTGTGAGACATCACTCAGTATTATAGACTCTAGTTCCATCCATGTTGCTTCAAAATTCATGATTTTGTTCTTTTTTATGGTTGCATAGTATTCCGTCATGTATACGTACCACATTTTTTTAATCCAGTCCTCTTTTGATGGACAGCATGGTTTCTTCCAGGTTCTTGCTATTGTGAACAACGCTGCGATAAACATACGTGTGCAGGTATCTTTTTTATAGAGTGATTTGAGTTCTTCAGGGTATATTCCCAGTAGGGGGATTGTGGTATCATATGGGAGATCAATATTTAGAGCTTTTAGGAATAGCCATACTATTTTCCACAGAGGGTATACTAGTTTGCAATCCCACCAACAGTGTAGAAATGTTCCCTTTTTGCCACACCATCTCCAGCAACTGTTATTTTTTGAGTTATTGATAATGGCCATTCTGACTAGAGTTAGGTGGTATCTCATTGTGGTTTTGATTTGCATCTCCCTGTTGATTAGTGAGGTTGAACGTTTTTTCATGTGTCTGTTGGCTGCTCAGATGTCTTCCTTTGTGAAGTGTCTGTTCATATCTTTTGCCCATTTTATAATGAGGTTGTTTGTTTTTTTTCTTTTTAGCATGTTTGAGTTCCTTGTAGATCCAAGATGTTAAGACTTTGTCAGACCTAGAGTTGGCAAATACTTTTTCCCAGTCTGTGGGCTGTCTCCCTGCTCTCTTGATGGTTTCTTTGGCTTTGCAGAAGCTTGTCAGTTTAATGAGGTCCCATTTGTCTATCCTATCTCTTATGGCCTGTGGGTTTCGGGTTTTGTTCAGGAATTGGATGCCAGTTCCAATTTCCATGAGGGTATGTCCTTCATTTTCTAAGGTTCTTATGGTTTGAGGTTTTACATTTAGGTTTCTGCTCCATTTGGAGTTAACCTTTGTGCATGGGGATAGATAGGGGTCCTGTTTCAATCTTCTGCATGTGGTCAGCCAGTTTTCCCAGCACTATTTACTGAATAGGTTCTCCTCTCCCCAGAGGTAGGTGGTGGAGGCTTTGTCAAAGATGAGTTGGTTGAGAAATTGAGGTATTGCTTCTGGAATCTCAATTCTATTCCATTGATCTATATGCCTGTTCCTGTACCAATACCAAGCTGTTTTAATGATTGTAGCTTTATAGCAAAGTTTGAAGTCTGGTAATGTGATACCACCTGCTTTGTTTTTTGTTTTGTTTTGTTTTTGCTGAGGATTGTTCTGGCTATTCTTGGTTGTTTGTGTTTCCATATGAATTCCTGTGTTGTTTTTTCTAGGTCTGAGAAGAATGTTGCTGGTAATTTGATGGGTATTGCATTAAATCTGTAGATTGCCGTGGGTAAGATGGACATCTTCACAATGTTGATTCTTCCAATCCATGAGCATGGGTTATATTTCCACTTGTCTGTGTCATCTTTGATTTCTTTGAGCAGTGCTTTGTAGTTTTCATTGTAAAGGTCTTTTACGTTTCTGGTTAGGAAGATGCCAAGGTATTTCATTTTTTTGTGGCTATTGTGAATGGAATTGTGCTTTTTATTTGTGTTCCTGTTTGTTTATCATTGGTGTAAAGAAATGTGATTGTCTTTTTCACATTTATTTTATATCCTAAGATGTTGCCAAAGTCCTTTATCAGTGTAAGGAGGTTTTTGACAGATTCTCTTGGGTTTTCAAGGTACACGATCATGTCATCTGCAAAGAGAAATAGCTTGACTTCCTCTTTTCCTATTTGAATACCCCTGATTACCTTCTCTTCTCTGATTGCTCTAGCCAGGTCTTCCAATACTATATTGAACAGGAGGGGTGAGAGTGGGCATCCTTGTCTTGTTCCAGTTTTCAGGGCAAATGGTTTCAGTTTTTGTCCATTTAAGAGTATGATGCCTGTGGGTTTCTCATAGATGGCTTTTAGTATGTTGAGGTATGTTCCCATATGCCTAGATGTTCAAGGGTTTTTATCAAGAAGGGGTGCTGGATTTTATCAAAAGCTTTTTCTGCATCTAATGATATAATCATGTGGTTTTTGTTTTTATACCTGTTGATGTATTTAATTACATTTATGGTTTTATGAATGTTGAACCAGTCTTGCATCCCAGGGATGAAGCCTATTTGGTCATGATGGATGATTTTTGAGATGTTTTGTTGAATCCGGTTCACTAGGATCTTGTTGAGAATTTTAGCATCTATGTTCATCAAAGATATAGGCCTGTTATTCTCTTTCTTTATTGGGTCTTTACCTGGCTTGGGTATCAATGTGATGTTAGCTTCGTAAAATGATTTGGGGAGAGTTCCATCTTTCTCAATTGCCTGGAATACCTTCAGTAGGATTGGTATAAGCTCCTCCTTAAATGTCTTGTAGAATTCTGCTGTAAAGCCATCTGGTCCAAGGCTTTTTTTTTTTTTTTGTAGGTAGTTTTCTTATTACGTAGTCAATTTCCTTGATTGTTATTGGTCTATTTAGGGTCTCAATTTCTCCTTGTTTCAACCTAGGCAGGTTTTGTGATGACAGAAAGTCATCCATTTCTGAAATGTTTTCAAGTTTGTTTCTATACAAGTGTACATAGTAGTCTTTAATGATCTTTTGTATTTCTTCAGGATCAGATTTGACTTGATCTTTTGTGTTTCTGATTGTGTTTATCTGGGCGTTTTCTCTCTTTTTCTTGGTCAGTCTAGCTAGGGGACCATTGATCTTGTTTATCCTTTTGAAGAACCAGCTTTTTGTTTCATTGATTTTTTGTATTATCTTTTTGTCTTCTATGTCCTGGATTTGCACTTTTATTTTGGTGATCTGAATTCTTCTGCTGAAATTAGGGTTTTTGTGGTCTTGCTTTTTCAGGTGGCTTCTTAGACTGTTAATTTGTGATCCTTCCATTTTATTCGTGTGCGTTTGTAGGGGAAAAAATTTCCCTCTTACTACAGCTTTCATGGCGTCCCAGAGATTTTGGTAAGATGTTTCTTCATTTTCATTTGTTTCCAGGTATCTTTTGGTTTTGTTTTGTTTTGTTTTGTTTTGTTTTTTGAGTTGGAGTCTCACTCTGTCGCCCAGACTGGAGTGCAGTGGCCGCTCCCGGCCACCGCAGCCTCGACCTGCTGGGCTCCGGCGATCCTTCTGCCTCAGCCTTCTCAATAGCCAGAATTACAGGCATGCGCTACCAAGCCCAGCTGATTTTTTGATTTATTGTAGAGATGAGGTCTTGCTGCCCCGGCGGGTCTCAAACCCGCGGGCTCAGGCAATCCACTCACCTCAGCCTCCCAAAGGCGCAGGATTACAGGCTGAGCCACCGAGCCTGGCTCCAGATATCTTTTAATCTCTGTTTTGATTTCATCATTGACCTAGGAGTTGTTTAGCATCATGCTGTTTAGTGTCCATGTCTTTGTGGGTTTTGGGGGGGACCTTGTTGGTGTTAATGATTATTTCTATTCCACTGTGGTCCTAGAAGGTGCATGGTAAAATTTCAGTCCTTTTAAATTTGCTTATGCTTGATTTATGGCCAAGTATGTGGTCGATCTTAGAATACGTTCCATGCAGTGATGAGTAGAATGTGTATTCTGTGGTCCTTGAATGGAGGGTTCTATAGGTATCAATTAAGTCTATTTGATCAAGAGTCACATTGAGGTTTCATATCTCGTTGATGATTTTTTGTCCTGATGATCTGTCTAGGATTGTGAGTGGGGTATTAAAGTCCCCAGCTATGATGGTATTGGAGTTAATATCTTTTTAAAATTTACCTAGGAGCTACTTTATGAAATTTGGTGCTCCTATGTTCAGTGGGTAGGATGGATATTTCTTGTTGATGGATTGAACCTTTTATCATTATGTAGTGGTCTTCTGTTTTTTTTAATTTTTGATAGCTTAAAGGGTATTTTGTCTGAGATTAAGATCACAACTCCTCCTTTCTTTTGTGTTCCATTTGCCTGAAAATTTGTTTCCTATCCTCCTACTTTGAGTCTGTGGGTGTCCTTTCTAGTGAGGTGAGTCTCTTGAAGGCAATAGATTGTTGCCTGGTGATATTTTATCCATTTTGCCATTCTATGTCTTTTCAGCGGTGCATTTAGTCCATTCACATTTAAACTAATTATTGAAATGTGAGAGTTGATCCCTATCATAATGTTCTTACAGAGTTGTTGTTCTTCCTGTGTGTTGTCTTTCTTTTGGTTTTAGAGTTGGATCATCTGTGTCTTTAATCTTTTGCCTGTACTCTTGTGAAGAACGTTGTTGTTCTTTTTTCCTTTTCTTCTGTGTTCAATACTTTCTTAAGTGTTTGTTAAAGAGGTGGTCTTGTGGCAGCGTAGGTTCTTAGGGATTGGATATCTGGGAAAGATTTCAATTCTCCCTCACTGATGAAGGTTAGCTTGGCTGGTTGAAATTGTTTCTCAGTTGAAATTGTTTATCTTTTAGAACTTTGAAGATAGAGCTCCAAGCTCTCCTAGCCTGAAGGGTTTTTGTACATAAATCTGCTGCTATTCTAATTGGTCTTCCCTGGTATGTAGTCTGACCTTTTTCTCTTGCAGCCTTTAGGATTTTTTCTTTTATACCTATGTTGTTTAGGCGAATTATTATATGTCTGGGAGTTGGTCTTCTTATTTGTTGTCTTGCAGGGGTTCTCTGAATCTCTTGTGTTTGTATTTTTTCATCGTTGGTGAGATGAGGCAAGTTTTCTTGAATGATTTCGTGAAATGTTTGTTCCAGTGTGCCCTCTGTTTCTCTCTCTGCCTCAAGAAGGCCAATTACTCTTAGGTTCGGTCACTTGAAGTGAACATTCATCTCTTGAAGGTTTTGTTCTGTCTTTTTGAGCTTCTTTTCTATGCTTTTTACAGTTTGGTTTAGTTCTGTATTTTGGTCTTCGAGCTCTGAGATTCTTTCTTCTGCTTGGCTAATTCTGCTTTCCATGCTTATTAGTTTTTTATTTCCATCACAGTATTCTTTACTGCTGTTATTTCTGCCATCAGTTCCTTCCTATTTTCCTCATGTCTCTCCTCAATTTTTTTAATTCTCTCTATTAATGTCTTGATGTCTGGGTTTGTTGTGTGTGACCAGTCATTCTGGGGGCTCTTCATTGTTTGTGTTCCGGAATCTGTTTTCTCAGTATCTGATCTCCCAGGGGTCTGTGTGAGACCTATATTCTTCTTTTGGTTTTTCTTCATTTGTGCAGTTTTTTCCCCTTCCTACTTTTTCCTTCCCTCCATGTCACTGTCTTCTTTAATTCTGTTATTCAGTAGTAGAGGGATTGGTTTTACTTCTGTTTGTTCAATCTCCTTTTCTTTATATATGTCCTCTTACTTTGTTCAATTCTATAGTTGCACTGTTGGTTGGGGGTGGTCCTTTTTGCAGTTTTGAGATTTACTTAAGGAGGGAGCTGGGGGGAGCTGTGATTCAAAATCTACCTGCAGGTCCTGGTATTCGCTGACAGGTGTACGGATAATCTGAAACCCACTTCCCACTGCCTTGGAATCTGTCTGTGCATTGGGGCTGTAGGTTTACTTAAATCGCCAGCTGGTGGTGCTATCTCAGCTGTTCACCCCAGAGAGGGTGGAGCCAGACAGGAGGTGGGCAGAGGCCAGAAATGGGATCCTGCCCCAGGGTACATAGGAGGAGATCCATGGTCGGCAGGGTGTCATGGTGGCAGCAGAGGTGGCAGCGATCCCAGCAGATATAGCAGGGGCTTCAAGGACTGAAGTCGTGGATTGCCTCAGGCACAGGTGGCATTATGCGCTATGGCTGCCACGGAGGCCACGGCGGCGCCAGCAGCATACTCCTAGGTGCCTCAAATTTTACTTATGCAAAAAGTGCCTAATTTTTTGTCAAATTCATTTCTGTTTGACACACAAAATGTCAAACCAATATATCTAGAGTATTTACTTCTCCTGCCATTTCAGAGTCTTTTTCCAGACATTTTTATCATTGTCCACTGAACTCATGACCATGGTAGCAGGGACAGAATAAATGCATTGATCCAGCAATATGGACTTTACTGCACCAAAGACCAACCTGGCTATAGTCACTGTTAAATGCTCAATCTGCCAGCAGTGGCAATCAACACTGCTCAAGTATATCTCAAGTATGGCATCATAGCTGAAGTGATAGACCAGTTCCCTGGTGGTTGGTTGATTACATCGGACTGCTCTCCTCATGGAAGGGGCATCGCTTTGTGCTTACTGGAATAGATAACTACCCTGTGTATCAATGTCTTTCCTGCATGCAGTGCTTAAGCCAGAATCACCATTATGAAAATCCACATAGCATTGTTCTGACCAAGGAAACTACTTCACAGTAAATGATGTGTGGCAATGGGCCAAGTGGTGTTGACATACAGTGGTCATATTTCATTTTTTAAAAGAGCAGAACATATTTGGAGAAGGAGTTGAAGGGGAAGGGCAATTTTCTGCTCACAGGCTAGAAGGTCCACAGTTTATAGCAAAAAAAATTTGGGTAGAAGCAGGGACAGTGGAAAAGTTTAGCTTACTGTGAAAAAAAAAGGATGAGAGAATGTAAATGATCCTAGAGTCTTGCTTATTGATTGGAGACGTAAACAGAAATAAAAGTAAGATGCAGCCAGGCTCGGTGGGCTCAGCCTGTAATCCCGCGCCTTTGAGAGGCTGAGGTGAGTGGATTGCCTGAGCCCATGGGTTCGAGATCTGCCTGGGAAACTTGGTGAGACCTCATCTCTACAATAAATCAAAATGAGCCAGGCATGTTAGCGTGCGCCTGTAGTTTCAGCTACTTGGAAGGCTGAGGCAGAAGGATCGCTGGAGCCCAGCAGGTTGAGACTGCAGTGGCTGGGAGCAGCCACTGCACTCCAGTCTGGGTGAAAGAGTGAGAATTCAATTCAAAAAAAAATTATGCTGGGCTTGGTGGCTCAGCCTGTAATCCCATGCCTTGGGAGGCTGAGGTGAGTGAATTGCCTGAGCTCACGGGTTCAAGACCTGCCTGGGCAACTTGGTGAGACCTCATCTGTACAATCAAAAAATCAAAAAATCCGCCAGGCATTGTAGTATGCACCTCTAGTTCCAGCTACTTGGAAGGCTGAGGCAGACGGATTGTCGGAGCTCAGCAGTTCGAGGCTGCGGTGGCCAAGAGCGGCCACTGCACTCCAGTCTGGGTGACAGAGTGAGACTCCAACTCAAAAAAAAAAAGTAAGATGCATTTACTTTTGATGGTATATTGTATAAGAGAGACCCTTAGATCAAGTAGGCTTTAATTATTTTTCAATGGTTCTCACATTGAACAGTAGTTTTAAATAAAAAGAAATTCAAGATAGAGTTATTTCTCCCAAAACTTATTTAATCATTCAGGTTAAGGCAAAAGTTCTTATATATTTTAATAGTCTCCCATGTGATTCTAATGTAAAACTAGTACTTACATTACAGTGCAACTGAGTTGTTTTCTGGAAATGAGTCCCAACAATAGCAAGTTGGGAATCTATGCTTGTTTTTTTTAATTATTTTTAACTTTTTTTAGATATGGGTACAAGTCAGGGTTGCTGGAGTCCAGCTCCAGGAGAGAGTCAGGGCCTGAATAGGGAGAAGCAGGAACGGTGAAGAAGAATGACAGGAGTCACCTGCCGAGGTAGTGTTCAAGACTCTGCCAATTTTTATTTATTTTTCACAGCTTATATAGGTTTTCCACTCAGCCCTGCACCCACAAATGTATCTTATGCTGCTAACGAAACACCCACGTACATCCTTTTTGCACTCACAATAAGGTTGACCTTTAACAATTTTAACCACAGATGGTGTTTTTCTTAAGTCAAACATTTATAAACATCTTGGTTTTCTTCCTAACTTTCTTATAACTATTTACTATTATAGGCCTATAATATCCTTACCCTATAAAGTTAAACCTTAACCCTAAGTCTTATTTAATTTACTTACTACTATATATTTATTTCTATTAATCTTATTTCTATCCTTCTATCCTTATATTTCTTAACTATCACTTATACTATTATATATCTCTTATCTTACTAGTTTATCTTATCTTACTATCTTGTTATTAAAATTCTAAATTCTATCTTCATTAAACTACTTATTTAATCCTAAATATCTTGATCTATTTTTTATCTCAAACGGTTATTTTCCACCAGCTCTCAGGTGGGGTCTGTTGTATATGAGGAAGTGGTCGACTTGTTTTTCTCGGCCTCCTGCTGTTTACTGAAAAACATCCTTACACACCCTAAGGGGCACCCTTTTTACTGCAATCTCACCTCCATTATGCCTATGTATAATTTTTGCTGTCAAATGCCGTCATCCATTTGTGCATCTATTATCTCAATTAAAGAGGGAATATTCTCAGGCCTATGCACGCAATCCTTCAAAGTTAGAGAAGATCCATCAACAGGATCCATGGGGCTTTGCCTCCGTCATGGCCACATTTCACTGGGGCCTTGCTCCCAGCTGGCGTTTTTCCTGTTTTCAGGTCCCTCTTACCTTACTTTTACTAGTGATTGCGGCTCCCAGCACAGGGTTAGCTACATAAATGATCTGCATACATGTGAAGTTTAGGCTTCCCATTGGTCTTCACTTCACCTGATTTAGGATCAGGTACACTTGGTGATGTTATATGCCTCTCCCTCTCTTCCTCCCCTGCAATCATGTTTATTGCAGCACTATTGAAATTAGCAAAAACATGAAACCAATTGTGTTGCCCATCAAAAGTGAACTGGATTTTTAAAAAAGTAGTACTTATACATGATGGAATATTACACAGCCATAAAGAAGGACAAAATTATGGACTTCACAGCAACTTGAATGGATTTAGAGTCTATTATACTTAGTGATCTATCACAGAAACAAAAAACTGAATACCACACGTTCTCATTCATAAGTGGTATCTATGATATTATGGGTTGCTGGTGGGAGCTGCTGGTGGAGAAGAGTGTAGAATGAAGTCAGTAAGATGAAGTCAAACATGATCCCTGTTTCTTCACTTGAGGGAAGTGTGAGCATTCTGTTAGTCTAAATAAATGGCATAGGGGTTAGGGAAAAAAGGCAAATAACCTGTTTGTGGAAGGATTTTCTTATTTGAATGTTGCCAGAGTTGGTATGCTAACAACCTCAAATAATGCTAGGCCAGTACTCTCTTTTGAGACCTAAGGCATTTCCTCTTCTTTGGTGGAAGTTTAGTCAATGAAATAATCCAGGTCTTCAAAGTGTTTAAACCCCAAGTACATAATTAGAACAAAATCTAGGTCACATTAGAGAACATATATTTGGAAATGGAAAAAGTTATTGAGATTCGAAGAGTGCTTAGTGATATTTATATTACCAATGTAAGGTACCACTAGAAATATGCATAATTAAATGTTCTTTGTCCCCATTGGCTATGTGACATTAATGAGCTAGCAACATATTATCTCTAAAAGGTAAAACTAAAACCTCCAGCTGCTTGAAAAAAATTACATAGCAAACAATTATTGAAAATGAGAAAAAATATGTTTACAGAAAAAAATAATTTCATTCTCTAGGTATTAAGTGCGGAAGAGAGACAGATTCTCATGTAAACATATGGCATTTTTAGCTATAAATTTAAGCTATTAAATAAAGAATAAATAGCTATGAAGATTCATTCATATCAAAAAATGGATAAGTTTTCGTGATTTAACAAACCATAATTATATAGTAAAATTAAAATTAATTAAATATATAAAATTTACTTTAAAAAAATCATCTTTTTTTTCTGAGTTGTTACTTCTAAATGACATGAGCTTAAATCCTAAATAATTGATAACAATTCTCTGAGTTCTGAATGAACTCTTCCCAACAATTAAGTTTAATGTTTTACTGAAGAAAACCACCCAGATAAGAGTTTTGTTTTATAAAATAATAATACCAGCAACAGAAAATCAGATCAAAACCTTTAAAAACAAACATCATGGATAAGATATTAATAAGACTCAACTGATAACATTCAAATAAAATTTTCACTGAATGAACCCAGGAAAACATCTTCCAATTACCAATCTTTTTGCCATTTCCCCTGCTGCTTTTGGCTACAGCTCCTCTTTGTCATCTGAATATGCCTTTAAATAGAAGAAGTTGTTTGAAGGACAAATACTGTGTACTTTCTATTATCATTAAATCAGAATAATATGACTTATTTGGGTTTCTTAAGTAGTTCTTATTTATTTAGTAATATTGTATTTTTTAAACAAATAAGTATATAACTTTTAAATATTCATTAAATCTTAAAACAAAAGCATATGATGTTCTATTATACCTCTTTTGTTTCACATTACTTATCACTCTTCCATCTTTCTAATCTCATTATATTCACAATTAGGATTCAACTAATTTTCAGTGTTTTCATTATTATTAGTGATTAATATTGCATGCTAAACCATGTAGTTTATTACTAATATGTTCTGTCTTCTAGACTAATATATTTATTTCTTTTTTCTCTGCTAATTTAATGACATTAAATTTAACCACAAGCTTCATCCACTTCTCAGTAAAATTGATCTTGACAAAGTCTAGCCTGTATCATCTAGACTGGTTGTTGTCTGAACACTTCTTGCTTTGATTATTCTAAGATTTCCTCTTGCTATGCTTAGGAATTCCATCCATCTTTCTTGTGTTGACATCTCTGATTCCTGAATTGCATGTCTTCCTCTTTCTCTACTTTCTTAGTTATGGTGAAAATGTTTGCAGTAAACATAAAATACAAAGTATTTATGTCTAGAATACACAAATAAATACTAGAAATCCATACAAATAAAAACTAGGTCAACTAAAAATTGTCCAAAGATTTAAACAGATACTTCATTAGACTGAATATTCAAAAAACAAGTATATAAAAAAGTGTTTCACTTCATTAATCATCAAGAAAAATCAAACTAATACCAAAATGAGATATCACTATACAATCACCAGAATTGATACAATTTTAACAATTAAAATACAAATTCTGGCAAAGATGTGGAGTAACCAACACCCTCTTGCATTGCTTGTGGGTATATAAATTATTAAAGTAACACTGGGAGATTCTGTGTCAATTTCTCCTAGAGCTAAGCACACACCTTCCATGGTCTAGCACTTTTACTTTAAAGTGTATTCCCAAAAGAATTGAGTTCATATGTTCACCAAAAGACATTTGCAGCAAAGTATATGTTGCTTTACTCAAAATAGCCAAAAGTGGAAAACAGAGCTGATATCTTACAACAGTAGATATCCACACAGTGAAATGTGATTTACTTACACAATGGAATACTTCACAGCAATTTATTTTTAATTAAAGAGTATACTATGATTAAACACAACAACAGAGGTGAATCAAACATAGTGATGAATGAAAGAAACTGAAACCTCCAATAAACTTTACACTGCCTGATTCTTTTTATTTGTACTGAAACAGGCAAAACTGGGTTTATGAAAATGCTATCTTGATTGAGGTAATGATTTCACAGGTGTGTATATGTGTCAAACCTAATCAAATTGTGTAATTTAAATATGTGTAGTTCAATGCATTTTAATCATATCTCAATAAAATTTAAAAAGCATACACTCAAGCACGGACAAAAATCAATAAAGATCAAAATAATAATTACTTATTACTTACAATATCAGAAGGATATTGACTACAAAAGAGCCTAAGTACACTTTCTAGGATACTGATAATGTTCTTTTTTTTTTTTTTTTTTGCTGTGTATGTGTATGTGTGCATGTAAAACTTCACTAAATTGCACTCTTAAAACTTGCATATTTTATTGATTATATATTTCAATAAAATTCTAAGAAACAAAAATAAGTACTCTGCCGTGGTCTTAATGTACACCATGTTTTTAGTGGTGAAAATTATTGTAAGTGATGAGTTATAGGATGAATTTTATAGGATAAATCAACAGAAGTTGCTAGAAGAGTTGACATATAATATAAAGACGTAAGATAAGAAAAGCTCCTGAGGTTTCCACTAAATTACTGAGTGAAGGATGATGTCCTTTACTGGAATGAAAAACATTGAATAAAAGGTAGCTATGTGAGTGGGCTGATCAGTAGGAAAAATGAATGTGTTTCTTCTTACCTTTTTGGGGGGCAATATGTTCTTTTGAGAAGCCTGTTAAAAATCCAAGTGGATATGATGAATAAAAGCTAAATGAATTTTAGCAGGTTTAAGATCAAAGATTAAATTCCGGGATAAACCTCATATAGATGATATTTTAATCTTGAACTTACTTAGGGAGTTTTTATTCAAGAATGAACACTGGTGTACCTAGTTAAAATTCAGAATGTGCAGCAGAAATTTTCAGTTCAACTAAGAAAAGATGGCCAAAAATATGGAGGGAAAATTAGGGTATGAGAGTTCAGAATTCAATGGATTTTCCAATTGGAAAATGGAAATTCCAATTTGATATCCATGTAGTTAAGAATGAAGATAGAAATGCCTTGAAATCCTGACAGTTTTACATGTTAAAAGTTTCTAGCATATATATATATATATATATATATATATACACACACATGAATGAAGGAGGAGAAAGTCAAAGCTGAGAAATCTCTGTTTTCTTTAACGTCACCTTTCAATGTTACTCAGAATATCAATAATCAGCCTGTGGGGAAAATCTAAAAGTAATTCCTATCACTCCTGTCTACTTATCTGTGGCCAGATTGCATCCATGTGACCACAGACAGCAGCAAGAAGAGAAGGAGAATGCAGTGTAACTAGGAGCCCATGTAGCAAATCCTTTGGTATATTGAGAAGACAGGTAGTCTCTACAACATGCATCAAAATTCCCTCATACCTCCTTACATTTACCAAAACTATTTTCTTCTTGTTTGTTTTTCTATATTCTATTACATTTAATACAATTGTTCAATGATATCACATATCGGCCTGTAACTAATCTATTTTAGACCTGTCTTCATGAGTCCAAGCAAACAAATCACTGTAGAATAGAGAACTTTCTGATGATTTTTTAATGACAGTTTAAGTTGATACACAATTTGCCTAAGCACACCTGGATGGATCTTGTAGTTGGCCTCAGCAAACCATTCTAATGAGTGGTGCCCTGTCACAGTTCATTTGATTATATTATATTCACAGACACAGAAGGAAAGAGAGTACCCAAACATTTAGAGCTTCTTGGAAAGAGAGTACCCAAACATTTAGACTCCTGCCTTTCAGTACATTACACTAATGAACTTTAAGCTTAAGAAGAAAGAAAGACAATTCCTGACTTTTTAGTGAATAATACAAAGGAAAATCTGTGGAGGGCCAGCCCCTGCAAAGAGATTCAGAGGGTCTCTGGAAGGTGTGGTAGCATCGGCAATTATTCTGGAGAAATAAAGAGAAAGAAAGAGAGGGAGAAAGAAAGAGACTGGACTCTGTCTAGTGCAGAAACCATTTTAATGGGATGAACCATAAGCCTTTTATCCTAAAGTTTCACAGGTTAAATCATAAGACTTCCACGTGAACACAAAGCCTGGTGGGTGAGGGACATCCCCTTCCCACCAGGTGTTTCCTCAAGCATGAGGAAAAACAATCCCAATAAATCACAAAACTTTTACATAAACATAAAGCCAGGTGAATGTGATAACCTTTACACTATGGAAACTCTTAATTATAGCCCAAACCAGTTCCTAAGGAATGTGGCTCAGCCCAAAGTCCATGCTGGGCCATTTCTAGTAACTCTAAATTAAGACTGAAACAGCACTTTATATGTATATACTAATTCTACAAATATAATCTTATAAAGAAGCTTGTACCATATTAAAGTCTCCCAAATGTGACCTGAGTTTGAATTAAGTTTAAAGCCAAAATCACAGTCTGTGAGAAATAGGAACAATGGACTCCTAAAGTAAGCCATGCTTGTCTTACTCTCAGAGTTTCATGCTTAGATCATCAAAGTCCCTGCTAATGGGATGTCCCAAAGAGCAAAGAAGGGAAGAGGGAATGTGCCATCAGCTCCTGAACTCATCCTAGTGGTCTCAGAGTCCACAGCCCACCTGGATCCCTAATGCTCAGGCGGGCCTCTTCCCCTGGCTCCCAAGTCCAAGCAAATGAATCCATTTTCCCCCCACAGCAGGCCTGGGGCATCAGATCCCAGTTGTGAACAACCCTACCAGCCTTCAATAAGAGCTAGAGATCAGAGCTGAAAGGATGGTAGACTTAGAGGGATGACTAACAGTGTACTTTGTTCCCTTTTTTAAAAAAATTTTATTCTTTGTCTATTTGTTTTACCCATCTTTTTTTTTCTCGTTTCTCTCTTTTTGTATGGTTATTAATAATGTCTTCGTGTTTGTGTAGGGGAATCATATCAATAAGGATGTTGATTGGCTTATGTGTCTGTATGATTATCTGGATGTTTTAGTTTTTTTATCTTTTCTGTCTTTGTGTCTCTTTTCATTTGTTAGGCAGTATGTTTGTTTGTTTTCCCTCTTAATCTTCTCACTCTCTTTTTCAAGTTTGTCTAGAAGCTGCTTTATAAAAGTTGGTGCTCCTATATTGGGTGCATATATGTTTAGGATGGTTATTTCTTGTTGATGGATTTAACCTTTTATCATTATGTAGTGAGCTTCTGTCTCTTTTTAAATTTTTGATAGCTTAAGGGGTATGTTTTTCTGAGATTAAGATTGAAACTCCAGTTTTCTCCCCCCCCCCCCGCCGTTCCATTCTTTTCCTTTTTCTTAACCCATTTTGCTTTCAGGGAGCCAACCTATTCCCCCAGTGCATGGACAGATTGAAAGGCAGTGGGAAGTGGGTTCCAGGGTATCTATGCACCTGTCAGTGGATACTGGTATCTGCAGATAGATTTTGAATCTCAGCTTCCTTGTCAATTAAATCTCAAAACGGCAACAAAGTACAGCACCCAACCCACAGTCCAGATTCAGAAGTGAACAAAGCTAGAGGATACACATCAGGAAGAATAGGAGATCAAACAAACAGAAGTAAAAGCAACCTGAACCCCTGAACAGCATAATTAAAGAAGGGGGAGAGCAAAAAGTGGAGAGGAAAATCTACACAAATGAAGAAAAACCAAAAGAAAAATATAGGTCTTACATAGAACCCAGGGAGATCAGACACTGAGAAAGCAGACTTCAGAACACAAACAATGAAGAGCCCCCAGAATGACTGGTCACATATTACAAATCCAGACATCAAGACATTAATAAAGAGAATAAAAAGAATTGAGGAGAGACAAGAGGAAAATAGGAAGGAGTTGATAACTGAGATAGTAGCAGTAAGAATACTGTGATTGAAATAAATGACTTAATATTAAGCATGGAAAGTAGAATTAGCCAAGCAAAAGAAAGAATATCAGAGCTTGAGGACCAAAATATAAAACCTACCCAAACTGTCCAAACCTTAGAAAAGAAGCTTAAAAGACAGAACAAAATCTTCAAGAAATGAACAATTACTTCAAGATACTGAACCTAAGAGTAATTGAACTCCCTGAGGCAGAAAGAGAGACAGAGACCACCCTGGAACCAACATTTCATGAAATTATTTGAGAAAACTTCCCTCATCCCATCAGTGATGTAAAAATTCAAACACAAGAGATTCAGAGATCCCTGCTAGACAACAAATAAGAAGAACAAGTCCCAGACACATAATAATTCTCCTAAACAGAGTATAAAAGAAAAATTCCTAAAGGCAGCAAGAGAAAAAGGTCAGACTACCTACCAGGGAAGACCCATTAGAATAGCAGTAGATTTATCTACAGAAACCCTTCAGGCTAGGAGAACTTGGAACCCAATCTTCAAAGTTCTCAAAGATAAATAATTTCAACCAAGAATAGCCTACCCAGCTAAGCTAAACTTCATCAGTGAGGGAGTATTAAAATCTTTCCCAGACATCCAATCCCTAAGAACTTATGCTGCCTCCAGATCACCTCTACAAGAAACACTTAAGAAAGTATTAAACACAGAAGAAAAGAAAAAAAGAACAACAACATTCTTCACAAGAGTAAAGGAAAAAGATTGAAAACACACATGAATCAACCCAAAATCCAAAAGAAAGACAACAAAAAAACAGGAATAACAACAACTCTACAAGAACCTCATGACAGGGATAAACCTTTACATTTCAATAATTAGCCTGAATAGGAATGAACTTAATGCACCACTGAAAAGACATAGAATGACAAACTAGATGAAATATCATGAGGCAACAATTTATTGTCTCCAAGAGACTCATCTCACCAGAAAGGACACTCAGAGACTCAAAGTAAGAGGATGAGAAGTAAAATTTCAGGTGAACAGAACACAAAAGAAAACTGGAGTTTCAATCTTAATCTCAGAAAAACATACCCCTTAAGCTATCAAAAATTTAAAAAGAGACAGAAGATCACTACATAATGATAAAAGGTTAAATCCATCAACAAGAAATAACCATCCTAAACATATATGCACCCAATATAGGAGCACCAACTTTTATAAAGCAGCTTCTAGACAAACTTGAAAAAGATATTGACTCTAACACTATCATAATTGGGGACTTTAATATTCCACTCACGCCCTAGACAGATCATCAGGACAAAACATCAGCAAGGAGATCCAGAACCTCAATCTAGCTCTTGACCAAATGGACTTAATTGATACCTACAGAACACTCTACCCAACAACCACAGAATATACATTCTACTCATCACCGCATGGAACATACCCAAAGATCGATCACATCTTTGACCATAAATAAAGCATAAACAAATTTCATAAGACTGAAATTTTGCCATGCATCTTCTCAGTGGAATAAAAATAAATATCAACACCAACAAGGTTCCCCCAAAACCCACAAAGACATGGACACTAAACAGCATGATGCTAAGCAACTCCTGGGTCAACACAGAAATCAAAACAGAGATTAAAAGATACCTAGAAACAAATAAAAATGAGGAAACATATTACTAAAATCTCTGGGATGCCATGAAAGAAGTAGTAAGATGGGAATTCATATCTCTGGAAACTCACATGTAGAAAATAGAAACATCACAAGTTACAGCCTAACAAGTCACCTAAGGAAGCTGGAATAACAAGACCATCAAAACCCTAAGTTCAGCAGAGGAATCCAGATCACCAAAATAAAAGTCCAAATCCAGGATATAGAAGACAAAAAGATAATACAAAAAATTAATGAAATAAAAAGCTGGTTCTTTGAAAGAATAAATAAGACCAATGGTCCCCTAGCTAGACTGACCAAGAAAAAGAGAGAAAAAGCCCAAATAAACACAGTCAGACACAAAAGATGAAGTCACATTTGACCCTGGAGAACAAAAGATAATCAGAGACTACTATGTACACTTGTATGGAAACAAACTTGAAAACATAAAGGAAATGGAGGACTTTCTGACATCATACAACCTCCCTAGCTTGTAACAAAAAGAAATTGAGACCCTAAATAGACCAATAACAATCGAGGAAATTGACTATGTCATAAGAAAACTACCTACCCCCAAAAAAGCCCTGAACCAGATGGTTTTCCAACAGAATTCCACAAAACATACAAGGAGGAACTGATACCAATCCTATTGAAAGTATTCCAGGTGATTGAGAAAGATGGAACTCTTCCCAAGTCATTTTATGATGCTAATATCACATTGATATCCAAGTCAGGTAAAGATCCAACAAAGAAAGAGAACTGCAGGCCAATATCTTTGATGAACATAAATGCTAAAATTCCCAAAAAGATCTTAAGAAACTGGTTTCAACAACACATCTCAAAAATCATCCACCATGACCAGGGATGTTCCCCCTGCCAGATGCAAGGCTGGTTCAGTATTAGTAAGACCATAAATGTAGTTAAACACATCAACAGATGTAAAAACAAAAAATCACATGATAATATCATTAGATGCAGAAAAAACTTTTGATAAAATCCAGCACCTCTTCTTGATAAAAACACTCAAACATCTAGGCATAGATGAATCATACCTCAAACTAGTAAGAGCCATCTATAAGAAACCCACAGTGAGCATACTGATAAACAGATAGAAATTGGAACCATTCCCCCTGAAAACAGGAACAAGATGAGGATGCCCACTCTCACCCCTTCTGTTCAATATAGTTTTGGAAGTCCTAGCTAGGGCAATCAGAGAACAGAAGGTGATCAGGGGTATCCAAATAGGGAAAGAGGAAGTCAAGCTATCTCTCTTTTCAGAAGACATGATTGTACACCTTGAAAACCCAAGAGAATCAGTCAAAACCTTGCACTGATAAAGGACTTTGGAAACGTCTCAGGGTATAAAATAAATGTACAAAAGAAAATCACATTTCTATACACCAATAATAAACAAAAAAAACCCAAATAAAAAGCACAATTCCATTTAAAATAGCCACAAAAAAATTAAATACATTGGCATCTCCCTCCTCTCTCCCAGAGATGTGAAAGACCTTTACAATGAAAACTACAAAACACTGCTCAAAAAAAAATCAAAGATGACACAAACAAGTGGAAAAATATTCCATGCTCATGGATTGGAAGAATCAACATTGTTAGCATGTCCATTCTAAGGCAATCTACAGATTTAATGCAATGTCCATCAAATTACCAGCAACATTCTTCTCAGACCTAGAAAAAACAATACAGGAATTCATATGGAAACATAAATGACCAAGAATAGCCAAAACAATCCTCAGCAAAAAAAACAAAGCACGAGGTATCACACTCCCAGACTTTAAACTTTATTATAAAGCTACAATAATTGAAACAGCCTGGTATTGGTAACAAGAACAGGCATATAGACCAATGGAATAGAATTGAGATTCCAGAAGCAAAACCTCAATTTCTCAAACAACTCATCTTCGACAAAGTCTCCACCACCCACTACTGGGGAAAGGAGAACCAGTTCAGTACATGGTTTAGGAAAACTGGCTGACCACATGTAAAAGATTGAAACAAGACCCCTACCTATCCCCATCCACAAAAATTACCTGTAAATGGATCACAGACCTAAATGTAAAACCTCAAACTATAAGAACCTTAGAAAAAGCAGGAGACACTCTTATAGAAGCAGGAACTGGCAATCAATTCCTGATCAAAACCCAATGCTATAACAGATAAGATAAACAAGTGGGACTCATTAAACTGACAAGCTTCAGCAAAGCCAAAGAAACCATCAAGAGAACAGGAAGACAGCCCACAGACTGGGAAAAAATATTTGCCAACTCCATATCTGACAAAGGCCTAACATCAAGGATCTACAAGGAAGTCAAACATGCTGAAAAGAAAAAACAAACAGCCCCATTACAAAGTGGACAATAGATATGAATAGACAATTCTCAAAAGAAGACATACCAGCAGACAACAGATACATGAAAAAATGTTCAGTTTCACTAGTCATCAAGGAGATGCAAATTAAAACTACACTGAGATACCACCTAACTGCAGTCAGAATGGCCATCATCAATAAGGAAAACAAACAGATGCTGAAGAGGATGTGGTGAAAAGGGAATACTTCTCCACTGTTGGTGGGAGTGTAAACTAGTACAACCTCTGTGGAAAACAGTGTGGCAATTCCTAAAAGTTCTAAAAATTGACCTTCCATATGACACTGGAATCCGCCTACTGGGAATATGCCCAGAAGAACTCAGATCACTCTATAAAAAAGATACCTTGCCGGGCTCAGTGGCTCAGCCTGTAATCCCGTGCCTTTGGGAGGCTGAGGTGAGTGGATTGCTTGAGCCCGCGGGTTCGAGACCCGCCTGGGCAGCGAGACCTCATCTCTACAATAAATCAAAAAATCAGCCGGGCGTGGTAGCGCATGCCTGTAATTCCGGCTACTCGGAAGGCTGAGGTGGAAGGATCGCTGGAGCCCAGCAGGCGAGGCTGCGGTGGCCGGAAGTGGCCACTGCACTCCAGTCTGGGCAACAGAGTGAGACTACAAATCAAAAAAAAAAAAAAAAAGATACCCGCACACGTATGTTTATCGCAGCATTATTCACAAAAGCAAGAACACGAAACCAACCATGCTGCCCATCAGAAGAGGATTAGATAAAAAAAAAATGTGATACATATGCACAAAGGAATATTACACAGCCATAAAGAACAAAATCATGAACTTTGCAGCAACCTGGATGGAATTAGAGTTTATAATACTGAGTGATCTTTCACAAAAACAAAGTTCTGAGTATCACATGTTCTCACTCATAAGTGGACCTTGAACGACTACCGTAATACTATAACAAAAGAATTGACAGTAGCGGAAAACTGCAGGGGACGGAGGGAGCAGGAGGTGGGATTGACAGAAGTTGAGACCTGCCTGGGGAGGAGGGGCGCACCTCATCAACAAGAGTTCTTGCACAATGAATATTTGTATACCTAACCCTGAATTGTACCCCACAATTTTACAATAAAATATTTAAAAAAATAATAAATAAAAGTTCTAGAAACAAAGTACTTAATACTGCATGTTTTCACTCATAAGTGGGCCCAGAACACTAGTCACACTAGCACAAGAGTGGGATTGGCAGACGTTGGGCGCTACTAGGGGAGGGAGTGAGAAAGGAAAGAGGGGGATTCATGACAACACGAAGAGTACCTAATCCACTACCAAGGGAAGATAGGGTCAGCTAGAAGACCAAACATCACTTGCATGCAGCCTACTTATGTAATAATCTTCACTTGTATATCACAACTCTAAAATAAATAATAAAATAAAGGAATAAAAGTTCTAAGGGTTAATCTAGAGACTGTGTCACTCCAGAGACTCTAAAGAAGAATCTGGTTCCTTGCCTTTTCCATCTTTCAGAGACCATCCACATTCCTTGACTTGTGACCCTGTCCTCCATCTTTAAAACCAGCAAGGCAGCATCATCTTGACTCTTTGACCTCTACTTTCATATTCATACCTTCTCTGACTCTGACTCTCCTGCCCCTCTTGTTGAAGGACCCTTATAATTACATTGGGCTTACAGAGAATAATCTCCCATCTTGATATCCTTAGTGACATCTGCAATATCATATAAAGTAACATATTCCCAGGTTCCAGGGACTAAGGCATGAATATTTTAAGAGGGGGCATTATTCAACCTACCACATTATGTGAGAAAATATGACATTTAAAATTAACTAAGGGAATAAACTTTCTTAATTTGTCAACATACATTTCCTACCATTGATTCCTACCAATGATTCTAATTTTTTTAGTATCAGATACTGTAGCCTGTGCAAGTCTGGGTTTACAGTTAGGGACAATTCAGTGCATTTGATTTGTTTCATTTAATGAAGGAATTCTTTGAGCAAAAAGTCTTTTGCTGCCATTAAAACTTACATTATCTTCAGATCAAGGCCATCCAATTTATTTATTACTAAAGAAAAATAATCGCAACTTTCCAAGTCAATTTTCTGTAAATCTGTTATTCAAATATGAGCTAATGCTTACCTGCATATGACTACTTGTTTCTCTCTTCCTTCCATTGAACTATTGTATAGAAAACTTAACTCCCTCAATTTCCCACATAGTTCCACTCACACCAAATATCTCAATGTTACAGTTGTGGATGGGGGAGGTCTATCACCAACTTCAAGGCCCAAGATATTCAGCATTTCTCAAATTCCTTTGTTTTTGTTCTCTTCTTGTGTGTCTTCCCATGCAACACAAAACTCTTCTGGTTTTTTGCACAGCAGTGCTTTCTATTCATCATTTCTAGCCGAGTTTATCAGTAATTTGTAAAATTCCAAACAACTAGACATGTAGAATAAACTTTATCACATGTCACAAAATGTCAATTTATTTAGCTATGAGAGAAACAGATGAGGAAACCGTAAAATATTGCTTATGTCTTCCATGTGTAGATGGAACATAATGCTAAAAATAATCAAAGCCAGTAGGGATGTTAACAGTAGTGACACAGAGCATCAAAGAGAATTCAAGTCCTTGGTCATAGTCTAAGTGATTGTGGTTTTGAAATGATTTGTTGCAAAGTTCTACAGGTAGAAACTTTAACTCGTGAACCATAATGGGAGAAATAGATCGCCATTTAATAATTTCCATACTGTTAAATATCTAATGATGTCAATCACAATTAAATAATTTTTAAAGTTTTTCAACTATAAGGGTTAAGTATCTTGTTTAATTATCCTACAGAATTGCTGAAATAATTAGGGATACAAATGCTAATTTAACTTTTCAAAAAATATGTTACAATTATCCTATTTGACAAATGTTAAATGTTTTTTACTACTGCTCTTTGGAATGAAGAAAATCTCTATAAATACAATAAAATGTCTGCTTTCTCCCTTTAGTTTTCAAGAATGTCATCCTTACTGGTTGAATATTCATTTTCATGATTCTACATATAATATCTTCCTGTGACTTTCTTATTAGAAAGTTATCATAATAAATCACAAATGCAAAACTTATCTTTAATTTTCCAAAAAAATCCAAAGTTTGTTTCTCCTTTCAATGTATATTATTATTTAATATTTGAATTATAGTAGGGGTAGCAAAACTAATACAAACAGTGTATGTGTTTCACTTCTCAAGAGATAAATAAAAGAACACTTCCAGAATTTTAAAGCATGTAAATTGTGGATTTATTGTGACAGTCATAATGATTAGCTATCCAAAATCATCTACATCCTGGGTCTCCTTTGAGTTCCTTTTATTATGATCTTGCAAAATGCTAAAATATTTATTAATACCTTCCCATGCTCTTGCCTCTGGGCTAGTCAAGGTCCCAGGTCTAAAAAGTGATTCATAAGCAGAAATTGCTTGGTGGGGCTATAGAGGGCACATGCTAAATATGAATAGAATCACCAGACATGACTGGGTTTTCCCCCCATTTATCCTTCCTACATTTTCTGACCTGGATGAGAAATCTGAGTCCTGGAAGAGGCCAGCTTTGAACATTAAAAATGAATGTTGTATGTCAAGAAAAGAGTCCTGAAAACTAAATCTACAGTGCCAACTCGGAGTTTCTGGCATCTGCCTTTTTCTTGTGTAAAATAAATAAAGCCATTGTTTAAGTTGATGGTTTAGGTTTTCTTTTGCTTACATCAGAATACACTTCTGATATTTGTTTTTATTCTTTTTTTCATTCTTCCAAGATTCCATATTTGTGTATGTGCATGAGCACAATGACATATTTACACAAGCGCAGGTAATTGGAGGAAAAAAAAAAACTGGAGGAAAAAAACTGAGAAAATAAAAAAATTGAATTTATAATTTTTGCAATACTCTCCAATAAAAAGTCACCAGAAGATGTTATATATAAAATCATAAAAGTACATATCTATTCATGTCGAAGTTACCTGAAAGAAGGAACTCCTGAGTGCTTTCCTCAAGCTAGCGCCTGTGTGCCCTGAGTCACTTCATCCCAAGGCCTGATGATCTCACAAAATCTAAATAACTGTCCTGGAAAAAGGTAGTTGCTCTGTAGTTGTAGTCTAACTTCTTGACTTTGCACCTCAGTGTGCATGAGACATTAAGAAGTATGAACTGAGTTCAACAAAATTTAATAAATGTTTTTTTCCATTTTCTCTATACTTGTATGTAGCACTCAACTATGCACTACACGATTCATCCTTGTTCACACCATTTAGTAAAAAATATCTAGAAAGTGTACTGTGCGATTTAGCCGCAGCAATTACTGAAGTAATTGGCTTTTGAATCTTTAGACAGTTCTCTATTTGAACCCATATAGAATCCTGTAATAATGTTTGCCTCCTATTACTCTTTCTATATTTTGGAGAACGTCTTTCAGAAATAACTTTTCAACTCTACCTCATCATCTTTTACTAGTTTCACTGTAACTATCACATGGTAGGAGGTTCTTCTACTGTGTATTGGGAACTTTGTTAAATATCATACCTGAAACTTGTTTTAATTTTTACAACTACCTAGATGAAGCTCAGATATTTTAAGCAATTTCCAAAATTTCTCTTGATTAATAAGGGACCAATACAGAATTTTAGTGGGATTTGATCTGGATACAACTTTCTTAAATTCTGCACCTTAACAGCTCGACCTTGTGAAAATGTCTTTCTACCTTTCATACAAATTCACACAATTTATCATTGCTATATTTCACAGGGTCTGTGCTCTACTTTTTCAATAATTATGCAAAAAATAGTTTCTGTGCTTTAGAGAAATACTGAATTCTTCTTCCCTCAGATTTTTCTATCTAATTTGAAGATTTGCAAAGGAGGGTGCTTCAGTAACTCTCTCTTTGACATCACCTATTCTTCCTTGGGGTTCTGATGCTAAAATCGACTTGTCAAACTCAATCTACCCACACAAATCATCTGTGGCAACAGAGAGGTATGCATTAAAATAAATTAAAGTATGATGGCCATAGTCATTTAAAAACTTTTTCTAATATCCTTTTTATGCTTTAGACTTTGGCATTTCATAACAATATAGTGTTCTTTCAGAAATGTTGTCAATTTTTGCTGCTTTCTTGATTTCATCTTATCTGCAAATTAAATTATTGACAACCTTTGAATAAAGTTTCTTGAAATATTTTATATTTTAAAAGTATTGGCAGTGATTATGCTGAGGCTACAGAAAGCAAGTCCAAAGGACTTGGAATTCAGAGACCCTCATTTATCATTCAAAAAGTCAAGATCCACATTAGTTTCTAATTCTTTATATTTTGCAGGAAAATCACTGAATTCTAGTAGCTTCTTAATTTCTCAATAGTTTCTAAAATTCCCTTATGTTTTTCTAGAAATAAAGTTATTTTCTTATAATTTTGAATTATCCCATTCTTGAGACTTAGAAAAGTAGTTTCAAGAGTGCTGAATAAGAATTACATAACTAAATATAGGCAGAAACATAGTCATTTAGGCATATATATACATAGGCAGATACAATTTGCATATTCATATATGTATATGTGCATATGTGTATATATGTGTATATATATATATGCGTGTACAAACACACGTTACGTATATTTCATTTACAATTATATGCACATGGTGAAAAATAAGGTACTTTACAAGGCAAATAATTCTCCATATTTTGAAGTCTTTGATCCATGGAAGACGTCTTTTGTCTGTCTATTTGATCCATCTTCACTTTCCATAAAAATGTACCATCGCCTTAAAATATACACTTGACACTTTAATCCTCAAATAATTTGAACTAACATTTCACACATACTGGTGTAAAAAATTCCACACACTACAGGGCTCTATTTTATAGTGACATCAAGCACTAATTCTAGAGAGGTCATCTGAATTTGAAATACTTGTCTGTTGCTTACAGATCATATGACACTTGGCAAGTTACTTGCTCTCACCTGTCTCAGTTTCCACATCTGACCCAATCATAAACACAATTGCATGCTTTTTCTTCATAAGGTCATGATCTGAATGGTGGGCAGTTTACTTTCACTACAGCTCCTTGACCAGAATCTAATCACGTAGGCACAGTTCACCACAAAATATTGTTTAGGAAATGTTCTTTTTGTTTTTTGAGTGACAAGTGCATATCTAAAAATCAGTGATAACTAATTCTAGGTGATAGCTACAGGTCTATTTATTCTCAACAAAATAATTAAAACATAAAAACTAAATCATTAAACTAAAAAAATAAAAAGTAGCAGAAAATAATTATCTTAGACTATCAGTCAGATCCTGTCATTTCAATACTCAAAACTTTGTAATAACTAGTTCACGTTTCACTTAGATAAAAGCCAAAATCTGGCAGAAATAGCTGTACCTAATATTAAGGCTTGATATTATGACCTGATAAATAATTAAATATTGGGCCTCTGAAGACAAGTGTTTGCATACAATATATTAGTTTATTATAAAGTTTGCCAATATAAATAACATGTAACAATTTACAAATAATAATTAAATGTGAATTGTTCTTTATTGAAAATTTTGTACACTTATGGATTTTGATTGAATGAATATTTCTTCTAAAATCCACTGTTTAATAATCTTATTACTAAAGTTAGAGTCTCAAATTCAGGTTAGGAACAAATATTTAGTCAATATCCAACTCAATTTAGTAACTTTCACATCATTAACAAACAAGTGCAGCTCTTACAAGAATGTCGGTTGACTTTTTTTTATGTCAATGATAAGACAAAAGTAAAACCAAGATACTTCAAAACTTCTCTCAGTAGTTAATAATTTGAATGACTTCGCTGGAACATCAGTTGATAGCTTTTGAATACTAGAAGAATATTTCCTCAAATGTTTTTGTGCTATTCTCAACAGTACAGACCCATCATTTAAGTTCTATCTGCATTACTAAGCTTTCTCCATCATTATATCCATCACTTTCTTAAACAGACAATGAAAAAATCAATGAATCAATCATTGATTTGTAGCATTTGACAGTTTCCATGTTTTAAACACTCCCACAATGGCCAATTTCACCACAAACATGACTTCTCTGAATGAAATTTTGGGAAGTGAAATGCGGTAACACACCACTAGACATTACAATAGTTTCAACATACTGATAACATGGATGTATATAATTCAATACTATGTATGATAGTAGAAGGGAGCTAAATAATTAGGAAGTGAAGTGTTTTAAATACTTTCCTTGTTTTAAATATAATGTTTAATTGTAAATTTATATAATTGAACTTTTAAATGAAAACAGAAATATCAAAACGTTTTAATCTTGCTGCCTTGTTTTCATTTTTCACTCCAGCTCAATGGTTCTTTATATATTGAGGGAAGGGATGATAACTCTTATTTTAGAATCCATTACTGGAAAAAATGCAAAATAAAATGTATTTTCTAAAAAGTACCCTTCAGGAGTGATATGGGGTCTCTTTTTCAGATCATCTCCTCAGTAATATACCAGTGTCAAATGAAGTTACCTTTCAATATCTAATATCCATTAGATTTGACGACAAGTGATGATCATTTTACACCTCCCAACATCTAGTAAAGACGTTGCAGAGAATATAAGCAAACATGAGTGGCTAAACTTTTCCAATCTTTTTCTCAAACCAAGATCACGTTTAAGGATCAAACTCATAGATGAACATGTATTCATTTTATAGGACGATATTTCTCCCATTAGCTTTATTGGACATTAAGTCTTGTAAGTCAGATGAGGCACTCTTGTTTTAGCCTGAAGCAGAGTCTCACATTTTTCACTCTTCTGCCTCATAAACTCCAGCAGATTGGGTTATAAATACTAAACTAGTGGGATCTGCTGCCAAAGAGTGGAATCTCTGCCCCCTCTGTTCAATGGCTATTTCTTTTCGGAGGGCTCACCCACTCCTGTCCTTCCATACCACAGCTGCTGGCAACATTTACCAGCAGTAGCCAACTTCCTTTGTTCACACTTCCTTTGTTTTTTCTCCAGTGGTACAGATCAAATACAAAGGCACACAAATGTTGCAACAATCAGAGAATACAAGAGCTGGATAAAAATGTACCTATTTTTACTGGCAGAATATTCTGAAGTTAGAACAGGTTCAGTCTTTAAAATCTTGCAAAGTATTCTTCAGTAAGTAGGATTTGGGCTTTTAAACAGGAGTTGTACAATGGAAGGAAAATAGACCTCAGCAGATCAGTTGCCATCCATACTAGGCTACTAGAATAAATAGTTTTGAGTGGTATTTTCTCTGATTTAGACTATTTCTGTGAATATTAGAAAGTCACAGATACCCTCTATCTCAGTTATTTTATTAGTTTCAAAAAGCAGCTTAGAGCTAGATGTTCTAGATTTCTTCAGCTCATTAATTTCATTAAAATATGCTTTGATATTTTAATATAAAAATCTGCAGTGACACAGTTGGGAATAACAGAAAGTTTCATGCCTTCAAGAAGGTAACAACAAGTCAATCCAACCTTATTGTTAAATAACTGAACCTAGTGCTTAGTTATGCTACGGTGACACTTCGTAACTAGTGAAATTCTTTTAAAATTTTAAAGTAAGCAAAATTTGTGTTTATAACATTTTTCATTATCTTTAGTGGCTTCCTTCCCAGATCAAACTGTGTTTACGCTGCATTTTAAAAGGCTGGCATTCGACTATTAATTAAATACTAATGTTGTAGCCAGAAACTGACTTTTCTAAACACTAGCTTACAAATATGTCTCATGTAATTATTAGTAAGGTAAGTGTTATTATTGTCGCTTAATATGGAATTATTACTATTTGAAAATGAGAAATCCCAGGATAAGAAACATTAGAAGATGACACATGGTTTTATAGCTTCTGAAGGTCAAATCTGGAAATTAACTCAAGATCTTACAGCAACTGCAGTGAAAGATTAGACTGCTGCCTCCAGATTCAAAGAGTCTTAATGCCTTCTAGTACTGCAGAGCATAAGGGATTCAGGAAGAATATAACAGATGCAGGGTCTATACAGGTCCTAGTGAGAAAGGAGCTTCAGTGATTTTTATCGTAAATGTTTGGGGAAAAAAAGATAATTACAATTCTTAAAGAATTCTTAAAGAACAAGAATAAACAGATAATGTATAGAATCAAAATTTAGAAAGATAAGCATTCATTCCAACCTTAATAGTTTAATGTTGCTGATGACCTAGTGTCAACTAAAAGAAAGAAAAATACTGTCCAGTTTATAGATGTACTATATATGTAGAATATATATCCCTTGGGTTTTCTCTGAGCAACTGTTATTCCTTAAGTCATATAAGTTAGAAAGAAGTAGAAACAGGATGATTGAAATTTCTAACTACAACAAATGAATACATTTATCCATAATATAAATGTGCTCTGATGACCAGGGAAAAGTGAAATAATATTTCAGACCTAGTTATTTTAAACTTTTTGCACATCTGATAATTTAACATACATATATATATATATAGTGTGTCCCTGTGTGGTGTTTGTATGTAGATGTTGATGTGTATATTCCTGTGCTACCATCCAAAATTAAATAATCATTAATCTGAATAGAAACTATTTCCTTTAGTTAAAAATACATACATTAGCCGGTCTCGTTGGCTCAGCCTGTAGTCCCGCGCCTTTGGGAGGCTGAGGTGAGTGGATTGCCTGAGCCCGCGGGTTCGAGACTCGCCTGGGCAGCGAGACCTCATCTCTACAATAAATCAAAAAATCAGCCGGGCGTGGTAGCGCATGCCTGTAATTCCGGCTACTCGGAAGGCTGAGGCGGAAGGATCGCCGGAGCCCAGCAGGTTGAGGCTGCGGTGGCCGGGAGCGGCCACTGCGCTCCAGTCTGGGCAACAGAGTGAGACTCCAACTAAAAAAAAAAAAAAAAAAAAATACATACATTAAATTATGCTGCTCTCCATATATTTAATTGATTCACTTTTGTCCATCAAACATTTATCAATTACTTACCATGTCCCAAGGATCAGGCTAGCTGCTAGGGCTACAGCTTAGAAATAAAGAGATAAGGTCACTGCCCTTATGAGGCTGTTACTCTTCTGAAGAAAACAGACACTAATAAAATAGTTACTTACTGAAATATAAAATGATGACAGTGACGTAAAGTTTTACTAACAGCAGAAAGCAGTATGCATTTAAATAAAAATTAATTCAGAAATGTGTACGGTCTGTATGTCTTTTTTTTTTGAGAAATGTCTCAAGTGTGTTACACATATTTTTCATCAGGTTATTTTCTTGCTATTGAGTTGAACTCCTTTTATATTTTGGGTATTAACCTCTTGTCAGATGCATTGTGTGCAAATATTTTCTCCCATTCTATTGGTTATCTCTTCAGTTGGTTGTTTCTTTTCGTGTGCAAAAGCTTTTTAAGTTTGATGTAATCCCATTTATGTAATTTTTTTGTTTTGTTTTGGTTGCCTGTTTTGGGGGATCACATTTTAAAAAATTGTTACCCAGATCAACTTCATGGAGTTTTTCCATATGGTCAACAGGTACATGAAAAATGCTCAGCATCACTGATCATCAGGGAAATGCAATCCAAAACCATAATGAGATGTCATCTCTCACCTGTTAGAATGACTATTATCAAAAATTTAAGATATTAGAATTGTTGACCAGGATGTGAAGAAAAGGGACATGGTAGGTGGGAATGTAAATTAGTACAGACGTTATGGCAAACAATACGTAGATGCTTGAAAAATATTAAAAATATAACCATCATATGATCTAGAAATATTACTCCTGAGTATATATACAAAGGGTATAAAATCAATATTCAAAAAGATTCCATGTTTATTGCAACGCTAGTCAAAATAACCAAGATATAGGATCAATTCAAGTATCACAAATAGATGAGTATATAAAGACTATTCAGTCCTAAAAAGAATGAAATATTGCCTTTTACAACAACATGGATGAGCCTGGAGTACATTATTTTAAGTGAAATAAGTCAGACAAGGAAGACAAATATCCCATGATCTCACTTTCGTAAAATTTTTAAATATCAAACTTGTAGAGAGTAGAATGGAGTTTACCAGGGGCTGGGTGGAATCACTTGGAGTATCAGGGTAAAGTTGGTCAAAGAGTAAAAAAATTTAGTTAGGCAGAATTCTTAAATTTATACCTCTCAAGTTTAAGAGGTCTATTGTACTATATGGTAACTATAGTTAGTAACAATATATGTACTTAAAACTTGCTAACAAAATAAATATTAAGTGTTCTCATAACAAAAAATGACAAGTGTATGAGGTAACGAATGTGTTAATGAGCTTGATTTAGCCATTCCAAAATTTATACTCACATCAAAACATCACATTATATACCATCACTATATATAATTCGTAATGGTCAATTAAAAAAAAATATTTTAAGTATGTGCTGCTTGCTCACATGTGTAACTTTAGTGAGTTGTTGAATTTCTTAATCAAAAGGTGATATATAATTATGATTTTTTAAGATAATATTGAAAAAATGGATTTTTTCTGCTCAGTACAGACTGCACATGACAGAAAAAGACACATCAGTTTGCCTAATGATGCCAAGTAAATCCTGCTTTCTACCAGGGCTCTGTTATGATATATTAAAGATTCTAAACTGTAGTTTGAATTTTTTTTAAGTGTTTTTTGATTGTGACTTCGTTCTCTTCACCTTGGCCTGGAAATGATGAAGCAAATGAAATCCAAAGACATGTATCAACCCATGATCCAAGACAAAGATGTTACAATTATCTAGGAAAATAAATTGAGACATAGTGGTTAGGCTTTTTAATAACTATTTTAGTCAGATCTTGAAATATCTTTAATAGCTTCACTTAGGCATGGGCAGAAATGGTCTTTGGATTAATGATGTTCCTGATGTTCCTTGATGTTTTTTACTCCTTGAATTAATGAGATGGAACAAACTGCTAGAGTCAGCAACAAAAGTAAATATTGTACATCAATTCAAGAGGAAGCTCAACAAGTTTTCTATAAGGAAAAAATGCAGCAAAGTTATTGCAAGTTTGTTTTGTTTTGATGTTTTTATTTATTTGGAGACCTAGAAAATAGGATAGCCATACTTTAGCTTACTTTTCAGCAATCAACAATACAGTTTATTTTCTTCATCTGCTTTACTTTGCACATTCTAATGGCTTTTGTTTTATCATTTGGGAACCTAATTTTTCAGATAAATATATGCAAAATTGCCAATTATTGAAGAAACAGTTTGCAAAGGGACATTTAATATCAAAGTTCTATTGTTTTACAATTTCTGTGGAATGATATTTGGTGGAAACATTTGACAAAGAAATACATTTTGTAATGTTAAGGATATATTAAATAGTTTAAATGGAATAAACTCTCCTTGGCTATATGACTCTTTTTAATTAATTAAAAAGAAAAAGAAAACTGAACATTGTAAAACAAAATTCATTTTCACAGCTATTGATGATAGGAGCTTAGAAATTTATTTGCATTGGAGCTACATTTGATAAAGATATTTTTTGTTCTCCTAACACACATATATATATATATTTAAATAGATAACCATACTTTCGTATGCATCCATTGTAAGAATAAATATCTATTATAAGAATACTATGTTTTAAAAACAATAGTAGCATCTGTGAAAGACCTATATTATAATTTATAGTTTAAAATGTACTTTGGTACAAAGTAGAATTAAATTAATTTTAACATCCCACAAACAATATGATATTGCAACTTAGTGCCATTAGTATAATTTTAAAAATATGTTCTAGAGAAATGCACATATAGCAAAAACTGGCAATTGGTCAGTAAATTATTTCTGTCTTCATCCCAGACACAGTCAACACTTTCCAATCCCTCTTTCAGGTGTCACCGTGTGACTGAGTGCTGGCCAATGAAACATCGATGGACCTGAGATTACCCATGTCTAAAGCTAATACACAAAATGACCATGTAATCTTCCAAACTTTCTCTCTGATGTCATCTGCAAGATAGACACAAGATTTAGCCAGGGACTCCTGGATTCTAGGGGAAGAAAGAGTCTCTTGAGAGAAACCTAGACCCCTGAATGGCTGCATGAAGCAGAACCCCCTTGTTAATTTGCACTAGACTAGACAGTAAAGTAGACACAAAGTCAGCCATTGTTGTGGTAAATCATGGAGATTTGTGACTGCCTATTACTTCACTACACAGTTATATCAACAAATATATTAAGAAATGTTAGTAAGGTTCTAATCAGGATGCATGTAATGAGAAAAATAAGCCTATAGGATTCAAAGTCATATTCCTTTTACCCACGGGTCATGGGAGGCAATTGCTACAACTTGAATTCCGTATAAATTTCTCCAGTTTCCCCTTAGTAACGTATACTCTGTGTTAAATGTTGTCTAATAATTGGTGCATAGCAAAATACTTCATTTCCCAGTATCCTCAGTTGTTGGCTGTGAGTCTAAGTGTCTGGCAACTAATTTTGAGCAGAAAATACATATGTAACTTGAAGGTGTTCTTAAAATCCTTTCTTGTTTTTCATATGTGTAGAGGCTGAGTCATGAACTTGGCAGTGAACCAGCTTTTACCATGGAGATTAAGATATGACATCCTAGCCCATGGCAGAACAATCAAACAAAAGTATTTTCATCCTTAAATAAAAACATGGCCTAGAACATATGAAAGGGAAACAAACTTCTATCATATTCATGCCATGGTATATTTTGACTTATTCAGTGTGGCAACTGATCATGTATCTAACAAATATATACATCTTATAAATCCAGATATTTTACCTTGTGTATTCAATTATAATTTTGAATGAGAAAGTTCCAGAAACTCCTCCTGAGCTTCCAGTATTATAAATTTCTCCTCAATCCTGCAGTCCACTGCCTTTGACTGTCTCTCCTTCTGATTAGTTGCCTTAATACATTGAAAGAAAAACTTCTACCATTTTTTGTGTATTCCAGAATAGACAACATGTTGTCCTGTCTGCCTTTTTCTCTACTTTCCTTAGTAATTGTCCCCATCCCATTTCTCTCTCTTCTTTTTACAAACTTCTAAAAAACACATGCCTTTTAGGAGTTGTAAGAATAATTCTCCATGCCATAGGTATTGTGTCATAGTCAAAAAACACCACAGAATAGCAGAGAATTGTTAGGCAATTGCTTAATTGCCCTTTAAAAATGTTGATGCAATTAAACTATAAAGAAAAAAACTAATATTGTTGTTGATAGCAATGCCCACCATTGAGCAGACAAAAGAGTTGACCAGAAATTAGAAAAATTTCTGAAGACAAAGACAGTCCTTCCTTCCTCTGCCTCCTTTACACCTCTCATCTAGGAACCGTTTATAGGTAAAATTATCACTCACATTATCTCTCTCACACTGTCACTTATCACTGCTGTCTTTGTCTGCAGTAACAGTGACTTTTACTGTGAAGAGCTCAGATCACTTCTAACATTAAAAATACCCTAATTGATTTCTTACCACTTTCCCTCGAGAAGTTTCTAATTGCTACTGGTGTCATTTTTGTTCCTTGTTTGATGTTTAACTTTGATAATTTGAGGAAAGGCAAGCTCCATTGAAATCTTTAAATTAAAATGATCTTCTACCTTTCTAGATAATTTAGATTGAAGGCTACATTTGAAAAAGCACCACAGTATGTTACTGCTGGTGACCTTCAAGTCAGAGTAGCTGAGCTCACATTTGAGCATGTCACAAACCCGCTTTTGAAAATTATGTTTCACAGTGTCAAAATCCTTAAAATGAAGGCAATAGACCAAATGACACTTATTTGTAATTAACTATTGAATTTATGCAAAATAATGACTCCAAAATACATTTAAGGATAAAGAAAACAAGAAAATAAATGTCAATGTACCCACCCAGGTTAAAAAGATAGATCATAATCATTATCTTTTTCGTCTCTTTTGACACAACTTGATTCATTGCCTTTCCTGACTTTTGAAAAAAATGACTATCTTTAGTTTTGTATGTTATTTGCATTGATATATTGATCATTTTATCATATATATTTGAAACTTGCACTATGAAACCACTTTAGCTATTAAGAAATTGCAATTGTCAATCTAATTGTGTTTATATCTGGATCTGTATTTACACAAATATCTACATATTTGTAGAAAGCTTTCTTGAGTTTTTTAAGATTTTTGTTTGTTTCTGATGGTCTGAGGCTTCATGACGAATTGTCCTACATACGATTCTTTTTTATTTGACAGCTTGGGATTCACTGGGATTCATGAATTAGAATACTGCCATAAAAAAAAAAGACTCCAACTCAAAAATAAATAAAAATAAGAATAAAAAAGAACAAAATCATGAATTTCGTAGCAACCTGCATGGAACTAGAGTCTATAATACTGAGTGACCTCTCACAGAAACAAAGATCTGAGTATCACATGTTCTCACTCATATAGTGGACCTTGAACATTCAATGTAATACTATAAGAAAATAACTGACAGTAGTGGGAAACTATGGGGAGGGAGGGAGATGGTATTAACGGTAGTAAATATCTGCCTGGGGACGGGGAGACAACTCTTATCAACAAGGGTGCCTGAACGAAGCATATTTGTATATCTAACCCTTAACTGCACCCCACAATATCATAATAAAATATTGATTGTAAAACAAAGAATACTCTCTTTGATTAATTAGTTCTGAAAGCTTCTCAGATAATATTTTTCTTTTCTATTTTCTTTCTCCTCTTCTTTCTATAACCACGGCTCTCAATCTCTTTTGTATAGTATACTGCATTCTGGATAGATTTTTCAGAATCTGTTTTCCTTTTTTTTTTTTATGTTATCCCTAACATGATTATGTCACTATTTTCATTTTTCAAAGTTCTGTTTTGTTCAAGTTTACTTAGATATCCTCTGTGGTTTCTTCTTTTTTTGGCCTTTAGTCATACTAGATTTTCTTGGTTTTGTTCAAGTTTCTGAAGTTTTCTTTATTGCAAAATATACTACACATATAGAAAAGTGCATGAAATATAAACGAAGAAATGGATAAGTCATCACAAGGTGAATACCTGTATAGTTTTCACTATGGTCAAAAGAGAGTAAGTTTCTAGTAGTCCCCTCCTCACTTGTTTTTCATATCGTGCAAAGGTACTTACCACCTTGAACATTATAGAAATAGCTTTATTATTTTATTTTGTTTTATTTGACCATGAAACTCACATCCATGACAAGTATAAATTAATGTTGTTGATGCTTGAAATGAAATAAATGGAATCTAAGCTTAAAGTTTATTTTATTTCCCTTAAAAAGTGTGCCATAAATGTTGATGGGGATGTGGACAAATAAAAAGCTTTATACCAGGTTGGTGGGAATGTAAATTAATACAGTCATTATGAAAAGCAGTATGAAGGTCCCTCAAAAAATTAAAAATAGAACTACCACATGATCCAGCAATCCTACCACTGAATATATATCCAAAAGAATGGAAGTCAGTCTGCCAAATATAAATTTGCACTTCTAAGTGTATTACAGCTTTATTTGCAATAGCCAAGATATAGAATCAACCTAAGTGGCAATTAATGAATGAAAGTATAAAGATAATATGGTATATACACATATTGGAGTACTATTCAACTATACAAAAAAAAGAGAGTAACTCCTGTCGTTTGCAGCAACATGAGCGAACCTGGTGGACATAATGTTAAGTACAATAAGTCTGGCATAAAAGGACATATATTGCAAAATGTCACTCATGTGTCGAATCTAGAAAATTGACCTCACAGAAGTAGAGAGTGGGATAGCAGTTATCAGAGACTGGTGGGAGGCATGGAGAAAGGATGTTCAATAACTGCAAAGTTACAATTAGATAGGAAGAATAAGTTCTGGTATTTGATTACATAGTGGGGCAGCCATAGTTCACAACAATGTAGTATATATTTCAAGATAACTAGATAAGAAGATCTTGAAAATAATGACCACAAAGAAATGCTAAGGATTGAGGTGATGGACATGCTAACTACCTTGAGTTTATCATAATACAATATGTGCATATATGGAAACATTAGACTGTACTTCATAACCATGAAAAATCAATGTGTCAATTACAAAGTACAATGTTTAAAAAAGTGTCGTGACATTCATTCATATTGTTATATTTAGTTAGAATGTTTTTATTTTTATTGAATTATAGTGTTATAAGGTTAAAATATGATACTTTATTAATATATTTTATTATTGTTGAATGTAAGATTGTTTCGTTTTTTAGTGTTATTACAGAATTATAATCTTATGAACATTTTTGTTATGTAACTTAGAAAAGATATAAAAATTTTATTGTTTGTTAAATTTCAGGAGTACAATTACTTGCTCATAGGATATAGGGAACTTCATCTTTACTAGCTGGTGCCAAACTGTTATCCACATTAGTCATACTAGTCATCACGCCCATCAGCAATGTACAATGATTTCCACAGTTACATTGTCATAAACATTTGATATTAACATTTTGCTAAGTGTTAAGTTTAGTAAATTATCATTTGGTTTTAATTTATATATTTTAGACTATGAATGACATTGAACAACTTTTTATGTAATTACTAGACATTGGGTATCTTATTTTTAAAGTGAACAAATTCATTTTGCATATTTTTCAAATTTTTAAATTGTTTTTAAAAGAAGTGTTATTAATCATGCATTTTCTCATAGTTTCTGGCTTGCCCTTTCTCTTACTTAGTGGTATTTTAAATGAAATGAGTTCTTAGTTTATTGTTTAGCTTGACATGGATACAAAAGATATATGTGAAAATATTTATATAAAGGTGTGTGTGTGTGTGTGTGTTTACATATCTAGTCTCTTGTTTTGTCAGCTGAGAGAACCTAGAAAAACACCTCAGTAAAAATTAGTACACATAATCCCTAGATTTTGACTCTGTTATGCTCCAATAAAAAAGTGCTTCTTTGAGAAATGACTAAATCTAGAACTGAGGCAGAGAACATGTAACACGAACTTTGAGTATTTTTTAGTGAAAAAAAGAGAAAGTGTTCAAAAACTAACAAAGAAGCAAACATGTTGCATTGTTGGGAATATGTCAAAGGGACATCTGAGCCAACTAAAAGAACTCCAATAGCAAAAACTGGAGTAATTATATACATATATTTTAGCAAATATGTATATTTGATGTATATTATATTATATTTAATACATATTTTGTTTAATACATATATGTATTAAATTGAACCCTAAAGCATAAATTTAATATCCATGGTCCATACCCAATGTAAATTAATGGTTTAACAAATAAATAATTGAAAGAGAAGAGTCAAATGTTCCATGCAAGCCGGGCTCAGTGGCTCAGCCTGTAATCCCGCGCCTTTGGGAGGCTGAGGTGAGTGGATTGCCTGAACCTACGGGTTCGAGACCCGCCTGTGCAGGTGAGACCTGCGCTCCACTGCACTCCAGTCTGGGCGACAGTGAGACTCCAACTCAAAAAAAAAAAAAAAATGTTCCATGCAGAAAAATTCCAAATAATATAAGTAGACAGTGTAACTTACTACTCCTTAGGTAGGAATTGTACATATAGTAACTTTCTTCCAAAGAGTACAGTATAGAAACAGGAACAAGTGACTAATAGTGGAGAAATATGACAAGTACTACATCAGCTATGTGACCAAGGTCAACATGAACAGTGACAAGTCATGTGATTATATGTATCCTTGACATGGAATCAAAATTGATGCTTATTACGTACCCTGTTCTAACTTACTGTGGGAGGTGGAATGCTGAACATTCCTCCAAATAAATCCAATCCTAATCCTCAGAACTTGGATATTCTTCTTAATAAGGCAAAGGAGACTTCATTACAGATTGTGATCAAGGCTACAGACCTTGAGATAGGTAAATTAGCCTGAATTATCCAGGTAGAACCAATCCAATTAAAAAGGTCCTTAAAAGTAAATAACTTTTTCCAGCTGTGGTCAATTACAGAGATTAAGCGTGATAAGGAATCTCTAACCATTGCTGATGGAGGAAGGAGGAAGATGGAGGAAGGAGACCACAAACCAAGGAATATAAACATTTTAAGAAACTGCTTCTAGAGAAAGAAGAGTCTCCATTCAAACCTCCAGGAAAAAAGAAAAAAAGAAAACAGGGCACTGCTGATAACTTGATTTTGCCCAAGTCTTCCAACCTACAGAATTGTAAGAAAAATAATTGTGTGTTTGAAAGATGCTTTTGATTTTTAAAAGAAATTGTGATAAAACATATATAACATTTGCCTTTTTTTTTTTTTTTTTTTTTAGTTGCAGTCTCACTCTGTCGCCCAGACTGCCTCGACCTGCTGGGCTCCGGCGATCCTTCCGCCTCAGTCTTCCGAGTAGCCGGAATTACAGGCATGCGCTACCACACCCGGCTGATTTTTTTTTTTATTTATTGTAGAGATGAGGTCTCGCTGCCCAGGCGGGTCTCGAACCCGCGGGCTCAGGCAGTCCACTCACCTCAGCCTCCCAAAGGCGCGGGATTACAGGCTGAGCCACCGAGCCCGGCATACATTTGCCATTTTTAACTGTGCAGTTTAGTAATATTAAGTACATTCACTTTATTGTGCAACCAATTTTCACCAATTTCCAGAATTCTTTTTATCTAACAAAACTGAAACTCTGTAACCGTTTAACAACAACTTCATACTCCTCCCCCCTCTCAACCTGTGGCAACCACCATTCTGCTGTCTCTATGAATTTGACTACTTTGGGTACCTCAGGTAAGTGGAATCAAACAGTGACTTTTTGGTGACTGACTTACTTCTCTTAGCATAATGTCCTCAATGTTTATCCAAGTTGTATCATGTGTCGGAATTCCTTTCCTTTTTAAGGTTGAATAATATTCCATTTACACAAACAAATTTATATGCATATACATATATATGTACATTAATATATATACATACAGAGGGCACCAAAAATGTGCACACATTTTATGAAAGGAAAAAACTGTATTAAGATCGTAATACTCAATATATACTGATAACAAAAGATGAATAAAAGTCACATTTGACTTCTGTAGTTGCACTTCTACTCAAAGTGGTGACCATCATCATCCAGATATTTCTGATTATGACAAACTAAAAGTAATACATATATAGCGTTTCTTAAAATGTGTATACTTTTTTGGCAACCCTGGTATATTCACATAATACCTTTTGTTTATTCATCCATCAACAGACACTTGGATTGCTTTTACCTTTTGACTGTGTGTTTTTTTTAAATTTTTAATTTTAAAGACGTGGAGTACAATTCAGGGTCAGGTTTAAGTCACTAAGTTTGTGGAATTTTGTTATAGGAGCAATAGAAAACTGACATATTTACGTTGCCTTTTTCAGATCTTGTGTGTCTGGATTTGTTGAATAGATCCTAAGTCATATCTATTTATCTAGGTGCAAGGGAATCTCATGAATGTAGCATTTAGGCTTTTAATATCTGCAATCTGAAAGACTAACTAAAATAGAGTTTGAATGGATGCTAAAGTACCATTTGACAATAGCATCTAAGAATTATTTATGTAAATGTGGTAGTTGCCACCATGAATGTGGATTAATAATAAACAGAAATTTCATGCCACTTTTCATGGGTTGAAGAGATAAAGCAATAATGTAAGGTAATAAAGCTGAGGACAAGGACCCATTTCATGTGACTAAAGAGGATTTTCAGAATATATATATATATATATATACATATATATATATATATATATATATATATATATATATATATAGAGAGAGAGAGAGAGAGAGAGAGAGAGAGAGAATGAGAGAGAGAGAGAATAAATAAGAAGGCAGGGTGGAAGTCAAAAGAATTCTAAGGAAGAATCAAATGGCCAGACATGTTCACAGACATGAAAGAGCTGGAAGGATAAGACTCAGAAAGGTCAAGGGCAGCAGGTGAAGTTGGTGAGAGCAGTTTCTAAAAGTTGTAGAAACAGGAAAGAAATTGCAGCAAGACTAGAAGTATAAGAATTTTCTTTTTTGCACAAATACTACATAAATTGATAACTAAATATTGTCTCCTAGTCAACATTTCCCTCCATCTTAGACAATTTCAAAACAAGATACACACATCACACATACCTGAAGGGAAATTTTCAACAATCATGAGTGAGAGAGCAATAAAATCCAAGCAATGCAGAAAGAGAAGCTCTGTTAGTCTCAACTTTTTAGAAGGGTGGCATCTGGTAGAAGAAGATAAGAAACAATTTTACACATTAGTGGGAGAATCTTCCAGATAATAATCAACTTGAACGATTTTGTTTTGTTGTTTCCCTTTAAGTTAAGGTCATGAGAGCCACTCTGACCCTAGCTGTAGATGGCACTTTTGTAGGATACTCTGATGAGGAGTTTGCTGTAGGTATTTTACAGAGCACAGACAAACTTGAATTAATCACTGCAGTGTTGGAACAGAGAATAGAAATAGAATTACCAAAAGTGAAATAAATATAATTGAAGGCACTACATCTTCAAAGGAAAGTATATACACTTTAAGAAGCGTCTATAAACAAAAGCAAACAGCAAGATGACAAGTATTCTGGTAAATGGAGTTTCAGATCGCAGCTTTGTTGGGGCTGCTCACTGCATGAGGAAATATGACCATCCTCCCTTATCCCAAAGAGAGGCACTAGACCATCTGTTCGGAATGTGCAAAGGACCTGCCTAAAATGTTTTTGATGTTTCTTGGCCTCCAACTCCTGGGAATATGAGAATTGTACTGGAGACATAGAAGAGAATTCCGACTTTTCCCATCATGGAGTCGGAGGACTGTTTTTTCTTTTACCTCTGGTCTTGGGAGAATGACTTCCAGGGACACCCCAGTGTAAGCCATTTCACAAAAGGACAAAACCAACTTTACATACATTCCCCTCGCAATAAATAGTGCTGCCATTCAAGTACCAGTGCGGTGAGGTCAGTCCTTCTCCTTCATAAGGCTAGGAATCCCAAAAGCATTGAGCATGGCCCTTTCCTCATGTTCCATTACCAAATTGCCCCAGACTGACTTGACAGGTGAGAAAGGCTTTATTTTTGAATAATGTCAGAATTTTGATTACTGTACTGGACTGTAAATATTACAGAACTGATTTTTTTTTTCCTAAAATGACCTGGGTTCCTTGTTATCTCAGAATGAACAGAACAGCTTTGGACTAGCTAGACCTATTCTGGGGAAGGATAAATTTATCCCCACAGCAAATTTCAACAGGAGTTGGGGAAATATATTTGCTTTGTGATGACATTGTATGAATCTTGCTCTTTCAACAAACTGTGTATATACTAAACGTTTCCCCTTGTATAATAACAAATGCGTATACAGGGAAAACACCCTTCATCTCTTATCTTCTATAAGACTTTTCTCCTACTTATATGTGTTGACCTCTATGGTTACAGTTACCTGCTTTATTTATTTATTTTTTCTTTTAGATTCAAGAAGTGCATGTGCAGGTGTGTTATGCAGGTACATTGTTTGATGATAAGGTTTGGGTTTCTACTAAGTCTATTACCTAATAGTGAACATGGTACCCAATGGGTTGTTTTTCAACCCTCATTCTCCTCCCTTCCACCCCACTTTAGGATTCCTCAGTGTCTGTTTTTCCCATCTTTTGTCTGTGTGTACTCAGTGTTTAGCTCCCACTCCTACACGAGAACATGTAATATTCGGTTTTCTTTGTACACAGAGGAAATACTCTTCATCTCTGATCTTCCTCAGACTTTTCTCTTACTAATGTGTTTGTGTTGATCTTCTCTGGCTACCTACTTTGTTGATTAAAAATGGACTACTCTCTTTTCCAGTGTTTCTGATTTTGAGTGAGTTAGGGTCCTGGTTAACATAGCTGTTCATCACCATGTGCGTGTAACTTTGGAAGAGAAATATTTTTATGCCCACCATGGATCTGAGGCATTGACTGACACCAGACTTTTCTCCCAAACTCTGCAAGTGGAAGATCCCTCAAAAAATATCACTGATACACATACATCAAATCCAAACACGCCAGTTTAAGAAAATTAATCTGATTAGCAAGAGAAAAATGCACATCAGGCAAATAAATGACTTACGCTTTCATAATTGACCTGGTTTCTCTCATCTCTTTAATAAAGAACTAAAGGGGAGAGCTGCCCTTGACATAGTTGCTTAATTTTCTGTTTTATTGGATTTTGTTTTATCTTCAGATTTAGAAGAAAAATGAGAGAATGGTTCTGATTGTGACAGTGTAAGTCATATGAAGAAGACATTCTTTCCAATAGAAGAAATTTGTTCTTTAAGCATTTTTCATAGTGCAGCATTAAACTTTCAAGATTCCTTCACCTAATAATATATTTTGTTCAGTTCACCATTTACATCTGTATTGGGAAGATACATTCACCAGCATTGCCAGCCAGGGCACACACTCAAAAAAAATGATGGTGTCACTTTGAAAACTGAAGTGTCTGTTAAATTTGTTGTGGAATTTCTTATATTATGTGCAAGAAGCCATAATTACTGTACTAGATTTTATTTGAAATATTGAATTGGTATCTGGGTGGCTTCAAGGCACATTAATATATTTCAAAGGGTCAGAGAAGGCACACCATCTATTCTCAAATCTAAATGTGCAAAGTTGATTTCAGTTTGTACTGGGTAATATTCACACATTCTGAAATCTGTGCAATGACATAGGAACTCTCCCCCTACAGAAAAGAGGGTTTAGCTCCTGAGCCTCATGCCAAGTCATCTGGGAAGATCTACTCTGATTTCTGATGCAGAAAATGTTTGAAGTGAGTTAAACTGTTTTTCACCCCCTCTCTGGAGAGTTTCTGCTCTTGAATTATCTACTGTGTTCTCCTCATTTCCTCAGTTTCCACTGGAGAAAGGGGAGAAAGCATTATAAAGAAAAATGCAGGGGTCAACTAGAAAGAGTTGGAAGCCTGCTTTACTTTCCATCCCATTTAAAGTCCTGCATGGATAGCAAAAGTAAACTACTCTATTGTTCTTAGTTTTCTCTCTGTGCCACTATTTTCTCGCTTGTGCTCTATACACACACGTGTGCACATGCACACACACACATGTGCACCGACACACATGTACACCAAGACAATTCTTTCTTTCACTTTTCTAACATGCATGCCATGTCCTCCAAGAAATCGAATACTAGGATTGCAGCCATTCCCCTCACTGGAAACTCTCCCCTTCAGAGCCACCTTTGGATATTGATCTCAGCTAACTAGTGGCCCTTTACTGCTACTTACATTGTATTACATGGAGGAGTTTATGTTCTAAAACATGGTACATATGGTAAAGATGATACTTGGCAATAAATGGTTTCTTGAAAATGTCAAAAACCATTACTGAAGCTGTTAAATATCATATCATATTTTAGTATATTCAACCCAGCAAAATTTCCAAAAAGTTAAAGTAAATTCTTCTTTGTTAGTTGAATAATTGATCCAATCGAGATTTCTGTTTGGAAGAAAAAAGTACTCTTAAGTTTTTGAGGCACCTATACCGTACATGTTGCTAAGCCTGGTACAAGCAGGGAACAGCGACCAAGTGAGAAGACTACAGACTCAAGTCCCCTTCTCCTTTCACTGTAAAAGTCCCCTGACCTTAGTGCACGCAAAATTTTCATCATTTATTTATTAAAATTGGGTTTCTTCTCCTGCCTCCTTTACACCACCCTTCTCTTATTCTGAGTGGTACACTCCCTCTGCTGATTCTTCTGTGAAACTCTTATTTCTGCGACTAGACTCCAATCTCCTCAAGGCCGAGGCCAGGTTCTGAGCTATCTTTTCAGTCTCCCAACTGTTTATCAAAGTGCTTGGCAAAGAGTAGGTACTCAAAAGATTGGTGTGGAATAAATGTTTACACTTTCAGAACTATGGTACGATAGTTTTGGAGTTATAGGTAAAGAGTATAAACAGAAGCAGAAAGGTAAAGATTGAAATGAGGGGGAAGAGATTGGAGACTATCATGATTATTTCTGCCCCCATTTGGCATCCCTTACTTAAAGGGGCCCTTAGAAATCTAAAATAATCAGAACTACATTGTGGAAATCACTGTTTTGGGGTGATTAGTTGTATGTAGAATTGATGTCAATGCCTTGTATGGGTGTAGAACACAGAGAAATTTTAGATGCAACATGATAAATCAATACAGAAAAAAAATCAAAATTATATAAAAAAAGTAATTTTTTAATTAAAAGAATTTCAAATTGAATGTTAGTATTTTTGGCCTAAATTCTTGAACAAATATGTATGCCACATCCTCTACACAAAATACATTTACAAATGCCATGGTAACTTAAGACATTCAAATGCTTTAGAAATGCATTACCAATAGGAAAAAAGTTATTTTAGGAAGAGCAGAACATAAGAAATTTTCTATTACATTCTATTCTGTTATGTTGCATATTAAATTAGAACAAGCAAGAACCACTTATCTACCTAGTCCTGAATCGTATCCCACGTCTTTAAAATTAAAAAAAATAATAATCATGAGAAAGTGGACCTTGAACAATTATCATAATACTGTAAGAAAACGATTGACTGTGGTGGGAATCTGCCTGGGGACGATGGGGGGTGGGAGGCACACCTCATCAACACGAGTACCTGCATAATGAACATTTGCATACCTAATCCTGAATTGCACCCCACACTTTTAAAATAAAATAAAAAATAATAATCATGAGACAAGTTATAGTAACCTACCTCCTGTAAAAATACTATTTAACATCTCTAAGCCTCAAACTTTCCTACAAGACATAAAGAAAATGGTATCTATTCTATAGTGTTTTTCCATGCCACATCATCAATAAAATGCAAAGTAGCTGATCTGTCAGACTATGTTCTCCATATGTGAAACTGAATTTTTTTTCACTTTTGAAAGGAGAGGTTTTAAAATACATTGATTTTATACATGTTATTAATATATATGTGTATATATATGCTGCATACATATCACTATTATAGTGTGTGTGTGTGTATAATTGAAAAAGTGTTTACCTTATCCTATATTCCTATATATGGGTGATGATATGTGTGTATAGTGAGTGTATAGATATATGCTGATATATATATATATGTGTGTGTGTATATATATAGTCATGTATTGCTTAATGAGAGTGATACATTCCAAGAAATGCATTGTCAGGAGATTTATCTCACAAATATCCATAGCATGTACTTACACAAATCTAGAGGGTCTAGCCTACTATTTACCTAGACCATGTGGTATATCCTATTGAACCTAGGCTACAAATCTGTACATCATGTGACTGTACTGAATATTGCAGGTGATGATATGTATGTATAGTGAGTGTATAGATATATGCTGAGATATATACATATATATTGTCATGTATTGCTTAATGAGAGGGACACATTCCAAGAAATGCATTGTTAGAAGATTTTATCTCACAAATATCCATAGCATGTACTTACACAAATCTAGAGGGTCTAGCCTACTATTTACCTAGACCATGTGGTATATCCTATTGAACCTAGGCTACAAATCTGTACATTATGTGACTGTACTGAATATTGCAGACAATTGTAACACAATGGGAAATATTTGGTAATCCAAACATATTTTAACATAGAAAAGGTACAGAGAAAATATGGTACAAACTATTTTAAAAATGGTACATCTGTGTAGAGCACTTACAATGAATGGAGCTTGCAGGACTGCACGTTACATTGGGTGAATCAGTTAGTGGTGAGCGACTGTGAAGGCCCACAACATTATGGAATCCTACTGTAGACTTTGTAAACACTGGACATGTAAGGGACAGTAAATTTATTTTTAAAATATTTTTTATTCTTAAATAATAAATCGATCTTAGCTTTCTGTAACTTTTTTACTTTATGCACTTAATTTTTAAAAACTTTTTGACTCTTTTGTAATAACACAGCTTAAAATATAAATACATTTTACAAAAATTTACAAAAATATTTTCTTTCGATTCTTATTTGCTAAGATTTTTTATGTTTTACCTTTTTTTTATTTTTTGAACTCTTTTAGAAAACGAAATCACAGACACACACATTAGCCTAGGCCTTGCACAGGGTCAGTATCATGAATATTCCTATGTTGACCTCCACATCTTTTCCCACTGGAAGGTCTTCAGTGGCAGTAACACACTGTCATATTCTATGATAACAATGCCTTCTTCTGGAATACTTCCTGAGGGACTTACCTGAGGCTGTTGGTCAGTTAACTGTTTTTAGTAAGTAGAAAAAGAACACTGAAAAATAACAATAAAAAGTATAGTATAGTAAAAACATAAACCAGTAACAGTCATTTGTAATCATTAATTGGTATTATGTACTGTATACAGTTGTATATGCTATACTTTTGTATGCCTAAAACACAGTAGGCTTGTTTACACCAGCATCACCACAAGCACATGAGTTATATATCGAACTATGACGTTGTGATCCCTATGAAGTCTAGGTGATATTTTTCAGCACTGTTATAATATTATGGGACCACCATAGTATATGAAGTCTGTCATTGACCAAACTGTCATCATGCAGTGCCTGACGGTATATCTTTACTTAATGCTATCCAGTGATAACGTATTTGCGCTAATGCTCATTAATAATCAATAAGAAAGCATGAGGAAATACTGGTCATTGTGAAGAACATACAAAACTAAGAGAAGGACTAGCAGGCATTAAGGTGTTGCTGTCCATAATTGTTTTCAACTACTTGTATCCCTTGCATTCATTAGATTTGATAGAAAGTGTCTATTGGAACCATATGATCTGCTTTTCTGTTTCCCAGAATAACCAGTCACTCATCAGTGGGCCTCCCTTTTCTTTTCAAAAGAGAAGTGACTTTAAAAAATAATAATTTTTAACATGATTCTAATTGATTATTTGATGCAGATAGAAGAAAATAAAAAGTACTTTCTCATGGGCTTACTTGTGCTTTTCAAAACAGAAGCATATTCTGCTACTGTGTGGGTTCCATTGTTGCCAATTAGTCACCTCTTTCCCAGCTCTGGCTTAAAATGATGGCAAATGACTCAGCACAGCTTCAGTTGTGTACATTCAAACACTTTCACACTATCATAAAAATGTTCACATGTAAGAAATTAAAAAAGATAGTATAATAAACTGGTCACATACTGAACACCTAGTTTCAACACATATTGATGCTTGCAAATCTTTAGAATATTTCCCACATATTTTCTTCAGTATTTTAAAGCAAAAACTTGACATGTCTCATTTCTTCTATAAATGTTTTACAATGTAATATCTCCAAAAATAACAATTCATTTATTAACTAACTACAACATCATTATCACACTTAGTCAAATCAGTAGTAATTATTTAATGTTAATTGGTACCTAATGTGTGTCAAAATATGCCTGATTGCCTCAAAAATTATTATTAAGGTTGGTTTGATCAAATCAAGATGCACATCAGATCAACATAATGCATTTGGTATAAATGCCCCTTAAGTCATCTCTTTTAATCTATAATGTCCCTATGGCCTTGTTATTTTTCCACAGCATTTATTTATAGAAGACTACCTTATTTGCCTTGAAGAATTTCCCCAGTTTGAATTTTTTCAGCAAAAATCTCTCATAGATGGCGGTGGGTACTTCTTATTGTATCATACTAGGAAGTTCATAATATATTATGTTCCCACATTTAGAGATGTTAAAATTAGTCAGTGTTGTCAGTCTACTCTACCATTGTAACGCCTATGAATTGCATACCCTTTTTATTCACTTTCTCTAAATTAGTTAGCTGGAACTTAATTTTATAAAGAATAGCTTCCCCATACAAATTACTGTGGGTAACTCTGTAACAGTTCATATAAGAAAAACAAAATGAATGCTTGCCTCTTTCCGTTCATGGTTCTTGCTGTGCATTTAATTATGTACTTACTTGTTTGATGTATCCTATAATAGTAATGCTACGATTACTCACGTCAGCAACCTCACTGAATAGAGTTTAGGGTTTTTTTGCTTGTGATTTTTCCTTAGGATTCTTTCACTTTGAACAATCAAAATACCTATTATATAAGACATGTCATATTTTTGTCATTGTTATGTTTGAGTGAGTACATTACTAAAAGTTAGATGCATACATAATTTAGCTGGATGCTTAAAACTCAGTGGTAATTTACTATCACACATTTTCACCAGCAATGAGAGAGACTGTCCCTACTTTCCTATGAAGCTGCCTTACAAATGGAGTATGTTATCAAAATGTTCAAGGTTCTGAATTTGATAGATAAAAGATGGAATATCAAGCAGTTCTGGTTTATATTAATACTATAAGAAACTAGATTGGGTATCTCTTTATGCTCTTGAAGATATCTACATTTCTTATTCTGTGAACTGTGTTTTTACAGTATGCCTATGTGTATTGGTTTATTGTTCTTCTCAATATTTAGAAACATTATGTTCATTAGGAGTATTAAATCTGTGTGATGTAAGTTGCAAATATTTTTTCTTTTTATTTGTTTCAGTTTTTTTAAATGATGCATTTAATTTTATTGTTTTATTTTTCTTATTTATAATATATATTTTTTACTTTAAAGTTGTGGGGTACAGTTAAGGATTTAGGTATACAAATATTCATCGTGCAGGTACCCTTGCTGATGAGGTGTGCCCCTCTTTCCCCAGACAGATATTGACTACCGTTAATCCCATATCCCTTCCTCTCCCTGCCCCCCATAGTTTCCTGCCACTGTCAGTTCTTTTCTTATAGTATTACAGTAGTTGTTCAAGGTCCACTTATGAGTGAAAACGTGTGATGCTCAGATCTTTGTTTCTGTGAGAGATCACTCAGTATTATAAACTCTAATTCCACCTAATTTTTATTGTTTATGTAGCTAAATCTATCATTTTATTTATGGATTCTGGCTTTTAAATCATAAAAATTTTCTACATTCCCTTGTGGAAAGCAATATATAGAGTCTGTATACTTTTACGATATTTTACTTTTAGGTTTCAAATGCATTGATATCTGTCTATTGGCTAATGGGAGAAATTTTATATTTTTCAATTTGAATATCCAGTTGTTCTAGCCTTATTTACTAAAAACTTAATTCATGATAAAGGTGGGAATATATATGTCAATATATGTTGCCATTCAGTGTTTGGTGCATATTTATTTGCAATTATTATATTGTCTTGACAGATTGATCTTTTCATTGTCATAGTGACCTTCTTTTCTCTTGAGGCAGATTTTAACTTCCATGTTGTCACTTTCAGTTTTTATGACCTTAAGGCTAAAATGAGTCTCTTGTAGGCAGCATGTTTTGAATATTGTTTTTATAATACTGTAACCACTTGAGATCTTTTGATTAGATAATTTAATTTATTTACATTCAAAGTAATTATTGGTAGGTAAGGATTTACTACTGCCATTTCACTCATTGTTTCCAGATTGATTTGTAGATCCTCTGTCAATAAGACTGTCCTGTTAACTTAGAAGAACATGTTTCCCTTTGGATGCCAGTGCAAGCAGGATGGCTTTCAGACTGTAATTCAGAGGAGCTACAGCTGAGTTTCAGAGTTATTTCATGGTTCACAGCTTGATTAGAGGTTGGCACATCTATAACCTGAGACATGAAAGGGTGTGATTCTTTTCAGGTTCCTGAGCAGGTGGTTCTGGTATCAGACCCAAGGCCAAATTGGGCTGTAACCAAGTTCACAGAGGGATGGAATAGTTCTCAGGTCTGGAGTCATAACCACACTTGCTGATTCTGGCACCTGGGCATTGGTTTGCTCTCTCAAAATGCCCATTCTAGGTCTTGAGATCCATAGGTGTTTCACAGCCTTCTACTTTATGCAAAATCTCCCACAAATGTACTTTTGTCCATGGATGGCTATAAATTTATGGTTCTGTGGGGGAATATAACAAGCGACCTTCTGTCCTGTCATATTGCTGGTGTAACTCTTCTATAATATATTTAAATATGCAACACCCTGAGCCCCTCTTCTACTTTTCTTTTTCTTTTCAGTGTTTCCCAGACTATTTTTGCACAATCATATTTCTAAAAGAAATATAAAATCAAGTTATCTAGCCTTCAAAAAACATTTTTATTATAATCAAATCTATTTATAATGCAATATAGTAATCTTAGGAACAGCTGACATTCTATAAAGTTTGATAAGTCTATCCAAGAATATTTTGTTTCTTGTAATTGTTTTCTTTTTGTTCAACTATACTTTTGTGGCTTTCAGGAGTATTGCCTTGAATTCCTTGTTTACAGTTGTTTCCCCCTCTACATTGCCTATAAGCTTTATACTTAGTTGAATTGTTTTTGTTGTTGTTGTTTGCTGTATGCAAAATGTTCCTTTCTATTGTATCATTTAACTGGTTATTATCTCTCTATATAAATATCCTGTATTTTATTTTATTTTGGATTGGGAGTCTCACCCTATCTCCTAGGCTGGAATATAGTGGCATGATCACAGCAGCCTTGACCTCCCGAACTTAGGCAATCCTTCTTCAGCATCTTGAATAGTTGGGACTATAAACATGCACCACCACATACAGCTAAATATTTTTATTTTGTAGAAATGAGATCTTGCCATGTTGCCTAGGCTTGTCTCGAACCCCTTGTCTCAAGCAGTTATCTTGCCTCAACCTCTCCTAAAGTGCTGGAATTATAGGGTGAGCCACTGCGCCCAGCCTATCCTGAATTTTATGAAACCAATTTTTCTCTAATCACAAGCAACAACCCATGTTTGATCGTAAATGCATTACTTCAAAGTTACGGTCTTCTATATGATTGAATTTATTTTTTCGCATCATGCACAATTTTTTAAAACCCAAATGAACATTTGGGAACTTCAATACTAAGATGCAGTAAGCAGAAATTTTCCAACTTTTGCTCCTGATAACAGGCAAAAGCTACCATTTATGGTGGTACCATAGGATATGTTGTGGTAAAAGATTATAAAGTCTGTAAGATGATAATGAACAACTTTCTTATCAATGTCTTCCATAAAGTTGGCATAATGTAATAAACTGAATTATTTGCTTAACTTCATTTTGTTAAACAGTGAAAGGTAAAATGTATTCAAAAAGGAAGATAAATTATTCTGTAGTTTCACAATTTTCATCAATTATACAACATTGATATTTTATAATGAAAGAAATATTTTTTAAACATGTAACTTGGACCATAAATTAGAAAATAAAAACCTAAAAAGAATTTAAGAGAAGATAATTCTGTTGGTCATATTGGCTTTCAAGACCTGCCAATCATTAACATATCAAAGTAAATCCCTGGATAAGTTCATATATTGCTTTTTTGTCTGTTTGTTGTATTATTTTTATTTTATCTTCCAATACATGTAGAAATTATTATTCATAGAGATACTAGCTGCATAAACATTCTTTTTCTTTTTTTTAGTCAAAAACTCAAGTTTGTTGCTCGATCTGGAGTGCAGTGACATGCTCATGGCTATCACAGCCTTGCCCTGCTGTTCTTAGGAGATCCTGCCTCAGCTTTCCAAGTAGCTGGAACTACAGGCATGAGCCACCATGCCTATTTTTTTTGTTTTGTTTTGAGTATTTCACTCTGTCACCCAGGCTTGAGTGCTGTGGCATGCTTACAGCCACCACAGCTTCTACCAACTGGGCTCAGGTGATCCTTCTGCCTCAACCTTCCAAGTAGCTGGAACCACAGGTATAAGCCACCACTCCAGGCTAATTTTATAATTATTCTGTCTATGAGGTCTCCACAGGCTTCTCTCAAATCCCCAGGCTCAGGCAATCCTCTCGTCTTCACCTCCCAAAGTGCTGGGATTACAGGAATGAGCCACTGTGCCTGACGGAGCAATATCTTTTTAAAATTTGTCTTTGCTTTTATTTGATGCTCTCTTTTGCCCCATTTTTTTACAGAATTTATCTGAATACATATATGTAAATTTAAATAAACTTAGTTGTCTTTATAGAAATATTACCTGTGACTAATTCCTAATCACACAGCTTCTGCCAACAGACTTCACGATGCACTTTTGCTTATCACACCTGCTACCTCAAGTTCTCCATAGCTTGATTAGCACATGTGCTTACTAGTGATGTTCACACCTGAGTTTCCATGGCTAGAATTGAACTCTGTGTTGTACTAGAGACTCAGTAAAATGAATAAGAGAAAGGGTTTGCCTATGCTATAAATACAAATGTCTCAAGTATCAGTTTTTGTCTTTCAGAAAACCACTAACTCTGGCTAATTATATGTGTGTGTGTGTGTGTGTGTGTGTGTGTGTGTGTGTGTGTGTGTGTATGTATGTATATATACACACATTTATGAAGGATTTAAATAATCTGTGAAAATATATTGCTATAAATAAATAATACTACAATAAGACCATGAAAAAGTCAATTTTTGACTTTTGAGAATTAAAGGTTTGCCTCTTATGGATTAAAGAGATCTCCAAGCATAATTCTAACTGTGAAAGATGGCCAAATTTGGCACCCAATTCACATGTAACATATGCTTTCTTTGTATGCGTAAAATTGACTTTGGAAGAGAAGGAAATGAATGTATACGAAGGAGATGCAATAGATGATACTCTCGCTCCACACAGACTCCTAGCCTTCCCTGGTGGTCCTTGCTTTGGATACTGTATTAACTCTGGGACATGAAGTTCACTGGACTATAGTAACTCAGCCCATTCATACCCTATAGGTAGAAGATAGACAATTTACTTGAAGGGTTGCTCTGCTCATTTATTCCACAACAGTCACTACTTGATAAATTAAGCTAATCCTCTACAGAAATGTTCCAATCACCTCTGTAATTACTTACTATATGGAAGCACAATGAATGTGGCCTTAATTACTGCACTATAAGATATGAAGTTTGAAATGCATTGTTATCTATGTAAAACGGAAAGGCACTGTGCATTCATGAAATCTAAGATTAGATTTAGTATGAAATAGTTGAAGGTCACAAGCAAACTTGCAAATTAAAAGTCACTGATAAGATCTACTCTCATGTTCTCTTTCCCATTATTTAACATAAATAAGTTAGCCATAAAAGCCATATTCCTATCATTAGAATTTGAAATCTGTTGAATTTGACTATGCTGAAATTCTTAGTCACATGAAAAATCTTAAAATTGGGTTACTAACATTTTCTCCTTTAAACAGTCTACATGATTCAGCATATCAGAGAAAATAGAGGAGCTTTAAATTAAGACCAGTGGATTAATAATTCTGACTTAGAGCAGAGGCAATTTTAGTCTGGCTAATTTTTCATATCTGCTCAATTAACCTCATAGTGCTTTAGAACAAAAGGCAGCATGACTAGTGTCATTTAAATTAAACAAATGTCATTTATCTGACTTATATTGGCCATTCCAAACCACGACCATCGTATCAAATGGAATGGACAAGCAATGGGCCGCTGGGATTTCATTCTCCAGCATTTCAAAAATCATGCATAGCATAATATGTGAAGCTTGCTATTTAATGAGCTCTTCAAGACCATCTAGAAAAGCATAACTAGGTTATCTACCTGTGTAGCAGTTGTAAAATATCTAGTTTATATTCTACCGTGACCCTTGTCACTAAGGGGAAGCACCTTCTTCTGAGAATGATGACAATGATTTCTAATTAAACATTATACTTCTCATTTTACATTCAAGGCACTTATTTTCAGAGACTGGAAAATAGATATCATTATAGGGGTTGCCTGAATAACTTTCTATTTAGCAGCTGCAGTCACCAATGTTGCTTTCCCAATAAAGCATTTCAGTTCCAGATACAAAATTTGAAAAGAAATTAACTTAACGTCATTATAATCACTAGAAAGGGAAATTAATTTTACATTCACACTCTTCAGATGGACAGACATTATGCATTGAATAATCATTATCTATGTTTTTGTAGACACTAATTTATCTATTATAATCTGACCTTTTTTTCAATCATTAAAAACATCTACCAAATCAAATTTGGAATACACATTCATTCAATAATCATTTTGTAACTGTCCAACTATATTTTGATTGTTAGCAGGAGATATCAAAATACATTTTGCCACAGAGCCATTTCTGTCTCTGTTCAATAATGTCAAATTTTCTTCAAATGATCTGTATTAAAACTAAGATGTCACATAGTCAACCTATAAGAAGTCCTAAACTAAGACCTAGATGTGTGTAGTGAACATGTCTAATGAACCAGTGGGGGTTCTATATTGAAGAGTCTATAGAGAAGCAGGACCTAGCATCCTCCTGAGTTTGATTTAAGCTAGTGAGAGAAGTGTCAGAGGAGGTTAATTATCTGTCCCTCTGCATTGTCCTATAGAAGCCTATAGAATTGAGGTCCAGTAGAATCAAGTCTAACCTAGTAGTCAAAGTTCTACGAATAAATTATACCTCTCTACATTTCTGTGAAATATTGATCGCCATTTAAAAAGTCATCACAAGTTGGAAGGAACGATTATTCTGTTGCCGACGAACATTGCATTAATCACAGAATTTCAACTGGTTCCGACGTCAGTGTTTCGGGCCCTGGTTACGGGCAGCATCAAGAGAACTAGCCACAGTCTCCTTCTAATATCAGGGAAAAAATGCAGTAATTTTAGAAGATTCTGAGAACAGACTTGCCTCTTTGGATGTCAGCAATATTTGAAGATAGTACCACATTAGGAAAGGAGAAATGGAGAATTCCATTTTGTATATTAGAGATTGAGCTCTCTTAGCCTATCTCAGAGAATCACTCAAAATGATTCTTAGAACCATCTGAGGAACTCGCCCAGGCCAGCGTCTGTAACGGAGCTGTGGGCACACAGCTAGAAAGCATTAGTGCTGTGGGTGGTGCTGTTGTGCAACTTCTTATTCCCCAACTAGGGTGGATTGAGAAATAGCAGTTAGACCAGGAAATTAGTGTTTTCCTTTATTTATTTGTTTAGGGTAGCATAGAAGACTGAAACTATTTTGTAAGACTGTTTAGTATCTAATTAAAATGTCAAATGCTGAGTCTAATCTTCTAGAATCAATGCTTCAGTAAAAGACTTGAGCAACACAGAATATATTAAAGATATTCAAGTGTATTTTTTCAAATTCTACTAATATATACTTGTATCAGATTTGCTCATTTAATACCAGCAGTAAGTGATAAAACACTTAAAAGATAAATAATCTAGCTTCTCTAGAATGACTAGAAATCACAATTATTTTTACCACATTTGTATATAATTGCTTCAAAATTATTTTGTTTTGCTTTGCATTTAAAAGGAAAATTACATAATTTGAATTGCATATTTGCTTAAAATTAGATTTAAATATTCAGGAAAGAAACAATTATATAAATATTAGGGACAACAAAGGATAATTTTTCTCAGAATAATGGGTCTTCATTTACATAGCTTCGAAATGACATTCATTTTGTAAATATATTGTTCTGAAAAGATAAAACGTCATTCTAAATCCCATATTTTGCTTATAGATTTTTTTTTTAGCTAGAAAGAAAAGATAAATTTCAGGAAAAATAAAATAGGAAAGAACTCAAGTTGATTAGGATAGGACAGTAGAAGTTATAGTAAGCAAACACAAGAGTTTCCTGGAGAAGGCAGTCTCAAGTGACATCATGCCTAATTATCAGGAAAATAGGCATGAGGCCAAAGTGAGGGGGGATTTAAAAAACAATAAATGAATAGGGATATTAGAACTATGAATTATGTAAAAATATTAAGATCTTACACAGGATGACTGGCATATTTTGTTTCTTATGCCAACCCTAATTTTTATTTGTTGCATTATGAAAGTCATCTAATGCTATATTCAGATGGAAAAGAGGTACTAGAATTAATTATTGATGTGTTTCACTGGTAATAGAGAGAGCTGGGAGAGTGGTACAGGGATTGTGTGCTTTATCTTTCCAATATGGACAGTCTTCTGTGTAAGAAAATCTCATAACATGCCATGAATTCTATAATCAATTCCATTTCTCAATGTTAACACTTTCTATTATAGGTCTTGGTTCTATTATAGTCTTCATTCTGTGGGATCTTGCATTTAGACACTCCTGTTTCCAGACACATAACAGTAATAGATACACATATTTTTAAGAGATGAGAGAAGGGACATAACCAGGCATCTAAAACAGTTAAGTCTCTGTGAACATGGGACAGAAATACAAAGTAGTGAGTTGTGAGCTGAGCTGAAACATAAGCGCAAGCCTTTGTGTTGTCTGAATTCAGGTGGAAAAACTCAGCATGGACTTCCTCAGAGATAAAATTGGGCAAAGGTTAGAGCAAGGATGATGTGTGAAACAAAGATTGACATGGGGCTCAAGGGTTCAGGAAAGAAAGCTGAAAAAATCGCCAGATCTTTACCTGCAGCTAGTCTTATCTGTGGCTGCTGCCTTATGGGGACAGGAAGAAATGCAAAGTCTCATGACCAAGCACTCAGACAGCCTACTTATGAGATCAGTGATCAAGTGAAAAAAAAAGTGCAATATTATTGTATTGGAGGAGCACTTATGTATCAATAAAGGACCTGGTTAGAAATTTGGAGTCTAAAAAGAATAGGTGTGAATAATTGCAAACCCAACAAATGTAGGCTTAGCTAACAGAAAATGAAAGAGGGAAATAAGCCTGCAAACAAAAAATTAAATACAAGAGTATATCTAAAGTAGTAGGAGCCAGAAAATGAAACCAATATTTAGTAGATTAATGTATTCAGATGAAATTTGCATACCCAATCTACTTGTATACCTAATCGTGAATTGTACCACACATCTTTAAAATAAAAAAAATAAATTAATATCTTAGGAATTTTGATAAGGATATTTAAGACATATATTTAGGGAACATAGTGATAAAGGAACACATTTTTTAAACAATATCATAAAATGAGAACAGGCAAATATTGGACAAGAAGCAGTGGAAAAGTAGAGGAGAGAAAGATATGCAGAGAAAGAAAGGAAGTTCTTCAGGTTGAAATGAAAGTACTATAAACAGTAACTCTAATCCACAGGTCTAAAAAGAACTACAAAAATATTGGTGTTAATATAATTGTGGTTTACTACTTTTTTTTACCTATATAATCTAAAGGACAAATGCATAAAACAATAATTATAAATTTATGATGATAGGCACAAAATGTATAAACATGCAATTTGTGACATTAACAAAATAAATAGGTAGCGGGTGCTATATAGGAGCAAAGTTTTTGTATACGATTAAAAATAAGTTGGCATACATTTGAGCTAGACTGTTCTAAATTAAGACATTAATTACAATACCCAGGCAACCACTAAGAAAATAACTAAAAAAAATTTAGCATAACAAATGAGAAAAAGAATAGAAATAGTACAATGGAATATGTCTCCCCAGAACCAGGCACAATGGTGCACCTATGGTCCCAGCTACTTGGGAAGTTGAGGCAAGAGGATCACTTGAGCCCAGGAGTTCAAGAATCCAGTGAGCTATGACCACACGATGGCATTCCAGCCTGGGTGACACAGAAATACCCTGTATCTAAAAAGAAAAAAAAGAGAAAGAAAGACAGAGGAAGAGAGAAAGAAAGAAAATGTCTATCTAATTTTTAAAAAATAGTGATGGAGGAATTGAGCAATGAAAAGACATACTAAAAATGAAGATTATAATGGCATAAATATTTTTAACACTAATACATTAAAACAAATGGATTAAATGATTCAAGTTAAATACAGAGACCGGCAGGATGAATTTAAAAATGATTTAACTCTACAAATTGTCTACAAGAAACTCACTTCAGATCCAGATACAAATGATTTGAAATTAAAAGAAGAAAAAACATATTCCATGCAAACAGTACAGTAACCAAAAGAGCTGGAGAGGTACACACATATTAGACAATATATTGAGAGAAGGGACATAACCAGGCTTCTAAAACAGTTAAGTCTCTGTGAACATGGAACTTACTAGACAATATATATATATATATATTCTAATATGTGTGTATTAAAATATATATTAGACTATATATATTATCTAATATGTGTGTTTTAATATATATATATATTTTTTTTTGAGTTGGAGTCTCACTCTGTCACCCAGATTGGAGTGCAGTGGCCGTTCCCAGCCACTGCAGCCTCGACCTGCTGGGCTCCGACAATCCTCTGCCTCAGTCTTCCAAGTAGCCAGAATTACAGGTGCACGCTACCACGCCTGGCTAATTTTTTGATTTATTGTAGAAATGAGGTCTTGCCTGCCCAGGCGGGTCTCAAATCTGCGGGCTCAGGCAATCTACTTACCTCAGCCTCCCAAAGGCGCGGGATTACAGGCTGAGCCACCGAGCCCGGCTGACAAAATATATTTTAAGACAAAAGTACCGAAATCTATTTATACAGTGCATAAATATTTTTCTTCACAATTTTATTGATAGAAGATTCATTTTTACTGTAGATCTCAGCGTACAGTTTTTTTTTTCCCTTATTAAGTCTAGAACTTTCACTTTTTCACTTAAAGAAAGCACTTTATAGATTCTCTTTGGCAGAACAGAATCACAGAATCACTACTCTTGTGTTTAGGGCCATTATTAAGTAAAATAAGGGTAACTCAAATACAAGCTCTGCAAAACTGTAAGTTGATCTGATAACCAACAGAGACAGCTCCTAAGACAGGCAGGTTCTGTACACAGTGTGGATACACTAGGCAAAGGAGTGCTTCACATTTGGGGTGGCATGTCTCCAAATTTTACCACACTGCTCAGAATAGCTTCCAATTTAAACTTATAATTATGCATTTCTGAAATTATTCTTTTAATATTTTGGGATCATGGTTGACCACAGCTGAAACCACACAAAGCAAAATAGCGGATAAAGAAAGACTACTGAATATAATGATAAAGGGGTCAATTCATCAAGAAAATATACCAACCATACATGCTGTATTTATGCACTTAATATATCTCAAATACATGAAGCAAAAACACACAGAATTAAGGAAGAAAGAGGTAGCTCAACAGTAACAGTTGAACATTTTAGCACCTACTTTTGGATATATCATATTTAAGAAAGATACAAAGTGAATAGAAGACTTGAATGATACTATAAACCAATTAGAACTAGCAAACATGTATGCAATGCTTTCCACAATGGCAAAATACGCATTTTTCTCAAGAGCACATGGACAATTTCCCAGGACAAAACGCATTTTAGGACACGAAAAAGTCTCATATGTTTAAAAATTAAATCATACAAAGTATCTTTATCAATTATGATAGAATTGAACTAAAAATCAATAACAAAAGGAAATCTAGAAAATCTACAAAAATATTGAAATTAAACAATACACTTAAAAAATGAGTTAAAGAATACATTACAAAATAAATGAGAAAATGTCTCAAGATTAACGAACATAAAAATACAACATACCAAGGCTTATGGGAAGCTTAGGAGTTGTCTCGGTTGGTTATCAGATCGATTTACAGTATTGCAGAACTTCTGTTCAAGTCACCATTATTTTAGTTAATAATTGCCCTAAAACACAAGAGTAGTGATTCTGTAATGCCAAAGAGAATCTATTAAGTGCTTTCTTTAAGTGAAAAAGTGAAAGTCCTAGACTTAATAAGAAAAGAAAAAAATTATATGCTGAGATCTACAGTAGAAATAAATATTCTATCAATAAAATTGTGAAGAAAAAATATTTATGCACCGCATATATAGATTTTGGTACTTTTGTCTTAAAACACATTTTGTCTAATATAAGTGTACCCATTCAGCTCTTTTGGTTACTGTTTGCATGGAATATGTCTTTTCTTCTTTAATTTCAAATAATTTGTCTTTGGATCTAAAATGAGTCTCTTGTAGACAATATATAGTTATAAAAATAGTATTCAGAAGGAAATTCTTAGTCCATTTGAGCTACTATAACAAAGCACCATAAGCTAGATACATTTATAAACGACAGAAATTTATTTTTTACAGTTCTGGCAGCTGAGAAGTTCAAGATCAAGGTGCTGGCAGTTGCAGTGTCCTGCTCTCTCATTCATAGATGGCTACTTCTTACTGTGTCCTCCCACGCAAGAAAGGGGCAAGGCAGCTCTCTGGGGACTCATTTATAAAGGCTCTAATCCCATTCATGATGTCTCCACCCTCACGCTCTATTTACCTCCCAAGACCTCCCCTTCTTAACACGAGAGTATTGATGATTAGGTTTCAACCTATAAATTTGGGGTAGATACCATCATTCAGAGCATAGCAGAAATTTATGGCTGTAAATGCCTGCATTTAAATTAAAATGTCACAGATCAACAACTAACTTTGCACCTCAAGAAACTAGAAAAAGAAGAGCAGAAGACCAAAAAAAAAATCAGTAAAAGAAAATAAAAACTATTAGAATGGAGATAAGTGAAATAGTAAATAGAAAATAAAAAGAAGCCGGGCTCGGTGGCACAGCCTGTAATCCTGTGCCTTTGGGAGGCTGAGGTGAGTGGATTGCCTGAGCCCGCGGGTTCGAGACCCGCCTGGGCAGCAAGACCTCATCTCTACAATAAATCAAAAAATCAGCCGGGCGTGGTAGCGCATGCCTATAATTCTGGCCACTTGGAAGGCTGAGGTGGAAGGATCGCCGGAGCCCAGCAGGTCGAGGTTGCGGTGGCCGGGAGTGGCCACTGCACTCCAGTCTGGGTGACAGAGTGAAACTCCAACTCAAAAAAAAAAAAAAAAAAAAAAAAAAAAGAATCAACAAAACCAAAAACTATGCATGTGCAAAGATTTTTTAAAAATCAACAAATTTTTAGCTAATATGAACTAGAAAAAAATAAAAAGACAACTCAAATTACTAAAATCAGGAGTAGGCATGAGAATACTACTAACATTTCATAAATAAAAATAATTATAAAAGAATAATAATATGAACAACTGTATATCAACAAAGCGAATATCCTAGATGAAATGGACAAATTTCCTAGAAACAAAGAAACTGTGAAAATGACTCAAGAAGAAATAGAAAACTAAATATCCTATAACAGAGAAAGATCAAATCAGTGAGCAAAAGATTTCAACAAAGGAAAGACCAGGATCAAATGTTTCACTGGCAAATTCTACCAAACACTTAAGAACACTTAGCACCAATCCTTCTCTAACTTTTCAAAGAAAAAAAAAATGAAAGCCGGGCTCGGTGGCTCAGCCTATAATCCTGCGCCTTTGGGAAGCTGAGGTGAGTGGATTGCCTGAGCCAATCCGCAGGTTCGAGACCCACCTGGGCAGGCGAGACCTCATCTCTACAATAAATCAAAAAATCAGCCGGGCGTGGTAGCGCGCGCCTGTAATTCCAGCTACTCGGAAGGCTGAGGCGGAAGGATCACCGGAGCCCAGCGGGCGAGGCTGTGGTGGCCGGGAGCGGCCACTGCACTCCAATCTGGGTGACAGAGTGAGACTCCAACTCAAAAAAAAAAAAAAAAAAAAATGAAAGTGAACACTTTCTAATTCATTCTCTGAAACCAGTATTAATATAACCTCGAAACCAGGCAAATAAATTACAAAAAAATTATAGACCAATACTACTTACTAATAAAAGCAAAAATCCTCAACAAAATAATACAATCTGAATTCAACTGCACATTAAAAGGGTTTGCAGCACAACCATGTGGGCTTTATCCCAAGAGTACAGGTGTTTCAACATATGGAAATCATTTAATGTAACATTCTGTATTAATAGAATGAAGAAAAAAGATCAGATCACTTTAAATAATACAAAAAGCATTTGCACTGTTTATTAAACATCAAGATTTAAGAGAAGATGATTTTTATCTGTACTCCATCAAAGGATTTCCAGAGGAAGAAAAGCTGTAACAAACATCCTAAATAGTAAGCACGGGTCTCATTTGCTGTGAGATTAACACTACAACACATGGGATGCTGATTCCAAAGATAAATGTGAATGTTGTAAATTCAGGTAACACCCTAATTTGCTAAGTAAAATATTAAGGAAGAGATTGGTGAGAGAAGGTAGAAGTTAGTTTAACACACTGATATATGTATAGTTTATAACTTCAGATCAAATATTATCCTACACTGTTAACTAAAGTAGTGAAAATCACAATCAATTAAAATAGGGTGGAAGAGGGAGAAGAAAGTTAAGAGGTGGAGGTGAAAAGTAGTACACTATTTTCATTATTTTTCATAGAGAGCAGGCAACTGATACAGTCCAAAATATATTATTTAGGGTCTTAAATCTTGTTACAGCTTTAAAGTTAGCTTCAAAATTTCCATGACCTCTTTCCCCAGAGTGTTGTTGCAAAGTTGTTAAAAAGTATTAGGTGCCTTTCTGTATAAAGATATTGAAAGACCCTCCAGATCTAGGATCAGCAAACCCCTTTTTCCTATAAGGAGTCAACTAGTAAGTATTTTAGTTTTAGAGTCATAAGATCTCTGTAGCAACCATTCAGCTCTGTTGTTGTAGCAGGAAAGCAGCCATAAACAAGACAACAACAAATGAGGGTGCTGTTATTCCCATAAAGCAAGAGATGAACTGAATTTGATCTGTGGGCTGCAATTTGCCAAACCCTGTTACAGTTGGGATGCTTAGAGAAAAAAAAAAATCAAGCTACAAAATCATGTGTATATTAACGATGCTATTTACGTAAAAAAAAGAACACCTATATTCTTGCATATGTACTAAATAACCCTATAAAAACAAACAAGAAACTGTCAGCAGTGACTTCCTCTAGAGAAGGACACTTGGTATTTGGGGACAGGTTGAAAGGAGGTCTGCATTTAACTGAACGCCTACATGGAGCTTTGGAATTATATACAATTTTCATGCATTAACTATTCTAAAACAAAAGCAAAGAAAATGTTTTAAAATAGGAACTCAAATAGCTCTATGAAAAGGATATTTGCATACGCATGTAAAAATGTTTTAAAATAAAATAGAAACATGGAATGAAAATATAATTAATAGAGTATTAACAAAATTAAAAGTAGATTTTGACAAGTTTGTGAAATAGACATATTTCTATCAAAAAATGTTATCTGAAGAGGGAGAAATAGGCCTCAACAAAACAGGCAATGTTTTCTTTCATTAAAGGCACCTTAAGCAAATAAATTCTCACAGACACAGGTATATACATTTTGTGTAGTTCGTAGGGGTGTTCTGATGTGAGCTCATGAAAGTTCAAAAGAGCCTTTCCAAGTAGTAATTTTACAGAATCCATCATGTGTTCATAAAATCCATCTTATATATTTTATACAACTATGCCAAATAACAATATAAATAATTTCAAATTTAATATTAAATTACCCTATCAATTGTAGCAAACATTTTTGATTTTTGCTTTTAATTTTGTTTTATTTTCACTATAGAACACATCTCTGAGAAGCACTGAGGTAATATATCAGAAAGTGATTTTAAAAAGTAGAGAACATTTGCCACATTTTTTAATCCAAGTGAAAATAACACATTTTTCATTCCCGTACTAAAATGTAGGCTTCTTTACGTTTTGTTGCCTATTTTACCACTATTATTGATTTTTCATAAAAGCAAAATTGGAGAAATGCAAGTATTTAGCAATACTATTTTAGCCATATATGGTATCATCTTTACTTACATGAGAAGTGTTAACACGCAGGCAGATTTATCTTATTTACTCCAATCATTTGTAGTGTACATTAGAGTACACTTTGTATCTCGCTTTATTTCATCCTTAAAACAACACATGGAGAGAATCACACATTTTAAAGTTGCACATTTTAGAGATGAGAGATGGTAACTCAAATCATCCAGTAAGCAATTGCTATAACTCGAGTAGGGATTTGTTAGGCCATTGGCGATAGCAGTAAATACAAAATACAGTATGATAAAGATAAATCCCTCTGCCGTCTCCTCAAATTGGATCTCTCTCTTCCTCTCTCTCTCTCTTTCTCTCTCTCCCTCTCATTATTGCAGGAGCACCACTTAGATTGATCATTAGAAACAGAGTTTTGCACGCTAAAGTTGTAAAAGCCTCCAGTTCCCCAGTGAGATCAAAGGTCAGACCACTTTGATCCCTGTACACCACCATTTGTTCTAGGGCCTGCTGAACCTTGACCTTGCACAATCAACTGTGGCCACCCCTTCCCTCTGGTCCCCATTTCCCTCTCCCCATACATGATACAATCTGCATTTTAAGAAAAGAATTCTAAATGTCCTCTCTTCAGCTGTGCTGAAAGCTCTGATCTCCTCCCAATTTCTCATTCATCTACTTCTCTTCTTCTCTTATGTCTCCTTCATTTTAAAATAAAAAATTTCAGTAAGAAGTTAAATGACATTATTACAAATGCTAACCATAGTTTTTCAATCTTCTTTTTCTTTCTTCTTGGTACTATTAAAGTGTATGGATAAAATGTCACTACATGAATACTGATTGAATGCTATAGGTTTCTGCTTGCAGATTGCAAAATATACACAACCAGAAGTTTATTCATCATTTTGTAAAGTCCAAGTCACCTTCAATAGAAAGTTATTTTAAATGAAAGCAGAGAATATTGATAAGTCTATTACTAATTAACATGGACACACAACTGAAATATTTTATTTTGGAACAACACTGAGTAATGTTTTCTTTTCTTTGAAGCAGTATTTTATCAAGTTGATAATACAAGCCTAAAATAAATTGAATAGTATCTTTTTCAAGACCTATTGTATATATGTTCATTTCCCAGACCAAAATTTCTATTGCAAATTGTGATTCTATTAATTTGGCATTTGAGGCAGTTTGGGTTTTTTTTTTTTATTAGTATAAAATTACGGGATACAAGTGTAATTTTGTTACATGAATATATAATAATGAAGTTTTTAAAAAAGAAATTATATTCTTTATTAAGTATCCTGTTAGAGTCAGTTTTTAAAAATATACCTTTTTGAAGATGTGTTGGCTGAGAAATTGAGGTTTTGCTTCTGGAATCTCTATCCTGTTCCATTGGTCTATATGCCCTGTTTTTGTACCAATACTATTGTAGCTTTTGATAAAGTTTAAAGTCTGGGAGTGTGATACCTCCCTCTTTGTTTGTTTTTTTTGTTTTGCTTTGTTTTGGGGTTTGTTTTTTGCTGATGATTGTTTTGGCTATTCATGATTGTTTATGTATCCATATGAATTCCTGTATTGTTATTACCAAGTCTGAAAAGAATGCTGCTGGTAATTTAATGGGTATTGCATTAAATCTGTAGATTGCCTTGGGTAGCATGGATATCGTAACAATATTGATTCTTCCAATCCATGAGCATGGAATATATTTCCATTTGTTTGTGTCATCTGTGATTTCTTTCAGCAGTTTGTGTCATCTGTGATCTCTTTCAGTAGTTTCCATTGTAAAAGGCTTTTAAGTCTCTGGTTAGGTAGATGCCAAGTTATTTCAGTTTTTGTGTGGCTATTGTGAATGGGATTATGCTTTTTATTCAGGTTTCTGTTTGTTTATTGTTGGTGTATAAAAATACGACTATCTTTTGCACATTTATTTTATACCCTGAGACTTTGACAAAGTCCTTTATCAGTACAAGCCTCTACCACCAACTACTAAGGAGAGGAGAATCTATTCAGTAAATGGTGCTGGGAAAACTAGCTGACCCCTGCAGAAGATTGAAACAGGACCCCTACCTCTCACCATACACAAAAGTCAACTCTAAATAGACCAAAGACCTAAACATAAAACCTCAAACTATAAGAACCTTAGAAGATGCAGGAGATACCCTTATGGAAATTGGAACTGGCAATCAATTCCTGATCAAAACCACAAGTACCCATGCCATAAGAGATAAGATAGAGGGACCTCATCAAAATGACAAACTTCTGCAAAGTCAAATAAACCATCAAGACAGCAGGGAGACAGCCCATGGATTGGGAAAAAATATTTGCCAACTGTATATCGGATAAAGGCCTAACATCTAGGATCTACAAGGAATTCAAATGTGCCAAAAAGAAAAAACTAAACAGTCCCATTACAAAGTGGACAAAGGATATGAACAGATATTTCTCAAAAGAAGACATAAGAGCAGTCAGCAGATACATGAAAAAATGCTCAACCTCACTAGTCGTCAAAGAAATGCAAGTTAAAACCACACTGAGATACCACCTAATTCCAATCAGGATGGCCATCATCAATAACTCAAAACACAATAGATGCTAGAAAGGATGCAGGGTAAAGAGAACACTTCTACATTATTGATGGAAGTGTAAAGTAGTACAACCTCTGTGGAAAACAGTTTGGTGATTTCTAAAAGGTCTAACAATCCACCTTCCATATGACCCAAAAATCCCCTACTGAGAATATACCTGGAGGAACTCAAATCACTCTACGCAAAAGATAGCTGCACACACCTGTTTATTGCAGCATTGTTCACAATAGCAAAAACAGAACCAACCATGCTGCCCATCAAAAGAGGAATGCATTAAAAAATGTGTTACATATTCACGTTGGAATATTACACAGCCATAAAGAAGGACACAATTATGAACTTCACAGCAACTTGGATGGATTTAGAGTCTATAATACTGAGTGATCTGTCACAAAAACAAAGAACTGAGTATCACATGTTCTCACTCATAAGCGGACCTTAAACAATTACTTTAATACTATAAGAAAAGGATTGTCAGTAGTAGGAAATTGCCAGGGAGGGGGTGGGATTGGCAGTAGTGGGATTCTGCTGGGGGAGGAGGTCACACCTCATCAACAAGGGTACCTGCATAATGAACATTTGTATACTTAACCCTGAACTGTACCCCACATCTTTAAAATAAAAAATTAAAAATTTAATAAATAAAAAAATTATTAAAAAATAAAAATAAATAAATAAAAATATACCTTTTAAGTTTTGGTCCAGAACATTCAAGGAATAGTTTTTAAACTGTTAAGATGTTAATTAAAATTACCTTAAAGGTACTGGTTAAGACCAAAAAATTCTGGTTTGACAAGGCAGGAGATTTCCCTTAACAAGACACGTTTCCAAAACAATGACTCCTGGGTTCTACCTTATTATCCTTCACCTTGGATGGCTTCTACCATTCATCTCTCTTCTTGGGAGATCGTTAATTTTTTGAGTGCAGGAACTTAAATTTTATTAAATGTGGTTATAGTTGGTACAAAAATGACACCATTGAACTTAGTTTTTATGGTAGCAAACTGCAAATAATTTTATTTTTCTAAGGAGTTCATGGAAAAATATACATTCACTATAAATATTAATAAATTTTAAAATTTTTATTAAATGTTTTATGTATAAGATAATCCCTTATACATATATAATGTTCTCCGTGGTATGTAAAAGTAAAAAAAAGAAGTTTTTCAAAGCCAATTATAATGAGCACTCTATCTTACCAATTACCAGAGAGAGGTAAAACCCTCTTTATATCACTTAATTGTGTACTTAATGCATTTTGGTGTTGGGAAGTGGGTAGCATGGATGGACACACATGTGTAGTGATCACCATTATTCTGTAACATTCTTTCCCATGCAAAATACTTCTTATAAAGCACAAATCTGAACCTGTGAATTCCTAAGAATTTATGTGTTTTCCCAAAGAATCTAGCAGCTCTTAGACTTTTCTATTTCAACCTCTACAATATAAGCCAATGCTTGATATTTTGTAGACCATCATTTCAACAACTGTCTCTCTTTTTTTTCCTTTACGTGTTGTCATATACCATAATAACATATTTTGTTCATTTTTGGAATTTAAGGCCTGTTTACAAAAGAGTTAGAAAGGAATCTGGTAAGTAAATCACTCTCTCAATGAGTGGACTATGCATGAAACTGTAAAAAAATCAATTCCATAGACAATTGACTATCTCTGCTAATGGAAGACATTATCATTGTAATCTGTCTGTGCTAATGGAACAATGTCACAAATAACATAAAATATTAGCCATAATAATGCCAACATCTTTTATATTTGGCATTGCCAAGTATATTTATGTTTACATTTAAAGATAGCCTCATCTAATATTCTGGAAATTCATGCTACTTCAAACAAAATAATAAAGTTTTCAATCAGTCTCCAATTATTTCTCTTGATTAGCTGTGTGCCCTAAACAACTGCCATCACTTGGTATTCTTCAAAAACGTGCATTAATCTTCCTTACCTACTAATTTTTGACCTTGTATTTTCTGCTGTCTAGAATACTCTGTTATCTTCTCCACTTCTTATCCTAAAATATTTTCAAGGATGAAATCCCTCTCAGAATCTCATTTTAATTTTATGTGAATCTAACCCTTTTCTTATAATAGAAGTATGATGTGACAAGTTATTTTACATTTTCTAGAAGCCACATTATGAAAAGAAAATTAGTAAAAAATGATGTAATAGTTGATTTTACCTAACCCACTATATGCATAATATAACATATAATCATTACAAACATGATTTTTGAGATATTTTAATTTTTTTGTATTAGGTGTTTAAAGTCCCATGTGTACATAGCACTTGACAATTTTAGACTAACCACCACTGAAGAATAATTATTCGGTTTACCACATATCACAAACAGGCTAGAGAATATTTATGTCATCATGGATAGTTCCTTGTTCCTTTGCAGGAAATCTTCACTAACCCCTAGTCCCCTAACTTTATTAATATTATTTATGTCACTTTAGATTAGTTTTGGCTATTTTATATCATAATATAAATAGAATCATGCAATATATATTCTTTTGTGTCTAGTTTCTTTTATACTCAGCATATTTATGAGGTTCATTCATAATTTTGTGTATATAAGCAATTTCTCAAACTTTATTGCTTAGTACTAGTCTGTTATATGACTATGCCATAATTGTGCTTGTCCACACCTGAAGAAGAATCTATGGGCTGTTTTCAATTTGTGGCTATCTTGAATATAGCTGCTATAAGCAGATACATGTAAGTGTATTTGTGGACATATCTTCATTTTCCTTGTGTACTTAGTATAAAAAATTTCAGTAATAAATTAGATGCATGTTTTACAAGAAACTGAAATGATTTTATAAGTAATTTTACTACTTTATACTGTTAAGAGTGGTATTTAAGGATTCGGTTTTGTCACAACCTTGTCAACAACCAATATTTCCTATCTGAATTTTAACCTTTGAATTGAGTTTGAGGCACAATATCATTCTGGTTTTGATTTGCATTTTTAATAATTGATGAAGAAGCAGCATTTCAAGTATTTATTGATCTATTATATATCTACTTGTATAAATTGCTAATAAAACCTTTTATAAATATCTAAATCGTGCTGCTTAATTTTTTTATTATAGAGTTGTAACAATTCTTTATAGATTCCACATACAAGACCATTGTCAGAGATACCTATTACAAATATTTTCTCCCAATAAATGTTTTTACTTCACATTTTCTTATTAGCATCTTTTGAAACCAACTATATTTCATTTTGATGAAGACCAATTTATTATTTTTTTCTTTTACAATTTTGGTGCCCTAAGGAATCATGTTTTAGTCTAGTGTTATAAATATATATTCTTATATGTCTTACTATTACAATTTTAGCATTTATAATTAGGTCTAGGGCCATTTGTACATCAACTTTGCTGATACGACAAAATAGGGGTAAAGTTTTAATTCTCTCATATGCATATCCAATTAATCCAACACCATTTAATAAAAAGATATTTGCTTTTCCATTGAATTAATGAGTATCTTGGCAACTTTGTCAATTAACTTGTATGTGTGGGCTTTCTTCTAAACTTTCCATACTTGCTTTATTTACCATTTCTCTATTCGTATACCACCATATTTCTTTTGTTAGATTTTAACCGAACTCTCTTTTACTTTATTTTAGTGGTTGCTCTAAAAATGACAGTAGTTGACCTTGTATAATAGGGTTATTATAGTCTACTTAGAATTAATATTGTAGTACTTCATGCTTCATGCTTCCCTCGTCACCCTTTAAAAGTATAAAGTTCAAACAACAATGTATATCCATTTGTGACCCTCTGACTTTTAAGCTATTGGTGTTTTACACTACTGCTACATATAAAGCCCATCTAAGAATTATAATATTAATTTTAAATAAGCATTTATTTTTTAAGAAATTAAGGAAAGATAAAAACTAGTCTTTTATATTTCATCACATATTTACTATTTCTCACATTCTTTAATTATTGTTATAGACTTAGCACATTTTTCAGTGAGCCTGATGAACTTCTTCTAGTATTTCTTGTAGTGCAGATCTACTAGAAACACATACTCTCAATTTTTATATGAAAATGTCTTTATTTCACTTCTCATTTTTGAAGAATGTGTATATTGGCTATAGAATTCTAAACTGACATTTTAAGTCACTGAATATATTTATAATACATAATTCTTTAGTTTTTTTCTACTATTTCTGACATCTGGGAGGTCTTGAAGTTGGGGTCTGTTTCTATTGATTGCTTACTTTTTCCTCTTTACACAGCACATTTTTTTGTCCTTTTGCATATCCTGTTTTGTTATATGCTACAGTTTACATTAGATGTGTTACAAGAAGTCATCTTCTTCCAAAGAAGTTTGAGTATTTTTCCGGAAAATAGGCACTTTACTGAAGACTCCCTTTGTTTGGTTTTAAACAATGCAAAGGAAACACTAGAGTGTAGTTACCTTACTCTACTGTTTATTTACAATAGCTAAACTGTGAGCTTCTTACTGTTATAGATAAATGACAGACAAGGTTTATCGACTTTGGTTGGAGAACTCCATGTTTCCCAGTACTGTTCAATGTCTACAATTTACATTTGGTCTCAGTATTGTAACAATTGCACTCTGCTAGAGCTCAGAGTCTCATCCTGAGCTCCTATAACTCAGCCTAAACCAGGAACCCACGTGGAAACAACTCACCAGCTTCTGTGCTCCTTCTCTGTTTGGCTGCCTCCTCTCCTGTCCTCTGCCCACAAGCATTTGCTTTCCAGCAGTCCCATTGCCAGGCTCTGCCTCTACAGCTCAGGAAGACTCTGCTTCGGTTCTCCCTTCGTGCACCACAATCAGGAAACTCACCACATAGAAATCCAGAATGCACAAAATTCACCTCAGGTATCCCTTCACTCCTTAATTTCATCCTCCACTTCCTGTTATCCAATGCTTGAAAAGGTTCACCTGATATATTTTATCCAGTTCTTTAATGATTCATAGTAGGAGGACAAGTCAAAGTATAATTACTTCATCATGGTCAGAAGAGGAAATCTTTCCTGGAAGAAATGTGCAAATATCTGTAATCTTTCCCTTCAAGGCTCCTTGTAAGAAAGTAGGACTATGTATTTGGCAGGACTGTGAAAACTATATGATCATTATATTACAGATGGAATGCTGAATATTTAAATGTGAATGAAAAAATGAGTGATTAAAATTCACTTGTAGCTTATCCAATTTGCTATCCTTTCCTTTTTGCTAATTTCTGATCTTTGTTGCATGACTGCATTCATTATATCTCAGGCTAATAAGTATGTCATTATATTTACTTCTAAATTGTCTTGTTCTAAATTTCCTTCAGTGTAAGGTATTCAAATTATTTTTTTAAGAAATTGTCTCTCCTAATTCTGACTGAATAAAGAAAGCAAATATTTTTTAATGATTAGAATGAATTCCTAAAACTTTTTTTTCCCCCAGTGTCTGGGGATTTGCCCTACACATTCTTTTCCTGTTTTCAACACTGCTCAAATTTACAGTTTTATAGCTGTAGTCTTTATGAAAATTTTTTTATGTCATAAAAACTGAAATTGACTTTGAGGGCTATATTTATAAAACATCATTTGCATATTCAGAATGTTTCTGGAAAGTAGACTTTCTATGTATGTTCAAATATGATGTAGAAAACCAGTTTCAATTTATATGTGCTTTATTTGATAAAATATCCATACAGAGTACCTAGGTTTCCAAAATCATTCAGATTCTGCTGGCTTTAAGAAAGCAGCTGCACTATAAATGATGTATATCAAAGTACATAGCACAGATTTTTCAGGTATTGTCCCTGTTTATTGTGGGCGATTTCCTTCCTAAAAAATTTCCATCAGTTCTATTTATTTTATTTCTTAAAAGAGGTTTATTGTTGCAGCCTACAATCTAATGTGAAATTGCAAAATACTGGTTCATTGCCCCTCGGAAATAATCACCACATTGTATCTTTTACTCAAAACATGGTTTGGGATCTGCACTGTTGAAGTCTATGATTTTCGCAAACCAAATATACCTACAAAACTGAATAAAGTCTTGGGATTCTTAAAGAGTGACATCAAGTCTGTCCATATTTCACCAAGAATTCTTAGGAATCATTTTAATAGCATTTCTTGAAAACGTGTAACTAGGTCAGAGGGTTGGGCAGAGCTTAAGATGGTAGCAGACAGGTCAGGCTGTAAAAATCTCCCTCGAAGCAAGTGACAATAAAGACTCTCTGTGTGAGTAGGCGGGTGCTGGTGAGAGCATGAAAGGCCATCTGAGGGGATACTCAGCTGCAAGGACCCGGGTCCCCCATCTGAGGGCGACTGCAAGCTCCCACCACCCTGAAATTAGAACACAGCTCCCAAGACTTCAGCAGAAACATCTGCTGCCTGTGGGAATGAACCTGAAAAAAGCCTGCTGAATCCAGCTGATTTCCAGCAAGTGGCACCTGGTGCACGCCATCACCTTGCATACCGGACCTGCTGGAGTGCAGGATTTGATTATGGGTAAGAGAGCATCAGGGGAATCCGGGGAGAAGAACACATGCCTGGTGAGGAGCCACCCACAACAGTCATTTTCCAGCAGAGATTTGCATTGCTCTGCCCAGCTCCCCTCACCCCCAGCCTCCAACTTGTTGCCTAAGAGACACAGACAAACTATTGCCCCAGGCTCTCCCTCACCATTGAAGTAGGAGAGAGGACTAACAAAGTGCTGGAAGGGGCTGCAGAGGGAGCCCAGAGATCTGATCTCTGTGAATGGCAGATCAACTACTTAGGGCTGGATCGTGGTCCAGAGGAAATATCTTGAGAGCACAAACTTCAGAGGGACCTGACAAGTGCTGAGTTCCAGGTGCCCACATCCTACCCTGATCCAGTTGTGGGACAAAGGGTGTGGCCAGAAAAGGATGAGGAAGAACTCCAAAGACATCAGTGATGAGTCCAGGGCTGACCCAAGCCCCCTCCTCCCCAGCAATCCTCTGAATATCAGGGCAACACAGCTGGGCCACGACTGAGAGGGACAAACCTAGACAGAGCCTGTACATCAGTCACAATAGGAGAACTCCATTCCAAGATAGGCCTGGTTGGGGCAACCTTGTGAGAGTACATACCTGGGGAAGAGACTACCCTGTACATCCCCAACAGAGATCTTCCTGAACAAATGAGAGTGGGAGGGGAGGACTGCAGCCCCACCCACCTCCACTGCCCCTTCTCCTTCCCTGCTTTGTTCTCTGAGGTGAGAGTGAAAGAGGTGACTTTGCAGGAGAGATCTGATTAGAGAAACAATTACAGAGCCTGCCAAGGGGACAGGTTATTTTTTTGTCTTTATTTTTGTCTTTTGTTTTGCTTAGTTTTGTTTTTTTTTATTTTCAATTATTTTTTAATTTTAAAAATTTTCTGTTAGTTGATCTATTTTTAAAATATCATTCCTTTGTGAAAGAATATGTATGTGAGGCTTTGACCTACATCCCCTACTAAATTTTTTTTCATTTCTTTCTCCGTTTCTTTCTGTATGTGAATGATTGAGTGCTCATCTTTTGATTTTGTTGTTGGTTTTTGCTCTTTTGTTCTTCTGGGGTTTTTTTAATATTCATTTTTTATAATTTAAGGAGTGTGTCAACATATGTCTGAGGGTTCCACCTGAATCCCCCCTTTTTTCTCCCTCTCTTTTTTCTTTTTTCTTATTCTCCCCCTTCCATCTTTTTGTCTTGCTTCTCTATTCACTTTATACTAGGCGTGTGTGTGTGTTTAGTTTTCTTGGGGTTTTTCTGTTGTGGTGGTTTGTTTTGTCTCACTTTGTTGTTATTGCAGATTGTTTTGTGGTATGGGTAGGTTTCTGCTTTGCATCATCATATAGAATGGTAGTGGGGAGTGCATCTCAGGGAAAACACACCACAATAAGTGAACATTTTAATTTGCAAGTGGCTTCTGACTTCTCGTACATCATCCCCCACTTTACTCAGATTTCAAAAACTACAAGAGACAGCAAATTTCCAATCCACCATCCTATTTCAAAATAGAGCCCAGATCAGGGAAGAATAGAGGACTGAGTAAGCATCAGAAGGGAAAGCCTGTCCCACTAATGCTGAATAACAAAACTAAAGAAAAAAAAGATATCTGTCACAAATGAGGAAAAGTCAAAGGAAAACCTCAGGCAATGCCAAGTCTACCAAAGACAAAACTCCTGAAAAATCAGACCTTGGCATCCAGACAATGGGAGTCACCAACAAATGACCCCAGAATATGACGGATCAGAAAATGGTTGGAAAGAGTGAATAAGACTCAAGAAAGACAAGAGGAAACACAGAAAGAACTTATAACAGATATTCTGGCAACAAAAAATTTCATCCAGGAAATAAATAACAAGATGACAAGCATGGAAAGCAAAATTAATCTAGCTAAAGAAAGAATCTCAGAACTTGAAGACCAGAACATGGAATTAACCCGATCTGAAAAAACATAGAAAGAAGAATCAGAAAAAAATAACAAAGCCTACAAGAGATGTGTGATTATATCAAGAGGCCAAACCTACGCCTGATTGCTATTTCAGAAGAAGAAAGGGAAAATGAGAAATCTTGGAACAAGTATTCGAGGAGGTAATCCAAGGAAACTTTCCCCATCTCATCAGAGATGTGACCAGCCAAGCACCAGAGATACAGAGAAACCCCACAAGATAGCAGATGAGAAGATCAATGCCTACACAATAGTAATTCACCTACACAAGGTAGGCACAAAAGAAAAAATACTAAAGGCAGCAAGAGAGAAAGGTCAGACTACCTACCAGGGAAAACCAATCAGAATAGCAGCAGCCTTATCAGCAGAAACACTACAAGCAAGAAGGGATTAGATTCCTATATTCAAAGTCCTCAAAGCAAAACAATTTGAACCAAGAATTTCCTATCCAACCAAGTTCAGCTTCATCAGTGATGGAGAATTCAAATCCTTCCCAGACATCCAATCCCTAAAAGATTATGCAGCTTCCAGACCAGCTTTATAGGAGACATTTAAAAAGGTATTAAGCACAGAAGAAAGAAAAAAAAAAAGAATCACCACACACTTTCCAAGAGAACACCAGAGCACAGAATCAACAGAGAATACAGCACAACAAAAAACTTGAAAACACATGCATACATTAACCCCAAAGCCAAAAGAAAGCAAGCAAACAAAGAAAAAAACTTTATATGAACCTCATGACAGGAATAGGCAATCACATTTCAATAATTAGCCCAAATGTATATGGACTAAATGCACCACTGAAAAGACACAGAATGGTGGACTGGATAAGACCCATGACCCCATTATTTGCTGCATCCAGGAAACTCGTCTCACTACAAGGGACACACACAGACTCAAAGTTAAAGAATGAAAAATGAGTTTCCAGGCAAATGAATCACAAAAGGAGGCAGGAGTCGCAATCTTAATATCAGACAAAACAACCCTTAAGCTATCAAAAATTTTAAAAGATGCAAAAGGACACTACATAATGATAAAAGGTTCAATCCATCAACAAGAAATATCCATTCTAAACATATATGCACCCAACACAGGAGCACCAGCATTAATAAAGCGACTACTAAATAAACTAAAAAAAATATTGACTCTAACACTATTATAGCAGGGGACTTGAATACCCCACTGACAGCCCTAAATAGATCATCGAGGCAGAAAATCAACAAGGAGATCCAGAACCTAAACCTGACACTTGACCAAATGGACATAGTAGATATCTACAGATTATTACACCCAACAATCACAGAATATACATTCTACTCATCACTACATGGAACATACTCCAAGATCAATCACATCTTTGGCCCCCATTAATCAAGCATATACAAGTTCCATAAGGTTGAAATCTTGCCATGCACATTCTCAGACCATAGTGGAATAAAAATAAATACCAAAACCAACCACATTTCCCCAAAGACATGGACACTAAACAGCATGATGCTGAAAAACAAATGGGTCAACACTGAAATCAGAGAAGAAATTGAAAGATTCCTGGAAACAAGAGAAAATGAAGAAACATCTTACCAAAACCTCTGGGATGCCATGAAATTAGTTCAAAGAAGGGGATTTATATCTCTATGGACACACAACAGGAAAATGGAAAGATCACAAGTGGAGAGCCTAACAAATTACCTAAGAAAACTGGAAAGAGAAGACTACCAAAACCTCAATTTTAGCAGAAGAATTCAAATAACAAAAATAAGAGCCCAAATACGGGACATGGAAGACAAAAATATTACAGAAAACATCAACAAAACAAAAAGCTGGTTCTTTGAAAGAACTAACAAGATAGATGGGCCCCTAGCCAGAATGAACAAGAAAAAGAAATAAAAAGCCCAAATAAACACAACAGAAATACAAAAGATCAAATCACAACTGACCCCAAAGAAATACAAAGGATTATCAGAGATTACTATGTATACCTATATGGAAACAAACTTGATAACCTAGATGAAATGGAGGACTTTCTGACATCACACAACCTACCCATGCTAAAATAAGATGACAATGAGATATTAATAGACCAATAACAACCCAGGAAATTGACTCTGTCATATGAAAACTACCTACCAAATAAAATCCTGGACTGGATGACTTTCTAGCAGAATTCTACAAAATGTACAAGAAGGAGATGATACCAATCCTACTGAAAGTATTCCAGGTGATCAAGAAAGATGGAATTCTCCCCAAATCATTTTATGGAGCTAATATCACACTGATACCCAAACCAGGTAAAGATCCAACAAAGAAAGAGAACTACAGGCCAATATCCCTCATGAACATAGATACAAAAATCCTCAACAAGATTCTAGCAAATCGGATCCAAAAATACATCTCAAAGATCCTCCACCATGACGAAGTAGGCTTCATCCCCAGAATGCAGGGCTGGTTCAACATTCACAAGACCATAAATGTCATTAAATACATCAACAGATGTAAAAACAAGAACAATATGATTATCTCATTAGATGCAGAAAAAGCTTTTGATAAAATCCAACATCCCGTCTTGATAAAAACCCTCAAACACCTAGGTATAGAAGGAACATACCTCAAAATAGTAAGTGCCATCTATGACAAACTCATAGGAAACATATTGCTAAATGGACAGAAACTAGAAACATTTCCCCTGAAAATTGGAACAAGACAACGCTGCCCACTCTCAACTCTCTTGTTCAATATTGTATTGGAAGTCCTAGCTCAGGCAGTTAGACAAGAGAAGGAAATCAGGGGTATCCAAATAGGAAAAGAAGTCAAGTTATCCCTCTTTGCTGACATGATCCTATACCTTGAAAATCCAAGAGAATCTGTCAAAAACCTGCTTGCACTGATAAAGGACTTTGGCAAAGTCTCAGGCTACAAAATAAATGTGCAAAAGACAGTTGCATTCCTATACATCAAAAACAAGCAGGCAGAGACCCAAATAAAAAGCACAATCCCATTCACAATAGCCACCAAAAAAATGAAATACCTCAGTATCTTCCTAACCAGAGAAGTGAAAGACCTTTACAATGAGAATTACAAAACACTGCTCAAAGAAATCCAAGAAGACACAAACAAATGGAAAAATATTCCATACTTATGGATAGGAAGACTCAACATTGTTAAGATGTCCATCCTACCAGAGGTAATCTACAGATTCGACGCAACACCCATTAAGTTACCAACATCATTCTTCTCACACCTGGAAATGACAATACAGAAATTCATATGGAAACATAAACGACCATGACTAGCCAAAACAATCCTTAGCAAAAGAAACAAAGCAGGAGGTATCACACTTCCAGACTTCAAACTTTACTCTAAGTCTACAGCAATCAAAACAGCCTGGTATTGGTACAAGAACAGGCACATATACCAATGGAACAGGATAGAGATTCCGGAAGCAAAGCCTTAATTCCTCAACCAACTCATCTTTGACAAAGCCTCTAACAACAACCACTGGGGAGAGGAGAACCTATTCAGTAAATGGTGCTGGGAAAACTGGCTGACCACATGCAGAAGATTGAAACAGGACCCCTACCTATCACCATACACAAAAATTAACTCTAAACGGATCAAAGACCTAAACGTAAAACCTCAAACTATAAGAATCTTAGAAAGCCCAGGAGATACCCTTATGAAAATTGGAACTGGGAACCAAATCCTATTCAGAACCGTAAAGGCCAATACCTTAAGAAATAAGATAGACAAGTGGAACCTCGTCAAATTAACGAGCTTCTGCAAATCAAAAGAAACCATAAAGAGAGCAGGGAGACATACCACAGAGTGGAAAAAAATATTTGCCAAATGTATATCCAACAAAGGCCTAACATCTAGGATCTTCAAGGAATTCAAATGCGCGAAAGGAGAAAAACAAACAGCCCCTTTAAAAAGTGGGCAAAAGACATGAATAGACATTTCTCCAAATAAGATATATGGGCAGTCAACAGACACATGAAAAAGTGCTCCGCCTCACTTATCATCAGAGAAATGCAAATCAAAACCACATTGAGATACCACCTAACCACTGTAAGAATGGCCATCATTAATAAAATAAAAAACAGATGCTGGCGAGGATGTGGAGGAAAAAGGAACTTATCTACACTGCTGGTGGGAGTGCAGACTAATACAACCTCTTTGGAAGACAGTGTGGTGATTTCTGAAAGAACTACAAATTGACCTTCCATACGACCCAGCAATTCTCCTATTTGAAATATACCCGGAGGAGCTCAGATTATTCTAAGAAAAAGATACCTGCACGTGTATGTTTGTTGCAGCTCTATCACAATAGCAAAAACATGGAACCAACTGTGTTGCTCATCTAAGTTGTACTGGATAAAAATAAATGTGGTACATATACACAATGGAATATTATGCAGCCATAAAGAAGGACAAATATATGGACTTTGCAGCAACTGGATGGATTTGGAATCAACCATACTCAGTGATTTATCACAGAAACAAAGTACTGAATTCCATATGTTCTCACTCATAAGATGACCTTGAATAATTATAATGCTGTAAGAAAGCGATTGGTAGCCGAGCTCAGTGGCTCAGCCTGTAATCCCGCGCCTTTGGGAGGCTGAGGTGAGTGGATTGCCTGAGCCTGCAGGTTCAAGACCCGCCTGGGCAGCGAGACCTCATCTCTACAAATAAATCAAAAAATCAGCCAGGCGTGGTTGCGCATGCCTGTAATTCCAGCTACTTGGAAGGCTGAGGCAGAAGGATCGCCGGAGCCCAGCAGGTCTAGATTGCGGTGGCCGGGAGCTGCCACTGCACTCCAGTCTGGGTGACAGAGTGAGACTCCAACTCAAAAAAAAAAAAAAAAAGCGATTGGCAGTAGTAGAAAACTGTGGGGGGGAGCAGTTGGCAGTTGAGGAAAACTGCTAGGGGAGGGAGGGACATACCTCATCAACAAGGATACCTGCATGATCAATGTTTGTATACCTAACCCTGAAGCGTACCCCACATCTTTATAATAAATAGATTTAAAAACAAGAAAACTAAATGGAGACACAGGTTTGAAGTGAAATTTTAAATCTTTTGGCAATTCAGAAGCCTAATTTATATTACAGTGTTTACATTTTAAGTAACACTAAGCTTGAACACAAACTTGCTTTTGTGAGTGGGCTAGGTTTTTTTCAAAGATTATTAATATTTCCAGGTCATTCATTTCTCAAATAAAATATATATATTACTTATCTGAGTGGGACTTTTGAATAGGTGATTATCTATATATGTTAGTTCTATCAAAAGTAAAAAAAGGCCAGGTGTGGTCGCTCACACCTATAATCCCAGCATTTTGGGAGGCCAAGGTGAGGGGATTGCCTGAGCCTGCGGGTTTGAGACCAGCCTGGGCAAATTGGCGAGGCCTCATCCCTACAATAAATTTTTTTAAAAAAAAACCTTATTATCCAAAATTATCTCCCTTGTAACCTATAAAGGTGCCTGAAATGCCAACATTTGAGATTAATTTTCTTAGATCGTAAAGATTATTTTAAAATTCCTTTACCAATTAATCAAATTACTAAGCATCAATTTTTTGCCTGGCTGCATCAAGTCCCCAGATTTCATAAAGCCTGCTTTCTATTGTTTAAAAGAAGAAAAAGAAAATCTAAGTGAAATGCAGAAAATTAAAGCAGAGCATGGAGAGAGAGCCATGGGTGTGCTATTGTATGTAGAGTGGTCACAGAATCTTAGATGAGGGGGCACTGAGGAATGACCCAGGTGGATGATTTAGAAAAGAGAATTACAGGCTGCAAGAAATAGAGACCAGGAGATAGGAATATGTTTGAAAAACAAGGAGCCCATGTAGCGCAAACAAAGTTTTGGGAAAGACTGTTAAGAAATGTATCAGAGAGACTGCCAAGAACACAAGAGCACCAAGAAATTTTGTAAAAATTCTCAACTCCTACCTACATTTTCCTAGTTACCAAAATCTAATCAATTCTGTCAAATCAAATCTCAATTATTAAGTTGTATCTCAGAAACATTTGACAATATCCCCCTTCTGCATATCCACATTCATTGCTTTAGTTTAACTTGTTCACTTTCTAACCTAGCTGTTGAAAATACCTCCTAAATCAGTGTTTTTCAAATGTGAATGACCTTAGCAAGGGGGAAAGAGGAAGAGAAAAACAAACAAACAAACTGTGAAACATCACATCCTATGGCTTCACTCTCAAAACAGTGACTCAGAAACTTAAATACAGGGCTCTAAGAAGACAGTTTTTTTTTTTTTTTTTTTTGAGTTGGAGTCTCACTGTGTCGCCCAACAGCACGGCAGCCTTGACTTGCTGGGCTCTAGTGATCCTTCCACCTCAGCCTTCCAAGTAGCTGGAACTACAGGCGTGCGCTACCACGCCCGACTAATTTTTGATTTATTGTAGAGATGAGGTCTCACCCAGTTGGCCAGGCGGGTCTCGAACCCGCAGGCTCAGGCAATCCACTCACCTCAGCCTCCCAAAGGTGCGGGATTACAGGCTGAGCCACTGAACCCAGATGAAGATAGTTCTTAAACAAGTGACTTGGCTGAATCTTATGATCAGAAATGCTTGGAAATTTTTGTTATAAATGTTCAATCTGCTGTCTGTTTCTTACAACTCTAGTCTTTTTTTCTACCTTCCTGCCAGACTTATCATCCTTTCCACCCACCAAAATGTTCTAATTCTGTAATTCTGTTTTTTTCACTTGCTTAAATACTTCAATAAATAACAACGTGTACTTTTAAAAATTTTATAAATCTGTGTAAGCCTTTTTATAGCTTGAATTTAATCTAAATCCTTAACATTACCTCCTGACTTTTCTAGGTACAGACAACATACAAACATATATGTCTTGCATTAATTATCAGTTACACTCCAGTGGATTATCAGAAATTATCAAATATTTGTATAGTCCTGCATTTTATGCATAAGTATATATAGGCCTGTGTTTCTGTCCTCTGCTTTGACAGTTTTTTGACCTTCTAATCCATTGAGAAATAACTAATTATTCTTCAATAATTAGGCTAAATATGCTTTTTTTCTACTTAGATTTTGTTTTTGCAATTTGACAAATTTAGTTGACCTTAACTATGTTCCACATTTGTTGTCAATCATAATTTAATTATGTAAATAAATTTTGTAATATTAAATATTAAATATGTAGATTACTTCCTTCTCTATTAGAGTGTGAACTTCTTGAAAGCAAGACCTTACTTCATCAATTTTTTTATTTGCAACTAGCAGCAAATTTGAGATGTTATATATAGGAAGTTTCCACATACAGCTTTAAGTCCAGGCATGTAGTTTTTCAAGTCATTCCTATCTCTTTGGGAGCAATTATTCATATTCAGTGTGTTTTCCAACACTTGGCTTGATAAATAAACAGAGAAATCTGGAAAAAAAATTCTATTTCTGAAGAGGAATACAAAGAAATAAAGAACTCAGAAGGAAGTGGAGTCTTTCAGGCAAAGGAGAATAAACATTGCCAACCATTTCAGGAGAGACAGATGATGACATAGATGGTATGATTATAAGTTGATGCCTCAAGAAACATAACTGTAGAGATGGAAAAGATAAACCAGTAAATTGGGAACATGAATGAGCCTTCTACTAACATTAAGAGAGGTTAGTTTTGTTTTTGTTTTGTTTTTAAGTACGCATAACAGGTGTTAGATGGGAAGTTAAAGAGACTTTTGGAAAGGGAAACTAAAGATATCAAGTTTGGGATAAATTAGGTACGTGTGTATGTAGAGGAGTGGGGGCTAGGGGAGGGACTCCCTTTAGAACACAGACTAAGAAGTCTCTTTGGTCAGGAGATGTAAGAAACAAAACAAGACATAAAAAGGATTTTTTTTAACTGATCTTACAAATATTTTTATAAGATTTGTTGATGAAGTAGCATCTGCTTGGGTCTATTATGATTACTAAAACTTTTCTGTAATTTAGCCTTACATAAAGCATACATAAGCATTCAGATGCTTATCAATATCTAAATTTGTATCTTCTTTGGAGCTATATTATTTCCCTTGAATTTTAAAATCCTTCATAGATAGCTCCTCAAGAATAACTACTAAAATGATGCCCTGAGATACATTTGCTCTACAGTATGGTGTCAATGGATTTGGAGCCAATAGACTTGAGGCATGTGCATTTATTAGTTGGAAAATATAGTATCTAATTTTAAGACTTATTAGAAAACTACAAAAATCAAAGGAGTATGAAATTGTTGTAAGAATAGACAATAATATCATGGTAACAAAATAAATGCACATAATTTAGTATATTGGTTTTCAACAAAGATGCCAATATAATTTAATGATTAAGGATTTTTTTTGCCTGAACACCTGGATATCCTTAAAGAAATAAACTATAACCCTTACCTCATACCATACACTTTTATTTGAGATGGATCATAGCTAGAAATGTGAAGACTTTATAACTGAAATGTATAATAGACACAGAAAGAATATCTTCACAAATTTAGAGTTGGAAAATATTTCTTAGGGAGAGGAAGCATAAAAGAAAAAAAATAATCATTTGTACTTAACTAACATAGAAAAAAATTATTCCTCATAAGACACCATTAAAAATAATAAAAATGTAAGCTACAGATGGAAGAAAATAACTATAGTACCTATATCTAATATTATATCAGGATATATAAGAACACTTACAAATCATAAGTAGAGAGACTGATAATCAAACAAAAATAGATAAGACTTAGATACTTCTAAAAGCCACATAATAATGGCCAATAACCACAAGAAAAAGGTTCCAAACATCATTAGTTATCAAGAAAATATAAATCAAAACCTCAAGATACCTTTCCTAAATTGATTTCTTACAAATATAAACATATACTCATAACCTAGCATTTGTACTCTTACTTATATATGTATGAAAAATAAAACTAAAAGTTCACACAAGAATATTCATAGTTTTATTAAAAATAGCTAAAACTAGTGACAGGAGAATGAGGACCAAATTGTAGTTTCATCATGTAATTGGCTACCAATTAGCAATAAAAATAACTAAACAACTGGTACATGTGATAACATGGATAGATATTAAAATCATTGCGTTGACAATAAAAACTAAACTCAAAAAAAACCCAAAACCCTAGTTCTAATTATATAATGTTATAGAAGAAGCAAAACTAATCTATGCTGATGAAAAGCAAAACCATAATTAACTAGGGATTGGGGCCTGAAAATATATAAATATATAAAAATAGTCTATATCTTGAGCGAGAAATTGAGGCAAAAACTTTTGAAAATTACATATGGGTTTCTGGAATGATTGAGAGAGGCTTTATCCTTTTCCTATTAGTATGATGAATTACCATGCCTTTAGTAGTAAAGTCCTACCTAATCTTGCTATGAAAGTCATATCATTTCATGTGGGTTTGTGATTATTTATATATATTTATAGACACTTTTTGGAAAAATAAAAATATACTTTTGAGTATAATTGTGTGTGCATATATATATATCTACTTGTGGGGTGATGATGATATGGAAATGCAGACAAAAATATGTATCAGGACATGAGTTAATATAATGAGCTAAGATTAAGAAGTAGAAACTGCATTGAAGACGTATGTAACATGTTTATTTATTTTATTCATTTTTCAATCATATTCAACATGTATTGAAGAGTCTCATGGAAGGATTGAACATTGATGTGAATAAGAACTTATTCAACATAGGATATGTCTGGGGTTACTCCTTATATCTGAAGACAGGTCTTCCCTTTTCTTTTTTATGTATTCATATTGATACTTAAAATAAACTTTGTTGTATCTAAAATGATTGATTTGCTTTAGAACTTTTTTAAATAAAAGAATTTTCTGTCTATGATTCAAACTAAGCAATGTTCCTCTACTTTAAATATTTTTTTTAATTGTATACATTGGAAGAATTTTACAATAATAAAATATTGGAGCCGGGCTCGGTGGCTCAGCCTGTAATCCTGCACCTTTGGGAGGCTGAGGTGAGTGGATTGCCTGAGCCTTCAGGTTCGAGATCCGCCTGGGCAGCAAGACCTCATCTCTACAATAAATCAAAAATCAGCCGGGCGTGGTAGCGCGCGCCTGTAATTCCGGCTACTCGGAAGGCTGAAGTGGAAGGATTGCCAGAGCCCAGTGGGTAGAGGCTGCGGTGGCTGGGAGCGGTCACTGTATTCCAGCCCAGGCAACGGAGTGAAACTCCAACTCAAAAAAAAAAAAAAATGGGAAATAACATTAAAAAACCCTCTCTTTGGTAAGATACGTTGACAAATTTTCAAACTCTAGAATAAAATAATTTTCTCACACCTTTTCACTAGTGAGCAATATAAGATCCTTTGAAGATATTATTCATTCATATGACAGAAGTAAATATAGCAACAGGTAATCTTTTAAATTAATTTTGGTATTATTCTCAAATGGTATTTTGACAGCAGTATAAAGTTTCTCAACAAAAAGTATAAAATTTTGAGATAAGCTAACCCAATATTCAACAGACCCTGCATTTTATTATTTAAATTTTGTTATTAGCATTAAAGGAAAAAAATTCTATATAGGAAAGATATATCAATAGATAGTTATAGAGTACTCATTTAAAGAACTATACATAGTTCATTTTACTTGAGTTTTTAATCATTAGGAAGTATTAATGTATTCACACACTATTTGAATTGTTTGTTATTTTAATTCTCTAGATGTAAGTAATAACACATCCCAGAGAAACTGCATTTTCTTTCTTTCTTTCTTTCTTTTTAATGTAGAGGCTTATTCTCTGTCACACAGGCTGGAGTGCAGTGCTGTAATCATAGGTCACTGCAGCCTCAAACTCTTGGACTCAAGTGATGCTATTGCCTCAGCCTCCTGGATAGCTGGGATTACAGGTGTGGGTCACTGCACCTGGGCACATTGTACATTTTTGGGAATCACTTGCTATACATTTTTTATTTCCTACTTTACATTGCTATTATTCTGTTGCTTATTTTAGATTTCTCTTTTGTCCTTAGCACCTTAATATTAGGGTCCGTTTCCAATTCAGGTATCTTTGTAACACAACAAGCAGTCATTTAATAAACATTTAATAAATAAATCTTGAAAACAAGATATAACATAAATATAATGCATTACATTCCCAGGATCACAAACACATGTACTAGTAGGCTCTAACAGGAATGGAAACTTAAAAATTCATAAAGAAAATTTCACGTTGAGAAAGTTGCATTTCCTAATGTTTTGTGTTTTACAGAGATTAGTTAGTTTTAGTTTTATGGAGATTAGCTAGTGGACTTTTGGCATTTGATAGATATGCAGACACATGAGCATACATAGTACTTGATGTTGTCTGTGTAAATGAATATTTATAAGGAAAGTCTTGAAGATTTATTCCACTTCTTCATAGATCTGACTAGATTTCACTACTTTATTCATTGCTCGGGCTTGTCTGAATATTACTCAATTACTCAAATGTTTTGTTTTTATCTGCCTTATGCCCTCCCAGCCTTAACTTAGATTAAAACCATAAAAAAGTCCATTTTTAAAGCTGTGCAAAGAAAACACTACATCAAAACTGTTAATATACACCTCAAACAGAAAACACTCATATCTTCATTTGTCTTTCACCTCATTTATGTCAGCCTATATCTTACTGGCAAAATTGCTTTGCAGCTCCAGACAATCTAATTTGACTGTGATGCTCTCTGGCACTTGAGTATTATGGTGTTTTCTTGGTTAAAGTAAAAGATTTGCAAAAACAGTCCAAAAACTTTATTATCACGGCAGAACATCGATGCGTTTCTTGAACATTCATCACAACGGAACGTGTGCAAGCAGGAGGAGAATGAATCATCCCAGATTACCTATCTAGTACTTGAGGGGCCCACCACAAAACAGCCGTGCAGAGATTAACTTGCTGGAGTTCCCAGGAAATTTACAGAGGCTGGTCTATGGAGAAATAGAAACCCTATTTGCAAGATCTTTACCTGTGAAAGGTATCTTAAATCAGAATAAAGCTGGACCTGAAAATTCTGCCAGGGTGCCCCTTAGGTCAAGGTAATCCTGATAATGCTTTCAAAAATCTCCTTTTTCAATGGTTGTTTTTCCTCTTTGAAAATGTAAGTGCATTCAAATGCAGATTCCTTTGACATAAAATAAAACTCTAACTGGGGTGTTACTCATGAGAAATTTTCATAGTCCTAGAAATATATTCAGTTAGAGGCTCCAACTCCCATTTCTTTGCCCAAAGAAAGGAATCATGATCTGAGATACCTGTGCATTGTTTTTCTAGTCACCAATTTTTTGCAGTTACTATTGCCAAGTTGGTCTTTCCAGATAGGTTAATCAGTGTGGCCCATCCATCTATGGAAGGAAATTCTCAACTGGTTAAAATGTCAGCTTGTCTCTATACTGATCATTCTTCTAATTTTTCTATACTAATAATCCTTCTAATTTCTACTTCAGTGACTTCCCTCATGACCACACTAGACTGACTTAGGAAGGATCCAAAGCTACCAAGTACCTTTCAGGAAAAGATTTTGGAATTTTTGTCTCTACGTAGGCAGAATAGGTGCCAGAAACATTGCCTTCCTCTCACTACCTCTGAAAGATTTGCCTTTGCAGTTAACATTCTCATCTGAGGCATTCCAATTGACTAAGGCAGGGTGCCCCAACTCCCCGGCCATGAACCAATACAAACTCAGGGATCCCACTGATTCTGCATTATGGTGAGTTGTATAATTATTTCATTATGCATTACAATGTAATAATAACAGAAATAAAGTGCACAATAAATGCAATGCACTTGAATCATTCCGAAACCATCCACCCCCAACCCGCTCCATACATGGAAAAATTGTCTTCCATGAAATGGGTCTCTGATGCCAAAAATGTTAGGGACCGCTAGATTAAGGCACTGAGGATCCTGAATAAAATATATTGGAGCCTCATCTTTTAAAGAAATTTGCATTTACTATATTAAACTAAGGTAGAGAGGCATACAGGGTTGGTAGTTCATAGTTCGGAAATTGTTTTCATATCCTCACCTGTACTTGACTGTTGAGATCTGAAATATGGTATGCAACTCAACAATTTAATACTGAATGTAGATTTCTACATAACATATAAATATGTCACATATATGGATATATGTCATATTAATTTGTATCTCATGTAACAAATTCATATATATGGTATATGTAAATGTCCATGAACATCCACTGTTTAGGTACATCATCCTGGAAGAGTACCTCTTACAAACAGACAGAATATGTATACAAAATAATTCAATGTTTATTTATTTAAATTTTGTCTACACTCCAGAAAGTAGATGTCTAAACAGTTTCCAAATCAATCATTATACTGGTCATAGTGGAAGAGGGTATTATAGTCCACTATATTCTAGTGCTCTGACCAATTGCAGCAACTGAAGTATTCCTCCTGTCCTTTTCACTTGTGTGTGCCCCCTATCTATATCTGAAGGTTTTTGTCCTCTCCAAAAATATATGTTGAAAATTAATCCCCAATGCAACTGTATTGGGAGGCATGTCCTTTGGGAGGTGATTGAGTCATAAGGGTTCATGACTCAATCACCCTTTTGAATTAATTGCCTTTTTAAAAGAACTTGATGTTTTAGGAATCATCACACTGTTTTTCACAGAGGCTGTACTAGTTTACACTCCCACCAACAATGTAGAAGTGTTCCCTTTTCACCACATCCTCTCCAGTATCTGTTGTTTTTAGAGTTATTAATAGTGGCCATCCTGACTGGAGTTAGGTGGTATCTCAGTGTGGTTTTAATTTGCATTTATTTGATGACTAGTGAGGCTGAGCATTTTTTCATGTATCTGCTGCCTGCTCATATGTCTTCTTTTGAGAAGTCTCTATTCATTTCTTTTGCCCACATTGTAATGGGACTGCTTGATTTTTTTTCTTTTCAGCATGTTTGAGTTCCTTTGTTAGGCCTTTGTCAGATCTCCCATACAACCCCACATTCCCACTACTGAGAATATACCCGGAGGAAATCAAACCACTCTATGAAAAAGATACTTGCACACGCATGATTTTTGTGGCATTATTCACAATAGCAAAAACATGGAACCAACTGTGCTGCCCATTGAAAGAGGACTGGATGAAAAAATGTGGTACATATACACAATGGAATATTATGCAGCCATAAAGAAAATCAAAATTATGAACTTTGCAGCAACCTGGATGGACTTAGAGGCTATAATACTGAGTGATCTATCACAGAAACAAAGAACCGAGTATCATTCATGAGCGGACCTGGAACAACTACTATAATACTATAAGAAAGGAACTGACAATAGTGGAAACTGCCAGGGGTGGGCAGGGGCAGTATTAGCAGTAGTGGGAAACTGCCTGCAGGGGGCACAACTCATCAACAGTAGTACCTGAATAATAGACATTTGTACACCCAGCCTTGAATTATACCCCACATATTTAAAATAAATGATTTAGAGAATAAATAAAAAGAAAATGAAAGAGCTAGATGGAGGGAGTGTGTCTACATTTGTCCTGCCTTCTGCCCTGTGAAGACATAGTGTTCTTCCCCTCTGGAAGATGCAGCACCAAGGTGCCACTTTGGAAGAAAGGAGCAATCCTTACCAGACACTGAACCTGCTGGTGCCTTGGTCTTGGACTTTCCATTTTCCAGAACTGTGAAAAATAGATTCCTGCTCTTTATATATAATTACACAGTTTTAGGTGCTCTGCTATAGCCACACAAATGGACTAGGACACTCCTTTACTTCCTTATTTTCCAAGATCCCTCCAGACCTCTGACTTCTTTGAAGTCTTACATTGTTGACTTCATTTGTCATTAAATTAAGACCAAGCTTTCTATTCAAAATGAAAAATGCATCACATTTACCAGGATTCTCAGACCCCATAGCTTGTTGTTACTTCCCTAAACTTGCTTTTGAATCTACTGAGATATATTTTTTCTGGTTAAGATGTATAGATTATTAAAATGTTTTGTACTTACCTGACTATTTTTGTATTTTTTTTTTTACATGGAAAAGTTTAGAACATAAAATTGGGCATAAATTTGTCCTGACAGAAACTTAAGTAATTCCGTTTTTCTTCCTCACTAAAAATGCATATTTTTTTGAAAGGACAAAAGTCCCCTACCCATTCAAAATCCAGACTTATACTAAATTGAAAAAAAATATTGTTAAACTCTTCCCAGGAGTCTTTAACTCTCTCACAGATATAAACTTCTGATAGTACCAGCAAGAGGAATTAGAGACTTAGCATGATTGTGAAACTGAAAAGATTTTCAAGGAACTATAAAATTCTGTACTTCATCTTGAAAAGAAGATTGATTGGATTTCCCTATAATATGTTAGTTTCAATAGTATCTTCATTTCTGTTTCTGAAACTGAAATATGTTAATTATGCTTTAATATTTTTATTTTAAAAGTTCTCACAATAGAACAAATGAACATAATATCACTCTCTTTGTTGAGTAACAGAGAAATCAGAAGTTCGTTTATGCCAGACACTAAAGTCTAGACATGGTTGTCTAATTAACATTACTAACTGCAGTAATCAGACCACAGACTATCATGACAATCTTGAGTGCTTGCTTGTTTATAATCTAGGCTTCTAATTCTTAACTTCACAGATTTTATTTTATAATTCAAAACGTATGATTCCTACCACAACAAAGAAAATACTAAGTAAGTCAGTGATGAATATAGAGATTCTGGCTTGAAACTAATGAATGCATTCATATGCAGACCTCTCTTCAAACCTATCATACTTTCTGAGAGCTAAAAAACAAAGCAAGTGCACTTTTTTTCTTTGACATCCTTGACAATTGCTCCAACTATTCTGGAGTTTGGAGACCAATACTTGGTCCTTTATTTCTTCTCATTCAAAATTAAGTAGTTCTTGAATACCTTGATAACTATGTTCCTTTTCAAATTATATAAAACTCACTTGATATGGTTCATGTGTTTACATATTAACCTGTAATTTGAATGCCTCTGATATAAGAGATGCACTGGGTACATTAGAGATAAAGGTAAATATTTCACGTATTAATGATAGCTAGCTATAATTTATACTTAATAAAAACTGAAGGATTTTTTATAAAAGATTATATGGAATAGAAATTATCTATTTTATATTTTTATATAAAAGTGATAGATGTAAATTTATGGAAAATGGAGTAACCACAAAAAACATCTGAAACAAAGAATTTGAAAGCACCCAAACAAACACTTGAAACTCTGACATAGTGGGACAAAAGCTATTCATGTCTCAAATCGTAAGTTTTCATATCTTAAAGGTCACCATCATTCCCAATTGGAGAACAGGGATCAGAAATGTGGCCTCTGTCTTAATAATAAAGCAACATCAAAGCCCACTTAATTTTTGATGTCTGACAAATTCATTTTATATTTCTGTGGTGACATATTCTCAATTATGCTTTTAGTCATGGTTGATGATCCCTACTAAATGACTTATTTTCATGACTTGGTTCTCTGGTGCACCACTGCATTTAAAATACATTGACTTTTTTCTGAAGTTGAAATATACAGTTTTCTACTTTTTTATAGATATAAATTTAGTTTAAAACACATTTCACTTCATTTTCTCACAGATAAGTAATTAATAATTTTATTATATCTGCTTTGATAATTTTTAGTATCTGTTTTAATGTGGAGAGAGTTGCAATGATAAACTATACTATAAAAGGGATTTCTTGAAATCCTTCTTTGGGTCTGTAATTATGATAATGGAAAACCTGAGAAATGTTATAATAAATTTGATTTATTTTTAAGAATTTGAATTGTGAGTTTTTACAAAGTAAGTGAATATATAGCAGTTTATCATCACTAACAATATACTTTATACCATCAAGGCAAATAAAGAGGCTGTTTGCCTGAAGTTTTCTCTGTACCAGAGTCTTTGCCTAAGCAAGCTGATATTTAACTTGGAGACACTTTCTGTAACTGGCTTAAAAGAGTGAGTGTCACCCTCAGCCAATTACAAACAGCCAGTCAGCTGATGGATCATATAACTAGAAACCTCCCATCTGATCATACTTAAATAAGGCAAGCACCTAGCTGTAGCAATTAGGTAATATATTCATTTTTGTGTTCAGCCTAAAAATCCTTGCCACTCACATTGCTGGAGCAGAGATTTCTGAACCTTTTATGATTTTGAGTGCTGCCTGACACAAATCTTTCTTGGCTCACACAAACTCTTAAATTTATATTGTGTAAAATTTTTCTCTTAAAAACTTTCATTACAAATAATATATAGACTCTGTATTAAATATTTAGCTCAATTCTAATAGACCTTCAACAGTGCATAGTAAATTTAATCCAGAGTTACATCGCCATCAACAAATAATAAAATACTTTTAATTTGTAATTTGGGTCTGGAGAAATCTTGAGTTTAATTTTAAGGAGTCTAGTTTAATAGAACTTTTGATTCTAATGACATAAGCTTGTATAATAATTTCAACTTATTTTGAGCAGGTTCTGTATATTTTCAAAAGGGAAAAATGTTTTTTCTTCACATCAGCTTTACTAACATTTTTGTTGAAGACTAAATTATTCATTAGATTTACATATTTCTTTCTATTTTTTTATAAAATATTTCCTACTTTTTAATTTGTTTTTCTAATTTAAGTTTACCTAGTTTTTAAAGTTTGGAACGAATGGCTGTAGTTAATATTGCATAAATGACATGTCAGTGTATTCCTGAAACTGTTAAATCTCCTTACATTTCTTAAACACTGTAGCTCCTTTATTTTCATACTTTTTTTTTTTTTGCGCTATTTTAGGTTTTTGGTTTGCAAAATCAATTTTCTTCCTTTTTTTTTTTTATCCTGCTAATGTAACACACAACATGCACAGAAGAAACAGCTCTTGATACAATTATCCTCTTCATGCATTCTGTGAAGTAAAATCATCAGGTAGAACCTACCTGGTTCACCTCGATATGAATAATTATTTCCAGAGGGCCACTGCTGGTGCTTGGGGCTTTATTTTTAAAAGTCCCTTAATTAGAATCAAATGACTGAAAACAGAGTAAAAGGAATTTCCTAGATCTTCTGCTCCGTGATGCACAATGAGTTCCAATATCAGTTGCTAGCATCTATTCTTGATTGGACTCTTATTAAACAAACAGGATATTCAAGGGAGATAATTCAGATGGTATTCTAGTCTCCTGGGATCAACCAGAGTGTCTTCTTTGCCCTGGACTATCTGCTTCTTCTTTAGGACTGTTGTCACTTAACTCTTGCCCTTTACTCGTATCATTTCTCAGCTTCATTTTTGAAAACGGAGTTATTAGGAAACGATTTATTGTAAAACATTACTTTTGATTAAAAAAATTGCAAATATTGGCTTATTCATACAAACTGAACTTATAACATCAATCTTTAACGTCTGACAAATGTGTGGGTTTTTTGCTTGTTTTGTTTGTTTTTGGCTTTTTGTTTGTTTGTTTGTAGAGATGAGATTTCAGGATGTTGCCCAGTCTGATCTTGAATTCCTGGCCTCAAGCAATCTGCCAGCCTCAGTTTACCAAAATGCTGGGATTACAAATATGAGCCATGACTCCTGGCCATATGCTTTTTTGAGTGATAATAAAATTAGAAAAGTTTATTAAAATATATTTATACAGGTCTTAAACAGGAAATTAAAAGGTACAGAAAAAAAGCACCACACAGGGAGTCAGGAAACCATAGCTCTACATTAGAATTTATTGCTAATTGGCTGGAGAGATCTTAAGCAATTAAATTCCCTTTTCTAAGCAGTCTTGCTTTCAGAACTTGCCCAGAGTCACAAGACTCAGAGGATGTTAAATACCTTTGTATTTAACACTTTGCTACATTCCTTTTTCAATGTCTTTGACACAAGAGAACAGTATCCAGATGAGGAGAAGGTGTAACAGTTGTAACACTTCCAGCTTGAGAAATGGACACTCCTTTAAAGGGGGAAGGGGAGGACTTCAATGAAAGTGAGAATAACATACAATTTAACCTGTGAAATTCTTCCTCTCAGAGAACACGAATGCAATAGTTTCTTCCATGAAGAAGTGTCATATACTAACAGTGCCAGGTGCCCATTATTTCTTTGCTTCTCTTTTATGATTCTAGAGATACAACAAATTAATGCACATTTTCAGTGGTAACCCATGATGGTTAAATAATGTTTGGTATTGTTAAACAATTTATATTATTCCTGACTTTGTGCATATGTGGGTCTAGATGTGACATGCATAAAGAATGACACCAACCTTTAAATGTCTGTCTGAGTGAATAACGAACACCAGAAATGAAAACAATTTTAATCTATGTTTAATCAAAACACATTTAATTTGAAGGTAACTTAAAAACATCAGCATTATTCACAATAGTTTAAAATGCTGTTAACAACCAGCTTATGGCAATGGCATGGATGTGGTTGGCATTTTGGCCCCCAAATCCAGAAGCATATTGTGGGTGTGTGGGTGTATGGGTGTGTGGTTATGTGGGTGTGGGTGTGCACATGCATGCATAGCGTCATGTGTAGTACTTGCTCTAAATTATCTTCAGGAGGACATGGCCTCAGTCGCACCTATAATGATAACATTTTTTTGAACAATTCATTTATTAAATACAATATATTCTGAATCCCCCCCCACAGATAAAATATCTTGATGAAGGAAATACATATCAAACTTGACCTTACATGCACTCGTATACAAAATATGAATGTTGAAAAATGCTGTTTGACTAAGTTTATCAAGGTGCATAAGGAAAGTTACTGAAGTGACAAATGATTCTTAAGCCAAGAACAAATAATCGCTTCTGTAAACTGTAAATTATGCTCATTTTTATTGTTCTAACATGCCAGAGTCCAGCTCCACAGAGAGAGTCAGGGACTGACTGGAGAGAATCGGGAACAGCGACGAAGAAAAGACGAAGACGACAGGAATCCTCTTCCTGGGGAGAGCTCAAGACTCTGCCAATTTTTATTCAATTCTTACAAACTTATATAGTTTTTTTTACTGACCCCCCCAACCACAAAATGTATCCCATGTTACACATTAAATGTTTACATCATGTTTTTTCTTTTGTTTATGAGAAAGTTGACCTTTACAAGTTTCATTTTGTTTCTTCCTGCTACCAGGTGGTGTAACAAAATACCAGCTGCCAATTTATCAGCCACGTCCTGTGACCCCAGGTCACCTGAATCTCTTCCCTTCGCTATTCTATATCTTTTCCTTTACTAATCTATTTTCTTAATTCTACCCTTATATATACTTTCAGCAACAATATATTGACCTGTTTTTTTCTTTTATATAACCACCCTTATCTTACCCACTATGAATTCGTAATACTATTAATTTAAAAATTTAACTTTCTTAATTCTAATTGCCTTATCTATAGTACTTGCTATTTTCTTATCACCTATTTTACATTTTGTATTTCTAAACAAAACATGTCTAAATCTACACTTATATATGAAATTAATCTTACTTCTAATCCTAAATGTATTTAATTTTAAACCTACATTAAGTGTGTATAATTTTAAATTTACCTTAAAACTTAATTATTTCCTATTCCTTATATTTAACTAATACCTACATCTATAATAAACATTTATCTTTTAATTATAACTGCTATTTATTTAATTCTAATCCTTACTTTAATTTTAATCTTCTTTCTAATTAAACTATAATATTTCTTAAATCAAAAGGCATGTTTGTGACTTGTTTTTCCCGAAAACACCTGTTTTTGGAGATACTCTCTTAGTTTCTCACTTCCTTATCAATCACAACTGTCAATGTTGTTACTTATAAAGGGTATGAGGAAGTACTTGTTTTTCCTTTTTTAGCTAAAGGTTGCAAAATTTGCATTCCCTTGTCCCTTCAGGGGGAAATTTTTGCTGTTGAGCCCTTTTTACATGTCTATACATAGGTTTACTGCTAATTCCACATCCTTGTACATTCTAGCTAATTCTTTTGTTTATCAAGGGAAGTGTTTTTCAAGCCTAAGCACACATTTTTTAAGGTCAAAAGGAGTCCTTCAATAGGATCCATAGGGCTCTGCCTCCATCATGGCCGCTTCCCACTGGGGCTCTGCTCCCAGTCAGCGTTTTTCCCATTTTCAGGTAACCTCCATTTTGCCTCGTTAGGGTTGCGGCTTCCGGCACTAACATAGTCATTGGGTATGAACTTTTGCTTGCTATTAATATTAGTAAAACCCTAAAATAACAAATCTATGATTGTCTGTTGTACTCAAAATAATTTCTTAAATAATCAAACTGTTAAGAGAAAATAGAGATTGTTTAGCAAACAAAAAAATTGAGTAATAAGTCACAAAAGTTGACCTTTAAATATAAGGAAAATACATCAAGTAAACAAAAATATTTCTGTAATTATGGAAAAGAGCATCCTCAGGGAAGTAATGCTAAAGCTGATGATTATGTATGCCCTTATTTTTTCCATTATATATTGATGTATACAGTAAACCCCCTCCATACAAATGAGTTGTGTTCCAAGAGTGCTTTCGTAGGCCTAATTTGTGCATATGTCTAACAAAGTTAACCAGGTACTCAACTAACAGAATTGACTATGCAGTACTGTACTGTAACAGGTTTATAAATCTTTAGAATTCTGCCAGTGGTTGAACAATTCATGCTATGAGAATGAGCGACATCATCTTTCTTTCTGCCTTGCTCCAGTTTCTCAATTATTTTCACTTTTGTTTTCATCGATATCAGTGGTGCTTCTTAGTTATATCAGCTTCATCGCACAGCTTTTATACTTACTTCTGGACATCCTGGGCTTGAAAAAAAAAACACTGTACTACGGTTCTATATACAGTACTATATGGTACAGTACACAAAGGCACAACCACTTGTAGAGGATGCACACATGCATGACAATGTACATCAGACATGTGAACTAACATATGATTGGACATAAGAACACATGTTAGCATCTCTGAAAGTTCTCAACTTAAAAGTTTGTATGGCTGGGCATAGTGACTCAAACCTGTAATCCCAGCACTTTGGGAGGCCGAGGTGAGAGGATTGCCTGAATCCAGGGGTTTGAGACCAGCCTGAGCAACTTGGTGAGACCTCATCTCTGTGATAAATCAGAAAATTAGCTGGGCATGTGGCATGAGTCTGTAGTTCCACCTACTTGGAAGGAACGCTTGAGCTTAGCAGGTTGAGGCTGCAGTGGCTGTGAGTGTGCCACTGCATTCCAGTCTGGGCGACAGAGTGAGGCTCCAACCCAAAAGAAAAAAAAGTTTGTATATAGGGGACTTACTGTATTTCTAACCAAAAAGAAATGTAAGCAAAATGACCAACATCTATAAAGGGGGCAAAAGTTATGAATAGTAACTTCTCAAAAGCAGACATGCAAGCAGCCAACAGATGCATAAAAAAATGCTCAGCCTCACTAGTCATCAAAGAAATGCAAATTAAAACCACACTGAGATACTACCTAACTCTAGTCAGGATGACCAGCATCAATAACTCAAAAAACAACAGATGCTAGAGAGGATGTGGGGAAAAGGGAACACTTCTACATTGTTGGTAGGAGTAAAACTAGTACAGCCTCTATGAAAAACAGTTTGGTAATTCCTAAAAGATCTAAAACTCGACTTTTCCATATGATCCCACAAGTCCCCTATTGGAAATACCTGGAGGGACTCAAATCACTATGAAAAAGATAACTGCACAGTATGTTTACTGCAGCATTATTCACAATAACAAAAACATGCAAACAACCATGCTACCCACTGAAAGACAACTGGATAAAAGAAATGTGATATATATATATACACAATGGTATATTATACGTTCATAAAAAAGGATAAAATTATGAACTTTGCAGTAACTTGGGTGGACTTAGAGTCTATAATACTGTGTGATCTATAGCAGAAACAAAGAACAGTGTACCATATGTTCTCACACAAAAGCAGACCTTGAACAATTACCATAATACTGTAAGAAAGGGATTGTCAGCAGTGGGAAACTGCCAGGAGAGGGAGGGTGGGTTTGGCAGTAGTGGGAAACTGCTAGGCTGGAGGGGGACATCTCATCAACTAAGGGTAACTGCATAATAAACATTTGTATACCTAACACTGACTTGTACCCCACATCTAAAAAACACAATTTAAAAAAGAATAAAGAACACATGTTTACAAAAAAAAAATTATTTTGAAATTTTCTTTATCATATCCCAGCATTAAAAATATAAAAAACTTTAGAAATATTGCATGATTCTTTTTGATGTGAAAATTATATGAAGAAATTAAATATTTTGTTTTTTATAATGAATTCACCGTATAGAAATTCATCACAATGTTTGCACACAATGTATAAAATGAATGACTTATTTCCAAATCCAAGTGTGACCATGCTAAGTTTAGTGATATTTCCAGTTGTCATTGTCTCCGCAGACTGAAGTCTCACTACACTGACATTCATATAAATGAGCTATTTAACACTAAAATCACTCAAAAAATGTTTTCTAATTTGCCATTACTTGCAACAGAGAACAGGGAACACGAAAATCTTAAACAACAAAAACTTTGATTTTTCTGGGTTTAAAACCTTTTTTTCAGCTTCATTGAGATACAATGAATGGAAATTTCATATATTTAAGATGTGCTATTTGATGTTTTGATATAGGCATACATTGTAAAATGATCACTACAATTAAGCTAATTAATATATCCATCATCTTACATAGTTACTTTTTCAGTTTTGTGTGTGTGTGTGTGTGTGTGTGTGTGTGTGTGTGTGTGTGTGTGTGGCAAGAACATTTAAAATCTGGCCAGGTGCAGTGGCTTACACCTGTAATCCCAGCACTTTGGGAATTCGAGACAGGATAACATAGTAAGACCTCATAGTTACAAAAAAAGTTAAAAAAAAAAAATAGCCGGGTGTGGTAGCACACACCTGCAGTTATAACTACTTGGGAAGCTGAGGTGGAAGGGTAGCCTGAGCCCAGGAAATTGAGGCTGTAGTGAGCCGTGATCCTGACACTGCACTCCAGTCTGAGTGAGAGAGTGAGTGTCCAACTCAAAAAAAAAAAAAAAAGAAAAGATCTACCCACTTAGTCTACCTACTTAGCATTGTAAATTATACTTTTTGTGCTGTATATTAGTTCTCCAGAACTTATTCATGTAACATAACTAAAACTTTACTCTTTGGCATTTAAATCTAATGAAAAATAAAAAACTAAAATGATAAATTACATGTCTTTATTTTGTTGCTCATCCAGACACCACCAAAATACTGAGACGTGTAGTAATTCAGTTGCTTAGGATATTTTGCCAGGTTTAATTTATATTAAACCCATAGTTTTTAAAGTATTATTTGGGCATTTATAGGTTAACTGGCAAGAAAAGAGGATAGAATATATTTCACTTTAAATCTGTGGCTTAATTCATGACTTAAAGATTTTTATATAGGTGGGCCTCTCCTTTCTCTCTTTCCCAAGGTCTTGCAAATGTTCAAGGAAAGACTTTATACTTCCATATCTTATGTAAGGATTATGACTTTGATGATCTCTAAAAGTTTTATATATGAGTTTCTTTGTTCATAATGACAAGAAAATGACCACCAGCCTTCCCTGGGAAGGTTGTCAGAATCTCAGGGCCTCAAGCCTCTCCTCACTCAGAAGAGTTGTGACTAAGGCCACCTAGCTAATGTAGTGGTGATGATTGAGCTCTTTTGATCTTGTTCCTCTCTAGTTCACAAAACAACTCACTTGTTGTCTGTATTATTGTCTGTACAATGCCATCTTCCCTGAAACTGTACAGATAATTAAAAATATACAAGATATCACTTAGCATTTTTCTTGAAAGTTCATGGTAAAAAAAAAACAAAACCCTGATTTTCTCTTTTAATTTTGTCTTTTTAACTACATGGGAATTATCTTGGAATACATCTATACACCCTTTAAGTACCCTCAAAGTATTTGTATCTGAGTTATTTCAAGTTCCATAAACAAAACACATCTCAAGGTTTCTGCCCAATACTATGCTTACTGACAATGAAATATGATTTTATGTACATATTTTATTTTAAACAGCAATGATGAATATGAAATTTTGCAGCCCAGAGAGAAATAAAAAGATTTAAATTAAATGTTTTGTTTTATCAGAAACTGAATCATTTTCCAGCTTCCAACAAATTATTCCAACAAATAATCAATAAGGCTTTCATCTTTTTTTAAAGTTCTCCGGATATACTTGCATAGTTTTACCATCAAGCAAATTGCAGGAATTCTTTGAAAATGTCAATAGAAAAATAAGGAACTTCCCATTGTGAAATAGTTCAGAACTCTTTACAAACATGGAATTTTCTGATTTATTGAATAGCATCCTCAAATAATAATACTCGACAAAGGGCCTGGAAATTGCAGATGCTTTTATTTTTATTTTATTTTTTATTTTTTTTGAGTTGGAGTCTCACTCTGTTGCCCAGACGGGAGTGCAGTGGCCGCTCCCGGCCACCGCAGCCTCGACCTGCTGGGCTCCGGCGATTCTTCCGCCTCAGCCTTCCAAGTAGCTGGAACTACAGGCGCGCACTACCGCACCCGGCTGATTTTTTGATTTACTGTAGAGATGAGGTCTCGCCAAGTTGCCCAGGCGGGTTTCGAACCCGCGGGCTCAGGCATTCCACTCACCTCAGCCTCCCAAAGGTGCGGGATTACAGGCTGAGCCATGAGCCTGGCTTGCTTTTATTTTTATTACTTCTATTTGTAATAGCACTAAACGCCTATAAGGATTTTTTTGTTTGAGATTATTGCACTGTTCCAATGATTGCAATCCCTTGTACTTCATCCTTTACTCATGTAAATATCCCATGCAGTCAGAGGAAGTCCTTTGCTGTCAATGTCTTATTGCTCAATTATGAAGCACAGAAAATGTTCCTTCATGTGTATTACAAGAACAAAATGGCCTCATACATAATAAATCAAGAAACAAGTCTTACTGGTGTTGGTAGAATTCACATACAAAAGAGAAATTGCAGTTTTATTTTTTTCCTAGACATCTGAACTTTTCATTAATTAACTTTAAACATAAGAAAACCTATATTTATCCTGAGACACTGAGTAGGTATGTTACTTAGTAAAACAAAGCTAAAATTTAGAATTACATTGACTGAAGACTCATAATAAGAGAGAGGTAAAAGAGAAAATGGTTTTTAAGAAGATGAATTCACATCTCACTTTACTTACTTACAATAAACTACATTGCAGGTACAGTCAGTCTCTCACACCAGAGCAATAATCTTCTAAATTCTGAAATTCTGCTTTGCAAAACCACCTAGGAGAATAGTTTTGGAGTGGAATATAGTCATCTTTCAATAAGTTCTTTCCGTGGACTCACATAACATCTTATTTATTACCTTATTATTGCCTGTTTGGCCTGCAGCAACCTCCAAGAGAACAATTTCAGCTGATTTTTTTTTTTTTTTATCATGCTCAAAGAGATAATGAAAGTCTCTTTTTCAGTCATGCAAATTACCACAGACCTGCAGGTTTTCTGGCCTGAACAAAATTAGAACTGATCTAGAATGAAATACAAGTTAGAATAATTACCACTACAAATGATATCATGGCCCAGAATCCTTATTCAAATTATCTGTTTCTATGCTGACACATCATTCAGTACTCTAATATTAAGTTCATTTTGCTGTGAATCAGCATTTTTTCCCATAACAAATGTCAGAATCATGTTTGTTTTTATTTGTTTTTTTGTCTATTGCTTGTCCCCTCCAACAAAAGATAAGTACAATGTCTGTCATTGCATACCAAGATCACGGCTTTTGGCACAATCCTTGGAGTGATATATTCAAAATTAAAGTAAACAAGTAGGCTTGCAACCTTGTGCCACAATAATATTTTTTTCTTAACCTTCCACACTTTTATAGTACTAAGATATATGGGTGTGCTTTACTTTAAGAGATGAACCCATATTTTATTTTTGGCAATAATTTTTTATCATTATGCATTTTGTCTGAGTATTTCAACAGAATTCTTTCAAGACCTGTAATTTTATGAGGAGAAACTCACCCAGGCACTTCATCACAATGAGACTACAATGAAGATGGCAGTTTGTTTCTACTTAGCAAGACACTGTCTTCTTTTATACTGATGGAAGTGGATTAAATATTAGAAATATTTATGTATATTTTGTTACTGTTGGGAATAATGGGGACTCAGCGATTTTTTCATTTGTAGACTGAAGCTTTTATGTTCTATCAGATGAATTATAAATGAGATTAATCAATGATGAATTATGTGCATTCCCAAGCACTGGGAGCTTCTTCCACCTGGGAAGGAACTTGCCCTGATTCTGGTAATACAGCACTGCAATCAGTTACTTCATCCATCCCATTTGATAGTCTTCATTTGATTGTTGGATCCGTCTAGACCTTTTAGAGCCTTGGATTGGGAGTGCACCATTTGGGCCTTTCACCTAATTGCTTTCATCAAATTGAATTTTGGTTTTAAGCTACCAGTCGACACTCAAGGACACAAAGAATAACTGTAAAAACATAAACTTGTAATTAGAAGTATTGTGTAGATGCTTTTGAGGACAACCTACAGGGCATCACACAATGTCTTTTTTTATAAAGACTTACAAGAAAAAATTTCTTTTAGATACTTTTCAGAAAGCTCATTCTTAATAGCTGTTTTTCTTTTCTTTGGACTTGGAATCTTGCAACTAACTGCCTTGTCTTTTTTCTATTTTTTATCTAGGAAACTCTTTGTCTTATGACGATTGGGAATCTTGCCTTTTCTGCCTTTCTTTTTCTACTTTGCATTTAGTAAGCTCAGAATGAAATTTGGCTCTCCTCCCTAAGTAATTGTGTAAAGGAAATTCATTATACATTCCTGCTTGGCAGCTTAGTCCTGGCTTCATCATCTTACTACTTTCCCCCTGATTCCCTCAACTATTCATTCCCTTCTTTTTTTTACCATCTTCATTTTTTTTAGCCATCTCAAATCTTTTGTGGCCATAGAGCTCTATAAATCTATTTATCACACGTTCTTTAAAATGTTTAAAGTAATATCTTCACTTATAGTATAACTTGGTAGCATTTAAGACCCTCATAGATGCTGTGTCAACTGCATCTCTTCTGTGAGTAACTTCACTGGATGTCACCCTCTCCTCCCATCCTAGTACCCTCTGTTCCAAGTTAATCCACTTGGAGTTCCTCCAAAAACCATGGTGCCCTATCGGGGATACAGCTACCATTTTCTCTTGATATTCTTGCCTTCCATCCCCCTTCTGATGGCACTGGCACTTTCTCCTTTATTCTTATTAAGTCCTACATCAATCTCTGTCTTACAATGAATGCAAACACTTTGATAGAACCCCTCCCCATCTTTCACTCTCACTGGACTATAAACTCTTTGAGGGCAAAGGTTATATTTTTTATTTGTATTTTAAAACCAAGAAGTTTTGCCTATTTCCTGGCATAATATGAATATTCAATATAAATTTGCCCCATGAATACCAGGTAAACAAATGAATATATGAATGTATTATTGAACACTGCACAATCTATGAGAATCACCACAGTTATAGGAAAATCCAGAGAGTGGATACATAATTGACTGTGCTGTATTCTCTTTTCGATATGTGGAGCTATAATATATGAAAATAAGAAAACTATGACACTGTTAAAATATACTGGGATTATATAGCCAAAGAAAAAATATCTGTGTGGTGCCCACATTTTAAAAATGAAATAAAGATACAGACAGGACACTGTATTTTTGAATATATGCATGTATGGAGTGTTATGTTTTGATAGAGATGTGGAAATCTGTGCGAATATAGACAGAATCCATCTGTCATAAAAGTTGTGTTGTCTGGAAGCTCACCACCATCACACATTTCAAAGTTTGTTTTGCTTTGTTTTTGAGGTAAGTCATTAGGAATAATGCTTTTATCCATATGTTTTACTGAACAAAATTTAGGGCTTTGAAAGCCAAATTAAATATTTGGGATAAAGTGGGTGTTTTGAAATAATAATTTTAAAAAGACCTGACATTTTAATTCTGTGGATTATCAATCTCTATGCAATTATTCTAATTTCTCATAGATTGCCAGCATCTCTGTTTTATATATAAATGAATAGATGAGACCATCAATAGGAATATTTTTCAAGAAATTTTTGTTTTAAAATATTGAAGAAAGGCATTGAAATGTGACTTAATATTACTATATGTTGAAAAACAAATTATGACCTTTCAGTATTTGACTTTATATTTTTGTTCTGTTAAATATAATCTTTAAAGCTTTCAACATAAGTATCCAGTCAGACTTTTCTAGTATAACCAGTATTCCACAGATGGCAGTTTTTGATAGTTTATAAGATTACATAGTACTATATATTGTTCTATTTTGAAAGAGCTTATCGGTTACTGTAGCGTAAGCCCCTTCAGTAACGTCAAATTAACTTAGGCCAAGAAATGTAAAGTGACACTCAATAAAACAAGGCATGCCTATAATTTAAACAACTAGCCAAATCTTTCATAGACGTTACAGTTTTGAAAAACAGAAAGTTTCTAACCATGTATAAATGCTTTAATTTTGTTAATATGATGGCATAATTCATTCTTTTTTTGTTCATATAGTAGTATATTAATAAAATTGTGCCACACATATAAATCATAGATATTACGAATGTATAATTGGGACCATAAGAGGGACTATTGCATGCTGGTCTCACTGATACAGTTTAACATATTACAAAAGTAACAATTAATATTAATATATAAAGGAATAGATATAGCGGTTCTCTTCATGTTATCAGAGTTAATGTAGTTTAGTGTTTCTTTTTAACTCTTAGTTGAATATTGAAAAATCCAGGATATGTTACTGAAAATTCCAGTAACTATTAAGCACACATAAATTAAAGCATTATTTCAGGTAATAGATTTAGTAATTACAAGAAGTATAATTAAGGATATTAGTAGATTAGAGAATTATGGTATATAAACTATTTGAAACTAGAAACTAATAACATAGACTGGCTCCCCAGTATTAGTAATGGTCTTTTATTTTTAATTGTATTTTTCTTTTATTCCTCAAACCTACTAGAACCACTGCAATTATATTACAAAAAGGAATGCATGAAATTCATATCATTTTAAATTTTGTGTTACAAAATGTCATTTTGGGGAAGAAGTAGAATTACCTCTGTTCTCAGATGACATGATCTTGTAAGAAAAAAATCCTAAAGATTCCAAAGAAAGATTGTTAGACAAAATAAATTCAGCAACGTTGCATGATACAAAATCAATACACACACCAAAAAAAAAAACCAGTTATCTCTATATCCTAACAATGAAAAATCAAAAAAAGCTTTTAAAATGCCATTTACAATAGCATTAAAAAAATAAAACACTCAGAAATAAGTCTAAATAAGGAGGTTAAGACATTTTACAATGAAAACTAAAAAACCTTTCTGAAAGTTATTAAAGAAGATACAAATGGAAAGACAGTGCATGTTCATTGATTGGAAGACTGAATACTACTAAGATGTCCATAATGCGCAAAATAATTTATAGATTCAATGCAACACCTATCAAAATCTGAAAGGCATGTTTTGCAGAAGTTAAAAAAAAAACAAAATTTAAAAATTCATATGGAATCTCAAGGGACCTCTATAGACAAAACAATTTTGAGACAGAAGATTTAAATTGGAAGAAGACTCACACTTCCTGATTTAAAAACATATAAAAAACTACAATAATCAAAAGAGTGTGATACTGACTGATAAAAAAGCCAGCCCAGATTGCCCAGAAGGAAACCCTCATGTGAATATATTCAAATGATCTCTTAACAGTCTCTCAATAGTGTTAGAAAATTTAATATCCACATGCAAAAGAATGAAGTTGAAGACTTATTTTACACCATATAAAAAACTCTACTTGGATTAAGATATAAACATAAGACCTAAAAAACTCCTAGAAGAAAATCTATAGGAAAAGCTTCAGGACATTGAACTTGGCAGTTTTTTGTTTAAATAGTACACAAAAACATAAGCAACAAAAGCAAAACTAGACAAATGAGTCAACCCCCAAATTAACAGCTTTTGTGCACCAAAGAACACAATAAACAGAGTAAAAGGCAATGTACTGAATGGAATAAAATATTTGCAAATCATGTATTTGATAAGGAGCCAATATCCAAAATATATAAAGAACTAGTGCATCTCAATAATCCAAAAAACCAAATAACATGATTTAAAATAAGCAAAAGACTTGAATAGAAATTTTTCCAAAGATAGCATAAAAATGATCAACAAGTCAGATATACTGTTAGCAATTATTTTTCCCATTCTGTGAGTTGTCTCCCTGCTCTTTGACAAAAGCCTAACATCCAGGATATACAAGGAACACAAATAAGCTGAAAGGAAAAAAACCAACAGTCCTATTTAAAAATGGCAAAAGACATGAATAGACACTTCTCAAAAGAAGACATACTAAGCCGGGCTCGGTGGCTCAGCTTGTAATCCCGCGCCTTTGGGAGGCTGAGGTGAGCGGATTGCCTGAGCCCGCGGGTTCGAGACCCGCCTGGGCAGCGAGACCTCATCTCTACAATAAATAAAAAAAACCAGCCGGGCATGGTAGCACATGCCTGTAATTCCGGCTACTCGGAAGGCTGAGACGGAAGGATCGCCGGAGTCCAGCAGGTCGAGGCTGCGGTGGCCGGAGCGGCCACTGCACTCCAGTCTGGGCGACAGAGTGAGACTCCAACTCAAAAAAAAAAAAAAAAAAAGAAAACATACTAACAGCCAACAAACACATGAAAAAATGCTTAGCTTCACTAGTGATCAGAGAAATGCAAATCAAAACCACATTGAGAAACCACCCAACTTCAATCAGGATGGCAATGATTAATAAATCAAAAAACAACAGATGCTGGTGAGGATGCAGAGAAAAGGGAAAGTTTCTACACTTTTAGTGAGAGTATAAACTAGTTCAATCTCTGTGGAAAACTGTGGTGGTTTTTAAAAGAACTAGAAATTGACCTTCCATACAACCCAGCAATCCTCCTTCTAGGAATATACTTGGAGAAACTCCAGTCATTCTACAAAAACCATACTTGCACACACATGTTTATTGCAGCACTATTCACAATAACAAAAACAATAGCAAAGACATGGAACCAACCATGCTGCCCATTGAAAGTGAACTGGATTTAAAAAATGTGATACATGTACATGATGGACACAAGTATAAAGGACAAAATTATGGACTCCGTAGCATCTTAGATGGATTTAGAGTCTATCATACTCAGTGATCTGTCGCAGAAACAAATAACTGAATGTCACATGTTCTTACTTATAAGTGAGTTCTAAACATTTATGACAATGCTACAAAAGAGTGATCGGCAGTAGCATCATACTGTCAGGGGTGTAGGGGGAGATAACATCACTAGGGGTACCTGATCCTAAACCAGGGGAAGCCCCAAACTTCACCTGCATGTAGACCACTTATGTACCTAATCTTGACTTGTACCCTACATCTTTAAAATAAAATAAAGAAAAGAAGTGATCAATAAACATATGAAAAGGTGCCCAACATCCTTCACTAGAGAAACAAAGATCAGAACCACAATGAGATGCTACCTCACACTCACTTGGATGGTTACTATTTAAAACACAAAAACAAAACCCAAGACAGAAAAGAAGCATTGCCAAGGACGTGGAGGAATTGGAATACTTGTGCTCTGCTGTTGATATTATAAAATGGTACAACCCCTAAGGAAACCAATTTGGAGGCTCTTCAAAAAATTAAAAATAGAACTACCATGTCATGCAACAATATCAATTCTGAATATATATCCAAGAGAATTTACAGCAGGGTATTGAAGAGATATCTGCACACCCATGTTGTATTATTCACAATAGCCAAGAAGTGGAAGCAACTCAAATATCCATTAATAGAGAAATAAATAAATATAAAGGGGTTTGTATATACACAGTGGAATAGTATCCAGCCTAAAGGAAGAAAATTCTGTCACATACTATAACATGGATGAAATTGGAGAACATTATTCTTAGTGAAATAAGAAATCACAAAAAGACTGTATGAATCATTTTGCATGAGGTATCTAAAATAGTCAAAATCATAGAAACAGAAAGTAAAATGGTGGTTGCCAGGGGCTGAGATTGGAGGGGAGAAAAGGAGAACTGTTTTTTAACTGGTATAGAGTTTCAGATTTGCGAGATGAGAAAGCATATGAGATCTGTTTCACAACAATGTGAAAAGACTTAACACTATTAAACTACACTTAAAAATGATTACAATTGTAAATTTGGTTTAACAAAAAAATCACTTTTATATTTTAACTCATTACATGTTTTTTCTCAATTTAGAATCACTAAGTCATCTTGAAATATCCAATAATTTAAATAAAATGAAAACAGAATTTAGATCTCTGTATAAAGACATCACAACGTAAAACATGATACAAAGTTCAGCATCTAAAGGAAAGAAACTCAAATAGACGAAAAAAAAGTCAGCTGCAGTAGTAAATGAGGCATCAGACACACAGAGGAGTCAGCATTCTTATTGCACTGTGTTTAGTTGCTTAGAAAAATCACTGAAAGAGTCCTTAGCTTTTTTAGTTCATGTGATTAACATAGGGATGGTTTATAATCTTGTAATATGATGAAACTATATATAAAAATGATGTGAAGAGTACAGAGTAGTAATTTTTTTTTTTTTTTAGTTGGAGTCTCACTCTGTCACCCAGACTGAAGTGCGGTGGCCGCTCCCGGCCACCGCAGCCTCGACCTGCTGGGCTCCAGTGATCCTTCCGCCTCAGCCTTCCAAGTAGCCGGAATTACAGGCATGTGCTACCACGCCCAGCTGATTTTTTGATTTTATTGTAGAGATGAGGTCTCGCTGCCCAGGCGGGTCTTGAACCCGCGGGCTCAGCCAATCCACTCACCTCAGCCTCCCAAAGGCGCGGGATTACAGGCTGAGCCACCGAGCCCGGCTCCAGAGTAGTAATTTAATTTTACATGTGCATGCATGCAATTTTGAAAAAAAAACAGCATCAGGTACATGTGAAATAAAAATGAGAAAACCAGACTGCATCAAATTTAGGAAGAAAAAAATCTTTATAAATTTCTATTACAAACTTAAAATTTTAAGTAATTTCATTTCTCCTACGGGTAATTAGAAATTTGTTATTTAAAAATTGATACTGACATTTTAAAAGCAATTCTTTACATTAACTTTGAGAAGGATTTTTTTTTATTTTATAAGAGAAAACTCTGAAAACAATAAAGACAATTGAAGAAAATGCAGTGCTCTCTGATGACAACGTGATATTTGAAACCACATTTTTTTAACCTCCTGCCTTTCTAATGCTTTGTGGCAAGAATCAAAACTCATTTACCAGCATTTAAAACTTCCTCCTATTACATACTTCCAGCCATTTTTTTTTCCATTTTAGCTTTGCAAATAGATTTAATGCCAAATGTGTGCTGCTAAAACATGTTTTAATAAAAGTAAAACCTGTAATAGATGGAGGTCATTGCTTCTACAGAAATTGTTCATATTTTTAGTCTTCCAATGTGAATTTCCTGCTAGATGACTTGTAGAGTGCTAATACTCACCAATAAATTGAATTTCCTCAAGTTAAATCCAATGTTCTTATTTCTTTCTTCATTTGTTTTCAATAGAATAAAACTAAACTTTTCTTTTAAGCCAGGAGGATGAACATACAATACTTTTGGTTACCATTGATTTCCTACTTTTGGAGTAAGATGCATCCTCAGGACTCAGATACTTATAAAGTTGTATAGGGAGAGGAAGTAGCACTGTGATAAAAGAGGAAGCATGAAAATAAAGCTGGACACCTCGGTGAACGTTGCAAAAGATTTCTCCTTCTAGAGCTCTTCCCTTCCCAAATGCTAAAAATGCAAATGTGAGGACTGCAAACTCCTTGATTATCTTGATTAATCAGATATTTCCTTCAGAAATATTGAAAGTCATTCTTTACTATCATTATCAAATCATTAGAGAGAATCTATAATTCTCAAGCCTTTAAAGAATGAGCCACCTGCTACTTAAAGGTACCTCTGAGAATAAAAGTTTGACATTGGTATATTCAGTCACAGATGGTAAATGGAATTCCCACTGTCTGCTGCATTCAAGATAACAGAGAGAAAACCTCTCTTGCTCACATCTCTCTCCACATCCTGTGCACTATTTATTGTCTCTATGAAGTTTATTGAGTTCTGCAGCAGTTTTAAATCTGAGCTAAAGAAATTGATCCTTTCTCAATTCCTTGGGCAGAAAAGTGATAGAGAGCCTTTGTAAATGAAGACTCGTGCTGTTATTATCTTCAGTTAGGAATAGATATATGAGATTGAACAGCGTTCTGTTGTGGGCCCCTTCTTAATTATGATATTTCCTGCTGCCGTGCTGATGTTTTTTCTGATGGCTCTACTACGGAGAAGCAGTGTCTTTCAAAGAAGCCCGTCACAATGCAAGCAGTTCATTAACTTCAGCCTTCCTCCCGGTTCCCTGTGACAGGCTGAAGAAACTTCCCTGACTAACTTGAGAGAGAGATAATAAAGTTTTATTTCCCTTTCACAGCAGTTCAAGGGCAGTCATCATGGTTTCTTTTTTTTTTTTTTCCTTTTTCTTCCAGCAGAATTGTGAACAGAAACAGAGAGAACTAAAACTTTTTTTTTCAATGTTCTGGATGTCACTAAATTGGAAGTTGCTGTAAATGAGCAACAACTCCTTCCATTTGGTAGTTACTATAGTTTATTTTTTAAATGTAAGTGTCTAAGTTGGTATTTGCTTCAGATAATAATGAGGTAAAACAAAATCTTCATGACTGTCTTCTCAAATTCAAGTTCTATGACTATTTTTCTTTAGTGTTCTTGTTTTGCTTTTTTTGATTCCCTAACAAGTGTTTGCCTTATGTGGAATCCTTCAAATATAAATATCCCATAGATCTCTCAAATTTTAAAATGTCACCACTATGTATTATTTCCTTTAGATTACCTTTCCAAGCATTTTCTAAAATTGTAAATATCTTTGGAAAAGGGTACATGGGTGAGTGATTTCGTGAATACTCTTGACTCAGTCTGAACAGGCTCTGTTATGACACAATAACAGACACATGCCAAAAATTCAGTAACCAAACGCCATCACAAGAATTTCTCTCTCAAGCTACAAATCTACTGTGTGTTGGTAGATGCTGTGCCCATCATCCCATCACAGTCACTCAGAAGCAAAGGCTGGTGGAGACACAATCTCCACCAATAAAAGGGAGACATCAGATTGTACACAGGCTTTCAATATTCCTCCTGGATATGGCACAAGCCACCAGTCACAATCAGTCAGCAGAAGTGAGTCCCATGCCCATGCCTAAGTTCCAGAGAATGAAAACTGCAGTCGCGCCCAGAAGGAGAAGGAACAGAACATGTGTGACCCAGCCCCAGATACTAACACCACACTGTTATAGCTAAGTTTCTTAGGCCACGTTCTGACTGAGAACTAGCTGGGATGAGGGCTTGAAATTTGTATATGAGGGGTAAAAGGAAAATATGCGTTTGGAGTCCAGCAAATAGACCTAGGAGGCACAGAACAAACACAAGGTGAGGTACCTATCTCCATGACAAGAAGGGTCATGCAGAGGAAAGCTCACCGGGCTTTAGAGCTCTTCAGTAAAAATATCAATTCTCAACGAAGGTAAATAGTTTTCTAAATAATAAAATGTAATGTGCTATATTAATAGAATATAAGCCACTTACCACCATTAGTAAATAATAAATGTTATTTATAAGTTTTATTTTTAAGTCATGGCTTTCTTGACAAGAAACACTATAAATTGTTGGTGATGCACTGATTGGGAACTACTGACCAACAGGAAAAGATTTAGAGTTCCCAAATAAAAGTGGTATGTTTTACATCTCTCTCCATTTCCAGTTGCTAAATTACAGCAGAAGGTATCAACTGGTGAAGTTAAAAAGATAGTGCAGGAACTAAAGGGCCTGAGTTTGAGTTCTTGCCTGGTTACCTATTTGCTGAGTAAATTATGAGCAAGCAGCTGTTGCTTTTGCCCACTTAGCATTTGTTTCTTCTTCTTCTGGTAGCTGTTCCAGAATCCCCTACTCCCACTATGTCAATGACCCCTACCGTTTATTAGGTCCATGTAGTTCCATCTCTTGGCTTCCAAGAAAACACTTATTTCCCCGTGGCTTATCCTCATGGTTACATGATTGTTTCAGAGAAAGGTACATGTTCCATGTTTAGCATTTCAGAATTTTCCATTAGTTGACAAAGTTTTTTGTTTTTGTTTTGTTTTGGGTATTTTGGGGGGGGGATTTTTTTAGTCATTAGGGGAAAGAAAGTTGTATTTTTCTCTAATGGCTGCCGAGAGGATATGAAGCAAGTCGGGAAAGGATACCTGTCATGTTACTCACAAAAGAGAAACACCTGTGTGAGAAAGGAAGCAACACACAAAAGCTCTAAACTGAGTGGTGGAGAGAGAAAGAGAGAATATGAAAAACAGATAGATAAGTTTTTGCTTAAGCCTCACGTGATTTGACTTTTAGTTTTGACCTTTCACGTAAAGGACACAATTCAAGTCCTTTTTTATCATCTATTTTGAGTTGGAGTTTCTAAAACACCAAGCATCATGAAAAATAAAACTGTCAGAGCCTATTTCTATGTGTATAAAATGAAGTACTATCATAATATATGGATCTCCCTACAATTTTTAAAAATGCTCTATACTGTAGTTTTTGTGGAAGATTATAAATCCAGTTGTTTGAGATGTCTGTGGTATACTTTAGCAAAAATAAACATTTGAGTTGGATATCTCTGTCTGGAGTCCAGGAATTATATTCTGGAGAGGGATATCGTTTCGGGATTCATTAACATAGAAACGGTAATCAAAGCCAAGGTGATAAATACAAGTGCCCTGTTAGAGTGTGTGTATACTAAAAGGAGAAGAAGGGAATACTGTAAATTTTAAATTTATTAGGGAATAAATTGCAATGGAGCCCAGGGCAGAAGTGTGTTTAGACCTAAATTTGGCAAGGGAACACAGTGACCAGTTTGTGTAACACCTGAACCTGTAGTGAGTTGTTAACGAACTTAGTGCTTATTTACAACTTAGGGAAATTAATGGTAGTCAGTGAAGAATTTTAAGCAACAAAGCGAATAACAATTCAACTTTTATTAAGATCGCTCTTGTGGAAGATGAATTATATGTAGAAGTGAATGGTATCAGAGAGACTGATTATTTCAATTCTTTAAGCCAAGGATAACAGGGACCTAACTTAAAGTAATGGAAGTCAAAATTCAGATGAGCATAAGATTGAAAGGAGATTTGGGAGGGAGAATCTTACATGATTAAAAGTATATGAGAGCTGAGGGAGAGAAAGAATTTCAGTATAATGGTTTGTATAGTATAATTGAGAGAATAGTGACAATTCAACCAAGAAAGACAATATAAAATGAATAAGTTTGGAGGCAAATCTCAGTTTTGAGCGGCATAAAAAAATTGAGCAGAATGATAAAGACTCAAAGCCAACAGAATATTTTTTTGGGGGGGAGGGTTGCCCATAAATAACTGTTAAAATGTATGACTTAGAAAAAAAAGCCTATGAGGTCTTTTAATATGAGAAAATAATGAACTCTGAGGTTAGGGTCAAAGAGAAAGCCAGGACTCTGTAAAGATTTAACAATGAAAAAACATAAAAGTAGGAAGAATAAAAAAGCAGACAAGGTAAAGGGGAGAACATCAAGTATGAAATAGTGACTGGATAGCATAATTTCTGAAAAAGATAAAAAGAAAAATTTGTTGGGGAAAACAAGAGTTAATAACATAAATCAGATCATTTTCAAATTTATTGACTCTTTATATAAAAGAGTTTCTTTCTAAATTTGGTAAATTTGGCCGGTCAATTAGAAAAAGCTAAAAATAATGTTTTAAAAGGTTAGATTTCAATCCTATAAAACTATCTAGGTTTAGTGTTTCTTTTCTGATTCGATTATTACCAATGAGTCAATGTTATTTATAGTTATTTTCTATTTTTTAAGGTTAGTATTGACTTGTTAATCAAAGAAATTTTCAATTTTATCTAAATTTTCAAATGTCATGACATGTAGTTTTTCATAAAACTCTCATATTAGTTTTCTACTCCCTCCTAATTCTGAGATCTAGTTCCCTTTTCTATTCCTGATGTTAGCTGTCTGTGCCCTTATTTTCCATTATGAATTTTGCCAGAGGTTTGTCATTGTCCTCTTCTTGTTCTTCTTGTTCTTGTTCTTAGTGTTCTTGTTCTTCTTCTTCTCTGTCTTTATTATGTTTGCCTTCTTTTATTTGCAAAACCTGTGGCACTCCAAAAGATTTAAGCAGTAACATCAAAGATGACTTACAATAGATCACCATAAGAGATATAATAATAATAAAATCTGAAATATTATGAGAATTACCAAAATGTGACAGAGACATGAAGTGAGCACATGCTAATGGAAAAATGATGGGGCTTGTCTTCTTAAGGCCAAAAAGAAAAAAGAAAAGAAAAGAAAATCTCATATTTGTATGTCCAAAGAATAAACTTTTGACTTTGCCAAAATGTAGGTAGGGCTATAGATCATGAGAATTTTTTTTTTTCTTTAAGATGTTGCTCAACTTTCAAATTCTTTTGGTATTGCCTTCTCTTTTTCTTGTGAACAAATGCTAAATGTCCCATTGTCTTGGTTCTTAAGACTCTGAATGCCTTCTTCTTCACACTTACAACCCTCCAGTTTAAGCATTGATTATATTTTTGTATTTTCTTTACAAACTAGAAGGTTTTTGAGGAGAGGATATATATTCTTTCTCTGGTATCCATAGCACTAAGCACATGGCCTGGCACAGAGGAGTGTTTATTGAATGTGTTACTCTAAGATTTATCATTACCTTTTAAAATCACAATCTCCCTATCAACTCATTAAAAGGCTTAATTTGCTTACTACTTTATGTAGTTTTCCTCTGATGTTTTCCATGTCATAAATGATCGCTTCTACAAATGATAGCCACTATTCTTCATGTTGCAGAACACTGAATAGGAAAACACCCCTTCTTCCATTGAATCCTGAAAGAATTTTAATGGAGCAGAACCAAGCCATTGTATTATGTAAACATGCACAAGACCAGTGCACTGAATTATAATTCAATGTAAAATTCATTACTAAAAGGCAAAGTGAATCACAGAAGAAAACTCAGCATAGGAGAAATTAGTCAGAAATTCTAGTCACTTAAACTTTTCCTAATCCCACGTAAGGGTAGATTTAGGACATGTGCCTTCACAAGAATAATGGATCTTGAGAACGCTGCCTCCCTTAGGTCTGCATGTCTCTCCCAACGTACCTATCCCTTTAAGTCTCTTTGTTCAGTAGAACTTGTTCTCTTCTTTTGTCTACCTAGTTCACAGGCAAATATTTTGGGTGGCCCCTGAATCTTCATTCTAAGCTAACACCTTGAATTTGGCTGCATAAACAACAATATCTACCTCTACTCATCTCATAAATGTCAATGAGATTCCAGGCTGTGAATGAGTGGTCAGTGGGATCTTGGATTCTAGTCCCAATATTTTTACCAGTTAATTATCCGCATGCAATTAGTGAGGTCAAAGAGTTAAGCAGTGCCAGTGATGAAGAAGACAAGAGTTACTGATTCGAGAGAAATTTAGAAAGTAAAATAATCATGTATCACTAATTCCTTTACTAAGTAAATAATTCACTGTCTCCAAAATACATTATATTATTTTCCTCTGAGATATCACTATATAATTTCATTTTAATAAAAAATATTTTTCACATTAACAGTCATAAGTATGCCAATACAGAATAAGAAATATGAATAAATTATTGTCAGCTCTATCTGAGACTTTATTAACATTTAATGTCTACTCTATTGACTAATTTCTATCAAGATTGGGTCCAATTAAACTATTTTAATTCAGAATCTCTCTATAATATGAAGGCAGATTGCCATTTCTTCCCACTGAGAATGAACAAATGAATTAATGAGTGAATCTTTTTTATATTAGACACATGTTATCACATTAAATAATTCTTATATAATACCTATATCCATTGTTTTCTTATTAGTTTCATATACTAGTGACACACCTATGGCTTGTTTAACTGTAAATGCTCTGTCTCTAGTAAAACTGGGCTTGGTTCCTTATAGTCAATGATTTAGTGGTAGGGGGCATTTATTACACATGCAAACATGCTTGCCTGCTGAGATTAAGTATTTAAAAAGATGACACAGCTGTAATTGTCTACATGCTAATTTACCATGAAATGCTTTTTGTGCCCTAGGGACACAAAAGCTTTATGTTTAATGTTTTAGTCCAGTATAACAAATAATTTCAAAACTCATTAAGACCAAAAACTATTTCACTTGACTTGGGCTTCTCCCTCCTTAACACTTGGCTAAGGACTTTTCAATCTTTAAACTATTCAGTGTCACTGACACTGAGAAGCTCTATCAGATCTCTTCCTTTGGCTTTCCTGACATGCTACATTGGCCTGCATTTTAGTTCTTTCATCAATGTGGTGTTTGCCTTCTCACTTCTCTGTGAAGGATTAAACCTGTCAGAGCACTAGTGCTATATCTAAGTACATTGCAGGTGCTCAGGTATCAGCAGAAAAGTAATAATTCAGAAATATTTAGGCTACTAAGTTTATGAGTAAAAAAGTGAATACCTAAAGAACTTCTTTTAATTTTTTTCTTTTGTTTATCAGTGCGAAGATGATGTAACATTTGCCTTAATCACTTTAAATATTCTTTCTCACAAGAACATTTCCATGAAGATTAAGTTATTTAAGAAAAGCAAAGCAAAAGAAAATAAACAAATGTTCTTAATTGTATGACACTTTCTAACATGTAGGTTATATAGACCTGAATTCACCTTTTCATGTCCTATGGAAGATCAAACTAGGTCCAGAATTTTTTGGAATTGCTAGTGGGTTATATTCTCAAAATCACTTCTAGTTCTAAATGCCTCCTTTCCTTGCCTTAAAAAGTTCATGTGTTACATCTCAATCCTGGGAGTCCTGTCTGTTTCAATCTTGGTCAATTATGATATAAAACTTAGGCTTTATCTCAGTTTTTTTAAAGCATGTAGACTTCCAGGCAATTTGAAAATGGAATATACTTCACTGAAGTTATTGAGAGGCAGAATGAGGGGTAAGAAGGAGATTTTGAAAACTATATCAATACTGATATTGTGCATCTTATGCAAGTTATTTTAGCCAATCCTTTACCCTTCACTGTAGACATTATTTGGTTTATCTCGCTCTACATTATCACCCACCTTTATGCCATTTCACTAACTCATTATTTTCTCCACCACTTCTATTCTGTGAATTACCCATGAACTTTACACTTTTTGCACTTTTGGAGGTAATCAATCCTCTCTCTCTCTCTCTCTCTCTCTCTCTCTCTCTCTCTCATTGTAGTCAAGGTCCCATTCTGTCCCCATGCTGAAATGCTGTGGCACTGTCATGGCTCACTGCAACTTTGATTTCCCAGTCTCAGGCAATCTTCCTGCTTCATCCTCTTGAGTAGCTGAGACTGTAGCGCATACCATCTTGAATGGCTAATTTTTAAAAATATTTTTATTGTAGAGACAAGGTCTTGCTATGTTGCTCAGGCTGGTCTCCAGCTCCTGGGCACAAACAATCCTCCCACCTCACCTTCCCCAAATGCTAGGATTATAGGCATGAGCCACTATGCCCAGCACACTGCTAAGATTTTTAAAACACAATTTTGCATATTGAAAACTATTGAGAATGTCTACAGAAGAAAAGGAGATTTTTATTAAATAAAGTCCACTCTTGAATTAATTAAGTTTCAATATAAACAATAGAAACCACCCAACGTAAGCAAGGCAGAGAGGAATTTAGTACAGCTAATGAGGTACTTAAAAATCATGGAAAAGGATGAAGAAACGGACCACAACCTGAGCCTCAGGAATGACTAAGACATCTATAAAACTACTGTACCAGAAAACTGTTACCTCTGCAAACACTGATAGAACTACTACTGAGTTAAAGACCATGCAGCTTAGCTGTAATCTTTTATTTGAAATTGCAGTCAAGATCACTTATTGCCTGTGGTACTCTACAGCAACTGTTTCTGAGACATACAAGGTAACATAATAGATGTTAGAAGATGAATCTAACTACTGCTCTTCCTCAGCTGCCTCTCAACATACAAGAAATTGAGAATAGACATCAGAATTTTGCCACAATATCATTTTGTCACCGTTTTGCTTGTAAGCAGAAAACAGCAATGGTAAAACGATGACTCCACTTTATTTCTGCCTTCCAAAATTATATAAGAGCACTTAATTGAGGGCTCTAATTCATATCCAAAGCCCTGAAAATAAGGGAGTTGCATAAATGCTATGCTAAGCTTTCTAGTTTCTACAATACAGAAAAAACACTAGAAGAAAGGTGAAGTGGATGCTGATCAAACCAAATTCCTCCTATAATTGCCCAATCATATGTGTCCTTCCTACATTTACTTAAATTTCAGACTTCAACCACAGCAATTATAGCATACTATCACCTAATAAATCACACATAGTATCACCTAATACCTCATGCATCACCAAATGGAAACATTCACCACTTCACTCGTAATAAGCTGCATGAAGGTCCAGCAATCACTTTATTTGTTTCTGGATGATGTCCATAATCCTTTGTCCATTAAGGTACAATTACACCTTCCTAGACTATTACTTTAAAAATAAGTCATTAATTTAGCCACCATACACACAGAGTATACAAAGTCATGAGGTGGGGACCATAAAACTTTAAGCACACAAATTCAGGATGACGCAGAGGAGGAAGGAAATATAACAACAGAAACAGAGCAAGTAAGAAACATGGTTGTGAGAAAAATTCCTTATTTTTGCAAATGGTCTTGCGTTGGACTTCATAACTTTCTTCATCTTGTACCTTTTTGTCATTCCCCTCACCTGTATCCAGCAGCTCAACTCATCAAGTTTCTTTATATAATAGGTAATCTGTTTCTTTATTATGACCTCATAATAAAGTATGAGCACTTGACGTCCTGCTAGCACTGCAGTGTGATAGTCTTCCATTAAACATATCACTGGTTATGGACAAAGGAGTGATTTCTCAGAGAACCACTCAAAAAACATGTGTTAACTTTCCCTTCCCCAGCTGTGTAGCAGGAGTCATATTTGTCTTTGATAATTAGAAGTAATTACCCCAGCCTAACATTACCACCTTTTTCTTTTCTTTGTATATGAATTCAGAAGCATAAGGAGTGCCAAATGTCAAGATGGAATAATTGTTTTCCCCTTGGAATCACTGTAATTTGGAGGGTTAAGAGATCAATAAGACCCTTTGTAAGACACAGAATATCCTTAAGTCACAAGACAGGGAAAAAAATGTGATGAGATCTTTGGGCATAACAATGTGAGGGGATACTGTCATATCTGCCCAGGAACAGCAGAATCACTCATCCACCACAGTTAACTTTATTGATATAATTATGCTGATTTTGTTTCTTGTTATATTACCTATTACAGAAATCACAGACACATTGTTCCTCATGGTTAAGTTGCCAGTTGCCTTCTAACATTCTAGAATCCGTCATCCCCATTGAACAGAGGTGCATATTTCAGAGGCTCCACTGTGTATCTTCACTCCTGTCTCTAGAGGGCTATTAGGATACTCTTCAAGGATGCTGGTCCTCCTCTCATTCATGTATTTTCCAATTCATCAGTTAAGTAACTGTTCTTTTTATCGCCTCAAAAATAAATAGTCAGGAGATGAGAGGAAGATTACATTATCACCCTAAAATTTTAGACTCTTTCATCCTCATTAAACCTAAGAATTTTTAGTATTTCAAATTCATTTAATACAGGCCACAGTTATGTCCAAATTTTAGTTAATGTACCCAATGGTTCTATTACTTCAAGATACTTTAGCCACATTGTGAATTCACATTTTCCAGGTATGAATTAAACGGTATCTAAGTGGGTGTGATTTTCTGACACTCTTACTCACATAAATACAATAGGTTAAATGAAATATTATGTTCCATTTTCCCTAGTGAATCACTCTGAAAATGTGTTATTATACATGTTCTTCAGTATTCTTCTAATTTGATATAGTCCAGTAATTCTTTAGAAACTTAAGCCTTTGCTTCTTTTACCATGCTAGGATCTGATTTTGGTTTAAAATGTGGAAGAAATGAGAGGTAGAAGGGAAAGGTTAAGAGAAGATAAATTTGCTTACAGGGTAATATAATATCAGTAACAATCATTACAGTATCTTTAGGCAAGGCCTAATATGGGGTCTTGGGGAATGGAGAGTAAGAGATTGTTTCTTCTGACAAGAGAATTCATAGGTCTTGAAATAGCAGACTATATCTGTCTATCTATCTATCTATCTATCCATCTATCTATCTACCTACCCACATATCTATCTATCTCTCTATCCCTCTAAATTTGCCCAGTGCTTTCCCACATTTTACATCTCAGGCCTTTGGTCATTGCTATCCAAAGCAGTATTTCAAATAAGAATTCAAAGATGACTACAGATAAAACTCGTTATATCTGATTTCTAGCTACATCAGTTGTTGTGAGTACAGAGATAAGAGATTTTGTTTGTACAACATAGTGGTCACTGGGCCTTCTGTGTATTTCTTTTTTTTTTTTTTTTTGAGTTGGAGTTTCACTCTGTTACCCAGACTGGAGTGCAGTGGCGGCTCCCGGCCACCGTAGCCTCGACCTGCTGGGCTCCGGCGATCCTTCTGCCTCAGCCTTCCAAGTAGCCAGAATTATAGGCATGCGCTACCACGCCCGGGTGATTTTTTGATTTATTGTAGAGATGAGGTCTCGCTGCCCAGGCGGGTCTCGAACCCGCGGGCTCAGGCAATCCACTCACCTCAGCCTCCCAAAGGCGCGGGATTACAGGCTGAGCCACCGAGCCCGGCTCTGTGTATTTCTTGAACCAAGAATTTTAAACCTGATCAAGACATTTCTTTCAGTCAAAATTTGCTGACACACACACAGTACTTGTAATTATCATTGCTACTCTGACAACCTCCAGTGACAGCCCCTTTGTTCACCAAGACTTTCTCATTAATGGACACTCATTCCACATGACCACAGATATAATTTTTAAAACTCATTAGCCATCTTATACCATAGACTTCCAGTATACCATTTTCACATAAAAAGGAACTTAATAATGCTGCTAGAAAACATGCCTAGTACTAAACACCGAATCAGACAGGTTTTAGTAAAGAAAATAGGAACCACTTTACATATTTAAAGGAGAGCTTAATTTAATGTAGAAGTTAGACAATTACAACTTATTAGAATGGATGGAAGAATGAGTTCTAGTTAACATTTTGCACTATCTACCACAATCCTTTCTAAGGCATATAGGTATTTTAAGAATAGCTTTCCCCACTGCCAGCTGCATATTTTAACATTTCCAAAATTGTGATACATCACTTACTGAAAGGTTGTTATTAAATTGATAGTGTCTTACAGTTATGGAAATGTAGCATTTATCATCTAGTCATCACTTAATTTCCATCCTATTCTCAGCAAGACTGTCTTAAGGAGCATTCACCTTAATTTCTCTAGTAGCCACTTTGGTTAGCTTCTTCATCTACTGCTTGAATAGTCCTAGTCTTTAAATGACCTCTCTCCTTGGGTTGTGTCCTTTTACCCTATTAGCAGACTCTTTTCCACATTTATGTGAAAGTAGAAATTGATTAATTATTCTTTAAAATTCACCAAATACAAGATGAATGTTATTTGTTGATGAAAGTATAATGTTAAATTTTAATCTTATAATATCAGGTAGCCTTTGTTTACCTCTAAAATCAAATTCCATGAAAGGTCTGCTTCTCTAGATACACAGAGAAGTCATGTAAATCCCGTTTTAGGATTTTTCAAGTGTGTTATAAATTTCTAATGTAAGTGTTGGTGCTATTATTTTTAGTGCCTGCTTCCAAGTAATAAAAGAATCTAAAGCGCTATTCATTAAAATAATTAAATAGGGGGTGTGAATGAGGAAAATACAGGAAAAGAGGAAGGGCTATTAAAAAACACTACTTTTATCATAATGTATCTTATTGGCAATCTTCAATAGTTCCCATTACTATTGGTATTTTGAAAGGAACCTAAATCTGTGGAAAAAGAAGCAAGCGCAAATTCTAAAAGTTATCTCATGAAGATCCTCAAACCTTCACCCTAGTCTTCATTAAAAATGATAATAGAAATACCCAACTCTGAGGATTGTTATAAAGATGGATGCATCTGCAGTGGCTGACAGCGTGGCATCTAGTAAACTCATGAATATGGAACGCCTGTGTTCTCCCAGCCAGTTTATTTTTCTAATATATACCCCAAACGGTGGAGAAGAGAATAAGTAACTACCCCCTGCTGGTATGAGCCAGATACCTGATGGTGGTTGAATTTTAAAATAGGTGTGTACATAATTTTTAAAAACCTGATTTTTCTCTGATGTACTTTTGTTTGTGCTTGCCCAGCATGAATTAAAATTCTACAAACAATGAAAATAAATAAAAGGACAAAGATATAATATTGCCTTGAAATTTTCATCTTGACCTTGTTCCATTAATGAACAGGGTGAAGCCTACATCCTTCAAAAGACTGATGTAGGGCCATATTTCTTTGCAAATTGTATCATGAAAGAATGATTGGTATAGCTTTCCTACTGTGCAACAAATTTGTTAAGTGGAACAGATTGAAAATATCATGGCATTTCCCACAGACATGAGGCATGTAAATCAGCTTGCAAATTGAATGGGATCACAAAGAGTCAGTTGAAAATGACTCTGAGACTAAGGTTAGGGAACAGAATGCTAAGTGATGGGTAGGAAGTAAGTGCCAGCTATGACTCAAATAAATGATACATAAACTGTGGCAGAGGATTAGTACCAATAAGTCAGGTACATTTAGTATTCGTGGGTCTGTGGGGGCTGTATATTGAGTTTGTAGGAGAGGATAACATACTAAATTATCTGAGAGTCAATGTTGTTCCACAAGTCTACAAACCTACTCCTAAAATTTGAATAAGCTAAGAAGCTAACAAAAGAGACTGACAAATCCAATTTCTTAGAAAGAAACATTTTTTTTTTTTTTTTTTAGTTGGAGTCTCACTGTCACCCAGACTGGAGTGCAGCCTCAACCTGCTGAGCTCTGGGTGATCCTTCCGCCTCAGGCTTCCAAGTAGCTGGAACTACAGGTGCTACCACGCCCGGCTAATTTTTTTGATTTATTGTAGAGATGAGGTCTCGCCTGCCCAGGCGGGTCTCGAACCCGCGGGCTCAGGTAATCCACTCACCTCAGCCTCCCAAAGGCGCAGGATTACGGGCTGAGCCACCGAGCCTGGCTGAAAGAAGCATTTAATAGGGACTTACAAACACAAACCATGTCTTGTCTCAGGCAGCAGTGAGACAAGATAGTAGATCCCCATGCCATTACCCCCCTAGACCCAGGGCTTATATACCACGGGGAAACAGTGATTCAAAAGGGATGTGCTGAACAATTGAGATAGGATAACATCAATGTTGTCTGATTTAAGGGCAAAATTTACAGTAATTTACAGTAATTACAGTAATTATATGCTCTTACACATGGAACAATAGATAAACAGGAGATCTTAGAGGACTTCCTGGAACTGGGGTTAATTAGAAGTCAACATAGTAAATTAGTATCCAAAATTGAGTTACTTTTGGCCTCCATAGTTGTTGAATTAGAGAATAATATTTGGTGGAAAAATATTACTGAAGTATATTGAACCAACCAACCAAACCAAGAATCTGAACTTACTTAATCATTTTCTTTTTTTTTCTTTTTTTTGAGTTGGAGTCTCACTCGGTCGCCCAAACTGGAGTGCAGTGGCCGCTTCCGGCCACCGCACCTCGACCTGCTGGGCTCCGGCGATCCTTCCGCCTCAGTCTTCCAAGTAGCTGGAATTAGGGGCATGCGCTACCACGCCCGGCTGATTTTTTGATTTATTGTAGAGATGAAGTCTCGCTGCCCAGGCGGGTCTCGAACCCGCGGGCTCAGGCAATTCACTCACCTCAGCCTCTCAAAGGCGCGGGATTACAGGCTGAGCCTCTGAGCCTGGCTCTACTTAATCATTTTCAATAAATATGAGGAGGAAGAGAGAAGACAGAAATTAATTCCCAATTTTGTCACCAAGTAAAAGAAATGCTCAGCCACTAGGCTTATCATTCTGGTAAAACCAAATGCACAATGTATTAGAGCCCGGGTTGCCCCCATAGAAAAGGAACCATAATACTTTACTCTCTCAAGCGTTAAGGGTCTGCATCTTGACTTGAGTCAGAAAAGGAAAGAATGAGAATCTATCTCTCAGAAGGCTGCACCTCTTATATAATGAGTGATAAAAGAGAAGAATCAGAGATTGCTTTTATTCCAGGCAGCGGGTTACTGTGTACCTTTAACTCATAGAATCTTTTAATATGAATGGATTGTGGAGGTCACTGCCTCCAACCTTCTTTGGCGAATGACTCTTTTCAATAAAATCACCAGTTCATGGTAATTTGATCTTGCTTGATTAACTCTGGTAATAAAAAATCACTACTTTGTGAGGAAGCCTGTTCAATAATAAGAGCTTTGTAACTACTTAGAATTTCTTTTTTTAGATGATCAATCTACTTCAGTATGACTTTCATTCCATTTTCACAAACACAGATATGCACAAATTCACTCACACAAACACACAGCTTACTGGCCTTTTATCTGCAGTCCTTTAAAAAGGGATTTATACTATTATGTTCTTCCTAATCTTCTTTACCAGAATATATACTCTCAGAATTAATGAAATGGCTATCTTTTTCTCCCAAACAATGGCAACAATAGCAATGTAAAATATGTTCAGCAATTGGTGTTGTTTGTGATTTGCTACATATATTTCCTACAGCTTCATTTAACCAAATAATAAAACTGAAGCACAGAGAGGCCAGCAACCTGCCCAAAATTACATAACAGAGTATTGGTGCCAGGATTTAATTCCAGATGTTCCATCTATAGGATGAGTACTCTTAATTATTCATTTTGCTGGCAAATACATAAATAAACATTATTTTATTATTTTAATGCTTTGTATTTTCTGAGAAACTAACCTAATTTTTTAAAAAGAAAATATAAGTGACATAGAAGAGTCCATTGTAAAGACATGATTAGGGAAGTATAACCAGGATACGTAGAAATCAATAGACATGAATGCTCTCCATCAATTAATCAGTATTTTACTCATAAATTCTAAAAAAAGTAGTTGAAGTCAGAAAGAGCAGAATAAAATTTGGAGAAATATCAATCTAAGCAAAGAGTAAGAAAGAAATTCAACTTCTACTTTTATATAATGTATGTATTTAGTATCTTCTGAATCAATTTAACTTCAGGAAACATCAAACATCAAAATGTTCAGCCTTATGTAGAAACCCACCAAAACTGAGGCAAAAATTGCATAGAATTGTTATTTGCTTAATTTACTTTTGCCTTTAAGCCTCTGCAGCCTTATCAAAGGGTTCCTTGACTGAACCACAGAACACAAGAAAGTTTTTCAGTTCAGCCAATGATGGTATATGATTAGTATTATTCTAGATTCACAGAAAAGAAATTGATTTGTTGTCTACTGTGTAATGAGCCAGTGTCTTCTGAAAATGCTGTTGCTGAGAATTAAGATATTTTAATTTGTGTTATTTTAGAGTATCTCTACCATATATAGATATTTTAGAATTCATAATTAAAGTCTTAATAATGAAATAAGATCTAGATGCCAACCTAACAGCAATTCTGTTTGCCAAGAAGAAATTATACCTTTGCTTTTTTATAATTTTTATTTTTCTGAAACACTTGTAAGTAACTTTCTGTATTATTACCCCCTATAGAATGCATGGTCATTGATTTCACAAAATACATATGAGACAATTCTCATAACAAACCATCAACCCATGAATTTTTTAAATGACAAGAATAGAGTATATGCAAGATTTTTCCCTTATAAATCATCTAATTCATCATATCTCTTGTTTGACAGTCAATCCAAATTATGTCAAGTAAATACTTCCCTCAGTGACTAAATTTCTCTTGAATTATAAAATAAATGTCTTTGAAACCTACATTAATATTTTCACGAGACCACATCACTGTTGATTATGAAGAAGTTATCAGCTCACTATGAGATACTCCCACCTGCTGACTCTACCATCTACAATAAGCATTTCTAAAATCATCAGAGACAAGAACATTCTAAAGCATCATCCACAAACATCAGAGCTTTGCTTATTCTCTTTCACTCTTATTCTCCACCAAAATATTTCATTCCATGTGTGGCCTATGAAACCTTTACAATTATGCTTTCATGATAGCTCTCACAAGTGTCCCTTCATAATTTCCAACCTACTTGTGATTCATTTCCAGACTATTTTATTCACTGTTATCTTTTCTCCTGCCCAATCAACCAACACCCTGTTCAAAAAAACTTTTCTTCTCCTTGATTACTGACACGGATGGTATTGGTAGTGAAACTTTTAAACTCTCACAAAAAGATTGTTTCCCAATGTATATACATTTTTCTGAATGCTAATAATTCTATCATCTGTTGCACTTTGTTGTTTCATCTTACATCTATTTCGTTTATTATTTAAATACTTCTTAATGTTCTTTCTTCCGAATTTTTAATAATTATCAGTGAGTTATATTTCTTTCTTATTCCTCTAAATTTGGTTTGATGAACAAGTAAATGCATGAAATCGCCACAAATGTGTGTATAATTTAGTTTCCTCATCTAAAAAGAATGTAGCAATAGTACCTATTTCACAGTGTTATTGTAAAGATTGAATGAATTAGTACATGCAAGCCACTGAAACAGTAAGTAGCACATAATAAGGGCTCATTAAATGTTAGCTATAATTTAATGAGTACTTTGTACTTGTTTTTCCAGTAATTGACTGTAAATTTGGTTTAGTCAGCTCTCTTCTCCACTTTCTGAGAGCATAACCAACAGCACACATGGACTGAAGACACGAGTGGATTCCTGCGACTGGGCTGTTTGCTAATCACAGCCAAATATTCCAGTTGTCCTATAGACATATCTCACCCCAGACATAAGTTTGACTAGGCTCTTACTTTCATTCACTTAATGAACTTGGTATATAACTTGCCCCTGACCAGTGCCTGGACTGGTTTCTGGACAGCAGAAAAAGACTAAAAAGAACTTTTCAAAATTGCCTAAAAAAAATAAAGATAAATGAAAAACTTTGATATAGGTATGCTTTTTTCCCCCGTGTCAAAATGTGCTAGGTTCTTGGGGAAGGATGGAAAATAAAGGAATGACTGAGATTTCATAAGAGTTGCCTACCACTTCCAGGCAAGATGGAGAAGTGAGCTTGAGACTTACTACCTGAAATAATGAAAATATGGACAAATTACATGAAACAATTGTTTCCTCATGCTTGACATCAGACAATAAAGCATAATGATCCCTAAGAGACACCAAAGAAGCCAGGTGAGTTTTACCATCACCTCAGCAATACTATGCCCAGGCTGTGACAAAGTCTCCAGGATTCAGCACTGGGAGAGGATACCCAGGCTGGGGCTCAATGGCCTCCATCCATGCAGGAGACACAGCTGGGGATCTGGGGAATCCAAGTGGTGAGAGTCAGCAGGTCAGAGTTCCAGAGAAAGAGCTTTGCTACAGAGACCTTCAGGGTCTTCATCTGGTGTCCAGCTGAGTACTGATCAGATCATGTGTGTAAGAACACTGCCAATAGCAAGGGGTCAACTTCCCAAAGGATGAAGGGCAGATGTACCAGACACTCAGAGATGGAAAGCCTCAGGACTCTTGGGTGTCTGGTAGAACCCACAGCAGTGGAGCAAAACTAACCCCAGATTGAATTCATAATTGCCAATCTAAATACATTTTAAAAGCAAGATCTGAAAAAATCAAAGTGCCTCCAAGTAACTTAACTATCCCAGAACAAAACTGGATATTTATAGGAATACAAAAATATCAAGGACCCAGCAAGCTAAAAATCACAAAATCGGCCAGGCTCGGTGGCTCAGCCTATAATCCCAGCGCTTTGGGAGGCTGAGTTGAGAGGATTGCCTGAGCCCACGGGTTTGAGACCCAACTAGGAAACTTGGCGAGACCTCATCTCTACAATAAATCAAAAAATTAGCACATGCCTGTAGTTCCAGCTACTTGGAAGGCTGAGGCGGAAGGATTGCCGGAGCCCAAAGGGTAGAGGCTGCGGTGGCCAGGAGTGTGCCACTGCACTCCAATCTGGGCAACAGAGTGAGACTCCAACTCAGAAAAAAAAAAAACACAAAAATCTCACATGGGTCAAAAATTACCAGAAATTTTACCCTGAAATATTAAAGACACATTTGAAGATAGAGTTGAATATTATTGATAATGGTCTATGATATATTTCAGGATTACAATACTCTAAGAAGTGTTGTTTCAGGTGATCAATCATCTCTCAGGTTTCATTCTTCTATCCAATTTTGTCGAGTCAACAGAGAACATATACAATTTAAACTGTCCTATCCTTATTAATTAAATGTATTAAAATATTAATGAATTTATATAATTCTGATTTATCCTAATATATCTATTGGTCATTGTTTTTACATAAAATGCTTATAGTTCACATAGAATTTTTTATTTTAATCCTCAACTTTAATTCTTCCCACAAAAGGGAGCAATTCCTCTCTGTTTTCTATCATTTCCTAATTATCTTATCTTTGGGGTTCAATTTTATTTATATTAATTATGAAGAAATTGTGTTCATGAAAATAAGGAAAACCTTTAAAGTTCTCTCATTAGTTTTCATTATTAATATATCAATCTGTTTATCAAGGACTAATTTTCTCAATTTTAACTTTTAATCTTTTAAAAATTGGGAAGTAGACCCTATTGTTATATTTCAAAATGCCCTTTACAATCTAATAATTTAAAACCAATCCATGGATTGTTCTTTATCCAAACTATAGCTAGTCAGCAATATTCTTTCATTCTTTCTTTTTAGTGCAGACTAAACTAAACCATGCTAATACACTGAACAGCTCCTTAGAGAAGAAAAACAATATCAGAGTATTTCTCATTTAAAAATAAACAAAAGAGACAGCGTTGATGTCCTAAAATATTCTTCCTCCTAATTAGCCTTTTCTAATTATATGAATAAAACAGTTGTATTTTAAATGCCACATGCAATACTATGTTTATAAACATGTTATCAATTTCAACACCCTCTAGTTTCTTATTCAGAAGACCAAATGCTGTCATCTTAGGCAGTTAAAAAAAATCCTTAAGCCAAAAGTGTAATTTTCCACTGAGTGTGAAATGCCTTTTGTTGTGCCTCTTTGAGTGTTAGCGTATGTCTTAAATTTAAAAAGGAGTTTATTCCGTTGTGAGAGTGGCAAATTGTTTGCATCAGTCGATAAAGGACAGTGATCCCTGAGAGACAACAAGCTGAGTGAGTCCTACCATCACCCCAGCAATGATGTGCCCATGTCATTACAAAGTCTCAGGGTATAGGACTAGGAGAGGGAACCCATATCGGGAGCAGTGGGCTCCATTTGTGGAAGAGATGGCGCTGGGGATCCAGGGAGCCCAAGTAATAAGAGTCTGCCCATCAGAGTTCCAGAAGAAGAACTTCAATCCAAAGACCTGCAGAGGATCTCCATCTAGAGTTCTAATGTTGCGAATGTTTGAGCCCATGCCATAGACAGGGTCAGAGTTCAGGGCAGGTGGGATGTGGAGCTTGGACATGGAGAAGGGAGTGAAGGTGACAGTCCTGGACTGACCAGCCATGAGGCGGCATCTAGGAAGGGTCAACTGAGAAAGAAATCAGACCTGGGTAGATGTGGGCATGAAAAGCAGGACATCAGAGAGTGAGGGAAGGAGACTTGTAAACTATGTCAGGGTCCAGTACTTTTAAAAGTCACATTTCTGCTCTTTTGTTCTGGATCACATTGACAAGAAGAGGCAATATACATTACACTTGCTGAAATGGCTCCTGGATGTGAGACATATAAACATTGAAACTGAGCTCATACAATCAATCCATCTACAGACAGAATACACTTTTAAGTGAAAAACTAGAGAAATTTTATTATTTAATATCAGTCTATTTTTATCACCAGGCTATGGCCTAGTGTTTAGATTTATGCTGTTATATCCGCCATAATTCCTGGTAAATATATTGACTCAACATAAAATAGAAGATTCTAATATGATAAAGCCTGAACCTCATATACAAGATGCCATATTGCCCATTTTATTCTGCTCAATAATGCCAAGTTATTGCCTTTAGCTAGACTATAGACCTGCCTTTAGTTTATGTTTTAGTGAGATTTCCTATTGGTCATTTCTTAAAGTACAACAGATGTCAAGCAGCATAAATAATAAAAATCAGAAAATTGAGATTCCATCTAAATAGAGAAATGAGGGTCCATACTACACCCATTTGTTTGCAATATTCCTGTTGTTGTAATATGGCCACCAATGCCCTTTTTATGATAGGTGCTTTAATGCAAGTTTTCTTATGATCCATCTTGGTGGGTCCATCAAAGTCATGGGAGACTTGTTCTCTGAAATATACACTTTTACTGACCTCATTCCACCACATGCACCTCCTGTTCCCAGAAGCTCATCTTTAGCCCCTCCCTACAGGAGTTCCTTCACCCTAGGCAGTTATTCTTATGAGTACAGTAAGATTAGGATAACTCAAGCCTGGCTTCCTTCGAAGCCATTAACCTAGCCCAGTAGAAAAGCACATAGTAGGAGCACAGGCTGTTCAACTTTTGCTTCTTTCTCTCTTTTCCTTGTCATTGAGGACTACTCCAGCAGCCCTAGACTTTTAGAATTCCAGGAAAATAGGTGTCAGTCTCTATATTCATATATGTTTCTCCAAACTTCAGGTGCTCATAAATTCTTCCACTGTACTCCAGTCCAGTAGAAGCCCAGAGAACAGTCTTTGTGTGCAACATTGTAGAAGGCACAAGTCACCCAACCCATCTTCCTGCTGGCCCTGGCAATCCCACTCCTTAGTTCTTCTGGAGTATCCTCTTCATATCTGTTAGGGTGATTATTATCCAAAAGACAAAAATAACAAGTGTTGGCAAGTGTTGAAAAGAAAACTCTGGACACTCTTGGTGGGAATGTAGATTGGCATGGCCATTATGAATAACAGTATGAAAGTTTCTAAAGAAATTAAAAATAGAACTACCATATGACCAGCAATCCCTTTTCTGAGTGTATATACACAGAAGAGATGAAATACCACCTTGTAAAGATTCTGCGCTTCCATGTTTATTGCAGCATTATTCACAATAGCCAAGGCATGGAAATTATCCAAGTGTCCATCAACAGACAAATGGACATATACACAATGGAAATTATTCAACCTTAAAAAAGCAAGAGGTCCTGTTATTTGCCACGAAATGGATAGACCTGAATAACATTAAGCTAAGTGAAATAAGCCAGGCACAGAAAGAAAAGTATTGCATGATCTTACTTAAATGTGAAAGCTAAAATAAATAAATTTAAAAAACAAAGTTAAATATACAAAGCTAGACAATAAAACTATGGTTATGGGGGCTGAGGTAAGGGTAGGGAGGTAACGGGGAGCTACAGCTCAGGGAATACAAAGTAACAGATGTGTATAATCAACAAGTCTAGAGATCTAATGTACAAATGAGAGCAATGGCTCAAAAAAGTACAATATATTGGAAATTAAAAATAGCTGTTTCGCTGTTCTTGGTGCCAAAAAAGGTAACTGTAGGAGATAATAGATACGTTAACTTGATACATTATATTAAGCAGTTTACTATATATTTGTATCCCATAGACTCACGCTGTAAACCTAAAATAAACATGATAAAATTTATCAAATTTGTCAAACTAACTTTGAAGAAAAATAAGTTTTTAAAAAATAAAGTATGTGATATGTTAGGGTGAGCATGCTCTGGGTTCTTATGACAAATATTATAATTCAATGACCTGATGCCTTAATGAGATCAGAGATCCTTTAGCATGACCCTCAATTCTGAGGAAGTCACTTCCTAATTAACAGAATAAGCCATTCTCCTAATATCTGTTCACGGCCTGTATACTTCATTTGATCATCCATTTGTACATTTACCAACTACCCAATACTCTATCTATGAAGTTAACCATCCAGTGAGAAGGCAGTTCTGGAAATCAAATAAATTATATTTCTCAAGTGTTGTACTAGAGTTGGACAGAGTGCTATGAAAGCTTATAGAAGGTACTAATAAACTCTGGGGCATTAAGGTAGAGTTTGCATAAAAAGTGATAGTTAAGATTAAAGGACAGTTATGGCCTTACAAGAGGAGAAAGTAGATACATGGCATCAAGTCCTTCAGCCCATGCTTACAACAGAGATTAATCAGGCTAGGTATATTAAGAATGAAGTAAAGTCAGATGTGTATGGATTCCTTTTTACTATCAAACTAAATAAGCTTTCAAATATAATAGATTTCTGACTTTAAACCCTATTAAAATGTCTTGGCCTAGGATTCACAGTAAATCTTGTAAACTTTAGATAACACCAAAAACTACTAAATTCTAAATCTGAACATTTAATATATAATACAGCATTTACCATGTTTTTATGCATTCTGTTTAGAGATATCAGATGTCTACATTTTTGTATCATGAAGGATTGTGCACTATAACTAGGCAGACATTTTCTAGCTATAAATTTTAAAAATAGATTCTTAAGTAACACATTTTTATGACATGACTATCAAAATAGCTAACCAATTTTAATTTTGCTATTTGCTCTAATATCACATCATTGCCTAGATATTTTAGCACAGTTAGAAGTAAGAAAAAAAATAATTGTTTTTGAATGCTGTAAGTTTATATCCACAGAAAGAGTTTAGCTATGGGTACTCATTAGGTATTTATAGATTAAAGTACTTTTGGACATACCATATTCATTTATGCTTTAAGTATACTCAACACTACCAAAAGATATTTACATCAGATTTTAATTAACATTTTATATCAAATATTCTAAAACTTCCTAAACCATTTTTTCTTCACTAGGAATCAGTGATTTGGAAATTACATGAGCAAGACTGGTGCATGCATTCAAATTCTCAACCTCATATTGTCATGCCCCATTAACAACTTCGGAAAGCGCAATGGATTTTTAAAAATTAGGTTTCCAGAACACCTTTATACTAGTCAAACTGTCCCTCAAGTAGATCATTCAAATTATTCATGCAAGTCAAAAATTGGTCTTCTATGTTAGAAACTGTAAGTACATAGGAAATTTCTGCCATATTTTGAACTGAAACTCTCCTTAAATTCAAAAAATATGCTTCTCTTTTTCCAATTATAAGATTGATATGCTGGCTTCTCTCTTCCTCTTCACCCACTCACAATTTCTTTTATCCTTTTCCTATATTTCATGCTTCTCTCACTTAACATGTGCAAATACAATTAGGGTCAGATGGTAAAATTTGTTTTAGCCATCTTTTATCTTCTAAAACATATGTGATACATTGTAAATGCATTTATTTGATAGAAAATATGTGTATTTACAAAATAATATACTAAGACACATATTTAACTTGGAGTACAATATTTGAGCTATTTTTTATATAGAAAACATCATCTGTTAAATGTCAGTGGCATTAGACATTTTATAAAAAGTTTGACAGTGTTAACATTGAAAATATTCTAAAACAAAAAGAAAATGAAATATAAGGAACTAATCATTTGAAACTGTATTAAACCTAAAATAGTGTGTGCGTATATCTATATCTATCTGTCTGTATATCTAAAACATATATTATGTATGTGCCTATGTAACTACGTGTGTGTGTGACTATATATGTGTTTGAATATATATGTGTGTGTATGTATATGTATAATAATGGCAGGGAATTAGGTGGTAAGATGAGAGTGTCCAAAAATCAGAAAATACTAAAAATAAAATTATTAGCAGTATGCATTTGGTAGGACTGCTGTCTTCTCACATCTGCTCCCCAAATGACTATGTCTGATTTTGCATTAAGAAATGCAGCAAAATGTGAGATGTTATAGCCTTTTTAGAGTCCTTTAATATTAAAAATCTCATGAGATCTCTCTTTCATCTTTCATCTTTCATCCTCAATCCTTTTGGTCAAACTAGGCCTCTCATTTCTTTTATCTCTTTTATTTTTCTGGGAATTAATCTTTCATCTCCCAGCTACAGGTCAAAGTCCAATTTTCCTTACTCGAAACATTCTACTTATGAAGATTCTAAATCATGACTCACATATTTTCAGGCTATTTGAAGCACAGCTCCTTCACCAATGACAAATTGGTACAAATGGTAGGAAGAGGATTTTTTTTAAATTCAAAATAAGAATAAACTTTGTTTTGATAAAATATAGTTAGATTTTAATGTTTTCCTTTATTTGAAGTCTCTTTAGCACATTTGTCTTTCAGGTCTTATTTAATTTGCAAATTTATTGGATATAAAACATGTCATATTCCAGCAACCTAAATTTGTTTAACAGTTAGAAAATACTGATATTAGATATCTCCCAATCCTAAGATTGGTTAATTATGGTTCAGTGAGGTGGGGGGAAAGACAAAATGTTTATCCCCAAGCACATTTTACTTACTCATTGAGGCTGACCATGAGGTTCTTAAATCTCAGATTTAAAACAGCTGCTCTGTAGGTCTCCTGTAGGCAGTTCCTTTCAGTGAGGAAATACTTTTTTGTCTTAGGGTATAAATATTTACCATTATAATACCATGGGGTGGTTAGGCATTCTGTTGTTTATTTATGGATATGAAAGTAGAAATCTCTGGGTGGAAAAGGGAAAATGAAAAGCTAAAATGTGCTTCCCTCAGCTCTATATTATAGAAATAGACTCACTATGTAACAAGAAAATACCACGTTAATCCTCCAGTCTAAACACTAAATATTTCCCAAATAACACACATATGAAGAAAACCAGAAAGCTACACACTATATGGCCTACAAACACTAATGCCAACTTTAACCTAGAGAGGAGTCATGAAATTACTGTCACTTGCAGAATTCCTTAATGACAATAGCCATTATTATTGTAAACAGCTTAAATACAAAATGATCTAGAATTTAAAATCTTTATCATGAAAACTCTGGTGTCCCACACACAAATCTCTGAATAGAATATCACTGACTAAACATGCTTCCACACAAGAGTGCAGCTGTCACATGGTACTCATTACAGCCATGTGTTATAACTTAAATGATAGGTAAGGAACATAGCAAGAGGCTTACTTTTCACAGATCATAATAATTACAGACTTCTTGCTGATACCTAATCCGCTAATTAACCATCGACATTGCAGATCAATGTCTACTGCTTGTATTATTTTGACATCTGCTCTTGGTATGTTTCTGTCAGGAAGAAAACATCATTAAACCTCTAAGGAAACAACTTTTCAGGTAGTGTGATTTGTCATTCAATACTTCTCTATGGCTTCAGGAAAAGGAAATTATGGTAGAATGTGGCAATATTTTTTGAAAAAAAACTGAAAGAGAAGGGGAGAATGAGAGGAAAGGAGAAAGGAAGAGGGAAAGAAGGAACAGAGGGAGGGAGGGAGGGAAAAGAAAATATTATCACAATACTATATCATAATTATTTGCAAATTATGTCCTATACTATAATTTTTAATTACTATCTCATCATTCAAATATTGTTAGTTTATTTTTATATTTAATGTCCTTAAGGTCAGCTTTGGCAATGTCTGATTTTAATAATATCCAATATATGCATTTACATATGTCAGTGTGCTAACTGAGTGACTGACTATAGAAGAGAAAAATTTTAAATCAGTTTTCAACTGGATGTTATGTTCCACTGAAGGTCTGACCAAGGGAAAAGCAGATTAATGGAGATTCATCATTAAAAAGGAAAACTATCTAACAACCACAAAAATCAACCATTTGCCTGACACTTAAAGCAAAGTAAAAGAAAATGTGTACACACATGTACCACAGTGGAATATGGATATGGATACCACAAGGTGGTATTTCACAGTACATTCATATACCACATTTTCTTTGCCCAGTGATCCATTGATGGACACTTGAGTTAATTCCATACCTTGGCTATTTTAACAGATTTCTCAAGGCTATTTATGCTTACTGTATTTTGTTTAGTTTTGAAGTTATAAATTAACTTCAAGGCTTTTGCTTTTTTTTATTCCTTCTTACCCTCCCTTCTTTGATATTACAAAGAATCCAATGCCGTGTGGATTCTTTGCCTCCTTTTCCATGGTTTTATTTATTTACCTTTTAGTATAAATTTAGGAATAACAATTATCAGAACTATTTCAATCTTAAATCTTTAAAAAATATATAAGTAAAGGAGGTTGCCTTGTTCAAATAATCCAAATTTAACAAGGAGAAAGGGATGCAATTTTGGTAGTCACATGTGGTCCTTTGGTAATGCCTGAATTCCTATTATAAAGGCAAACACTTTCCAAAGGACAGCCACTAATTTATCAGCGGTGAACATGAGGTTATCTTCCAAATCTGCTAGTTATTCAAAGCCACAGAAACAGTATCATCATCACTGGCCTACCATCTATCAGGATGGGAGAGTAAAGCTCTCTAATGTGTGGAGGTGGGCAGGAGAACCCCAAAGAACATGGGGTTGGTTGTCTATTAGAACAGGGCTCTGCTCACCTGCAGAAGAGAAAAGAGGAGAAATGGAGTCATATCTCCTCCCCGATACAGAGTTGAAGGTCACAGAGAGAAGGCCCTCTTCAGGTAGTAATAAGGATATCCCTGCACAGGTTGCATTATGCACTCCTCCTTCACTTGTTTCTCAAATGGCAGAAGCAATAGCCATCCTGTTAACATAAATGATAACTCTATCACAGAAAAATTATATAAAAAGAAAAATTTACAAGGGAATGGCACTTGCCTCCTCTACCTCAAGAATATCCTTGCTAAAAATTCAGAAGCCAATATAATCTGTACATTGCTCTGTTTTTATCATGAATTCACATACTATTTTGCTTTTTTCCTCTTTGACAAAACCTGCTTACAAAAGAGCTATGAAGACTAGAATATTTTTAGATTAGATAACCTGATTGTTTCCTTTATATATTCTCCCCTCTTAAAGACTGCAGCAACTATGCTCAACTTTCTCTACCCCCGATCTGGAAGTGTACGATATGTTATGTTATGTTATGTTTTGCTATGTTATGTTATGTTATGTCATGTCCATGGGATACCACCAGTCATTACCACCATTATTCAGATATTTTAGTCCCTGCTACACACTCTGGAAAGCTCAGAAAAAGCAAGTGAGCCAGATGAATTTTTCTCTTTTATTGAATACAAACAACTAAATAATAGCATTAATATTTTAAAGTATGTAAATAAAGAAAATTCAATAAGTTAAAAATAATATTATTTCAATAAGCAATCTCAAAATAAATGATACCGTGTAATTCAATGGATAAATCACCAAGCCCTCAGGCTTGCAAGATAAGTAAATAGATAAATAAATCCATGATTTTTTTTAAGGAATAAATTTATAACACACATGTTGATAAGAATATAATGTTGCTTAATGTTACTGTTCTTAAGCCCTTGAACTATTGTCCAAGCCAGAGAAAATAATAATTTTTCTTAAATATTTACATTACTTATTTTTGACATTTAAAAAACAAGTTCTTCAATAAGGACATTATATAAGAACATATCATAATAGAATTGTTCCAAAGGAAAAAAAATCATTTTTCCCCAAGTATTGATGTCTAGTTCAATTATAAATTAATGAGACTGAATTACCAAAGACAATTAAATTTGACATGCATTTGATTCTACTACAATTAGCTGCCAGTTTTCATTAGATTTGAATGCAGTTCATTGTGGGAATTTTATTAAAATTAAATTTTAAAGAAAAAATATGCATTCTCCACCTTTTAATTTTATTATTTACTCCTTTAGGGAAACTTATTTTATATACTTTGGGTTCGGAATTTGCTTAAGGAGAGTATTTGTATTAGTTTAGATTTAAATAAAGAACTTATCAAACAGCTTAAAGACAAATCTTATTAGGCATTAAAACTGTTCACCATGACTTTTTCTTGTCATAACCTATTATTTTTGTGATTCTTGGTTGTTTAAACATAGAATCCCTACTGTACTTTCAAAACACTGCCACTAGGGTTGTAAATAACGATCAAAGGAGGAACATACAAAATATAAGAGAATTCAATTTCATATTTTTGTCCCAGATGGTCATAGCAAAACTATATTTAGATTAAAGCAATTTCTTTTTCTGCTCTGATGCACACAACCTTTTAAAATGCCTGCAAGAGAAATATAGACTTCAATGTGAATTGCAAATGACCTTTTAATGCTTTAAACTATTGCTTATATATCTTAAGCTACTACAAACTTTCACAATAAGGAAACTTTTTGCTTCTAGTGTTCTTGTCTTCATATCCATGTATTACCTTGCAATCTTGATATTCGTGTATGCACATGTGACTATGTGCATGCCCTGTAAGTATATGCGTAAGCATCATGTTCCTGGAAACAAATGACAAAGCATTCTTTACAGTGACTTGGATGCCCAATATGACCCTCATTTTTTGATAACACCCCTGTAAGAGTTCACTTAACGTCATCGCCAAATAACAGTCACAGAGAAATAAAGATAAAACCTCATTGACAACTGCTGGGTTGCAAATGACAGGCAAGCTCAGATGCTTCAATTAGGATTCAAGAAAGAATGTGTTTTATCCTGGGCAGAACAGGGGAACAGAATATTTGAATAGCTAAAAGGAAGACTTATTTCTCCTTCCAAGAACCAAAAGTGAAAGGCATTTTACAAAATCACACAGAAATGTTTATACATATATTAAATATATGTGAAAAGTATTTAATAGTATCTTAACACAAATATCAAGAGGTAGGCTTTACAACATATTTATACTCATTATAAATATTAACATTTATATTAAATAAGGTAGTCATGGCATCAATTAAATATGTATGTTTTTACAAACCATAAATTCTGTATATCAAAGTGAAAACATAATGTCCTACATATGTGATGCTAAATCCCAAAATGGAAATGCACAAGTCTCGTTAAATCAGAAATTCTATTACAGTTCATATCATTTCAATTATATTTGCCAGTTATGGAAAATTTAATTTTAAAATATGAGTGAACTGACAAGTGTCATAGATTGTTGTAAAGAAGCTAGCAAGGTACAAAATTGGAGGTACAGGAAAAAATGCTTTATAGGAAGCACTGCACTTATCACACAAATATGTATATATATTATATACATATATATAATCTCAATTATTCCTCACAACAACCCATCAAGAGAAGTATCATTATGATCATCTCTCTTTTATAGATGAGAAAACTGACATATATGAAGGTTGCATGCATATTACATATGTGAAAGTCATACAACTGTTGTCCCGGTCACTAATTGGCCATGTGTGGATTTGAATTCAGGCAGCCTAATACTGGAGCTCATGATTTTCACTCCTATACCACATCCATACTGAAAAACATCACAGAAAAGGAGCTCAGAAGCCAACAGATTAAAAACAAGAGGAGAGGGAACATTCAGACAGCCTTAGTCTTGGAAGACAGAGGAGTGTCCATGTTCTTCATGGAGAGGAGAAAAGACATGATTAAATAATGAATAAATAACAAGTAAAGAAATAAATAAACAAACAAATAAATAAACAAGCTCTGTGAGATGTTGTGGAAGGGGTTCTGGTTGTTGGGGCTGATGAGAATTTGGCAAATTAGACTGCATGGCTGCAAGTATCTATGAGCAGATTATTCTCTGAAGAAAGAATAGGAAAGATCTAATTTCTAGACCCCTGATTCCACTTTAATTTTGTCACAAAATATATGAAAAAAGTCATTCTGGAAAAATAATTAGAATAAAATAAGAAAACGAATAAAACAATAGCTGAATAGCAGTAAGGACCCTGCTTAGTAAGGAGCCTGGTTAGCACAACATAATAGTAAATGAGAAAATACGTGTGGCAACAGAAATCAATTCATGAAGGAGCCGACAAGGAATAAAAGTAGAGGTGCAGAAAACAGGAAAAACTAAAAACTGCTTTATCCAAAATACTGTGAGAATATATATATATACTTCTCCTTTATTTCTCACAACAAGGAAGATTTATTAGTTAATATAAAAAAGAAGTGTTATAAGTATGGGAGGTATAAAATTTGATTTTGGAGTCTCAGCCTTCTTGAAAGGAAATGTGGGATATTCCAGTCAAATAACTTAGACATTTAAGTTTGTAATTCACCATCAATGTGTATGACATACAACCAGATACTCAAAACAGACAGTAAGGACAAAAGAGAAAATGGAGACCCAAGTATTACAGTTACAGTGGGAGGCCAAGAAGTTAGGGAAATATCGTTGCAACTGTGGAGAAAATTCTAAAATTTTAGAATCTAAAATATAGAGTTCAATTCTGTAATATGACTTGACTCTTCAAAAAAAAATGTGTCCCTTGAGTAGTCAAGAAGACACAACAGTGGTCTACAAGTGTTGAACAAGGGTTAGGTTCAGTTGCCTTTTCTTGGAAATGTGAAATCTTCCTGAGGTCAGGCTCTGAGAAAAATGTTTGGGGAGAGATTCTAAATTTCAGACATGCAAATGTAATGGAATCAATGATAGGAAAAAATATTTCTGGAAAAGCAATAAATGTTGTTCTCATGGGGCAGAAGGTAAGGAGGAGAGGATTTGCTTATTTATGATAAGAAGCTTTCTCATTTGCCACAGAGAAAAAAAGCAGAAGACTCATCATGGAAAAAAATGAGAATTTGGGAAAATCAGCAAAGGTCAGGATCTGTGTTAAAGGGCAAGTGCAACTGTGAACGGTACCATACAAAGTTAAGAGCTAGCTGAAAGATAAAAGAAAAATTGTTCAGCCAAAACGTATTCATAAAAAAAGTTGAAGGGTGCATTTAATTAAAATATTAACTAATTTAAATAAAATATACAAACACCTGAATGTTGGAGAATCAGAGTGCAAAGCAGGACTTTGGAAGTCTGGCTTACAATGGCCCTGGGCCCTGGAGGGTCACTTCAGGATGGTAGAGTTAGAAATGAAGATTGGCTATTGACTCTGTAGTTAAAGTACTGTGAGTCACAGAACTTGACCCTTCTATGTTTCCAAGGCACCAAAGACAGGCTTGAGTCAGTAGTTGCCATACAATGCTTTGAAATTATCTTTTGCATTCATTAATGCAATGTTTTAAGTATTGCAAACCTAGGGAAATAGTTGCACATTGCTAGTGACGTTCATGCGCCAAAAACTTCCTTTGTCCCTAGAATAATTAGTGACACTCTATCCTATCCCATGTGGTATCAATAAATCTGATCCATGACACAACATCGGCAACATGAGTCTTTTCCACCCTTCACTTCACACAGTATGTAATCTTAAGAAGTTGTTTCATACAATTACAAAAGAAATTTTACTTTGAGCAACATTATTTCCACAGTTTATTTGCCTCTGTAAAACATCAAAGAGGGAGGTTTTCATTATTGGTTCACTTTTTCCATGTGGGTTCTTTCTGTGTTTGCCCCCAAGGCTCTTTAAAGATTTTTCCTCTGTCTAGGCTAATCTTTTGAAGTTCTGTGATTTCTGTCACCTAACTCATGTCTACATGACAGCAAACAAATGTTTCAGCAGGAATAATTGGTTCCTAGAGGAATGGGAGGCATCCTCCGATGTCCAAACAAAATCATGAAAGTAGTTCTTTGCATTTGGGAGAACTGAAGAAGATGTTCCTGCATCAAACTTTTTGTAGCGGTTTAATAATCAAAACTAATATATAATCATATGATGGAGTTGAAAACATTACACTCGGTATTGTAAGCTCCCTGGGACTGCCCACACCTAACTTTCCTCCCAGAACTGTCTCTAGCACCTTTTTGGAGACACCTACCCCTTTCTCTCCCACTCCACATCTTTCTTTATGATCTCCTGTACTAAAAACTCTGCCTCCGAGCCTGAATTACCATTTTAAATTTAGCTAGTAAGAACAAATATCATGAATTCTCCATTATTTTGACAGGATTAAAATTGCTCTGGTGATTCATTAATCAACTTATCAAATATGGAGTGGGATAGTGAATATACTAATTGAAAGTCAAGAAATAGAGCTTAATTGTTTAATGTCAAAAGCTCAGGGACAGGTTTCAGGTAATTGCTGGGAAGCCTATTCACATGAGTTCTAAAAAAGAAGCACTTAATCTAGGTTAAACTAAAGACACTTTGTAATTATTTGGAAAGGGTTTCATGGGCACATACCTCAATATGCATTAAATAAGTAACTTAAATAAAATAGTGTGCTCAGTTGTGAATAAAATTTTAATTGCAAACTGATATAAAACTATAAAAATGAAAAATTACATGCATGCAAAAATAAAAAAGAGAGACATTACACTGTTACAAACATGCATGTAAAACAAATTATGTTCTCAAAGGAAAGCAGCAACTATTACCTATTTGGAGGACATAATTTGCTTTTAACATATGCTGCCGAATAACCATTCACTATTCATTGTTATGTTGGTTGCACACATTAAAATGACCATGTCTCTAAACTTTCAAACTGAGCAGAGAAATTTAACATTTTAGTCTCAAGTTAGAGAAACCCTAATTTCTATGAAAGCATATAAAAATGGCTTACATATATCAAGATGATTTTACAACCTTTTTTTCTTCAGTCATAAGTCTAGGAAATGAGAGTAGAAACAGATGAGCCTGAAGCACTTTGAAGTTCAAGGGATGTTTAAAATACAAAATCTTAAATGGCTACAATAGTCAGGACTATTGAGAATAAGTTCCATCCAGTTCAGACATATTTCTTCAGATCAAGCATCACACTTCAACCTGCCTTATAAGGCCTGAACACCAGGATGTCTTGTCAGCACGTCAGTTTCAAAAAGTCTCAAAATAAACTTTTAATGTAGCTCCTGCTCCAAGTTGGATCTTCTACTGTCCTTTTTTAGGTTGTTGTTTAATTATATTTCTACTGATTATATCACCCTCTCAGTCATCGAGGCATTGTTTTCAAATATTGAATTTGTTATTCAATGCTGAGTGAAAAAGCAAAATGCAAATAATTTATATATTTAAATGCACATTAGAAATATCAAATATGGCAGCTATATAAGATACATAAATTATATACATCAAACTCTTGGTAGCAGTTGGTGGAGTTGGTGAATAATGCCATCTCAAGCTTTATTTTATATTTATTTATTTTAAAATTAAAAATAAAGCTAAATTTTAAAATATTGGTTCTGTATGATGGGAATTCAGATGTTTCATATCTTTCTGCTTTTTAAAATCATTTCTTCAAAGCAAATACATGTGTGTATTTATATGTACCTATATGTGTAAGACAAAAGTATCAAAGAATAAAGAACAGAAAAGAGAACAATAGAATGGGAAAATATAATCAATACAGGACAGAATTTATAGTCAAAGTACGCAGAGATAGAGTATATAATGCAAACCATACAGTTGTCTTTTCCTATTCTCACCATTCCTGCCTGTCCTATCCTGTTTTATAAACTTATTATCTATTATCTGGAAAATGTAACAAAGTCATGCAATGGGTTACCTTGATTATAAACTCTCTTTAATCCAAAGCAGGTTCTACATGATGTCAGTTTACACTCCTTTATATCTTTATAAACACTTATTGCAAATTGAATAAAAAATATTAATTTTAAATCAATATTCAACACCTATGGTGAACTAGCACATGACTACCTTAATTCTATTGTTTCAAAAATACTGTACATGTTACAGGTCTGTTTTCTGTTCTCTCTCCCTGAGTTATCTATTGTCCTCAATCACAAGTGCCTTATGCTATGCTTCTATGTCATACTAACATACACACCTTCTAAATTTTAAGGTTAAAGTTTCTACTCCAATGCCATCTCATCTCTAAATATTTCTCAATTACAAATAATAGATGTGATGTCTCCATTCTCTGATTTTATATAAAAATTAAGCTCTAAATTTGGCACTTACCAGTTTCTGCTTCATAATTGTTAACTTGTGTAACTTTCCTTTTTTCTAGTGTTTAAGATCTTGAAGGATGGTTTGTATTTATATTCATTTACATATTCCCCAGAATGCTTAGTGCAGCATATTGTACTAAGTAAGCAGAAATATTGCCAAATATATATTAGTTAACCATAGGTGTCAGGAAATGTTTCTGGATTCAGCAAAACATTATGTTTCTTACAGTGCTCTTTCCTGGGACAGCACAAGCAACATATTAAATTCTGATCACTGACAGATTCCATTCACAGCCCTTTTACAGAGAGAAATTTTGTATCCTTTTCTATTTTCAGCGTCAATAAAGAACTTCCTTTTCAACCACAAGAATTATACCAATGACAGTAAATTTGAAGAAAGAAATTAGGAAACTGTCAACCCTTTTCTCTCAAAGGGCTCTTTGACCACCATGCAAATTTGTCCACAGGGCCCTCTGGATTCTTCATCCCATAAGTTGTGGTATTGTATGACTTTTTTGCCATGATAAAATCCTACCTAATGGTTCTAGGTAGTAGACATATTATTTTCCCAGTTATTATGCTGATTCTTTAATCTTCTTCTCCTGTCTCCTTTTAATAAAGAAAATTACTGGCCAGCGACAGTGTCTCACGCTTGTAACCCTAGGCTGAGGCAGGAGGATCGCTTGAGACCAGCTGTGCGAGATCAGGCCTGGGCAACATAGTGAGACCTCATCTCTACAAAAAAAATACAAAATTTAGCCAGGTTTGATGGCAGGTACTGTTTTCCCAGCTATTTGGGAGGCTGAGGTAGGATGATTACTTGAGCCAAGGAGGTCCAGGCTGTAGTAAGCCTTGATCCTGCCACTGCACTCCAGCCTGAGCAACAGAGTGAGAACCCAAATTGAGAGGGGGGGAGGGAGGGAGAGAGAGAGGGACAGAGAGGGGGGGGGTGGGGAGAGAGAGAAAGAAAGAAAAAGAAAGAAAGAAAGAAAGAAAGAAAGAAAGAAAGAAAGAAAGAAAGAAAGAAAGAAAGAAAGAAAGAAAAAGAAAGAAAGAAATGGTTCTGGCAAATGAATATTACAAAAAAGAGTTCAACTACCTCACTTCCCATTGAAACAGTCCTGACTTCCACGCTATCTTTGCTTGATGTACAATTTGATATGTCCTCGTGTCTTTAAAAAATAAACTCCTTAAGAACAGAGATCAACTTTATCTTCTTCAAAGCACCATGCATGTAAATGACTTATTAATTTATTATATGAAGCAGAAAAATTCACCCTTCATTACTCCCAGTATCTTTCTTCGATATTGTCTTCATTTGACATAGGATGACAACTGCTACCCTGACAGCTAACACAGAAACACAGCACCCATCCTGCTGACATTATTTAGGAAAATCACAAAGAGGGTTTTACTAAAAGGTTTATACAGTTAAGAAACTATTTCTGTTTTAGTTTGGCAAATAAAAATATGATTCCTATTTATTAGATAATGATATATAAAATTATTAATACATCTACATAAAATGAAAGTCATCTTCAATTGCATTACAGCAAAATATACTATATATTTTTGTATATATAAGAATGGTCATTTTCTCTTTCTTTCAATAAAAATTGAATTATAATTTACACATTATTTTGTAGCATACTTCTGTATTTTCTTACATTTTATAATTATAATACTTTCACATATCATTGATTGCAACAAGTAACAAAATATGGAAAGGTGCCTAGTGAAATATGGTTTCAGATTTGTATTATTTTAAGTGGTATTCAGGCAAAGGGTTGCTTCTTTTTACTGGGCTCATTAGATGAGTTTTCTGTTTTCTATACAGGTGACACAATATTAAGTAAAAATTAGAAGTCTGGGACACCCAATGCAACATAAGTCCGCCAATATTTTTAATAATTAAATAAGGTAATCAAAATTCAAATAGAGTTTAAAATTATGAAATGAGAGGCAAATTTTACAATATATCTACATAATTATTTAAATTAGAAATACAGAAGATATTTGAAACATCTGTTATAAATATCACTTATAGCCACACACCAAAGACAAAGAGGAGATATTAGAGGTGACTAGAGGCAAAAGATAAGTTACCTAGAAAGAATTACCTGCATAGTTATCATAGCAGAAACAGGAAAAAGAACAGTAGAGTAATTTTTTCAAAATATCAAGAGAAAATGTCTACAGACTAAAATTCATTTACAAAATATATCTATATACAAAGATATATAGATACGTATTTTAAGTGATGTGATGTGAAGACAGTGTTAATTATACAAAAACCTAAGAGAGTATATCAGCAATAGATCTCACAAAACAATCTCAAAAATGTGTTTTTAAAAGAATAAGAAAATGATATAGAAGAAAAGCTCTGAAATAAAAAAAATAGTGAGAGAAGAAAGTGGTAAACACTTGGGCAGACCTAACCACATATTGACCATAAAAACAGCAATATTAATGACAAATATGTTAAAAGAGAAGAAAAAAGGTAAAACTATGACATTTAATTGAAAAGCCATGTGAGGCTGGATAAGAAACATGACTGGAGACAGAGCTGTCTATAATCTTCAAAATATTTATAAAGATATGACATTAATATATTTTATTTTCTATTAAACCAAATCTGGAGTTTAAATAGTAAAAGTAAACATTAAGAAAACAAATAGAATGTGTACCTTATAAATGAATGTGAGAGCAATATTATATAAGAAAATAATGTATTTCTAAGGCTAAAGAAAATATGAAAATATGCTAAAAATAACACTTTGGGTTGTGTCTATGTTGAAATAGCTGGGACAAAAATAAACTTCCATAGAGAACAACTCTACAAGCTAAGTATGAGATAGATAGAAGGTTAGATGAAAAATGGAGCAATATAGAGAGATGGATTTAGATGTATAACACTGGTAGACTATATATATAATTATACTCATTACACATATTTAAATTTAACATACATGGACTTATGTATTATATATTTATACTATTTATTTGTATATTGCATAATATTTATACATACATACATATACACAGACATATGATTCTTTAAAATTTTTAATAAAACACTCATATCAACCAGAATTGTGAGACCAAAACAGGGAGAAGGGTAAACCGACATGATTCTTGAATTATCCTTGTGATTTTCCCCTTGATATATGCATCTGCCTATTTGAACTGACATTAAAATAAACATGTAACTATCAACAGTATCACTAGCCTGAGGAAAACAATATTAGACTTTAAAATTATCAACCATTCAATATTTAAGAAATCAAAGACCCTGAAAATTTGTGTACAATCTCTTCAAGACACTTGTCAACTTCTACAATAAATGATAACTTTTTTAAAAAGTAGTAAAAGTTAGAAGTAAATAGCTTAATAGTTAATGGTCATAAGACAAATCACAATAAAAATTACAAAACCCTTAAAATTAAATGACCAAGATAGCATTATGCATAAAAACATATAGTATGCATCTTTCCACTTTAGAAGAAAACTCTAAGTGTTTATATTGGGGAAAAAAGAAAGAATAGAGTTAAGAGAATAAATTAATAAAATTAAAAATAAAGATAAAATCTACAATCTGGAAAACTGTCTCTTGACAGATGAATTTTAGTGGCTATGAGAATACCCCTCACAGATCTCCATGGAAAGGAATTATGTTGGTCAGGACTGTCATGCTTACTTTGATATCTACCATCATGTTTGCATCAGGTCTAAAACTTGGGCTTCTTCCAGTCAGTGACTAAGAACAGTAGGGATAATAATGCAGGTTTAACCCTGGAAAATGTGGGACTGCTAAGAGTATGACATTAGCTCAAGGACTCCCCATATGGCTTGCCACATCTTTTTTAGACTGGGAAGCAGTATAGGGCATGTTCACCCAACCTTTTATTCTTTTCTTCTTTTCTTTGGTGAGACTTGCCAGTGTTCTGACAGCTCTCTGAGTTTCTCACCAGTTCCCTCCCTATTTGCTCTTATAAAGGCCATTTTCCTTAATTAAACTGTGGCGAATTTCATTCATTCTTAACATCTGTTTCTTATAAGACCCAGGCTAACAGATAAAATAAAATAAAATCACTTTTCAAGGTTAACAACAAACAAGAGAGAAAAGACAGCGTGAATAAATAGCAGAAATTAAAATATGGCAATTATAGATACAATAGATTTTTTTAAAGATGAAAGAATTATGAACAAATTTGTGCAAATAAAATTGAAAACCCAGACAAAATTTAAAAACTTGTTTAAAAATGTGACTTTCTAAAACTGACCAAAGAGAGCAAGAAAGAGCCTAATTAGATGGAAGCAGTTTAAAAGTCAAATAACTTGTTAAAATCTTTGCCAAAATGAAAAAATAGTTACTGAGAGGTCTATCAAATATTTAAAAACTAGATTACTCCAGTGTTCTTAAAATTCTTTCCAAAATTAGGAAAGGAGGCACAGAAAGGCAAAAATAAAACTCCACCAGGTATGTTTAAAGAGATAAACATTATGTTAATGATAATTGTATTTTATAGTTAGGTCTATGGTCCATTTTGATGTAAATTTCTGTGAAAATTTTAAGGTCTATGTACACTCTTTTTTTTTCCTTTATAAATGTCCTATTGTTCCAGCATTATTTGTTGAAAAGATTATCATTTCTCAATGCTCTTGCCTTCACTCCTTTGCCAAAGATCAGTTGATTTTTAGCTTCACTGATCTATTTGTTCTTTACCAATACCACACTAGTTTGATTAATATAGCTTTATAGTAAGTCTCGAAGTCAAGTAGTGTCAGTTCTTTGCTCTCCTCTAAATAGTTTTGGATATGCTAGGTCTTTTGCAAAACTATAAAATTTCTAGAAGATAACACAGGAAAAATCTAGAGGGTCTTGAGTACGGCAGTGACTTTTTAATTGTGACACCAAAGGCACAATCTGTGAAATAAACAATTGATAAACTAGACTTCATTAAAATTTAATGACATTGTCACAAAATCAGCAAACAAGCCACGGACTGGAATAAAGTATTCAGAAAAAAAATTAAAACATATATTATATATGTATATAAAACATATATTATATATGTATATAAAACATATATTATATATGTATATTAAATATATATGTCTATAAAATATATATATGTCTGCTAAAAGACAGTTATCCAAATATACAAAGAACACTTAGAACCCAACTATAAGAAGATAAGAAACCTGACTTTTAAAAAATGTGAATAAAAGATCTGAAAAGATACTTCAACAAAGAAGATATTCAGATGGCAAATGAACTTATGAAAAGATGCTCAACATCATATGTTATCAGGATATTGAATATTAAAACAATTGGGCAACAACTTCGGGTCATCTCCCACTCTGGGAGCTTTTCTGTCCTCTCAATAAATTTTGCTTTCTCAACTGCAATAACAACAACAAAAAAAAACTGACATCTTCTTCACACCTACTAGAATGACCAAAATCTGAAACATTGACAACACTAAATGCTGATGAGGATGTAAACTATCAAGAGTCTTTATTCATTGCTGGTGGAAATGTGAAATGAAACAATCACTTTAAAAGACAGTTTTGGAAGTTTCTTGCGAAACTGAATATACTCCTAACAACATACTCCAAAAATCATGTTTTGGTATTTACACAGGTGAGTTCAAAACTTATGTCTACACAAGAGCCTAAAACAAGTGTTTTTAGGAGCTTTATTTATAATTGCCAAAACTTGGAAGAAACAAAGATGTCTTCAGTACGTGAAAGGATATATAAACAGGTACATCTGGATAATGAAATACTACTGAGTACCAAAAAGGAACGAGCTATCAAAACATGAAAAAAGGGGGAAGTAAACTTAAATACGTATAACTAAAGGAAAGGAAAGAAACCGTTCTGAAGAGGTTTCTATTTAAAAAATTGTATAATTCCAACTATATGAAATTCTGGAGAGAGCAAAAGGAGACAATAAAAAGGTCAGTGATTGCCAGGAGTCTGTGGGGGAAGAGGGATGAATAGAAAGAGCATAGAAGCCGGGCTCGGTAGCTCAGCCTCTAATCCCAGTGCTTTGAGAGGCTGGGGTGAGTGGATTGCCTGAGCCCGCGGGTTCGAGACTCGCCTGGGCAACTTGGCAAGACCTCATCTCTACAATAAAAATCAAAAATATCAGCCGAGCGTGGTACCGCATGCCTGTAATTCTAGCTACTCGGAAGGCTGAGACAGAAGGATCGCCGAAGCCCAGCAGATCGAGGCTGTGGTGGCTGAGAGCAGCCAGTGCACTCCAGTCTGGCCGACAGAGTGAGACTCCAACTGAAAAAAAAAAAAAAAAAGAGCATAGAGAATGTTCAGGACAATGAAACTATTCAGTATGATATTATAATGGTGGATACATGCTATTATATATTTGTCAAAACCCATAGATTGTACAATCCAGGAGCAAATCTTAATGTAGACTATGGATTTTGGGTGATGATGTTTTATTATAGGTTCATTGATTTTTTAACAAATGATTCACCGTGGTGTGAGATGTTAATAGTAGGGGATATTGGGTGAGGAGGGGCAGGATGTATATAGAAACTTTCTGTATTATCTGCTCAATTTTTCTGAAACCCTGAAACTGCTCTTAAAAAATAAGTTATCTTTTAAAAAGAATATAGTAAAGTATAAATATTTGTGTACCATTTTAAGAAAATAAAGCACAATGTTGACAACGATAACATAAATGCTTATTTAAATACTTTTAAAAATCTCATTTTTGATCACTCTAGCACCCTGGTATCAAAGAAAAATACTAAAAATTGATTAGAAGAAATTTCTGCCCACTCCTTGAGATCTGTCTTCACTACAGAGAATCAGTTTGCTGGATACAAACTGTCCAGCTAGTCCAAGTGCCTCTAGTGAAGTACTACAGGATATCTGCACTGTACACAGCAGCAGTAGCGCCCATCTGTCCCAGGCTGGTCATCCTAGATTTCTGGTGTCTACAAATATGATGACATCTTGGACGATAGAATGTGACATTGATATTAAAGCATGACCAACAGGGTGCTGAGATGCAACACCCACTCCACAGTCCACACTGGGATGACTTAGACCTTGGAGGCCTACATCAGAGTTTGACAGCCACCTCTTTCTGTCCAATCTGCCTCCTTTTTTTTGGTCACAATTATTGACCTTTAATAAGTACTTCACCCCCCAGACTTTCATTGTCTGCTTCCAGATGACTCTTTCTGCAAGACATTAACTATGTAAAATACATCCTCTTATATGTATCCATAACTTTTCACAAATTTTAAATTTTTATAAGTATTTCTAATTTGTAACAGAAATAAAGTGGCAATATCTATTGTTCTTATGTTTTTCTTAATCAACAGTGTCACCATGTACTTTACACCAAATTGCTTTATTAATTTTATTTTCAATTATTGATAATGTTCAACAAAAACTAAATAATATACATTGTTGATTATATAAAATTACAAATCTGATTAATATTCACTATATCATATAATTCCCAAATATAAAAACTAAAAAACTCCTACTTTCAAGTTTGAATTACTATATATTTCAGAAGAATAATAATTGGAAGCTGTATTCATACTTTAAATGGATTGTTTTATGTTTTCCACAAATTTTACAAAAACTTTTTGGATGTTAATACCTGGTATGTTTTCATCTCTTTCCTGATTAATATATGTATATACTTTGCAAATAAATTTAAAATTTGAGGATCTTAATCTTGTGATTGACACAATAAATACAAAAGCATCACTTCATTCAACATGAATTAGTATTCATGTTGAATTAATATTCATAATAACCAATATTATGTGTAGTCAGTCAGAAACAATGAGAATTTCTTATTTTTTATTTTATTAATTTTTTTATATTAAAGATGGGTACAATTCAAGATTAGGTATAAACTGATCATTGTACAGGTAAGGTTGAGCCTCCGTTTGGTCCCCACTTCACCTGGTTTGAGATCTAGTACCCTTATTAATATTATGTGCCTCCCCTTCCTCCCCTAGCAGTGTCCCACTACTGCCAATCCTTTTCTTATAGTATTATGGTAAATGTTCAGGGTCTGCTTATGAAGGAGAACATTCAGTACTCAGTTATTTGTTTCTGTGATAGATCACTGAGTATGATAGACTCTAAATCTATACAAGTTGCTGTGAAGTCTATTTATTTGTCCTTCTTCATGGCTGTGTAATATTCCATTGTGAAATATGTACCACTTTTTTTATCTAGTACAGTTTTGATGGGCAGCACAGTTGCTTCCATGTTTTTTCTATTGTGAATAGTGCTGCAATAAACATGTCTGTGAAGGTATCTTTTTGGTAGAATGATTTGAATTCCTCTGGGTATATGCCCAATAGGGGGATTGCTGGGTCATATGAAAGGTCAATTTCTAGTTCTTTTAGAAATCACACACTGTTTTCCAAAGAGGTTGCGCTAGTTTGCATTCCCACCAGCAGCATAGAAGTGCTCCCTTATCTCTGCATCCTCACCAGTATCTGTTGTTTTTTGTTTTATTAATGATGGCCATTCTTACTGGAGCTAGGTAGTATCTCAAAGTGGTTTTGATTTGCATTTCTCTGATGATTAGTGAAGCTGAGCACTTTTTCATGTATCTGTTGGCTACCTGTGTGTCTTCTTTTGAGAAGTGTCTATTCATATCTTTTGCCCAGTCGGGCTCGGTGGCTCAGCCTGTAATCCCAGCGCTTTGGGAGGCTGAGGTGAGTGGATTGCCTGAGCCCACGGGTTCAAGACCCACCTGGGCAACTTGGCGAGACCTCATCTCTACAATAAATCAAAAATTAGTTGGGCGTGGTAGCGTGTGCCTGTAGTTCCAGCTACTTGGAAGGCTGAGGCGGAAGGATCGCCAGAGCCCAGCAGGTCGAAGCTGCGGTGGCCAGGAGCGGCCACTGCACTCCAGTCTGGGCGATAGAGTGAGACTCCAACTCAAAAAAAAACCAAACAAAAAAACATATCTTTTGCCCACTTTTTAATGGAGCTAGTTGTTATTCCTTTCAGCACATTTGAATTCCTTGTAAATTCTGGATGTTAGGACTTTGTCAGATACGCAGTTTGCAAATATTTTTTTCCATTCTGTGTGCTGTCTCCCCATTCTTTTGATGGTTTCTTTTGCTTTGCAGAATTATTTCAGTTTAATGAGGTCCCACTTGTCTATCTTATCTCTTAGGGCATGGACATCTGGGATTTTGATCAGGAATTATTTGCCTACTCGATTCACATAAGGGTCTTTCACTTCTCTGGTTAGGAAGATGACAAGGTACTTCATTTTCTTTTTTGTGGCTATTGTGAATGGGATTGTGTTTTTTATTTAGTTCTCTGCTTGTTTGTTGTTGGCGTATAATAATGTGACTGCTTTTTGTACATGTATATGGTACCCCAAGATTTTGCCAAAGTCCTTTATTAGTGCAAAGAGGTTTTTGACAGACTATCTTGGATTATTGTGATATAGTATCATATTGTCAGCAAAGAGGGATAATTTAACTTCCTCTTTTCTTATTTGGATACCCCTGTTTTCCTTCTCTTGTCTAATTGCTCTAACTAAGACTTCCAACAAAATATTGAACAGAGGGGTGAGATTGGGCAGCCTTGTTTTGTTCTTTTTTTTCAGGGGAAATGCTTACTGTTTCTGTCTATTTAGCAATATGTTGTCTATGGGCTTATCATAGATGGTTCCTGCTATTTTAAGGTATGTTCCATCTATGACTGGGTGTTCCAGGGCTTTTATCAAGAAGGGATGCTGGATTTTACCAAATTCTTTCTCTGCATCTAACGATATTATCATGTGGTTCTTGTTTCTACATGTGTTGATGTATTTAATTACATGTATGGTCTTGAGGATGTTGAACCAGCCCTGCATCCTGGAGATGAAGCCTACTTGATCATGGTGAATGATTTTTGAAATGTGTTGTTGGATTTAATTTGCTAAAATCTTATTGGGGATTTTTGTATCTATGTTCATCAGGAATATTAGCCTGTAATTCTCTTTTTTTTGTTGTTTGATCTTTACCCAGTTTGAGAATCATTGTGATGTTAGTTTCATGAAATGATTTGGGGAAAGTTCCATCTTTCTCAATTGCCTGAAATACTTTTAATAGGATTGGTGTCAGCTCTCCCTTGTATGTTTTATAGAATTCTACTGGAAAGCCACTTGGTCCAGGACTATTTTTTGTAGGTAGTTTCCATGAGACAGAGTCAATTTCCTGGGATGTTATTGGTCTATTTAGTGTCTCAATGTCTTCTTGCTTCAACCTTGGGAGGATGTGTGATGTCAGAAAGTCCTCCATTTCATTTAGGTTATTCAAGTTTGTTTACATACAGGTGTGCATAGTAATCTCTGATTCTCTTTTGTGTTTCTTTGTGGACAGTAGTGATTTGGTCTTTTACATTTCTGGTTGTGTTTATTTGGGCTTTTTCTCTCTTTTTTTTTGGCCATTCTGGCTAGAGGTTCATCAATCTTGTTTATCCTTTTCAAAGAAACAGCTATTTATTTTGCTGATTTTTTCTGATATTTTTGTCTTCTATGTCCCATATTTGGACTTTTATTTTGGTGATCTGGGTTCTCCAGCTTAAGTTAGGCTTCTGGTGGTCTTGTCTTTCTAGCTTCCTTAGGTGATTTGTTAGGCTGTTAATTGTGATTTTTCTATTTTCTTGACATGTGTTCATAGAGTTATAAATTTCCCTCTTAGAACTGTTTCCATGGCACACAGAAGTTTTGGTAAAATGTTTCTTCATTTTCATTTGTTTCCAGAATGTTTCAAGATGTTTCTTCATTTTCATTTGTTTCCAGAATGTTTTAATTTCTGTTTTGATTTCTGTGCTGATCCAGAAGTCATTCAGCAGCATGCCATTTATTGTCCATTGCAGGGGGCCAGCCCCAACAAAGAGATTTAGAGGGTCCCTGGAAGGTGTGGTGACATCAGTGATTATTCTGGAGAAATAAAGAGAAAGAAAGAAAGGGAGAAAGAAAGAGACTGGACTCTGTCTAGTGCAGAAGCCATTTTAATGGGATGAACCGTAAGACTTTTATCCTAAAGTTTCACAGGTTAAATCACGAGACTTTCACGTGAACACAAAGCCAGGTGGGTGAGGGGCATCCCCCTCCCACCAGATGTTTCTCCAGGCATGAGGAAAAACAATCCCAATTAAATTACAAAACTTTTACATAAACATAAAGCCAGGTGAATGTGATAACCATTACATTATGAAAACTCTTAATTATAGCCCAAACCAGTTCCTAGGGAATGTGGCCCATCCCAAAGTTCATGCCGGGCCATTTCTAGTAACTCTAAATTAAGATTGAAACAGCACTTTATATGTATATACTAATTCTACAAATATAATCTTATAAAGAAGCTTATAAGGGATTAAAGGTTCCCAAATGTGACCTGAGTTTAAATTAAGTTTAAAGCCGAAATTACAGTCTGTGAGAAACGGGAACAATGGACTCCTAAAGTAAGCCATGCTTGTTGTACTCTCAGAGCTTCATGCTTAGATCATCAAAGTTCCTGCTAATGGGGTGTGCCAAACAGCAAGTAAGGGAAGAGGGAATGGGCCATCAGCTCCTGAACTCATCCTAGTGGTCTCAGGGTCTGCAGCCCACCTGGATCCCTAACCGCTCAGGCAGGCCTCCTCAGTCGGCTCCCAACAGTCCATGTCTTTGAGTATTTGGGGGGAATTATGTTGGTGTTAGTATTTATTCTTATTCCACTATGGTCTGAGAAGTTGCATGACAGTATTTTGATCTTATGAAATTTGTTTATGCTTGACTTATGGTCAAGGATATGATCAGCCTTAGAGTATATTGCATGTGATGATGAGTTGAATGTATATTCTGTGGTTGTTGGGTGGAGTGTTCTGTAGATATCTAATAAATACATTTGGTCAAGCATCAAGTTGAGGTTCCAGATCTCTTTGTTGGTTTTCTATTTCTATTATCTATCTAGGCTTGTTAGTGAGGTATTTAAGTCCCCAGCTATGATAGTGTTAAAGTCAATATCTTTTTTTAGTTTAATTAGTAGATGCTTTATATAAATTGGTGCTCCTGTGTTGGGTGTATAAATGATAAGGTTAAATATTATTTTTTGATGGGTTGAGACTTTTATCATTATGTAGTGTCTTTCCATATCTTCTTTACTTTTTGATAACTTAAAGGTTGCTTTGTCTGATATTAAGATAGCAACTCCTGTCATGTTTTGTGATTTGTTCACCTAGAAATTCATTTTCCATCCTCTAACTTTCAGTCTGTGTGTGTCCCTGGTGGTGAGATGAGTTTCCTAGATGCAGCAAATTATTGGGTTGTGTTTTTTCTCCACCTTGCCATCCTATGTCTTCTCAGTGGTGCATTTAGACCAGTCACATTCAGGCTGTTTGTTGAAATGTGAATGTTTATCCCCATCATGAGGTTCTTATAGTTTTTTCTTTGTTTATTTTCTTTGAACTTTGGGTTGATGTATGCGTGTGTTTTCAAGTTTGCAGTCACAACGTACTCTCTGTGGATTCTCCGTTGTCCTGTTCTCTTGGGAAGTGTGTAGTTGTTCTTTTTTCTTTCTTCTGTGCTTAATGCCTGTTTAAACATTTCATGTAGAGCTGCCCTGGAAGCTGCATAATTTCTTAGGAATTAGATGTCTGGGAAGGATTTTAATTCTCTATCACTGATGAAGCTGATCTTGGCTCAGTAGGAAATTCTTAGTTGAAAGTGTTTATGTTTGAGTACTCACTGGACTCCAGTCCCTTCTAGCTTGTAGTGTTTCTACTGATAGGTCTGCTGCTATTTTGGTTGGTCTTCCCCTGTAGGTAGTCTGAACTTTCTCTCTTGCTGCCTGTAGGATTTTTTCTCTAGTACTTATTTTGTGTAGGTGAATTACTATGTGTCTAGGGGTTAGTCTTCTCATTTGATGTCTTACGGAGGTTCTCTCTATCACTTGTGTTTGGATGGTAATTTCTCTGGTGAGATGGGGAATATTTTCTTGTTTAACTTCCTGGAATACTTTCTCCAAGATGTTCTTCATTTTCCTTTCTTCTGGGATACCAGTCAGGTATAAGTTCAACATCTTGATATAACTGCACATCTCTTAGAGGCTTTGGTCTTTCTTTCTGAGTTTTCTATGTTTTCTACAGATTGGATTAATTCCATGTTTTAATCTTCAAACTCTGAGATTCTTTCTTCTGCTTGATTAGTTCTGCATCCCATGCTTTGTCATCTTGCTATTTATTTCCTGGATAAAGTGTTTTTTGGCCTAAATCTCTGTTACAAGTTCTTCCAGTGTTGCAACCTGTCTTTCTTGAATCTTATTCACTCTTTCCATACATTCCCTAATCCCTATTGTATTCTAAGGCATTCATGAGTGACTTCCTTTGTTTGGGCTCTGAAGTATGTTTTTTCAGGCATTGTCTCTTTGGGACACTGGAAATTGCCTGTAGTCTTCTGTTGATCTGTCCTCATTTGTAACAGATCTCTTTCTTTTCTCTTTAATTCCATTATTCAGTGACTGTGGGGGGGGGCTTTGAATTCTCATGTTTGCTTGACCCTCTATTCTTCCCTGATCAGGACTCTGGATTTGTTCTATTTTGAAACTGGACTGGGGTTGGGATGCTTTGCTGTTTCTTGTAGTTTTGAGAGTCAAATAAGGTGGAGAATGAAGAGCTAGAGTTCAGAAACTACTTACAAATCACAATGTTCACTGACTGGATATGGGTTTCCTGAGACTCACTCCCCACCACCACTCTATATGACAATGCAGTGGGTATATGTGAATTCCCCCTGAGTCCAAGATAAAGTGATGACAATGAGAAGAACTGAGAAAATTAGAACAAAAAAAAAGAACAAAAAATAATAAAATGTCAAAACAAGAACAACAAAACACAGAAAAATAAAAGCAGAAACCAAAACAAAAAATACACACACACACACACACACACACACACACACACACACACCAAAACAAACAGAAAAAAACCCAAATAAACCTCCAAAGAAACAAAAATCATGAAAACTGAACACACACACACACACAACACAAAAGGAGAAGAAAAAATTAAAAAGGGGTGAAATGCAAATCAAACCCTCACACATGCATTCACACACACATTAAACTAAAAAAAGAGAACAAAAATAAGAAACTGAAAGATGAACACTCTGTCATTCATACACACACATAAACAGAAAACAAAAAATGGAAGAAAAAAGGAAAAAAGATGAAAGAAAGAGAAAAACAGGGGGATGGAAATCAAAACCCCATGCACACATTCATGCACAAAGAAAATAATGTAAAAAGAAAAATTTCTGAGCAACAGACACCCTTTTGTGGCAAGCTCTGTAATTATTCTTCTTAGCTGCTCATGGATAAACCCCTCTGTTGTCTCCTGTAGTGCTACTGCCTCATTCACAATCTCTCCAGTGCCTGGCCCAGGGACGGAGAAATAGGAGATGTGAGTGGGGGGTTCCAATCCTCCCCTCCCACTTTCTTATGGCCAGAGGGTCCCCTCTTGGGAGGAGGTACACAATTGTCTATTCCCTAGATACTGGGAGGGGGTGCCCAGCCAGGCTTATCCTGGTGTAGAGTCCTCCTATTGCAGCTGACATCCAGGTTCCACCTGGGTTCATCCCTCTCAGTCATGCCCCAGCAATGTTGGTCTGACATTGAGAGAATTGCTGGGGAAGAAGGGTTTGGATCAGCCCCAGACTCACATTGATCTCTTCAGGGATCTACCTCAACCTTTCCTAGTCATGCCCTTTTCTAGTCATGCCCCACTGATGAAGCTCGGTAGATAGTGGGACGCCTGAGACACATCACTTGTCCTGTCCCTCCAAAGTCTGTGCTTTCAGGATATTCCCTCTGGGTCACCATCAGTCCCTCAGTAGTTAACCAGCAAGTCACAGTGATTGGGTCTGTCTCTCTGTGCTGTGTAAGCTGAAGCACTTCCCTATCCAGTTTTCAAGATGGTGGCAGTGTGCCCATTTTGTCTTCTCCATTGAGGCTCTGCCACTAGCTCCCTTGCTGTGCTCCCTCCACAGCCCATGTCTCCATGGCTGCCAGTGTCTAGCCATGTGCTGTGCCTGTGAGGTAAGGCATAGAGCTGGAAGTCACTCACAGCATTTTCTCCCAGGAAGGGTTTTGCATATTTTTAAAAAGTCATGCTTATCTTCTGCACTCTGGGAAGTGCTAGGGTCCAAGCAGAGTGGCTGCAGCACCAACCACTTCACGAAGAGCATGGGCCACTTGCTCCCAAGTGAGTCTCCACTCGTTCAGTCACTCACACACCCACTTACTCACAAATACATGCACAAAACTGTCCATACACTCACTTAAACACAGGGACTTGCATAGTCCAAGTGTCTCCACTGCCATCTTCTCTGAGCCGAGAATTTTTTAAACCTGAATTTTTATCTGGTGAAAGCTATCTAGAGGAAAGAATCAACAATAAAAGAAGAAACAGAAGCTAAAAATTAGAAAAATAAGTAATTTAGTAAAAGTACTAATTTTATAAAGCATTGCAATAAAAAATCATTTTGCTGACATGAATAGACATTTCTCAAAAGAAGATATATGAGCAACCAACAGACACATGAAAAGGTGCTTAGTCTCACTAATTATTATAGAAATGAAAATCAAAACCACATTGAGATACCATCTAACCCAGGAAGAATGGCCATCATTACTAAAACAAACAACAACAGACACTGGCAAGGATGTGGAGAAAAAAGAGCACTTCTCCACTGCTGATAGGATTGCAAACTAGTGCAACCTCTTTGGAAGATAGTGTGACAATTTCTGAAAGAACTAGAAATTGACCTTTCATATGACCCAGCAATTCATTCCTTGGGAGGAACTAAAATTGTTCTACAAAAAAGATACCTACATACATATGTTTGTTGCAGCTCTCTTCACAGTGGCAAAAACATGGAACCAACCATGCTACCCACTGAAGCTGGACTGGATTAAAAAAATGTGGTACATATATGCAATAGAATATTACGCAGTCATTAAGAAGAACAAACATATGGACTTCACAGCAACTTGGATGCATTTAGAGTCTGTCATACTCAGTGATCTATCACAGAAACAACGAACAGAGTACCATATGTTCTCACTCATAAGCGGACCTTGAACAATTATCGTAAAACTGTAAGAAAGGGATTAGCAGTAGTGGGAAACTGCCAGGGGAGAGAGGGGCACACCTCATCAACAAGGGTACCTGCATAATGAACATTTGTATACCTATCCCTAAATTGTACCCCATTATCTTTAAAAAAAAAGAGAAAAAAATTCTTTTTACTGATTTTTATTGTCCATGATACTTACCTATTGCATACTTTAAATTCTGTTTTGTTGTTTTTCATGAATACAGTCAAATCAAACAAGAAATTGGAAAGTTGTAAATACAATTTTATGAATTTTTTATGTCATACTGAAGACATGGAACATAATATTTGTGGGCAGTTTGAATCACAATGCAATGAAGAGTAGGTGGTAGAAACTCATTGTGTGTCTGATCACCACTTTCTCAGCCTGGCTGTTGGGTCTTCAGTGGGATTTGATGTGACTAGCAGGCAAGGGAGGAAGGACACTGGAAAGGCCAAGATGAAGGCTTTTTTGCGGACAGCCAGCTTGCTGTTCCCTGTGGACCAACTTCATGGGCACCAGAAATCTAGGATAACCAGTCCTAGACATGTAGGTGCCATTGTTGCTGTGCACAGCACAGACATCTTACAGTAACTCACCAGAGTCACTTGGACTGGCAGGACATTAATCAAAACTAAAATGAAAAACCTGTTGCCCCGCTTCACCTGAACTTGCTCCTCATGGCAATGGAGAACTACTCTCTTAAGGCTACAGTTGTTGGTGGTGTCTCAGGACTCTAAATATTGTGACAACTGTACTGGTGATTCCAATGTACTGTACTTCTATGAAAAGCACAATTTCATCTCCTTGTAATTGTATCTGAAGTTTAATTTTCTTTCCAACCAACCAAATTTCTGCATTTGAGCCTTAACCATATTTGTTACCATGACTTCAAAGAAACTATTGATTCCAAAGTAGTGGATCTGAATAGACTATTAAAAAAATGAATTTTAATTGTGATTCAGAAGTTCGAGTAATATACACTTGGTTTTATACAGGTTTTATTTCCATTCTAGTAGATAAATTCAATAAAGAACATAAACCATACTAAAAAATAATAATAAAATGTAAAAGAAAATACTATTTTGAACTGACCATGTAGGGTGTAAAACATTCTCAATACCATTAAAATCTATAGGTAGCACTTACCAATAATATGAGGGGTGACCCAAGAAAAATTGATTCTTTTTTTGGAGGGGAGGGGCTCCTTATAGTATAGGCTTCTCCTGCTAGATAAGTGTTCTAGGAATCCATTGGCATCCGTGTACCAGTTAGTGTTGTTGTAAAAGACTGCATTCAGCTTTCACTGATTTTTTTTTTTTTGCAGAGATTCTTTCAATACATTTGTCATTTCATGATGAATGACTTACAAGCACACCTGTCCATACTGCACTGAGTATTTAGCAGTTTTTGACCGAAAATGGCATGACCCCCATGTCCTACCTTCTCTATTCACCTGATCCCACCCTGAGCAACTCTTTTTTGTTTCCCCATATGAAAAACGTTTTTAAAGGGAGACATTTTGCCAGTGTGGCAAAGGTGAAACAAAAAATGGCAGAAGCACTGGAAGTTATCCAAATTGACGAGTACAAAAACTGTTCTGAGCAGTGGAAAAAGCATCTTGATAGGTATATTGCATCAGAGAGTCCTTTGAAGATGATTGAAGTTTATGCATGTAAAAATATACTATTTTTATGAACTTATTCTAGGTTTTGGGGGGTCTGTTCTCGTACATCTCCCCCTCCAACTAAGTATAGATGTACTGTTTTCTAGAGTCTCAAGTGCTGTTAGGGTTTAAATACGCAGATGCAGCTAAAAAAAATTTTGGATTAAGTGGACAAAAAATTCACTGTCTTCTTTAGGGAGACAGCAAAAATATCTTTAATGTGCATATATAGTAATATTCGAAAAATAGCTTCTTTCATCTATGTAAAAAGTCTCCAGAGGAAATTTTGTAAGATTAAAATATATTTGGTTACATGTTTGCCATATTTTGCTAAATAATGACTTTCAATTTTCTCAAAAGTAATTTCACCAGGTACCAGCTTAATTAACCCAGAAAAAAATAATTTTAAATGTTAACAAAAACTGATTTAAAATGTAGTAAAGCAAATACAAATTACTATTTAGAGTTTTCTAAATCAGCTGTAGTATGTCAGTATACACAAGAACATAAAGGAAACAGAAGAGAAAACAACATACGAACGGGCTGTATTTTCTCCTTAGCTCTCTTTATATGCTGTAAAAAATAATTCTATCATTGATATTTCCCTAAATAATGTGCTGCTTAAAGTCAAGGTAGTATCATTTTCATTTAATATAAATTACACATATAATACTCTTATAAAACATAGCTTATTCAAGTTTAAAGACTTAAAGTCATATTAAAGCATCTTACTTGGACTTCTACCAGCTACTGGCAAGAATAGATTGAGAGAAATGTGGGAAAATCCACTGGGTGTGGGTCCCTCAATAAGGCTTTAATAAGTGCTTAGCATAAAGTCCAGATCCCTGTTAAAAAGTTTCCAGACATATTTGACCAATCAATATAATTTTCCACTTAAAGTGTTAGGTAAGGCAAAGTATTTGTTTAAAGTGGATATCATTTTGCCCCCTAATCTATTCAAATTTAATATTTTGTTTGTAAAATGGGGCCTATTATCTATTTTTTCTTTATAAATAACACTTTCCAAATTATATACAAATAATCTATGGAAATTATATTGCAAAGGTACTTTAAGCAGGAAAAAAGCATGTAAAAATGTAGAGATGTGAAGTTCTTTGTAAATTGATTCATCAAGTCATTCATATTCTACTATTTTATAGGCTTTTAATACAGCATATATTTTAAAAATTTTATTGAAGATAAAGAAGAAACAGTAACTATCCATGTAAAATTACTTTTAAAGTGCTGGGCCTTCTGGTGAATCTTGTACCTATGGGCTCAACTTCTTGCCCTCAAATCAAGTTTTCTAAATTACCACTGAATCCTCAAAATCATGAATAGATTTCTTAAAATTTAGTTGACCATTAAACAAACAAACAGAAATTAGTGCACATACATGCAGTGAAACAAATATAGCAACATCTTCCCTTTATTTTTCTTTGGCAAACATTCCTCAAAAGGAAAGATCCAGTATCTTTCTACACATTGACCCACTCAGCTCTGATACCTTGAAGGCAGTCATGCAACACTCAAAACTGTGGGGAATTTCTGCCAAAAATACAGAAGGCTTTGGCAGTGAAGAGCAACATTTTGCATATTTGTACTATGCCATTGCAGTGACAGCTGCTGAGACAGATTTCAAAGTCTTTTACACCGCCAGTTACCCACGTATTTCTATCCTTGGCACCCCTCTCAAGAATAGAAAATACCAGCTGTTCCTTCTGGCTACCAAGTCAGTACATTGAATTGCTTTCTCTTCCAAAATAAATAAATAAGAAATAAATAACAATGACAGAAAGTAAAATCTGAGCTGAGAGGGAATAACCAACCAAAAAAAAAAGTTTCTATTAGCACTTCCAACTAGTGCATCAATACTTTTGGCTCACACTTCACCCAAAACATCATGCTGCTCCTAATCTTTCCTGAAAAATACAAACAAAACTTAAAAAAAAATCTGCTAATGGTCTGGATGATGTGTTTGAGGACTCAGAGAGATTTCCATGTGTTCAGCAGTCCATGCGGAGACCATACAAATCTCATTGGTTTAGAACAACAATTTTTAAAATACTACAAATATTACATAATAATCAAAATCCAGTTAATAGGGAAATACCACCCTTTTCAAATAATTGGGGCATATGAGAAAGACCTAGATAAAGGAGCCTATAGGTATTTAGGTTTTATCTTATTCAGTGTAAACATAGCACTGATAAAAATAGAGGATGGCATCATGTTCATTTAAATCTTAAAATATTTGTCTGTTAGTACGAACCTCTATAAATATTTAATGACCTTCATGATTTCCCTTTTATAAGTATTATTTTAATACATTTTATTTTTTATTTAAAATACACTCATAAATACATTAGAAAAACATTGAAAAAATCTATTTTTACTGAACTATTACAGATTGTCAGCAAAAGAAGAAAAAATTAAGTTAAACGTTCCTGTATAATTTTTAAGTTCTAACACAAAAATATATGAGTTTAATAATTATTTGGGTAATTTTTTTTTTTTTTTTTGAGCTGGAGTCTCACTCTGTCACCTAGACTGGAGTGCAGTGGCCGCTCCCGGCCACCGCAGCCTAGACCTGCTGGGCTCCGCCTCAGCCTTCCAAGTAGCCGGAATTACAGGCATGTATTACCACGCCCGGCTGATTTTTTGATTTATTATAGAGATGAGGTCTCACTGCCCAGGCGGGTCTCGAACCCGCGGGCTCAGGCAATTCACTCACCTCAGCCTCCCAAAGGCGCGGGATTACAGTCTGAGCCACCGAGCCCGGCTGGTAAATTTTTTTTTTATAAGGCAGGATTTATTGAGAAGACAGAAAGGCTCCCATAGTAGGTGGGGACCCAAAGGGTTGTCCGGGTAAAATTTTATAAAGCATATTGCAATACTTGTTCAAATTAAGCTAATAAGTATATGAAGCTTTTCTCACTAGTTATATATGATTTTCATAAGATTCCTATAATTGAATAATAAATGTCAGCCTTAAATTGACTGAAGAAGATGAGAATATACTTGACAGTTTTTAAAATCTTGGCTATATTTTGCTTTGTACTTATTATACTAAAAGAATATGTAAACTATGGAGAATTAACCAAACAAGTAAGCCAAGGACCCAATAATATGAATGTCCCCTTTAAGAATGTTTGTGATACTCACTAATATATCTTAAACTTTATTCCAATTTACATTGCTTTCATAAAAATAGGAGAATTTATTGTAAGTGTTATTGCATACCTAGAATCAAAGTATATTTTACACTAAAAAAATCTACTTAGCATCTGAGTCATGACAAATGTTTACTTTTTATTCCAGAAAATTTCTACCAGATTATTCATTTTTTATTTTCAATTGTTTTCTTTTGTTAGAAATTTACTAACTCTCTCAATTCAAGGGAGCTAAATTTTTTTCATCTAATACTCAGATCATTCTTTGTTCTCTTTAAAGCATTTACTCATTTCATAAAAATGCTATTCTTTTTCCTTTCAAAGTTGAAATTTTGCCTATTTTTCAATCTTTTTTTTTTTAAATAAAGCAGGATTTATTGAGAAGACAGAAAGACTCCCACAGTAGAAGGGGACCCAAAGGGCTGTCCACGTAAAATTTTATAAAGCATATCGCAATACTTGTTCAAATTAAACTAATAAGTATATGAAGCTTTTCTTGTACAAAAGCCATCATATACATTTGGAAGACAACAAAAGACTCTGCCTAAATCCTTTTATCTCCATCAATAATATTTTTGTGGACATTCCAGTGTTTCTCCTCTTCACTCATCCGTCCTCTCAGTACTAACATTCCTAACTTGTATTCTATGCATTTGCAAGAATGCAAACTTCAAAGTTGAAACAATTTAGTTTGACATGTTATTGTAATATTACAAATGAAAAATGGAAAATTCCCAACTTTCAGATGTGCTTTCATTGACTACCATATAATGCTGGCCCATAGGAACAGTCGTGATTTTAGGAAACTTGAGTATCTTATACTCAAGGATGTTTATGTAGTTTCCTAGAAACATCATTTTACGTGTGTTTATATAACTATTTTTTTTTAATTTAAAATTTGGTATGGATAGGAGGCAACTAGGTTTAGAGATTGATGTTTACAGGGCCCTCAACCACATCAATAATAATTAAGGTAAATAAGACATGCATTCATGCATTATTGTTTATTAAAAATAAATTGTTTGAAATGTTAGTTGATATTAGAATTTATGAGAAGTTAGCATTTTAATAGCTGAATTAGAAAAAAAATTGTTTCATCATAAAACTTTAGAAGTAGAAGTAAGTCTATTGTGGTAAATCATGGACAGTTTAGCTATAATTATCTCTTGGATTGTGGCAAAGCTGAGGTCTAGCTTTAGCTTTCTGCAAGTTGAGATTCTGCCTTAAAAGGGAATTTTATAGAAGAGGGTTTTTTTTTTTTTTTTTTTTCCTTCCATTGAGAAATAAAGGTGAATAATAAATAGCCTCTTTTTCCCTAGAAAAGCTATAACTTGAGACCTAAGTCTGTTTGGTAGCTTCTCTTGTATTGGTAAATACATACTTAACCCAAGCATTTCAAATGTTTATCCTAAAAATTTTTTTCTTTTACATAGAGTTCTTTGGGTGTTATTCCTGAGCTCTTGCTCCAATCTAGGGCATTTTTTTTTACAAAGGACTTTTTGTTTTAGTATTTCATATGCCATAGAATTACATTCAATCACAATATTTTTAAGGTGAGATACATTACACTATAATACTAAAATCAAATTAATAATAAGTACTTGAATAAAGTGAAAAAATGTTTGCAGCATTTTGAAATCAGGTAGACCTCAACAATACTCAGTCTCATTATCAAAGAAATTTAATGGAAAAGATGTCTCTAGAAGGATAAATAATAATGCACATTTTGGGATAGATGGACTAGCGAGATGCAAATGCCTGTCACATTAGCAACTATGTTAGTGTCAGTCCCCTTTTGGGAAAATTACGAGTGCATCAATCTATGAAATCTTTTCGGGATAAAGCAAAATACCACATATGATGTTATCATGGAAGATCAGCAGGCAATAGATGAAGCAAACTCAGTCTGCAACTGGAAGGGGAAAGCAGTTTGGGCTCCTGGATCAATATCAGCTTCCTCTACTGATCACTGACCCTCATGAATCATGTGTGCTCACTGGGACAGGGACACATACCATGGCCAGCACAGTTACTTTAGTTACATTTGGTTGACAAGGAAGTCATGAAAGGTATTCCAGAGACAAAGGAAAACACAAAACAAAATAAAGTATATATCGAAGTTAGAATTTTAAACAAAAATAAGAGGCTATCACTCTTCATACTATTCACAAAAAGCTTCTGAGACATCCAATCTTCTGTGCAAAAAAATACAAAAAAATTGGGTTTTTAGACAGATGCTTTATAAAAACTTGAGTTTTGTCATAAATAATCACATAATAAATTTAAATGAATATTTAAAAACATAGATGGATTTATCTTCTAACTAAATAAAAACAAATTTGAAATTTGAGATATAGAATATAAAGCTGAAATTCAAATTTTTTGGAACAGATTTTCGTGTTTTACCTCTCTATGTTAAATGTATCTTTTTTTCCTTTAAAATGTGACTTACCTTTCAAAAATTATGAGCTTTTGTTTGAGATGTCATCACTACCACATGGATTACTAAATTTCAGTTTATAAGCCATGATCATTCCATTTGCTCAAGATGTAGAAAGAAGACAGCTTGATTTTATGAAACTAGACTGCTGAGCAACAGAATAGCTGTGCTTTATCTCATAATTATATCTAATGAAATCAGCAGCTAGAGAATAAGCAAATCAAACTATTTGTAAAAGGACAGCCTCAAAAGTATTCACCTCCAGACACCCTTAGAACACCCATGGGAAGCCATTTCTATAAATGGCCAGGCGTATGTCCTTGGGAGCAAGCTACTATTGATTATCTCTTGCATGTGATGACATAATGAACTTGGAATATATTATTATGCTGTATATGTGATTCTCCTCAGAAGTTTAATGTAGCAAGATTGAAGGAACCAAAGAGTAAAATGAAATCAGAGATTTTAGACCTTTGACTTACAGTCTCACTATATAGTAGTAGAAAATCAAAGCAATTGTCATCATGTTTTGACATACATATATATTTAATAGGAACACTTCTCCTTTTACACATTAGCAACTATTATTCATCAACTGTTCTCATTTAGCATTGCCATGTTTACCTCCTGACTTATTAACTATAGAAAGAAATGATATAATTAGAATGACTCAAACAACATTTTAGATTCACTAAATTTAAGTTAATTAAAATGTCAGTGACATTGATTACATCTTACCTACTTTAAGTAACTAAACATCCAACAAATTGATCCACTAGAATATAAAGTTAACATTTACAGAAATAAAAACATTCAGAAGAGTTATGAAGGTAATTTAAACCAGAATAAGCAGTCACATTTTTCAGTATGAGGAACTGGACAAACCTACTTGAATATGTGATGGGGTTGATAGAGAAATTACAGAAGTATAAACATAAGATCTTAAAATAGCCTGCTTCTGGATGGCTGCTTCTGGCTATGTGTTAAAATCACATGGGAAAAGTCTTCACTCTTGCTGCCATCAGGAATAGTTTGCAGAAAGATTTCTATAAGCACAAATTACTGATCGTACTATTTTTGCTGTTGTTTTTACTTTTTTTTAAAAATGTTATTGTTGTTAGCTTTTTTTCCTAGAAAATATACTGGTAGTCCCAAGAGTTTCTTTTACTTTGAGATTTATTCATTTTGCCCATGTCCAAGCTCTTGAAGTAATAAGTAGGAGCTCTAGATTTTTGGAGAAGATAGCAGTGAAACCATATGAACCTAACTGAATGAGTCCTGGGTTTTCAGAAGCAACATCAACTCACATGTTCAGGATGCAGGGGCAGAAGTGATCCTCAGCTGCAAATTCAGCTGTACATTTAGACAGTCTGCCACCAATGAGTTGGTCTTTACCCCAGCTACACAAATTTATTCACACAACTTGGGAAAATTAGGGGATGTATTTTCACTATTAACCTTGGTAATAATTCTCCCATCTTTTAGCTATTTATTTTTGAGATAATGAAAGAATCTCACTCATTATATAAAGTATTTGTAGAAAAACTGAAAGCAGTCTGGTGTCATAGTTAAGATGTAGACACTAGGTTGGAATACTAGCTACTGACACTTTCCAGCTATGTAAACTAGAGCAAGTTATTTAATCTCTCTGAGCCTCAATTTTCTTATCTATATGCATGCAATTACTATTTTACAGGCTCCTAAGTACTAAATTAATGTATGAAAACAGTTTGGAGCCGGGCTTGGTGGCTCAGCCTGTAATCCCGCGCCTTGGGAGGCTGAGGTGAGTGGAATGCCTGAGCCCGCCGGTTGGAGACCCGCCTGGGCAACTTGGCGAGACCTCATCTCTACAATAAATAAAAAAAATCAGCCGGGCGTGGTAGCGCATGCCTGTAATTCCTGCTACTTGGAAGACTGAGGCGGAAGGATCACCGGAGCCCAGCAGGTCGAGGCTGCGGTGGCCGGGAGCGGCCACTGCACTCCAGTCTGGGCGATGGAGTGAGACTCCAACTCAAAAAAAAAAAAAAAAAAAAAAAGAAAACAGTTTGGCTAAAGTTATGACTTAAGAGTTTATACTAAGAGGTGACCATTATTAATAATACTCATACTTTTAAGTAAATGTATTACTGTTTTATTCACTACATCATATTGATGGTTAATTTTAGTTGTCAACTTAACTGGGTTAATGGCTACCCCGACAGCTGATAAGCCATTATTTCTTGGAATGTCTACAAATGTGTCTCCAGAAGAGATTAATATCTGCATCAGTAGATGAGTAAGAAAGGTCTGGACTTCACTATTGTGGGCAGGTACCATACAATTCCTTGAGGCCTACACAGAACAGGCAGAGGAAAAGGAATTCCTCTAACTTCTGGAACTGGTGCATCCATCTTCCCAGTCCCTGGACTTCAGAACCTAAAATTCTTAGACTTCTATTTCTGGGACCAGCACCAGCACCTTCACAGGTTCTCAGGTCTTTGGCCTCTGATGGAGAATTACACCATCAGCACCACTGACTCTCAGGCATTTGAACTCTGACTCAATTATGCCACTGGCTTCCACATGTCTGTAGCTTGCAGACAGCAAATCATAGGACTTTTTGGCCAACATAATCATGTGAGTCAATTCCCAAAATAAATCTCCTCTTTCTCTCTCTCTCTCTCTCTCTCTCTCTCATCATCATCATCTATCTATATCTTTCTGTTCATCTATCTATGGATATATCTTATTGGTTCTATTTCTCCAGAGAACCCTATCTAACATAAGCATTTGTCTACAGTACAATTTTAGGATATTACTATAACCAATTTTTCCTCATTGTGGGTTATTTGACCAAAAAACAGGTTAATATTATATTATTCAAGGAAGCAGGGTGATACATAAAAAATGGCAGTGTACAGTAGAGGATAAGAACATTGATTGTAACCCTCAGTCTTAAACAATCCATACAATATTTTAGCTTTGTTCTATTTTTAAATTTAGTTGACCTTTTAAAGCTCAAGTTTTACAGAAAAATGAGCAGAAAATACAATGTTTTCATATGACACTCCCTTTCCCCAGCTTCCCTTGTTATTGACATCTGAATTAGTGTGACACATTTTTTAAAAGATAATTGGTGATCAAAAACAGCCTGGGCAACTTGGTGAGACCTCATCTCTACAATAAAATTAATCAGGAGTGGTAGCACGCGCCTGTGGTGCCAGCTACTTAGGCTGAGGCGGAAGGGTCGCAGGGCCCAGCAGGTCGACACTGGGGTGGCTTTAAGTGTGCCACTGAACTCCAGCCTGGGCGACAGAGTGAGACTCCAACTCAATAATAATAACAGTAATTGATGGGCCAATATTGACACCTTGTTAACTAAAATTTATTGTTTATTGTTCACTCTTTGTGTTGTACATTCTATGTGTAAATAAATGTAAGGGGGGAATGGCCAAGAGTCTTGAAATGAGATAGTGAAAGACTGTTGTTCTCAGTAAAAAAGCCTAAAATGAGGAGTGAACCTACTGCTTTAGGGGTTATCTTGGAAACGCAGTCTGGGGTTTATCAATTGGACTTCCCAAGCATGTGGAGAACAAACAGCTCCAAGCCCCAGCCACCAGCAGAAGTGGCCCCAACAGGAGATCAGGAGAAGGAAACAGTGAGTATATGGGAGAAGCTGCTTATATACCCTTTCAAGTCTCTGCAGTCCCAGAAAGACAATCTAGGTCCTCCCCTCTGCCCCTCCTCCACTAGCTGGGCACAGTGTGGGCTCCTGAATCAGAAAGGGCCCACTGGAGCAGACCCACTGGCTGGAGCCACAAGGGGACAAGAGGACTCCAGCTCCCTGTGAGTCCTGGTGCTGATGACTACAAATCCCCCTAGAGAGATTCTGTGAGGATCACTCTGCTGGGGTGGTCTGCGCCAGGTAAGCACTCTTCCTTCCTCCCACTTCATCTCCCAGCAGGAGCAATGTGCACACTGTGAGGACATTTCTCTGGAAGAGCTGGCGCCCTGCCCAGCCCCAGTTCAAGACTGCAGGCATGGCTTGCCCTCAGAGGGCTGCCATAGTTACAACTGCCCCTCCCACAGAGCAGGGTAAGAATTAGAAGCAGTGCACCTCTGTCCAGTGGCAGTGATGGCCTAGCCCAAGAGCAAACTGATGGAAAAACAGCAAGTATCTCCCAGCAAGGCAGAAGCCTCATGTCTACTACCCCTGTCCTAGAGCAGCCAGACTCACCTACACTACTCCTAGGGTATAATTTATGCCCCCAAGAACACCTGTGCCTATATAGCACCTGTGCCTATGTAGCACCTCCTGGAACACACCAATTCTAACCCTGGAGAAATGTAAAAGATTACCAGAGATTACTATGAACACGAATATGCAAGTAAGCTAGAAAATCTAGAAGAAATGGAGAAATTTATGGCACCCAACCTCCCATGATTGAAACAGGAAGAAGTTGAAACCCTAAGCAGATAAATAACAATCTAAGAATTGATTCAGTAATAAGAAACCTACCCACCAAAAAAAAAAACCCAAAAAACCCTGGGACAGATGGCTTCTCAACTGAATTTTACCAGATGTACAAGGAAGAGCTGATACGAATCCTACTGAAAGTTTTCCAAGCAATAAAAAAGGAAGAAATCTCCCTAACTCCTTCTATGAAGCCAGTATCATCCGAATACCAAAAAATAGCAAAGACCCAACAAGGAAAGAAAACTTCGGGCCATTTTCCCTGATGAATATAGACGCAAAAATTCTCAACAGTATGCTAGTACATCTTATCCAATAACACATTACAAAGATCATTCATCATGATCAGGTGGGCTTCATCCTTAGAATGCAGAGCTGGTTCAACATGTGCAAATCAATCAATGTAATCCACCACATAAACAGGTGTGAAATCAAGAGCCACATTATTATCTCAATAGACACAGAAAAAGCATTTGATAAAATCCAATATCTCTTCTTGATAAAAATCTTCAAACATCTAGACACTGAAAGAACGTTCTTCAAAACAATCAGTCATCTATAAGAAATCTGCAGCCAATATCATACTTAATGGGCAGATGCCAAAAGCATTTCCCCTGAAAACTGAAACAAGGCAAGTATTCTACTCTCAACACTTCTATTTGACTTAGTACTGGAAGTCGTAGCCAAAGCAATTAGGCAAGAGAAATAAATCAGAGGTATCCAAATAGGAAAAGAGGAAGTTAAATTATTCCTCTTTGCAGATGATATGATTCTATACCCAGAAAACGCTAGAGATTCTGCCAGAAACCTCCTTGCACTGATAAATGACTTCACTTGTCTCAGGATACAAAATCGATGTACAGAAATCAGTTGCATTCTTATACACCAACAACAAGCAGACTGGGAAGCAAATAAAAAACACAATTACATTCACAATAGCAAAATAAAAACAAAAAATAAAACCCTCAGTATTCATCTCACCAAAGAGGTAAAAGATCTTTACAAAGAACTACAAAACTCTACTAAAAGAAATCAAAGATGACACAAATAAATAAAAGAACACCCCATGCTCATGAACTGAAAGAATCAATGTTGTCAAGAAGTCCATACTACTCAAAGCAATCTATAGATTCAAGGCAATCCCTGTCACACAACAAGCAACATCTTTCCTAGACCTGGAAAAGGCAAAACTTAAATTAAATGGAAGCAACAAAAATATCAAATAGCTAAAGCAATCCTCAACAAAAAGAACAAAACTAGTGGCATCACACTCCCAGACTTTAAAACTTTACTGCAAGGCTGCAGGAACCAAAACAGTACTGACACAAAAATAGACACATAGGCCCATGGAACAGGAGTGAGAACAGGAAATAAAACCACATACTATCAATCAACTTACATTTGACAAAGCCAACAGAAACAAACATTGGGGAAAGGAAATCCTATTTAGCAAATGGTGCTGGGAAAAACTGGTTAACTATATGCAAAAGACTGAAACTGATCTGATCCCCTCCCTGTTACTGTATACAAAAATTAACTCAAAATGGATCAAGGACTTAAATGTAAAACCTCAAACTATAAGAATATTAGAAGAAAACCTAGAGAACATTGCTCTAAGAAATGAATTCACGGCCACATCCTCAAAAGCTGACACAGCAAAAACTAAAATTGACAGATAAGACCTCATCAAACCAAAAAGTCTTTGCACAGCAAAAGAAAACATCAAGAGAGTAAAAAAAACCAAACAAACCACAGAATGGGAAAAAAATATTTACAAGCCATACATCTGACAAGGCCTAACATTCAAAATCTATAAAAAAATTCAAATGAATTAACAAGAAAAAAAAAAGTTTAAAAATGGGCAAAGGACATAGACATTTCTCAGAAGAAGACATACAAGCAGCCAGCAAACATATGAAAAAAATCCTCAGAATCAGTAATCATTAGAGAAATTCAAGTTAAAACTACAATAAGATAGATACCATCTCATGCCAGTCAGGTTGGCTACCATTAAAAAGTCAAACAAGCCGGGATCGGTGGCTCAGTCTGTGATCCCGTGCCTTTAGGAGGCTGAGGTGAGTGGATTGCCTGAGCCCGCGGGTTCGAGACCCGCCTGGGCAGCGAGACCTCATCTCTACAATAAATCAAAAAATCAGCTGGGCGTGGTAGCGCGTGCCTGTAGTTCCAGCTACTCGGAAGACTGAGGCGGAAGGATCACCGGAGCCCAGCAGGTCGAGGCTGCGGTGGCCGGAAGTGGCCACTGCACTCCAGTCTGGGCGACACAGTGAGACTCCAACTCAAAAAAAAAAGTCAAACAAATACAAAAACAGGTGTTGGTGAGACTGTGGAGAAAAGGGAATACTTCCAAACTGTTTGTGGGTGTTTAAACTAGTTCAACCTTTGTGGAAAGCAGTTTGGAGATATCTTCGGCTCGCAACATCTCAATAACTAAAAATAGACCTAAAATTCGACCCAACAATCCCACTCCTGGGAATATACCCAAGGGAACACAAATTGCTCTACCAAAAAGACAACTATGTCCATATGTTTATCACAGCACTATCCACAATAGCAAAAATATGTAACCAACCTAAGGGCCCATTTATGGTAGACTGGATAAAGAAAATGTAGTACGGTTATTTTTTTAAACTATGACCATAATTTTGCCATTTTCATTGCTGAATAATATTTCATTGTATGGATATACTACAGCTTGTTTATCTATTCATTGATTAAAGGACATTTGGATGCTTCCAAGTTTGGGCTATAAAAGGAAATATAAACATTTTTTGAGAAAGATTTTTTATAGACAAAGGTTTTCAGCTCATCTAGATAAATATCAAAGATCATTATTGCTAGATTATATGGTAAGAATATGTATAGTTTTGTAAGAAATTGAAAATCTGTCTTCCAAAATGGCTGTACCATTGTGCATTCCCACAAGCATTGAATAAGAGTTACTGTTGGTACTTGTTCTTGCCAGGATTAAGTGATGTCAGTGTTTTGAGTATTGGTTATTCTAATAGGTATGTTGTGGTATCTCATTGCTGTTTTAATTTAAAATTCCACCATGACAATAGGTGTTGAGTATCTTTTTGTATGCTTATTTACCATCTGAATACCTTTCCCATGGAGTCTAAGGAGGCCAATGACTTTCTCTGGATCTTGAAGTAGTTGAGTAAGCAAAGTAGTTTTTATCCTAGAGAAATGAGGTGCTGAGAAGTTCATGAAGGTAATAATTAATTTTTAAAGCTATTCTCAAAAGATAAAAAGGAAATTCTAAATGCTCACATGACTGGAATTATTAAACCTAGAATGGAGGAAAATTGATTGTGATCAGTAATTGTAATTTGTTAGTTAGACCAATTATTTTAAAACATAGGACCAAATATTCTTTATTATGTCTTATTGCCTCTGTAATATTCTCATCCACATTTCCCTTGTTCATTTAAATAATTGGATGATTCAACTATGATTTATCCTCTCGATTTTTTATATCTACATTAGAATCTCTTATTCTCTTGTCCCTTCTCATAGTCTCAAAATTCATGGCTACTACACATTTATATTAAGAGTATATAGTTTACCTTTTTGTACTACAGGATGGAAGATCAACATTTCCACTTCTTCTAGTAAAAAACAGACCTCGTTGAGACAGCTGATGATGCGCCCACATGCTGGGAAAATATTTCACCGACAGACTCTGTCATCTGGATTATTGCAAATGACACTGAGACAATTGGTCTGGTAAGTTTCCAGACATATTTCTGACAAAGCCAATCATGAGAATATGTCAAATCCATTCTGCCACTGTTTTAACTTGGATACCAACCCTAAAATATATTCCTAGCTTAGGATTTCACAGCGTGTACAAACACAGGGAATGAAGATTCTGAATAAAGATTCGTGACGCTGTTGGGAATGTCACCCTGCAATAATGTGATTTTACCCATTGATAAACTTTTATCAGTTTACCTTGAACATCTTCTGCCAACTATTAGTAAAAGTACTCTTGAATAAATGTAGTAACCAGTTCACTTTGTCTGTGTCAGTTTCAGTTCTAATTCTGATTTCAGAATATTAGTACTTGGTTTGAAGGGATGTTTTCTGGATTCTATATTTTGATTTCCCATCACTGAGGTTATATCCGTTCCTGCTTTTCTCTTTCTCCAGACAAGGCAGAGACGGGAGATGTTGACAAGATAAAGGTGTGTTCATTGTGGTAAACAGTTCCTTTAGGAGCTTGAAGAAGGAACATAACATTTGATTTATTTGTGCACCTATAAAATACGCCAATTAAAGATACATGGTACAGCTGCATAAGTGGAGGAAATAAAACTTGACATAATTAAGTTTGAAGTACAGCGAACCAAAGAACTGAACAATAAAATGAGAGGCCTGCAAAGCTACTGAAATAAATAAACCTAAAAGCCTATTTTTTAGAATGAGATGTTGAAAATTAAATTCACAAGACACAAATCAAGGAAATCATTGAAATCACCCAAATTTAAAAGTGAATTTTAGGTAGGATTGTCTTATAGTTATGTATCTGTAGGTTTCAACTTAACTTTAACTACTCTTAGAAAATACGCTCTATGAGTTTTCATATTTTAAAGTGTGTTTTTTCTCTTAAAATAAAATAACCTCTCTTTTTTTCTCTGAGAGCCCTCCTCAGGTTACCTTCTACTTAATTCATTTTTTAAAAAATTCCTCGCCGGGCTTGGTGGCTCAGCCTGTAATCCTGCGCCTTTGGGAGGCTGAGGTGAATGGATTGCCTGAGCCCGCGGCCTCGGCAGCGAGACCTCATCTCTACAATAAATCAAAAAATCAGTCGGGCATTGGTAGCACGTGTCTGTAATTCTGGCTACTTGGAAGGCTAAGGCAGAAGGATCGCCGGAGTCCAGCAGGTCGAGGCTGCGGTGGCTAGGAGCGGCCACTGCACTCCAGTCTGGGCGACAGAGTGAGACTCCAACTCAAAAAAAAAAAAAAATTCCTCCATAAAAGCATACTCTGACCCTATTAGAACACCTCACATAGCATACTCATAGACATGGGTCTTTCTCCTTTATTTGCTTGTACACTCTTGGAAAACCAGTCTATGTCATATTTAAATTGACTTCCATTCTCTCCTCTACAACCTAGCACAAGCTCTGACACAAAAAAAATTCCTTCAATAATATATTTCCACTACCTCCATAATTGTGAACCTCTATCTTGCGGAAAGAGAGCCTATAAAAAATTTTATTATAATTACCTATCATGTATAAACACAAAGAACAACAAATGAGTAGTTTGTTGAGTTTGAAGCTGGTGGCACTATATCTTTTGCTTTTTGTCCTCAGCAGCCACAGAAATCCCACACATGTTATGAACACATAGTGGAACCATTTAAAAATCATTCACGGTACAATTTCCAACCACAACCTTCGTCTGCAGGAGCTATGCCCAGGACTTGGTTTGAATAAACAGTGAGTCAACTCAGTACTGTACCATGAAAGAACACATTTTCAGGTTCTGAGCAGAAAGACTTCACAGAAATTCTGATTACTTAGGAGAAAAAAATTTTTAAAAAAAATAGTCTTATGGGTTGAGATGAACAAAGTATTAGCTATCTTTCTAATTCCCCAGGAAAGATTTTGGTGAATGCAAACCCTGTTTTGGAAAGGGTACATATTTCTAGCGAGTTAGCATGATGGAATAAAGACAGTTTAGATAATAGATTTTTGTTTTGAAAACAATGTTGTTAACTTGATAATTTTTATAACTAATCTTCACTAATATGTCAGTAGGAACTGGGTTTAAGGAAGTTTAAGTGGATAGAGGAAACTAAATTATGGGAAAAATCATTATAGAAAGGTTCCAACTTTTTTTCTTTCAACCTCCAGAGTTGAGATGATCTGATCAAATAATCACTTATGTCCATTTCCCAAGTTTTACTGAAAATAAACATTATGTAAATATTACTGTATTTTTCTTATTCTCATACTTTATGTGATCTAAAGCAGGGGTCCCCACTCCCCAGTACCAACCCATAGCCTGTTAAGAACTGAATCATACAGCAGGAGATGAGCAGCTGGTGAGTGAGCAAAGCTTCATCTGTATTTCCAGCCACTCCTCATCACTCTCATTACCGCCTGAGTTCTGTCTTCTGTCAGATAAGCAGTAGCATTAGATTCTCATAGGAGTGTGAACTGTGAAAGTGAGGGATCTAGGTTGTGCACTCCTTATAAGAATTGAATGCCTGATGATCCGAGGTGGAGTTGAGGTGGTGATGCTACTGCCAGGGAGTGTCTGCAAATACAGATTAATATTAGCAGTGAGGTTTGACTGCACAGATTAATTGCTTGTAAATTAATTGCTTGTAAATGCATATAAAAACTTTATCAGTGAGTGGCAAGTCAGTTGGTGTGTTTCAATTGAACAGCTGCATCTAGGGGCAGGATTTAAGTCAGAATCGGACACTTATTTTAGTCCATGTATGATGCACCCATTATTTCATTTACCACTTCTGTCCATCCCTCTTTTTTTAATGTGAGTTGTATAATCATTTCATTATATGATACAATGTAATAATAATAGAAATAAAGTGCACAATAAATGTTATGCATTTAAATCATCCCAAAACCATCCCTCCCTACCCCCAGTCTGTGGAAAAATTGCCTTCCAAAAAACCAGCCTCTGATGCCAAAAAGGTTGGGGACTGCTGATTTAAAGTATTATCTGCTAAAAACAGATGATGACATTAATATGATAAAATAATAATTTTGACCACTGGACCATCTTTTTAAATTCAGCATTATAGTCTTTGTATTTTCTGGAAAATAATCAGACATATGAATCACAAAATATTTTCTTATATTTTTCTATGTCATCTGAGTAAAAATATTGATATCAATTGTTAGAACTTTGTTGATAAATTTGGTTCTTACAAAAAGTGCTTCTAATTCCTACAATGCAGTTATTGAAAGAAATGACGGAAACCCCTTGGACCAATAATTGGATAAGACAATAATATTTACAATTTACAGTTTCTTTACTTAAGAAACTGCCAGTATATCTACCAGAAGAATCAAGTGGTGGCTGACATCTTCTGCACACATAATAACTCCAGAGAAGAAGGGTTAAAACAACCAACTTCCTTCTATCCTCCTAGGAATATTAGGCCCAGTAACAGGAAAAGCAAGGTGCAAAACAATTAATATGCATGGCCATCTAAACCATCACTTCTTTTGCTCTTGAGCATTTTATTTTGTACTTAACATATATTTTGGATGGGGGGCGGAAAGATCAAATGCTTACTGAAATCATATAACCATTCAACTATGGCATAAAACTGATGAAAGAGCAGTGTAGGTTGATTCACTAGAGCAATATCAAATGACTGTTCTAGTCACCTATTGTGCAATAAACCACTCCAAAACCTAGTGGCTTAAACAAACAACTGTAACCATTTATTTTTCTCATGAAATCTGCAATGAATCAGGGCTCAGAGAGGAAGTTTTGTCTCTGTTCCATTCAGTATTAACTGGCATCACTTAACTGAGAACTGAAGGATCTACTGTCAAGATGATTTGGTAACGTGGTTAGTGAGTTGGTGCAGAATGTGGCTGGGAACCTATCTTAGACTGAGGAACTGGGGTCATGGTTCTTCTTATGCAGGTCTCTTTGTGCAGCCTGGCTGGTGCAGCCTGGCTGGCACAGTCTGGTGGCTGAGTTTCAAGGTCAAATACCTTCAGACAGAGTCAGCAGAAACTCTGTCATTTTCTATATCTTAGCCTTGACAGTCTCAGTAGTCATATCCATCCCTCTTCATTCTTCATTAGTTGAAGCAGCACAAAAGCTCTCTTAGTTTCAAGAAGAGGGAGAATAGAATTTGGCAATTCATCAGGCAGTAACAAGGTTCTGGAAAGGCATGTAGGGTGGGAAATATTGTTAAAGCTGGTTTTGAAAATGAACTCTTCCACAGAACCACTAGGAATGACAGAAGGTATTTGTTATGAGGATTTGGAATTATGTAATTTTGAGAGCTGGTTAAGAAGTCAATGTATGATTGAGCCCCTGAGTTCAGTGGTCGTCCTGAAGCCTGGAAAAGAAGTAAAGTAAGCAGGAACAAACTGAAGCCCATAGGACAAGCTGGCAATCTTAGGAGGAACTTCCACCCACATCAGCCCATCTCTGGACTCTGTCTCAGCCTCTCTCTGCCTCCAGGCCTCCAAATTCAATGACACAGGTAAAATGTAGAATAGGTGACCTGCTTTGCCAGAGATCTATACATGAATTGGTCCAGGTCTTGCCAAAATGGAAGGCGGGTTCCATAGAGAAGACTCATTCAAGTGCGAAATAGAGGCATCTATGGTGCAGCAGGTCCCTACAAACTGCCTGAACTGTTCTGACCTAGGTGCACACACGGCTGCTCCTTTCCTCCCACATCCTGTCACCACACTTTTCCTAGGCCACCACTAACCCAGAACTACCCAGGGAAGAGATCTGTGGTCACAGCTCAGCCAAATGGACACAACACACAGCTGAGATTGTAGCTTACAATATGGTCACTATTCATGCATGTGCAATTGAAAATGGGCTGCTTATCTATTTTATTTAGAATTAGTGATTTATCCATATTTTGATTTCATTTTCATCGCTTATGTTTTTAGACCTTCTATAAGCTTATTAATGTTGGTTCCCTTGCTCAATCTTGAGTTGAGAAAGTTCATCTTGTCATTAGCGTGTTTTTTATTTCTGTTTGCATAGTTTATGTGTCTTGTTTTAAGAAAGTTATTGGCTTGTTATTGGGTTCTTAAATATTAATAAATACATTTTCATTATGAATATAGTCTTTAGAATTATAACATGTATTGTTAAAAATTTTTTTTACCTGATTTCTGTTTTATCAGATGTTAATATTGTGACCTGTTTTTCCTTTGTTTGAATTGCTCCCGAATATCTTTTTTATATTTTTAAATTTTAACTCTCTGTATATCTTTAAGTGAAACTCATATAAATAGCAGAATGTTGAATTCGCTTTGTGAATCAATCGTCTGAAGATATTTTTATTTTATTAGGTGAATTAAGCAAATTTACATCCTGTTTGATCAGTTATATCTTTTTTTATTTGTCTCTCCTTTCGAGGTGAATGAATATATTTTGTCTTTTAGAAAGTTTTTTTTTTTTAATTTTAGGCTGAAAATTTAATATAATATTCTTAACCCTCTCTTTTATCTCTATCTTTATGGCTCCCTAATATGAGACAGTACATTTAAATAATCTAGTGACCTCATTGTCTTTCCACAACATTCTGTCACCTCAGGATCTGAGGTGAAGTAATAGCCTTATTATCCCAGTTATTACTTATTCACTCCTGCTTCTTCCAACAATTTAACAAATTTAGCATATATACGCTGGAAGCACATATAGTATTGCATACTAAGTTATTTATTTTAATCATGTAAATATGTAAAAATATATCTAATGCTTATCATTCCTTTTTATGTAAATTTCTCTCTAAATACTGTTTGTTTGCCTTAAGTTTGTAGAGTCTTCAATAAGGCATTATGGGAATGTCTTTCCACATTCAACTCAGTTTTATCAGAAGCCTGTATATTTAATACTCATTTTGACTAGGTATAAAAATGTATAGCTCACTTTTTAAACTAAATATCTTAAATATGTTATTTCAATATCTTTTAGTATAAAGTGTGCTTGTTGAAAAATATAAAGACAATCTGACCTTATTTTGTTTATAAACGACTTGTTCTTTATACCTGAACTCTCAAAAGAGTAAAACTTTTTTTTTCCTGAAAATTTCATAGCTGACAAGTTTGACAGTATAATGTCTTGCCTTTCTCTGTTAATTTTAGCAATGTCCTTTGAATGTGTAGTCTCATGCTGTCTTTTATGTCAGGAAATTTTTCTTTAGTTATATTTTGTTCTGTTTTGTTGTTCTGGTATTGGTTTTCTTCTTTTGTTTTTTAGGATCTCTCTCTCTCTCTTTGGATAGAGATAAAGAGATAAGAGATGATAGGTAAGAGATAGATGATAGATATCATATATATCTCCTGTGTGTAATAGTTTATATCTAAATTTTTATATCTGTTTTTAATTTTTACATTTTCATACTTTCAATTTTACATTTTGTCCTTATGATATCACTCATTCATTTTTATTTTTATTTTTTTAGTAAAAGTCTCACTCTGTCACTCAGGCTGGAGTACAGTGGCACGACCATGGCCACTGCAGCCTCAACCTGCTGGGCTCAGGTGATCCTTCTGCCTCAGCCTTCAAAGTAACTGGAACCACAGGTGTGTGCCACCAGGCCTGGCTAGTTATTATTATTATTATTATTATTATTATTTATTGTAGAGATGAGGTCTTGCCAAGTTGCCCAGGCTGGTCTCAAACCTCTGGACTCAGGCAAACCTCTCACCTCTGCCTCCCAAAATACTGTGATTACAGGTGCGAGTCACAGTGCCTAGCTGGTATCACTCATTTATTAGCTGCTGTGTTCCTTCTAGTTTAGCTTCCATTTCTGAAATAAATGTATATTTTATTTTCTGAGTCTAGCTTCTCTCACCAAATCTTTACCTTTAATAAGTTTATTTCATAGTTGATTTATGTTGTTCTTTCATAGCATCTATCATTTTTACATTCTTTTTTTTGTTTTGTTTTGTTTTGTTTTGTTTGCTTGTTTGTTTTTGAGTTGGAGTCTCACTCTGTCGCCCAGACTGGAGTGCAGTGGCCGGTCCCGGCCACCGCAGCCTCTACCTGCCTCAGCCTTCCAAGTAGCCGGAATTACAGGCGTACGCTACCACGCCCAGCTAATTTTTTGATTTATTGTAGAGATGAGGTCTCGCCTGCCCAGGCGGGTCTCGAACCCGCGGGCTCAGGCAATCCACTCACTTCAGCCTCCCAAAGGCACGGGATTACAGGCTGAGCCACCGAGCCCGGCTTACATTAGTTTTTGATCATTTTGAAATGTTAGGTTACAATTTTCAACTGTTCTGTGAGCAAACCTTTTCCAATGTACCTTTACTGCTCACTGAGATGTTAATTTGATTTTACTTTTTATTTCTCATCATAAATTATGGATAAAATTTGACTAAAATGTTATTGTTACTTCTTATTATGTGAAATTATTTTCTTATATTTTTAGGAGTGACCTTGTATTTCATATATGAGTGACCTTGGGGAGCTTTCCTTTTTTTGGAAGGGGATGTCATTTTTTTTTTGTCTTGTGTTTTAATCTCTATAGATTCCTTTTCTGATATTTTGATAAAATGATAAAAATATGTCTGTATAATTTCTTAGGTCGTTTTTCCTTCTCCACTTTTCCTTTCCCACTTTTGTCTGAATCTTCTTTCTCTCTGTTTCCTTTTCTTAGTCATTTCAAATCCAGCCCCCAGCAGTTCCTCCTTGTATGGGGTTTTGTCTTAAGTTTCAATATGTCACAAGACTCAGATTGCTCCATCACTGTCCTATCCTGTCACGTCACTGCCCTTTGCATAATCCTGTGAATTGGTATGAATGAATTCAATTACTCTTCTCATCAGATCTACCCCCAAATCTTTCTGGTGTATGTCAGTGGGGAATTTCTCAATTTCAGAATTTCAGTTTATTTCTTCAACTTCCTCCCATTGAGAAGCTGACAATATGGACCATGTAGCTATTGCTATTTTTGTGCTCACTTGCTGGTATATGGGATTCCTAGGAATGCCTTATTACCTATTATTTCCCTGTAAAGATTGTTCAAATGTCAATGGCTTAGCCTATCTAGTTATTTGTCTGACTATATGGAGATTGAATGGATTCAACTATGTCCCTATCACCATCTTCCAAAATTTACCTCTTTAAAATTGTAAATCTAAACAGATGAATGGGTAAAGAAAATGTGGTCTATATACACACAATGGAGTACTATGCAGTCATGAAAAAGAAGGAAATTCTGTCATTTGTGACAACATGAATGAACCAAAAAGACATCATTTTAAGTGAAATAAGCCAGGCACAGAAAGACAAATATGGTATGACCTCACTTCTGTGTGAAATCTAAAAATGTTAATCTCATATAAACAAAGTGTGGAATGGTGGTTACCAGTGAAATGGCTGGGGTGATTAGGAGAGTGGGTGGGTTAAGGAGATATTGGTCAAAGGATGTATATTTCAGTCAGATAGGAAGAGTAAGTGCAAGGAATTTGTACAGCATAGTGACAATAGATTATGACAATATGTTGTATACTTTAAAAATACTAACACAGGTCGGGCTCAGTGGCTCAACCTATAATCCCAGCACTTTGGGAGGCCGAGGTGAGTGAATTGCCTGAGCCTGCAGGCTCAAGACCAGCCCAGGCAACTTGGCAGATCTCGTCTCTAAAATAAAAAGTAAAAAATTAGCCGGGTGTGGTAGCACGCGCCTTTAGTTCCAGCTGTTTGAAGTCTGAGGCAGAAAGATCACCGGAGCCCAGCATGTCAATGCTGGGGCAGCCAAGAGCATACCACTGCAATACAGCCTGGGCAACAGAGTGAGACTTCAACTCAAAAAAAAAAAAAAAAATGCTAAGACAGTGGATGTGAAGTGTTTTCACTACAAAAAATAATAACTATATGAAATAATGCATTTGTTCATTAGCTAGATGTAACCATTTCACCATGTATTCCATCATGTTGTACACAATAAATACATACAATTTTGTATATCAATTTAAAAATACATAAAATTTTAAAAATGCACATTTGACCATGTTGCCCCAGTTTTCAATCTTTCACAGGTTTTCTTTTTCCCTTGGAGCAATATTAATGAATTATAGACATCAAATTATTAATGCAACTTAGGTCATTGGTTAAGTGATGAAACCACTTGTCATAATGAGGATAGCAGGAGTTCTTGGAAAAATAGTCTTTGAAGTGATTGCAGGACATCCAGATAGAGAGCCCTGTCAGCAAGACATACTGTTTTATTTCATGTCCTATTCCAAGTTCCTAGAAAAGTGATTGGAAAGTAGTAAGTATTCAGTAAACCTGGGTTAAACAGGTTGAATACATGAAGAAATTAATTAGCTACACAATGTGAGTCTGAAGCTTCATATAATGCTTAAAGAAAGTAATGTGCATTGGGAAATCCTTTGTATATATACACTTACAGTTACTACATGTTATTTGAAGGCACAAGAAAAGATGATTCTCTTTCTCCTGGGATAAGTCCAAATCAGAAGACAAGGCTGGGGCAGAAATCCAGGAGGAACTGTCACAGAGCATCTCTAAAAGTTAACAAAAAAGTTAATTTTCATGGCAAAAGTTTCAATCACTATATTATTTGTTGCAAGCTCCAAGCATGATTGGCAATTTCTTTTTTCAAAGAAGGTTTTATGACATAAGAATCTCTTTTCCCTACAAAAAGATGCCTAGAAACTCAATATCTAGATGAGATAACAGAGGAGCTTCTTTGACAACCATGCGAGGAAGAATGGAGATGAGCTGCTGTCATCATCTCTGAGGTGCCTCTGCTCTCCACACCCCCTGATCTACACCCTCACTGTCCCCATCATAAAGACTAAATGTGTAAGAGTAAATAAACTAGCAAGCACTGGTCTTTGTTATTGCAAACACATGGGTCTGCTTAACACAGACTTTCTATCCACTCACCTCTGAGAAAAAAAAAAGAATGTCTCAATAATTGAATATTTTCTTCTCACAAATAGTGACAATTATTTGTTTTTATTATTCACAAAATATGTAAATAAGATGTCAACATACCTTGGTTGTTGGTTAAGTGATGAAACCACTTGTCATAATGAGTATAGAAGGAGTTCTTGGAAAAATAGTCTTTCCGGAGAAAAAAAATGTAAAAATTCTAATTGGTTAAAAACTAAGAGTCGTGAATCATGGTGAGTAAAAATTAATCTTTAAGTAATTTTAATCATACAATGATAGAAGGTTTAGAAGTCAACTTGATACAATTCTCAAATGAATTATATATCAAGATCAGATACGAATAATTCTGCAAGTTCTATGAATCATGTTAGTGCATAAAAAAATTAAAGAGATATAAAAGCTCTTATTAAAGAAGTTTTACAGAGACAGGCAATAAGGAAATAACTTTATCCAAAAGAAATTTGTTTTATAATTTTAAAATGATTTATATTCAAATATTATCTTCTTTTTTATTCATAAGTTTTCTTCTACAGAAATATAAATTATACACAGAAAAGGATAAATCAAACAGAAAACCTTTCCACATTTAAAAATTGTCTTCTGCTGTACTCTGAATTTTTTTAAAAATTAGGTAAAACATAAAAGTGTAATGTTATACAAATGCAGCTCCTTTTATATCCGAGACTCATTATTTTTTAAAGGCAAAGGATTTTAGCATTTTTAAAAAATGTATTTGGAGAGATTGGGGGGAAATCCAATGTTCTTTGAGATAAAGCTACTTCTACCTCAATATTCAGGTTATAATTAGGATTGTAGCTGTTGCTTTTTAAAATATCAGCTGCAGTGTTAGTGTCCAAATTAGCCACGTTTTGAGCTCATTAATGAGTGTATGCCACACGTTCTCTACAAGGGCAAAACCTCACCAATAGGAGTAAAAATTGGTTCTTAGTGTATGCGGGCAGGGAGAAAAAAAAAATCATGATTATTTTATGTATAAAGTATAGATATACACTGTACATAAATAGATATGAAATGATCTGTAATATTAAATTTTCACAGTAGAAAATTAGAAACAACATGTCTAAAAAGGCTACTTAGGGCAGTGACAATGAAAAGGGTAAGAAATACTAGAATACACTAAATTCCCAGCATCTTACTAAACACTCTCCACCAAATAAAATTGATTATTCAAAGATTTGCAATTAGGACAGAAAACAAGGGAATTACAGCAATGCAACCAACAACTTGGCATGATGTTTTTGTTCATTCATAAGCTTCTAATGTAGTTTCCTCTTTTTTGATTTATGAATCGGTCAATAACTTTAAAAGTATTTTGTCACAATTGAGAAGATTCCATACTAAAAAATAAAGTTATGTCCAAAAATGTAAAATATAAATCTAAAAATCATAATTGCATTTGTTAACAAATATATTTTCATGCAGCTTTATTTACATAACTTTCATTAAGCTATTATACAATTATCCAGAACTTTCTTACATTATGTCTTAATACACAGAAAGTTTATTTGCAAATGAAATTAAATTTATCTCCTTAACCACTTATTTTGGAACTAGATGGTTTGATTCAGCAAAATATTTTAAAAGTATTTATTTTTAGACAAATAGCTTGACTAGGTCAAATTGTGCCTTTTTAAAATTAGCCAGTTCATGAAAACAGGGCTATGATTTTGTCTGTAGTCCAAATAAATTTTTTTCATAAGCAAAGATTTAACAATCAATTATTTATAGAAAATCACAACCTTATTGAAGTCTTAAGCACTACCAAAGATACATCTATGTGGAAGGACAAAAATGCCATTACAATTAAGCAGAGATTTCTAGTAATATTTTCAAATTCAGAAAACAGAAAGAATAAAATGCTGTTGGGCAAACTGGAAGGTCGTAAGAGGCCCATGAAAACCGAAAGGAAAATTAACCATAGCATGTATTAAGTACTGCTTGGAAAGTTAAATATAAATCCTCAATTTATAGATTATAAAACAGGTTCAGCTTGGTCAAGTAACTGTATCCTGGTCAGCATCTACTAAATGATAGTATCCATATTTGCAGTATCTGAACACAAGCACTTCATAGCAAAGTACATTTTTTAAATCATCACACATCCCTAATACACAGCACCTGACTAAAATATAGAACTTCCTCAGTAAAATATAGAATTCCTGGCTAAAATACAATTTCCAATAGATGAAAGGAAATTTTGCAGGAGGCAATAGCATGTACAGACCAGACTAGACATAGTATGGGGGATGGGAGATGTAAATCAGGTCATTCTACCTGGTAAGAGTTAGGGTTAGGGCGTAGTAAGAGTAGTAAGAGTTAAGTTTGACACAAAGCATTGATAGGATGCTAGTTTTGTTTTTTTGTTTTTTTAAAATAACTTGCTTTATTGGTGAGCACATCAGTAGAAAATATTATTTTGCTTCTGGTTCTCCAAAAAAGTTTTCTACTTTGTTTTGAGCTTTATAGTGTCAAAGTATTCCAGGAGAATCTGAAGCTAAAGACAACAGTATGTTTGTGATAAGAAGCATTCCAAAATCTCTTCCCTAAATGATGCAAAATAACTCACAAATGTGTTTGACTACAAAAGAATAATGTTGTTAAGACTGCATGACAAAAAATACCATATTAAAGTCAAAACACACTGATAAACAAGGAGAAAATATTTGCAACTTATGCCACAAAGAACAAATATTCCTAATTTTTAAAGGTCTCTTAAAAATTGAGAGAAAAAGTATCAAAGCTCCAGTGGGAAAATAGAAATAATATACAAGCAAACAGTTCACAAAGAAGACATGGTTTACCCACCCCTCACTGTAACCTTCCTGCAACTCTCCACTCAGCTATCAACTCACCACAAATCATCCTGTAGGCACTACATCCAGCACCCAAGGCAGCTCTCAAGGATGCTACATATTATACAACCCCAAACTGTACTTTAAAGCTGAACCCATAGCAAAGAATATCTCCTGATTTTATAACATTAATTAAAAATTAAACACATTTTAAAATCAAATCAGTTGTCATTGAACTACTTGAATAAATCGCACTTTTGGTATCAATGCTATTTTCAGTGCAAGTACTAGTTAATCGCCTATTAAAAACAAACAAAAAATATTTACTTTTCCAAATCTAGCAAAAAATGATATTTCTTCAAGTTTTCTCATTTGCTTTGGACTCTCCTCAGTGCAGTATCAAACACTTAAAAAAAATTATTTCTAGAAAAGGTCTGCACTGTTCCCATGATTCTTATTGTTTCAGGCAGAAATGCCATGCGAGCACAGTATAGTCCCATGCTCTCAGCACAGCTGATTGAACTGGGTGTGGGGATGTGATCCCAAGCTGTGTCAGGAAGTCCATTTCATTAGCTTTGAACTTATTACTCAGTCAAGTCAGTCTTTCTTAGAGATTCTGGATTGTAATGTGGAAATATAGCCACAAGCAAAGCCTCTCAAGTCAGATGGACTGTTTGAGTCCTTTCTTCATCACTTAATAGAAGCATAATCCCAGGTTAGTTATTGTCCTCTGTGTCTGTTTCCACATATGTAAATTGGTGATAATAAAAGTACTTGCCTTATTCAGTTCCTGTGAGGATTGCATAGGATAAAATGTGCTTCGTGTGCCTGGCACTTAGAAAATACTCAATAACTGATGATGGTGGTTATTATTTTTATTTTACTGTCACTTAAGAAAAAAATTAAAGGAAGTCGGCTTGTCTTTAGATAAAATGAACAAAGAAATAGACTAAAGACAACTGGAGTCTAGGAATCCAGTGAATGTCTAGTGAATTTATCTTCTCAGTTTCCACGAACTGCTGCACTCATCTCATAATAAAATATCTTAGTGCTTAAGTTTATTTCAGAAATACCTACTTTCAGATGGAAAAGCTATACCTAATATGAAAATGCTCCATGTACCAATAGTTTTATTTACATTATTAATTCATCTTTTATTATTTTTTGTAGAAAAATAGCAAGTAGTCTAAGACTTCTTAGAAGGTTTGATCATATTTATTTATTTATTTTTATTTATTTATTTATTTATTTTTTTGAGTTGAAGTCTCACTCTGTCTCCCAGACTGGAGTGCAGTGGCCGCTCCCGGCCACCACAGCCTCGACCTGCTGGGCTCTGGCGATCCTTCCGCCTCAGCCTTCCAAGGAGCCGGAATTACAGGCATGCGCTGCCACGCCCAGCTGATTTTTTTTTCTTTTTTTTTTGATTTATTGTAGAGATGAGGTCTCGCTGCCCAGGCGGGTCTCGAACCCACGGGCTCAGGCAATCCACTCACCTCAGCCTCCCAAAGACGCGGGATTACAGGCTGAGCCACCGAGCCCGGCTCAATCATATTTAAATATGATTAAACTAAAACTATTAGTAAGAGTTGGCCATGACATTGTTTGATGTTCTCCTTTATAGAAAATGTGCATCATATATGTATATACCAGAGCTTCTTATCATTCTTTCTATGCAACTTCAAATTTTATTAATTCTGTCTCAGTGGAGCAGCTAATAAACAAACATGTGTGATGGTGAGAAATTATTTGGCAGCCTACATGATTTTAATAAACACATCATTTTAAACCTTTACCATCTGTCCTTTACTCTAATTATATCTGCAAGATGAGTAAAATTCTGAATTATGTCACAGAATAAGTCAGAAGTGATTAAATACTTTGCATTTTTAATCAGTGTTTATCATCTAGTATATTGCATTCATTTTTTTAGAAGTAGGCAGCAAGAACCTACAGATGGGAAATATATTCAAATTCTTATACAAAAAATGTTTTAAACACTACAAGATATTAAAATAATGAAATAATATTTAGTGACTGATAATGCTATACATAAATATTTTTGAAAGTCATTCAAAATTTGTTTTTAGAAAAATAAAAACCCTTGTTACTAAATGACTCCTGCACTAAAATATGTCTGTATGTAAATACAGGTGTATATACATACATATGGCATATATCTATGAAAAATGTATGTGTGTGCATATAGACATAATTATATATAGTTATATGTGTGTGTATATGTACACACTCACAGGCATATCTCAGAGATAGCACACGTTTAGTTCCAATAATGCAAATATCACAATAAAGCAAGCTATGTGAATATTTTGGTGTTCTGGTTCATACAAAAGTTATATATATAGTATATGTTATATTACACTGTTTAGCTATAGTATAACGTACTTTACTGTAGTCTATTAAATAGAGCAATGTTCATATTTTAATTTAAAAATAATAAACTGCTATAAAATGCTAACAATCATCTAAGCCATCTGTGAGTGAGTTGTAATTATTTTGGCGGTGAAGATTTTTGCCTTGATGTTGATCAGAGTGGTGATTGCTGATGACTGGGGTGTCTGCAGCAGTTTTTAAAAATTAGACAATAAAGTTGGTTGCATCAATTGATTCTTTTTATTTACAAAAGATGCACTATTATTTGCTAGCATTTTACTCATGGTAGAACTTCTTCCAAAACTGGAGACAATTCTCTGAAGATCTGCTACTGCTTTATCAACCGAGGTTATAGAATATTCTAAATTATTTACTATCATTTCAGCAATGTTCACAATATCTTCATTTGAAGTGGATTCCTTCTCAAGAAACCACTTCTTTTGCTCATTAATAAGAAGCAAGTTTCATTCATTCAAATTTTAGCATGAGACTGAAGCAATTCAGTAACATATTTTGGCTCCACTTCTAGTTCTCTTACTATTTTCACCACATCTCCAGTGACTTCCTCCAATGAAGTCTTGAATCCCTCAAAGTCATCCATGAGTGTTGGAATCGATTTCTTCCAAAATTTTGTTAATGTTGATATTTTGACCTCCTCTTATGCTAATGCTATTGGAATCTAAAATAGTGATTTTTTTCCAGAAGATTTTCAATTTACTTTTCCCTGATCCATTAGATTTTTAAAATATTAATTCTTAAATAATAATAGTGGGAAGTCAATATCATTTCGATTCATGAATTGCAAAATGGATATTGTGCTAGAAGACATGAAAATATTAATCTTCTTGTACATCTCCATCAGAGCTCTTGAGGGACCAGATGCACTGTCAATGAGCAGTAGGTCTCAATAGTGTGCTTAAAGTAATCAGTAAACCATCCCGTAAACAGATGTGCTGTCATCTAGGCTTTGTTGTTCTATTTGTAAAGCCCAGGCAGAGTAGATTTAGTATATCTATTAAGAGCCCTAGGATTTTTGAAATGTTAAATGAGCAGTGGCTTCAACTTAGAGTCACCAGCTGCATTAGCTCCAATAGTCAGCCTGTCCTTTGAAGCTTTGAAACTGGGCATTGACTTCTCATCTCTAGCTAAGAAAGTCCTAGATGGCATCCTCTTCCAATAGAAGGCTGTTTTATCTACATTGAACAACAATTCAGTGTGAATACCTTCATCAATCATCTCAGTTAGATCTTCTGCACAACTTGCTGCAGCTTCTCCATCAGTACTTGCTGCTTCACCTTGCACTTTCATGTTATGGAGATGACTTCTTTTCTTAAGCCTCATGAACCAACCTCAGCTACCTTCAAACTTTTCTTCTGCAGCTTCCTCATCTCTCTCCACCTTCAGAGAATTGAAAAGATTCAGGACCTTGCTCTGGATTAGGCTTTGGTTTAAGAGAAAATTGTGGCTAGTTTGGTTTATCCAGGACACTCAAAATTTCTCCGTATCAAAAACATGAGTGTTTTGCTTTCTTATTATTCATGTGTTCACTGGAGTAGCACTTTTGGTTTCCTTTCAGAACCTTCTCCTTGGATTCACAAATTAACTGTTTGGCACAAGAGACCTAATTATTGGCCTGTCTTAGCTTTCAACATACCTTCCTCACTAAGCTTAATTATTTCTAACTTTTGAGTTGTGGGGAGAGAAGTGTGAGTTTTCATTTCACTGGAACCCTGAGAGGGCATTGAGGGGTTATTACTTGACTTAATTTCAATATTGTTTTGTCTCCAGAAATAGGGAGTCCCAAGAGGGAAAAGAATGAGGAATGGCTGGTCAGTGGAGCAGTCAGAACTCACACAACATTTATCAGCTAAGGTCCTTGCCTTATATGGACCTAGTTTGTGGTACTCCAAAACAGTTGCAAAACAAACATCAAAGATCACTGATTGTTGATCACCATGACAGACACAAAGTGAACATATACTGTTGAAGAAATGGCACCAATAGACTTGCTCAACACAAGGGTGCTATGAACTTTCAATTTGAAAAGAAAAGAAAAAAGCAATATCTGCAAAGCACAATAGAATGAAGTACAGTAAATAAAATAAAATAAATTTCTCCAGAGTTGATCCTGAGAAAATGATTTGAATATAGGTGGCATATTTAATGGTATATTATTTATCTGTTTTTGTTTAGCAATTTTCTGAAAAATGTATTAGCTTAAAACAACATACATTTAACTCACACAGTTTTTGAGGATTGTGAGTACAGAAATGACTTAATTGGATAGTTCTAATTCCAATTGTCTTCTGAAACTGCATTCAAGATGCCAACTATCATCTGAAGGTTTAATGGGGAAAGAGGATCTTGTTCCAAAAGGGCTCACCTACCCAGATATTGGCTGGAGGTCTTAATTTCTTACTGGCTTTTAGCAGAACATTCCAGTATTTCTGCCACTTTCTTTTTATTAGACCTGTCTGATTAATTTCATTTTGTACTTAAGGGGAAGGGATTAGGCTCCACCTCTTGAAAAGAGTACTGTATTAAAAACTGTGTACATTTATTCTAAACCACCACTTTAATTTAATCTCAGGAGATAATAGTAGAGGAATAGAGGTATGAGACAAGGAATTAAAATAATACAAAACAGGGCTTGTTAGTGTATAGCTTAGTAATTGCTGTGGGCACCTGGGCTAAATTTCCCCTGGGAACCTCTGGGGAACAGATGAAACACCCCTATGTTTGTTTGAGTATTCTGAGAGTAGATACTAAGTCAGGATTAGGCATGCAATAAGTTTATTGCAGGAAATGACTATGATGGCTAAATGAGTGTAAGAAGACTGGGCAGAGAGAGCATTTAGAAACCAGTTCAGGTCTGTCACCTGTGAAAGGACAGGGAAAGGGAGAATCTCAAACGGTAATGCAGTTCTGAGTTCCAGGCAAATTGGGAACACTCATCAGAGGAATCCCATACCCGGCAAGAATGAGTTGGCATTAGTAATCCACCCTGCTCAATCACTCACCTAGAATAGCTCTGGGGAAGTGTGGATGCAGCACAAACTGGTGGTGCATCTAAGTGGCAGCTAGCACTGTCCATCAACCACGCTCCCTGAAGCACAAGATTTCAGTGTATTTTTAGATTCCACAATTCACCAAATGCATTGTGCAAATCTATTTCTCAATGCCAGTTTAAGGAATGGCTTCACCAAATTTCCATGACCTTTCCTTTGTAGGGGAAACGTAGGCATGAGATATTGATGACACCAGCTACACCATCCACCACTACAGTTGGTTTTGGGGTCCTGAGTCCTACTCATCCTTTTGCTTCTCTACTATTCATTCCAAGATCCCCTAACCTTCAGCTGTCACCTTGGCAGATGTTGACATTTTGTTGTAATTCAAACCTTCATTCCTGAGGGCCTGTGCCCATGGCAGTCACGTGCTTCTTGGGCTATAATTGCTGGAAATGTCTATTCAGTTACAGTGGGTGTGAGGGTATTAGAGAAACTCATGATAATTACCAGGCTCCATATCTTGTTCTATCTGCCTCAACTGGGTCAATGCAGTACTATGACCTCTTGCTTGAAGGTTGCAGTGACTCTTCACCTGGAGTCCAAAGTGCCCTGTCAGCAGCTGTAGCTTGTATTTTAATGGCATCTCTGCCATGCCAATGGTATGCACTTTGTGCAGTCAGTTCCAAAACTCCATTTTACTTTTGTTTTCTCCTGTCACTACCCGCGTTCCCTTAGATTTTTTGAAAAGCAGACAAAATAGGATTACATGTGTAAGAGATTTATTGGTGAAAAGCTTGTGGAGGAAAAAGAAGAGAAGTTATAAGGAAGAATCTTTAGCTTGTGGTACAGATCTGTAACCTGTGAAAAGAGAGGGGAAGGAAAGAGGATTAGACAAGAAGAAACTCAGAAAGCTTTTTGTCAGGCTAATGGGGAATCCTGCAGCCTGTTTCCCCTTGGAAGAATTTCACATCTAATAGAAATGGACCACCACAATGTCTTCCAATCATACTACCTGAGTTTCAAAGAAGTTGAGGTTTTCATCTTTTAATTCTAATCATTAGATCAAAAACTGTTTTCTGGGGCATCAATTCAGTGGCACTTCTGCTGAAAGAATGTTCCCAAGAAGAATATCATGGATGCTTTCAAGAAGATAACATGGACATGTGCCAATGAGAGTCTAAGGATTATTTGTGTGGCACCAACAGAATGCTATACAAGTGTGATTATATCCACATAAATATTAGCAAAAGAAAATTTGAAAACTGTAAAAAGAAATGTTAACAATGATGACATTTGATTGATTAGATTCGAAACTTCTGTTTACCTTTTCAATATTTTTGACTTCTCTGATAATTGAACATTTTATAATATAATTTCATTTAAAAAGTTAGTTTTAGTTATGGTTAAAATGCTATACAGCAAACTAGAAATGTTTATAATATGTTGTTCTAGGAAATTAGGAGATTACAAAGGGCAAGGATTACGTCTATGTAATATATGTTTAATAAAACACACGGGGAGAAAACATGAAAGTGGTAGTTACTTTACATGTTACAGTTATTATTTTATTTTTAGTATAACAAGCAAAATTTATTGTCACAAGTAAACAAAGAAATAATCTATTGAAAAAAAATATATATATGACAAGTGCCCACTATTACTTTGCTTTTTTACCTCAATTAAAATGAAAGTTGGAACTAGACTTGCCCAATGGAAAGTTTAAAATTTAAATTTACCTTAAAATGTAATACTAACACAAATATCAACCTAATATTCACATGTGGAGAAAATCATAAAAAAGAATTTGACTGAAATACAGTAATGCTGATGTTACTACAAAAAAATCATATAAACTGCAACTGAATTAGCATTTCAATAACCATAGAAGAAAAACACCAATGCAGAGGACTATAGAGAGGACCCTCCTGTCAGACATCATGGAGACTCTGTTTGCTCTGTCATCATCCATCACTGCAGGAAGGTTCTCTAGTTAAGGCCCTTTCTTCTCTTCTGCAAGGCTGTTACCTTTTCTATTGGCAAGAATGAGGGAGCAGAGACTGTGCTTCAGGAGGCTAAAAATAATAAAAGAAAATGAAAATCATCTCAGATTTAGATAGAAAATTCACATCAAAGGACAAAGACTTGGCTGACAACCAAAACTAAATCCCCAAAGAGGAATTTTGAACACATTTGACATTTCCTTTCCACTTTAATTTGTTTTGGAGTCTGAAATAACTAGACATTGAATAACTTCTTTGAGATCAAGTTATTTTTGCATTTGGTCCCGACCCCAGGCCACCTTTAATTCGTCTCTACCCTCCTACCAGCATCATTCCTGCAACCAACATTGCCTTTTCTTTTTCTTTTTACATGAGAAAAAATACAAGGACTTGTGTTGCAACTTCTATTTCAAGGCTTTCATTTTTGTAAATGCAATTTTGCTTGTTCTTTTATACATATTTTTCCAAATTTCTGTTTTGTTTTGTATTCCAATTTTATAGTTGGAGAGTTTTCCTCATTGTTTTTATTTGTTTTATTTATGTGACATTGTTTCTTTTTACTTATGCATTTAGCTTGATAGGTGATAGTGATTTTTTTAATGTATTTTTTTTCCATGATTTGATCATAACTGATTGACTATTCCTTCACTGAGTTTTGAAGTTCTCTGGGACTTTCAAAAAGTGTTCTTGCAATCCCTGAACACTCAATAATAAAATCCTAAAAAAAGTATCTCCTGTGTATATCTTATATAAGTTTCAGGTCAACTGGATGCCTAAAACCAAATGTTACTGCATTTGAGTGTCTATGTTTGTATTTCTTGTATTACCAAGTTAGCAGTAGTACTAAATTATCATAGGCTAATCAGAGACACAGTGGACACCAGAACACAATCCACACCAACAGAACAGTAAATCATGTCACTGATCTACAGATAAACATGTTGGTATAGAAAATTTTATGACATTTTGTCTGGAAGAGCCTGTGTCTGAAAAACTGATATACACATAATAAGAGTCAATTTTGTTTCAGCAAAACAACATTATTTATCAAACAAAATTTATAGTTAAGTTGAATTTTATTGTTTCTATAGTTTATATTTAATTTGTGAAATTAGCTTTATAATTTTGTGAGAGCTGTTTTTATAAAAGATTTGTATCTGGTCTTATTTCTCTACCTTTTTTTTTTTTTTTTGAGTTGGAGTCTTACTCTGTCGTCCATATTGGAGTGCAGTGGCCGCTCCCGGCCACTGCAGCCTCGACCTGCTGGGCTCTGGTGATCCTTCCACCTCAGCCTTCCAGGTAGCTGGAACTACAGGCGCGTGCTACCACACCCGGCTAATTTTTTGATTTATTGTAGAAATGATGTCACAACAAGTTGCCCAGGCGGGTCTCGAACCCACGGGCTCAGGCAATCCACTCACCTCAGCCTCCCAAGGCACCGGATTACAGGCTGAGCCACCGAGCCTGGCTTTTCTACCATTTAAAATGCCATTTCAGGCCAGATATGGCAATCCCAGCACTTTGGAAGGCCAAGGCAAGAAGAGTGCTTAAACCCAGAAGTTTGAGACCAGACTGGACAATGTAACAAGACCTCATTTCTACAAAAAAAAAAAAAAAAGAAAAGAAAAATTAGGTGCGGTTGCGTGGACCTGTAGTCCTAGCTACTCAAGAGGATCACCTGAGCCCAGGAGATCAAGGCTGTGGTGAACCATGATCATGACACTGCGCTCTAGCCTAGGTGACAGAATGAGACTGACACAAACAATAAAATAAAGTAAAATAAAATAAAATATCACTGCAATTCAAATATATAATATTGTGGGTTTATAATTTTTTTCTTTAAAAATGATAGTTACATTTTCAAGTAGAAGAAACTCTGGACTAAGAAAGCTAAAAGTGAAAATGTCTGAAAACCCAGAGTAAAGCTAAAATAATAAAGCTCATAGTGAACGCATGCCTAACTGAAATGTTACCTTCTACCCTCCAGAAAAATCTGTGAACACAGATTTCTTCTCCCATACTTATCTTTGAACGATCTCAGAGAATTTTAAGAGCATGATTTATCTAGCTAGCTAATCTCATAATACTGTCAATTATTTTCTCCCAATTAATGGCTAGGCTTATACTTTGATCTGTACCCCTATTCCTAATATGTTTATAGAGTGTTTCTCAACAACCATTTTCACATTTCGCTTTTCTTTTTTTCATGAACTTGCTCAGCTGCCTCTGTTTCTTCTGATAAACATTGGTTAGAGGTGATGAAGTCATACCTTAAACATATTCATGTTCATTGCATTTATCTACATTATGGCTTTCAGAGTTATTGGGTTATTTCATCACTCTCATAAAATATTTTATAATAGAACTTATCTTCATTTGTTCTCTGGAGAATCAAGAAGAAAGAATAATTGCTCTTCCAAAAATTGATAATTTAAAAATTACACAATTTTTCGAGTATTACAAAGTTAAAGATATATACCTTTAAAATAAATGATATAAGCAAATGGTAGCATTTTTATATCACATTGTTTTATATTAAAATGTGAATAAATGGAAGAGAGCAGATTAACACAAAATACTGAGATCATGTAAACCCATTAGGTTCAGTAGGAAACTAAATACTCTAATTTCTTAAAACATTTTCATCTTGATGAATCCAATCTGCTGAATTTTTCTTCATTAAACACAGAGCATACCTCTCTCCTGAAAATCTTCAGCATTTTCTTGTAAATCATATGGTTCAGCAATATAAAGTTAAAATAGGAAAAAAAAGCATCAATACCTAAACCACTGGTATTGATAAATAATGTTCTTATTCTCATAATCAATACGTCCAAAGGAAAATAAAAATCAGTAAACAAAAGTCAGTAACAAGAATCTCATCCATTAGAAAGCATAATTTAGAAAATGAAATAGATATATTTAAATATAAAATCTTCCCCAAATTAAAAATCTATAAAAATAGGACTATATAATTTATAAGAAAAAAGAAAAATATAATCTCAGAATTGAAAACTGTAGAAATTCTTATAGCTATTAGAGTAGAAAAGCAGTAAATATTAACGTATTTTAAAATATTTAAATATTTTTATGAAAAAATGGTTTTTTCATTTTACTCTAGAGACATAATAAAAGTAAATCACTGATCATCTATAAATTGAATTCCACAAAGGTCAATCTCTACATGATGTGAGTCCTTTAATGAGAACTCAATAAGTGTTCTCAGCTGCTTAAATTATAACAGGGTAATTGATGTTTATAATGATAGTCCATTAAGCACTTCAAGAGCTTTAACTGTAATTCCTTTAATGCAATGTTACCTTTTGTACTATAATTTCAATACTAAATATATTCTGTCACATAGCTAATATATTAAAAATCATTACTATGTAGCAAGTCTATACACTATAATGATTGACAAAAATGCTTTATTTTTTTATTCTGATATTTTTAGCTTACACTGGTCTTACTATATATGCAGATCTGGAAAGTAGACGGCAAATAGTTTTAGTGAAAAAAAATAAAGTTTCAAAAAATCTTTCTGAGTAAAACCTTTTCCAAAATTTCTACAAAACTAGAATTTCTTCAATTCAGTTAGGATATTTCAATACCATAATTTCTGTAAGAAGATTTTTTAAATGATCAGATACTGTGATTCCACACTATTTCATACAGCTGAGATATTTGCCATTACTGTGTGCTTCTTCTGAAAATTTCTCTATTTATTAATAATACTTTGAAGGATACCATGACATCTTTAGCAAGAAGTCACATTTTCCTGTCTCTGGGAAACTGATCTACTTTTTAAAAGAAATGTTGATTCCACTAGTATAAATATTCTGCATGTCTTCATTTCTGTTTCTTTCACAATGTTTAAAGGCAGCTTTATGCCTCAAACTCCTCAAATACCAATTTTCCTTCCCTACATTACCACCATGTTTTAAGTAACATTTGTCCTCAAAAAATAACCACAAAAATAATGACTTATAATACAAAGCATTGGAATGAATGGTAAATGAGACAGATGGGAAAAAATGAGATTGTTTTTCCATTTCTTCCCCTCTCTTTCAGGCAGAAATGAAACCACAGCCTACTATTTTGAAAAGCTATAAAACATCATCTTTCCAGTAATGAACACTTGATCAACTTGTGATATTTGTATAACTTCTCTTACATATAATGGAACTACAGGTATATCCTGTTTCTAGCATTGACTATGTAACTCATGCACTTTGGCTAACAATCCAATGCATTCATGAAAAAGAGATAGACTGCTGAACACGGGGGAGGGGGGAGGAAGCTCAGCATAAGCGTGCTCAGAGGCTGCTGGTCAGTGGCAGAAAAGGGCCACAAGCAGCCTAATACTTTGGTTTATTACTTGAAATATGTATTTACCATGGGAAGCATCATTCACAAAAAGCAGTGCCAATAATGTGAACGGTGCGTGGTCATTTTAAATGTATGTTCCCTACCTAGCCACAAACAAAAGTAGCATATGCAACTAGAGTTTGGCAAGTATGTAGTTATCCTATAATAGCAGAATCAGTCTTTACTTAATCCTAATTTATGGCAGATATTAAACATGTATAGTCAAAGTAACATGCACACAAGTAGAAAAATGATTAAAAATAATTTTTTTCAAGGGCTTCTTCCTTTTAAAAGGTAAAAAATAGGAAACACTGTTTATCACTCTTTGGAAATGCTGAACAAAAATGCCAGGAAGAAGAGGAGAAAGAGAGAAAAGGAGGAAGGGAGGGGGATGGGAAGGAGAGAAGAGGAGGGGGGAGAGGAAGGGGGAAAAGTATTTAAAGGCCTTTATTTCCTGAGCCTGTAAGCCTTAAATATAATCCACATAAATAAAATAAAAGTATATTCTGGAAGCCAAGTAAAATAAATATAGATTCCTTTACCCAACCAAACTTTGCTCAATTCAGTCAATATTCAGTTACCAAAATGAATGCTAAAAACAGTCATGTTCAGAAAATTAATTAAAAACCTACTATTAATTCTCCTACATGTTGGGAAACCAGTACCAGGAATCTTTATTGTGTGTGTGTGTGTGTGTGTGTGTGTGTGTGTGTGTGTGTACTACCACTGAAAAGCAAATTAAAACCTGTTATTGAACAAAACCTTTCAAAAGGACATTATAAAAACTAAATAGGGGCCAGTCATGGTGAGTCATGTCTGTTATCTCAGCACTTTGTGAGGTGGAGGTGAGAGGATTACCTGAGCCCAGGTGTTTCAAACCAACTTGGACAACTTGGCAAGACCTCATCTCCACAATAAATCAAAAAAAATTAGCCAGTTGTGGTGGTGCACACCTGTGGTTCCAGCTACTTGGAAAGCTGAGGCAGAAGGATCACCTGAGCCCAGCAGGTAAGGTCAGGTTGCAGCAGCTGTGATCATGCCACTGCACTCCAGTCTGGGTGACAGGGTAAGAACCTGACCCAAAAAAAAAAAAAAAAAAGGCATATGTTCTAGCTTGATCCCAAGTGCTATACATATTCCTTTGTTTTCATCTGGAGAAAATAATCATTTCAAATTTTTCCTAAAGTTGGAGAATTTAAAAGAAAATAAGTAGAAAATTTTTTAAAAACTCAAATTATTGTTTTTTCTAGTTTTTACTGCACTCTTTACAACAAAGGCCTTTTAAAGTTCTGAAACTAAGCTTCAAATCTTCCACAACACTATATATAATTGTTTTCCATTGCATACACCCTACACTTTATCCTCTGATCCTATCACCAGGCCATTTGTTTAGTCATATGTTTGCACAGCTTTCAAGGGAACAGTCTAATTTAACATATGAATCTTAATGTTAGTCTTGCTTTTCTTTTTGGTCTACCTACAAAAATATTTTACTTTACTTGTCACTTTAATCACTCACTTAAGAGTCTTTCCTAAAAATCTCACTCATCCATAAAAATGATAGAAATTAAATTATTAAAAATAGTAGAAAAATATTTTTAGAGCAATAAAATTTTTCTATGCACTGTTCAAGTATAAGTATTGTACAGTTTGCATGTCCATATCTAAGCAAGGTGTTATATTGATTCACTTTTATTGATAAGTAAACTAAGGCTCTGGGATGATATGATTCTTGCTTGCTCATTCCCTAAGGAATGAAGCTGGGCTTTAAAGTCTGTGTGACTATAGCATTTAAGCTCTTGACATCAGCCTATTTCCCCTGCAGCACTTAGAGATGTGGATCAGATCTATCTAATCATGTGTGGAAAGCAGGGATCAAACCTTCTTTCTCTGTGTACACCTCTCATGGGACTCTAGTTATGGTATACAATGATAATAATGGAAAAATCCAAATTCTGCCTAAATATGTTTGAAGAGGTTTATTCTGAAACAAGTACAAATGACATGGTCAAGAGGTCCTGGTTTATTCTGAGTCAAGTATGAATGACCAGGACCAAGATGTCCTGAGAATCTGTACCCAATGTGGGTGGGTTACAGCTTGGTTGTACATATTTTAGGGAGACAAGTTTACAGGCAAGTACATAAATCATTACATGTGAAGTTTACATTGGTTTGACCTGCAAAGGAGAGAAATTTCAAAGCAGAGGTTTACAGGCTGTGGTTGGATTCAAAGATTTTCTGATTGGCAACTGGTCAAAAGAGTTAAGTTCTGTCTAAAGAATTTGCAGTCAGTAGAGATAAATGCTTGTGTTAAGATAAGGGTGGGGGTGTTGTGGAAGCCAAGGTTCTTGTTAAACAGATGAAACCTCTGAATAGCAGCTTCAAAAAGAACAGGTGGCAACTGTCTTACAAGGTGTCAGACACTTCCTGGGGAAGGAGATTCTCTAAAGATGCAAATTTCCCCGAGAGATGGCTTTGCAGGGTCACTTCAAAATATGTCAAAGAAACACATTTGATGTTATGCCAGAGTCAGGTTAGAAAGTAAGCCGCATTATATAGGGTTAATTTAAAAAAACCTCTCTGATGAGATTTTATAATTTGTGTGGTGTGACTCTCTATAGTTAGAAATTTGGACAAGAGAAAAAGGTCAGTGTTTAGTCCTCAACAACATTTAGGAGAATGAATGATTAATTTAATAATTTGAAAACACTACTTTTCACGGTTAGCAACAATTGGTTGCCGTTCTGAAATGTCTTCAGAAAATTGCCTCTTCAGGATTTTTACCAGGCATATTTTAATATATCTTATAGTATATGTCTCTTGCACAGAAAAATTGTTTAAATACAAGTTACACAAATAAACATGTAAGCCTCAAACAATAGCAGCAAATGACTCAGAGAAATACTTGATAGGCTGCATTTCTTAGCTTACAAAATGATAATAGATTTTTTATTTTATATCTCACTGTGTAAATTTGTATTATAATTTAGATAATCTTAAAAATATTAAAGGCTACATTTTTGTAAACTCAGTGTTATGCGTAGTCATAAGGGGTTAATTGAGCATAGACAGCACACACTTGAGACTCCAAATTGAATAATTTGATTTGTAAACAGGTACTTAGTGTACAAGCAGCCATTATACATGCAATTATCTGTCTTCAATTAATTGTGTGCCTCTCTAAGGAGTGACTTAAGAATGTTTGTTTCAATTTCACTGGTTTTAAGGCCTGATATCTATAAACACTTGTTTTACTTATGCTATAGTTTTCAACTTTGTAAAAGACATTGCTATTAGCAATTATGATATGCCTGTGAGGAAGCATTAGGACTAGAGTAATAATATTCCAAATTTAAGTCCTCTTCCATGCAGCCCCTGTCTCCTCAGAAGGTAAAAACATGTCCAGAAAGAAAATCAAGCTCAAGCAGGGAGCAGTGGCTTATGCCTATAATCCCAGCACTTTGGGAGGCGGAGGCAAAAGTATTGCCTGAGTCCCAGAGTTTGAGACCAGTCTGGGCTAATTGACAAGACATCATCTCTAAAATAAATTTAAAAATTAACCAGGCGTGGTGCCTCTGTGGTTCCAGCTTCTTGGAAGGCTGAGGTGGAAGGATTACCTGAGCCCAGCAGGTCAAGGCTGCAGTGGCTGCAAGTGTGCCACTGCATTCCAGCCTGGGTGACAAAGTGAGACTCTGACTCCAAAAAAAAAAAAAGAGAGAGAGAAATTAAGCTCAGACTTCTCTTTCAGATGGCATATCAAGTACTATTAAGAAGTCTATGTTTTCAAATAAAAATTGCTTTCAGTGTAATAGCTCCTGATTCTTATTTATTTTTTGAAACAGGATCTCACTCTGCCACCCAGGCTATAGTTCAGCGGTATGATCATAGTTCACTGAAGCCTCAAATTCTTGAGTCCCAGTAATCCTCCCACCTCAGCCTCCTGAGTAGTTGGGACTTCAGGTGTGAACCACCATGCCCAACTAATTTTTTTATCTTTTGTAGAGACAGGGTCTCGCTATGCTATCCAAGCTTGTCTTGGGCTCCTGACCTCAAGCAGACTTTCTGCCTCAGCCTTCCAAAGTGCAGGTACTATAAGCATGAGCCACTGCACCTGGGCTTAGTTTAACAACTCTTTATACTGAATACATTCCCCATCCAACTGTAGAATGACAGATGCCTAGTTTAGGTTGCTTGGTCACCTATGCTATTATTCCCAAAATGAACTGGATAACAATCGAGTCAAAGCTAAAAGAAAGAGAAACACAATGTGTTTTTAAACAAGATGGCTTCAGGGCTATCATTTTATAGCTGACTTTAGAGAGAGCTCTTCTGTCTCCAGTCCCTTCAGTCATGAAGTTTCTCACTTAGATACTAAGAGACTTCTTTATCGTCTTTCTGTTTACTTGGAAATTTAATTCTGCCCAACTGTGAATGATCCTCTTCCTCCTCGGCATTCTCTTCATCTTTTTCTATCTCTACCTCCTCCTTATTTTTCTCTTCCTGATCCCCCTCAGAACCTAGATGGAAATTATAACCTCAAAACAGGTGAATGGAAAGACTCCTTAGGAACCACACAGGCTTTCTCAGTGGGGTCAGGGTCTCGTGCATCTTTCTACCCCCCAGCTTTTGAGAGACTGATTGGGATGTCCATAATAATCAATAAATTATTCCTAAATTAATGAATATTTTTTCGCTTAAACATCAAAATGATAATGCCATTTCAGAAATCCTTTTTGATGCTGCCCGTCTGAATGTGCTGCATTTCAATGTGCTCTTTAATTTTCCTGCACTTTCATATATTGTGTACCACACAATCAGTAAAATTCACTTTTGACACGGGATCACAATGAAATATTCATTGTCTATCTCGACCACATATTGAGACAGGAATTGCTGTAAGATCCATGAAATGTTATGCAGAAAAGGCTACAGAGCCGTTGGAGCTTTGGGAGCATCTTGATTTGGACTCCAAAATGAACCTTGAGACAAGGATATGAGCATAATTTTTTATTTGGGAAAATCAAAGAGTAAGAGTAAGGAAGTGTACAGGTAAAATAAGAACAGAAAGCTGCCACAACAGATGTTCCATAGAGCCAGCTGACACGAGAGTAATTAATTAATTAAGGCTGTGAGAAAGTTCTGTGAAACAGAGCACCAAGGACAGAATTACTCTACTTTAGTGGTGAAGATACTAATGAGTTAGGCAACTTCCAGTACTTACTGGTTGGAGAGTGAGTCCTCTAACACTGTTGGAGTCATTATCAACAGTGATTTTTGTAGTTTGACAACTGAATTCAGAATTCAAAATTACAGCCATTAGTCCTCTCTCAGTTGTCAAACTACAAAAATCACAGCCAATAATCTCAAAAGGATTTTGTTAAGGGTATTTATCATTTTACTAGAAGGCCAATTGTTTAAAAACAGATTAACCGCAATGCTTCAAGCCAAATTGTATACAAATCCCAACCATCAATACTCATAAAAGTTTGATAAGAAAAGAAGTCTGAAGCATTGTATAGATAATTTTAATTAAATGTGAAGCTTTCTACATTTAGAAGCCTCCATCAGCATATAGTCTGTACTGTCCAGAGAGCTATTTTATAAATATTATCAAGGTAAGGATATTGCTTTTAAATGTTAATATTAGAATAGCCAGAACAATCCTCAGCAAAAAAAACAAAGCAGGTGGTATCACATTATCAGACTTCAAACTTTACTTTAAAGCTACAATAATCGCCGGGCTCGGTGGCTCAGCCTGTAATCCCACGCCTTTGGTTGGCTGAGGTGAGCGGATTGCCTGAGCCCGCGGGTTCGAGACCCGCCTGGGCAGCGAGACCTCATCTCTATAATAAATCAAAAAAACCAGCCGGGCATGGTAGCGCATGCCTGTAATTCCGGCTACTCGGAAGACTGAGGCGGAAGGATCGCCGGAGTCCAGCAGGTCGAGGCTGCGGTGGCCGGAAGCGGCCACTGCACTCCAGTCTGGGTGACAGAGTAAGACTCCAACTCAAAAAAAAAAAGCTACAATAATCAAAAGAGCTTGGTATTTGTACAGGAACAGGCATATAGACCAATGGAATAGAATTGAGATTCCAGAAGCAAAACCTCAGTATCTCAACCAACTCAACTTCTACAAAGCCTCCACCACCTACCACTGAGGAGAGGAGAACCTATTCAATGAACAGTGATGGGAAAACTGGTTGACCACATGCAGAAGACTCAAACAAGACCCCTATCTATCCCCATGCACAAAAATTAATTCTAAATGGATCAGAGACCTAAATGTAAAACCTCAAACCATCAGAACTTTAGAAAATGCAGGACACAACCTTATGGAAATTGAAAATGGCATTCAATTCCTGAACAAAACCCTAAACGCATGAGCCATAACACATAAGATAGACAAGTGGGACCTCATTAAACTGACAAGCTTCTGCAAAGCCAAAGAAACCATCAAGAGAGCAGGGAGACAGCCCACAGACTGGGAAAAGGTATTTGCCAACTCCATGTCTGACAAAGGCCTAACATCTTGGATCTACAAGGAACTCAAACGTGCTGAAAAGAAAAAAACAAACAACCCCATTACAAAGTGGTCAAAATATATGAACAGACACTTCACAAAAGAAGACATACGAGCTGCCAACAGACACATGAAGAAATGTTCAACCTCACTAATTATCAAGGAGATGCAAATTAAAACTACACTGAGATACTACCTAACTCCAGTCAAAATGGCCATTATCAATAACAAAAAATAACAGATGCTGGAGAGGATGTGGTGAAAAGGGAACACTTCTACACTGTTGGTGGGAGTGTAAACTAGTGCAACCTCTGTTGAAAGCAGTGTGGCGATTCCTAAAAGCTCTGAATATCGACCTCCCATATAACCCCGCAATCCCCCTACTGGGAATATACCCTGAAGAACACAAATCACTATATGAAAAAGATACCTGCACATGTATGTTTATCACAGCATTGTTCATAATAGCAAGAACCTGGAACGAATCATGCTGTCTATCAAAAGAGGACTGGATTTTAAAAATATGGTACACATACATGATTGAATACTACGCAGCTATTAAAAAAGAACAAAATCATGAATTTCACAGCAAACTGGATGGAACTAGAGTCTATAATGCTGTGATCTTTTACAGTAACAAAGATCTGAGTATCACATGTTCTCACTCATAAGTGGACCTTGAACATCTATCGTAATACTGTAAGAAAAGGATCGACAGTGGTGGGGATCTATGCAGGGGGACAGGGAGGGCAAGGGTGGTAGGATTAATGGTAGTCAATATCTGTCTGGGGACGGAAGGACACTCCTTATCAGCAAGGATGCCTGAACAATGCATATTTGTATACTTAACCCTTAACTGTACTCCACAACTTTAAGATAAAAAAATGTGTTAAAAAAGTTAATATTATTAAAATATTGCTTTTAAAGCTGAAAATTATTATTAATTCATAACCTAATTAATATTAAAATATTGATTTTAAAGATTAAAACTATTTCTAATTTTTTATTTAAAACCAAAACGTTCCTAGACTTAGACATAAATTTCTAGAACTAAATATTCAGATACCTAAGAAGCTCAAACTTTACCTATGCAGTGACCATTTGTATACCTAACCTTGAATTGTACTCCACATCTTTAAAATAAAAATTAAAAAAAACTCAAAATGTTTAAGTATAAATCCAATCTCTCTTATTGAAAACCTGTTCTTCCTGGTAGATTACAGGCTGTGTCATGCCTAGGAGCACCCACTCCATATCCCAAGAAAAATATTGGGTGTCAAGTTTCCTCTCTTTCTCACTCAGCAAATGACACAATCATCCATCCAACCACTGGAGACAAAAAATCTAGATATTCTCCCATTTTTCCCACATATAATTCATCAGTGTGCCCTGTCAACATTACCATCAAAATATACCTCAGTCTAAATCCAGAAGAAATATTTATTTCCATCTTAACTGCTATAAATCTTGCTAACTTACTATCATTCTGGAAAGATTATTGTAATATCCTTCTAATTTATCTCCTTACTCCCATCACTCCTCCAACAGTCTATTTTCTATACAATATCATTGTGATATTATTAAAAAATGGAAATCAATTCATGTTAGGCTCCTCTGTTACAACTTTCTTATGACTTTTATCACACCAGAATAGAATCTAAACTTTTTAGTTCAGTTTACAAAATTTCATATAATCTGGCTCCTAGTTAGCTCTCTCTGACATTCTGACATCATTTTCCACCACCAAACTCTTTCCTCCTTTGCTGAGATACACTGATCTCTTAATTCCTTTTTTTAGCCCTTGTATTTATTTCCAATTTTTGGTGAAGAGCGTTTTAAAGAATGAAGGCAACTTAACCAAATAATTGCAGGAAGGTACAGTCCTAAAAGCATTCAGTCAATGTGATTGATATGACAACAGCTCTGGTGTGTGCTGGGAGCCTGAATTTGAGTCATAACACATTGTGTTTAACTTTATTGATCAAAGTATTCCACACTTACAAAACACATAAAATGGAAATATTATTTTGTGCAGTCATATCAAAAGGCCAAAATGCAGCATAAATAGGGAGTGATGAGAAACACAGCGGGAAAAGTAGCAGGAACAAGAAAAAGTCCTTCCAGGCTTTTTTCTGGACTTTGGATTGTATGTTTTGGTAGGGTATGTGACCAAGACTCCTTACAGAATCTAATAGAAGTTGTATAATATTTTCCAAGGGAATAAAAATCCCTTAGCAGCATTTTAACATTATGCACACCATTTCAGGGGTTATCCAGACTCCCCCTAAACACCATTCTTGAACAAGGGTTAAAAATTATTGTCAAATAAGAAAACAAATCACTTGATTTAAAAATGGGCAAGGAGCGGGCTCGGTGGCTCAGCCTGTAATCCCGTGCCTTTGGGAGGCTGAGGTGAGTGGATTGCCTGAGCTCGCGTGTTCGAGATCCACCTGGGCAGCGAGACCTTATCTCTACAATAAATCAAAAAATCAGCCGGGCATGGTAGCGCATGCCTGTAATTCCAGCTAGTTGGAAGACTGAGGCGGAAGGATCTCTGGGGCCCAGCAAGTCAAGGCTGCGGTGGCCGGAAGCAGCCACTGCACTCCAGTCTGGGAGACTGAGTGAGACTCCAACTCAAAAAAAAAAAAAAAAAAAAATGGGCAAGGGACCTGCATAGACATTTCTCAAAAGACATACAAATGGCCAATAGATACATTTAAAATAAGTTCAATATCACTAATCATTAGAAAATGCAAATGAAAACCACAATAGGATATCACCTCACATCAGAACGGCTATTATCAGAAAGAGGAAAGGTAAGTGTTGGTGAGGATGTGGAGAAGAGGGAATCTAGTGCACTGTTGGTGAGGATGTATGTTAATACAACCACTATGAAAAAGAGTATGGAGGGCCCTCAAAAAAATAAAAAGTATTATCACATAATCCAGCAATCCTCCTTTTAGGTACACATACAAATGATTTCAAATCAGTATGCTAAAGAGATGTTAGCTCCCCCATGTTTTTTATGACAGCGCTATTCACAATAGCAAGGTTATGGAATCAACCTAAGTTTCCATCACCTAATAAACAGATAATGAAAATGTAATACATATATACATGATGGAATATTATTCAACCTTAAAAAAGAAGAAAGTTTTGTCATTTATGACAACAGGAATAAACTTGGAGGACATTATGCAAAGTGAAGTTAACCAGGCACAGAAGACAAATACCATGTGCTTTTTGTTTATATGTGAAATCTTAAAATATTAAGCATACAGAAGCAGAGAGCAGAAATGGTGTCTACGAGAGTCTGAGAATGAGGGGATGGAGAAATAATAGTCAAAGGGCACAATGCTTTAACTAGACAGGAAGATTAATTGATAAATATTGGAATTATACATATATTGATTTGGTTTATTCAATCATTCTATATTATATAAACATATATCATAATATCACTTTGTACCCTATAAATTTATGCAACTATAATTTATCAATATCCAAAACTTAAAAAAAGTTTAAAGGCTGGGCATGGTGGCTCACTCCTATAATCCCATCACTTTGGGAGACCAAGGCAGGATGATTGCTTGAGCCCAGGAGTTCAAGACCAGTCTAGAAATATAATGAGACTTTGTCAATAAAAAATAAAAAAAACTAGCTGGGAATGGTCATACACAATTGTAGTCCCAGCTACTTGAGAGGTAGGAGATTGAAGCAGAAGGATTGCCTGAAGCCAGGAGGTTGAGGCAGTGGTGAACCATAATCGTGCTACTGCACTGCATCCTGGGCAACAAAGTGAAACCCAACTAAAAAAAAGTTAAAATAATTTTAAGATTCTTGATAGAGTCCTTTTGAGTTATTGAGTGATGTTAATTAGTGTGACATTTTAAGTAATGTTACCATGGGGGACTTTATCAATTGAATGAATGTGAAATAGACAATATTGAAGATGGAAGAATGGTTAGAAAATTATTCAGTAAGTCCAGAAATGATGAAAAGACATGAATTTTATAGACATGTTATTTACCAGATGATGTCCAAAGGAAACAGTGCTTGATTTACATGAGTAGGGATAAGAAAAGAGCATTAAATGTCAACCCTACGTTTCTGGCTTGGGATCTTCACATACCCTATCCCATTTTAAACTCCCGTCACCCTTAACAGAATGTAAGGGTGACTTCTATTAGTGACTTCAGGTTTTCACTACTCTGGGCATATTCACAAGTGACCAGGAAAATGCCATGAACTTTCATTTTAGTGTTACAAGTATATTTTAAGAAGTAGGCAAATTTTACCATATAGAACCTGCAAATGATGAGGATCAACTGAAATTTTATACTTAAATATATTAAAAATACACATAAGAAAGAACATAAGCCGGGCTCGGTGGCTCAGTCTGTAATCCCGCGCCTTTAGGAGTCTGAGGTGAGTGGATTGCCTGAGCCCGCCGGTTCGAGATCTGCCTGGGCAGCGAGACCTTATCTCTACAATAAATCAAAAAATCAGCCGGGCGTGGTAGTGCGTGCCTGTAATTCCAGCTACTTGGAAGGCTGAGGCAGAAGGATCGCCGGAGACCAGCAGGTCGAGGCTGCGGTGGCCGGGAGCAGCCACTGCATTCCAGTCTGGGTAACAGAGTGAGACTCCAACTCAAAAAAAAAAAAAAAAAAAAAGAAGGAACATAAAGTAGCAATCCAATATACCAACATTCAGACTGACTATCATATTTTACCATATTTCCTGAATTCATCACTTTTTCTTCTCTATTATTTTTGGTTGAAATTTTTTAGGCGTTAATTCCAAACATCATGCAATTTCATTCCTATGTATTTCTTAAAAATAACAACTTTTCTTTTAAAATGACAATGGCATTATCACACTACACAATTAGCATTAATTCCTTCAAATCATCTAATACAGATTTTATGTCAAATTTCTCTACAATTTAAAAAAGTTTGTTGTAAACCCATGTTCATGTCAGCATTATTTGCAATACGTGAAAGGTGAAAATTACCAAAATGCTCATCAATGGATGAACAGATTCTAAAACATATATACACATACACACACTAGAGTATCATTTAGCCTTAAGAAATAATGAAATATGTATACATGGTACAACATGAATAAATCCAGAAGACATTATGCTAAATAAAATAAGGCAGATGCCAAAGAAGAAATAGTGTAAGATTCTACTTTTAGGAAGTAAATAAATATTGAAATTCATAGATACAGAAAGTGACATAGTGATTACTAAGGGCTGGGGGTGGGAAAAACGAGGAATATTTGTTTTTTGTTTTGTTTTGTTTTATTAATCAGTATTTTTTATTATGGTTTTGTGGGGTACAGTTAAGGGTTAGGTGTACAATTACATTTCATTCAGGCACCCTGTTGATAAGAGGTATTTTCCCATCCCCAGACAGATATTTGCTACTGTTAATCCCATCCCCCTCCCACCTCATAGTTTCTCAGTACTGTCAGTCATTTTCTTATAGTACTACATTGGATGTTCAAGGTCCATTATATGAGTGAGAACATGTGATACTCGGATCATTGTTTCTGTGAGAGGTCACTCAGTATTATAGACTCTAGTTCCATCCAGGTTGCTGCGAAATTCATGATTTTGTTCTTTTTTATGGCTGTGTAGTATTCCATCATGTATATGTACCATATTTTTTTAATCCAGTCCTCTTTTGATGGGCAGCATGGTTGTTTCCAGGTTCTTGCTATTGTGAACAACGCTGCGATAAACATACGTGTGCAGGTATCTTTTTTATAGAGTGATTTGAGGTCTTCAGGGTATATTCCCAGTAGGGGGATTGCGGGGTCATATGGAAGGTCGATTTTTAGAGCTTTTAGGAATAGCCACACTGCTTTTCACAGAGGTTGCACTAGTTTACACTCCCACCAACAGTGTAGAAGTGTTCCCTTTTCGCTGCACCCTCTCCAGCAGCTGTTATTTTTTGAGTTGTTGATAATTGCCATTCTGACTGGGTTTAGGTGGTATCTCCGTGTGGTTTTAATTTGCATCTCCCTGATGATTAGTGAGGTTGAGCATTTTTTCATGTGTCTGTTGGCTGCTCAGATGTCTTCTTTTGTGAAGTGTCTGTTCATATCTTTTGCCCATTTTATAATGGGGTTGTTTGTTTTTTTCTTTTCAGCACGTTTGAGTTCCTTGTAGATCCAGGATGTTAAACCTTTGTCAGACCTAGAGTTGGCAAATATTTTTTCCCAGTCTGTAGGCTGTCTCCCTGCTCTCTTGATGGTTTCTTTGGCTTTGCAGAAGCTTGTCAGGTTAATAAGGTCCCACTTGTCTATCTTCTCTCTTATGACCTGTGGGTTTCAGGTTTTGTACAGGAATTGGATGCCAGTTCCAATTTCCATGAGGGTATTTCCTTCCTTTTCTAAGGCTCTTATGGTTTGAGGTTTTACATTTAGGTCTTTGATCCATTTGGAGTTAACCTTTGTGCATGGGGATAGATAGGGGTCCTGTTTCAATCTTCTGCATGTGGTCAGCCAGTTTTCCCAGCAGCATTTACTGAATAGGTTCTCCTCTCCCCAGTGGTAGGTGGTGGGGGCTTTGTCGAAGATGAGTTGGTTGAAAAATTGAGGTTTTGCTTCTGGAATTTCAATTCTGTTCCATTGATCTATATGCCTGTTCCTGTACCAATACCAAGCTGTTTTGATGATTGTAGCTTTATAGTAAAGTTTGAAATCTGGTATTGTGATACCACCTGCTTTGTTTTTTTTTTTTTTTTGCTGAGGATTGTTCTGGCTATTCTTGGACGTTTGTGTTTCCATATGAATTCCTGTGTTGTTTTTTCTAGGTCTGAGAAGAATGTTGTTGGTAATTTAATGGGTATTGCATTGAATTTGTAGATTACCTTAGGTAAGATGGACATCTTCACAATGTTGATTCTTCCAATCCATGAGCACGGGATATTTTTCCACTTGTTCATGTCAGCTTTGATTTCTTTGAGCAGTGTTTTGTAATTTTCATTGTAAAGGTCTTTCACATCTCTGGTTAGGAAGATGCCAAGGTATTTCATTTTTTTTGTGGCTATTTTGAATGGAATTGTGTTTTTTTATTTGGGTTTCTGTTTGTTTACTATTAGTGTAGAGAAATGTGATTGTCTTTTGTACATTTATTTTGTATCCTGAGACTTTGCCAAAGGCCTTTATCAATGTAAGGAAGCTTTTGACAGATCGTCTTGGGTTTTCAAGGTACACAGTCATATCTGCATAGAGAGATAACTTGACTTCCTCTTTTCCTATTTGAATACCTCTGATTGCCTCCTCTTCTCTGATTGCTCTAGCCAGGACTTCCAATACTATGTTGAACAGGAGGGGTGAGAGTGGGCATCCTTGTCTAGTTCCAGTTTTCAGGGGAATTGGTTCCAATATTTGTCCATTTAGGAGTAAGTTGGCTGTGGGTTTCTCATAGATGGCTTTTACTATTTTGAGGTATGTTCCCTGTATGCCTAGATGTTCAAGGGTTTTTATCAAGAAGGGGTACTGGATTTTATCAAAAGCTTTTTCTGCATCTAATGATATGATCATGTGGTTTTTGTTTTGACATCTGTTGATGTATTTAATTACATTTATGGTTTTACAAATGTTGAACCAGCCTTGCATCCCAGGAATGAAGCCTACTTGGTCATGGTGGATGATTTTTGAGATGTATTGCTGAATCTGGTTTGCTAGGGTCTTGTTGAGAATTTTAGCATCTATGTTCATCAAAGATATTGGCCTGAGAATATTTGTTTAATGGGTACATGGTTTCAGTATGGGATGGATGAGAATGTTCTAGAGATGCACAGTGGTGATGGTTGCACAAAAAATGTGAACGTTATAAATACCAAAATACCACTGAACAATCAGTGGTTGAGAACAGACAGCTGGAGTCACAGGTATAACAGAACTCACTTAAGTCAGATTAGAGTAGAAAAACACGTTTAATGAGTAGGCTGCAAGGGCAGGACAGAGGTAAGGGAGTTACCCACATGGAGTCAGCAGCTTGAAGTGTCTTCCCAGTGGAGTTTGTCCTTCTTTACAGTTGGGGTGAGTTTTAGGATTCCCATCATATATTAGGGTTCCCACCATGCAAATGAGTCAGCTCTGATTTTTGTTGATATTTGACTTTGTTGATTAGTTGATGGTTAATTCACAGTGGTTCTTGTATAAAATGGCTTCCACGCTGTACACTTAAAAATGGTTACGATGGTAAATTTCACATTATTAAATTTTATCACATTAAAAATATATCCTACAATACAATAATTAACTTCAAGAAAAAAAATCCATTTATTCCCATAAGGTTTTAAACAAGGTAAACAAAATATTTTGATACCAAAAAAATCTTACATTTTTTGCTTTGTCTGATTACTTCTTCATAGTGTCATTCGACGTGTCCTCTAACCCAGTGCTAACCAAGACATGGTGGATATCTATGATTTCAGAGAGCTGAGAGGTTGAGAATTTGTTAGAAATGCAGAATTTGGGGCCATCCTCAAACCAGAATTGTAACCTGCAGTTTAACAAGATCCCCAGGTGCTTTACATAAATATTTAAATCTGAAGAACTCAGTTCTATCCCCTATATTGTTCTTGTAAATGAATGTAACTTCCATAGGTTTAATTCTATTAAAGTTTGGTAAAATTGTCTCTCAGCCTTGGTAGTGCGTTGGAATCACCTGGAAGGAATTTAAAACCACTAGAAACATACGTTCTGCCACTAAAGATCCAATGTAAATTGGCCTGAGGTATAGCCTAGGCATTCTTTGATTTGTTATTGTTGTTTTGTGTTTTGTTTTGTCTTCCAAAGCCCCTCAGGAAGTTCTAACATGCAGCCAAGATTGAGAACAATTGACATATTAGGAGACACACAACATGTGGTTGTTCCACTCCTGGTGAGACTAAGAATTATCAGCAGGTTCTGATAGGTACACTAGAATTCCTCTTTTGCGATATTCACCAACTAATATTGCTGTTTGAGGGTCAAGGCCCCCTAGGGGTATGCTGAAAAATTACTGGCATGAGGCAAATTGAATAATAGAAGTAAAGGCATACAGATTTATTTAATGTGTATATATTGGAGCCCTCAGGATGAAGACCTAATCCCACAGTAAGGCACGGAAGCTTATACACCATCCTGAAGTTATAGAAAGAGTGCAAGCTGGCAGCATGGCCCAAAACAAGCTTTAGTGGCAAGACAGATAATGGGAGGAGAAAGGAAGAGGCCTGGTTAACAAGGTAGTCTTGCTATGTGGACGCAACCTCACAGGAGCCCTCAGAGAGAAATGATGGTAAATGTTTCTTTTCAGACCTTTAATGGTGTCAGACTCTGTTAATCTTTTCTAGATTCGAACAAGAGAAGAGCTCGCTGGCTGATTAATGCAGATTCTCTACAGCTCTGCAAATGCAAATTCCCCCCCTCAAAAGACAGTTTTGCAGAATGTATCAAAGAAATATATTCTGGGGGTAAAATATTTTTATTTTCTTCAGATGGAGTAAATATTTTGGGGTTTAATTCATTTTAGGATCTCAAGTCAGAGATCTATAAAGTCAATAGACAAACTGATTAAATTGTTGTTCCTTAAGCACTTTAAAAACCTCATATTTTCTCACAAAACATTTACAATAACCCCCAGTACTCATATATCCCCAACCTATTAGGAAAATCAAATAAGACGTTTAAAACAAAGCCTTAAACAAACATGGGTAATTTAAATATTTGAAAGATATTTTCATAGGAATATTTGTTAATTCAAGTTGAATCTTATAAAGATTTTTAATATGTTCTCTATTGTAGCAGCAGAAAATGGACTAAGACACATATAATCGCCAGTGTTTGAGAAAATGGTCTCCAAATAGATGAAATTATTATGTCCCTTACAATATTAAAGCCATCAAACAGATAGTAATGCTAAATGCCACAAACAGTTTAGAGAAGAGTATGATGTTTTAAAATATAGAAATAATTAACCTGCTGAGAAAATTAAAATGTAACATTTTATAAACTCACATGCTTAAGTTTTGCATTGTCTGCAGCAATTTGGATTGAAAACAAAAACAACTTTTGCATTTTACTTAACTTGACAAGCAAGAAATTAAAGTAAGATGTCTCTCTTCACCTGGAGCTCTATACTGCTGTTTGCTGGAGTGAGAGAGAAGCTTGCAAAACCACCAAACACCTTGCAAAACCACCAAACACCTTGGAGATTTGTTCGTGGAGAACAACTGTATTGCTGTACCAACTTCTGCCAGGACTCAGTGAACAGCAATATTATAATGACATATATTGTAATATCACAGTATCTCTTCTTTATTCCAAATTTCTTTCCAAAATAATTTGGCCCTCACAACAATTTATGGATTAGATGGGGCCAGTATTATTATTCTAAAACAAATTGGTTTAAATTTCAACTTGCTCAAGATAACAAAACTTATACATTTTGAGGTTCTTATTACTTACAGATCAATGGATGTACAACGTGACTGGTATATAGAGGACAGGAGCTAGGATTGTTGTAGTGAGAACTATATTTGCACCTTTTTTTACAGTCAGAGACAAGAGCTATGAATAGCTCTTACTAGTACTTATTAGGATTTCTCTATTGAGGTTCCTCAAGGCCAAGGTAAGAGGATTGCCTGATCCCAGGGGCTCGAGATCAGCCTGGGCAACTTGTTGAGACTTTGTCTCTATAATAAATAAAGAAAAATTAGCAGGGTGTGGTGGCACATACCTGTAGTTCCAGCTACTTGGAAGACTGAGGCGGAAGGAACACCTGAGCCCAGCAGGTGGAGGACTGTGAGCATGACACTGCACTCCAGCCTGGGTGACAGAGTGAGATTCTGACTCAAAAAATAAAAATTCCACAAATTAGGAAGAACTGTTGCTGGGTAGAGCTCAACACAATGCTTGTGAATTCTTTGACTCACTACTGAAAGGAATTTCAGAGTGGCCAGTATAGTTTTAAAACATAATTTATTAGAGAGAGAAAAGCGAGAGAGAGAAACATGCTAAGAGGCACAGGTACAGTGGAGAAAGACAGCACCTTTGCTTTAAAAAAGACTTGATATACTTTCACAATGATTGTTATATTATAGAGTGGGCTGTAGGTATCTGCTCCTGAGAGATTATCATCTCTTCACCTCTGATGATCTAAGGGGTGGACCCTCCCAGAACATTCATTATGCCTTTGACAGGAAAACTGATACTGTTAGTGATTATTATGTTAAAGCATGAACTGAAAGACTGGGCTGCACCATTTCTACACTGTGATGGGCTTTTCTTTGATGTACTGAGGAGGTGGGGTAGACTGACAAGTTCACATTCCAGCCCATAAAGTGGTCAGGTCTGTAGGAAAGATGTCTGAACACTTCCCTATTCTAAAACTTAAAACTTTCTACAAAAAATGGATCTATGTCTAACCTACCCTAAAATAACCTGCCTTAGAACCACAGCATAAACTAGAGAGAAAGACTTAGAAAACAACTTGTGAATGAGAAGTTAGAGGTGTACATAGAGGCATATTACTGTGTAGGAAGAAAGAAAAATAAAGTAAAAATCAGAATGAATGTGTAAGTGGAAAAAAGAAACTCAGTTTCTATCACTAGGCTCTCACAATAAGTGTCTGACAGCAGCCATGTGGAAATCCTCTCAACAAGCAAGCAATCAGTTCTTCAGAGGAGTCCAGCTGAGTGTCCTTCATTTCAGCTGTGACACACATCTCACAGGTTAGGACTAAGTCCCACAAACCCATACTACCTAAAGAAAACTGAAGTTCATTTACTGTGAGTTGCACATGACTCTCCAGGAGAACGAAGGTTTTGATCAACAGGAATTTTATCACTGGGCACAAGTAAGGAGGTCACTGAGAGTATTCTCCAAAGTAGTGTCTCCCAAGAAAGGGGGACAGAAGTGTCTTACAGGGCAATGGAGAGGGAAGAGGGCACATTGACACATATAGAGTAGGCATCCTGGTGGCACAGACACAGAAAGTTTTCATGCTGGTATATAGGTTGTATGTTATGGTGATGAAAGTGTACCTACTCTCAGGTAGAGACTTCAGCATGGTCCTGAGTAAACTTCACTGGGATCATCTAGAAGTTGTTAGATCTGTTAGGAGTTGATTTTAACCAGCTAGGTGACCGTATTCAACATAGGCTTTAGGGCAGGATGCTGTAAACCCGGCTGATTGCTCACATCGATTAAATTTCTATAGTCCTTGGAGATCTTCCTTGTCTGCTTACAACTGTTCCCTACTTTCCCTGTCAATCGCAAGTCCCAGGTTGTTTTACCTGGGTTTCTGAAGACCATCTGTAAAGTAGGTCCCCACAACTCCCTCCTTGGGGTCGATTCATTTGCTACATGGCTCACAGAACTCAAAGGAACACTTATGTGTACTGATTTGTTATAAAGGATATTATAGATCAGGTGCAGTGGCTCCTGGCTTTAAATCCACACTTTGGGAGATCGAGGCAGAAGGATCATTTGAGGCCAGGAGTTTAAGACCAACCTAGTCAACATAGTTAGACCCCACCTCTATTAAATGTTTAAAAACAGAGGATATTATAAATACAGATGAAGAGACATACAGATGAAATATGGGAGAGGGACACAGAGTTTCCATGCACTCCCCAGACATACCACCCTCTGGAAACTTTCACATGTTCAGTTATCCAAGAACCCAAGTAAACTCTGTCCTGTGGGCTCTTATGAAGGTTCATTACATAAACAGGATTGATTAAATCATTGGCCCTTGGTAATCAACTTAACCTTCAGTCTTTCTGCCTTCCTGAGGGATTGGAAAATATGCCTAAAAGTCTCAACCCTCTAATCCTGCCTTGGTCTTTCTGGTGACCAGCCCCCATCCTGATGTTCCTAGTAGGTGCCTGTCACCAGTCAATGCATTAGGACACAAAAGACAGTACTTTGAAGATTCCAGAGATTTTAGGAGCTGAATGCCAGGAAGCAGGGACAAAGACCAAATATATATTTCACAATACCACAGTGTAGGTTATAGACTTGCGCATGGAAATAGGCAATACGATTTAATAAAACCATACATAAAAGCAGCATGACCTGTGGATGCAATTGTCTCTGCCTTGGAATTCTAGAACATTACCTATTCTGATGAAATGCAACTCACTTTATTTTAATTGAATGAACCTGCCTGTTGGAAACACTTCTCTGACAGCTACTCTGCTGAAGTCCCAGTATCTTTGTGAGTTAACTGAAAGATGTGTCCTGGAAAGAAGAAACAAGGAGACAAGGACAGGGAAGAATTAAGAAAGTGTAGTGATAAGAAAACCGGCCAAATAAAACATACTGTCAGCATGTGTCAACAACTGTTAGGCTGGGGAAGAAATATATAATGCCATTTACACAGAAGGGTAATTATAACAAATTCTGCCTATATTATTAATTTAGGAGTAGGGTGAAGAGAGATTCAACTTAAAATACTGTCTGAGTCCTTATATTTCCTCTATAAATCCCTTTCCAGAAGTCCTGGAACAAAAAACAAGTTGACTGATATGATCTCATCTCCAACTTTCATTCTAGAACTAACTGTGTCTTAACTAAGTTTAAAATGATACCCAAAGAAAGCTAAACAGAAATTAAATATCAGTATGCATAGTAGTAAACAAATATTGATTGTATAGGAAGACCTCTGTAAGGAGTGCTAACGAAAAGAACTAAATCATATAAAGAGAGCTCAGATTCAGTGAAAACCTACTGCACTGGCCAAGGGGCCCACTGAACAAGATAGCTCTGTAAGTTATAACTTGTTAAAGCCCTGTCCTCATATTTATAAGTATCTAGGTAAAATCTAAACAACTTTTGAGAGACATTCCAGCTTGTAAAATGGAAGATTTAACACTTACACTTAGGTTCTGGTTAGTAGTTCTGCCACTTACAAATTGTGCAGAATGTAGAAATTTGTTTAAATTCTGTGACCCTCAGTTTCTGCCTCCGTACAGTAAGTTTGGATTCTTCCTGGATGTTAAAAAAAAAAAAAAATCATTGATTGCTCAAATAGATCTGTGTTGAAAAATTAAAAGTGCTCATCGTTATATTAGAAGTAAATGTCACAGCCCTGTACAGTGGCTTATACCTATAATCTCAGCACTTTGAGAGAATGAGGCAAGAATATTGCTTGAGCCCAGCAGTGTGCGACCATCCTGAGTGACATAGTGAGACCTTGTCTCTACAACAACAGTTGTAAAAAATGGTTGGGCATAGTGACACATGTCTGTTGTTACAGCTACTTGGGAGGCTGAGGCAGAAGGATCACCTGATCCCGGGAAGTCGAGGTTGCAGTGAGCCATGATCATGCCACTACACTCCAACCAAGGTGACAAAGTAAGATTCTGACTCAAAAAAAGAAGCAAATATCACACATTGGTACTATTCAATTGATTTTTTTTCCAGAAAAACATATTAGCTGGTGATTAAGAAAATCTACTGGATTATTTCTTAGTTTATGTATTAGTATTCAAAATATAAGGGGGAGGCAAAAAATCCAGAACTTATAAGAAAATTAAGTATTTATTCTTACATGTTTAAACTTCAGTCATCTTTAAAATACTCGCAGTTTGAAACAATACACTTTTTCCACCACTCAAAACAAGTTTTGAACTCATCAATTTTGATGGCTTTTAGTGTTTCCACCGTTTTTTTTTGTTGTTGTTGTATTACTTCTTCCACATCCGCAAAATGTTTTCCTTTGACGATTTTTTCATCCAGGGAAACTCAAAAAAAAAAAAAATATATCACTCAGAGGGATATGGGGTGAATAGGAAGGGTGGAGCACGGGATTCGTGACATTTTTGGTCAAAACCTGCTCAGCACTCAGCGCATTGTGGGCAGGTGCGAGTGTAAATCATCCATCATGAAATGGACAAATGTGTTGAATCTCCAAAAAAAAATTCAAAGAAGTCAAACACAGACTCTCACGACAATGGTGGCTGGTACACTGATGCCTATGGGTTCCTAGAACACTTATCTAGCAGAGGAAGCCTGTACTACAAGGGGCTCACCTTCCAAAAGATAAATCTGGTGTTTGGGGGTCCTCCTTGTATATTGTTTTCAATTTACTCTATTTGCCCATTAACACCACACTTGATCCAGCAGTTCATGTATTCAATATTTATGACTTAATGTCTACATTCCAGCTTCTGTGTTTGTTTCCTGGGCATATGGTAGTGTCCCCACTGCCTGGAACTCAGACTGTAAGGGGAGAAGCAAAGCGTACCAAAAAACAAGACAAATAAATAAAACCAAACCTGTAGTTACACAGAGTAGGGACTGATGAGAAGAAATGAACAAACATTTTGAAAGGTAACAATGAAGAGTCTACTTTAGATTTTGAGATGAGGGAGGGAAATGAGAAGAGGCTCTCTGGCAGGCCAACTGCAGATAGAAATGAAGACTGGAGATGAGAGAGTGGTGGGTGTGTTTGAGGACGTAATCAGCCCTCATGACTTAAGTGTAAACAGGAAAAAGACAACACTAGATGAGGATGAAGAGCAAATCACGGTTGCACCATACAGAGTATCCTCAGCTTCCTTATGGCGTAAGGTCTCTGCTTAAGGGCAACTGAGATTCATTAAAGGTTTTTAAGCACAGGAGTGATGGAAAGCGATTTACATTTTAGGAAGATGATTGTGAAATTTGGTTAGATAATGATGAGGTTATCAGAGATCCTCAAACTTTTAAAACAGGGGGCCAGTTCACTGTCCCTCAGACCGTTGGAGGGGCAGACTATAGTTTTAAAAAAAAAAACTATGAACAAATTCCTTTTTTTTTAAAACTATAGTCTGCCCCTCCAACGGTCTGAGGGACAGTGAACTGGCCCCCTGTTTTAAAAGTTTGAGGACCCCTGGTTAGATAATGGTTAGATAAGGGAGAAGGCACTAGCAAGACTGGAGACAAGCACAGAACTTTAAGAAAGAAGCTTTGGTGGTCATGATAGAGAAGAAGATTTACAAAAATAGCACTAACATGTAGGAGGGGATCACACATTTCTCAGTTGCAGGGTTCGATTTTGTTTGGATTGATTTGTTTTTACTGGAATGATTCAGTTCATGCGCCGATACATGAAGAAAGTGGTCAGCAGAAGGCATTTATAAGAGTCTAATTATTGTGAGTCAAGAAACGTAAGTCCAGTAAGGAGGATGAGAAAGGCAAGAGGGAATTGACAGACAAGTGGTGGGATGCATGGACTGGCAGTTTCCAGGATACAGATTTGTAACACGGGAAAGGCATTCTTTAGCCAGTGAACAGAAAAGATGAAATCATGTGACCATTTAGAGATGCTGTACTTCTCTCCACATGCGAGTTACCAATTGACAAAAGATATTTTTTAAAAAACTTTAAAAACAAGACATTAATGTATCAATTGATAAATGAATGTCACGTGGCATTTGTATCACAAATATGTCATCAGTTTTTATGCAAACATGTGTCTTATTGATACTTGAACAATTTATAGAAATGTCTATCACTCAAGAGACAGGCTTAGGAGTTTGCAACCAGCTTGAGCAACATAGTAAGATCTCATCCTGTCTTCTAATGACATTGGGATGTGATTTAAATGAATTTTATTACAACCACGTTACTAAAGAGCTGTCAAAATCAGTATAAATTAGTGTTAATGCAGAATTATCTCAGAACTTTAATAACATCTTTCCAACAATCTTTTAAATTGAAGAAGTTGTTAGTAATGTAGCTAGCCTGTCACTTTTTAAAAAATAATTTGCCTGGTTATTTAAAGGAAATAGCTTATGAAGTTTGAAAATATGGTGAGATGAAATAATGTATATGAAAAAAATCTGTCATGCAGATAATTAAGGTCAAAAGAGTATGAAGCCCTATTCAATAATCAAAATATGCCGAAGCCTATAAATTTGAATGCACAGAAGTTAGTGCATTCAAAATTAGTTCTTCAACCATAAGCCACCACCCTTAAACATAATATGTAACCATTATCTTTGATCACATTTTAGACTCTACATACACAGAGACTTAAGATTTATATATGATTTAAATATATATTTACATAATATGTTTTAAATAAAGCACACAGCAGTGTAATATTTGTCAGGTGGTTATTACTTTAAAATTCATCATCAAAAACATAAAATAAATTTATGTTTAATGTGAAACTGTACTTAAATTAGAGTTATTTTAAATTCAAGATCAAAAAGATTTTTTAGTGTCTTCAATGTTCTAGGTTTTATGCAAGCATCGATGAATAAAATTGCATATTTTTCTCCAAGGAACTCTGACATATTTGATATTTTAAACTTTATCTTAAAAATTTCTTTTATTCAGTTAGCATTTTAAAATTTGCAACAATATAATATCATAATGTTTATATCACTGATTGTATTTAACTCTGATTGTACTTTGAGGAAAATAGCCATACTATTTTCCTCAAATTATCTGAAATTCAGATATTTGCTTGAAATATTTTAAGTATTATAATAGAGGCAACTCTATCTTAAACCACATGCTTTTACTCTCACAGCATAGTTACAAAGTATGGGATTTAATTGTTACAGATATACTATTAAAAAGTGTATTAAAAATCTTTATGAACAATTGATAACTATTCAGTAGACATGTCTACACCCTTTTTCAAGTCTCACTGTCTTCCTATCTATTCTCAGCTGTGGCAGACAGATACTGATCTTCCTCCCTTATCTAATCTCTTCTTTTTTCATAGGTATAGAATACCTTAAATTTCTTCTTGAATACCACATTCCCCAACTCCCAACTCATTTGCAGTTCTGGGTGCTCATGTGCTATGTACAAACAATGAGTTATATAAAGTCAAGTATTAAGCAATGATTCCTAGAACTTTTCTTGGAAGGATCCCCAAATCCCAGAATTTGTTTCAATAAAAAAATTGTGTATTTATTCTTACATGTTTACACTTCAGTCACCTTCAAAGTTCTCTCCATTTGATGCAATATACCTATCGAGATGCTGTTTCCACTGCTTAAAACTGTTTTGTTTTTTGGTTTTTTTTTTGTTTTTTTTTGAGTTGGAGTCTCACCTAGTTGCCCAGACCGGAGTGCAGTGGCCGCTCCTGGCCACCGCAGCCTCGACCTGCTGACCTCCGGCAGTCCTTCCACCTCAGCCTTCCGAATAGCCAGAATTACAGGCACACGCTACCATACCCAGCTAATTTTTGATTTATTGTAGAGATGAGGTCTCGCCAAGTTGTCCGGGTGGGTCTCGAACCCTCAAGCTCTGGCAATTCACTCACCTCGGCCTCCCAAAGCGCGGGATTACAGGCTGAGCCACCGAACCCGGCCAAAACTGTTTTTATACCTGCCAGTTTTGATGACATTTAGTGCTTCTGCTGTTTTTTGTTTCACCTCTTCAACATGGACAAAATGTTTTCTTTTGAGGAATTGCTTGATCCAGGAAACAAACAAACAAAAAATCACTCAGGGTGAAATCAGATGATGAGGGCGGGTGGGTTCATAACATTTGTGGTCAAAAATTACTGAGCACTCAGTGCGGTATGGGCAGGTGTGCTCATAAATCACCTATCATGAAATGGGCAAACGTGTTGAAACAATCTCCAAAATAAATTCACTGAAGTTGAACCCGGCCTCTCACAGCCACACAAGCTGGTACACTGATGCCAATGGGTTCCTAGCATACTTACCTAGCAGGGAAAGCCTTTACAACAAGGGACCCGCCCTCCAAAAGTTAATTCCATTTTAGGGGTAGTTCCCCCTTGCATATTCACAATTTTGCCTGTTCTATCCCTTCTACCCTCTGCTAAAAGTGCAAATGCTATCATCTGTGACCAAGGTTAAAGTCATCCTAGGAAACACCAGGATGCCTTAATTCCTGACACTGTGGTGCAATCTTTAGGCCCCAGTGATGCATATTTGATGTTCAACAGAGAGAAAAATGACAGCTTTGTTTATACTTCTCTGATGTTACAGATTATTTTATTTTATGTTGCCACACACGGTTTAGCCTAATATAAGCCAATTTAAAAGAAAAAAGCTTCCCCGGTCCATCATCTCTCTCCCCACTATTGTTTTGATTAAAGATGATGCCTATTCTTTCACAACACTGTGGAGAAGCTCGGCAAAATAAGTCACCAAACTGCATTACTATTTTTAAATAGAGTGACTCTGAGAAAGTTCATTTCTTCTACATTTTAATTTGGGTCTATTCACTGAGGCTGGTGATACCCACCTATGTCTTGCCTGGTGGGTTTCTTACTGTGGCACTTAGCATCCAACTCTCTAGATGGAGAACTATCCAAACAATAGCAGGGTGCCCTGAGACAAATGCCAAATAACTGGATTCACTCACGTTGTAGGCCAAAACAACTTTGGGTTTGTGTTTGTTTGTTTGTTTTTAGTATTTCTATTTTTTAAAATTTTTTTCATTTTTCATTTTTATTTTTGATCCAGGGGGTGAAAAAGCATGTTTGTTACATGGACATATTGTGTAGTGATGGGGAATGGGTCTCAGGTGGTTCATTCCCCAGGTAGAGAATATTGTACCCAATAGGTAATTTCTGAACTCTAACCCCTCCCTCCTTCCATCCTTACTGGTGTTGCCAGTGTCTATTATTTTCCTCTTTGTGACCATTTAGCTCTCTCATATGTGTGAGAACATGTGGTGTTTGGTTTTCTGTTTCTGAGTCAGTGCAATTAGGATGATAACATCCGACTCCATTCATGTTGCTCCATTCATGTTTTCATCCTTTTTTATGACTGTGTAATATTCCATAGTGTATATGTGTCATTTCTTTATCCAGCCAATTGTTGGTGGACACATGGGTTAGTTCCATAATTTTGTTATTGTGAATAGTGCTGCAGTGAGCATACAAGAACAGGTATCTTTTTAATTGTTTTTGTTTCTTTTGGGTAGATCCCTACTAGTAGGATTTCTGACTTTGGGTTTTAAGGGCTTGTGGCAAAACATTGGCCAAAGGACCGCTGGGTAGGGATATTGTTGGGTCTTGCAAAGCTGTTTTAAATGGTTGAATCTTAGCCCTATCTGCTTTGGGCTGGACTATGCTAGTTTTCTTCATAGTGCACAGGTATTAATTAGGCTACTGGTTGCTACATTTAAAAAAGTAATCATAAAGTGCCAAATAAAATAGTATATTGATTATCAGATTGAAAACCTTAATAAGGAAGTGAAAATTTAATTCAATATCAAGACATTCGCTTATTTTTATATGTACGCAATTCTAACCGGAGTGTGTAGAAGCAAGCATATCACTGAAAGGAGACTGTTTTACATGCCTTTACATTTAAAACCCCCTATAAATTGAATGGGAATGTTAGAAGAATGCATCTGTTTAGCAACTTGCAGTTTGGGAAATATTCTTAAAGAATACTGCATTAGCATCAAAATGGCAATGTGCAGATTGGAAAGATATAATGGTTTGCAAAGTCTCACTCTCCTTCACTTAAGAACATGAAGGCAGCACCAGAGCTATCTGGGTTGGGAACTGTCGGGTATCTATGTTCTGATACTACTGTTGCTGATTGTAAAGCAAAAATATTTTTTAAAGAAATGAAAATAAAAACAACAAAAGAGTTCTTGTATATGCCCTCCAGCTGAAGGCAACACCAAACTTGACAAGTCAAAGAGACACCACTGAATTACGTGTCCAAAACCCACTTAATAAGTAACTGGGATTAGTGCAGTCTTTTAAAAACGCTGCCTTGAGTTCAGGCTGTATTTGTGGAGGAGAAATGAAAAATAACAGAAGCTGCTCAGTATGATAAAGAAATAGAAAACAGAAAATAGAAAAAAAAAGCCTGGAGCTCAAGGCAGGGAAGTTGGCTTAAGGCTAAAACGTAACTTTTCTTTCATAAGCAGTGAAATGTGTAAAGCCATTTCTCAATGTCTCTACATAGAAAAGGTAGCAACATTATGCCAAGTTACACATTTATATTCACAGATAAATGCAACGATAACACAATGGTCTTGGGGCATGTTGCACTTTGCATAGCAGAAAACGCCTTTAATTCAGTGCACTGGTTAATCAATTGTATGTGCCTGGAAGATTGGACATCCTCAGATGCATTGTTCTTTCCCATGTCTAGCCATCTATTCCATGGGGAGCAAAGATTTGCTACTTATATCATGAATGTAATGGGATCTTCGGGCACCTTCTTAAGAATCTGACTTCCTTTCTGTCAACCTTTTGACCCAACTCCCAGTACACTCGATTTTAATCAAAATGTGCTTTTATCCGGAAGACTCTGGGTTGTTCCCAGCAGAACAGGTAAAAGCACTCTCACCATTTGGAGGTCAGACTGAACTGTACCATTTTAAATAATCATAAATCGCATTTGAATGGGTATTTACAGTTAACAAGGTCCTATCATTAGCATTATCTCATTTGATGATAGGACGGTTTTGCCACTGTGTGCTTTGCATTTAATAGGAACTCAGGACGTATTGCAGATTGATTAACTATATAATCTTCTTGCAAATGCAAGCAGTGAAATGTTCAGTAACCCTGGTTACATCATTACCTCAGCTTTCTGGCCCATCGTGATAATTTCCACAGGGAAACAGCCTCTGTGAACATCCCAGGATAGAGAATGTGGGAAGGTTTAATCCTGCAATTAGATAAGGGTGTGGCTTTCTGTGCTTTGCAAGACAAAAGCTTCTGCCTTGTTTACCTGGTGAGGCAAATTCTGCACCGCAGCCACTCTAAAGCCATGGCTGTCCCATTAGTACACCAGTCACAGCGATTTGTTCTTACAACACTTTTCATCATGCTAAGCAATACTTAAAGTGTGCTTTGGCGTCAGATTGCTTTTGAGTTTTGTTCCATAATGTTTTCATTAAATGTGTATGCTAAAAGAGGAATGAGTCAGGGAATCGAAATTACCATTGGAAAATTGTAGCCAGGCGGGCTTCATAAATAATGCTTTGTTTTTGCTACTGATGTCAATCCAGGCAAGCCTTTCAATGCCGATCTTTGTTATGCTGAATGCTGCAGTTGCTAGCACAAGAGCTCACTCGCGCTCTCTCTTTTTGTAAGAAAGCACAGATAGAAGGGTTGGAGATGAAACCATTACTGAAGATCAAAAATTTGTTTTGCCACAGAGAAAGAAGGCCTTGGGATAGGAATAAATGCAAAATGGAGCAAATTGCAAGTTTATTTATTGCTCCAAAACAAAGCAAAACAAAATAAAAACAAGAAGAAGAAGGAAAGGAAAAATCGAGCAGTAAGAAAAATGAAATGAAATGTCATTCTCACAAAATAAAGTAAATGAGCAAGATGTAGCTGTTTTCAAGTAGTTAAAAATACTGTTGAGAGCGAAAGTTCTTTAATATGCTTTGAACCATTTTGAGATGCTTGCATTTATACAAAACTGTTCGCAGGCAGTATGGGGGAATGTATTGAACAATATGTGCTGGTTCTCAGGTGCTTGCACTACATAATTTCATCATGAGCTTGGGAAATACCTCAAGTCCCACATGGTAGAAACACTTAAGGTGACTCCTCAGTGAGTCATACCCTTCGTCATCCCATCCCCTATAGTACAGAAGGAACCTGTGACTTGCTTGAAGTCAATAGAATGTGACAAAGAATTTATGTATATTTGTCACTGTCTGTGAAGGTTAACTGTACGTGTTAACTTGACTAGGCTAGAGAATTCTTAGACAGATGGTCAAACCTTAGTTCTGGTGAGTGGTGAGGGTGTTTCTGGAAGAGATCAGCATATGCATCAGTACCCTGAGTAAAGAAGACCCACCCTCAGCAATGTAGGAGGACATCATCAAATCTATTGCTGGCATTAATAGAACAAAGAGGTGGAGGAAGGATAGAGTGTGTATTGCTGCTCAAGCTGGGACACCTATATTCTCCTGCCCTTGGCCATGAAAGCTACTGGGTCTAGGGCCTTGGGACTCAGACTTACACTGGTGATGCTATGTCCTACCTCTTATCCCCCCTTCCAATTTGGACTGGATGACACCACTGTCTTTCCTGGTTCTCCGACTCGTAGAGAGCATATTGTGCAACTACTTGGCCTCCATAAACATGTGAGCCAATTCCCAAAAAAATGTCTATATAGGTCCTATTGCTTTTTTTTTCTAGAGAACCCTGGCTAATTCACAGTCTTAACAGACAAAAGGGAGTGAGTCTCTAGATTGTCTTAAAGAAGCAAGCACATATATTAGAAGCTGCCTATGGAGAAGGCTTCATAGCAGGGAACTTGGGGCAGCCTCCAGGACCTTGGGGAATCTACAGCTAATAGCCAGCAAGAAGCTGGAAACCTTAGTCATACAACCATAAGAAATGAGTTTTGCCAACAACCTAATGAGCTTAAAAACTGATTATTTCCTAGTTGTGCCCCTAAATGAAAACAGAACCTGGTTGAAATCTTGATCAGAGCCTCTGGAGTCTCTGTGCAGATGACCAAGCTCACCAAGACCTGAACCCAGTCCACAAACACAGTGAGATAATAAATGTGGGTATTTTTAAGCTCCTAAGTGTGTGGCAGTTTTCTAAGTGACAACAGAAAATTAATATGGCCAGCATGACCAAATTGAAGAGAATAACAAATTTGTAAGACCTATGTAGCACTGCTATTGCAGAACAGTAGAATTTGGTGAGTGGCCTTCCCAGAACAGGTTTGACTTTCTGCAGAGTAAAATACATAGTAGTACCATTTATTTAAATAAATTTAAACACATAGAATTATTCATTGATTTTTAGCAAAATGTGGGTCAAGTGTTGGGTGTTATAAATTATATGTTAAATGATGATGATATAATGCTACTATTTTGAAAACTAAATCAGTATATAAATTATCAAATATGTACTATTGGAGAGGAGAAAGTAATGCGAATTTCTGGATGTCTGAAAAACTTGATTGAGTAAAGTTTAGAGTGGCAGAATCTTATGATTGGTTAAAATGCCAATATAAAAGGATTGGAAAAACTCACCAAGTAAATGTTCCCAGTTTTCATAAAGGATAGATAAGAAAAATTTTGCATTAAATTTTCATGAAATAAAATTTGGTTGGACATGGGGGAAAGCCTATTGGCAATATTTCTTTAAAAGCATAGAGTTGCTAAAGAGGATGAAAAATTTCCATCTTTTGAATGAAAGGATGAACCTGTCAACTTATATGTTAGGCAAGATATAAATCTCCCCCTTCAGCAGCTCTGGGGACTGTGTACCCTACAGCTCCTTCCCTGGAGGTGCTGTCTGCAGGAGTTAGAGCAGAGGTGGAAGCTAATTGTGGGATATAGATTCTGGTGGTGCAGGTTGAGTCCATGCTTGTTGAATGACTAGGGCTAATGTTGGACAGATTCTCCTCAGACTGGAGACCAGCAATGACTGAGAACCTGGGGAGAGCAGGATGAAGTAGAGTACTCATGTCAGCCACCTGGGAAATGGGGGAGCTCTCCTTGGTGACCTTCCCCCTGGGTGGCCTGGTACAGTAGGGTAGGAGCTATGGTGCCAATGCTCAGAGGGCATTGGGATCCCTATGCCTTACATCCACTGGAACATAATAAACACAGGTTGGTTTCTCACTGCTCTTGCCCTTCATATGAAAACAATATCTGATTTTTACTTTCCAAACTTTTTGGTGACAAATTTCAAAGCATATATTAGAGAAAATGACCTAGCTTAAAGACCTGATCATTTAGATTGACTCATTCCTAAAGGGAATTTTTCTGTTGTGGAACTTCTGTGTTGCTCTTTGTAGTGAGAACCCTTGTGGCTTTGAAAGACCTCCCTGAGTTTCTTTTGCAAAGACCTCCTTGCCACTTCCTGTCTTCCTTTCAGATTCTGTCTCATGGTTTCTTAGCCCTGTTATCGTAGATAATTTACCTATCCCCTTTCTCTTCACTCAAGTGGCTTATCTGAACATGGGCATAGCATCTTACAGAAATGGTGTCGGAATAAAATTGGGTCACAGATATATAGTACAGGTACTCAATCTTTTCATCTTTTCTTCCCCATAAACAGAGTCTTAAATTATGAAGATATTCACATCAAAAGGTCCAAATGTTTATCTCCAAAACCCTTAGCTATGGGGTCTCCAGCTTTCTCTCAAGATCCTAGAAAACTAAAGTTTCACTTCACCACAGTAAATTCAATAAAACAGAAACTCTCACATATGTTCAACACTGATTTCTTTGGAACTTTTCAAGAATTACCTATCAGAGTTAGGAAACTGCTATTGACCTTTTGAGTACTTCAGATTTCAATGGTTCTTTATTTCCACCTTTTATATTTGGCATAAACAAACATAAGAACCTTAAGTGATAAAATAACAGAGGAGGTTAAAGCATCTGATGTTGCTCTGATGTGCTTTCACAAAGTCAACATTAGAAGAGTTACTTCCATCCTCTCTTCAAGGCACTCACTGTCCTTCCTGTCACCTGTAATTATCTTAAACAAATGTTTCTGTAAGTTTGTCAATTAGTATTTTTTTTTTATAGTTTAAGTTTTAACCTTTTCCCACTTTCCTTATAATGCTGGCAATGAGACGTTCAGTCAACAAAATTTTTTTCTCCAAAAAATCAAAACGTAAGTAGATTGTCATCAACCAACTAGGTTATAATAAATAGAGGAGAAGTCAAGGGGTCCTACATCAGTGAAAAGTTTTGTATTATGGCTTCAGACAGTTAAGATTAATAAAGTACTTTTCCAGGATACAATCCTGATTAGATAAGATCAATAAAAATTAGTGTTCTTATCTCAGTGGAGTCTCTTGAAAACAAGCATCTCCAAAGTCTAATAAACCATCTCACATTCAATTGGCAAAATGTTTCTATCACTTTACTGTTATCTTATCCCATGAGATTTTGATTGGCTTTTTGTGGTTTTCGTCTGGCTAGGAAGATAATGCCAACGTAATTTCTATTATACAGAAGAGAGAAGAAAGACACAATGTAGAATCATCACAATGTAGAAATGATGCCAACATAATTTCTGCAATATAGAAGAGAGAAGAAAAACACAATGAAGAATAATCTTTCTGATCCAGAAGCATGGATGGAGAAAAGCAGACTGAGAACAAACTGCTCTCTGCATTGGGCACAGCCATGATTTGTAAAAGGAGGAAATGAAATGCCCTCCAGGTACTTAAAGGCTACAATAAGAAGGGCTAAAATGCTGAGGCTAAAATTCTGATTGATGATACTGATGCCTGGTGAGATGCAATGTAGTTTCTCTGTGGGCTCTTTGACTTTGCCAAAGAAAAGAATTTCAGAGCAAGTCCAAAGCATAATTTACATAGTTTATTAGAAAGAAGACACATTGAAGAGAGAACATGGTTGCCTTAAGAGGAAGGACACATGATTGTCTTTTATAAGAAGCTTTATATAATTTTTACAACAATGATTAAACAAACCATGAGCTAAGAGTGGAGTTCTGTGGGTATCTGGTCACGAGTTTTGATTACCATCTCTCAGCATTTTAAGGTCACAAGGACCTTCTAAATGGTAAAAGTTATTGTCTAACTAGATTTGGCCTATTTTTTCAGAACATCTTATCCATACTTTGGGCAATTTCCAATTGTTTTTGTAATTTACTGTACTAGGAGCTCCACTTTACAACCCACAAGGTGATCAAGCCTAGTCTGTCAGGTAAAGGTCATGTACCAATAAGAGAGCTGTCTGAACACTTACCTTATTTTAATTTAGACTTCCCTGCAAGAAACTCATCTATCAATGTTTATGCTGTTCTGGCTACCCTGCCTAAACACCCCTTTACCCAAATCAAGGTTTTCTTTTTTGTCAGAACCTCCAATTTATAAATTTATATTTTACATTGAGCCTATCCATTTTCCTGGCATTGGTTTGGCCATTTTAATACAAACATGTTACAAGTTGAATACAATTCTGAAGCACCTCAAAATTTTCTTTCAACACATTTTTAAATCAAAAGATTGAAAGAGTTTTCCATTTATTTTCTAAAATGCATTGCATATTTTTTGGCATTGTCTATTCATTTACTTTTTTGTATATATTAAAATTTCATTTCAATTAAAAAATAAAAATTATATTTATTAATTGTGTACAACATACTGTTTTGAAATATGTATGCTGTACATTGTGGAGTGGTTAAGTTGAACTAATTAACATAAGCATTATATCAATACTTACCATTTTTTTTGAGTTAAAGACACTTAAAATCTACTTCCACGGCAATTTTTAAGAATATAATACATTGTTGTTAACTATAGTTACCATATTATACAACCTAACTTATTCCTCCCATCTGAAATTTTTTATCCTTTGACCCACATCTCCCTGACCCTTCCCTTCTCCCCCAACCCTGGTAACCACCATTCTACTCTCTACTTCTATAAAATTAATTTTTTGAAATATGGGATTATATAGAATTTGCTTTTCTGTGCCTGGCTTATTTTACTTAATATAAGGTCCTCCAGGTTCATTCACATTGTTGCAAATGACAAAATGTCCTTCCTTTTTTGAGGCTAAATTCTATCCTATTTGTAGTTTTATCACATTTTCTTTATGCATTCTTTGGTTGGTGTTTATTGTAGCATTATTCACACTAGTCAAGATATTGAATCTTCGTTCATTTTAAATTTGTTTCTTCATGTATCTAACTTATGTCCCAATTAAAGTGATTGGGGAAGAGGAAGGGAAAGAAAATAAGGAAGAGAAAGAGAGAGAGAAAGAGAACGAGAGAGAGAGAGAGGAGACAGAGTTTGTGATTAAGGAAATGACAACAATAAAAATAGAAGATTATGTCTCTTTTTTAGTTTTGTGTCTCATTTGGAGTAAGTATAATAAGTATTTCGTATTCTAGTTTTGGAGAGGAGTGGCAGTGAATAACAGGATCACAATCAGACCCTAGGAAATAGGAAGAAAAGATAAAAGAAGGTGAGAATAGAAGGAAATAAAAAGCAGAACTAGCAAAGTAGAAGAGACAGGGAAAAAAAGCAAGATAGTAAAGTAATAAGATACAAAATTTATTGAGGGCATTTATGTTCTGTCCATTTAATGTACATAGCAATGGTGCAAACTCTGCATCCTTCAGTTTTAAAGACAAAAGTATAGAACCTCAGGAAGTCAAAAAACTTACTAACTATTGTGTGGGGAAACCAGGATCTGCAAACACAGTTGTGTGATCCAGGCGTGCTTAGATGCCATCATGAATTATAATATGTGAGCTATTCTCCTTCTATTAGTTTCTGGTTTTCTCAAGAATCTTTTCTTGGCTTTCATGATAAATACAATTGATAATAAATAAAATCCCATCGGGGTAAAGAATCACATAGCTTCCAGGAAAAACTGCCAAGGCACATTAATGCATGGCTGACCTTTCATGTAACCCTGGCTATAAATTTACATAAAGTAACAGGCTGGTTTTAAATTCTTAGACTTTTAGTTTTATAAACATTAATACCTCTTCACATCTGAATGTATCAGTCATTTTATGGAAGAAAATTAAATGTTAATCAGCTGATAAACCCTAAAATTAAAATTTTAAAGAGTTTATTATAATTAATATTAATAATATAAGTGTTATGGGCCTTTCTGGATGTCTGAAAATGTACTTTTTAATTCTTTAAGTGAACCACAGGGCAAAATGAAAGCATGCAATTGGAAATAAGTATTTCAGAAGTCCATAATGGATTCAGCTTTTGAGATCAGCACTGTTATCTCTATGTGCATTAAGCAATAAAAAACAGATTGGGGAAGATTTTAGATTTATGACATATCAATTAGGTGATAAGTGAATCTCTAAAGGTTTCATGGAGTTTTGATAAGCATCCAAGGTTTCTGGAAGTTGGTAGTATTTTATCTCAAACCAAATATATTTTTAGTCAAAAAATAAATCAGACAGAATATCCTATGAGACGAGGCTCTTACATATAAATTGGGATAAGTGTTACTCATGGCTTTGATGACAAATGCTTCTCTGTATTGGTAATCAGTCATTTACTCATTAACAACTAAGTACCTTGATGTGACCAGCATAAGACTCAGACATGAAGACAGAGATATAAATAATATATGGCCGTTTCCTCTCAAATAACACACAATCTTGTAAGGGATGTGCTGTGTGAAAAATAATTGCACTTCTGAGAAGAAAGTGCTAATACAGAATATGGACCGAATCAGATTTGGAGGATGATAGTTTATGCCAGGGGTTGGGGTTGAGGTAAGGACATTGCCAGGAAATTCTCTTAAAAAGAAATGACATTTAAGCACAGTTGTTAGTACATTTATTAGAGAAAATTAATTTTATATAAATTTGTAACTCAAGAACCCTTCATTTTTTGGTAATGTTCTCAAAATAGAACCTTAAAAGTTCTACCTCTTATTTCCCCTAAATACTGCATTCTGGGAAATACTTTAAAAGCTGTTATATTTATTTTAATGGGATGACTTAATCTTTGTATTACTTTCCATGGAAAAGTCATTGTTTTCCTCAAATTTGCAGGTTTTTTTTGTTAATAATCAAAAATATTAAATTATAGGACTATACACTCACTATAAATAGAACCTCTGAGATAATAGTACACCAAAGCCCACACAGGAGAATGCACTAGGAATTTTTGACCCTGGAATTTGCCCAGAAAGAAGGCTATAAGCAGTTTTTTTCTTTCACAAGAAAGAAGTATTGGGACAAGTTCCCATATCTACTCAGGCTTACTTACCTTCTCAAATATTTCTTTCCTTCAAAATCTCATCTTCCCTCCCTCAACCTCATGCCTGCCTAGTCCACACCCTGTTTTGATCTCTTGAATCTTGCTTCAGGCCAAGAGTCAGTAGAATTTTCCAGGTATTTGGTCTCTTAAATTTATGCAATTTCTGTTTTCTGTAAATTCAGCTAGACTGTCCCAGATTTGGAGACAAAATTTGAACTTGAACTTTCAGAGATTTATTTTATTTTATTTTATTTTATTTTATTTTATTGGCAGTAAGCATGTTCGAAACAGAACTTAGCATACCCACAAACGCAACTCAGATTTCATTCTTCTGCAGAATTATGCCTGTTAATTTCATTTTTACTTTGCTAGAAAGGACACTATAAAAAAACACATTGAAGAATTCTTAAAGTTGTAAAGAATTAGTTAGAGAACTTTACTTTTTCAACATATTAAATAGAAGAATAAAATGATTAGCAGTCATGGAATTTGAGAATGTGGTAAGACCAATATCATTTCTTCCAAACCCTTATTTTATAGATAAACAAAGACTCAACATTTCATTAGTCAAATGTTTATTCAGAGTAATTTAGTTCTTTAAACTTGGTAACTCTAGGTTTATAGCATGAATTTCATACTTTATTCAAGTATGTTTAATTTTTATAATAAACTTGAGATAATTTCCCCCTGAAAGTTTTGAATTTGTATCGGTTATTGGCCAAATACAAAAGTACCTTCCCAAAACACCTAATTTTAAAGAGCAGATATATATATATATATATATATACTCTTTGTAATAAAAATTACTAAATATTTTTAATCTACTTTACAGTCAGATAACTCACCAACAGTAAAGTCTGGAGAAAAAAAGAATAAGTAAAATGTTTAAAACCTATAGATATATTGGATCTGATCATTAAGATATACACTCATTCATTCTTAATGCTTGATCAGAAGAAATAAAAACTCCTTCCTTTCACCTTTTTCAAAAAAGGTATGAAATGTTTATGAGAAGACATGGAGAAAGAGCATATGAGAAGAGAAAAAGCCAGGTTCTAAGAAAATGAAAAGAACAAAATGCAATGAAGTCAGGAAAGAAGCAGTTTCATATCACTCTTGTCTTAACACAGCACATTACTGCAGTTGAGAGGAAGAACTCTTTCTTTTTTTCACTTTTTGTAAACTTATCCCACTTGCAGGTAAAAGCCACATTCAGATATAGGGCAATTAAGCAAACAGTATTATTTGAATTAAGCTTTTTGCTACTTTCATTTTTAATCAAGACTCAAAGATTGCTGACTCCTTTTAGCAGCATGTTCTCCAATTTAGCTATTTTTAATGTTGAAAAAGAATAATTTTCACCAATGTGTAGTAACTGTTATCCAAAGTAAATATTTACATTTTTCTCATAGGCAGGCAAACAAAAGAACAATGAACAACAGTTTACCAGAAATTTAGCTAAAAAAAATCATAATTTTATTTTTAAAACTATGGTTTATATTGCCTCTGTCTCAGCATGACATCCTAGTATGAACATTTTCTATTATTAAAATTATATATATATATATATATATATATATTATATTTTTTTTTTTTTTTTTTTTTTTTTTTGAGTTGGAGTCTCACTCTGTCGCCCAGACTGGAGTGCAGTGGTCGCTCCTGGCCACCGCAGCCTCGACCTGCTGGGCTCCGGTGATCCTTCCACCTCAGCCTTCCAAGTAGCTGGAACTACAGGCATGCGCTATCACGCCCCGGGTAAAATTTTTAATTTATTGTAGAGATGAGGTCTCGCCAAGTTGCCCAGGTGGGTCTCGAACCTGCGGGCTCAGGCAATCCACTCACCTCAGCCTCCCAAAGCACGGGATTACAGGCTGAGCCACCAAGCCCGGCTAATAATATATTTTTTAAGCAAACAGATGACAACCAGAAAAAAGTGAGCAAGCAACAATGTTGCTTTCAATCTCTGGAAAATGATGAAAACCAAAATTCAGTTACCGCATGTCACATTTTATCTTGCACTTTTTGTACAACATGAACATGGAAATCTATTCTCTAATTGATCTTTATATTTAGCTGTTAACATAAAACATCCCTAAAAATGAGTAATAACCCAAAAGTTTCTCTTAGATTTTGTGAAAAGTTTAAAATACATCCAAGATTGATGGTTTTCATATCAAATTTTATATCATTTCATATCAAATTAACATCAAACAGTTAGCTATCACTTAGTCCTTATGATAGGGTATGCAGATGGGAAGAAGATCTCATTTATTTTTCAGCAGAAAAAGAATAAGCTTATGTCAGGAAGTGTGATTAAAATGTAACACTTGCCTGTTGTTGAGACTGTCCAGAGTAGATGAGAACTTGGAAAGTAGGTGCTAGGTGATAACCTATTATGCAGATACTCTCTAATTTGCCATGCTCAATCATTTTCAAATTGTGATCATCCAGAGTAAAAATGGAATAACTGTCATTAGTATCCAGTGGTTTGAAAAAAGAAAAAAAAAAGAAATACATTTGACATCAGGATTGTGGAAAAGGTAAAAATCCAAGCTCATCTTTGTAAGTGAGATTGTATGACTCAAACATATCACTGATAAACAAAAATTTTATCTTCACCTACCACCAAGGATGGGGTAAAAAATTAATGAAAATGTACAGGTAGGCATAACTTAGTTGTAAGAAACAAGATTCATAGTACTGAATGGATATCTAATCAAATAGCTTTTTAAACTCTTTGAAATTGAAAAATAGGTTCATATATTCAATCAGCAACAAAAGATACATGCTTTGGGAGATAAAGAAATTGACTCTCTTATTTAATAGTAGATTAGCATATATGGCACAATAAAAATATCAATTATATTAGGATTTCAGTGATAAAATATGATGTTACTAATTCAACACATATTTACTGGATGCTATATTATTTTTTTATTGCTATTTAACAAATGACCTCAAACACAGTGACTTAAAATCATATCCATTTATAAGCTCATAGTTTTCTATGTCAGAACCCCAGGTGTAATGTGCCTAGATTCTCAGTTTAGGCTTTCAAAAGCTGAAATCAAAGTGCCAACTTGGCTGCCTTCTCCAGTGGCTCTGGGGAAGAATCTGCTTGTGAGATTCTTATCTTCCTTGCTGTTGTAGGATTAAGGTCCCCATGTCCTTGCTGGCTGTCACCCAGGGCCTCTCTCAGCTTCTAGAAGCTGCTCTCATTTCTGGTCACCTGGCTCCAGCCATTTCCAAGCCAACACAACTCTTTTTTTTTTTTTTAATCTCTTTTTTCAAATTTATTTATTTTTTACCTTTCATGAAATGTAGTCATATTATTTTAAGTATACGATCAGTGAGATTAAGTATATCCATAATGTTGTGAGCCATTACCATCATCCATCTCCATAACTGTTTTATCTTGTAAAATGTAAACTCAATATCAATGAAACAGGAATTCCTCATTTTCCCCTCCACCCAGTCCTAGGCAACCACTGTTCTCCTTTCTGTCACTATGATTTTGTGTAACAGACTTAGTTGGCTGATGTGGTTTAAGTCCTCTATTTTCTTACTTATTATCTGTCTAACTATTATTGTAAAACTATCTGTCCCTTCCATTTTTAGTTTTTGATATGTATTTTTGGATGGGTTGGTTTTAGGTGCATGAATGTTTATGAATCTTACATTCTCTTGCTGTGTTGGACCATTTAAATGTTACAGCATTATTTGTCTCCTCATTTTTCTTTTGTCTGTCTTATCTTTTTTGATCTAAAGTCTTAAAAATATATTGGTATAGCCATTGCTTCTCTGTTCTGGTTACTGTTTGCATGTATATCTTGTTTGATACTTTTTTTTTTTTTTTGAGTTGGAGTCTCACTCCGTTGCCCAGACTGGAGTGCAGTGGCCACTCCCGGCCACCACAGCCTCGACTTGCTGGACTCCAGCGATCCTTCCATCTCAGCCTTCCGAGTAGCCGGAATTACAGGCATGCGCTACCACGCCCGGCTGATTTTCACAACTCTTATGTCAAATCCTTCATGCTTGAAATTTCTCTGATTTCTTTCTGTGAGTTCTAGACTTGCAGTTAGGGAGATTATTTGGGTAGATTAGGTCAAGTCCACCCAGATAATCTCCCTAACTGCAACTGATTTGCAACTTTAACAATGTCTGCAAAGTCCTTTTCCATCCATAGGTAGACTAGTGTTAGGATAGCTGGGACAGGATGTGTGTGCATAAGGGGTTGGAAATGACAAGAGTCATTATAGAATTCTTCCTAGCATGTGTGCTTACTAACTATCAGTCTTTGTTCTATGAACTGACACCCTATGATGGAAGAAAAAGACACATCCCTTGGTGAAAGAAGAAACACTACTTAAAGACTAAAGACTTAATTATATTGTATGTTACATTACAGAGTATTAATAATGCTATCTTATAAACGATATTTTATATTAAATAGTAAGTATATCACAGAAAAATAAGCAGCAAACAGGGAGAAGGGCCTCTAAGGTGAGCTAAAATTTTAAATAAAATTGTTAGGAAAGCCCTAACAGAGAAGGTGACTTTTGAGTTAAACACTGAGACAGGTGACCAAGGCAGGCTATGCAGATAACAGAAGAACATCCCAGAAAGAGGGAATGTAAGTACAAAGTCCCTAAGGCAGGAGCATGTGGAGAATGCTTGAGGTGTTCCAAGAAGAGCAGTGGGACAGTTGGGATGGCAGAGTGAGTTAGGGTACGGATATGAGGAAACACATTTAGAGAAGATGGGGAGCAATGGTGCAGCAGACTGATTAAGGCCTTGTAAGCCCTTGAAAGGAATTGAAATTTCATTGCAGAGTGAAAGGAAAAGTCACTGTAGAGTGTGAATACAAGTGTCACAAGACCTAACTTAGGGATCATTCTACTTTGCTGGGAGTAAGATAGATTTTAGAGTTACATAAGGGAGGCTAGTTTAGAGGCCACTGTGGTTATTAGGATGAAGGATGATGGTGACTCAGAACACAATGGTAGCAATAGATGTGGGTAGTTATATTATGGATACATTTCTGTTGGGAACCCAATAAAACTTGGACTTGAGGGAATGTGGAGTGTAAGAGGAAAATGGAAATTAAGAATAATTTCAAGAGTTTTGATGTGACTATAAGGATGAAGTAACCAATAATTGAAATGAGGCATGATATATATAGAACATATCTGGGATAGAGGGGAAACAGGACTTCAATTCTGAGTATATTTCTTAGATATTTTAGGTATATTTCTTAGATATGTCAGGTAGAAAGTTGCATATTCCTATAGGAGCCTGGAGATATCTATGAACTGTAGATGTGATTATCTTGCCTGGTCATTTTCTGTGGTCAGCATAGTAAGAGTATTTAAAGCCATGAGACTAGATGAGGTAATCAAGTGAATGAGGTTAGAAAGTAAAAAAATAAAAGATCAATAACTGGACTCCGAGACCCCAAAGATCTGAGTTTGAGAATATGAACAGAAAACATCAAAGGATTCTGGGAAGTAGCAGTCAATGAGGTAGGAAGAAAATCTTTTTCCACAGTTCTGGAGCCTTAAAATTTCAAGATCAAGACCAGCAGTCAATATCTGATTAGGGTGTTCTTTCTGTGTCCCCACGTTGCAAAAGAGCAGATGGGTAAAAGGAACTTAAGCTAAGCCATTTCTAAGGGTGGAGCTCTCATTATTTAATAACTTCTTAAAAGGCTTCACCTCTTAATACCACCACAACAGGGATTAACTTTCAACATGAATTTTTGGAGGGGACACATTCAAATTATAGCACAGGTCAAGTAAGATGAGACTTGGAAGTTAACTATTGGGTTTAACAGTGTGGAGGACAGTGTTTATCTTAGAAACAATTTTGCTCTACAAATTTAAGAGAGCAAAGGAGAAAATAAATTGAAGACAGCACAGTTTGGAAGAAATTTTACTGCCAAAGGAACCAAAAATCAAGTATTAGAGGGCAGGAAAAGTTGTGAGATCAAAATAAATTTTTTTGTTTGTTTGCTTTGTTTTACAGAGTCAAGGTCACCAAGGCTGGAGTACAGTGGCATGATTATGACTCACTGCAGCCTTGGCCTTTTTGGCTCAGACAATCCTTCTGCCTCAGCCTCTAGAGTAGCTGGAACTACAGGCTCACATCAAGATTGCTTTTAAATGAGAAAAATAACATTTGTCTGTTTGTGGAAATGGTCCTCTAGTGTGTGGGAAGGGGAGAAGTGCTGAAATAAGATCCTTGAGTGGGCTGCTGGGAGCAGCATCTATGCAAAGTGGAAAAGTTGACCTTGATGAGATATGGAGGGTCCACACATGCTAATGGGAGTGAAGGCAGAACATTTGGGCCCAGACGTTGGCAACTGGGTAGATATGGTAGATGTGTATGGGGGTTTGTTTTTAACTGCTTCTATTTTCTCAGTTAAGTCATGTTATCAGTTAGTGTTCTAGAGATGGGAAAAGCCTAGTAGACTAGAAAGAGCATCCCTGAAGAATTTAGGAGAACTGAATTCTCACTTGGCAGCCCTTAAATAGCTTGGAGTTACTTTGAACAGCCAGTTACAGCCTCTGTGCCCCCATCCTTCCATCTGCAAAAGGTGAGGATTTAATTAATCATCTTCACATCTCTCCCAGTGCTAAAATGCTAATATTTTATACTAATAACACCATCTTTACTTAAACATTTAGATTTAATTTTTAATTACAAAAAGTTTACCTAGTCATATCAGGTTAATAAACAAACAACAGGGAACTGTACAAGACTCTATCATTCCAGGTGAAAAAAAAATCTTCTTTAATTGGTACACTGAGCATTTCTATTGAAAATTATCAGGGCAGGATTTGTTTTTAATACAAGGGCTATACAGGTCAGTTCTCCTCACAGCAAATACCATGAAATTTTAGATACCTAGAGAAGACTTGCTTATCCAAGGCCTTCACGTCTCAGTAGAGAAACTGAGGCTTGGAGAAAGATGAAATAACTTACTCCAAGGTCATAACTATATAGTAACTTGGAGAGATTAGGAGTCAGGTCTCCTAACTTCCAAAGAAGAGTTCATACATTATGCCAAGTGATAGACATTTATTTGTCAAAATAATTATGCGTATCTTTTTCTGGGTTTGGACTATACTTGCTTATTATTCCGAACCCCTTTTTACTAACTTAAATGTGGCAAAATTTTCACCTATTCAACAATCAAGTATGTATTGAATATTCACTATTTACCATGAATAGTCAACTCCTATTTTAATGTTGAGAATCAGCAAAAAAATCAATAGATGGTATTAGTGCTTCCTTGGACCTTATTTCTAGTAATATAAATTTATCATCATTCCAAGGATAGGAATAAACAAACACTATGAAAAAAACCTTTCATTTTTTTCAGTCATTCCAAGATATGGAACATTGGCTAGGTCCTGGCAATAAAGATGCACATAGGACGTGGTCCCTGCTCTCAAAGAGCTGATAACATATAGAAGCAGACAGGAGTAGAGAATGAAAACTGCACTTGACATTGACAAATGCTGGGGAAGGAGTGTGCACAAAGGAGAGACTTGAATTAAGACAAAGTCAAACTCAGCTTTCAGTACAGCTGATGTCTATGTTCAACAAGATTAAAATGCAAAAAGAAATGTACCTATTGAAGGTAGGAGTTAAACAGCTTCTCAAGTCCAGCATAAAAGCCAAGAAGTGAGGGAGTAAAAGACCATAATGTAGAAAAGTCAAGACAACTTGCAGAAGCAATACCCCAAAGAGAAAGGTGCTTGGTGTGAGATAGATTAGAGAAGCACCTGAATCAGAGTCAATGGGAATTCTATACGTTGGACTTTCACTTTGTGCCAGAAATTGTGCTAAGCATTTATTCCCCATAATAACCCTACAATTCAACTTAATCAATGAGGTTGACCCCATTTAACAAGTGATAATATGAGACTTAGAAAGAAAAATGACAACACGGTGTGCATAAAAGTGAATTTGAATGAAAGTCTTCCTAATTCAAAGGCAGAGTTTCTCATTGTTGTCCCACCAAAATTTAAAATCTTATTTTTAAATTATCTGGGGTTTTTTTGCATGCTTTTGCTTATTTATATTTTGCAAGTTATGTAAAGTCCTTGAATGGTTTTTAGGAGGGATTGACATGAAATTAATACATTTGATTTTTTGGACTTTAAAATATTCTGGCTAGAGAATGGATTTAGAAAAAAATAGACAGATAGGAGAAGACAATATTAGAAGTAGAGAGACATTTTGGAAAGCCCTTTTCAAAGGCCCTAAAGATAAGAAGGATTTAAAGTAAACTAATATAATAAAGTATGAACAGAATTAGATGCTCTTAAGAAATGCTAAAAATGCTGAATTAGCAATACTTTGCAACTGAATGTAGATAATGATGGACTAGGATATGTTGTCCCATCACTAACATTGGTAAGACAGGATTGCAAGTGTAGAAGGTTGAATGCGTCCTCCCAAAAGATATGTGCAAATCCTAATCTCTAAAATCTGTGACTGTGACCTTTTTCTGGAATAGTGTCTTTGCAGATGGCATCAAGTAGAAGCCGTATTGTATGAAAGTATTCAAATTCAATGATTGGTGCCTTTAAAGAACAGGATACAGAACACATGGAGACACACAGCATACACAGGAAAGTATGAAGATGTGGCAGAGACTGGAGCAATGCAGCTGTAAGCCAAATCATACCAAACATTTCTGGCAACCTTCAGAAACTAGGAGAGAAGCATGAAACAGATCCTTCCTTAGAACCTCCACAATGAATGAACTCTGACAACAATTTGATTTCTGACTCCAGAACTGAGACAGAATAAATTTCTGTTGTTTTAAGCCACCAGTTTGTGAAAATTTGTTACAGCAGACTGAAGAAACCAACACCGTAAGCAAAGTGAAGAAGAAGGTGTTATTGATTCAGATTACTTTCATAACCATAATGAAGTTTGGTTCATTTGAGGTCATTGTAGAAAAATTCACAAAAATCTAGAAATATGAAATTTGAAGATTAAGAAAGCAATCTGAGATGGATCTGCTGTTGATCTTCCTGGCCAGTACAACACAATGCAAATTATGTATGGGAATTATGAGGCCATGTTATGAGGGCCATGGCAGTGTCAGCTCAGGCCTCTTGGAATGCTCACTCTCAGAATTCCCTTGGGATACTCCCTTCTGGAATTCAGTTGTTACACTGTGGAAACCCAAACCACACACAAAGACTCCAGCTGAGCTCCCAGGCAACAGACAACCTCAATGCCAGCCATGTTTTAAGACATGCTGGAGTTCAGCCCAGTCAATCCTCCAGTGAAAAGCAGCCAAGTCGAGGATGTGAAGAAAGTAGAAAGCTTGAAAGTAGAAAGTAGAAAGCCTATTTACATTGGTGGAAATGTAAATTAGGACAGGCACTACACAGAACAGTACGGAGGGTCTTCAAAAAACTAAAAGTGGAGATACCATAGGATCCAGCAATCCCACTGCTGGGTGTGTATCTAAAAGAAAGGATATCAGTATTTCAAAGAGATATCCCAGGTTTATTACAACACTCTTCATAATAGCCAAGATAAGAAGTCAACTTAAGTATCCGTCAACAGATGAATGGATAAAGAAAATGTGGGTGCATATATACAATGGAATAATATTTAGTAGTAAAATGAATTAAATCCTGTCATTTGCAGCAACACAGATAGAACTGGAGGACATTATGTGTTTTTTTATGATATATATTTTTATTTTAAAGTTGTGGGATACAGTTAAGGTTTAGGTATACAAATATTCATTGTGCAGGTACCCTTGTTGATGAGGTGTGCCCCCTTTCCCCAGACAGATACTAACTACCGTTAATCCCACCTCCCTTCCCCTTCCTGTCCCCCCCATAGCTTCCCACCACTGTCAATCCTTTTCTTATAGTATTACAGTAGTTGTTCAAGGTCCATTTATGAGTGAGAACATAATATGCTCAGATCTTTGTTTCTGTGAGAGATCACTCAGTATTATAAACTCTAATTCCATCCAGGTTGCTGCAAAATTCATGATTTTTTTTTTATGGCTGCATAATATTTGATTGTGTAATGTACCACATATTTTTATCCAGTCCTCTTTTGACGAACAGCATGGTTGGTTCTATGATCTTGCTATTGTGAACAATGCTGCGATGAACATACGTGTGCAGGTATCTTTTTCATAGAATTATTTGAGTTCTTCAGGATACATCCCCAGTAGGGGGATTATGGGGTCATATGGAAGGTCGATTTTTAGAGCTTTTAGGAATCACCACACTGCTTTCCACAGAGGCTGTACTAGTTTACACTCCCACCAATAGTGTAGAAGTGTTCCCTTTTCACCACATTCTCTCCAGCATCTGCTATTTTTTGAGTTATTGATAATTGCCATTCTGACTGGAGTTAGGTGGTATCTCAGTGTAGTTTTAATTTGCATCTCCTTGATGATTAGTGAGGTTGAATATTTCTTCATATATCTGTTAGCCACTCGTATGTCTTCTTTTGAGAAGTGTCTGTTCATATCTTTTGCCCACTTTGTAATGGGGTTGTTTGTTTTTTTCTTTTCAGCACATTTGAGTTCCTTGTAGATCCTAGATGTTAAGCCTTTGTCAAACATGGAGTTGGCAAATACTTTTTCCCAGTCTGTGGGCTGTCTCCCTGCTCTCTTGATGGCTTCTTTGGCTTTGCTGAAGCTTGTCAGTTTAATGAGGTCCCACTTGTCTTCTTATCTCTTATGGCCCATGCGTTTCAGGTTTTGCTCAGGAATTGGATGCCAGTTTCAACTTCCATAAGGGTGTGTCAAGCATTTTCTAAAGTTCTTGTGGGTTGAGGTTTTACATTTAGGTCTCTGATCCATTTAGAGTTAATTTTTGTGTATGGGGATAGATAGCAGTTGTTTTTTTTTGTTTGTTTGTTTGTTTTTGAGTTGGAGTCTCACTCTGTCACCCAGATTGGAGTACAGTGGCCACTCCCGGCCACCGCAGCCTCAACCTGCTGGGCTCCGGTGATCCTTCTGCCTCAGCCTTTCAAGTAGCCGGAATTACAGGCGTGTGCTACCACGCCCAGCTGATTTGTTGTTTTTTTTTTGATTTATTGTAGAGATGAGGTCTCGCTGCCCAGGCAGGTCTTGTACCCGCAGATAGCAGTTTTGTTTGAATCTTCTGTGTCTGGTCAGCCAGTTTCCCCAGCACCATTTACTGAATAGATTGTCCTCTCCCCAGTGGTGAGTGGTGGAGGCTTTGTCACAGATGAGTTGGTTGAGAAATTGAGGTTTTGCTTCTGGAATCTCAATTCTATTCCATTGGTCTATATGTCTGTTCTTGTACCAATATCAGGCTGTTTTGATTATTGTAGCTTTACAGTAAAGTTTCAAGTCTGATAGGGTGATACCACCTACTTTGGGTTTTTTGCTGAGGATTGTTCTGGCTATACTTGGTCGTTTGTGTTTCCATATGAATTTCTGTATTGTTTTTTCTAGATCTGAGAAGAATGTTGCTGGTAATTTGATGGGTATTGCATGAAATCTGTAGATTGCCTTAGGTAAGATGGACATATTCACAATGTTGATTCTTCCAATCCATGAACATGGGATATTTTTCCACTTGTTTGTGTCATCTTGGTTTTTTTTTTTTGAGCAGTGTTTTGTAGTTTTCATTGTAAAGGTGTTTCATATCTCTGGTTAGGAAGATGCCAAGGTTTTTCATTTTTTGTGTGGCTATTATGAATGGGATTGTGCTTTTTATTTGGGTTTGTGTTTGTTTATTATTGGTGTAAAGAAATGTGATTGTCTTTTGCACATTTATTTTATACCCTCAGACTTTTCCAAAGTCCTTTATCAGTGCAAGGAGGTTTTTGACAGATTCTCTTGGGTTTTCAAGGTATACAGTCATGTTGCCTGTAAAGAGAGATAACTTCCTCTTTTCCTATTTGGATACCCCTGATTGCCTTCTCTTTTCTGATTGCTCTAGCCAGGACTTCCAATACTATATTGAACAGGAGGGGTGAGAGTGGGCATCCTTGTCTTGTTCCAGTTTTCAGGGGAAAGGGTTCCAATTTTTGTCTGTTTAGGAGTATGCTGCCTGTGAGTTTCTCGTAGATGGCTTTTACTATTTTGAGGTATGTTCCCCGTATGCCTAGATGTTCAAGGGTTTTAATCAAGAAGGGGTGCTGGATTTCATCAAAAGCTTTTTCAGCATCTAATAATATAATCATGTAGTTTTTGTTTTGACGTCTGTTGATGTATTTAATTACATTTATGGTTTTACAAATGTTGAACCAGTCTTGCGTCCCAGGGATAAAGCCTACTTGGTCATGATGGATGATTTTTGAGATGTGTTGTTGAATCCGGTTGGCTAGGATCTTGTTGAGAATTTTAGCATCTATGTTCATCAAAGATATTGACCTGTAGTTCTTTCTTTGCTGTGTCTTTACCAGGCTTGGCTATCAATGTGATGTTAGCTTCATAAAATGATTTGGGGAGAATTCCATCTTTCTCCATCACCTGGAATACTTTCAGTAGGATTGGTATCAGTTCCTCCTTAAATGTCTTGTAGAATTCTGCTGGAAAGCCATCTGGTCCAGGAATTTTTTTTTTTTTTTTTTAGGTAGTTTTGTTATTACATAGTCAATGTTCTTGATTGTTATTGGTCTGTTTAGGGTCTCAATTACTTCTTGATTCAACCTAGGCAGGTTGTGTGATGTCAGAAAGTCCTCCATATCCCTAAGGTTTTCAAGTTTGTTTCCATACAAGTATACATAGTAGTCTCTAATGATCTTTTGTATTTCTTCAGGGTCAGATGTGACTTCATCTTTTGTCCTTCTGATTGTGTTTATTTGGGCTTTTTCTCTCTTTTTCTTGGTCAGTCTAGTTAGGGGACCATCAATCTTGTTTATCAGTTCAAAGAACCAGTTTTTTGTTTAGTTGATTTTTTTTGTATTATCTTTTTGTCTTCTGTGTTCTGGATTTGGGTTTTTATTTTGGTGATCTGGGTTCTTCTGCTGAAGTTAGGGTTTTGGCGGTCTTGCCTTTCCAATTTCCTTAGGTGACTTGTAAGGCTGTTAATTTGTGATCCTTCCATTTTCTTTATGTGCAGTTGTAGAAATATGAATTCCCCTCTTACTACAGCTTTCATAGCATCCCAGAGATTTTGGTAAGATGTTTCTTCATTTTCATTTGTTTCTAGGTATCTTTTAATCTCTGTTTTGATTTCATCATTGACCTAGGAGTTGTTTAGCATCATGCTGTTTAGTGTCCATGTCTTTGTGGGTTTTGGAGGAACCTTGATGGTGTTGATGTTTATTTTTGTTCCACTGTGGTCCGAGAAGGTGCATGGCAAGATTTCAATCTTTTGAAATTTGTTCCTACTTGATTGATGGCCAAGTATGTGGTCAATCTTAGAGTACGTTCCATGCAGTGATGAGTAGAATGCATATTCTGTGGTCATTGGTGGAGTGTTCTGTAGGTATCAATTAAGTCTATTTGTTCAATAGTCGTATTGAGGTTCCAGATCTCATTGCTGATTTTTTTGTCCTGATAATCTGTCTAGGGTTGTGAGTGGGGCTTTAAAGTCCCCAGCTATGACAGTGCTAGATTCAATATCTTTTTTGAATTTACCTAGAAGCTGCTTTACAAAGGTTGGCACTACTGTGTTGGGTGCATATATATTTAGAATGGATATTTCTTGTTGATGGATTGAACCTTTTATCATTATGTAGTGGCCTTCTGTATCTTTTTAAATTTTTGATAGTTTTAAGGATATTTTCTCTTAGATTAAGATCAAGACTCCTCCTTTCTTTTGTGCTCCATTCACCTGAAATTTTGTTTCCCATCCTCTTACTTTGAGTCTGTGAGTGTCCTTTCTAGTGAGATGAGTCTCTTGGAGGCAATATATTGTTGCCTGGTGATATTTTATCCATTTTGCCATTCTATTTCTTTTCAGTGGTGCATTTAGTTCATTCACATTCAGGCTAATTACTGAAATGTGAGAGTTGATCCCTATCATAAGCTTCTTATAGAGTTGTTGTTGTTCCTGTTTGTTGTCTTTCCTTTGGTTTTGGGGTTGGTTCATGTGTGTTTTTAAACTTTTTCCTGTACTCTTGTGAAGAATGCTGTTGTTCTTTTTTCCTTTTCTTCTGTGTTTAGTACTTTCTTAAGTGTTTCTTGTAGAGGTGGTTTGGTGGAAGCATAAGTTCTTAGAGATTAGATATCTGGGAAAGATTTTAATTCTCCCTCACTGATGAAGCTTTAGCTTGGCTGGGTAGGTTATTCTTGGTTGAAATTGTTTATCTTTTAGAACTTTGAAGATAGGCTCCAAGCTCTTCTAAACTGAAGGGTTTCTGTAGATAAATCTGCTGCAATTCTAATTGGTCTACCCTTGTAGGTAATCTGACCTTTTTCTCTTGCTGCCTTTAGGATTTTTTCCTTATACCTACTTTGTTTAGGAAAATTATTTTGTGTCTGGGATTGTTTTTTTCATTTATTGTCTTGCAGGTGTTCTCTGAATCTCTTGTGTTTGAATTTTCACATCAATGATGAGATGAGGAGACTTTTCTTGATTAATTCCTTGGAATGTTTGTTCCAGGGTGGTCTCTGTCTCTCTTTCTGCCTCAGGAAGTCCAATTACTCTTAGGTTCAGTCTCTTAAAGTAATCGCTCATCTATTGAAGGTTTTGTTCTATCTTTTAAAGCTTCTTTTCTATGTTTTTGACAATTTGGGCAGGTTCTATATTTTGGTCCTCAAGTGCTGAAATTCTTTCTTCTGCTTGACTAATTCTGCTTTCCATGCTTATCAGTTTGTTATTTATTTCATTTGCAGTATTCTTTACCACTGTTATCTCAGTTATCAACTCCTTCCTAGTTTCCTCTTGTCTCTCCTCAATTCTTTTTAATCTCTCCATTAATGTCTTAATATCTGGTTTGTAGTTTGAGACCAGTCATTCTGGGGGTTCTTCATTATTTGCATTCTGAAGTCAGTTTTCTCAGTGTCTGACCTCTGAGGGGGGGAGGTATTCTTCTTTTGTTTTTTTCTTCATTTGTGTAGATTTTTCTCTCCTCCTTTCCCTCCCCTTCTTTAATTATGTTTTTCCGGGAAGGTGGTGTTGCATTTACTTCTTTTTGCTCAATCTCCTGTTCTTCCTTATGAGGGTCCTCTGGCTTTGTTCACTTTTGAGGCTGGATTGTGGGTTGGGGCTGTACTTTTTGCAGTTTTGAGGTTTAATTGAGGGGGAAGCTGTGATTCAGAATCTATCTGCAGATCCCAGTATCCACCAACAGGTGTATGGGCACACTGGAACACACTTCCCACTGCCTTACAATCTGTCCATGCAGTTGGGTTTAGGTTTGCTCCCTGGAACAAAAGGAGGAAAGAAAAAGGAAAATAAAGGAATAAGGGGTGTCAAGAGGAAGTTGGAGAGAGAGAAGAGTAAGAGGGAAAACAGACATACATACCAACTAATGAATGAAAAGAGACACAAGGCCAGAAAAGAGTAAAAAATAAGCAAACAAATTCCCTAAAGCCTACCAGTAATCACACAAAGACAGTTCAATAAAATCATGCCTTTTGATGTGTTTTTCCCCAACACAAACAGGTAGTCTAAATCGAAAAGCAGACAAAAGTGAACAAAACAAATAGTCAAAACAATAAAATCAAAAACCAAAATAAGAAACCAGACTAGCTCTGGAGTCTTTCTTGAGTGTCTAAAGTCTCTTCAGCTCTGATCGCTAATCCCTCCGCTTTCCTCTTATTACAGGCAGATTGGGTCAGTTCCCTTGGTTTGCTGCCTTGCTGCCTGAGGACTGAGTTGTTTGTGTCTGATTCAGCATGGGGAGTGGCTTCTGACTCCTGTTTTGGCAGGTTACCTTAGAAACAAGGTAGAGGCTACTAGGAGATGGGTGGGGCAATGCAAATCTCTGCCTGGAAAATGGCTGTGGTGGGTGGCTCCTCTTTCACCAATCCTTTCTCTCAACTCATCCCTTCTGTCCACTCGTCTGGGTCTGTAGAAGATCCAATATGATGGGCGATGTCAGGAACTGGCAACTAGTGATATGGCTGAGCGCCACCTGGTGTGCCACCAGCGGCCTGGAGTGGAGGAGGGAGCCAGGAATTTCCATGCCAGAGCCCAGAGCCACAGTGTCAGCAACTGGTAGCAAACAGCAGCAGTCCCCTGCAGAGGCCCGTAGTGTGACGGAGGCAGTTTGCTGCATGGGACTGGCTATAGCAGCCATTTCCCATGTAGGCAGCAGCCATAGGGTGCATGGAACTGCCCCCAGGAGTCATCCTTAGTGAAGATCATCACAATTCAGCTTATCCCATTGCCAATTTGCTCCTCTGTCTCGACATTATGTTAAGTGAGATAATCCAGGCTCAGAGAGACAAATACGGTATGTTCTCCCACATATGTGGGATCTAAAAAAAGAAAATTCATAGAGATAGAGAGTAGAATGATGGTTACAGGGGCTGAGATAGTGGTGGGGAATGGGGGATGATGGGTACAAAAAACTGATAGAAAGAATACAATCTAATGTTTAGTAGCACAATAAGATGACCGTAGTTAACAACTTATTGTACATTTCAGAATAACTAGAAGAGTGGAATTGGAATTCTCCTAACACAAATAAGTAATTATTTGAGGTGAAGAATAACCAAATTACTCTGATTTGAGCATTGCACATTGTATGTTTGAATCACAATATCACATACAACCCATAAATATGTACAACTATTATGTATTCATAAAAATAAAATAAACATAAAAAATACAGCCCAGTCAACTTGACTATAGCCTCATGACAAACCACAAGCAAGAATGGCTAATGTGAGCCCATACATTGCACAGATTATGAAAGATAATATTTTTTAACCACTATATTGGCTTTCTGGGAATGCTGCAACAAATCACCACAAACTGACTGACTTTTTTATTTTTTACTTTTGTAATATGTGGTAGATATATGTCCAGCAGAATTGTATGTTAACATTTGGTATGTGGCCAAAGTGAGAAGATGCTGGCTTCTGTTGAATGCTCATCTTTTCCTGCTTTTGCTGGAAGGACAGGTGTAGCTCTTAAGGACCAGCCACTGGCAAACAATGAAGTCTAGGCAGGGTAAGAATTAGAGTGGTCACACAGCCTAACTGAGGTCATGTAAGGACAAGTGAATGTGATCACTGTAATGACAAGTGGATACCCATTTGCCTCTTGAGTCTTCACATAATGCTCCTAACCATTGTCCTTGGATACATCCAACCACCAAGCATTCATTTGCAAAGTCTCTCTCTCTCTTTCTCCTCTCTTCCTCTCTCTCTCTCTCCCCTCCCTCTTCTCTCCAGTCTCCTCCTTTCTCCCTCCCATCTTTTCTCCTTCTCCTCTCCTTCTGTCTATTCCCATGTCTCTTTCCGCAACTTACTTGGGATGGGCTGATAACGCTCTTTTATGTGCTCTTTAACCTTTTGTTCCTTCTTACCACAGGGACATTTTTCTTTCTTCTTTCTGTTTTAAATTCTCCCTCTCCCCAATCAACAATTCATGCCCACTGTTGTTTCAAAATATATTCTGATGGTTGTTGGTTCCATAGACTAAACAAAATGCAACATTGCCTTCTGATTTCTTTCTTTCTTTGTTTTGTGTTTGTGTGTTTGTTTCTTTGTTTGTTTTTAGATTTGATCTCACTCTTTCACCCAGGCTGAAGTGCAATGGCGCGTTCATAACTCACTGCAACATCAAACTCCTGGGCTCAAGGGATTCTCCTGCCCCAGCCTCCCAGGTAGCCAAGATTACATGCATGCACCATCACACCAGGTTAATTCTTTTATATTTTGTAGAGTCGTTGTTTTGCTATGTTGCCCAGGCTGGTCTCAAACTTCTGGCATCAAAAGATCTTCCTGCCTCAACCTCTCAAAATGCTGGGATTACAGGTGTGAGCTACCAAGCCCAGTCCTAGCTTCCATTTTCTTGAGGGCAAGTAATACATAATCTTACAATTCTGCTAGTGCATCTAATATAGAAAAAAATTAATTTCCATATTAAAATATTGTAACAGTTACACTCTACTATAAAATATTTAGGTAAATTACTATAAATAACGTAATTTTATATTCTTAATTATAAAGAAACAAGATAAAGCCACATAACAACATTACAGAACCATGAAATCCACAAAGCATCCTACTCTATGGGACAAAGGAATTAGCAGGTTCTTAAATCTACATCATAATCTTCTTAGTCTATAAAATCCTCAAATAAATTGAAGACAACTAATAAGTATGATATAAAAATGGCAGTTTTTCAGTTCCAGTTTCCTAAATGAAAATAGAAAAGTCAAAAGATTTTACATAGGAAAACTTTTCCTCCTCATTTAAAATGAAAGGAAGAGTCTGAACCCCAGAGAAATCAAGAGTGGAGGCTGAAGCCTCTCCTCTCCCCCACCTTTACTTGCAAAGCCCAACTTTCCTTTCTTTTTTTTTTTCTGATATTTCCAAGTTTTCATTTACAGGTAAAACTGTCTCTGTTTTTCAAAAAAAGTGATTCCTTGGCCAAAAATAAATAGGTATTTATTTCATACCTTTCTGGTTGCTATCTTGAATAATTTTGCCTATTGGTAAAATATATAGCAAATAAAAAGTGTTCAATTACAGGTATCTGACCACAACTGGGATGAGGGGAATACCATCTACCATTTTTTTCTTTTTTTTTAGTAAACAACGCTAGACCAGTCAACTGGAAATTCGAGTTTATTGCATATGGTAGTGCAGTTCTAATTTGAGCAGTACTTTGCTAAAAGATCAAGTTGATCCAGAAGACCTTACATAAGAATTTGCCTACTTAGTGTTTATGAAGTACATTCAAGTCCAGATCAGATAATAGCAAAATCAAATTTAAACTGAAATGGAATCAACTTCAACACAATCTTCCATTAGAACAACATCTTTTCAATTCTCAAGACAATTTGACATCAAGTAGAGGAAACTTCAGTTGAATACTGTAAATTAGTTCCAGGAAGAATGATTGTCAGGGGAAACTAAAAGTAAGGACAGAGAGCCGTAAAACTACTTTAGAACTCACTGCCACAAAGACTTTAGACCCTACATTTCTGCTCTTGTTAAACACCCTACATCACAGTTTTGCATGAACAACTTAGCATTAGATATGATAGTGGAAGCTAGAAAAAGTGTCAGTTGAATTATAGGACACTGGCATTTTCCCCAGTTGAAAACTGAAGGCAAAGTTCAAGCTGTCTTGGCTTCTGCACTAATTCCAAACTAGAAATGTGTTGGTTTCATACTTTGGATGTGATTTTTCAGAAAAAGACAAAGGAATATTGCTACAACATTGTAAACCTGAGTGTCAGTTTTTTTCCACCTTCTTCTTTTGTAAGAAAGACACCTTATATTTGGAATCAGGTATTTCTAACTGGCTATCAAATCCTGCATGTATGGAGCCTCTATGAGACTCTCTAAAAGATGAGTAGGGATTAACAGGATTCTAGCAACAAACTCTTATTCCATATCCCCAGTATACAAGCACCTAAATTGTCCTACCATTTTCAGATCAATGCATCTTGCATGAAAGCCAAAAGTATTGCTGCATCCGTGGTTTCTTGATTGACATGTCTAGTTTCACTGAATGGCTGAGACACAACTGTTGGAATTAACACAAATCCCTCCCAAAAAGTTGTAAGCCTGAAAATACTGTAATTTTAGTCCACTTACTTTAGCCCATTATGCTCCAGTTTCCTCATCTGTAACAGGAGAGAGAGGTTTTAGATAATATAGTGCAGGAATATTTTTAAAACTACACCCGTAATTATTCACTATTCAACATCATCAAAGTGCTGTACATTTAAAATGCTATATTGTTGCAACAAGCCCACACGCAACAACACGAATTAATGTGTCTTAAAAATAGTCCTTATTCAACATCCTGACTCTATCCATACAATTAGACTTCTATATTTGCTTTAGAGAATATGCCAAAGTCTGTGACCAACTCTCACCACAACTGTCACGTCTAATGACTCATGAACTGCTATCTTCAGAGTCTGTGTTGGATCCAACAAAAACTGAAACCTCATGTGAAGTTTTTCTGTCTGATGTTGAAGTGGCTTCAGTTGCAAGATTTTGTTGCTTCCTCGTGTCTGCTAAGCACCTCATATATGATCTGCCATCCATTTGGCCCTCTGACGTCTTTGGACATCAAGATTTGTAAGTGTTCTTATGAATCTGATCATATCCATACATCAATATTTTTGCACATGATGAATATTAATTTAGACTGCTATTCTGAACTTAATCTTTCAATTTTGAGTTTTATACAGTGTCATACAACATTTTGAGTACAGGAATTAAGTAAATGAAAAATTATTTTATATTACTGTACTATCTATCACTTCCCTTACAAGAAGTTGGGGGTATCCAGTCCAAAAACACACTTTAATCTCAGAATCATTTTATGAATTCCTGATTCAACACTAATGATTATAAGACCGCAATCATCTTGATCTTGGCTTATAATGCCTCATGGTATTATTTTACAAGTAAATCTTACATTTAAACACACAAAAAAATTGATTTTCACGACTTTGGCATAAAAGCAATATATTTAGACTGGTTAGGTAGTCGTATGCTCTGTATTACTCTAGAGTTTCTAGAATACCTAATCCAGATGTTACCTAATCCTATTGACTGATTTCCTGATGCAACACCATATACGCCAAATCCTTTCCCTTTTTTTTTTTTTTGGTTATTTCAATAAAGCTCACTTCCTTAAAAGTCACCAAACTATAGTCCTCAAGTGATAGTTCACTTTCATAACCTATTTTAAAAACAGATTTATTAAAACAGAGTGACATGCAATCAACTGCATATATTTAAAGTATACAGTATGGCTAATTTCAACATATGAATACATTTGTAAAATTATCAATTGTAGGAGCAAATCAAGATAGTCAATATATTTTTAATTGACTAAAATTTTGTTATGCCTCTTTGACATCTCTCCCAACGGTACCCCTTCCCTCATCTCCAGGCAAGTACTGATCTGCTGTTTGTTATTGTGAACTGATTTGCATTTTCTAGAAGTTTATAAAAAGCATGTGCTCATTTTTGTCTCACTTATCTCAGCAAGATATATTGAGTTTGATTCATGGTATTACAAACACAATCCATTTATAAGTGATTTCTTACACATAAATTGCAAGAATGTTTATAGGTTTTCTTGTGTATCCAGTCACCTGGGACTGGACTATAATCCAGAACAAAGACTTTGCTCATGCCTGAGAATGGGACTAATTCATCTGGACTCTCTCCTGTTGGACATTTGAAGTTGAAGCATAAAAAAAGACACACAGTAGCAGAAGCAGAATCTAAAAGGTATGTAGCAAAGGAAACAGATTTTTCCTGTTTTCTCATACTGGCAAGGCACTAGAACAAGACCAACAATCTACCCCATAACTCATAGTCTTGGCATTCACCTTAATCCTCATGGATTCTCAAAGATCCACTGAACACATTTTGAAAACTAGATTCCTAGTTGAAAAATAAGTGAATAACAACAGCAAACCCATATATATATAATTATTTCCCAGGTTAAGTACCAAGACAAAGATCTTTTGACAATTAAATCAGTAGTTAAATGAGGACATCTATACATTGATCTCTTTAACCAGTCAACTTTTTACAGAAATAATCCGGTATATATTCTGTCTTTCCAGAAGTATTTTATTTCAAGATAATAAATTAATCCATATAAAGTTATTTATATGAACAAAAGCTCTTTACATGTCTTCTTTCAACTAGACACACCAGCCCACAAACATTTAAAAAATTATGCTCAGCATCACTAATTGTAAGAGAAAGGTAAAACGAAACCACAATGAGATATCATCTCACACCAGTCGATGGGTATTATTAAGTTAAAAAATAACAGATGTTGGCAAGATTGTAGAGACAAGGGAACACTCATACACTGCTGGTGAGGCTATAAACTAGTCCAGCTCCTGTGAAAAGCAGCTTGAAGATTTACCAAGCAACTAAAAATAGAATTGTCATTTGACCCAGCAATCCCATTGCTAAATAAATATCTAAAGAAAAATAAATAATTTTTATCATAAAGATACCTACACTCATATGTTTTTTGCAGCATTATTCACAACAGCAAAACATGGAATCAAACTAGGTGCCCATTCAAAATGATAAAGAAAATGTGGAGCATATACACCATGGAATATTACACAGCCATAAAAAAAGGAAATAATGTCCTTTGCAGCAACTTAGATGCAGCTGGAGGCCATTATCCTAAGTGAATTAATACAGAAACAGAAAACCAATTACTCCATATTCTAATTTATAACTGATAACTAAACATTGGGTACACACAAACATAAAGATGGAAACAACAGGTATTAATGTAGTGACCGAATGCTCAATCCGAGAGACCACCAAGAGCCAATTCCGATGAAAGTTCAAGAGGGTTTTTATTTGCAAGCTTGAACCTGGACCTCTGTTGACAACCGACATAGCGGAGTACACCCAGAGGCCCTGACTTCCTTAAGCAGATACCTTTTATGTTTTTACACAAAGGGAGGAGGAGTTTGGGGGAACTTTCCAGTCTTATTACTATTTAATTGGGTAGTAACCTCTGGTTGTCAGCTCAATCGTGGAGGATTGACTAGCTTGAATCGGGCTGACCTTGGCCCACTAGCTGGGGAAGTTGCAGAGACATTTGGAAACTTTAGGTGATTTTCCCCTGGCACCTGATTGGTTGTTGCTAAGGGGAAAGTGGGTCAAGGGAAGGGGTTGAAGCATGAACTGGAGCTTTGCAGTTTTTCCCATAACTGAAACTTTAAATAGCTACAGGTTATGTTTTAAAGCAGAAAACTAAAATGACTGTGCTATTGTCCACAAGCCAATTACATATTTATTGGATTATAGCATGCTCTTAACCTAAGTTTATGGTATACTCTATTACGGTTCTCTCATTGGGGACTCTTAAAGGGGGGGTATAGGGAAGGGAAAGGGTTGAAAAGCTACCTATTGGGTACCATGCTCACTATTTGAGAGATGGGTTCAATTGAAGACCAAACCTCTTTATCACACAATATATCCATGTAACATATCTACATATGTACTCCCGAAATCTAAAAAAAAGAGGAAAAAAAGGGTTTTCACGAAAGAATTTCAGCTAATAAAGGTAAGAGGAATGTTTAAATGAGAAACATCATCATTTTTAAACCTTATCATTATTATCCCAAATAATTGACCTATGTAATGATTATTAGTGAAAACTAGACTCAGTAGTGAAAGGTTGACAGGAAGTTTCATAATAAATAAATAAATAAGATTTCGCCATCTGAATCCACCAATTGGTATCTGCATCCCTAAAAGCAGTGCAGCTACACATTATGTATTTAATGCTATGATGCAATAGAAAACACAGATTCACCTATATTCATCCTTGAAGATTATTAAAAGGTAATTAAGCATCTATACAAGAACAAAGACATGAAGGACATAGAATGGCAAGATAACATCATGAAGGCATAGAAAAACCCAGAGTGTAGAACATTTTATGGAAGTCTGCAACAAATTACTGAGTTTCTTTAATAAATCAATGTGTTCAAGAAGGTGAAAAAGAATGTTGTGAAATAAAAGAGATGAGCCATACCAACTAAATGAGTGGAACTTTTGGATCTTGATTTGAACAAACCAAAAGGAAAAGGAAAACTTGATAAAATTTGAATATGGATTGAGCATGAGAAGAAAGAAATTAATAAACTATTGTTAATTGAATTTGGTGGAACAGTGGCATAGTGGCAAATCAAAACTACAATGAGATACAACCTAACACCGGTAAAAATGGCTATCATTAATAAGTCAAAACAAAACAAACAAACAAAAAAAAAACAAGTGTCAGTGCAGCTGTGGAGAAAAGGGAAGCCTTCTACATGATTAGTAGGAATGTAAGCTAGCTTAGCCTCTGTGGCAAGCAGCATGGAGATTTCTCAAAGAGCTAAAAAGTGAGCTTCCACAAGATTCAGCTATCTCTCTTCCGAGAATATACCCAGAGGAACATAAATCACTCCACCAAAAAGACACCTGAATGTACATGATTATTGCAGCACTGTTCATGAAAGCGAAAACATGGAACCAACCCAGATGCCCATCAAAAGTTTACTGGATAAAGAAAATGTGGTACATATACACAATGGGCTATTACACAGCCATAAAGAAGAGTAAATAATGGCCTTCACAGAAACTTGAATGCAACTGGAGACCACCATAGTAAGAGAACTATCACAGAAACAAAGAAAGAACTGTATACCACATGCTCTCACTCATAAGTGAATACTGATCACTGGTTGCACTAGCACAATGGTGTAATTGACAGATGCTGGACACTGTAGGGGTGGGGAAAGGAAAAGAGGAGGAAGGGGGTCGCATGGCAACACACTGGGTACCCCGTCCATTATCAGTGGGAGAGAGGGTCAGTTAGAAGCCCAACTTCACTTGCATACAACCTACTTACTCAGTAAATTCCTACTTGTACCCTACAACTCTAAAATAACAAAAAATTAGAAACAAAATGGCATGGTGGTATATAATCAATTTTATTTTCCCTTCTTCAGTTAGAGATGTGCACTGAAATAATTAAGAAGGAAATGACTGAAGGTTGTGACTTCACTTTTAAACTCACTGGCAACTAGCAAGCAAGCAAATAGAGCCCTTAAATAACGATTGGAAAAATAGAAATAAATATTCAACTGGGACAGTAGGATTGTGTGTCTTTATTATATTCTAATTTATTTTGTGGATGTTTGAAATTTTCTATAGTAAAATGTTTTGTTTCTGTTTTTGTTTTGTTTTTTTTTTAAGAGACTGTACTCTTTCTATGACTATTTTGCTTTTGTCCCCTGTGTTGAGCTGAGGACTAGATGAACTCTTTTGACCCTCTAGAGAATCAGATGTTCCGCTTCTTTTCTGTGTCTTTCTCTTATTGGGATATATGATCCCTTTACTACCTAAGCCACAGTTTTTCTCTGATGCCCATTTGTAATAAACATATTAATGTCACTTTATTTCTTTTTTCTGTCATAGATTCTACCAGGTATGTAATCTCTATGATCCTGTATATTTTCTTAGTGGAACAAAAGCTGCAGCTCCTATTTATAAACTAATAACAATTACCCTTTATACTTACCTTAGTTTTTTGATATGGGTTCCATGTATTAAGACTTCAATGATCTATATGTAGATTAATTATGATTGGTCATCAATGCATTAATGTCAGAATGAATAATTGATTAATGACAAAAAAATTAAAATGTTCAAATGTCACAATGAACACAGAACACAACCATAGAATGCAATAAAGTTCTTACTTTAAGTAAATTTCATAAAAGGACAACACCAGGTTCTATTTTGTAATAACACAAGAAGAAACTCCTGACAAGTATCTGGGGTTATACAAATCAAAAAACAGAAATGTGTGACTATCATTAGCTAAATAGAATATGATGTACTAATTATAATCTACATTCATTCTTTTTTATTTATTTATTTTTTGAGTTGGAGTCTCACTCCATGGCCCAGACTGGAGTGCAGTGGCACGCTCCCGGCCACCGCAGCCTCAACTTGCCGGGCTCCGGTGATCCTTCAGCCTTAGCCTTCCAAGTAGCTGGAACTATAGGCTCACACTACCACGTTTGGTTAATTTTTGATTTACTGTAGAGATGAGGTCTCGCCAAGTTGCCCAGGCAGGTCTCGAACCCGTGGGCTAAGGCAATCCACACACTTCAGCCTCCCAAAGCACTGGGGTTACAGGCTGAGCCACCGAGCCCAGCCTACATTAATTCTTAAACCTTGTATATCCAACTAATTAAAGTTTTCTACTAATTTTCATAAGCAAAGTTATTTAAAAATTATTTGAAATTTTATTTCAAGATCATTTGAGGAATGCTTATGTAACTGAGGAGTTTATTATTTTGTTTTATGTTAGCTATTTTTATCCAGATCACCTTCACTTATTTAGTATGACAGTAAGAAATGCACATTTTTCTAGTGTAGAAAGTACGGATAAATATTTGTATATTCCCTGATTTACAGTGCTATTAAATCTTTAGAAGATAACTTACAAAATCAGAAGCTATTTTGTTACTTTATTTTTTTTTAACTTTTGAATTTTGTATTTTAAAGATGTGGGGTACAATTCGGTGCTAAGTATACAAATGTTCATTATGCAGGTATCCTTGTTGATGAGGTGTGTCCCCCTCCCTGGCAGTTTCCCTCAACTGCCAATCCTACCCCCCCTCCCATAGCATTATGATAATTGTTCATATTTTGTTACTTTAAATCACTGCATAGATAAATACACCTCTTTAATGTATTTGAAAATGTAAGCATGCATTTTCTGAAAATAGTTCCTGTAATGACTTCATTTTCACAAAGCTACTTATTTCATTAGCAAAAGTAAAGGCAAATCAAATGAATTGAAGAAATATCAAGTTGCTGATGCTGGCAAAATCACAATATTGAATAACATTCAAAGGCTCTTTTTAGTGATAAGGGAAATATCCTTTTCAAGGTTAGAAATACCTTTGGAGAGTACAATAATGTTTTTCTTTGTTCTATTGAAAATAGATAATGCTTTTGAGAGGAATAAATATTTCTAATAATTGGGATAGAATAGAGAGTACCATCAAGAGTACTTCAGGATTTTGGCATGGTTGTGTTAAAGAAGCCCAATGAATGTTTGTTCATTTTCTATAGCACAAAATAAGATCATTTCTTCAAACATCTACACATAAACAATTCATAATACATTCAAATCATGGAGGAATTTTAAGCATCTTCTGGGAAGAGCTATTAGAAATGACTCTGTTTAAAAGGTTAATGATTCCATGCGAATTAAAAAATATTGATACAATATTAGATTAGGTCATGTACCTACTGTATTGGTAGTCAGGCATGTTTAGATCATTAAATATTTTTAAACAAATTATTATTCACAGGTGATCCAAAATCCAGGCTTGTTGTAATAATTGTAGTTAACCAAAAAAAAATATATATATGTGTACTATTTGCTATAACAAATTCAAGCTCCATAGAATAAACCTAGTCTGGCAAACTATCTAAAATATAATTTTAGTATGTTTCATACCAAATATGTTTCAATTAATTTATAGTCTTTTCAGAGTTTTTAGAAAAAAATATTTCCAAGTTCACTGCTTTATTGAAGATCATTATTGTTATAACTAGAAGACTCTAAAATACACTTTTATTTTTATGTTATTCTCTTTTAGCACTTAAGATGATATATACAAAGTGCTTAAACTTTGCATAAGTTTATTATCGGAAATGACTAAAATACAAAATCAAAGCAAATAAACTTTTCTCAAAGTGTAGAATGATTCTCAAAAGAAACTAGTAGATTAAAAGTAAGCAAAATTAGTAAATTACATCAATGTGAAACAGTAGCTTGAAATGGGCATATCTAATATCACAGTCTAAAGACAACAAAAATTCAACAAATCTATACAAATAACAGGAAATAAACTGTGCCTTGGATACTAATGTCTTAATTCATACCAACAGAATAGAAATATTGGACAAGCAAAATAGTATTATACAGATATTTTTAAATTCTCTAAAAGTGAATGCAGTAAAGAGAAAACGAAGAAGCAACCCTTTTGGTAATTTTCTCCACTGTGTATCTAGACTTATGTATCCTCCATATACCAGCTTTCTTTTCGCCAATCCCAATATCACATACATGCAAATTAAAATTTAGAGACATTAAGTAATTTGCCCAATGTCCCAAAGCTTATATGTGGTGTAGTGTGTCATGTTTTACACCAATGCCAATGATCTTACTCACTCTGCTAGAGTACCATTGCCTATGAACAAAGGACTTATTCTCCTAACTACATGAAAATATTTAGCAAGTTGTCACTTAATACATATTGACCATGATTTCTTTATCTATTAAATGAGAGTTGGATTAGATAAGTTTTAAAATTTTTTAGTGTTACAAAGCATCTTAACATTCTGATACTTTTTTCTATTACTTTTTCTATCACTAATGTAAGATAATTTAAATAATTGCATGAACTTAATAAGGATTAAAATTACATATGTACTATATATAATAGTTACTATATATAATAGATTATCTCATCATTGTTGATACTGGTTATAAGTGTTGCAATAGACATACAAGGCCATTATACCTTTTTCTTTTTTTTTCTTTTTTTTTTTTTTTTTTTTGAGTTGGGTCTCACTCTGTCGCCCAGACTGGAGTGCAGTGGCCGCTCCCAGCCACCGCAGCCTCAACCTCCTGGGCTCTGGCGATCCTTCCGTCTCAACCTTCCAAGTAGCTGGAACTACAGGCGCACACTACCACGCCTGGCTAATTTTTTTGATTTGTTGTAGAAATGAGGTCTCGCCTGCCCAGGCGGGTCTCGATCCTGCGGGTTCAGGCAATCCACTCACCTCAGCCTCCCAAAGGCGCGGGATTACAGGCTGAGCCACCGAGCCAGGCTTGCTTGAATTCTTAAAGAGACTCATTTCATCTTTAGACAACTCTGATTTTTAGAAATATATTTTCTTACATGGAATTAATTCTTCTACTCCTTGGTATGCACTCGCATGTTTATTCTATGTTTTATTTAGTGGGTTCAGGAAGAAAGGTTATAATTTCTATTCTATATGGTGACCCTGAATATTTCTTTTCCATGCTATCCAACCCTGTTTATGATTTTTAGTATGACATATATGTCAATCCTTTCCTCCTCTCAACTTTTTCTTCTTTCAATTGTTTTAGATTACATACAGTTCTTTTGATGAATGGGTCTCAAAACTAAACACAATATGCTCAACCAAAGTTAATAGTCTGCTTATTTTAAGTAATATAAATGAAATTTGATAGAGTACATTATATTAGGGGGAAAATTAGACATTACTTTGAGGATTTTAATATAATTATATTCAATCTACATTTTAAATTAAAACAATTAAAAAATTAGAATAGAGTCTAGGGGACACTACATACAAGTCAGGATGACAGTTTACAAAGGTTTACGTTGTGTTTCATAAAAAATAGTTTACTAATAGAATGCTTTCCTTTATCTTCCTTATTATTAAAATGCTGGTAACAGGTATCATAGAATTTTTACTATAAAATTAAAGCATTTAAACAGGGTAAATAATTAACCCATTACACAATGTGTAATATTCCTGTTTGAAAAATATTTCTGAAATAAAATACAATATCACTAAACATATTGGATTTGACTTTGCTCAGTGTCAGAAATGCTTAAAGTGATATTTTTTGGAAACAAAGTCAAGGAGAGTTTAGACAGACCTGTATAGATCTAATTAATTAAAACCACTTGCTAATGGCAAATGATGAACCAGGTGAGGTTCTTCAAAAGATTTACATAGAAATGATTAAATTATTTGTGTATCACCTCAAGCATATATTTTTATTTCAAATGCTTGTTCCTAACTCAATAAATTTTCCAGTGTGATACCATTTTCAGTGTTTGTGCCCACTAAAGGTTATATTAAATGTTGTTTTAGTTAACCATTACTATTAGATGACTACTTAAGATACAGAAACACTAAATCAAAAAATTATTAGTCTAGCTTTTTCAACCATTACTGTAATTCAATTTGCTGTATAACAAAATTCATCATGTTTTATAATCAGCTATTTAAATTGACAAAACAATCTGAAAAAATCTAAAACTTATCTGAAAAAAATGATCTGAAGATAAAATTTGTACCATGTGGACAATTTAGAAATATTATGACATAACCAGTGATATTTATGAACTTTTTACTACATTTTTTCTGTAATATTTAAAGTGTTATTATAAATTTTAAAATTGGCGTAAATTTAATAATTGAAATCCTGAGATACATACATGTAAATAACTGTGAGAAATTATATTAGGGAGTATCCCCTTCTTATAATTCTTCTTTTTCTAATCCTCAGTGTTATCAGAAAATATTTTTTTCCTGACCTGTATCTCGTTGCAAATCATCCGGGTAATTTTATATGCATTAAACATTCACTAACTTTTCCATTCCTCTAATATGTGATATAACTATGTGTCACACATATTTTGTTAACTCTGTTTATTTTTTCAACATAATTCCCTGAATTGATCTTTCGATTTTGAGCTCAAAGCCCATATTTTTAAAACTAAACTATTGTGCTCACTTAATGATATCCAGAGATAAAGATTCCTAGGGTGATTTACTTATCTTTTTATTACTTGTGGAAACTGAAAATTTAGAACATGGATGCAGAATAAAAAGGGTCATATGCTGGACACCAAAACAAATTACATGAAACCATAAAAAGATATAAATGAGGACGGGCGTGGAGGCTCAGCCTGGAATCCCAGCACTTTGGGAGGCCAAGGCGAGTGGATTGCCTGAGCACACAGGTTCAAGACCAGCCCAGGCAGCTTGGCAAGACATCCTCTCTGTAAAAAAAAAAAAAAAAAAAAATTAGCCAGGCGTGGTAGTGCACGCCTGTGATTCTGGCTACTTGGAAGGCTGAGGCAGAAGGATCACCACCACCCATCACTTGGGTGGCCATGAGTGTGCCACTGCACTCCAGCCTGGGTGACAGAGTGAGACTCCAACTCAAAAAGAAAAAAAAAAGACATAAATGTGTTCTCACATACAGTTTGCAAGATATATTGGAATAAATAACTAGAGAAAAAATAAATAGCTATAATGACTACTAATGATGTTAATTTATTAACTATTAATCCTAAAGTTCAATAAGATAATTGATAAAAGACAGTTGAGACCATGTATGAAATTGGATAAAAATATGATCATAAAATAATGCACACATTGTAGAGATAAGAAAAACCTCTTTAAAGTAAGCCCCAATATGCTAATAATGAAATATATTTAGTACCTAAAATAAGATTCACAGATTGAAAGTGGTAGATTAACGAATTAGTCTAAATGTAATGTAAGTTAAACCCTTTTCTATATGCCAAAACAATACATTAACAGAAATGAAATCCAAATATATAATAACCTAATCTTCATAAAGATATTGTGTATCACAATAACTCTTGAAATTGTATGTATTCAACAATGTTTGATGAAGATCAGGAAGAGAAAAAGTTCACTTTTAGCTATGGTGAATTTGCTTAAATCAGCCTAATTCTTCTGCAAAAATGAAGTAAAGAAGCTGTAAAAATATATATGTAAGAAATGTCTATTTTAAAACATTAGAGATAAATTGAAAGCCAAATTTGAAAAATCAGGATCCAAGAGAAAAGAAAATTACAATAAAATCAACATTGCATGCACTTATTTCTAACATCCTCTATCCTCTTGATGTAATTGCCAACTTTATGTCCATGGTAAAGAGGTTAAAAAACTGAGCAAAATTGTTGAGAGTTGAATGGAGTTGTGAAACAAAAATTAGAATTCAGGACCCGTCAAGTAGGAAGAACTATGAAAAATACTCCACGTTTTCAATTAAGAACCTTGAGGAGCTATATCTTAGAATTAAGAGAATGCAGAGATATATAAGCCCAACAAAAATTGTTACCTCTCAATAGGGATAAGATCCAGGAATAGGAAAATAGAAATATAGACCCATCCTCATAAAGACGTTAGCCCTGTTTTAAATTAGCTCACACACTAATTGGATTAAGATCATCTTTTATTACTGCCTATACAAAACAAAATAATTGCTATCTAGGTGGAAATAAGCATCAACTAAAGCCTAAAATTATCTCTATAGTTTTGCAGACACATTATTCTTCACCCAAGCAAAAGAGAAGACATGACAGAAAACCAAAACACACACACACACACACACACACACACACACACACACACACACACACACACACACAAGGAAACAAGCCATTGAAGATATAAAACATGAAGTTAAAAATAACTGTGATTAATGTGTTAAAAATAATAGAGGGCACATTATAGAATTTTAGTAGGGAATTGGGATTTCGCTTATAAAAATCTAATAGGAATTCTAAAACTGAAGACTACAATAATTGAAATTACGTACCCGATAAAGAGGCTCAATAGCCGTTCAGATGGAGCAAAAGACATTAGTAAGCATAAAATAAGTTAAGAAAAAATATCTAGACTAAAACCTGTAGAGGAAACAGGTGAAAAATAAAACAAGAAGAATAGAATAAGAGATATACAGGTCACAGTAGCAAGGTCTAGCATACATTAGAAAGATGAAAGAGAGAAAATAGGTAGAAAAATATTTGAAGAGATAATGACTAAAATGTTTTCAGTGCTATCAAAGATATGAAGTCAACCATTGAATCTCTGCAAATAGATTATTTTTTTACAAACAAAACAAAACCTAGTCACATCAGAGTAAAATTGGTGAAAACAAAAGTCAAAGAAAACATTCTAAAAGTAACCAAGAAATTACTTCAAAAAATTACCTTAAAAGGAATAACAATAAGACTGACTATAGATTTCGTGACAGAAATTAAGAAATCAGAACACAATGGAATAGCACCTTCAGTATTCTAGGGACAAAACTTCAAAATAAGATTTAACAATGAGTAAAAATATTCTTCAAAAATTAAGGCAAAATATATACATTTCCATAAAAACAAAAACTGAGATAATTACTAAAGAGATTGCTTCAAGGAGGAAAGGGCCCCAGCTGCAAACAATGAAATGAGAAAAAGAATAAAGAACTATGGAAAGGGTTAATATTAGGATAAATCTAAGTGAATATTTGCTCTATAAGACAAAACCAACAACAACATGCATTTTTTAAAAAACATGTCGAATTAAAAGAGAAATATATTTAAAAAGATAAAGGGATGAGTCTTGTGATATCTAAAAGTAGAAAAACATCAATTTGTGTATGTGCATTATAATTTCTGGGGAAATGACTAAATGATTAATAATAGAATAAATAACTTACAATTTAATAAAGAAAGAGATAAGAAAAATTCATTAATAATCCAGAAAAAGGCAAGAAAATAAGGGAAAATATGCTTTACTACATTTGGGACAAATAGAAAAAAGAATGAAAAGTAAATTCATATGGAAATGTATCAGCAATTGAATTGAATGTAAGTAGAATACATATTTATTTATTTATTTATTCATTTATTTATTTTTAGTAGGAGTCTCATTCTGTCACCAAGGCTGGAGTGCAGTGGCACTCTCATGGCCACTGCAACTTCGACTTGTTGGGCTCAGGTAATCCTTCCGCCTTAGCCTTCTAAGTAGCAGGAACCACAGACGTGTGCCACCATGCCCAGCTAATTTTTTGATTTATTGTAGAGATGAGGTTTCACCAAGTTGCCCAGGCTGGTCTCAAACCCCTGGGCTCAGGCAATCCTCTTGCCTCAGCCTCCCAAAGTGCTGGGATTACAGGCATGAGTCACCACACCTGGCCTAGAATAAATATATATATTTTAAATGTATATTATCAGTTCTTAGGCAGGATTTAAAAAGAAATATAAGTATATGCTGCATGCAAGAGCCATACAACATGCAAACACAGAAAATATGAAACTAAAAAAATGGATCATAATTTACCAAAAATGCCAAAAAAACAACAAAAAAAGGGTATAGCTATACTAAAATAAGACAAAATGGACTTTAAAATAAAAAGTATTACTAGAGTTAAAGAATGATATTTCATAATGATAAAATGCCCAGTCCCTAGGAAGATATTATAATAATTCTAAATGTGTTAACACTGAATACACAGATGCAAACTATATAAAGCAAAAACTGGCATTAACAAAAGGAAAATAAGACAAATTTATAATTATAGTGGAAATTTTTAACCAAATATCTTTGTCTCACAAAAAAGAAGACATATATAAATCAGTAAAGATAGAGAATATTTGAACACAATCAAAAACCATGCTATTATTTGCATATATTTGTGTATAAATTTCTATTTAATAGTAGAGTGGTTGTCCAGTTGTTAATTGTTAAAACATTGTGTTTGTAAATAAGGGGCAGACAGTGGAAATAAATAAAAGTTGCCCTTTCTATTTCTACTGCATCGTTATTTGTGGATTCAATCTGGTCTCTCTTGGTCTTGTGACTGTAGCTACTCTAGACCTGGTTGAGAGAGACGATCAGACAGTCATCCTGGGCTCCATGATTTAGAGAGCAACTGAACTGACTCTCTCTCTCTCTCTTTTCTTTCTTTTTTTTTTTTTTTTTGAATGGGAGTCTCACTCTGTCGCCCAGACTGGAGTGTAGCGGCATGCTCCGGCCACCGACCACTGCAGCCTCAACCTGCTGGGCTCTGGCGATCCTTCTGCCTCAGCCTTCCAAGTAGCCAGAATTACAGGTGCATGCTACCATGCCTAGCTAATTTTTTTGATTTATGTAGAGATGAAGTCTTGCCAAGGTGCCCAGGTGGGCCTTGAACCCGCAGACTCAGGTAATCCGCACTCCTCAGCCTCCCAAGTGCTGGGATTACAGGCTGAGCCACCGAGTCGACCTAACTGGTTCTCTTTTAGCTGTTTCTGTCATGAAATAAAGGATCTACAAAGGAAAGGTGAATAATCATCTAGAACTTGTGCCTTCTCCCGTGCTCTAGACCAGTGATCCCCAACCTTTTTGGCATCAGGGACCAGTTTTGTGGAAGACAATTTTTCCATGAATGGGAAGGGACAGGGGTAAGGGGGATGGTTTTAGGATGATTCAAGCAAATTATATTTATTGTGCACTCTATTTCTATTAGCATAATTTTGTAATACATAATGAAATAATTATAATTATAAAATGCACCATAAATAGAGAGGCATGGATGGAAGTGATAAATAAGATAATGGGTGAGCCACACATGGATTAAAATATGTGTTGGATTCTGACCTAAAGCCTTCCACCAGATGCAGCTGTACAATTGAAGTACATCAACTCACTTTCCACTCACTGGGAGGGTTTTGCTATGAGTCTACAAGCACTTGATTTATTATGGTCTCTATGCAATCAAACCTCACTGATAACGTTAATATGTATTTGCAGCCACTCTCCAGTGCTCGTATTATCACCTCAGCTCTACCGCAGATTATCAGGTATTAGATTCTCATGAGGAGTGTGCAACCTGGATCCCTCACACACCCAGTTCACAGTAGGGTTTGCACTTCTATGAGAGTCTAATATCACTGTTGATCTGACAGGAGGTGGAGGTCAGGTGGTAATGTGAGCAATGAGGAACAGCTGTAAATACAGATGAAGCTTAGCTGCTTGCCAGCCATTCACTCCTGCTCTACAGCCTGGTTCTGGTACCGACTTGTGGTCCAGGGATGGGGGACCCCTGCTCCAGACCATGTGTAGCATACCTAACCACTTGCAAATCTCTGCTCAACAGCTCCAAGCCTCTTTGCAAAGCCTGTGAGATATCTCCCTTGGGTCTGTCTGTCCTTCCAGTGACTGACCATAGGTGCATGTGTGTACTTCAGAGCAGTGCCCTGGCTCTACATTGGAGTGGGCAGTTGTCAATAGAGTTTGTTGCAAGCTGCAGTATCCCTACGTGCATGCTAGGTTCTTCATGAAGAAGAATGGACTGAGAGTAGAAAGGAAAGTAGGGGGCAGGCCACTGACTGGGGGTAAGGCCAGGAGGCAGACACTCTCCTTTCCTCTAAGTTTGCTCTGGAACAACGTAAAGTTTGAGAATTCCAAACTGAAACCTGGCCTTCAAGGTTACTATGAAATTATTACAATGATGATATGAATATAAAACCTTTTCTTTAATAGCTAGCTTAATTTATGATTTTAAATATTTAGATATGGTTTACAAATTAGTTATTGCAGCGTATTACATTTCCCAAAATTTAGTGGCTTAAACGATGAACTTTTACAACTTTTCCTAAGTCTATGGGCTCATGAGGTTACTCTCTTGACATGGGCTAGGCATGGCTGATCTCCTGTCAGTGGACAGTTAACCAGTTGACTGGGATCTGGCTAGCTTAAAATGCTCTTAGCTGCCATGAACTAAACTCTACTCCATAAGGCTAGCCCAAGTTGGCTTTATGGTGTGACAAGGTTTAAAGACAGATATCAGACATGTGCAAAGTCTCTTGAAGCCTAGTCTCAGAACTATGTATTATTTCCACTTCATTAAATTAGCCAAAACAAGTCACAAGATAAGCTGGGATACAAGTCATGGGGAAAGAAATTCCACCGCTTGCTCAGAAGAGCTGCAAAGTCACATTGTGGGGTTGAGGATTTAGGGAAGAGTGAAAAATCAAGGCCAGTTTTGCAGTCCATCTATCACAGTCCATGAGTCTCCATTTATACTCTTGGCTCAAGTCCACTTACGTCAAAGTGAGCCTGCTCATAACTACTGAAAAAATCCTCCAAGTGTCTGCCAGTAGGTCGACTGTCAGTCCTAACTTTTGTCTCTTCTACTGAGATTCTTCTATGTTGTGGCATTATGATTATTTTAATAAAATGTAAAAATCTTTATCTAAGGCAATTGGTAGCAATTTATTTCAGATAGGTATCTCCAACTATTTATTTCATATTAAAGTGGAAATACAATAAGTGGATAGAAGAACAACTTATTTTACATTATGATAATCATTTTTATTTTATTTATTTATTTTTGTTTTTGTTTTTGAGTCATAGTCTCACACTTTCTCCCAGGCTGGAGTGCAGTGACATGCTCAAGGTCAATGCAGCCTCGAGCTGCCGGACTCAGCCAATCCTTCCACCTCAGCCTTCCAAGGAGCTGGAACTATAGGCATGTGCCACCACGCCTGGCTAATTTTTCTTCATTTATTGTAGAGATGAAGTCTCACCAAGTTGCCCAGGCTGGTCTTGAACCTATAGTCTCAGGCAATCCTCTCCCTCGGCCTCCCAGAGTGTTGGAATTATAGGTGTGAGCCACCAAGCCTGGCTAATTTTTTTGTTGTTGTTGTTTTTAAATTTAATTTAATTTTATTTGTATTTTAAAGATGTGGGGTACAATTCTGGGTTAGGTATACAAATGTTCATTATGCAGTTACCCTTGTTGATGAGGTGTGCCCCTCCCTCCCATGGAAGTTTCCCACCACTGCCAATCCCACTCCCTCTGGCAGTTTCCCACTACTGTCAATCCCTTTCTTATAGTATTATGATAATTGCTCAAGGTCCGCTTATGAGTGAGAACATGTGTTACTCAGTTCTTAGTTTTTGTGATAGATCACTCAGTATTATAGACTCTAAGTCCATCCCAGTTGCTGCGGAGTTCATACTTGTATCCTTCTTTATGACTGCATAATATTCCATCGTGTATATGTACCACATTTTTTAAACCCAATCCTCTTTTGAAGGGCAGCCCAGTTGGTTCCATGTTTTTGCTATTGTGAATAATGCACAGTCTCACTAACCATCAAAGAAATTCAAATTAAAACCATGCTGAGTTACCACCTAACTCCAGTCAGGTTGACCATCATCAATAACTCAAAAAACTACAGATGCTGGAGAGGATGTGGGGAAAAGGGAACACTTGTACACTGTTGATGGGAGTATAAGCTGGTACAACCTCTGTGGAAAACAATGTGGTGATTCCTAAAAGACCTAAAAATTGACCTTCCATACGACCCTGCAATCCCTCTGCTGGGAATATACTCAGAGGAACTCAAGTCACTCTATAAAAATGATAATCATTTTTAAACATCTCTGTATTACTACAGTAATCCAGGGACTGTCATTTTGTACTTTAAAAATTAATTTAATTTAGGGCATGCATACATTTACCTTTGAATGATTTCCATTCTTATTGTGTTCCGCCCAAATGAATCTTTGATGGTATGCTTTGAGTCATTCATTTTTTTGTATTCACAAAAGGCATAGTAAAGATCAACTCAGATGCTTTTCTGTAAGGGGATGCAGCCTAGACAATCAGAGGTAGGATCGAGTCTGAAAGCACAACTCAGTGTCACAGCAGAAACTATCCCAAATTGGTAGAGTCAATACACAAAGGTTCTACCATTTATTAATCTTTCATTTTCTAATGTCAGTCAAGTATGAAAGCAGATAAATATTAAAAAAGAATGTAGTACTGTGATTTGCAATGAAGAAGAAAGTAAAATCAACAATACCTGCAACCTTAGAAAATAAATCATCAGAAAGCAACTAAAGAGTTCATTTAAACAAGTCCACATTTTTTGATTATCCCAATTACTTTTGAAAGAATTCTATTTATTCAAAAATTTTCTGTTAATTGTAAAAAAAAGTCATTTTTGAATAATACTTTTATTTTATTATAAAATATGGAGAAGGCATTCTCCAAACAGTAGATGTCTAACTATATATTTTTCATAAATTTTTCAATGTAGATCAAATTGATTTTACTTATCTCTTTTAATTAGACTACTTACCATAATAAGTTGTTTGGTATTTAGATACAATTAAAAGAACATTTGCATTTAGTTTAGTTTTTAAAATTTATACTAGATTTACTTTCATTAGAAATTCATAAATCTATCTGATAAATCTAGCCAATTTTAATTTAAAATCTTATGTATTTTAATCTATAATTTTAATAAATTTATCATATTTAAGAAAGCCTTTAGAGTTTAATTAACTATGTCTCTTTAGTATTTTGACTGCATTTCTAAAGTAAATATATTCAAAATTCTCTTTAAGTATTTTTATACTCTAAATGATAAACAAAATATTCTAAAGTTCTCCAACAATTGATAGCTAAAAAATTATATTTATACATATTGTATTTTTTAAGATTCTTAAATGTGTCTGTACTATTAACAAAATTTTCTTTAATATTTCAGATAAAATAAGAAATCTGTATTCATTACTCAATTACACATTTTAAATTAAGATTAAAAGTGTAAGCTGTTAAATAACTTGAGTATGTCAAATTATCTTAAGCATCATAAAGATATTCCAGTTTAATTATGTCTGTGCTTAATTCTAGACCACTTAGTTTTTAAAATCTACTAAGAAGTAATACGACCAACCCCAGGAAACTGAACTCTTTCCAAATATATAGCTAAAGAGCTTCTTGGGGAGAAACTAATATTTGCTGTCTCCTCCCTCCCCCCCTCACCCCAGGTCAAGTCCTATTTATTCTTACTGTAATAAGGCTTCCATGTGATAGGATACCAAACAGAGAGCTACCTATCTCTCGGTCTATGAGAGTTAATTTAGATATTATCCTATTTGCATTTGAATCTTCAGTCTCATTCCCAGATTATGGATATCATTTTTGCTAACTATTTAGACCTTGAGAATTATTTGGCTTTCAGGACATGCTGATGCCTTCTCTCCATTTAAGGACTCCTTACCGTTGTAACATCATATGCTTGTACATTCTTTTGTATTATTTTGAACTATTTTGCCTCATTTAGCTAGCAATAACTATTTATTACTTTTCATATGTCTTTCTCTGTCTTGCAAGATCATGACTTTTACATATTAAGACGACCTCTAACTGGATCTCACAAATATTTTTTTACCTCTCCTGACTCTGGAGTCAAACGCTAAAGCCATGTCAATAATGGTAATAAATAGTCAGACTTGAAACTGAGCCTCATTTGGTAGTCACAGCTTATCTGTGTAACAGATACCCTAGGAGAGGGTATCTTAGTCTGTTTTGTGTTGATATAGAGAAATTCATGAAGCTGGGTAATTTTAAAATGAAGAAAGGTTTATTGGGCTCAGGATTTTGATAACTGGAAGTTTCAAGACTGACATCTGCATATGGTGAGGCATCAGACTACTTCCACTAGTGGCAGAATGTGAAGGGGAGTAAATGTGTGCATAGATCACATGACGAGAAAGAAAGCAAAAGAGAGAGGAAAGAAGTACCAGGTTTTTTGTTTTGTTTGTTTGTTTTGTTTTTTTTCTTTGGCAATGAGCTCTAATAGGAATTAATAAAATGAGAACTCACTCACCCCTAAGGGAGGACATTGATCTATGACTATGATCCAAGCACCTCCCATTAGATCTACCTTCAACATTGGGGATCAAATGTCAGCATGAGATTAGACGGCAACAAACAATCTCTAAACCATAGCAGGTACCCTACCAGAGATTGAAGTTATATTATTTTCCTTTTTTCCCAGTGAAAGAATTATCAGAAAACTATCTTGAAATTATTAAGGCTAACCTCCCTTAGAAAGTTTGAGAAGCAAGGGACATAAGTAAACGCCAGGTATTTTGAGAATTCAGTATGAAAATCTAGATGGGATGGGGAATAAGGGATAAGGAGGAAGAATTCCTGGGGAGTAAGTTTGTGTTCTGGAGCCTTTTGTGGCGAATGCTTCTGGATTCAACTGATGCCTTTGCAGACGATTGTTCACAGGAATCAGAACGTCTAGCATTTAAGAGCTACAGCTGTGGTTGGGATGGAGGCAGTCTGTTGGCCAGCAGAAAATCCTAGCATGGTACCAGTTTAAAGACCTGTCTAATTATACTGGACCATAAACTCAAAGCAACATATTTTGGTTGCCTGAAAACAGTATCAAAGGTTAACTGATGAGACTTTAGGTCTTCTTTGTTTATCTGTAGAAATTGGAATGACCACTTCTGAAATGTTTAAGCAATTAGAATACTTGAACAAATCATGAGATTCTGAAAAAAAGCTGATAGGTCTTAAGCAATGAATTAGAAAAATAAAAAGACGTGATCCTCTCTGCCTCAAATATAACAATTGACTAACAAACATTCAAATTTAATCTGAGCAACTATGTTCTACATACTTTATTTATTTGCTTGAGATGACATGGATGTTGGGAATAAAACTTTCAAAGTATTGTGATATGAATGATGCATCACAGAGGAAGGAAAATGATGACAAATAGCATGCCTTCCCTCAGACCACAGGGCCTAAGCACAGCCCACCACAGGTGAACTAAGCTCAGCCCACCACAAAGACCATACACTGTTTTCAGAAGGGACATTTTGAACTTTTGACATGAGCAGTGAGCAGCGCTGATTCAGAGCCTGTGTGGTGGCATACAACCTGGAGTCGAAAAGTACCCCCTTCCCCCATCTCTTCTGCAGTGATTTGCTAAGTATTAGCAACAGCTCAGGGGACACCATGCCTGCCATGGGAGGAGAGGCACTGACACTGCAGGAACAGCACCAACACCAGCCATGCACAGCAGCTCTGTAAAGAAATCAGACTAGAGCAGACATCTTTCAAATTCCCCTCAAAAACCTTCTAGAGCCTATCAGAAAAAACTGGGAGAGAATTTGAAGTAGGCATTGATTTCCTTCAGATTATGCAAAAATGAGCCAGTTATATTTGAAAATTTTTATTAATGTGACCTATTCAGACCTATAGGCTGGGGGTGGGGCATAAGGACATTTGACTTCACATAAATTATTGAATATGTATGTGCAGTTCACGGTGTGTTTGGTCCCTGCACTTTTCAAGGGTGAACAAATGTTTTGTTTTGACTTTTAAAATATAATTATTAAAAATTGATTTCAGGGAGGTCATATGAGTGTGAAAAGTTCCCTCTTTGATCCACTCAGTGTCATAAACTATACGACTATGTATTCCCAATGTTGCCTAACATATGTTTATTAAATTGAGATGGAATAAATAGGAAAATCTGAGACAACGTGGGGAATGTACCCACGGAGGAATTTAGAAAATTTAGCAGGGTTTTCCAAAAACAGAACTGTAGGGAGAAAAGGAAGGTTTTATGTTTATTTTGATAGGATGAGATTGTTGTTAATTATATAGGCCTAGTTGTAGTAAACCATTGGTTTATGATACATAAGTGATAGGTAATATTATCTAATCTTAATCTAGCTTTACTATACAGTAAGCACTAAAACAAATAATTTAGATTTACCATCTCATTTATCCTCCTAACAAACCTAATGTAAAACTATTTTTCTGCCTTTTTATTTTATATAATAGAGTGGTATAATAATTTTGGTGAAGTACCTGTTCAATAATTGTAACAGATCTGAGATGTTACCCTTCTTGCAAGTCAACAAATTTGTGTGCCACATTTTCATGGAAGCTAGCAGAAGACACAATATTTCTGGGTCAGAAACAAAGAACTTTATTACTGACCGCACAGCAAGAAGCATGAGATGTTTGTGTCAGTTCCTATGCCCCCACATCCCACATGGGCAACATGGAGGGACCTAGCTGGGTGCTGGATACGTAGTCGGTTTGTGTCACAACTGAGGAAATCTGAACCTACAAACCTGATGTTTTATGACAGACATAGTCTTTTATAACCTGCCTCACCTTTGCTCTGGGGAGACCCTGGTTTTATTTTACTATGTTATTTTGCTCTACTCCAGAGGAAGACACTCTCTATAATCCCAGGATGTTTGCTGTACCAACATCATTGAAAAGTTATCTTGGAATATCAGAGGAGTTGGTGCTCTGCTTGTGAAATGTGCAGAGAGAAACCCACTGAAAATTGTTTCCCCAGAATGTTTACATCCTATGTCCATAATATTTTGCTTTCTGATGAATTTTCTCACAAGTACGCCATTCTTTTGCTGGCCTGATTAAGACCCAGTTCTCAATAGTGGAGCCAGGATTTAAACCCAGACGTTTTGACTCTGATGTCTGTAGAAGAATATCTAAGAGAACCGAGTAAGTAAAAATCTAAGACAGTACATATACTTGGCACTAACTAACCAATAGAGAAAGGATCCAAGCTTTTTGGTTACAGGAATAAGAGAAATTAACTAGGAGAAGAGAACTGTGTGAGCTAGAGATCAGAAAGTTAGAGCTATAATTTTGCTGTCCTGATTCTCCTATGGATACTTTGATATCTGAGAAGAAATCAAAACTAATGTTAAATGTAAATTTGTTGAGAACTATAAGTTGTGGTATGCTTCTTTTTAAAAGGTATATTTTTTCATTCAACAAATATATATTTAATACAAATATGTGCAATTATAGGATGAGATATAGAGAAGATTTTTTCAAAGATTATTTTATATTTAGATCTACTCTTGAGACTCTGGCAAGTTTGTTTGTTTTATATTTATCTTTAGTCAAACACAGCAAGTCTAAAATGAATGGGAGGAAGGGGAATCACAGCTATTTGTCTCCACATTTCTAATTGTGCTATCTCTTTTATTCCTTAAATATATTTTTAAGTATTTGGCCATTTTGTTATTATTAGTTTTCCTAAAAGAATCAGGTCATGACTTTTGAGTTCTGCTTTTATTCCCTCTCTTTTCCTGAATCATAATTCTTTAATCTCTGCTTTCATTTTTTTTATAGCTGCTTTATTTTTAATCTAACCATTTTAGAGTAGAATTCTGACAGTTGTTCCAAGATATAGTATTATTCTCAAAGCATTTTAAATGACAACTATATACATATGTATATATTACAACTATATGTATGATATATATATATATATTATCTTCCACATAAGGACATTTCAGTCAACAGCAGATTGCCTATATGACGGTAGTCCCATAAGATTATAATACCTATTTTTGCTATACCTTTCCTATGTTTGGATATGTTTGGAGACACAATTACTTTCCATTGTGTTATAGTTGCTTATAATATTCAGTCCAGGAACATGCTGTGTAGGCTTGTATCTTAAGTGCAATAGGCTATACCTATAGCCTAAGTACATAGTAGGCTCTACCATCCAGTTTGTGTTAGTGCATTCTATGTTTGCACAACAATGAAATTGCCCAATAACTCACTTCTCAGAATGTATCCCCATCATTGACGCGTGGCTACGCATACTGTATATATTTATATTAGATATATATATCTAATATATATAGATATATATATCTAATATAGTTATATAGATTTATATTAGATATATAGATTATATCAATATATTTATATAGATTTATATTAGATATATATATCTATGTTTGTGTAAACATATATATATTCTAATATAAATAAGTTTCTAACCATTACTAAGTTTCTAAGCACTGCTATGGGGAAGGATTTTATTGTCTCTCAGTGTGTTTATCCTACCATTCTCATAAGACCTAGGGCAGAATGATTTGCACCTAAGCAAAAATGTTTTTCAAAAAGTAACTAAGGGCAACAAGATTATGAAAATTGAAGGGAAAAAATGGTAGAAACACTTTAAAAAGGTGCTGCAAAGGAGGATTCTTTCTTCTATTTCAAGGAGTGTTGAATACCGGCAGCCTTCAGAGACTCACATCTCTGCAGTGAACCCTCAGGAGTTTTCTAAAGTTGACAGACTGCTAGATCTCTGGGTGTGGAGAAGACTTTACTCCCCACAGGACAACCATTCATATAGAATCAAACAATTTTCATCTTTGGTCTTTGGTTTTTTATAAAGCTTTTTACAAAGAGTGTTAAAGTACTCTGAACACAGCAGTTGTTCCTTAATTCACTGGGGGTTAGAAGAAGAAGAGATATCCTATGATTTTTCCATTTCTTTGAGTATCTTGGATTTAGATTTGTTTTGTGCTTGATGCATGTTTTAAACCAGTGAATACATTCATTGCAATTATGCTTTATATATTTTCTGAATGTTTTTTCCTCATCATATATACACATATACTCATATATATGTGTGTGTATATATATATTTATATATATAATATACATATATAAAAGAATGCATATGGATTGTGTGTGATGGGTGTATATTACGATAAAATTGAGAACAAAATGTAAGATGATATATGGTCTGTTACACAGAAGGGGATGGGAGATGTTCCTTCAATATTTTAAAACACAAACAGAAAGGGAAGGTTTGCTTCTGAAATTACATACATTCAGTATTATAGAACAATACATTTTGCTTTACACGGCAGTTCTGAATGGCAAGGATAGTTCTGAGTGCCATAATTGGTAAAGTGGACTAACTCAGTGGTCCCCAACTTTTTTAGCCTCAGAGGCTGGTTTTGTGGAAGATACTTTTTCCAAGGACTAGGGTAAGGGGGAATGGTTTTGGGATGATTCAAGTGCATAACATTTATTGTGCATTTTATTTATATTATTATTGCATTGTAATACATAGTGAAATAATTTTGAAACTCACCATAAAAAATGAGGTACAGGGCAAGCCCCTCCAGTCCCCTCCCACTGTGGGAGCTTTTCTGTTCTCTCAATAAATTCTGCTTTCTAAAAAAAAAAAAAAAAAAGGCAAAAAAAAGAGGAGGTGCTAACAGAAGTGGTAACTAAATAAAATAATAAAATAATGGGCAGGTCACACATAGTCTAAAATAAGTGTTGGATTCTGACTTAAAGTCTGCCACCAGATGTAGTTGTACATTTGAAATGCATCAACTGACTTGCCACTCACAGATAAAGTTTTTATATGAGTCTGCAGACAATTGATTTATCATGGTCTCTGTGCAGTCCAACCTCACTGCTAATGTTAATCTGTATTTGCAGCCACTCCTCAGTGCCAGAATTACCCCCTCACCTCCACCTCAGATCATCAAGCATTAGATTCTCATAAGCAGCATGCAACCTACAACCCTCACATGCATATTTCACAATAGGGTTCATGTTCCTATGAGAAATTGATGCCGCTGCTGAGCTGACAAGAGGTAATGCTCAAATGGTAATGCAGCAGTGGGGAGTGACTGTAAATACACACGAAGCTTCACTCTAACTTGCTGCTCACCTCCTGCTGCGCAGCCCAGTTCCTAACAGGTCTGTGCCTTGTGGTTTAAAGACTCCTGTTCTAGCCTACACCAACCGTTCTTCAACATTTATAAGAGGTATCACATCCTGTCAAACCAGAGGGACAGTTCTCTAGGATCACAACGAAAGACACACAGAAATGATGGCTGTGATGCTTGTCATTGGTACAGAGAAACACGACATGGAAAAGATACACAACTCATCAGCCTCACGGAAGAGAAGCCGATCTCTCCTAACTCTGCTGTTCACAATGGGCTTATTTAAAGCAACTGGAAACTTTCTTCAGCAATCCTCAACCTCAGCGGAGTAACCCTCTAAAAATTAGGCTTTCACTGTTTTGGCTTAGTGCTAAGTAAGTTCCTTGCTTGGAAACAATTCAAGCCACTAGGCTGGGTGAGGTGGCTCATGCCTGTAATCACAGCAATTTGAGAGGCTAAGGCAAGAGGATTGCTTGAGCCTAAGAGTTCAAGACCAGCCTTGGCAACATAGTAACATCTCTAAAAAAAAAAAAAAAAATCAAAAAATTGGTTGGGTGTGGTAGCAGCTGCCTGTAGTCTCAGCGACTTATGAGGCTGCTGTGAGCCGTGATCATACCACTGCACTCCAATCTGCATGATAGATTGAGACCCAAACTCTATAAAACAAAAATAAAAAAAAGAATTCAAGTCACCTTCAGCTAATACAGCATTCTCTAGCAGATTTACCATGAACTAGGGAAGAAATGGCTACACTTTCCTTAACCAGAACCCTACAAGAGCAGTTTTAATAAAAATGGCAGAAGTAGGGGGTGGTTGGTGGGATTGGTTTTGGAGCCCCTTTCCTAAAAAAATTAGCCATGCTGCAGACTTCAAGGATTTCCTGGGCTTGTTTTTCCATCATTGTTTCCTCACGCATTGGAAGTATATGAAGCAGGTTTGCCAATGACCAGTCCCAACAGAGGACTCCCACTGCGAAGAGAATAGCAAAGATCACACTATGCCACCACCAGAGACAGGAGTCTCCACATCTAAGTCCACTGCCTCCTGACTATTGTTCAGGTCCACTATGTGCTGATTCCTTATTTGTCTGAATTTGGTGAGACAGGACAAACCCACACGCAGTAAGTTTTGCAAAGCAGGTCTATTACTTACAGAAAGGCAGCAAGGGACAAAAGCCTCAGATCTATCGTGAGTTGGCTCCCTGAGGCTCAAGAAAGCTGCCCAGGTTGTATGGCATCTCGGATCACAGCTGAGAGACCCCAAAGGGCAACCTACCCTTGGTTAAATATCTTAGGGGGTCTTCTGAGTCCCTGGGCAGTTTCTCCCTAACCTAAGATGTTACATTCCAAAGGACGGACAGGAACAAGGCCGATTCGTCATCACCTGCTTTCTGGACCATTTCAGGGAGTTCCTTCCTATCTCAGGTACTGCATTCTCAGTACATTCCACAGCATTTTTGAGAACTATGAGCAAGACAGTTCAGAGAACGGGGTAGATCCAAGGTTACCAAGAGAGCAGTCCTACAGAGAGAGAGGGAGAGCTCCACCGCTATCTTTCTATACCTTTTTTTTTTTTTTTTTTTTTTTTTTGAGTTGGAGTCTCACTCGGTCGCCCAGACTGGAGTGCAGTGGCCGCTCCCGGCCACCACAGCCTCGACCTGCTGGGCTCTGGCGATCCTTCCGCCTCAGCCTTCCGAGTAGCCGGAATTACAGGCATGTGCTACCACGCCCAGCTGATTTTTTTTTATTTATTGTAGAGATGAGGTCTCGCTGCCCAGGCAGGTCTCAAACCGCGGGATCTGGCAATACACTCACCTTAGCCTCCCAAAGGCGTGGGATTACAGGCTGAGCCACCGAGCCCGGCTTCTATACCTACGTTTACACCTATTTTTAAATTTCAAACCATGGAAGACCAAGCTATTCGTGGTTTAGGATACCATTATTTTAAAACAATGTTATATGGTATAGATAGCTTCCCTCAAACTTTAAGAAAATATTTTAAAGTATTCACAGTTCTGTAAGTTTCTGAAAAGAAACCTTCTGGTGAGTTTGGTTTGCCAAATCCTAAGTTTAAAATCTATGCAGTCATACATATTCTTTACAAAAGAACTTCTGTGACCTAAAGAAGTGCTATCAACATTAACAGGACAGTGAATCAAATTCTTAAGAATTTTAAAGAGTAGAGAAAACGGCTTACATTTTTGAAGGCTGTAGAAACCTAGAATATACAAAGTAACCCTGAAATACTTGAAAAAATCCAATTTGCAATGTTTAAAAAGCATATGATATGAAACTCACTTTCTTCTATCTTAAAAAGGAAAATAGACTTTATTCACAAGCAGTGAGCTCTACTTTAGGGAGATCTTTTATAAATTCACAAGGCAGGAGCTCAAATCTTTAACTCCTCTACCTCATTAGGGAATAAATGATTTCTCAGATAAAGAATAATAGCTTCCATTGTGACTTTTTATCTTTTATTTATTTTTTATTTTTTGAATTGGAGTCTCACTTTGTTGCCCAGACTAGAGTGCAGTGGCGTGCTCACGGCCACTACAGCCTCAACCTGCTGAGCTCAGGTGATCCTTCCACCTCAGCCTTCCAAATAGCTGGAACTACAGGCACGTGCCACCACGCCTGGATAATTTTTTGATTTACTGTAGAGATGGGGTCTCACCAAATTACCCATGCTGAGCTCTAACCTGTGGGCTCAGGCAATCCTCTCATGTCAGCCTCCCAAAGTCCTCGGATTATAGGCATGAACCACTGTGCCTGACCCATTGTGACTTTTTAAATGTGTAAATGCATATTATCACATCTTCAAGAGAGGATTCTACTGATGTTTCATTATCTTGTTTTTTCCTTGCAATTGTTTCTTGACAACTAAATCTCACATCACACTCCTGTATTATCCAGTATGCTATTCATTTTCTACTTTGAGTAGTTGAACCCAAGGGCTTTTCCAGGTAATTAGAACTGTCAAATGATACTGACATTTGAACTCATGATCTGTAATCTATTTGTTACCACTAAATCTACTGTCTACATGCAAATCATTTCACATAGTTCCTAGTGGGGAACTGGCAGATTTCATGATATCCTGAACTCCTGAGCAAGGTAGCACTGTGGGCATCATCCTCTCTAATTATGCTGTCATCAACATTGCTGCTTATATAGTTACTCAGCACAGGATTTTTGAGTGCCTTGCATGTTGCAAACACTGTACTAATGTTACAGGTGCTCAGAAAACTATTAAAATAGAACCTGTAACTCTCTAGCACCCTGAGAAGGAGAGTGCATCATATATTTTCAAATCTCCACCCACAGCTACCCCACCAATCACAACATGTACACGTCTATAAAATTTCGATTTTCAAAGAATGAAAACAAATACCATCCTTTAAAAAATGAGAATGTCTATCTCATGTTTATTGTTAACAATCATATTTAGAAATTGATTTAAATAGGAAATAAGTTAACAGTTAAAATTTGAAAAATATAAGAAATTATTCAATAAGAAGTCTTCCCCCCTTCTTTGCCTCCTACTACCCATTTCTTTCCCCATAGGCAACTGACATTACTAATATCACATATATCCTCCCAGGGATTTTTTGTGCTTATACAAATAAATCCATTTCATACCCAAGTATAAATGCTCTGTGCACACTGCTAGACACCGCAATCAGTTAAGTACCATACAAGTTTGCTTAAAGCTTTCTCCACTCTTATTCTATTGAGTGATTGTACTATAATTAAATAGGCACTTACTAATGGACATTAAGATGTCTTGAGATATTTTTTCTCCAAACCTTTTACTATTGCAAATAATGCTGGAAAAAAATAAATTTGTAGGCATCTTATCTCACATAATACGTGTATATCAGGAATTACTAAATCCAGAGCAAGTGTATTTCTGATTTTGATACACATTGTTAAATTCCTTAGTAAAGTTCTACCAATGGAAATTCCTGCCAGCAACATATGAAAATGAGTTTTCCCCAAAACTTAGTCAAAGCAGTAATTGCCACATTTTTGATATTTGCAAATCAGGTGTTTGAGAAATGGGTTTTAAGTGCAGTTTGAACTTATATTTCTCCTGGATGAAGTTGAACATCTATGATACACTTCACAGCTGTTGATATTTCTTTGCCAGTAAATTGTTTCTTCATATCTTTTGCCCAATTTTGAGTAGTATGTCTATTAACTTGTAAATTTAGATTGGGACATCCAGATTAATTTTAATACATACTATGAAATATGTATATCATATTCAAATTATGCATACTCATAAACTAGATAGATTTGTATCCAACTACTTTTTTCCCAGTTGTACAACAACAGTAATTGAAAAGCCCCTGTTTTCACATGCAGTTCTTGTATGTATTTGTGCCTATTTCTGGATCCCTATTCTGATAGTATTTTTTAATCTTGATTTTTATTATTGATAGTTTATGATTTATTTCAGTATTTTTAGAGTTACCCCCTTCATTTTATCCTTTTTATTTTTTTAATTTCCTGGCTGCCCTTGCTTATTTATTTCTTAATGCAAATTTTAGGATGAGCTTGTTCCAGAGCTGTGCTAAATAGTAATGGCAATAGTGGAATCACTCCTCTGGTCTTATTCTACATTTAGGAAGATATGGGTTAAGAGAGATTTCTACTTTTATCATGTTATGAAATACTCTTCAATAACTGCTTTATTAAGGTTATTAAGGAAAAAAACCCTAAACATAAAAATAAAAGGCCAAGGACGTTTTCAAATGAAGCACATGAAAAATGGTCACAATTTCCCATCTGTCATCTTTTTTTCTTTCTGAACCAAACACCGTGTAGCTTTATAAATTGTTTTCCAATGTATAAAAATAAGAGTCTGTCACTCTCTATTTAATACCTCTAATGACTTCAATTATTGCGGGAAGCTACCCAAACACCTTGGCAGTGGAAGCACAGAATCCTTCAAAATATGCTCTTAATCAATCATTACTCTACTATATATGCTATCAATTGTTACATATGGATGTGCACAGCTTTTCAAAATTGTATTTATAGACTATGTATAGGAAAACTAAGTGCTATAATTGTTCTCTGTATATGTGCCATAAAAGGACTCATGAAATAAATGTTGAACATAGTTTCTAAAATACATAACTATAATCTCCATCTTATTTATTTTACCAATTTGCCTAGGAAAATTTCTTACTAGATTTTACAAATGCAAATTTTGTAAAACTATCATGAAGAACAAGTGTCTAGATTCTGAATAATTGTAGCATCCTAAATGACAAAATATTGCTGTGATGACTTATTTGAGTCACTGCTACACATATTAAAATGAAGCAGAGTGCAGAAATATTAAGAAACGTGAGTGAACTGAAGGCACAAATGTAACTTGGATACTCAAAGATACAGAAATGTATATTTAATTTCATCTTGTGGATTAAAAAATACTCCTAAAATAAAATGGCCTAAAATCACTTAAGACTCAACATTTTTCATGCTAAAATATTCTATGACTAAATTGATCAACCTTTGTTTTTTCTCTTGTCCTCTGAGAAATATGCGGCATAATTATTTTTCTTTTTAACTTAATACCTACTTCCTAGCATGGAGCAAATTATGGCAGATGTGCAATAGAGTTTACTGATGACATTTTAGCCAATCATATGTTATTTTATTCGTTAGTTTAACCACTCGTATTTAATAATTCTACTACACATAAAATGTTATTTACTAAGAAAGCTCCAGCATTACTACAGTATAAGTTTTATTCAGCTTCTAGAGGAAATAATTTGGTATCTTCACAATCATGAAAAGACAAATAGATGCTCAAATGCAGGGACCAAACAAAGCAAAAAATTTAGTAAGCTAGTCTTTTTCTTACTTTTATCATGCACACCAGATATGTTTTCCAAATCTAGTATCTGCTGACCTAGACTACCATGTAGCTGGGTTTTTGACACAAAGATTAATTCTCTTTCCTTTCCAATTTTCTGAATAAGTATGAAGAAATTACTTCATTTTAGGTTTTGGCTATGTCTAGAAACTAAAAAAGTCTTTTCTTTGTCATTAAAAAATAAAGCTTATAGTACTGCAGAGGTAGCACTTTTAAAAACCCTATGTATAAAGCTGTATGAAGGAGTCCATAGCCAGACTGAGTAGCTTCTCCCATGCAGCATGAATGGTGTCTGAGTTAGATTTAGAAGAGGAGGAACATGTGAAATGATGAAGTGAAAGAAAAGACACAAGGAAGATTATTTTAAAATATATTTAAGTAAATGCTAAGAAGAAGGAAGGGAAGGAGAAGGAGAAGAGGAGACAACAATACCAAATATTTTAGAGAAACTGAGAAAATGTTTCCCATTCTAAAGCTTATTTTGTGACAAAAGTGAGTGTCTAATACAGTTAGGTAAGCCCAACCTGGTCTACGCATCAGTAATTTAGCATAATTTGGAAATCTCAATGTCAAGGGTTGTGAAAGATCTGATATTTTAGTCTAGTTGCAAGCTCAAAAGTCACATTTTAATGAATACTGCCTGTGATTACTAATTTTATGTCAACTTGGCTGTGTTCATGGATACCCAAATAGCTGATAAAATGTTATTTTGGGGGTGTATCTGTGGAGGTGTTTCTGGAGGAGATTAGCACTTGAATCAGTCCATCAAGTAAAAAACATCACCCTCACCGATGTGGGTGGGCCTCAGTCAATCCACTGAGGACCCAAATAGAGCAAAAAAAAACCAAGGAAGGGCAAATTTGCTCTTTCTACTTGAGCCAGGACATCAATCTTCCCTTGCTCTCAGACATCAGTGCTTCTGGTTTTAGGGGCTTCAGACTCAGACAGGACCTTACACTATTTGCTCCCCTGATTCTCAGGTCTCTGGGCTTAGACAGGAATCTCACCACTGACTTTCCTGGGCCTCCAACTTGCAAATAGCAGATCATGAGACTTCTCAGCCTCTATAATTGCATGAGTCAATTCTTCAAAATAAATGTCTTTCTAAACATCTATACATATGTATCCTATTGATTCTGTTTCCCTGGAGAACCCTTACACTGGCGAAAAACATAAGATTCTTGGGTAATGGACAAAACACATTTCTCTAAACACAGCAAGTAGCATGGACATTAGCATATTTGATGTCTGTTCTTTACATCCAAATCTCGCAGGGTGTTAGAAAAAAAGAGGTAGGAGACAGTTGCACATGGAGTAGATTGTGTCACAGAAGAGGAGCCCTGTGTTTAAGGAACCTGAATCATTTATACTGGATAGTTAACCAGCTTGCCCTTTACTCAAGAAAGCAGCACCATTTAACTCCATTGCTCAAGGCTCTTTGTTACAAAAATAGCCTTGAAAATAAGCTCTGCAACAAAGGCACTCAGTGTTCTGCTTTCAAGTTGTTCAGAAACTCATGAATCTCATAGAGATTTCTCTCCCAACCTTCAGTATTGATTATTGACTGATTACATGTATATTTAGGCATGTGTATGTTTATGATATGTCTCATGTAATATATGTGGGAGTATTCACACTGAACTCTCACTGAACTACATTCTTATAAAAATGTTGCCAAACCATAACAACTTTTGTCAAAATACTATATTTCTTTTTAATATTTATCTTGTTATCTGATGCAGAAGAAAGCAATTTTTCCCAATTTTATGTCTATACTTTCTTCATCTTTTTTTCTTCCTCTTGTTCTTAAAGAACAAAAATTTTTTCCTAATAGTAGTACATTTATTTTTTTCTGCCTATTTTATTTTTGTTTTTGTTTTCAAAGTATTAACTTTCAGGTCATCTGAATCCTGATTTCTGAATTTCTTCTCTACATCACCAATTTCTTATATTCTGAGCCTCCGTTGTAAATAAAATTGTAAAAGTTTTTTTTTTTTAAGAATATTGCCTCTTTAAAACTTAAGGAAAAGAAGAGTAAAATAATAGTAATGAAATTCTATAAAAATTATCACATATGTATTTAACTCATATATTTAATCATTTATATAACTACACAGAGAAATATTCATGTACGTGGTAAATTGGTTATATATTTGGGTTATGGAGTCAGATTACCAATTTCACATTCAGGCTCTGCTACTCAGAGCAAAGAAAGCTCAGTTTCCTCATATACTGGGGGTGGGGAGGAATTTGGATTTTTTTTGGAAGGTGGGCTCCTTGTAGTACATGTCTCCCTCTCCCTCACTCCCACCCCATCAGGTAAATGTTTTTGGAACCCATCGGTATCAGTGCATCAGCTAGTGTGATTTTTTTTGAGACTTTTACAAAGTGTATGCCCATTTCATGATGGGTGATTTATCAGTACACCTGCCCACAAGGCACTGAGTGTTCAGCAATTTTTGATAAATAATGGCACGACCCCCATATTCCACCCTCCCTATTCACCCAATCTCAACCCAATCAACCTTTTATTCATTTCCCTGTTTGAAAAAAGTCCTGAAAGTGAAATGTTTGCGATGTGGAAGAGGTAAAACAAAAAACGATGGAAACACTAAAAAACATCAAAAACTGTCTTGAACAGTGTAAAAAGTGTCTCAATAGATGTGTTGCAGCAAACGGAGAGTACTTTAAAGGTGACTGAAGTTTAAGTATGTCAAAATTAGTACACAATTTTTTATAAACAAATTTTGGGTTTTGAAGGAACTCCCCTCTTGTATATAAATAAAATTGTAGCAGTATGTAGGATTGCTGTGAACATGGGATAATATTGCAGCTTTTAGAGCATTGTTTAGACCTAATAAATGCACAGTAAATGCTAGTTATTATTGCAATGCAGAGTGATGCAGAACAGACGTGGATTTCCAGGCAACAAAGAGTAAGGTGCACAACACTTCTAGACATCTGTATCCTTGTCTGTAAAATTAGTATTACAGTACTTGATTTCTTGAGTTTAATCCAACACCAAGATTCTGTTGTTCTGTGGCTATAATTGCATGCTATCTTGATTATGAAATGTCACATTATGGTGAAGTTCAATCATGAACAACTAACATAACAACTATTATTGTAATTTTATTATTATTGTGATTATTATGCAGACAACTGTAATTATTATTTTGATTGCTAGTAATTATTTAGCTTTTTCTCAGTAAGATAGCAGTGTTTTGCAATCATCTTATTTCTTCCTGAGAAAAATTCTTAAGTACTATTAATATTTCTGTTTTACAAATGAGGGAACTAAAACTTAGAGGTGTTAATGAATTGACTAAGGTCATTTAACTGGGAAGTGCTAAGAATAAAGCATGAAGAGTGAAGGAACAGATGCAATAAAAAAAATTAGGATGATAAATAAGAATTTTAAAATCAGTGTTTTCTATCGTCGTTAGATTATAAATTTCTGAAAAAAATTGTAAGTTTCTCAAAGACAAGAACCATTTATTTTGCTCCCTGGTTTCCTTATGAATTTGTGTGAGGAGAATAAGCTCTCAGTAAAAACATATTGACCAAATCGATGAGATAATCAGCCTGTTCTCCTAGTAACATCTTAATAATAGATTTGTTTCTTTTGGTGGGATGTGGGCAGCCTCAAGCCATGAAAGGAGAAAATCGTTTTAAAATTGTATTTCTGAGTAAATATAGAATAGTTACTCACAACATAGTATGTTGTGGTTGAAGGGCACTTCAATGTCCTGGTATATTGATTTTTAAACCCAGCACAGCATATGGATTTCAGAAGCTCTAGTTGTGAGTGTTTTTGTATAAAAGAAATTTTATACAATGTTGACAGTGATCATGGATGTCCCATGTGAACATCACATGGTTGGCAGAAGACAGGCAAAGTGGAGAACAACACTTGGAACAGAAGGTTGAGCAGACATCTGTCTTTGCTAATGTTGTATCAAGTTCTAATGAACTGTGGCAGTCTGAGAATGTCACCATCTCTTGTAGCTAAAATTTAGATGATCTTTGTTTGAATAGAGAGGTTTTTTTTTTTAAATTTGAAGTCTTGAGTTTTAAATTATCTCAAAATCTCAGTTACATGTACTTTTTTTCTCAAGCTTAATGAGAAAAAACACAAGCACTATTTAAACAAAAGGATTACAAATCAGGAGTGGGTCATGTTGATATACTGCAATTTTCTTTCTAGCTCTTAGCATGAAGCTTTAAAATGATGCCCAGGTTTTCCAATTCACAAAAGCAATGTAGTTTATTATCAGTATCAGGCTGATATGCAGATAGTTAGACAACACAGACTTTCATCTGTTTAACCAAAAGCATATTGTGGCAAAACATGAGCTCTTATGTTGTTTTGTTTAAACTGCCATTACCTTCTCTTCCAATGCTTCATAAAGCAAGAGTGAATTAGAATAAAAAATTTCACTTATGTATTAATAAAAAATATAGGATAATCATATTCTAATAACAACAAGATTAACTACTACTTACTCAGATCATAATGTGTCAGATAACAAGTTAGTCATTTTTTATGTATCATTTCTGCATTAACTTACTTTACAGATGAAGAAACTGGCCCTTGGAAAGATTAAATAACAGGTCAAAGTCACCTGATTGGGAAGTGTCTGAGACCCAGTGATGGTCTTTAAGTTTGGACTCCAAAATCTCAAGCAATATCATGTGGCCTTCAATAAACTCATATTCATATCAATAAATACTATTACAAAGGGGTTGTGAGCCTGTAGAGCACCTCCAAAATGGTACTTGTTGATCCTGTACAGCATGAAAAATAAAAACACCCTTATAAACTTTATAACATTAATCAGAAAAGTGGGAGGGGGGAGTGAGAAAAATAAACAAGCTCTCAACCCATTGAGCACTAATCTCGGGGTTAGCTTGCTCTCTAACCCGCTTCCTCCTGAGGTTTGGTGCCTATTGCTTTAGAATCACATAAATCCAATGACAAGATTATAGTTTCTGCTCTACAGATAACAAGATTATAGTTTCTGCTCTACAGATAACAACTTGAACATCATAAAACATTAATTTCTCCATTTGAGATATTCTTTCAGGTTCTGTGTACCAGTGAAACTACTGATGCCAGCTGGTCTGCAGGACCACACAAGAAGTTAACTTATTAAAGAATGTAGTTTCCACATCCTGATGATTTCATCCCCATTACCCCAACCAATCAACAACCTTATTTTTCTGGTCCCTCAACTTCCATGATCCCCTTAAAAACTCCATCCCAGGACACCTCATGGAGTAGATTTGAGGGTCTCTTCTCATCTCCTCACTCGGCGCCCTGCAAACTTCTTTCTCTGCTACAAACCCTACTGTCTCAGTGCATTAGTCTATTACTGCTCAGTGGGAATACAAACCGTTGGTCCTTTAACAAAAATAATTTCGTATATCTAGGTTTTCCAAACCCTTTCCTGCCTTTTACTCTGTAAGGATGTTAACAGCTATTCCTAAAACATAAAAAAAAAAGTTAATGTAAAAGTAAATAAATTGAAAGGGTGTTAGGAATAGCTTCCTTTTAAAACAACAGTTTTTTAAAAGATTGAACTTGTTTTTATTCAATGTTTCTTAATGTTTCTAAATCTCAAGATTGTATATATCATGTAATTATTTATTATTGTTAATCTATGTTATATATTTTTTCTATTTCAACATTTGTAAATTTTTATTATTGTATATTTTATGAGTTTTTGTGCAAATATATTCTTCATTGATCCATGGCCCTAAGATATTTAAAACGTGAAGTCATATAATTGTAAAATTATATTTAAATAAAATAAGTCAGAATATTTTAAATAGAAGGTGCAAAATTATGTCTTCTGATTTCCAATAAATGAGAGGCAAGCAGCGAAGGTGAAACAATTAATGAGTTTAAAGCAGCCAATTTCTGGCATTGAAAATTTGAATTAGCTGTTTTCTTTCCTTTTCTGAAAGTATACCCATGTGAAAGAATTTTTTTTTTATTTTCCACAATGAAAGGAAAACATAAGAATGGTTTTAGTGCTGTACCTAATTCCAAAGCTCAGTTTATCTATATTTTTGCTAATTTAAAACATATGGATCATATAATAAATAAATACTGTCTCATAAAAATATTGTTTATATTTTAATTTTATACCAAAATTTAAAATGCATAATGTTTCAATGTATTTTGATACTTTTTTCTAATTAAATACATGAATTAATTTAATTTATATTTTTGAAGTTATCAAGTTTCCTAAAAAAGTTTTTATGTTAATTACTTTTTTTGAGACATACCAAGTACTATGAACCTGATATGAAATCATATAATTATTTCCTACGGTCTCTATAAATTATTATTTGAAAATGATCCAGGTTATAATAACGCTGAGGAAACCTCTTGTGTTAGGCAGAATTCTCCCTTTCCTTGAATGTGACTGGGCTTAGTGAGTATGATGAGACATTATTCCCATGATTTGTTTGTATGGCAAAGATTAAGGGGTTTTAAAGATGTAATTTAGGGCCTTAGTTAACTTCAAGTTAATCAAAAGAGAGATTAAATAAACGAGAGATTATCCTCGTTGATAGGATTTGTAGGGGGATGGCAGAGGAGGTTGTAGTTAAAACAACTCATGTGAACCTCACAAATGGAGCACAGAGTTGCAATGGCCCAAAAAGCTAACACTCTGCTCTAATAGCATCCTATTACTGATTACTTTACTGTTAATATCAGCTATGTGACTGATAACAGCCTGGTACCGTCAGTTTGCTTTTCTAAGACTGCATTTCAGAGACAAGAGTGACTGGATTAGTGCTAACATCTGCACTTCAAGGGCCTGGGACCCGCCACCTGCAGCAGTGCCAACTTCTGCATTTCAAGGCCAGGTGACTGATAGCTCAAACTCCCTAAACTGCTTCTTAAAGCCTGATAAGCCTCAACTGGGGTTTGGCCTCAACTGGGGTTTTGTAAGTGGCCTGCAAGAGAACAAAGGTTGCTGGTTTCTCTCTATAGAGCCAGCCACCTCCTCCTCTTCTTTTCTTTTCTTTACCAGACCTTTTTAACCACCAGTGGTTTGTCTCTTTCTTCTCAGCATACTTTACACTCATCTAATCAGGCGAACCCAATAAAACAGAGTCTAGATATCAGAAACAAAAGAAGAGAATCAAAATGGCAGAGTTGCTTTCCTGTTGGTCTAGAGTGGGCCACAGGGCAGGGATTCATGGCTGACCTCTTGGGAGTGGAGAACCTCAGTCCTACAGCTTTGGAACTGAATTTCACCAACAGCCTGTTAGCTTGAAAGAGAACCTCAAACTTTATATGAGCTTGCTATGCTGGCTGACAACTTTACTTCAGCCTAGGGAAAACCCTGAGCAGAGGGCCTAGATAGTCTGTGCTCAGATTGCTAACTCATGGCAACTCTTGGGCTGTTTCCTTTTTTTGTTGACTTTAACCAGAAAGTTTGTAGTCATTTGTTACACAGCAGTAGAAAATGAATATACCTAGCTACTATTTTCTCTAGTCTTAAACCATGAAGAATTTTTGTGCTCTTTATAGTATAGTAGAGACAAAATAATTACAAATAAGCATTAACACTTCCTGTATTGCAATTAAATAGCCACCTGTTTTCACCCATCAATATTACTTTTTCCCAGTTCAAACAGAAAAAGTGAATAATTGAAAATTCTTTAATTCTCATTCAAGGCCTGAAGCAGCACTAAATAAATAAATAAATAAATAAATAAATAAATAACCATAAAATTGGTGGTGAGAAATCGATAATACATCTTAGTTCTTTATCCAGTAGATTCAAGTTACATCTCAATTTTTTAAAAGATATTGAACTTAGGTTTTATTTCACTTCTAAATTATTTAAAATATGACATGTAATATCTTAAAATACATTTATTTCAAACAATCCCATTTCAAATGAACCCATCGATTTAAACATCCCATGGGATTGATTATGTAGATATGATGAGTAAAGTATATGATGAAATACGACACATTTGCTATACTGAGAAAATTCACTTGTCTTCCATTTTTTCCAACCATGAGAATATCTGTGAGTTATTCAGCAACATAATGAGGATTATGTTATGTATGATGATTTGACATTCCAAGGCAACGTCTAAAGTATTTTTGAATTATGCAAAAAAAGGTCTTTCTAAAATGATTTCTTTTGTAAAGTTGAATTTTATAAATCAGGTATTTTTATCGATATTTTTAGAAGTGCATTTCCAAAGGGAAAAATGACCATAAAAAATCATTACCCTCTGAAAAGTACAAGTAGTATTCTTTTAAAAATAAGACTTAATTTTAATATAAATCAAGAATTTGAATACATCTTTAAAATGATACTAGGTAAATCTAATGCTTTATGTAAATTAATGTTTCAAATTCATATTAATTTGTCTAATGTGTAATGTAACCTCATACATAGGAAAATTGATTTAGACTTCTTTGATTCTCTCTATTAAATAGCTTTAATCTGACAAAAATCTTTTATAAACCATAACCTAAGTCATGAGCCTAGGTTTTCAAGCATTTTCTTCTATTTTAGCAATTGATCAACTGTATTTTAATTACTTTCTAATGCTTACCTCTAGGCCCCTCCACAAGCCCATGAGTTCACTAGGAGAAAAAGTTTATCTGTCTTGTTTGCCACATGATTTTCATGACCTAGCTCATTGTGAAGCCCCAAAGTAATAGTTGACTAAAGAAGGGAGAGAGAAAGAGAGAGAGGGAATGATGGAAAGGAGGAGGAGAGAGAAGGACAGAGAAAGGAAGGGAGGGAAAGGCTGAAGTGGAAGGTAAAATGTGGAAAGGCAAGGCAGGTAGGAAAATAAGAAAGAAGGAAGAAAAGGAGGAAAGGGGGGTGGGAAGACGGAGGCAGTGAGGAAGAGAGGGAGAAAGGGATTATGTCACGTTTAATGATTTTGATGTTCCAAGGTTAACTCTTAAAGTACTTTTGAACTATGCAAAAGAATAATGTATTTCTAAGGAACTACATTAACTAAAAGGAAGGGAGGGAGGGAGGGAGGAAGGAGGGGAGGAACAGAAGGGAAGAAAAAAGGACAGAAAACTATTACCATAAATTTAAAGAATAATCTGTTTCTTGGCAGTAATAAAGCCATACTTACTCTTTAATAAATGCCTATTAATACAGGTCTGTTATCTCTTTAAGATGAGTATAATATGCATTTTACATATTTACATATTATATACTTAAAATATATTCATGAAATTCTAATATATAGATAGTTCTGTAGGCCCTATTATTCAAAAATTGGTAACTTAGTTTTTCCTTTTCTGGTAAAATAAGGATATTGGTAGTACTTGTCTCACTGGATGTTTTGGGAATTAAATAAATACAGAAAAAAGAAAAGAGGTTAAAATGGTACCTGGACGTAGTAGATATTCAATAGGTATTATTAGTGTCACTATATTTACTGTGCTACTGTTAATTATTATCTTTAATCTGAAGTTAACGTAAATTTTTGCCTAAAGTTTCACTCAAAGAGTTAGCACCTGAGTTTTAATGAAGGCAGGTTGCCCCAAAGCCTACGTTCATTCTGTTACAATTAAATGTGACCACTCTGATGCTGGAATGCTTCAAATTATGATTGACTATGTCCTTAATATGATTTCTATACTAATACATATATTCAAGACATTCAAATACCAAATCTATACAATTTGGAGATTGTGCTTCTAGCAATTCTATGGGTAGTGCCATTTTCTTAGAGTTAAGGAAGTTGAATGATTTGCAGACAACATCCAACTATAAAATGAAAATGACAAGTGTTATAACTAGCTTTTTCATATGGAAACATCTATTTTGTTTTTACCTACATAGATATTTCTCAAGAAACAAAGGAGTTGAAGACAGAATTTTCCTTGCTGAAGATCAGTCTGTTCAAAGTTTGAAAGTACAAAGACTCTGAAATTTTCCTTTAATATAACTTTTTCAACAGTTTATAGCTTAAACCCATACAACTACAATTTTGACAATTAAATTCGTGAACTTGCCACCATGTGCTTACGTTAGCAGCACTGTACAAACAAGTTAGTAAGGTTTCATAACATTGGTTTATCGGTGTCTCACAACTGTGTTTGTGTCAACATGTAGCAGTGTTTGGCTGAGTGGTATGCATTATTGTTGTTGCATGTTTTGTGTACTGTCACAAGAATGTCGGAGCTTGAAATAGAGCAACAAATAAACATTACATTTCTTGCTAAACTTGGCAAGAGTGGAAGTGAAATCAGGGACATGTTAGTCCAAATTTATGTGGATAATGCCATAAAGAAATTGGCAGTGTACAAATGAGAATGTCAGAGCTTGAAATAGAGCAACAAGTAAACATTAAACTTCTTGTTAAACTTGGCAAGAGTGGAAGGGAAATCAGGGACATGTTAGTCCAAGTTTATGTGGATAATGCCATAAAGAAAATGGCAGTGTACAAATGGATTAAACATCTTTCTGAGGGGAAAAGACATCACTGATGAAGAGAGGTCAGGACTGCTGGTAACGACCATAGCTGATGAAAACATTGATAAAATTCATTGAATTGTGTCAAAATTGTCAACTGACTGTAAGAAGCATAGCACACCAAATAGACATCAATAAGAACAGGAAAATCTTGACTGAAATCCTTGGCATAAGAAAGATGTGTGCAAAAATGGTCCTGAAGGAGCTCTTGCATCACAACAAAGCACCAGCTCAAATAGCACTGTCTGTGAGAGAGGTTTTAGCCAGTAATAAAATAATTGTATTGGAATACCCTTCCTACTCACCTGATCGATCTGGCCCCCAGTGACTTTTTCCTTTATTCAATGATAAAGAAAATATTGAAAGGAAGACATTTTGATAACATTCAGAGCAAGGGTAACACGACAATAGCTTTGATGGCCATTCCAGAAAAAGAGTTCCAAAATTGCTTTGATGGGTGGACTAGATTGCTTGTGCCAGTGAATATCTTCCCAAGGGGAGTACTTCAAAAAGGGAACCACAGTGATATTCAGCATTCTCTAGAATGCGTTCGCAAACTTTATTGTCAGAAATCTTATTTTTCCCTAGTGACTATGGGTTAGAGCTAATATCTGAATTTTTTCACTTTACCTTTTTCTGCATAAGTCTTAGATTGGATTATGATTCCTGGTCTGATCAAGTCAGTTCACCTTGAGTTAATCCTAACCACTTTGCTAACAGCACTCAATGACAGATCCTCCCCCAAAAGTCACAAACTTTTGTAGGATTCAGATGATATAGTTGCTGGAGTTTCTGTATGTAGTCTTTAAGCCTGCTTAGATGAAAATTTTTTGAAAAGCTTTTTCTCTGCCACTAAAACTAAAATATTCCGATATTGTTCATAGCACATTGTTTTTATTTCATTTTTTTGCTCCTGGTTTAACAGCTGAAATCATATGTCCTGCTTGACAGCATTTATATCCTATTAGACTACATCTAGGTTTGTTCTTAGCACTTATAATTTTACATATGTGTTTTAATGAAATGAATAAATAAAATTATTTTTAATATTCAAAAAGGTAAGTGCACTGTCTTTTGTTTAATGATGTTAATTTGTTCATAAAAAAACACACTGTTTAAGTAGCAAAAAAAGTTCTTAGAAAACAACTGTTAATTTTAGTAAGAAGTATCATGATTATCTTCAACCTAATCTAAGGCACACAAATATTGTCAGGATGTCAAACAATGAGGATGCGTTTTCACGCACAATGTCTTGCTCAGTTTGGGCTGCTATATAAATCTAGGTGGCTTATAAACAGTAGAAATTTATTTCTCACAGTTCTGCCTCCCAGGGTGCCAACATGGTTGGGTTCTAGGGAGAGCCCTCTTCTGGGTTGTAGATGGCTACCTTCTCTTTTTATTCTCTTGGCAGAAAGAGAAAGGACTCTCTGGAGATCTTTTCATGAGGGCACTAACTCTGTTCATGACACCTTACCCTTATGACCTAATTGTCTCTCAAAGGCCCCAGCTCTTAATGTCATTATATTGGGGCTTAGTGTTTCAACATAAGAATTTTATGGGTCACAAACATTCAGTGTATAACGTAACAATTTAAACAAACACAGTGTATACCAAAATTCATAGTATAGATGAGGCATCTTGTACTGTTTAAGATGTAAGTGTTATTATTGTTCAAGTGTGGTGAGAGCAATCAATCAGGAGATGACCACCACTGAAAAGATAGTTTGTTACAGTTCCCAAGAGGAGGGGACACAGCACACCAGGGGCCACATGAGGATGCAACCAGGGTCAGTCAGGGGGCAGAAAAAGTGAGGGGGAATGTGGGCCAGAGTCTCTACTGTGGTTCATGGGAGGGAATGGGCAAGACAGGAAATGTTCACAGGTTCAGCATCAGCTAGTCTGAATGATTTGCAAGGTCAGGGGCACAGCAGATGCCCCCAGTTGTCTGGTATCCGGCCCTGTGATGATAATTGCAGAGGAAGCAGGTCCTGACTATGAGGACTTTATAAAGGAGGGGCTGGGGTATGGGCTCTAGATTGGTTGTTTTGTTATGTAAAAGTTGTGCTGTTGGTTGAGTCCTCTACTATCTTTAGGAATTGGCTAACTGTAGGAGGGGTGGACCCCCCCAAGGTCACAAGGTTCCAAGATGTGAAAACAGCAAATACAGAGAATAGATAGCGTGGTTGGCACAAGCACTCACTACAGGATAAAGGTAACACATGATTCTAGATGATGAAAGAGATCTTCAGAGTTGTTCCTTGAAGATGAAGTTATACTTCTGCACAATGTTTTCACCAGTTGGGCTCAAAGTTCCTTTTCTTTCAAAGTACATTGAAAGCAGAGCTGTAGCAAAGGAATACACCTTTATGGCAAAGTAAAAGCAAAAGAGCATTTCAGAGCATGTGAAAGGAACAGCGGTTGCTGCCTCTCTAGCAAGCTTGCTTAGATTACATATGTACAAAACGAACTCTCTTGAGTTCATCCAAATGTGACACATAACTTTAAGCTTTGTTCCACATGATATATTCTGATCAGAAAAGTAGTAGTAAATTAATGAGTACATTTTGTTTTTGTCTGAAATACTACTTTTTACAGCATATTTATTAGATGTGTTTTGGGGTTAAAACAAAACATCATAGCAAACAAATTAGTTACTGTCTAAAAATGGGATAATTTTTAAGATTGATTACAATAAATCAAGATTAACTGAACCATGAGTTGAGACAAGTAGATTTTAAACTCTAATAAAACCAGAATCTACACTATGTATAATAAAGTCTGCCTAGAAAATAAAAATGACCAATATTTACCTTCTTCTGGCTTTTCCTACCCTGTGATATAGTACTCAAAACTTTGTCTTAGACTGATCATCTAGCCCCTTCTCAGTGCCTGAAAGCCCTCTCATTGTTCTCTATGACTGCAGCTCTGAATGCCGATTATCTTCTGGGATAAGGTTGTCAAAATGTGGTATGAAGTTGACTGTTTTGATGTCAAAACTTTTCAGTCACTCTGCTTGCCACACTTAGTTGCTCATCTGTGTTTCAAAAGCTCTACCTCCTAAATGCTTCAATGAGAATTAGAAGTGCAGCCCCTTGTCAGCACCCTCTCCAGAAGTGCTCTTCCATCTTAGTCTGTTTTTCGGTGTGATTCTGGTATCCCTACCAATTTAGTACTTTCCCCTGAATAGTGACATTTGTTTTTCAGTAACTTATGTACTGATATTCTATCAAACATCTCTTAAGTTTATTTCCTTCTTTTTTTTTCCTTGATAACTTCTTTTAGAACGATCAAACCTTTTAAAACTTTTCTTTATTTTTCTCAATGCGTAAACAGTTCCAACATGAGACCACAATTCTAGAGAATAATCACAGGCTAATTTCTTTCTTTCTTTTTTTTTAGCAGAATATAATTTTCTCTTCTTTGTTTTATTTTTAAAATAGGGGGTACAAGTCAGGATTAGGTACAGAAGAGGTCTATGTACAGGTGAAGTTTGGGCCTCCCCCTGGTCATTGCTTCCCCTGGTTTGGGATTAGGTACCCTTGGTGATGTTATGTGCCATCTCCCCCCACCACAGTGTCCCAGTACTACTGATCTCTCTCTTGTAGTATTATGGTTAATGTTCAGGACCAACTTATGAGAACATGTGGCATTCAGTTCTTTATTCCTGTGATAGACCACTGAATATGATAGAGTCTAAATGCATCCAAGTTGTTGCACAGCTCTCCCATTTTCACAGGTTAATAGCTTGACACTGCCCCTGTCTCTTACATTTCTCAGTGTTCTATAATGGTTCTTTCATCCTTCATGTGTATTCTCTTTTGAGCGTTTCCTCTATTTAGCTAGAATTCAGTTTGACTGCCAAGACTATCATATCATATTCATCTTATTAATTCCTCACTTGTTAGTGTTTCCGTAAAAATCTTGATGAGCATATGCATGTATCCACAGTCACGCACCCACAGATGTGAAAGCTGCAATTAATAGGAGTTTTTTTCTTTCTGCCCAGTATAATGATCAACCATATTTTATCAAATACAACTGTAAGGCCTTCTCATTTGAATGTGTTTAGTGCTTTCAAATCTCAGTTCCTGCCACCCTTGTCCCTGACTTTAACATTGGTTCATCTCTGGTTTAGACCTGTTACTCTAAGTACCCTGGTTAGATGTAAGTTTTGCAGCAGCCTCAGGAAACTTTGCAGAGAAACAGGCAGGGAGGTGATCACTTAGAACATTGACAACAAGTATCAGGAGTTTGGAATTTTGTCTACATTTAAAAAGAAACCTGGGGGCTTGAATGGGGGATGGAGTGTGAGGGGCTGAGTGTTAGAGAACCAAGAGTTTCTGGTTTTCATGGAAGACAATTGACACTGGTTGTCAGCTCACACTGAGGTGCTAGACAGCTGTGGGTTGAATCCTCATTCTGGTGCATTTGCTCTCCATCAGCTATGTGGTGGGGGTGATACAGTGAGCTTATGATAAAAGTAATGCCTTAATTCATAGGTATGCTGTGAGAATTCAATAAGTTTAGAATTCAAAGTACTTTGGAACAGTGTCTGGTACTTAAGTACTAAACAAGCATTATATATTGTTACAGTTTGGAAAGTTTGAGAAATAAATTTTAGGAGAGCAAAGATAGGGTAGGGAGAAAAGAGGGATGCCTCCGTCCCAGTCACGAGATTGGCTAAAGATGGTAATCTGAGGAGTAGTGAATGGATTTAGAAAATATTTTGAAAATAAAGTCTACTCTACTTGGATCTAGGGGGTAAAGAGAAGAGAAATGAAGGAAGATGTCTAGGTTTTCAGTTTGAGGATCTCAGGATAAGATAAGGAATAACAGGGATAAGATATAGTGTTGTTAAAGAGGCACTTTTTTAAATAGGAAAAAATGAGCTCAGTTTTGAATATATTAAGTTTCATATGTCTATCAAACATACAAGTCAAGAAGGCAGCTGTGAAGATGTGTATAGATGTCTGTGGTATGTGGAAAGATTTTTGAGTTGGGAGATTAAGGTTAGAGATACAGATTTTAGGATAATAAATTTACAGGTGTCTACAATGTAGACCTAGATGAGATCACCTATAGAGAATGTGTAAATATCACAATGAATCTATTATTTTAAGAAAAAGGAAAAGCAAAGTTAATTAACTCAAAAATTTATCATTTCCTAATAAGTTATACTTTATTATTATCTATGCCGTATTAATGCTTGGGTTGCTAAAACAGAACACCATAGACTGGATAGCTTAAATAACAGATATTTCTTTCTCATAGTTCTCGAAGCTGGGAAGTCCAAGATTATGGTGCCAACAGATTTGGTTCCTGGTAAGGGCTCTCGTCACCTTGCAAAAGGTCACCTTCTTGCTATGTCTTCACATTGCAGAGAGAGAGAGACAACTCTGATTTCTCTTCCTCCTTCTCCTTTTACAAGAACATGAATCCCATTATGAGGGTCCTACCCTCATGACTTCACCTAAGGGCCCCACCTCCAATTACCATCACATTAGGGGATAGGGCTTTAATATATGGATTTAGGGGGGACACAAACATCTGGTCTGCAGCATATGTTTTTGAGGTCAATTATATCTATTGCATTGGTATGGTGAAAAGACTATGTATAATGATGCACTACTACGCATTTCTTCCTAACTCTGCATTCAATGATATCAAACTGATAACTTGAAATCCGCCAGGGTTTCTCTCTCTCTCTCTCTCTCTCTCTCTCTCTCTCTCTCTATATATATATATATATATATATATATTTTAATATATATATATATACACACACACACACACACACATACCATGGGCACTGGAAAATGCTACTATAAACAAGCCTCCTTCCCTTCAATCCCCTGGAAAACTGGTCATTCAGCATTTTTTAGCATATCACACCATTGGGCAAAGGAAGGTTTTGTTTGTTTTTAGCATGAAAGATATTGCTATTTATTTACATGCAGATACTCATAGAATAAGTCTTTTCACATCACTGAAATAATGTTATTCCTTAATAGCATATTTCTGTTAAGTTAAAATATGAGTTGATTCTCTGAGGAAAAATTTGTGGAGGTGAGAATTATTGCAAAAGCAGTGTTTTTAAGAAGGTGAGAGAGGATAGTATCCAGAACCTAAGTGAAAAACTTGACCTGAGATAAGTGAGTCTTCTATAGTGACATCAGAGATTACTAATGCCAGGAGTTTGGTGTACTTATGTAGGAGGTGATGAGGGCATTGTATCTTTTCCTGACAAAGGGTGAAGACAACCTGACAAGTTCATTTCTGAAAAGGATGTTGCATTTCACCCAGTTGTAACTACCTCAACTGCCTCTAACTGTTCAACACAGGCAACAACTTGCCAACCATCTACTCATTTTATACTAATCTCCAAAGATAAAGCCATTCCACTGAAAACATTGTTTTCCAATTATTTATGAAACGTTTGTAAGTATTTGAAATGAAAGTACTAACCAACCTTATCTACCTTGCTTGTAAAAACTAACCTCTGAAATTATATGCAAATTGCAAGTCTCACAAATCCTTCAAACATCCATGGGAAATAAACTCATGGAAAATTTCCACAGTGTATAAATCTCAAAATGCCTTCAGTAGTTTACCAGTGGAACGTTTAGCCCTCAGTACAGTTGATGCTAAGTTCCATTAGCATGGAGAGCACTTGATAAAATATTCTTTTTTTTTTTTTTTTTTTTGAGTTGGAGTCTCATTCTGTCTCCTAGACTGGAGTGCCGTGGCCGTTGCCGGTCACTGCAACCTCGACCTGCTGGGCTCGGGCAATCCTTCCACCTCAGCCTTCCAAGTAGCTGGAACTACAGGCGCGCGCTACCACGCCCGGCTAATTTTTTTTTCTTTTTTGATTTATTGTAGAGATGAGGTCTCGCCAAGTTGCCCAGGCGGGTCTCGAACCCGCGGGCTCAGGCAATTCAATCACCTCAGCCTCCCAAAGAACGGGATTACAGGCTGAGCCACCAAGCCCAGCTAAAATATTCTATTTCTAGTACACAAATATAAAAATTAGACCTGTTATCTCTAAAATGGAGCAATCTTCAGTCACTGTGTGGCCACTGAGAGGATTGGGAGTTTCTGAGATAATAAACCTCCAAATTCCTCAGAGTTTAAGTCTCATCACTGTCACTGGCTGTCAGTGGAGAATAACTCAATTGAGCTTAATATTGAGGGTTGCCAAAAAATATATTATATATTTCATTAAATTGTTTCTTCTTTTTGATCACTGAGACAGAATTTGTATACGGTGGTTTCATGATTGTCATATAAATTACCAGAAGAAAATATTCTGATGCCTCAAGATCATGCCCAAGATTATCAACAGAATCTGAATTGATTTTGACCTACTGAACTAAGGTAAGTATTTTCACATCACTAGGAAAATTTCATTTCTTGTTGGTCTAATACTGTTAAGAAAAATAAGTCAGTTCTCTGAGAAGAGGATTTTTTTTAAGTTATCTTATGTCACAGATATTGCAACACAAGTCTCCAAGGGAGTAACTCATGAGTCAAATAAGATATTTTTAGTAGATTGGTTATGTATTTGACTCAGAGACTTTAGAGTTTAGCTGAAGAGAGACAGATTATTGTTAAGATTTATGTGGAGCAATAATGGAGGTAGAAGTTCACAGAAATTAAGTACAAAGTGGGTAGTCAGTTTGAGTCTCATGCAAAAAAAGTGCTCTGGGACCAAGTTTTTTATTTTGTTATAAATGGCAAATTATAATCTCTCCTTCTTATGCACTAGCATTAACCAGAGTCACACATTCTTTGAATGTCAGTTATCACTGAATGCAAGTTTCTCACCTTCTATTCTGTAATCTCTTAAATGTTTCATCACTTGCTATACTCATTATTTACAGAGAGTCTTTTACATGCCAGACACTGTGTTCAGTAAATAAGATGGATAAGTTTACCTTCTAATCAGGGAGGTGGAGAGAAAACCAGGAACTCAAAACAGGTAAGGTAAGGACAGATTGTTTGAAGTATAAGGAGAGAAAGATATAAGACTTTAGGATTAAAGGGGGATTGGGCGGTGGCAAGGCAAGGAATGAGTGGTAGCTTGGACAGCAGTACTTCAGATAGTGAGTCAAAGGACTTAGTTACTTACAGCGTTGGGGAAAGAGTGGTGAAGGCAAGGGTTTGAACTGTGAAGACCATGGGTAACAATCATAACAATGGCTTTGTCATAACATCCAGTTAACTGATAGCTCACATTGGCAAAGTCCATCGCCCATCCATTCACCTTTCCTTGAAAGCTGGGCAATGTGCTAGTTGACCTAGCCAGGGAAATGCTACACAATCAATTTGACTTTTTTAAAAAATTGATTCTGTGATATGCCACTTCACAACACTAGATTTTATGAAAGTGGAGACTTGCATCTATTTTGTTCACTGCGATATTTCCAATACCTAAAACAGTGGTTAGCACACAATAGGAACTCAAGAAACATATATGGAATGAAGTACATATTGAATGAACTGCTGAAAAATGAGTGGACTGGAAGATGGATGAAGATTTTATCAATATAGGTATAAATAACGCCCTCGTGTAACTCAAGAAATTTTCTCCTTAGCCAATTGGCTAGAACTCTTAGAAATGGAAGTGCTAACCTACATCTTGCATGTCTTGCATATGCAGTTTAGATTTGCATGATTTAAAACTGTTGCTTATATTTATTTAGGTACACATACAAGAAGCCACTGGGACTTGAGAAAAATTACTATTAGCATATAGTCCATATTTATATATCCCAAACACAAAGACAGCCCCCATACTTAACTGGTACTTAATATATAGCTGTTGAATAAATGAATGAATATGCATATACATTTTTATTTTCTCTGTTTTAATGTTGCCTTGAGAAAAGTTACATGAATTTATTCTCCACTAAAATTATGTATAGAAAACCTGAGATTACTTGATATTAAATATAGAAAATGTTTTTATACACATAATAATATTCAATTTTAAGATATTTCCCCTCATACCATAACTTTTTAATGTAGTTTTCAGAACTTTTTCCAAAGTTATGTGTTCTATGAAATGAAAAATTAATTATTTTCACAAATGTCACCCATGGAAAAGCAGTCATAGAGCAGATGAGCATTTAATTAGGTTTTTTGATATATTTCCTACCACATATATTTTTTATTCATTAATCAGTTAAAAATAGTTTTTTTAAATGTTACTCAAACCTTCACACAGTCAGATTATAGTGGAAATTTGTTTTAGAGTGAATCAGAAACAGACATCTATTATAAATATATTAAAAAATGATTTCCAACTCTAACAAACAAATTAAATTTCCTTTTGAGAAATTGGTGTTGGTTTTTCTACAGATTCTGAACATTTCAGCTTGTAAGTTTTATAACAATAGGAGGCAACTTGTTCTTCATTCTCTGGAGATATGGATGCTAATTGGACTAATGATCTCTGGCATCTAATCACAAATAAGTTGGACTAAATATGTATCATTACAACCACCAAAAAAGAGAGTGGAGGAGAAAGAAAGAAAGAGAGAGGGAGGTAAGAAGGGAGGAAAAAAGTAGGGAAAGAGGAGACATGCCACACAAACAACAACTTCTGCCCAAGCGAGAACCTGATTTTCGGGACTGTTCAAATAGAGTAAGCACTTTGACAGATGTGCTCCAGCAAAGGCACGATTGCATATTAACAACTTAATCAGCATCAAACTCTGCCTGCAGTGTCAGATTTTCAGCAAACTGCTTTAGTAATAAATGAGATGATTTTCATTCAGTCATTCTTTCTGCAAACTCGTTTGGTGTTCATTCAGTGTGAAGCACTGTTCTAGGGCTCCTTGGTTTGCTCAGTAACAAAACAAGACAAAACAAAAAGTTGTGTTACACAGCGATTTTAATATGTTACTATAATTAAGAATGCTTAAATGTTATTATGTTAAGTGTTCTTAAACCCCAGATGAGAAAACCAAGTGCCATGCTGCGGCTATTTTGCCAACTAAATGTCAGCCACAGAACAAATTTCAGAGCAGAGTAAGGACCCATACTCAGGTGACACCTCAGTTTTCCAGGACAGTCACAACTTTATGCATTCGTATCTTTTATAGTGAAAGTTCTTTATTTCTAAATTTTATTATAAGCATATTGTTCAAAAGAAAAACTCTGAGAAAGTTTATCTTGAAAATGTGCCTCCTGCATCTTCAATAGGACTGGTAAGCAGTGAATGCTAAATGTCAGTCTAATATCCCACCTGACAGTTTCCTTATTAGAGGCAACTCATCTTCCCTGCTTCCAGAATATCCTCCAGGGATGCTTCTTTGCATATATAAGTGTGTATGAATATATGCAATAATTCTTTTTATTTGTAAATGTGTGTTTTCTTTTGTATTGTAGCCTAAAGGAAACAGAAAGACTTTTGCAGAAATACTTATTAAAAGAAAGACACTAAGCTTTAGTGCAGTCATCAGGTTAGGAATATGCTCATTCAATGTTCTGTAATTCAGTTTCATATATGCATCATCATCCATAGAAGGATAATTCTATTGACTATTATTAGGTTCATAGATAACGATTTGTTCATACTCCTTGACAACAAATTGTTGAACTTACTCTAAAGTGAACTAGTTTACCTTTATACCTAGACTCAGAAATGATCTCAGGATGCAGTGTCACTGTCACACCATCATTTAGGGACTTCTTTCCCTCTCTTCAGTGTGAGAACGGCTTCTGGGTCTGATGTCTCCCTCCATCTCTCGCTCTCTCCCTTCCTTCCCTCCCTCCCTTCCTCTGTCTCTTCCTTCCTTCCCTCTTTCCTGCTTTCTTTGCCCTTTTTCTTCTGTTTTTTTCTTCTTCTTGTCTTATTTCCACCTTGGTAAAACGTGCCTTTGGATAACTTCCTACAAAAGTATATGTAAGAAGCAATTTTTAAAAAGTTCTTTACTTCTCTTTTCATTGGGAGTTTGGATGAGTATAGATTTCTAGGTTGCAAATAATTTCCCTTCAGAATTTAGAAGGCATTGTTCCTTTACTTTCCAGTGTCTACTGTGACTATCTGTTGAAAAATCCAAAGACATTCTGATTGTGATCTTTTGTTGGAGAACTGTTTATTTTTCCTTTCAAAGAATTTTACCTTGACCCTAGTAATGTGAACTGCACAGTGATTTATGTCTTGTGGGAGTTTTATTTTGTAACTACATGCAGCACATGATATTTCACATCTGCCATTTCTAATGCCCAGATTGGTAAAAAGCTCTGCAACATATTCCTTGCCCCAAGGAAATGTTCCTGATTCTTAGACTAAAAGAGATAACAGAAATCTTAAAGATGATAGGAGCAGGAACTTTCTGATCCCCAACCACTGTTCATCTCTAGTTCTCCTGTCATGTAGGATGGTTACTAAGAAACAAAATGGCAGCAACCAATTCCAGAGTGTCTGATGTTGCATGATGTGTAGCCAAAAGTTCATGCTATTACTACTATGGTAGATTGCAAATACAGCTGCCATTCTTCACTCTCCCATTCAGGAAGAGTCTATTTTTCTAACTCTTGAATATAAACTTGAGAATGCAACAGAAGTAATTTTGTACCAGTCTGCGGCCTTTCTACTTCCCATCCTTTTCGGAACTGTACCTCTGCATGTGAGCAACACTAGAGCTGACCTGATGAGCATGAGACACATATGGCCAGTTTTCCTGCTGTGCCTCACTCAGCAACTAGCCATGAAACAAAGCTGTCTAACTTGCCTAAAACTGTCATGGAAAATTAAACAGTTTCTAGTACCCAGTCTCGCCAGTGTATAAAAGATTGTCAAAAATAAACATAACCTAAGACAATGCCAAAATCAAGGGAACGGATGCAAAACCCCTGAAAGAATTCATATCATGTATATCAGAACTTCTCCATTAGACAAAGGGCTTCCAGAGTCTTAAGGGTGATCCTCATATCCTGACATATCCAACCAAAGTAACGAATACTACAGGTGTGGCTTTTGTGAATTGAATTGGTACAAATTCACTGGAAACTACAACAAAACTTCTTAAGTTACATTAACAAAACCACTGCCTGCATGGATGAAAATGACAGCTCAGATTAAGAAGAGACCTAGGCCTCTATCTTTCCTTCAACAGTAGTAGTACTCAGACAAATTCTCAAAAGGTATATTTTCCAATAACATTTTCAAATATGGCCAAAGAAGTAGAAATGGAAGGACATCCAAAAATGTTGGACTGAAAAAGGCAGGAAGTACAATGGACTAGGGACTGATTTCAAGGGAGCAGAATCAGGCCCTGGTTAAGACAATTCCCCGTTCCTAGAACAGGTAGGCCTGCCAACATTTGCCTCACTGTATTTCAGAATTGTCATGAGTCAGTGATGGTAATGTTCCTTCTTTTTTCTCCCCAAAGTGGGAATGTTTTTATGGTCTTTCTGGTCTTGTCTCACAATTATCTGTTTGTGCATACAAAAAAAATAACTTTTATTTTATAGGTCTTTAGAGTAAAAGTACATATTGGACCAAAGAAGCTCTTCCATGGCTCTAAGCCTGGTGCCAGGATTGAATGAGATTTTGGATGATCCTGGGATGGGTGAGCATAGCATATTTGCTTTTAGAAAGTATGTGATTCAGTTCAGTTAACCTCCTGGATGATGGGAAACACATGACTCAGTTGCTCTTGTCACCCCAAAGAAGACACAGATACATGAGGAAGTCAAGCTAAATTCAGAAGAACATACCAGCAGATCACATCTAAAATTGCTGACCCACTAGGCACAGTGGTTCATGCCTGTAACCCCAGCAATTTGGGAGGTCAAAGCAGAAGGATAGCTTGAGCCCAGGAGGTCGGGAACAACCTGGGAAACAAAGCAAGACCTTGTCTATACAAAAAGTGGGGGGAAAAAATTAGCCTGGTGTGGTGGTGCACACCTGTAGTCCCAGTTACTCAGGAGGTTGAGGTAGAAGGATCTCCTGAGCCCAGGTGGTCGAGGCTGTGATGATCTGTGATCATGCCACTGCCCTCTAGCCTGGACTACAGAGTGAGACCCTGCCAAAAGATGAAATTAAATAAATTGCTGTCATACAACTGTTATCTATGGCGCTAGGCACACTATTTTGTATTTGCCTCTTGCAGTTCACAGGTTGGCACATAAACTAACCCTGTATTTTAACACGTAAGCCTCTTAACCCTAGAAATTGCTATGGTTGTCAGTCTTATGAGATAATAGAAAGGAATATTTTCAGACAATAAAGTATAGAGACTTACCAATGATCCCAAATCATTTTTTTTCCTGTTCTCACAAGGATATCCTCAAAGACTGGAAAATGACAGCAAATGGTCCTGGACATTCTGAGTTCCATGAAATCCAATGAATAGCAAATGTCATCTCTTTGAGCACTTATTAAGAATTAGAATTAGAATATCAATATCACACGAAATTTATTAGTCCCACCAATATTAACCACTATGTGTGAGGTGAGAGCCATTTTGACTGCTAACTCTGCATTGTATAGATAGTCCAAAACTGCTTTAATGCGTGGGTCTTGTCATAAGGAAAATGACCCCAATTCCTTGTCTTAATTAGACAGTAGGGAAGGCTAGGCAAGGTGGCTCACATCTGCAATCCCAGCACTTTGGGAGGTCAAGGCAAAAGGATTGCTTGACCCAGAAGTTTGAGACCAGCCTGGGCAACACGGTCAGACTTTATCTCTACAAAAACTAAAAAAAAAAAAAAAAAAAAAAATTAGCCGGGCATGGTGGTGCATGACTTTAGTTCCAGCTACTTGGGATGCTGAGGCAGGAAGATCACATGAACCCAGAAGGTTGAGGCTGCAGTGAGCCGTTTACGTGCCAGTACACTTCAGCCTTAGTGACAGAGTGAGACCTCGACTCAAAAAACAAACAAAAAACAGTAGGGAAGAATCTAGGATATCAGGAAAGTATATCATTTATCTAAACTATGATTCTCTGGATCTCAGACAAAACTTCAAATTCATGGGGGAATGAGAGGATGAAGAGGAGAAAATATTTGAGATGCATCTTCTGAACTATTATCATTGCGCAGAGGTGACAGAAGTCAAAATGAGAGCGCAGGACTTGAGTTGCTCCAGCCTGCCTTCACTGCAGCTATTCAGTGGTTCCATGTATAAATATTGCTATTATTTCGAGTGATAAAAGCTATGCTTGAGGATGTGCAAGCATTGTCTATTTAATCTTTATAACTACTCACAAGGTAAGCTATTAGTTACATCATTTTAAAAATGAAGACTCTCCAGTCTCAGGAAATGAATGAATGAATGTCTAAGTCTTCCAGTTAGCAGCTGACAGAACCTTTACTCAAACACACACACACATACACACACACACACACACACACGACGTAAAAGATGATGCTATTGAAATTATGTCTGTCTTCTACTTTACAGATTTTACCTTTTTTTTATTTGAAATGTTGCTTAAAAGCTTGAGAATTACCAGGTTACTTATTATAGAAAATCTAACACAACTTTCATTTTAAGTGGTTTCAGGGCATGCAAAGAATTTTAAAAATAAAATTTTTAGAAAAAAATTTGAAGTAATTATTTACCCACCCCTTACATTCTATCTTAAATTGTGATTTTTTAAAGTAATATGTTAGATTTTTAATGTGTAGAATATGCTACCAACTCCTATGGAAGGTGGATACATATATTTTCTGGCATCACTATAGAAGATTTAAGTTGGATATTTATATTATTAAGACATGCATATGTCAAAGTGAGATTTTCCAAAATAAGCTTTTGAAGCAGGATTCCTTAAGCTTTCTTTTACTAAATTATTTTGAAACATCAGAAGTTTTAGAGTATCTTTTAGAGCTTCCTAAACTGCTGACAAAAAATAAATAGTGATACTGATTATATGCCAGTGTGATAAAGTACCAGGTTAACAGACAAAATTATTGGATGTAGAAATACATTTTGTTCTTAACGGAAACGTGAAGTACATCTGTCAATTCTATGTAGTACAAGGAAAATATGACCTACGTTAGTGTTAATGGACCACACTTTAAGTTTAATTTTCTGAAAATATTTTGGGGAAAATCTTTTAAAACTGATGAAGTAAATGATAGAGCATGCTCTCAGGAGGCAACAGACCATCTCATATATCTCACACCACTCAGACTTTGCAATTACCTCATTCATCCACCTGAATCACTCACGTTTTACATAGTTTTCAAATCTTTGCAATGTAATTATTAAGTTAGATCACACATGAAGATGTTAAGTTAAAAAGTAATTGATTTTAAAATTTGTAGAGAAAAAGTACATGTGGCAAAACCATTGTGTATTGTGATAAGCACATTGTCATATACTGTTCATTCACTGTATGTTTTTTACTGCATCATGACACAGTCAAAAAATTAGTATAGTCAAATAATCCTCATTCATAGTCTCTAGAAGATGAGACATTTTTTTTTCTAGAAGATGAGACATCCACCAGGCCAGAGGAAGGGTGATGACGTTTTTCCTTTTGATGGAACAATCCCTGAGGCCTGCAAGATCGTACAGCTTTTAGTCAAAAATAATGATGATAATCATGGAAATGATGATAATGATAAAAATGATGATAATAAAATATTGTGTGCAAGAGATATTTTGAGTATAAGTAGACATTGTAAATCTCTTTTTAAAGCTTCTTTCTTTTCACTAAATGAAACTGAGATCATGGAGGTTAATTTATTCACATGCTGACATGAAAATTTGAAGTTGAAAATTTCTTAATTTTCTTTCTATTCCATGATATTGCTATTTAGGCTTATGTCAAAAATTGTGCAATCTATTGTCATCACCTTGAGTGGTTGCATTTCAATATGTTGGAGTTACCTTATAAGAAGCAAAACCACATGGGAAATTTAATAGTAATAAAATTGTCAAAATAATTAATATAAAATTATTTTTTACTAAAATGCAAATAAATACAAATCAAGAATGATGATACTTGAGTTTATATCAGGTATGATTTTTAATTAATTTTACTTTGTGTTTGTATTAAGGATTTTTCATCACCAGGGATGTGAGTCTTAGAAACCATAAACTCATCTAGGAGTATATTTTTCACTACTGCATTACTTAGTAAGTATATAGCCTATTGAGGAATTTTTTGGTTGGTGAGAATCATGCCCATCTTAGGGAAGATGATTCATAAATATAACTTAAGATCTCCTGATGTACTTGTGGAAACACACCCTGCTTGACAAAACCTTTAGGTAGCTATGCATGGCAGGAAGACAGCATGCCACCATGCTTTATAAAATTATTTGTTCTCTAAATTGTAGATCAAAAATGACCAAATTTACCATGCCAACAGCTTTCAAAATTCTGATTTTATGTGAAATAAGTGATGAAACATTTTTGCAAACACACTTTGCATGTCTACTGACATTATGTGCACTACATTTATGACCTGTAAATTTTTCAGGACACTTGTATGTGAATTCATGCATTCATTTGGTCAGAGATTCTGCTATGTGACAGACATAGATTTGCAAAGTTAAACAAGTGACATAGTTCTTTAAGGCATTAACAATCTTATTTGCTATGACATTCATTTTAATTTATATGTACTTGACTGAGGAAAGGCTTGAATGACCAAATATAGGTTTTTGCAAGGAGTATGTTAAATATGAACTTCCAGATTCTATCTGAGACTATTTGCATCTCTATTAGAACCATGATTATGGCCATGGGATGCATATAGCCAAAAACACCTAACAGTATTTTTTCCTAATGATATAGATATATTAAAGTTTAAGACTGGGAGTGGTGGTTCGTATCTATAATTCCAGCACTATGGAAGACTGATACAAAAGGATTGCTAGAGTTCAGAAGTTTGAGATAAGCCCAGGCAATATAGTGAAATTTCATCTCTACAAAAAATAAAAAATTAGCCAAGCATGATGGTGCACACCCGTAGTCCCAGCTACTCACGAGGTTGAGGTCAAAGGATTACCTAAGCCCAGAAAGTCGAGGCTGTGGTGAGCTGTAATTGTGCCACTGCACTTCAGTCTGGGTGACAGAGAGACCCCCAACTCAACAAAAATAAAATAAAATGTAATTTGTTGAGATATGTTTCTATATTTTATGTTGTTTACCAATAATGAGTCATAACATAGTATAATTCTATCACAAGGAAGTTGTCCTTTCACTGCATATTTGTATATACTAAGCAATAAACCATGATATATTTTTGGTTTTAAAGTTGTTAAACAGGACTCAATTGCACTGATTTTTTTATTAAAATAGAGGTATACTTTTATGAAGAAATAATAAACTGGAATTCTACAACATACTATACTTCAAATCTAATAACACAGTTTCAAGTAAAACTAAACATTAGCCATAGACTAAAAAGAGTTTTTGCTCCAAATTTATTCTACTCTGATTTCAAAACAAAACACACATTCAATTATTTAAAAACATCAAGAGCAATAAGATTCATTCTAATCCTAACAGTTCCACATTTTCTGAATTCCTACTCTAAACAAGACCAAATAAGTCCATGTACTTATTTCACCATTTCCTGGTACTATTTAAGACTGCATACCCATAAAGTTGTGAAAACCGTATTCAGCAAAATGCCTAGAACAGCAGAAACTCACCATAGCACAGTGTCAAGGACATCCAGTTACTTCCGAGGGACTCATTACTGAATGTAAAACTGAAAGGTTCTGAATTTCTTTTCAGAGTCTTGAACATCTCATGTTTTGATGTTTGATGGGTGATATTATAACCTTGAATAATCCCTCAACTACAGCAAATCTTCTTAATGTGGCCCTCTGGTGATGAGGAAATTAACAAGTACATGGTATTTCTCGTGTTAAAAATACTTCAGAGTGATTCTGCCAGACTTTCCCATAAGATAAGTCATTTAAATGAACTTGGCTCTGGTGGTAGGTTTATAGGGCTGCTGGCCTTTCTGCTTAGTACCCTGGAATAGTTATTTCTTCTCATGGTAGTATAAAATTATTATTTCTTATTTCCTGGGGAAAATGTCTTAGTTTAATTTCTTTCTCAAATAGTTGTTAAAACTAGTCTAGAAATTATTACAATTATCACAAAGATAATTGTTACAAAATGTATGACAAAAATAATTATGACCTGCTTTGAAAATAAAACTGAAAATAATCACAACTGTGTCTAAACCAAATTTTAAATATCAATCTGCTACTCATAACCAAACTGCCTAACCTGCAGAGCACCAAGAACGAAATTAGATATAAACCAGTCTTGCCTTTCACTGAACTGCCTAAATTCAGTTGTATAGATAAACCATATCTCTAATTATTTATAGGACATTAAAGTTCTTGTCAATTAATAGTGTAATGATCTCCAATGGATGGCACTCATTCCTTTGAGAGCAAAGTATTGTTCTAAGAATATTTACAAAATAAGCACAAATATATAGACTACCCTTTGTTCTAGTTGGCCAAACATAAAAATGGAGGATTTTCCCCAGTGTCAAAATCTAGTACTCTTTCATGTGCTCAGGGAAGCACATCAACTCTTTCAGGTCACTTGGGTATCATTTAGTGGCACTGTAGCAGTCATAATTTAGGAAGAAGTAAGAGTCATAACCTGGAAGTTAAAAAGACCTTTGTTCCTATGAGCCATCTTTATCCCAGCCCTATAGATAATTCCTTTTAGTTAAAATAAACCATCATAATGAAGATAAATTGCTGGCAGCACCTACATGGTATAAATGACTGCCTAACACTGTACTGTACGTGTAATTCTAGAGCATACTCTTGTAAATGTTCACTGAAAAATGTTTAATGCTTGGAGACACATCAATTTGAGGAATCTAGAGGTATTTTATTTATTTTAGTGCTTTTGAAAGTTTTTGTCATTAGACTTCTCTAGCAGTATGCAATATAATATTTCTAACATTTTAAAATGTATTTTAACAAAGGAAAATGTACAACAGTGTGTATGATTTCAGGGTCTGCAAAAAGCACACAGATCTTTCCTTTTCTCATGTAGTTCGACTTTGAAATCGTTTTTTATAGCAACCAATAAGTTATTGCTAGTTAGAGACAAAATGAAGGTCACTGTATTATGAGGTAATATTTTTGATTAGATGATTTTTTTGTTCAATTTTGTTTAGTTTAGGTTTACCAACTGCATCTTAATGATGAAGTAGCAACCAAATCTAAGAAATATAAATGTTAACCTCAGAATAAACAAGAATTAGAGGAATAACTTGAGTTATCTATTTATTTTAGCCATAATTCCCTAGACTAAATTAATTAAGGCTGATAAATCCTTAGCTCATTAATAAAGCTAAGGTTGCTTGATGAACATCTCTACACTTTCAGAATGACTTCTTAAAGGTAAATCTGGAACAAAATGATAAAATGCATCAAAAATCAGATTGAGTTGCTATTGCTCTTTTCTACAACTGGATACATTTCAGCTATTTCTTTTCATATACCCATTAAAAGAATATTTGAAAAACAGAAGTATTCTTAGAACAAGCTACAGTATTTCAAAGTGAAAATCAAAATAATAATTATGCTAATTCAGTTGAGAATACACATTCTATACTAAAAATTTTCAAAGATAATGAATACTTTCTTATGTCACTGCATTTATCACTGAGCAGCTGCTAATGTACAAGGAACGGGTCTGCCAGCACGTGCAGTGATCAGCAGCAGTCGCCTTTCTCCTCTCCTCCTCTTCTTCTCGTCTTCCCTGTCATGTTTCTTCTTATTCTCTAATCAAGCTGGTGCCATATCCAGTCACTCAAATAAAAAAAACAAAAACCCAAGAATAATTGTCCTTCATTCCTTTGTCTCTCTCTGCCCCACAGTCAGCAAGTATTGGTAACTTTGTCTTCTAAATATTTTTCTAAAATTTTTTCTCACACATTTATTGTTACTGTCACAGTTTTAATATAGATTCAAAGTTTTTTCTTATCCAGCCCAGCTTTGATGGGCAACATGGTTGGTTCCATGTTTTTGTAATTGTGAATAGAGCTGCAATAAACGTACTTGTGCAGGTATCTTTTTTGTAGAATGATATGAGTTCCTCTGGGTATATTCCCAACAGGGGAATTGCTGGTTCATATGGAAGGTCAATTTCTAGTTCCTTCAGAAATCACCACACTGTCTTCCAAACAGGCTGTATTAGTTGTATTCCAAGCAGCAGTGTAGAAGTGTTCCTTTTTCTCCACATCCTCGCCAGCATCTGTGGTTGTTTGTTTTATTAATGATGGCTATTCTTACAGAGGTTAGGTGGATCTCAATGTGGTTTTGATTTGCATTTCTCTAATGATGAGTGAGGCTAAACATACATAATGGAATATTATGCAGCCATAAAGAAAGACAAATATATGGACTTTGCAGCAAATTGGATGGATTTGGAGTCAATCATACTCAGTGATTTATCACAGAAACAAAGAACTGAGTTCCATATGTTCTCACTCATAAGGTGACCTTGAACAATTATAATGCTACGGGAAGGTGATTGGCAGTAGCGGAAAACTGTCAGGGGATTTATAGTAATAAATACATTAATTAAAAACAATAAAGTAAAATAAATTGAAGTTTATTTTGGAAAAAAAAAAAAAGATTCAGTCGGGCTCGGTGGCTCAGCCTGTAATCCCGCGCCTTTGGGAGGCTGAGGTGAGTGGATTGCCTGAGCCTGCGGGTTCAAGACCCGCCTGGACAGCGAGACCTCATCTCTACAATAAATAAATAAATAAATCAGTCGGGCGTGGTAGCGCATGCTTATAATTCCGGCTACTCGGAAGGCTGAGGTGGAAGAATCGCCGGAGCCCAGCGGGTCTAGGCTGCGGTGGCCGGGAGCTACCACTGCACTCCAGTCTGGGCGACCAAGTGAGACTCCAACTCAAAAAAAAAAAAAAAAAAAAAGACTCAAAGCTTTTTCTTAGATGACTTCAAAATTCTATCTTTTCAAATCTATTCTACAAACCATGGCCAAGGAGTTCTATTTAAAACACAAACCACCTCTTAAGACTCTTCAATGGGTCTCTATTTTCTACAGGATGAAGTTTAATCTTCGTTGTGCACCACAATGAATTTACCTTCACCTGGATACTCCTTGTCTCTTTAGACATATCTTTTTTGCTTTTTGAACTTTATAGCCCAACACTGAATCACTTGCAATTCCCCACCCACACGATGTTGTTTCCTGTCTCCGTGTCTCTTCAAATGAAGTTCCCTACAATGGAAGCCCTTACTCCCACTCTTCACCTTAATAATTTCCACAGGTTTTTTGTGTGTAAGATTCAAGTTACTTGGGTCTATCCCTAGTTTTCCACCATGTAGATGTGTTCTCTTTCCCACTGCATCTTATCTATCTTTAACTCTCTGGAACCTAAAACAATAACTAAAATAAAGACATTCTATTCACTGTTATGCATGAACTCTAGAGTTCAAATGAGCATATCAATTTTCAAATGTGTAACCACATTAACAATGTAAATAACTCGACTTCATCTTCACAATTCAACCAGCTGTTCATTTAGTCATTTACTGACAGGCCAAATATAAACCCAAGATTTTATCATAAAATTTAAAACAATTAAAGATGTGGTTACCCTAGGATGGACAAAGGAAATGTGTTTCAAGAAAGTGAGGCCAGTTTATCTACTAATATCTGAGAGCTTATTCTTCTTTGCACTGAAAGGCAACCCTTAAATACTACTGTGGCTGGGTGCGGAGTCTCAAGCCTATCATCTCAGCACTCTGGGAGTCTAAGACAATAGGATTGCCTGAGCTCAGGGATTCGAAACAAGCCTGGGCATCTTGGTGAGACCTCATCTTTACAATAAATCAAAAAATTAGCCAAGCGTCATAGCACATGCCTGTACTTCCAGCTACTTGGAAGATTGAGGCAGAAGGATTACATAAGTCCAGCAGTTCGAGGTTGCGGTGGTGAGCGTGCCACTGCACACCAGTCTGGGTGACAGAGTGAGATTCCAACTCAAAAAAACAAAGCAAAACAAAACAAAAAACTACTGTGGGTCCTTTCTGGGGTGAAAGCAAAACCTCTCACCCTCTCCCAGTGGTCAAGTGTTACATTGCTAGTACTTTTAAATTCAATATCAGGGTATACAAGATTTTCATGTTCTAAAAAGTGCTGCAACTTTAGTCATATTTATGAACAAGAAAATTATAATATTCATTGAACTGTAGCTAAAGCATTGACCATTTTCTTTCAACCTTATATTCTTTATTGAAATGTACACCCTTTCCAAGATAACTTTAACTTGTAAGGACAAAACATTTCTATATTTGAGGCTCAATCACACATTCATTTAATAACTAATATTATTTTCATCTTGTACAATCCATCAGTTCTCTGATCTCATCTCTTGATTTCTTCTGTGGCCTGGTAATTTGTGAAAGCCAATGCAATTTTTGCTAACTACTTGTGTATATATCTTCCAGATAACTGCCTTTTTTTCTTTCTTTTTTTTAATCGCAAAGGTCTTACCTTTCCAAATTTCAAAGGTAGTAGAGCTTTTATCAATAGAAAAATGAGGGTTACATAAAATCTTTCTACCACTGTAGCAGCTCAGATTCTATTCAAATTAAATAGCTCTCCAACAAGAAGTTAATATGCCAGCTGAAGTGTTAGCCAGACAGGGCTTCAGCACAGAGCCTTTCTTTTCAGTTCACAGAATACCCTGCGGTAAAGGTGTTGATGTTGAAAAGAAAAACTTATTTCAATTCAAAGAAAGATGTTTAATTCATATGGAATTTCTTTCCTAGTTGTTGAGTTATGCTTTGTGGAACATGAATTGGAAGTCAGAGAACTAAACTCTATTCTCCGTTATGTCACTGTCTTGTTGCTTTAGGTTAAGGGAAGTCACCAAAGCAATTATCTCTCTGAGTTTCCACATGTACAAATGGAGACCATCTCTTTCCCACAAATAACTGTAAAGAATCAGTCTTAAAATAGAGTGTTTTTATTAAATGTCTATTTCAGGAGGGTGAATGATACCACACAGAACTGGAAAATTTAAAGGAGGTGTAAGTAATATTTTATCTGATCAACAATTTTCATAACGTTTTTGGGTCTAGGGGTCAAGTTGGGAAAATATAAATCTGAGTGAATCATGTGTCCTATTCTCAATAAGTCCACAAGTCTGAGGAGAACACGTGCAATGCAGTGCACACTAAGACAGAAGAGAGACAATTTCAACAAACCAGGATCCATCCAACATTACTACAGCATAAAACTAAGCAGGATAGGGAAAGGGATGAGGCTAGACATTTGAAGGAGTTGATGTGACAGAACTTGTGCATGCCATGCTAAGATAATCTGTTTATCTTATTATAAGAATAAGTGGGCACACAGTTGTGAAGTTGGTTGGGCCTGGATTATAGAGCGCCTTGAATAGCAGACTAAAGAGTTTTGACTTTCCCCTGGGGAATCAGGAGGCATTTTTTTAAAAAAATATACGTATCTGCATCCACAGTTCCTGTCTAATTGCTCCCATAGCCCTTGTTATGGTCTTTTGTTATGATGTTGGGTGTGTTAGGTCTCGGGAACAGGCCTCAGAAACAGAATCTCTCTGACTCTCTCCTGCCCACCTTTCAGACTTTAATCTTCCCTTACCTCTCTGATTGTGGGTCATAAGCCTCTCATTCCAGAGAGGGTCTTTTCTCATACCCTGGAGACCAATCACATTTTAATATGGTTGCCCATAAAAACCTAAAAGGACTGATTAAGGGAGCTTTTGGAAAGCTGAAGGAAGTTCCCAGAGGGTGGTTCACTCAGAAAGGGCATGGGAGCTCAGTCCCCTTCTCCCATACCTCACCCTACAAATCTCTTCATTTGTATCCTTTGTAATATTTTTATAATAAGCCAGTAAACATAAGTGTGTTCCTGAGTTCTGTGAGCTGCTCCAACAAATTAATTGAACCCAAAGCAGGAATTGTAGGAACCCCAACTTGAAAATCTTTAGTCAGAAGTTCCATAGGCCTGGACTTGCAACCGATATCTGGGTGGGAGGAAGACTTGGGGACTGAGGTTCCAAACTGTGGGATCCAGGAAGATAGCACCAGAATTGAATTGAATTAAAGAATAACCAGCTGGTGTTCACTACTTAGTATGTGGGGAAAAACACCACTTTTGGTCACAGATGTCTTCTTCAGTATTGATGATTACAGTGATATGAGAAAAGAGGAAAAACCCAATATGAGGTTTGTTTCCCCAAAAATACCTATTATGGCAAATTGTATATGGAAAGTTTCATCCTAAAATAAACTAGAAAATGAAAAGAGTGAAGGCAGGTAGCTCATTCTTATCAGGTGAGCATTCTTATCAGCTTTCCAAGAATAAGATTATATCAGCCTGATGTAGTGCCTTGAGTTAAATAAATAAATTGTTAGTAATGAGAACGAGTATAAGTAGCACTTGATGACTTGCTAGGTATGGGTGAAGTACTAACCTCTGAAGGTAAGAAAATTTTCTGAAAGGGTAGCCTACTAGAAGACCTAAAATTGAGTCTAGAGCAATGTTGACATTTAGAGGAAGGATAGTAGAAGGATATGAGTCTATTTTAAGTGATAGAGAAAGTTTAGAAGGCTGAAAGAGAAGCCAGAATGATGAGTATTGCAGAGACCAAAGAAACAATCTTCTAAGCAACTGAGCCTCTCCCTCATAAGCTTCTCTCCCTCTTCAAAATTCAATTCAAGAACAATCTCTGTGGAACCTTGCTTGAATTTCCCTACTGCCACCATTGATCCAACTCCACAGAGGCAACCAGAACTCTTTTTCATGCCTACACACTACTTCTGCATATGTCTGCTAGTAAAGCACTAACTTCACTCTATTGCCATTTTGTTTTCATGCCTATTGCATGTACTAGGCTAAGAAGTCCTAATGACTAACCTTGATTTTCCTAAAGAAATAGTTACAACGTGAGGAAAATTGCATGGGTGGGTTCGTGTATTCATTGGGATTGGAGAGATGAATGGATTGAAGAAGGGTGGAGCTGCCATTCAGTGGAACATTCTAAAATTCAGTAAGACGAAATAAGTAGGCTAGGTAGTGAGCATAGGATAGATTATCTGATTGTCTATAACCATTTTCAAGAAATAAGGATAAGAACCAATCAAATACAGTCAAAGGGATAATTTTCAGTTGAATATTTCAGCGGTTAAAATCAGGTTTCTCCGGGAGGTCAGAAATAACAACATAGAAGTCACTGGTCAAGGAGACCTGGCTGGGGATGGCTCAAGAGCAACCGGAAGATAATAAATTGGTTGTAATTTGTTATACCACTAATAGGAAAATAACACAGACACTTCCAATACAGCGAAATTCAAACTTCCTTAGTCCTTTGATCAAACTGAATTGCTAAAAACGAAATCAGTTGGTACATTGGAAATAGTACTGGACTTGGAATTTAAAAAATCCTGATTTGGACGTTGACTTTTTTTAAAAAATCCAACCAAATGGACGTGGGCAAGTCCTCTGACCACTGCAACTTACTTTCTTTTCCCTATATATCAAAGAGTGAAACTAACTTATACCTAAATCTCTTATAGATATAAATTATTCTAAGCAGATAACTGAGTCCACACATGCTAACATGTATTTTCCCATAGTTTTATTTTATCACGTGTAACCTTTCCCTAAGGTTTTTAAAACTCTAAGAGAACATGTTTTCCCAATAAGGATATGGATTTTTGAATAGGGAATTCTAGGGAGCTCTACAGGCAACTATAGAAGTGTGCATGGGATAAAGGCCCCTCTTGACCTTTCTAAAGTAGCAAATAGATGGGAATTTTAACCATCTGCATCTATCTTTGAACTTCCCCTTTTGGAGCAGAATGAACTAGAGAGGCCCGCTACTTCTCATGCAGAAGCCACCCTCATCCACTTCAAGAGTGAGCTCCAGGCCACCTACCACTGTGCCCAAATATGTTTACCTCTCTGTATGTCACCATTCATTGGTCCTGAGGCCCTCACCTGATGAATGTTGCTGAATGTGCAACTCAAAGTATATACTTTGACTTTGTTAAGTCATTAAACAAGAGACAGTGTAAAAGCCTCCACTAGGGCAGCCATCTATGGGACATTGGTGAGTAAAACTAAAGGAGTTGGTCTAGAAAGATAGAGGAAGAGAAGCAGATGTGCAATGGTAAGTAAAGTTGAGAGCCTATTTAGGATTGCAGAGGCAAGTGCACTCCAGAAAAAAAGAAAGAGGCTACAGAGAGAGAGAGGCAAGAGAGAGGAGGGTAAAGAGAAAGAAAGAGGTGGGAGGAAGAACACAAACAAATGGCAACTGTCTAACTCTAGGCCTTGGGAGGACTCAACTGCTTTTAATTCTGAGTTATACAGTATGAACCTGCCAAATGTCACCCCTTTTAGATGAGCTAACTTTTCCTTCCAATCACATATTCTCTGCCTACAACAATAGACCTTCATCAATTCAGTACTGATATTTTGTGAAAATACCAAACCATTTATAAAAGATCAATTTAAAAAGATCTCACTCATATCATACAATGAGCAGAACACCTAATGATGAACCATGGCTAGTCAAGCATATAAATTTATAAAAATTTCAATTCAGAGTAATTCATTTAAAAATTGAAATATATGCTTTGATATGTTTTTCTCCTCTCTGCCTATTTCCTATATATACCTTCCCATTGAGAAACCTAAGCAGGTATGGGAGAAAAATATTATTGTTATTTATTAGGGATCTAATCCTGCTTAAGAAAGAGAAAAAGAAAATGCAATACATTGCCTACTAACGTCCTCTTGGCTGTGCGATACACACACACACACACACACAAATGCACACACACACACACACACACACACACACACACACCCCTTTGGTGGTGTGGACTTCTGAAGGTTATTTTGTATATATCCAAAATTGATGAATGAGGATTTTTACCCTTAGATTCAGTTGTGTTCTTTATTTAAGAGAAGCATACAAATCTGAGTTTTGTAATGTATTCAAATACATAAATGCTTTAAACATAAATATTCCCTCTTGGTTCTAGTAGAGATTGTGCCAATTTCTATTCCACCTAGGAATTTTTCCATTGCTTTAGGTATAGATATTATAAAAAACTCACAAAAGGTGGAATTTATTGATGTATTACCAGTGTTGTGGCATTGACAGCTTGTCATATGTTTTGCAAAGAAAGTCATTAGCCAAATGGAAACTTAGGTCAGCTAGCATTTCTGAATGATATTTAGGGGATTACTGAAATTATTGAAAATGTGCTTCATATTTCTTCATGCAAATGTCAAACTCAATTTCTGATTCATTTATTTGTGGTCATCTTCCCAGTGTTACCTGAATAAGCAGCCAGTGAAGATCTGTCATGTAATAAAGCCTTATTCTCCCACATTTTCAATTCTCAACAATCAAGGTAAATTGCTGTATCTCATGTCTTTGAGTAAACTCATTTTCTCACACACAAATAGGTATGCATTCTATTAGTCCATTTTGTGTTGTTATAAGGGAATATCTGTGACTGAGTAATTTATAAAGAAAAAGGTTTATTTGGTTCAAGGTTCTGTATGGCACCGGCATCTGCTCCTGGTGAGGCCTCAGGAAGCTATAATCATGAAGGGACATCTTCATGAGGTGAAGGAATGCTAGTGTATCACATAGCAAGAGTAGAAGCAAGAGAGAGAAGGAGGTGTCAGGCTCTTTAAACAACCAGCTGTCTTGTGAACTAATGCAGTGAGAACATGCTCATTACTGCCAGAGCAGCACTAAGACATTCATGAAGGATGTGCCTCATGACCTAATCACCTCCCACCAGACCCCACCTCCAGCACTGGGGATCACATTTCAACATGAAATTTGGAGGGACAAACATCCAAATGTATCATGCATATTATATATAAATAAACACATGTGCCAGGGATTAAATCTGTGAATGTTTAAGTATGTATAACTTTGTTTCCCCTCTTATGCCTTTTGAAGAAAATGCATGATCTGCATTGGTAATGTGTGAGGATATAAATGGCAGAAGTATGCGGGAGCCCAGTTATCTTGCAGCTTCATCAGGATGACCAAACAGCAAAACATGCTAAGCAGTACAGAAAAGTAGTGAACTCTCACAGATGGGTAAAGAAGTTAGAAAAAAAAATAAATGAACAAAAAGATGCAATTAAGGAAACACTTAAGAAGTTTTGATGGTGGTTTTATGCTATACTTCCTTCTATAAAGCATTCTTCAAGAAAATTGTTTGTCTGCTTAGACCCTCCTACCTTTCCTTTTCTGCTGTATTATATTTGCTGAGGAAAATCTCAGCCATGGTTTAATCTAACTTTGCATTTCACATCTGCTTTATTGTTTTTCTTTTCTTGTAAAGATGTGGGGTACAATTCAGTGTTAGGTATACAAACGCTGATTATTCAGGTACCCCTTGTTGATGAGGTGTGCCCTCCCCCCCAGCAGTATCCCTCAACTGCCAATCCCATCCTCCCTCCCCTGACAGTTTCCCACTACAGTCAATCCTTTTCTTATAGTGCTATAATCATTCAAGGTCCACTTATGAGTGAGAACATATGGTACGCTGTTCTTTGTTTCTGTGATAGATCACTGAGTATGATCAACTCTAAATCCATCTAAGTTGCTGTGAAGTTCATATGTTTGTCCTTCTTTATGGCTGCATAATATCCCATTGTGTATATGTACCATATTTTTTTTATCCAGTCCAGCTTCAGTGGGCAGCATGGTTGGTTCCATGATTTTGCTATTGTGAATAGAGCTGCAACAAACATATGTGTGCAGGTATCTTTCTTGTAGAATGATTTGAGTTCCTCAGGGTATATTCCCCATAGGGGAATAGCTAGGTCTTATGAAGGTCAATTTCTAGTTCTTTCAGAAATCACCAAACTGTCTTCCAAAGAGGTTGTACTAATTTGCATTCCCACCAACAGTGTAGAAGCATTCCTTTTTCTCCACATCCTCCATACCAGCATCTGTTGTTGTTTGTTTTATTAATGATGGCCATACTGGGGTTAAGTGGTATCTTAATGTGGTTTTGATTCGCATTTCTCTGATGATAAGTGAGGCTGAGCACTTTTTCATGTGTCTGTTGGCTGCCCATGTATCTTCTTTTGAGAAGTATCTATTCATGTCTTTTGCCCACTTTTTAATGGGACTGTTTGTTTTTTTTTCCTTTAGGTGCATTTGAGTTTCTTGTAGATCCTAGATGTTAGGCCTTTGTCAGATATACAGTTGGCAAATATTTTTTCCCAATCTGTGGGCTGTCTCCATGCTCTCTTGATGGTTTCTTGGGCTTTTCAGAAGGTTGTTAGTTTGATGAGGTCCCACTTGTCTATCTTACTTCTTAAGGAATGGGCATCCTGGTTTCTGATCAGGAATTGGTTGCCAGTTCCAATTTCTGTAAGGGTATCTCCTGCTTTTTCTAAGATTCTTATAGTTTGAGGCTTTACGTTTAGTTTTTTGGTACATTTAGAGTTAATTTTCACGTACGGTGATAGATAGGGGTCCTGTTTCAATCTTCTGCTTGTGGTCAACCCAGTTTTCCCAGCACCATTTACTGAATAGGTTCTCCTCTCCCCAGTAGTTATTGCTGGAGGCTTTGTCAGAGATGAGATGGCTGAGAAATTGAGGTTTTGCTTCTGGAATCTCTATCCTGTTCCACTGGTCTATATGCCTGTTCTTGTACCAATACCAGGTTCTTTTGATTACTGTAGCCTTATAGTAATGTTGAAGCCTGGAAGTGTGATGCCTCCTGCTTTGTTTCTTTTGCTAAGAATTGTTTTGGCTTTTTGTGGTTGTTTCTATTTTCATATGAATTTCTGTATTGTCATTTCCAAGTGAGAAGAATGATGTTGGTAATATGTAGATTGCCTTTGGTAGGATGAACATTTTAACAATGTTGATTCTTCCTATCCATAAGCATGGAATATTTTTTCATTTGTTTATGTCTTCTTGGATTTCTTTGAGCAGTGTTGTGTAGTTCTCATTGTAAAGGTCTTTCACTTCTCTGGTTAGGAAGATGCCACGATATTTCTTTCTTTTTTTTTTTTGTCGCTATTATGAATGGGATTGTGCTTTTAATTTGAGTCTCTGCCTGCTTGGAATATAGGAATGCAACTGTCTTTTGCACATTTATTTTGTACCCTGAGACTTTGCCAAAGTCCTTTATCAGTGCAAACAGCTTTCTGACAGATTCTCTTGAATTTTCTAGGTATAGGATCATATCATCAGCAAAGAGGGTAACTTGACTTTCCCTTTTCCTATTTGGATACCCCTGATTTTCCTTCTTTTGTCTAATTGCTCTAGCTAGGACTTCCAACACAATGTGGAACAAGAGGGGTGAGAGTGGGCAGCCTTGTCTTGTTCCAGTTTTCAGGAGAAATGTCTTCAGTTTCTTTCCATTTAACAATATGTTAGCTGTGGGTTTATCCTAGATGGCACTTACTCTTTTGAGGTATGTTCCTTCTGTACCTTGGTGTTTGAGGGTTTTTATCAAGAAGGGGTGCTGGATTTTATCAAAAGATTTTTCTGCATCTAATGATATAATCATGTGGTTCTTGTTTTTACATCTGTTTATGTGTTTAATTATATTTATGGTCTTGTGAATGTTGAACCAGCCCTTCATTCCTGAGAATGAAGCCTACTGGGTCATGGTGGATGATTTTTGAGATGTGTTTTTGGATCCGATTTGCTAGAATCTTGCTGAGAATTTTTGCATCTAGGTTCATAAGGGATATTGGCCTGTAGTTCTCTTTCTTTGTTGGATCTTTACCCAGTTTGGGTATCAGTATGATGTTAGCTTTGTAAAATGATTTGGGGAGAATTCCATCTTTCTCCATTGCCTGGAATACTTTCAATAGGATTGGTATCAGTTCCTCCTTGTACGTTTTGCAGAATTCTGTCAGGAAGCCATCCAGTTCAGGGTTTTTTTTTGTAGGTAGTTTTTGTATGACAGTCAATTACCTGGGTTGTTATTGGTCTATTTAGTGTCTCAAAGTTTTCTTGTTTCAACCTGGATAGGTTGTATGATATCAGAAAGTCCTCCGTTTCATTTAGGTTATCACGTTTGTTTCCATATAGATGTATATAATAATCTGCTTTAAGAAACACATGCAAACTTTCTCAAAGTCAGTTTATGGTGACAGAGCTTTAAAAGCTATTTAATGCTCCAGTCAGTTCCACTACCCTGTCCTAGATTAGTACTTCACATCTTACTCTCTCTCCTCTAATTTCCAATGGTTTTCTTTCACCACACTCTTTCTGATTATCTTAGTTACTACTGCACTCAGAAAATGAAAGTGCTTAGAAGAGACATATTCTTTATCTTCTCACCATCACATTTGTACATGCAATGCTCTCTGGCTATTCCCTCAGCAGTAAGTATGATTGTAATTTGTTTCTTTTCTGTACTGCTATGTTCTCAGCACCCAGAACAATGATGGACAAATAGTAACCAACACATAATTGTTGGATGAATTTAATCTAATATCTGAAAGCTTCTACTAGGATGATACTGTCTTTCATTATCTAATATTGTATTATTTGTATCATCTTTTAAATACCTAAAATAGTAGCAGCACATCGTGCTTTCTCACCAAAATTTACAGAATATAAACATGTTTGAATTTTTAGAGTATTTAATCTGAGTTACTTCAATAAAAGTGACTGAAAGCAAATTTAATTATGCTCTGTCCATCACACTAAGGTACTATCTAATCATAGTTTAGGAAATTAGTAAAATATAATAGTTGATCTTTAATTAGTCAGAAAACTCAAACCACTGCTTTCTCTTAGAATTCCAAGATATTCAAGTTTAATAATGATATGTTTGCTTGCAATTGATATTTATTAAAAGCTCTCCCTTCTCCATGAGTTATATTATTTCATTTTATTTTTTGTAGACCATGAAGTCTTTGTGACAAGAGACAAACACAAAGCATAGTGAATAAATTCTATTTAAATGAGCACATGTTCTTAAGAGGTCAACTTCTTGTTTATGTGTTTTTGTTATTTTCATGTCAACTTTGTTTCTCTCAGATTGAAGGATTACAATTGGAAGCTCTCAAAACTTATCCAGATTCCCGGATTCAAGTCTGGATTCATAACTCAAGCCTTAAAGTTAGTCTGTTTGTGAACATCATAACACAATATTAAACTTTTGTTATTGACTTCTTGTAATAAACTTTCTCATTTCTGTACTTGACAGTTTCTGACTCTGGTTTCATTCTCTATTAAGTTCATTGATGAAAATAGCAGAAAGAGAACAATCTCTGAGACTGTCCTTACATTTATTGACATACATTGTTCAGAAGATTTTACTCAATAACAATTTTCAATTTTCTTGTTTTCCTCATCCATTCATAGTCTATAATGTTACAGACAATTGACATCATGTTATACTGCACATAAAACTAAGATCAAAGATGCACACTCTTAAAAACCATATTAAACCAAGGTAAATTGGTGTAATTTATATGTATATATAAAAGCAACCTCTATTTTGACAGCAAAATGAATTCCTGAAAACAACATCAAAAAGTGATATCCATAAAGTGGTGCATATTTTTTCCAGTAGCAATATTGGATTTAAAAGTTTGTGTCTTACCAAGGCATTGGTATAAATCACATTGGTACGAATCAGCAATAGGTGATTAAAAACACACACACACACACACAAAAACAAACCAGAGATGTGCCCTAGTCCTCCTGGCTATAGAAAAATAGATCATCTGTTTTTCCTTCCACATTTTAGTCACTCACATATTTGAAGGGGACTAAATTATGTTATCACCTGAGAATTCTTTTCTCCAAATTAAAAATCCCTATATCCCATTTTGTGCTGTTCTATTCTTTAATATGCTAAGATTTTACAGCCTTAAAGATTCAGACCAGTATTGCTATTTTGTTTTTAAAAAAAGTTCTTAAAATCATCTCCAAAAAGGGGGGGGAAAGAATAATTATTTCTTTTGTACTTCAATTGGTACAAACCTAGAATAGGGTTCATCCCACTTCATCTCTCTCTGTCACTCATATCACAATAAGTTCTGTAGCTGCTTCCAGGGTAGAAGCTATATCTCCTCATCTTTGTTCAGGGTGTAGCCAGATACCTAGGATGCATACATAATAGGTGCTAAGCAGTGTGTTCTAAATTGAATCAAGTTAAAGTATATCCTAACAGTTCACAGTAGAGTTAGCACTCCTGTGAGAATGCAGTCAGTGATGAATACATCATGAAAATAGTTCAGTGGCAAAGGACAGTCCCATAACCACTGGAAGGGTATCAGAGGAGGCTTAACAGAGAGTCAAGTCTTTCACCCCCATCCAGTGGAAAATCAATGAAATCTAAAGATTCACTTCAACAGGAAGTGACAACTCAATCTAATTCTGACTTGTTTACTTATATATATTAACACAAGACATTCTTAAAATTAACATTCTCATAGTATTTATTTTTCTAATTTTACATTGTTCCCAACGTACATCACACATGTTCTTCTCAATGGAGAGAACAAAAAAAATGCCACCAGATCAAGACAGTTAAAGGTCAATTAATTTGGAACCATATCTAGGTGGCACTATGAAAGGAGGGATTTAAAAGATGGACTTTATTTTGTCTTATCTACTACTGGTTTTCCATTGGCCAAATATATGCAGTGAAAACAGTTAGCTCAGGATTCTAATTTACTTTTATATTATTCTTACTGTTATTACAAAAAAAATCATTTAGAAAGATAGAACAATTCAGCTAAATGCTTTTAAATTTATCTAGTTAATTTAGTCATAGTATCAATAACCATCAAAAAATACCATAACATTAATTATGAGTTGATATTTTATGCTTTTAAATTTCATAAATAGTGTGTTTTTTAAGAATAAAATTCAATAAAGTTAAACATAATTCAGTAAAACTAATGAAACTCATTTTGTAGTGTTATCAAAGATTTTCACTATTTTGTGTTTTTCAAGTACTGTGTATAATTTACCTACAACCTCTTATCTTGTCAATAAGGGTATATGAAGGTAAAAGTTATCTCATACTTGAGATTAAATGATATATATTTTAATAAAGTCACTAGTTTCTCCACTGATCCACTTGGGGAACCTATGGTATAATCAAGGGCTGATTTTTAAGGAATACGCCTTCTTAGAATACAGGGAAAGACTTGGTATCCAAGCAAAAAGACAGTGTGGAAGCTATAAGTTGTTTCAGATCACTTGTCCATCTTGCATTATTTTCCTCTGATAAATAACATATTAATTATCCATTTTCTTGATCTTTCACTGCTCTTGTGCCATATACTCATGGCTTGATTCTGGTGCAAGGCTTTTATTCACCAACTCTCTCACAGATGTTCTCTTAACAAGCACCATTTCTCTAAAGGGAAGAGTATTGAAGTAGAATGGATTTTCAGAAGTCTATCCATCCTCATTTTCATGTAGCAATAAATTATCTTTCTAAAAATAAAAGAAGGCAACCCAGATTATAAAGAGTTAAACAAGAAATTCATGTTGAGAAAGTGGTCATAGCAGGATCTCAGCAAAATTTAGAATAATTTATTTACAAAGAGAATAATTACAACTGCAGGAGCAAGTTTTGAGGAATCATCACTAAACTCTCACCACTCCAACATCCTAAAGGTTGAGAGAACAATTAAAAAACTCGGATATCAAAAAGACCAGATTGTCTTGAAAGAAGCAGTGAACTTAAGTCAAGAGACATACTAAGCTAAACTGACCTATCAAGAGACATGCTAAGCTAAACTGACCTATCGAACATACTAAGCTAAACTGACCTATCAAAGTCAAAGGAATGAATACTCGACTCCCATGCTCAGGTTTCCTCTAATTTTCTTTTGGTCAAAACTGAGGGATCCCCGAGGTTTTTCACACCCATGATATAATCAATTCATAGGGGAGAAGAGTGAAATAACCAGAACAGTTGGAGAACGTAAGATTAAAAATGCATGAAACTATTTTGCTATGAGAGCTTAGTGCATATTTATGAATAAAGAAGTCAGAAATTGAACGAGATTAAAGAAAATGTGCAGAAAGAGAATAGTTGAGAAAACAAGGATCCAGAATCAGTGCTAAAATTTCAATGACAAATGTACATCCAAAATGACTAAGGAAGTACAAAATATCATACTTAGTGTCAACTTTTGACAAAATCCAGAGATAAGTCCACAGAACTTTATATGGACCTCTGTCAGGCCATGCTCAAATACTTTGTTTTATTATGTTATTTATAAAAGCAGCGTGGTTCTCCTATCAAATTGTAAATTTTTTCAGGGTGAGATCTATATACTAAGACCAGAAAATATATTTAGTAACTATCATATACAAGGTATTGATAAGTGACACAAAAATGAATAAAACAAGTCCTTGATTTCTGAGAGTCAAAATTTATCCTAGAGGAATACAGTCTGCAAAACTTGTATGTAGTTCATGTTACTCTGGATAAGCACTATTTGATGAGAATAAAAACTTTGGGAGAATAGAAGAGCGAATAATGAATTTTGAGGAAAAACAAAAAGGTTCTGTAGACAAGGTGCTATTTGAGATGTACCTTTAAACCAGTTAAGATCTCAGCTGGTGGTCAATAGAGTAAGCACATTTTAGTGACAGGGAAAAGCAAAAAAAAAAAAAAGAAAAAGAAAATGAAAAGAAAATAGCATATGAATGTTGAGGAAGTTCAGTGCAATAAACATGGGGTGCATATGTGAAGAGTGTGGTATGAAGCTTTCATTGCTTAGATAATATCTGCTCTTCTTTATTTTCTTACTAACAGGATTCCAGTGTTGGGAGTGGGTCTGGTGGGAGGTGTTGGGTCATGGGAATGGATTCCTCCTGAATAGCTTGGTGCTGTCCTGGAGGTAATGAATGAGTTTCCATTGGTTCCCACAGAAGTGGGATTACTAGATCATATCATAGTTCTATTTTTAGCTTTTTTGAGGAAGTTTCATACAGTTTTCCATAATAACTGTACTTATTTATATTCCTACCACCAGTACACAAGGGATCCCTTCTCTCTACACCCTTGCTAACATGTCATTGTTCATCTTTTTGGTAATAGCAATTCTAACAGGCGTGAAGTGGTATCTTTTAAAGGGCATTTCCCTGATGATCAGTGATGATGATCATTTTAGAAATACATTTGTTGATTATTTATATGTCTTCCTTTGAGAAGTGTCTATTTAGGTCCACTGTTCACTTTTGATTGGGTTGTTTTCTTACTATTGAGTTGTTTGAATTCCTTATATATTAGCCTCTTATCAGATGTATCACTTGTAAATCTTTTCTCCCAGTCCATGGGTGATCTCTTCAAACTATTGTTTTATTTGCTGTGGAGAAATTTTTTAGTTTGATTTAATTCCATATGTTTATTTTTGCTTTTATTGTCTGTGCTTTTGAGTTTATAACCGAGAAATAGTTGTCCAGGAAACTGTGGGGTATTTACTCCTATGTTTTCTTCTAGCGATTGTACAGTTTCAGGTTTTATGTTTTAAGTCTTTATTTTGAATTGGTTCTTGTATATGGTATGAAATAAGGGTTGGGTTCCTTCTGATTGTGGTTTTTTCCCAACACCATTTATTGAAGAAACTCCAAAGTATCTCCAAAGGTATCAGAAAGACCATTGTCAAACATCAACTTGACAAATATCACACCCAACATAAACGTGTGGGTTTATTTCTGTCATCTCTATCCTGTGCCATTCGTCAGCATGACTATTTTTATGCCAGCATCATTTGTGATGTTTTCATTGAAATCATTTAATGCTATATTTTTTAATTAGGAAGTGTGATGTCTTTAGTTTTATTCTTTTTGCTCAATGCTGGTTTGATTATTTAGGGTTTTTTGTGATTTTATACAAATTTAAGAGTATTTTTTCCTATTTCTGTGCAAAATGACATTTGCATTTTGAAAGGAATTGCATTAAATCTGTAGATTGCTTAGGATAGTATAAGCATTTCTATAACATTAATTATTTCAGTCCTTGATCATGGGATATCTTTTTGTTTTTGTGTTTTCTGTTATTTTATGAATGTTTCATCATTTTTCAGTATGCAAGTTTTTTACCTCATTGATTACATTAACACCTAAGTATTAAATATTTTGTTGCCATTTTAAATGAGATTTCTTTAAATATTGTCTTTCCAGAGAGTTTATTATATATGTGTAAAAAGTGAAACTAATTTTTGTATGTTGACTCAGTATCCTGTAACTTTACTGAATTCTTTCCACAATTTTACGTGTGTGTGTGTGTGTGTGTGTGTGTGTGTGTGTGTGTGTGTGTGTACTCTTTAAAATGTTTTATATCATGCAATTATCAAACAGGGACAAATCCTTCCTTTTCTATTAGGATGCTTTTACTTTATTTTTTGTTCTGGTTATGACTTCCAATACTATGCTGAAAATGAGTAATGAGAGTAGACATCTTTGCCTTGTCCCTGATCTTTAAAAAAAAAAAACCTTTCCATTTTTTGCCATTGAGAATAATGTTAGCTATAAGTTTATTATATATGGTCTTTATTGTGTTGAGGTATGTTCCTTCTGGTCCTAATGTACTGAGTTTTTATTATAAAAGGATGTTAAAGCCAGGCACGGTGGCTCAAGCCTGTAATCCCAGCACTTTGGGAGGCCGAGGCGAGAGGATTGCCTGAGACCACAGGTTCAAGACCAGCCTGGGCAACATGATGAAACCTCTTCTCTACAATAAAAAATAAAAATTATCCAGGCATAGTAGCACATGCCTGTGGTTCCGGCTATTTGGAAGGCTGAGGCAGAAGGATAGTGGAACCCAGCATGTCAACACTGGGGTGGTCGATAGAGTGCCACTGCACTTCAGTCTGGGTGATGGAGTGAGATTCCAACTCCAAAAAAAAAAGATGTTAAATTTTGTCAGATGCTGTTTCTGCATCTATTGAGGTCATCATATAGTTTGCATATGTTTTTGAATATTGTGTATCACACCTGTTGATTTACTTATATTGAACTATTCTTGTAACCAGAGATACACTCCATTTGATAGTGATGAGTGAATCTCTTAATGTGTCCTTGAGTTCAATTTGCTAATGTTTCTGTTTTGAGAATTTTTGCATTTATGTTCATTAGAGATGTTGACCTGTAATTTTATTTTCTTGTGTCCTTTTCTGGTTTTGTATTAGGGTAATGCTAGATTTGCAATTTAAGTTTGGAAATATTCCTTCCTCTTCCACTTTTTGAAAAGAGTTTGAGAATAATTGATTGTAGTTCTTCTTTAAATGTTTGGTATAATTCAGCAGTGAAGCCATCTGGGTTCTGGGCTTTCTTTGATGAAAGATTTTTATTACCAGTTCAGTCTCCTTACTTGTTACCAGTCTGTTCAGATCTCTATTTTTTTTTTTTTTTTTTTTTTTTTTATGATTCACTCTTGGTAAATTTTATGTCTACAAATTTGTCCATTTCTTTTAGATTATCCAGCTTTGGTGTACACTTGTTCATAGTTATTTCACATACATCTTTCTATTTCAGAGGTATCAGTTGTAATGTCTCTTCATTCATTTCTGATCTTACTTATTTAAGTAGTCTAGCTTGGTGGCTCAGCCTGTAATCCTGCGCTTTGGGAGGCTGAGGTGAGTGGATTGAATGAGCCTGTGGGTTTGAGACCCACCTGGGCAACTTGGCAGGACCTCATCTCTACAATGAATCAAAAAAATTAGCCGGGTGTGGTAGCACGAGCCTGTAGTTCCAGCTACTTGGAAGGCTGAAGCGGAAGAATCGCCGGAGCTCAGCAGGTCGAGGCTGCAGTGACCGGGAGCATGCCACTGCACTCCAGTCTGGGTGACAGAGTGAGACTCCAATTCAAAAAAAAAAAAAAAAATGTAGTCTCTATTTTCTACTTAGTCTAGCTAAGAGTTCATCAATTTTGTTTATCTTTGTCAGATCTGACTCTTAGCTTTGTTAATTTTTTAAATTGCTTTTTTCTAGTTTCTATTTCATTTGGTCCTATTCTAATCTTTCTTATTTTTTTCTGCTGCTAGATTTTAACTTAGTCCAGTTTGTTTTGTTTTTAATTTTTATTTTTGGTTATTTGGGGTGTAATGCTAGTTTATTTGTAATCTTTTTTTCTTTCTTCTTTTTTAATATAGGTATTTATCATTATAAATTTCTGATTTCAAAATTGTTCTCTGATTTCAAAATCAGTTATAAACTGATTTTGCACATCCCATAAATTTTGGTATATTGTGTTTCTATTATTATCTGTGTCAAATATTCTTTATTTCCTTTTTCATTTCTTCTGAGACCAATTGGTTGTTTAGGAACATGTTTATTTTTCACACGTTTACATATTTTCAGATATTTCTCCTATTATTGATTTTTAGTTTCATGTAATTGTGATTCAAAAAGATGTCTGATATTATTTCAGTTTTCTTATATATCTATAATTGTTTTTGTAACATAGCATATATTCTGCCCTGTAGAATGTTTCCACCCTACATAATGAATTTTGTAGAATATCCTTGAAAAGATGTCCATTGTGCTACTATTGGATGGAATGATTTTAATATATGTAGGAGAATTTGGTCTAAAGTGTAACTCAAGTCCAATATTTCTGTATTGGTTTTCTGTTGATACGATATATCTCTTGTTGAAACTGGGGTATTGTCATCCCTTACTATTATGGTATTATGGTCTAACTCTCCCTTCAGATCATTTAATAATTGCTTTATATATTTAAGTGCTCTGGGGTTGGGTGTATATATGAGGATCTTGAAAGAGTTCATGAAAAATACATATTATGAAAAAAAACTGTACATGGATTCTAAAGAGGGTTGTTTTTGTTTTTTTGTTTTTGTTTTTGTTTTGCACCAAAATAAACTCATCTTAACTTGTAACATCTAGTTTAAGGCATTCGGAAAGATAAATCATTAGTTTGGAAAGATCCCTATAAAAGCAACAAGAATTCTGCTAAAATTGAAGCAAGAACAAAGTTCAAATTTGTGATGAAGCATGGGTAGAGAATGCTACAAATTTTTGATACTTTATTAAAAAGTTTATGGGTACAAAGTCCCCCCAAATTATCAGTTTATAAATGGATAGTTAATTTTAATAAGTGAGATGATGTTTAACATGAAGTCCATGGTGGCAGAGCATTCATGTCAATTTGCAAGAAAAAAATTAATCTTCTTGTGCCCTAATTGAAGAAGACAAATGATTGACAGTAAAAACAGTACCAAATCATAGACATCTCAACTGGTTCAGTTTACACATTTCTGACTGAAGAATTAAAGTTTGGCAAACTTTTTACTTGATGAGTGTCAAACCATTGTACCCAGATCATCTACAGATAAGAGCATCACTTTCAATGGAAATCTTAAACAAATGGGAGCAAGGTCTTAAAGCATTTATTTGAAGAATTGTAACAGGAAGTGAAGCATGGTTTTACCAGTATGATCCTGAAGACAAAGCACAATCAAAGCACTGGCTACCAAGAGGTGGAAGTGATTCTATCAAAGCAAAAGCAGACAGGTCAAGAGCAAAGATCACAACAACAAGTGAGGGGATATCCTCAAATTTTTGCATTTTGGTTTTCTGGAGACCCAAAGAATAATAACATTTGCTTGAGTGTGTTTTGAGAACGTTAGCCAAAGCTTTAGTAAAAAAAAAAAAAAAGACCCAAGAAAACTTCATCAGAGAATTGTTCTCCACCATGACAATGTTCTTGCACATTCCTCTAATCTAAGAGCAATTTTGCAAGAGTTTGATGGCAAAAAATTAGGCATTGACCTTACAGTCCTGATTTGGATCATTCTGTCTTTTGTCCAGTACCCTCAGTTCTTTAAGGATGAACTAAATATGGCTACTATCATTGCATGCAAAAGTATCTTGAACTTGGCAAATCTTATTTTAAAAAATAAAGTTTATATTTTAATCTTTTAATATCATTTTCTCACAAACTCTTTGAAATTCCCTTATATTTAAAATTATTACATCCTTTTGGTGAATTAGCTCTTTTATTATAATATCTTGACCTTCTTTGTCTCTTTGTATAGTTTTTGACAAAGTCTATTTTGTCTGATACATATATAGTTACCCCTGCTTTCTTTAAGTTTCCATTTGCATGGAATAACTTTTTTTCTATACCTTCAGTTTCAGTCTATGTGTGTCCTTGCAAATAAACTGAGTTTCTTGTAAGCCACATAGGGTTGTATTTTGCTTTGTTATCCATTGTCACTCTATGTCTTTTTATTGGAGAATTTAATAATTTACATTCAAAGTAGTAAGAACTTGCCACTGTCATTTTGTAATGTATTTTCTGATTAGTTTTTATGTCCTTTGTTTTTTTATACCTCTCTTGCTGTTTTCCTTTGTAGTTTGCTTTATGTATGCTTTGAATTTATTATTTTTACATTTTGTGCAACTAACACAGATTTTTTAAAAAATTTGTGATTACCATGAGGCTTACTTAAAATAGCTCATCTTTAGAACAAGCTACTTTAACCTGGTATTAACTTGCCTTTAGTACATACAAGAACTCTACATCTTCACTCATACCCCTCACATTTTATTATTTTGATGTCACATTTTATATTTGTTTTCTTAATTTTTATTCCTTAACAATTTATTATAGATCCAGCTGTTTTTAACAGTTTTGTCTTTTGACCCTTTTAGTATGAATAATATTGCTTTATACCACCTTCTAGTATTAGATAATTCTGTGTATGACTATGTATTTTTTTATCAGATTGAGCTTTCTACTTTCAATTTTTTTGTACTGTTACCAGTCATTTGTTTGATTTTAAAGAATTACCTTTAATAATTTTTGTAAATCCAGTCTTTACAAGGGTGGTTAATTCTTTTAGCTCTTGTTTGTCTGGGACTGTTTTGATTTCTCCTTCACCTCTGAAATACAGTTTTGCCGGGTAAAGTTCTTGATTGGCTGGTGTTTTTTTTGTTTGTTTTTTGCTTACTTGTTTTATCTTTAGCACTTTTAATATATCATTCTACTTTCCTCTGGTCTATAAGATTTCTGCTGAAAAATTCACTGAAATATTTATTGTTGCTCCCTTGAATGTGATATGTTTTTATTATTTATTATTTTTATTTTTTGAGTTGGAGTTTCACTTAGTCGCCTAGACTGGAGTGCAGTGGCCGCTCCTGGCCACCACAGCCTCGCCTGCTGGGCTCCGGCGATTCTTCCACCTCAGCCTTCTGAGTAGCTGGAATTACAGGCATGCGCTACCACGCCCGGCTGATTTTTTCATTTATTGTAGAGATGAGGTCTTGCTGCTCAGCTGGGTCTCGAACCCGTGGACTCAGGCAATCCACTCACCTCAGCCTCCCAAAGGCGCGAGATTACAGGCTGAGCCACTGAGCCTGGTGTGATATGTTTTTAAGTTTCTTGTTGCTTTCAGGATTCTTTTATGGTCTTTGATTTTTGATAATCTGATTATGCTGTATTTTGGTGTATTTTGGTATTCTTTTTGGGTTGAATTTTATTGGCAAATTCTGGTTCCCTGTACTTAGATATTGTGATCTTTTCACAGAGTTGGAAAATTGGGGGCCATTATTTTCTTAAATATAATTTTTAGGCCTTTTTGTCCTTTCTTCTTCTTTAGAAATTTCTATGCAAATGTTACTTCACTTGAAGGTGTTCTGTAATTCCTATAGGCTTTATTCATTTTTTAAAATTCTGATTTTTTTTTTTTGCTTCTCTAGCTAGATAATTTTAAATGTGCTATCTCAAAGCTCACTAATCCTTTTTTCTGCTTGATCAAGTCTGCTGTTGAAGCTTTCTATTGAATTTTTCACATCAGTTATTGTAGTTTTTTGTTTGTTTGTTTTGAGTCAAGATCTCACTCTGTCAGCTAGGCTGGGGGGCAATGGCACAATCACAGCTCACTACAGACTCAATCTTCTGGGTTTTGGCAATCCTTCTCAGCCTCCCAAGTGGCTGGGACTACAGACATGTGACACCACACTCAGCTTATTCTTTTTAATTTTGTAGAAACAAGTTTTTGCTATGTGTTTTAGGCTGGTTTCAAACTCCTAAATTCAAGCAGTCTTCGTGTCTTGACATCCTAGAGTACTAGGATTACAGTTGTGGGCAACCACGTTCACTGAGATATTGTAGTCTTTATCTTTAAAATTTCTACTTCTTTTTTTTACACTTTTCATTTTGCTCATAAAATGTTTTTAAAATTTTATTTAACTTTCTCTCTATGCTTTCTTACAGTTTCCTCAACTTCTTTAAGATAATTATTCTGGATTATCAGTTAGTATTTTGTAGATCTCCATTTTTTCTGATTCCATTATTGGAGCTTGATTAGTTTAGGAGATGTCATCTTTCCCTGATTGTTTATAATTCTGTGTTCTTACATTGATGTCTGTACATCCAACAAGGTGGATACTTTTTTTAGCCTTTGCTGTTTTTTATTGTGTTGGAGGTGGTATAGACCTTTGTTAATTTGTCTAGTCTATGTTTATAGCTACTATTATAGCTAGTAGCAACTCTAGACAGGCTCACTTTGGTGTCAGGTGCTTGAGTTGGCCTGGGACATTTCCTGTGCTCTGAGGTGGAATAATATGACTCACTGTGTTCTATGGTCTGGTGAGTCCACTGGCTAGACTTTGGCATCAGATGAAGCTGCTGGGTGGGCTCTACAATCATCTCTGATTGGGAAATTTTGCAGGTCTTCTTTCCTGGATGGGGGGAGCTGCTGTTTGGAATTTGTAGTTGGGCCGGACTATTTATTACACGCCAAGGCTGGGTGAAGGGTCTGAGATTACTACCTGACCACACAGGTTGAGCAGAGCCAAAGGCTATGCTCATAGATATGAATGGACACAGTTTTTTGGTTGTTTTGTTTTGGTTTGGTTTTTTTCCCCAGCCTAGGGTAAGCTGCTCAGCAACTGAGGTTGCAAGGTTGGGCAGGATGAGATGCTCCCTCTACTGGTAATCACTGACCTGCAGTTGCCTTCCAGCCTTGAGAAGACTAGAGCACAAAGGCTTTGTTGGACTATCTCTATGCTGCAGTGGTTGGTTAAGACCAAATGCTCAATCCAAAGATAAACACTGAGCTGCAGTTGCCTCTGGAACTGGGAAAACTGAGAGCATCCAGAATGTATGGGAAAGTTGGCTATGGACTTGGACATGGAAGTCCCAAAGACTGTGTTTTTTGCCCTGTGATGCTGGTTGATTAGTCTCTCAAATGTGGTCCCTCTGTTGGTTTGAATGCTGAGCAACCACCAAGATCCACAAGTTGGTTAATGTGAGCCTCAACCCATTCTTTCTTTCTAACTAACTCCAGATATTCCCAATGTTTTCCAGGAGACAAGATAAGAGCGAGCTGCCTGCAATGAGTCCCAGGTAGTGAGGAAGCTGAATGCTCACCAGCAAACCACTTTTTCCACCATAAAAACCATTGGCCTAGGGAAATTATCTGTGAGTGGTGCTAAGTCAGCTTGGGGAAGGGCAGTGTGCTTAAAGGGAACTATTTCTCTTACCAATCATAGCTCTTCTCGGTTTTATGATCCAAAATGTTGTCTCAGCCTCCTTCTTGAGTTCTGAGATATTCATAATAGTATTCTTGCCTGTGGATAGTTGCTTATTAAATTTCTATAGGAGGATAGAGTCAAGTCTAAAAACTCTTCTGCCATTTGTTCTTTTTGCAACTCTTAAATGACAAATATAGAAATCAGATTGAAAGATGCAATTTATATTGAATTCATATGTTTCTAACTCAGCTTATTCAATGTTGTAAATTCTAATGATATTTCAAATGATATTTATCAGATGTATGAATAAATGCATTAATATATTAATGACGAATCCTCCCGTAAAGCCTGAATGATATAGGTATAAAAAACATAAAGAAAATCCTTCTCTGATATCTTAAAAGTGGTTGTACTGGCTAAAAAGATGAACAGGTTTGAGGTGAATTGAATTTGCTCCTTAGGAACATATTAAAGTGAAACTAAGAATACTTGAGTTACATTCTTTTAAGGTGACTACTGGGGAAAGAAACTACTACATTCTAGATATTTATGTTACAGAAAATGTAGCGGCTGAATAGACCACTGGTCTGATCTTGAATGACATTTCTTATGTTGCTTTTATGCTATGTTATTAAGATAATGGTTTGTCTCATTGTTAAAGCCCTCTAACCTTCCCTTGTTATAACTTATTCCAATGTTTAACAGCTAACACTGTCAAGAACATTTTCATTATATCTAACTCACATTCCTCGTACTGTTCTTGGAGGACATAGAGAAAAAGAAAAATATGAACCTATTCTCTGAATAAAAAATCTAACAGAGGCCAGATTTATATTAACTTGTCTGTGTAAACTTACATCTAATAAGAGAAGACAAATATTAAATAATAAATATGAAGATGAACAGAATATTTACTAGGTTACGAAGGAGAAGAACTATGGAAAAGTGAAAAAAAAAGAAAGCAAAGTAGAATGTAAGGAATGTAGAGGTATATGCTATTTGAGAAACTTGAGCAGTGTATAGGAGTTATTTTTTAAAAGTGAAGACAGGACAAACAACTTTTTGAGGAGTTGGGCTATTGAAGCAAAGAAAGAATAAAATACGGGTTAGAAAAAAAAGAGCAAATCCAAAAATAATCTGTTAGTTGTTTATTAGGTAAATTGTAAAATAACTGAAACTATAAACCACATTCAACTGTCAGTTGGAAATAGAGAGAGAACGTTATTTTGAGCAGTTTACAGTGGGACTGAGACCATGATGGGAGCTTACCACACTTGAGTAAATGACTATTTGAGACTGCTTAGAGGTAAGCGCAGGAGGAGGACTCCCCACTTTGATTTGATCCTATCAATGTATATTTGTCCACACACCTGGAAATGCTAGCGTCTTCCCTTTGTTATGTAATAAAAGAATAATACAAGATAATTTTTTAAAAATGGGAATATGCACCATTACTTGGGTCTGTTGGCTTCAGAGGACTTGTTAAAGGCAATGAGTAATGAGAAGCTACAAGGACACATGAATATTTCTCTCAAAAGACTGATTTTCAACACTTGAAATCCTAAGACATACAAGATGAACTGCAAGACAAAACTGACTCTTTGGGCTGTACTGCACAATGTGAACAAAATTTTCCCCAGAAGGAAATAATGTGGCACATGAATCACTGTGGTGACTGGGATCATGACTCCAGGGGAAGGTTCTCAGACTAATAGCTTCATGTGCTGTCAAATTAGCAAAAAGCCACCAATGGACCAAAGTCCAAGTGCTGAGAATCTAAGTGTAAGTGTTACCTAAAAAATATTTCAATAAATTTTCAACTATGGCTGAAGAGCCATGGCTCACTGAAAGCCTAATGAGGTACTAGATGAGCAATTACACATATTGTTAAAAGATCAAGCAGCAATGAATATTTCTGCAATTTGAGTGGAAAATTCAAATTAAATTTAATGAATATGTTAATCTCCTTCTGAAAGCTGAAAAGAGGCTTACATCTGTATAATTTTAAAAATAAAGCCTACATAGAGAAAAAAATGGAGACTACACTGTTCTTAAAAGATTCAGAACCAGTATCAAAAAGACTACAGTATACTATAACTGTTGTAGTCAGACAGATTTGAGAACCACTTCTGACTCTACCACTTCACTGTAAGACATTGAATGAATTTCTTGACCTCTTTGAGTCTCAATTTCCTCACTTTAAAATGCATGCTGATATTAATTATAATATATACTTATTGTGAAAATTTAATGCAGATAAAATAAATGAACTTTCATTGGCATAAAATAAATTAGAGATATTGATACCATAATTGCATTGACACTGGTGTTAACTTTGATATTGATATTGCTCTTGGTATTCCTGTTTATAGTGGCATTAATGTTCACACTGGTATGGTGGACTGGTGTTGGTATTGTAGTCTGAAGATAAGGTGTAATTTGAGGGCAACTATTAGTGAAATAGGTACAGAAGAATTTGGCCCAAATTTTAGTTAACTACAAGAGCTGAACCTACTAAGAAACAGTATAAGAATGATCTATCTTCAATAAGTTGTAAAGTGAAGACCTTCACAATGAAAAAGAAATAAAAGTTCCCAAAGTTTGACAATAAAACTTTATTATGTTCTTCTGTGAATAAAAAGCTATTTGCTGGGTCAGAATAGAAGTATTAGCTAAAAAATTAAGTGTTTATAATATCTGTTTGAAAGAATCACAGTGTAGATTAAATAAAATACATGACTAAAATAATGCCCAGCACAGTAGATAACTTAGAAGTATTATTTTTCTGCCAATCCACTCTTACCCATATAAGTTTATCTGCTTTTCTCCACTGACTTCTAGGAGAAAGAAATCAACTATAGCCCTGTCTTTTCTGAGATTCATTTTCTGTGGAAATTGATTTTATTCATTCTCTTAAAACTAAAAAGAAGTCAGTGTATGTGAACAAAGATAAGTCAAGATAATTTTAGATAGTTATTTTAATATAAGTGAATGGTCTTATAATAGTTACAGTCAGGAGAAGTGGGTACTACAACAATTCCATTTATTCTTTCCTCCACTGAAATGAATTTGTTGATTTTACAGTACCTTAAAACAAATTTGAAATTTGTAGAATAAAAAGTATAGTTGCTCAAAGATAATTTCTGATTTCTATAAAAACATGAACTTAATGTTTTACATTTATAGAAATTGGAAAAACAAGTTCATGGATTAAAAATTTAATGGATGTGTTAATTTCCTCCTGAAAGATGAAAATGAATTATGGCTATGTAGTACTGAGAAAGGAGCCCAAAAAGAAAACTGAAGTCATCTATTTGGCTAGTACAGAATGTCTGACAATTTTAGCAGCAGTTCTGCATAATTGATGTAAAAATTTTGACTGCCAAAATTAACAAGGTCATTATAAATTTTCTGATTCCATTATATCCCTTTTATCTACACCTTTAATGGTTTACAACTGTTCATATGTCTTTATATTAGTTGTTTCTATCATCTAATTATAAGTTTGAATAGTGACAATGTATTATTCATTTTGTATTCTCTCAAGTGCTTAGGAAATAGTTGTTATCGGTATATATATATAATACACACTCATATAATTCATTATATATATTTAAAGAATTGTGCAGATTCACTATAAAAATAAGCATAAGTTTGTTAATGTTTCCATTTATCATAATTTAAGTGCAAATTATATGACTTCTATTTTCAATTTGTACTTATTTTCATGAATAATGTAATACAAATATGTCTCTTTTTTTCTTTAATTAGGAATCAGAACAATTGAGTAATTTCTGGAGTGAGTTCTATGCAAGATTTTAAAGAAAAACAAATAAATTGCTTAGACAATAAAAAGAAATTTTTGGCCAGGCTCAGTGGCTCAGCCTGTAATCCCAGCACTTTGGGAGGTGGAGGTGAGTAGATTACCTGAGCCCATGGGTTTGAGACCAGCCCGGGCAACTTGGCGAGACCTCATTTCTACAATAAATTAAAAATTAGCTGGGCGTAGTAACATGCACCTGTAGTTCCAGCTACTTGGAAGGCTGAGGTGGAAGGATCGCTGGAACCCAGCAGGCCAATACTGGGGTGACTGTGAGTGTGCCACTGCACTCCAGCCTGGGCAATGGAGTGATACTCCAACTCCAAAAAAGAAAAAAAAATATTTTTTTTTGTTTTGTTCTTCTTTAATAAAAGAAATGTTTGGAAATTCAATAAATATAATAAGAAATAGAAGATGCTGAGAATATCTGGCTTGAAAAGAAAGATACGTGAAAGGAAATGACTGAATGATATCATTAGAAGATGTGCAACCAGCTCAGAAAATCAAGACAAAGAAAAAAATGTGCAATGATTGCTATAGACTGATGGGCTGCTCTCTCAGTTGGATTTCTTTTGAAAGCACATTATCAGTGTATTAATTGTACCCATCTTTTAAAATAAAAGATTCTGGTCAGGCACAGTGGCTCAGCCTGTAGTCCCGGCACTTTGGCAAACCAAGGTGAGAGAATTGGGATTCGAGACCAGCCTGGGAAACTTGGTAAAACCTTGTCTCCATAATAAATAACAAAAAATTAGCAGGCATGGTGGCATGTGGCATGTAGTTCCAGCTACTTGGAAGACTGAGGTGGAAGGATGGCCTAAGTCCAACAGGTCAAGTCAGCATGCCACTGCACTCCAGCCTGGGAGACAGGAGTGAGACTCCAACTCAAAAAGAAAAGATTAAATAAATAAAAGATTGTGCCAAAATTAAGCTCTTCTTATCTATAATAGAGATAAATAATCCTTATTTGTTTCCCTAAAAATACTTATTTTTTCCACTAATAGACTTCATCCAGAACAGTTTAAATGTACAGAAAAGTGAACAGATAGTACAGAGTTCTCATATACCTGCCCCCATACACATAACATATTCTCTGCTTAATATCTTGCCTTAGTGTGGTACACTTATTACAATTAATAAGGCAATGTTGACATGGTATTATTAAGTAAATTCCATAGCTTAATTAAAAATTCATTCTTTGTTCCTTTGTTCTATGGGTCTTGACAAAAACATAATGTCATATAGTTACCATTAGGGTATTTTATGGAACTGTATTACTGTCCTATGGTTCTCTTATTATCTCTCCCACCACTACCATTAACACCCAGCAACCACAGACTTTTACTATCTTGACTGGTTGTACAGAACATCATCTAGTTGCAATCATACACAATGTATTCTTTTCAGGTTGTCTGTTTTTCATTTAAATTCCATATGCATTTAAGTTTCCTTTATGACATTTCATGGCTTAATAACTTGCTTATTCTTATCACAGAACAATATTACACTGTATGGATATATTCCAGCTAGTTAGCCATTCACTTATCGATAGATATCTTGGTTACTTCCAGTTTTATGTATTTATAAATATCACTGCTATAAATATTTGTGTGCTGATTTTGAGGTAGATATATTTCAACTCAATAGGGTAAATACTTATTAACATAATTACTGGATTATATGATAAGACCATGTTTAGCTTTGTAAGAAACTAACCAAACTCTCTTCAAAAGTGACTGAACCATGATTCTCAGGAAGATGGCAGCAGAGTCAGTCAGACTAAGTGAGTCCCAGTGTGGGTGAGTGAGTGTATGGGAAATTTTGCGTATGTTTTGGTAAGTGGGGATGTGAGCGACTGACTGAGTAGGGATGTGGGAGCAAGTAGACAGGGCTCATCACAGAACAATATTACACTGTATGGATATACACTGTTCTGGAGCTGCAGCTGTTCTGCTTCCTCCCCAGCACTTCCCAGGATGCAGAAGACAAGCACTATTTTTAATAAAAAATCAACAAAGCCTTTCTCAGGAAGAAGCTGCTAGGAGAGACTGCCAACTCCAGGCTCTATCTCACCACCACAGCACCTGGCCAGACACTGGAGTGAGCACAGTGAAGGAGCTCAGAGGCAGAGCCCCCGTGGAGAAGATGAAAGAGGTACCCTGCCACAATCTTGAAAACGGGACAGGAAAGGGCTCTGGTTTGTGTGCCACTGAGTGACAGACACAACCCAATCTCTGTAAACAGCAGATTAACTACTCAGGGGTTGATCATGACCCAGAGGGAATATTCTGAAAGCACAAACTCCAAAGGGACAGTCAAGTGCTGAGTCTCAGGTGCTACATCCCCTACCCTGATTCAGCTGTGGGATAAAGGGTGTGGCCAGAAAAGGATGAAGAAAACCTCCAAAAGGATCAGTGCAGGCACACAAATGTAGTCATTGCATCATCATATACAGTGGTGGTGGGTAGTGGATCTCAAGGAATCCATACCACAATTAATGAACATTGTGATTTGCAAGTAGTTTCAGAATCTTAGCTCCCCATCCTCTACCTTATTCGACTCTCAAAACTACAAGAATCAACAAAGCTTCTCACCCACAGCCCTCTTTCAAAATTGAAAAAATTCAGAGCCCTAACCAGGGAAGAATAGAGGGCTGAGCATACATCAGAAGTGAAAGTCTCTCCCACTGCCACTGAAAAATGTAACCAAAGAGAAAAGAAAGAGCTCTGTCACAAATGAGGAAAAATCAAAGGAGAAACACAGGTAATTCCAAGTGTTACAGAGAGAAAATGCCTTTAAAAAAATCAGACCTCAATACCCAAAGAATGGAAGTCACCAAAAGCTAGCCCCAGAATACTAACCCAATCTGTAAAAAATATAAAAAGAAACCTCAGAAAGAAAGAACAAAGCCTTCAATAGATGTGCAATTATATCAAGAGGCTGAATCTATGCCTGATTGATATCTCAGAAGAAAAAAGAGAAATGGAGACCACCTTGGAGCAAGGATTCCAAGAGGTTATTGAAGGAAACTTTCCCCATCCCACCAAAGATGTGACCATCCAAACACAAGAGATACAGAGAATCCCTGAAAGACATCAAATGAGACAACCAACCCCTAGACACATGGTAATTTGCCTACACAAAGTAGGCACAAAAGAAAAAATCCTAAAGGCAACAAGAGAGAAAGGTCAGACTACGTACTGGGGAAACCCAATCAGAATAGCAGCAGATCTATTGGCAGAAACACTGCAAGTTAGAGGTGACAGGAGTTCAATATTCAAAGTCCTCAAACATAAACAATTTCAACCAAGAATTTTCTTTAGCCAAACTCAGCTTCATCAGCAATGGAGAATTAAAATCCTTCCCAGACATCCAGTCCCTAAGAGATTATGCAGTGTCCAGACCAGCTCTAGAGGAGATGCTTAAAAAGGTATTAAGCACAGAATAAAGAAAAAAAAGAATAACCACACACTTCCCAAGAGGACAGCAGAACACAGAATCAATCAAGAATACACCATGACTGCAAACTTGAAAAAATGCACATACATTAACCCAAAAGTTAAAAGAAAACAGAGAAAAAACTTTTTAAAGAACTTCATGATGGAGATAAACAATCATACTTTAATTATCAGCCTGAACATGAATGGACTAAATGCACCACTAAAAAGACACAGAATGGCAAACTGGATAAAAAACCATGACCCAATAATTTGCTGCATCCAGGAAACTCATCTCACCACAAAGGATGCACACAGATTCAAAGTTAGAGGATGGAAAATGAGTTTCCAGGTGAATGGATCACAAAAGAAGGCAGGAGTTGCAGTCTTAATATCAGACAAAATAAACTTTAAGTTATCAAGTATGTTTTAAATGATACAAAACAAACTACATAATGATAAAAGGTTCAATCCAGCAACAAGAAATATCCATTCTAGACATATATGCACCCAATACAGGAACACCACTGTTTATAAAGCAACTACTAAGTGAACTAAAAAAAGATATTGAAACGAACACTATTATAGCTAGGGACTTAAATACGCCACTAACAACCCTAGACAGATCATGGAGGCCAAAAATCAACAAAGAGATCTGGAACCTGAACTTGACACTTAAACAGAAAGACTTAATAGATACCTGCAGAACACTCCACCCAGCAACAACAGAATATACATTCTACTCATCACCACATGGAACATACTCCAAAATCAACCACATTAACATTCATAAATCAGGCATAAACAAATTTTATGAGATCAAAATACTGCTAAGCATCTTCTCAGACCACAGTGGAATAAAAATAAATATCAACACCAACAAAATTCCCACAAAACCCACAAAGACATGAACATGAAACAGCATGATGCTGAACAGCTAACGGGTGAACACAGAAATCAAAAAGAAATGAAAACTTTCATGGAAACAAATAAAAATGAATAAATATCCTAGTAAAACCTCTGGGATACCTTGAAATCAGTTCTAAGAGGGGAATTTATATCTCTATGAGCACACATCAAGAAAATAGAAAGATCACAAGCTACCAGCCTAACAAATTATCTAAGGGAGCTGAAAAGACCAAAGCACCAAAACCCTGACTTTAGCAATAGAATCCAGATCACCAAAGTAAAAGCCCAAATATCAGACATAGAAGACAAAAATATCATAGAAAAAAATCAACAAAACAAAAAAGCTGGTTCTTTGAAAAATGAGTAAGATTGATGGACCACACCCTAGCCAGAATGACCCAAGAAAAAGAGAGAAAAAACCCAAATAAATTCAATCATAAATGCAAAAGATCCAGTTACAACTGACCCCAAAGAAATACAAAAGATTATCAAAGATTACTAAGCACACTTGTATGAAAACAAACTTGATAACCTAAAAGAAATGAAGGACTTTCTGACATCACACAACTTCCAAAGGCTGAAAGAAGAAGTCATAGACACACTTAGTAGACCAATAACAACCCAGGAAATTAACCCCATCATAAGAAAACTACTTACTTACAAAAAACAAACAAACAAACCAATACCAGACAGCTTTCTGGCAGAATTCTACAACACATGCAAAAAGTTGTTTACATTAATCCTATTGAAAGTATTCCAGGAAACTGAGAAAGATGAAATTCTCTCCAAATCATTTTATGAAGCTAACATCACACTGATACCCAAATCAGGTAAAGATTCAACAAAAAAGAGAACTACCAGACAATATCCCTAATGAACATAAACACAAAAATTCTCAACAAATTTCTAGCAAGTCAGATCCAACAACACATCTCAAAAATCATCCACCATGACCAAATACGCTTCTTCCCTGGGATACAGGACTGGTTCAACATCCACAAGACTGTAAATGTAATTAAATACACCAACAGATGAAAAACAAGAAACACATGATTATATCATTCGATGCAGAAAAAACTTTTGATAAAATCAAGCATCCTTTCTTGATAAAAACCCTTAAACACCTAGGTATAGAAGGAATATACCATAAAGTAGTAAGTACCATTTATGATAAACCCATACTTAATATATTGCTAAATGGACAGAAATTGGAAACATTTCCCCTGAAAACTGGAAATGACAAGTCTACTCACTTTCACCCTCTTGTCCCATATTGTGTTGAAGTCCTAGCTAGGGCAATTAGACAAGAGAAGGAAGTCAGAGGTATCCAAAAAGGAAAAGAGGAAGTCAAGTATCCCTCTTTGCTGATGATATGATTCTATACCTTGAAAATCCAAGAGACACTGTCAAAACCTCCTTGCACTGGTAAAGAAAAAACTTTGGCAAAGTCTCAGAGTACAAAATAAATGTGCAAAAGGCAGTTGCATTCCTATGCATCAACAAGCAGGCAGAGATCAAAATTAGAAGCACAATCTCATTCACAAATAATGAAATACCTTGGAATCTTCCTAACCAGAGACCTGAAAGAACTTTGCAATGAGAACTACAAAACACTGCTCAAAGAAATCTGAGAAGACAAAAACAAATGGAAAAAGATTCCATGCTCATGAATAGGAAGAATCAACATTGTTAAAATGTCCACACTACCAAAGGCAATCTACAGATTAATAATACCCATTAATTAATACCCATTAAGTTACCAACATCATTCTTCTCACACCTGGAAATGACAATACAGAAATTCACATGGAAGTATAAATGACCACGAATAGCCAAAACAATCCTTAACAAAAGAAACCAAGCAGGAGGTATTATACTTCCATACTTCAAACTTTACTACAAGCCTACAGCAATCAAAACAGCCTTGTATTGGTACAAGAACAGGCATACAGACCAATGAAACAGGATAGGGATTCCAGAAGCAACGCCTCAATTTCTCAACCAACTCATCTTTGACAAAGCCTCCAACAACAACCAGTGGGGAAAGGAGAACCTATTTAGTAAATGGTACATTCTACAAATCAGATACTTGCACATGCATGTTTATTGCAGCACTAGTCACAGTAGCAAAAACAGGGAACCAACCGTGCTGCCCATCAAAACTGGATTAGATTTTAAAAAGGTGGCACATAGACATAATGGAATATTATACAGCCATGAGAAAAGGACAACCAAATGAATTTCACAGCAACTCGGATAGATTTAGAGTCTTTCATACTCATTGATCTATTATGGAAACAAAGAACAGAGTGCAACATGTTCTCACTCGTAAGTGAACTCTGAACATTTACCATAATACTTTAAGAAAGGGATTGGCAGTAGTGGGATACTGCTGGGGTGGGGGTGGGGACACTACATTAAGAAGGGTATTTGATCTCAAATCAGGCAAAGTGGGGACTAGAGGGAGACCTGAACTTTACCTTACGATGACTACTTGTATAAGTCATCCTGAATTGTACCCTACATTTAAAAAAAATAATAAAAAAATAAAGTCTCAATGCTGAAAAAAAAATGGCTGAACCATTCTTCATTTCTATCAACAATGGATGAGAGTTCCCATTGCTCCATATCCTAGCCAGCATTTCATATACTCACTTTATGCTTTTGAATTTTAGTCATTGTAAAAGATGTGATGTACTATTATCATTTTAATTTGCAATTACCCTAAGTATACAACATAGAACATCCTTTCATAAGTTTATGGACCATTTGTTTATCTTCTTTGGTGAAGTGTCTCTTCAGACTTTTTGTCCAGTTTTTAAAATTATTATTACTGAGGTTTAAGGTTTCTTGTTTTTTTTCAGTTTTTTTGTTCTGTTTTGGTTTGGTTTTTTTTCTTGCCTAGGCAAAATCCTTTATCAGAAATGTTTTTTTCCAAACATGTCTCCAAGTCTATGCTTTGCATTTTTATTTTCTTAACAGTTCTTTTTTAATTTTGATAAAATCAAATGTCATTTTTTCTTTCATAAATGTGCTTTTGATGTTGAATCTGAAAACTCATTGCCAAACCCAAGAATGGTCTCCTGTGTCATTCCACCTGGAAGCTTCATAGCTGCACATTTTACATTTAGCTGTATGATCCATTTCAATTTTTGTAGAAGGTCTTATCTAGATTTACGTTTTGCACAGGGATTTTCAGTTACTCAGCATGTTTTTGGAAAATATTATCATTTTTCCAATGAATTATCTTTTTCCTCTGTCAAAGATCCATTGGCTATACATGTGTGAGTCAGGGCTCTCCACTCTGTTCCATTGATCTATTTGCCTGTTCTTTCACCAACATCATAATGTTTCGACTCTTTAGTTTTATAGAAAATCTTAAAGTTGGGTAGTGCCTGTGCATAAATATTGTTCTTGTTCAGTATTATGTTGACAGTTCTGGGTCTTTTGCCTTTCCTAATAAACTTTAGAATCAGGTTTTCAATATTTATAAATTAACTTGCTTTGAGTTTTATTGTGATTGAGTTGAATTTATAGATAAACGTGGGAATAATTTATATCTTATTTGTATTGTGTCTTGGTATAAAAGATCATAAAATACCTTTCCATTTATTTAGATCTTTGATTTTCTTCAAAAGTTTAGTAGTTTTTCCACTATTGATTTTGTACATATTTTGTTAGATATATATCTAAGTACTTCATTTCTCTGGTGCAAATGTAAAAGACATTGTGTTTTAAATTTCAAATTTCAGTAATTTATTACCATATAAGAAAGCCATTAGACTTTTGCATTTTAACTTGTATCTGCAGCCCTGCTAAAATCACTTATTGGTTCTAGGAGGGGTGTGTGTGTGTGTGTGTGTGTGTGTGTGTGTGTGTGTGTGTGTGTGTTAGTTTGGATTTTCTACATAGTCAATTAAATAATCTATGAACAAACAGTTTTATTTCTTTCTTCCCAATCTATACAGTTGTATTTTCTTTCCTTGTCTCGTTGAATTAGGACAACATTGAATAAGAATGACCAAAGAAGACGTCTGTCCCCAATCTTAGAGGAGAAGCATTTAGTTTATCATTATTAATGTGGCAAACTTGTTGTGAGATTTTTGAATGTTCTTCATCAAATTGCAAATATTCCTCTCAACTTCTAGTTTGCTAAGCATTTTTATCACAAACAGGTGTTGGGTTTTGTCAAATGTCCTTGTACATCTCTTGATGTAATCATATTATTTTTATTCTTTAGCTTGTTATGTTGATGCAATACATTACTACATTTTTTAAGGTTGAATCACTCTTGTATGCCTGGAATAAATTCCACTGGGTCATAGTATATCCCTCCTTTTATACATTATATAATTTTATTTACTAATATTTGGTTAAGGTTTTTAAAAATCTATTTATGAGAAATATTAGCCTATAGTTTCCCTTTTTCATGGTTTTTTTTTTAGGTTTTGGTATTAAAGTAACACTGGCCTCACAGAATGAGTTAGAAAGCTTCCATTTTCTGAAAGTGATTGTAGAGAAATTGATATAATTTATTCCTTAAATATTTACTAGAATTCACCAGTGAAGTACCTAGATTGCAGATTTTTGTTTGGTTGTATGTCTATTTTTGAAAAGTTATTAGTTGTTTTATTAATTCTTTCTTGGATATAGGATTATTCATATTCCCCATCTGCTTATGTGAGTTTTGGTAATTTGTGCCTTTCAGTGAATTGGCTCATTTCATTCAAGTTGTCAAATTTTTATGGACATGTAGTCATATATATTCCTTTGCTGTCCTTTCAGGGTCCATGAAATCAATTCTAATGAGGATCCCTCTTTAATTTCTGATAGTAGTAAATTGTGTCTTCTTTTTTTAATGGTTAGATTTTTATCAATTGTATTGATGTTTTTCAATCAATCAACTTTTTGTTTCATTGATTTTTTAAACTTCAATTTCAAGTTCTACTATATTTTGTATTGTTTCTTTTTTTCTGGTTGTTTTAGTATTATGTTTCTCTTCTTACTCCAATTTTTTAAGGTAGAGGCTCAGATTGATAAGGTTTAGGACCCTCTATATCTAAAATTTCAAAAAAAGATTAATGAGATTTAGATCTTCTTTTCCAATATGTGCACTCAGTGTTACTAATTTCCTGCTTAGCACTGGTTTTGCTAATTCCTACAAATTTTGATAAGCTGTATTTTCATTTAATTGAAAATATTTTTAAATTTCTCTTGAGATTTCTTTTTGGATCTTGCTTTTTTTGTTGCTGTTTTTTTGTTATTGCTGTTGTTTATCCACTCTGACAGTCCTTGTTTTTTAATTGGTATATTTAAACCATTTGTGGTAAAAGTGATGAGTGATATAGTTGGAGTAATATCTACTATGTTTCTAATAATTTTTTTATCTTTTGTAAATTTTTGCTTTATTATTTTTCTTCCACTCTTTCATCTGCCTTCTCTGGTTTTAGAGTGGTTTATATGATTCCATTTTATCTCCTCTCTTAGCATATAAAGTGTACATTTTTAAAATTGTTTTACTGTTTATCCTAAGATTTGCAATATACACTTATTGTAAGTTTAAATTCGCTTTCAAATAGCACTATGCCAGTTCACGAGTAGTGAAAATACCTTATAACAGAGTATTCTCCCTTCTTTCTGATTCTTATAACATTGCTGTAAAAATTTTGATCACCCATATTCTGTGATCACTCCATACATTGCTGTTATTAATTTGAACAAACATCTATTTGGTCAAATATGAGTTCTAAAAATTCAATATTTTATTTACCTTCATATAGTCTGTCTTTGATGCTCTTCCTAAATGTAAATCTGAGTTTCTTACATACATAATGTTTGTTCTTTTTAAAGATCCTCTTTTAAAATTCTTTGTAAAGTAGGTCTATTGGCAACAATTTTTTTCAATTTGTTTTTTCTAGAAAGTCTCTATTTCTCCTTTTCTTTTGAAAAGTAATATTATTGCAGACAGACAACTAGACTGGTGACATTTTTTTCTCTCAACATTTTAAATATTTCACTGCACTCTTTTCTTGCTTACATGGTTTTGAGGAGATGTTTGATGTAATGCTAACCCTTGTTTCTAGTTTCGCTGTAGGTAAGTTTTAACTTCTCAGCATTCCTTCAAAATGTTCTCTTTGACTTACTGCAGTTTGAATCTAATAAGCCTAGATTTTTTTTTTTTTTTTTTTTTTTGAGTTGGAGTCTCACTCTGTTGCCCAGGCTGAAGTGCAGTAGCACGCTCATGGCCACTCCAGCGTCAACCTACTGGGCTCCAGCAATTTTTCTGCCTCAGCCTTCCAAGTAGCTGGAACTATAGGTGCATGCTACCATGCCCAGCTAATTTTTTTTATTTATTGTAGAGACGAGGTCTTGCCAAGTTGCCCGGGCTGGTCTCAAACCCATGGGCTCAAGCAATCCATTCATCTCAGCCTCCCAAAGTGCTGAGATTACAGACTGAGCCACCAAGATTTTTAAAATATTTACTCTGTTTTGTATTATCTAGGCTTCTTGGATCAGTGGTATGGTGTCTGTCATTAACTTTGAAAATTATCAGCCATTATTAATTAATTTATTTATTTTTCTAACTTCTCTTTTTTTCTGATATTTTCCTTAAATATATTTTATATTTTTGCAATTGTCACCCAGATATTTAATATCTATTCTCTCTCTCTCTGTCCCTCTCTCACTTCTTTACATTTACATTGGAAAGTTTCTGTTGACATATCTTCAAGCTCTCCAATTATTTCCTTGGCAATGCCTATTTTACTATTGAGTTTATCAAAGACATTTTTAATTTTTATTACAGTGTTTTTAATTTATAGATTTTTCTCTTGATTCATAGAGTTTCCATCTTTTATATACATTACCTGCCTGTTTTTTAATGTTGTCTAACTTTCCGTTAGTGCTCTTATCATTTTAATCATAGTTATCTTAAGTTTTCTATCTGATAATTCTCAAATCTGTACCATATCTGAATTTGATTCTGATGGTTGCCTTGTTTCTTCAGACAGTATGATTTTTATTGTTGTTTTTTTTGCTTTTAGCGTGCCTATTTTTTTTTTGTTGAAAATAGCTCAACGACTACTGGGTAATATAAACTGACAGAATTAGGCTTTTAGTGTCAGGTTTTATGTTAATTTTTTCTAGGAGCTAGACTGCTAAATGTGTAGGTACCAGAGCAGTTTTCTTATTTTGTTTTATTTTTCTTATCCTCCTTTCTTTGGATTTCTTAAGAACTCCCTCTTTAATAGAATTTGTATCTTTGAGTTCTCCAGTTGTAATTCACCGATATACCGGAGTCATATTAATATGTGAGTAAGATGTTGAGGTAGTGAAACATTCTGTAATCTTATGATTTCACTTTTAATCTTCTCTCTTCTGTGACTGTCAGAAGTGCTTCTTGCACTTATGTAAGTTCTCTTTCTCTGATATAAGACAGGTATGCTAACGGGTGCTGGAGTTGGGTAATTGTTCCCTTTTCAGATTCCAAAAGTAAAGTAATTTCCTTAAAGGGCAGGACTTTGTTATGGAGAATATGTCAGATTTATTTAAATATGGTTGGTTTTCACTTTTTCAGCTTTTGTTCAGCTTTCTCAAAATGATTAGTATTTTTCTTCCCCAGTTAGAGATTGAAGGGTTTTTCTTGCCAGCTAACACAATATCCATTCTGCAGTCAATGGATCAGAGTAATTTTGACTTTCGAGTCTTATTATTTAAGAAATATATTTTGTAAGGCTATAGATGCCAAAGCTGGAGATTTATCTGATGGATCTGGGTAAAGTAATTGAAAATCTTTTGGAAAGAATTCACCATTCTAGATGCCCTTAAGAACATTCATGATTCATGGTAGGAGATCAAAATATCAACATTACCAGGAATTTGAAAGAAGTTGATTCCTAGCCTGATGGATGACTTTGAGTGGTTCACAGATTTAGTGGAAGAAGTGGCTGCAGATGCAGTAGAAATAGCAAGATAACTAGAATTAGAAGTGGAGCCTGAGAATGTGACTGAATTGCTACAATCTCATGATAAAATGTAAACAGGTCAGCAGCTGGTTCTTGGAGATGAACAAAGAAAGCAGTTTATTGAGACGGAATCTACTCCTGTTGAAGACGCTGCAAGCATTGCTGAGATGACATCAAAGGATCAGTAATATTCCATATATTTAGTTGATAAGACAATATCAAGGCTTGGTAGGATTGACTCCAATTCTAAAAGAAGTTTTACTGTCAGTAAAATGCTAACAAACAAAATTGCATACTACAGAAAAATTGTTCTTGAAAGGAAGAGTCAATTGATGGGGCAAACTTTACGGTTGTCTTATTTGATTTTTTAATTTTTATTTTAAAGATGTGGGGTGCAATTCAGGGTTAGGTACATAAGTGATCAATATACAGGTAACGTTTGGATACCCTTATTGTTGTTATGTACCACTCTCTCTTCCCTGACTTTGTCCCACTGCCAATCCCTTTCTTATAGTATTATGATAAATGTGCAGGATCCGCTTATGAGTGAGTACATGTAGTACTCATATCTTTGCTTCTGTGATAGATCACTGAGTATTATAAACTAAATTCATTCAATTTGCAGCCAAGCCCACAATTTTGTTTTTCTGTATGGCTGTGTAATATTCCTTTGTGTATATGTTGTCTTATTTTAAGAAACTACCACAACTAACCCAATATTCAGCAACCACCTCCCTGATGAGTCAGCAGCCATCAACCTTGAGGCAAGATCTTCTACCATTAAAACCATTACAGCTTGCTACAGCTCAGAGTATCAGCAGCATTTTTTAACAATAAAGTGTTTTTAAGTTTTATATATATATATATATAGAGAGAGAGAGAGAGAGAGAGAGAGACATAGTGCTCTTGTGCACAGTAAATTACAGTATAATGTAAACATAACTTTTATATGCACTTGGAAACCCAAAAGTTCATGTGACTCACCTTATTATCATATTCACTTTATTGTGGGTGGTCTGGAACTAAACCCACAGTGTCTCTGAGTCATGCCTGTCATTACCAGCTCTAGCAGCTTATGCTTCAAGCAAGTTGTTGTGGACTGCGATACTCTGTGTTCAACTCTCTCTTAAGAGACAGAGGGCAGTGTAGCCATTTGCCCTGTGACCTCAATTCTCTAATAAGTCTAAGAAAATGCGAGGTTTTAGTTTGTTGAGCTTTTGGGGGTGTGTGTGTGTGTGTGTGTGTGTGTGTGTGTGTGTGTGTGTGTGTGTGTAGATTGCAGTGATTATTTCTGAGCATTTTATATGTTGCAGCTAAAACCTGTAGTCTTTCAGAAAGTCTAAAATATTTTAAAATGTTCAGAATTATTCAAAAGTTAAATGTGCCAATATTTAAAGCTAGTAATGCAAATGTATGCAAAAATAGTTTATCTTATGTCTCTTTTCAAATCAAAAATAAATTTTTCTATTTCTAATTAACATATTGGAAATTTTTTTTTGAATTTATAACATTTCTTCCACTTTTAAAATTTACAAATGTCTATCAGTGAAAAATATTTTTTAATAACAGGTTTAGTCTGTTAAGATATGTTTCTACTGATTGTTGGAACACCTGATAACTTATAATAAAGCCATGTGGTCTCTTCTGTAGCCAAGGACGTTTAACAGTGAAAGGATTTGATAGTTTCTGTAATAAAAAAAAAAAAAACAAGAAGTCCTTGAAAGCATTTTCATTTTATTTCTCATGGTACTTACTCTATCTGGAAGTCTTTTTACATAGTCCCGGCTCACAGGCTTCTCTTCCTTTCATTTCAGCTGTTTGCATTTCTGACTCATCTATGGCCTCATAAGCACTTTGAGATACAGAAAAAGACTCTTTACGTCAGTGTCTCACTCGCTCACCAACCATGAGATTTTAGCCATAGATATGGTATTATGGAAATCTTAGAGAGTTCAAAAACCATGCCCTCTTCACTTTTCAACGAGAAAAGGAAAATAGAACATAATCAAATTGATCAAATCTATGAAATAATTAAAATAGCAAGCACAACAGTGAAGGCATAAATTAGTTTTCTGCTCCCAGCTTACTAGAGACACTACATTCTCTACAGTAGTTATATGTTTATTGCCATATTTGTGAATTCTTGTGTAATTCTCTTAAATGATCTCAGGCTCATAAAAGAAAGAAAAAAAGTATTATTTGTTATTCTAAAATCTTAAAAATGAGTTATTCTAAAATCTTAAAAATGAATAAGTTCTGAAACAGCAGGAGTCAGGTTGTGTCTGAGTGTTTTCTTAAAGAAACATATTGAATACTATAAAGAAAGCGTTGTTTTAGTTATTTAATTCAAAGATAACCAGACACCAGATTTGGTTCTGGGGAGGGCCTGTTTTCTTCGTTCATAGAGGTTCATCTTCTTGCTGTATCTTCACTTGGTGTGAGATGGCAGCTCTCTGGGACCTCTTTTGTAAGGGCACTAATTCCATTTATTAAAGCTCAGCCTTTTTGACCTAATCACCTCTCAACAACCCCATCTCCTCTTACTGTCACACTGATGATTTGGTTTCAACCTATACATTTGGGGGGACAAAAACTTTGAGAATATAACAGCGATCAAATTATGACCATTAAAATTGTAGGTGTTTAGCTTCATTGACATAATTAACTTTATATCTCCAAATAGTTCAAGCTATAAACTGTTGATGCTTCCTCTGTTGCGTAGACCATAGGAGCCAAAGAAGAAGAAACCACTGGCTCTGACGCAATAGCACTGGTGGGAAAAGAGCAGGGTGAGGAGAGATCTCTGTCTGGATCTTTGTGCAGCCTATTACCATTACTCTGTTCAGGCCTTCACTTAAATATTGACTCACAACAGAGGCTGGCCCCAAGGACAGAGTATGAAGTAGACTTCCAGTTTCTGTATCTAACCATTGAGTTATTATCAAAGCTTCGTAATTCCTGACTGATCATTGTGAGTCCTAATACATTTCTTTATAAGGCAAAATTTGCTTTGTTTGTGTTGGTTTCAAATTATCAATGGAAAATATTGTGTTCTCAGCGAGAGGATATTAGTCCTCCAGGAAAGTTCTCCTTCCTTCTCCTGTACAATATATATGGTTTCAGAAATAGTTCTTGGTGCCAGACATACAAATGACCAAGACAATGTAAGTCTGTAATTACAGAAAGCTTACATTCTAAACAAGTGACTGAAACCAAACAACAAAAAATGATGTTCTGGATAAGGGGCAGGAGCACAGGAAGAAAAATGTATTATGTTATATTATATTATATTATATTTATAAATATAAATAAAGATTAAGTATATTTATATATTATGCATTATTTTACATTCAGGAAATGAATGTAAGTGTATGTTTGTTACCTGGGCATATTGTGTACTTGTGAGGATTGAACTTCAGGTGACTCATTATTCAGATTTTTTTTTCCCTTCCTTTAAAAAAATTTTTTACATTCAATATATACATGTAGTAGCAGAATTTAATGTCAGGTGTTAAGAATTAGAAATGTAGCTGGACTCGGTGGCTCAGCCTGTAATCCCGCGCCTTGGGATGCTGAGGTGAGTGGATTACCTGAGCCCGCGGGCTCGAGACCCGCCTGGCAACTTGGTGAGATTGCATCTCTACAATAATTCAAAAAACGAGCCGGGCGTGGTAGCACGTGCCTGTAGTTCCAGCTACTTGGAAGGTTGAGGCAGAAGGATCACCGGAGCCCTGCTGGTCAAGGCTGCAGTGGCCGGGAGCGGCCACTGCAGTCCAGTCTGGGCGACCGAGTGAGACTCCAAGTCAAAAAAAAAAAAATAGAATTAGAAATGTTTAATATCAACTCATATAGGTAGATGAGAAGAGAGATGCGCTTTCTCTTAGCTACCCTTAGTTTCAATGATAACTTACAGAATCTGTCCAGAGCATATGAAGAAGCAGATATTCTAGGTGCAATTAAAGAAAATAATCAGTTCTGGAATTCTTTTGAACTTGGGGATTGCTTCGTGGGCAAGGGTAATTAGAAATCTGGGAATTGAAAATGACTACTTCCTATAACTTCACTAAAAAGGCACAAGAAATTTATGATAATGCCAAGCATCAAAAGACAGGGATTTCCATTGAGGTATGTTTTTAATGTTAGAAAAAAATTGAAAATACCTTAAAATGAACATTTTAATGCATCCAATGATATTTATGAGATATTATAGTAAAGTAATTTTTAACACATACTTTCATAATTTATTTGAATTAAAGTAGCTTAAAATCTACTTGCCATTTTCATAAACGTTAAAATATTTTCTATGTTGATAAACATATATTAATGGGGTATTTTGAACATAAACGGGAAAGTAGAAAAGATATACATGTGTAGAAACCAAAGGGAAAAACATGTATGTGATCTGAAAAGAAATAAGCTACTATAAAGCATTAGAGAAAAAATTATTCTGTTAAAGCACACATTATAAATCAAGTCTCTGACATTATCTGCCAACAATAGGAAGAAAAAAATATATACACCCACATCATCCTTTTTAATAGATAAATGGCTGCCTATTTTGGAAAGTGAATATATCCTTCTTCTAAAAGAGTATTTTGAAAGATTGAATTGCTTTTTTATTTAACAAAATACCAATCATCTAAAAATAAAAGTGTTCAAAAACATATTTTTCTTAGTAGTCCTATAGTAGTTTTCCATATATTAATCACTAATATATCCTCAACAACCTTCTATATGCTATAGATTATCAAGTGGATTGGTCCTTCTGTAAGTGATTAATGTAAGTGGCCCTTCTACATATAAAGAAATCTAGAAGATAAGCTCAATCTAGAAGATAAGCTCAAACAATTAAACTGAATTATCAGCCTAGATATAAACACATAAAGAAAATACTGGGGATGGTGTAGATTTAGTGATAGAGGGTGCAACTACTCCAAAGTGTTGGGTGCAAATGGGTTGACAAGCTTGAGAAGCAGCTGGTTTATGGACGGTATCTACAAGGGCACTGTGCCACTTGATGAAGGGGACAGCAAAGGCCTAAGTATTCACTGTAGCCCAAGTAGTTTATAATCTAAGGAATCAAGCAACTCTAACATGAAGAAAAATATGTTAAGGAAACAATCTGATAAGGAAGAGAATTTATGTCTTGTTCCTAACAAGGAAATGAGACACTCTTTCTTAAAAATCTGCAAGAAAAATATATAAATATTTTGAATCTTGCCGGGCACAGTGACACATGGCTGTCATCCCATCTACTCAGTTGGCTGAGACTGGATAATCACTTGAACACAGGACAACATAGTAAGAAACTTCCTCTAAAAAATAATTTAAAATAATAAACATTTTGGTTCTCTAAGCCCTTTCAATTAAATTAAAATTAGGTGTATTAAAATGTATAGGAAAAAGCATTGTTTCGAGAGAAATTTATAGTATTGACTGTGTATACTAGAAAAAAGGAAGATCTCAAATTATTAACTTAAGCTCCCACCACCTTAAGAAACTAGAAAAAGGAAAGAGAACAAAGTAAATTTAAAGTAAGCAGGAGTAAATAAATAATAAAAGTTAAATCAGAAATCAATAAAATTGAAAACAATAAATACATAAATAAGTAATAAATAAATAAAACTATGTTTGGAGTGCTAAGCACTCCAGCCTGGGTGATAGAATGAGACCCTGATTCAAAAAAAATTTTTAAATTAAATTAAATTAAACCACAGTGAGAAGCTATTGCACAATCATCAGAAATGGCTGAAATATATTCAGACAATACCAAGTGCTAGAGAGAAAAAAAGGAAGATTTACATTGCTAATGGAAATGCATTTAGTACAGCAACTTCTGAGAAGTTTTTAAAGCTTTGAACATAGGTTTACTATATGAATTCATAATTTTGCTCCTAGATATCAACCCTGGGAAAATAAATACTGATGTTCAAAATGTTATAGGCAAATGCTCATAGACATATTTATCTAGGTCTGTTAAAACTACTGTAACAAAATATCATAAACTGGATAGCTTATAAATAAGGGGAATTTATTTCTAGAGGCTGAAAAATTCCAAGATCAAGTCACCAGCAGACTGAGACACTGATGAGAGTCCACTTTCTGTTCATGGGGGTGTTTCTCGAGCTTTTCACAGCACAAAGAGACAATACAGCTCTCTGGATTTTTTTTTATAAGTGGATTTATTCCCATTTTTAAAGGCTCTATTTCATGATTTAATTATCCTTCACAGCCTCACCTCAAATACTAACATATTGAGGATTGGTTTTCAACATATAAATTAGGGATGGGGGCACAAACATTCAGACAATAGCAAGCATTATTCATAATATTTAAAACTGGAAACAACTAAAATGTCTATCAACTGGAGATTAGGTAAAAAAAATAAAATGTAGTGATTTCACACAGTGAAACTATTGGGAACACTATTGGGAAAAAAGCATTGATACATACAACAATATGAATGAACTTAAAAAATATGCTATTGAAAGTTACATATATAAAAACTATATACTATATGACCCTACATTAATAAAATTTCTAGAAAAAGGAAAACCATACAGACAAAATAAGTCTGTGCTTGCCTACTGGAGTATAGAGAACTATTTGGGGTGATGGACATGATCTAAAACTATATTTCAGTGGTGGCCACACAACTGTATAAGTTTACTAAAATTTAGTAATTTGTATTCTTAAAATAGGTCAGTTTTATGGTATGTGAATTATACTTCAGCAAAACTATCTAAAACATATACTCTGACTAATTAACTCATTTAAAATTCAAAGTTTGTCAGTCTCATTTTTTAAATGCTGTTTATATTAGACACATCTTAAATATGCAGACATATAAAGTTCAAATGTAAAACTATAAATAAAAATGTATGCCATGTGCTATAATTTGGAGTGTTGCTCCCAAACCACATGCTGGAATTTGATCCCCAATGTTGGAGGTGGGCCCTAATGGGGGGTGTTTGTGTCATAGGAGTAAAACTCTCATGAATGGCTTCATGCCATCCTAATGGTAATAAGTTCTCACTCTATTCGTGTCCATAAAAGTTGGTTGTTAGAAAGATCCTAGCCCCTCTCCCACCTTCTCTTGCTTCCCCTCTCACCATGTGATCTCTGCACACACTGGATCCACTTCACTTTCCACTATGACTGAAAGCAGCTCCTGAAGCCTTACAGAGAAACAGATGTCAACACAGTTTCTTGTACTGCCTGCAGAACTGTGAGCCAGATAATTCTCTGTTCTCTATAAATTGCCTGGCCTCCGAAAGTTCTTTATAGCAACAAACAATGGACTAAAACACCACACAAACACTTAATAAAGTGCCATCGCAGTAATAATAATAAATAAAGAGCAATTTACGTCAAAAAAAATTGGGGGAAAAATTGCTTCATAATGGAAAAAGTAGCAATAAAACAGTAAGACAATTCTAAATTAATATTCAACCAATAATATGGCTTCAAATACATATACAGAAGAAATGTCATAGTATTGAGAAAGACATATTAAAGTATTAAGGGATTTAAGCATGCCACTCTTAGTAATGATAGAACAAGAATATAAAGCAGTAAAAAAAAAGATTTGAATCATATGATCGATTAGTTATGTGAACTAATTCACATATATAGAAGTACACTTTAAAAATGACAGAATATAAGCCATCTTTCAGTTGTATATAATTAACGAAAATTGACTATAAGCTCACCATATTACAAATCTTAACATATTTTATTGAATTCAAACTTTTCAGATTATGTTTTCTGACTACAAAGAATTCAAGACAGCAATATACCAATCAAAACAACTAGAAAGCATTCACATATTTGGAAATTAAGTAATCTAACTCAAGCTTCCCTTGGGTAAAAGAAGAAATCACGATAAAAATTAGAAAATATTTTTAACTCCATTATTTTAAAAACTAAATATCAAAACTTGTGTGATGCTGCTAAAACTGTGCTTGCAGGGAATAATTCCAGAATTCAACAAATATGTTAGAAAAGAAGAAAGGCTGAAAATTCCTTTGCAAGAGATATGGAAAGAATAGCCAATTAAACTCAAGACACATACAAATAATAAAATGAAAAGATGCGTATTTTAAAAATATGAATAAAAACCATGATTCCAATAAAACAAGTAAATTTTTCAAAAGTTTTTAAAAAAACACTAAAATGAGCCTAAAGATACCATTGTAGAATCTAAAGACCTTATAGAGATTGTAATAGTAAGTTGTAAAGAAGTTTATGAAAATAAATTTGAAAATTTGGAGAAAGAAAAAAATTCTTAGAAACACCCAACTACCAAAATTGACATAGGAGTAAATAAACAATCTAAATAATAATATTATTGTTTAAAGAACCCAAATTTGTAATTAAAACCTGTCTTAATCTGCTTGAGCTGTTCTAACAAATTATCATAAACTGGGTGGTTTTTAAACAACAGAAGATCAAATTTGCATCTGGTGAGGGCCCACTTTCCAGTTCATAGACCACCATTGACATGTTCTCACACATGGTAGCAGGACAAGGCAGGCCTCTGGAATCTCTTTTGTAAAGGCACATATTCATTTTGTAAGGGTTCAGCCTCATGACTTAATCACTTCTCAAAGACCTCACCTCCAAATATCATCTCATTGAGAGTTACACGTCAACATATAATTCTGGGTAACACAAACATTCAGCCTATAGCCTTTCCAAAAATAATTGTCCACATTCAGTTGTTTTCAACAGTGAATTATTCTATATTTTTAAACAAGAAATGAGACAATTTTTCACAAAATCTACTAAGAACAGAAAACACAGAGATACTATTCAATTAGTTTTTGAACCCAAAAATTATTTGCTGGCAAAATCTAACACTGATATTTTAAAAAGGAAAATGATAGTCCATAACATTATAAATGAAAAATACATAAATAAAAAAAATTCTAAATTGACCATAGCAAATGGGTTCCTGTAATGATTACTCTTATAAGGCTACTTCACTGGACCATAGAATGCCCAGATATTTGGACAAACAGTATTCTAGATTTACATTTGGCAGTGTTTTCGGAAGAAAAAAAAATTAGTATTTGAATTGATAAACTGAATAAAGAAGATTGTCCTCCCTAATATGTGTGGCCTTTATCTAATCATTTGAAGGCCTGAATAGAAAAAAAAAACTCTGATTATCTTGCGAATAAGGAAAATTATTCCTGCCTGACTACTTGAGCTGGACATCAGTCTTTTCCTGCCTTTGGACTTGAACTGAAAAATCCCCTCTTCTCAGATCTCAAGCCTATTGTTTTTCAAACTATATACACCATTGGCTCTCCTCAACCTCTAGCAGCTGACTGTGGGTCTTATGACTTATCGGTCTCCATCCTTACAATAAATTTTCTGATTGACAGATATGATAGATAATTAGATAGATAGACAGAAATTTCCTATCAATTCTGATTCTCTAGAGAGCACTAGCAGTACAAGATTCAGTGATACATTTTTAATGGATAACATGTAAAGTGTGAATTTATTATGGGAAAACGAGATATAATTAAAATTCAAAAATAAACAATAAGAAAACATGTAATATATGCACAATGGAATACTATTCAGCTATAAAAATAATGAAATCCTATTATCTACAGCAGCATGAATGGAGCTGAAGGACATTATGTCAAGGGAAATAAACTGGGAACAGAGAGACAAATACCACACACTCTCCTTCTTATGTAGAATCTGAAAAAATAAATGATATCATAGAAGCAGGACGTACAATAGTCATTACCAGAGATTGAGGAGGGAAGGGGGATAGGGAGAACAGGGAGAGATTTGTCAACGGACACAAAGTTGCAATTAGATAAGAGGAAAAAATTTTGTTGTTCTGTTGCACAGGATGGTAACTATGGCTTACAGTAAATTACATATTACAAAATAGCTAGAAGAGAGGCTTTTTACTATTCTTACCACAAATAAATGATAAATGCATGAAGTGGTTGATATACTAACTATACTGCTCAGATCATTACATAACATATATCTATACCAAAACATCACATTGTACTCCATAAATATGTACAATTACAATGTGTCATTTAACAAAATAAGTAATAAATAATTTTTTAAAAAGATATGTTATACAGATAACCTTTATTAGCATAAAACACAATACACAAAAATGTGAAATAACCTTAATAAAACATTCTTCCCTGAGTGATAAAGAAAACTATAAAAATCTTAAATGTAATTCATTTTATATTTTTTAAAAAGGAGAAAATCATATGATAATACCACATGCAAAAAAAAATTTTCATTCGCATTCATCTCTATATGACTTTTTAAGAAAATTAAAATAGGTGTGAAATTGAAAACTTTCTCCTTGAAATTGAGGATAAAAAAGATCGCTGTTCTTAGTATTTCTATGTAATATTTGACTTTTTTGCTGGTTTGATAAAGCAATTCAAATCATAATTATTGAAAAGAAACGGATTTGCAGAAGATATGATTGTGTGAAAATGCAATAAATTACAAGTAAATTTTAAATGTGAATGATAAAATATTAAACTTCTAGAAGAAAAATAGTTATTTTCAAGTTGTTGAGGTAAGCAAAGCTTGTTTAAATGAAACAATAAGTACTAAACATAAAAGAAAATATTGAGAAATTAGGCCTCAGTAAAATTAAGAACTTGTGGTCATCAAAAACTCCCAAAAGGCACTGAAAATGAAAATACACACTGAGAAAAATATTCATAATACAAATACTCAGTGTGGAACTCACCCTAGTTGTCCCAGCTGAAGTTGTTCTACACCAGCCAACAGAGATGCGAAGAGCAGATAGGGAAGAGCAGAGCCATGATTGAGCCCAATTGGAGACACAAGAAGTACCCAGCCAACCTGCATATCTGTGATAATTATTCTTCTAAGCCATTAAATGTCAGAGGTTGCTTGTTACAGAGCATCGTTTAAGTGATAGACAACTGATATACCACAATTCACTTAGAAGATTCTCTTTGCCATACACAGCCAGAAGCAGAGAAATACCTCAGTAAAACAAGCAGTCTTCTGACTTGAGGTCACTTCTATGCACATGAAATTCTGACTTTGCAGAAAGATATCACTTTTAACCTCATTAGTATCACTAGTTATCACTTATTGTCTCTTTTCATTAGATTTATGATTTTAAATGTTGTTCTTGTGGACTCTAGACACATACACATAAAATAGTAGCTACTCTTTGTCTCTTCCACATTGCATCTCCCATTCATTTCTTTTTACCTTTCTTTCTTTCTTTTTCTTTCTTTCTTTCTTTCTTTCTTTCTTTCTTTCTTTCTTTCTTTCTTTCTTTCTTTCTTTTCTTTCTTTCTTTCTTTCATTCTTTCTTTCCTTCTTTCTTTCCTTCTTTCTTTCTTATAAAGATATGGGGTACAATTCAGGGTTAGGTATACAAACGTTGATTATGCAGGTACTCTTGTTGATAAGGTCATTTCTTTTTTTCTATTCGGGACACTTTTGCACATGGCTTCCTAAGCCCACGCAACATTCCTCCCTTTTCTATGTTTTATTTTTTGTTTTTTAGTTAGAGGCTCACTCTTTCACCCAGGCTGGAGTGCAGTGGTACTCTCATGGCAGCCACATCCTCGATCTGCAGGACTCAGACAACCTTCCGCCTTAGTCTTCCAGGTAGCTGGAACTGCAAGCTGGTGCCACCACACCACCCAGCTAATTTTTTGATTTATTGTAGAGACATGGTCTTGCCAAGTTGCCCAGGCTGGTCTCGAACTGCAAGCTGGTGCCACCACACCACCCAGCTAATTTTTTGATTTATTGTAGAGACATGGTCTTGCCAAGTTGCCCAGGCAGGTCTCGAACCCCTGGGCTCTGGTAGTCCTCTCGCCTTGATCTCCCAAAGTGCTGGGATTTCAAGCATGAGGTACCGCACCAAGACATCCCTCCCTTTTTGACTATTAACACCTATTTCTTCTTTAGACTTCACTCACTCACCACCTCCTAGATGACTTTCCTCACTTCTCTAAGTCAAGGAATTCTCATTTTCCCATGTACTTCTCCTGGGTAGCAAACATCACCTAGCACAACTTTACAATTATTTGTGCAATTCTTAGGTTAATTATCTATTTTTACATAGATTTCAAGTTCTGTGAGAGCAGAAATGCTACATATTTTAGCCAATCATTTTGTTCTACCATGAAACACAATGCCTAATTCATAAAAGGCAGTCCAGTAATTATTTGCTGACTGAATGAATAAATTTAATTTAGAGCTATCACAAAATCAATGAAAAATTAAAATTAAAATGGAATATGTATTTATGCATTTAATTGCATAAGATACATTTTTATGATATGCCCCATTGTTCTTCCACAGCAAGGAAATTGAATATACTTATAATTTTACAAAATAAGTAAATAATAAAGTGATAAAAAAATCTAGAAAAGCTGGGGAAAAAGCATGCAGAGTAAATACATAAAAATTTGAGAACATGTGGCACAATTAAAAAGATTGTTTATAATTATTGAAATGTAATATGGTTCACCTCAACAATTATTGAAAGATTGCAAGAAAACCCTATTTACCAAATTAATATATCTACTTAGACTCATTGAGCTTATTTAATAATGGAATAATACAAAATTCATGTTATTTCTTAATATCATGAATATGTTGTTTGGTTGATATAAAAACAAAGTTTCAAAGCAGATTTTTATCATTCAGTGTCAATATATATTTCCTGTCATTTGCAATTTAATTAGATTTTTAATATAGAATTGAATTGGAAGGTTGGAATAATTATTTGTACTATATAAACAACTAAATCAATCTCAACATTTTAAAAATATTATCTTTAAAAACTACTAGATATATAAAGAAATGAAAAAGTATTAATTTCAACATAACTTTTTATACTTTGATGTTGTAGCATATTTAAATATATGACAGACAACATTTGATTATATGATAATATTTTTCTGCATCTGCTTGGAATAAAACTTAATATTAGATGATATTATAATATGTGCTCTGACATAAAGATATGAACTTTTCTGCGCCCATACTATCAAGTTGTAAAAAGCATGTAAAATAACTTATATCATTTAATGAGCACCTTTCATTTGTCTCTATTCTGTTAAGTACTAGTCACTATGGTTTCTGGAAAATAGAAGTTCTTAGCCAATTTTATAAATGATAACATTAGGCTCTGAAATGTAGAGAAAACCTACACATGGGTACATTCAGAATAAGTGGTATAATGATTTTAATCTGGATCTTTTTTATTTCCAAATTTACTTTCCTTACACATAATTCTATCTCCCTAAAAGAATATAATTATGAGTGAGAACATGTGTACATGTTATTGTAAGATGGTTTTGGAAAATATATTCCTCATAAATTGGTTATTGATTTAAACTGCTCAGTGATAAAAAGAAATGAACTCTATAATGGTTAAACTATTAATTATAATTAATTCTAGAATGTAGAGTTTCTTCTAATTTTTTCTTCAGAAGTGCCATGAAGTACATAAGACTGGTAGAATTATTCATATAATAATGAGAAAATGGAGATTAGGTGGTTTAATCCTACCCGTATCAATTGTCAATTGCTAAGTTAGTAGTACATAGCATAGCAAGGCTTGTTTCCCATTAGTTCTCCGATTATTTCTCCATAGAGAACCCGGAAGGAGACAATTCCTCATGGATCAATTGCATTTCTGCACATCTTGTAAGCAGAGGAAGTGTCTGTTCTAGAATCTCTTTCAAAGATGTTTGTATAGGGACTAGCCTTGCAAAATAGACCCTGTATACCCCTTCAAGCAAAAGTTAGGCATGCTTACTGCCCAATGTAAGATGTAGGTTCCCTGAGCTAAGGATTCCTCTCCTGGAATGCAGCTAACTGAAATTCTAAGGTCTTAATCTGATTTTTTTCTCTTGCTCTTTCCATCTTTTCAGTGAGAAAATTATATATAATGAAGTTTCTATTGACTCCAAAGTTCAGTTATACTGTAGTAATCTTCATTTATCAAAAAAACTAGTTTCATGCTATAATGGTGTTATTATCCTGAAACAAGACTCATGGATATCCCTTAATTCTGTTTCTTTTAATTCAAAATAAGTTATGTATTGTCCTATACAAGACAAACACAAGTAACATGTTTAAATCACATTCTTGTATATTGTTTTCCGTTTATAATATTTTAATTGTTTAAAACTATACATAACTAGTGCTTATTTTCCAGTGTTGAGTTTATTTGAAAGTGCATATTCTGTTTATTCTGGAATCCAATAGAAATCTTTCTGATATAAAAACATTCTAAATATTAAATTCTGTTTATATATATTTAGTTTGAAGAAATCATGCATTTTTCCACATTTCTCATGTTTCACTGAGGTAAATAGTAAATAATACCATCTCTTACAAAGTTAACAGGTTATCCGTCCTTATTGAATAGCTAAAGTTTAAGTGCCAAAATAGGGGTGATATCTGTTTTTTTTTTTTTTTTTTTTGAGTTGGAGTCTCACTCTGTCGCCCAGACTGGAGTGCAGTGGCCGTTCCCGGCCACCACAGCCTCGACCTGCTGGGCTCCGGCAATCCTTTCGCCTCAGCCTTCCGAGTAGCCGGAATTACAGGCGCAAGCTACACGCCCGGCTAATTTTTTTTTTTTTTTTTTTTTTATTGTAGAGATGAGGTCTCGCTGCCCAGGCGGGTCTCAACCTGCGGGCTCAAGCAATCCACTCACCTCAGCCTCCCAAAGGCACGGGATTACAGGCTGAGCCACCGAGCCCAGCGGGGTGCTATCTTAAGTACATGATTCCGTGACAGAATCTTTTATTCAAGAACACATTGGTGAGAAAATGCCTTGCTATGTTTTGTCTAATCATTAACTCCAGGCAGAATCAGTTATTTAGGATTAAGTTGTAGGGAACAAAATCTAATTTTTTCTTCTTACTTTTTTCTTTTTAGGTTCTTAGTTGAGACACTCTCTTGAAAAGTCAAAGTAACAAGTGTAAGTTGTTGTTGTTGTTGTTTACACATTCTGTACCCATCACATCAGAAAGGCCTCAGTTCAAAAATATTTCTCTCTTTCTAGGCAGTGGCTCAGGAGCCTTGTATAATAGTATTTTAACCAAAAGCCATAAACCTGGGACAACCCCTTCGGGTCCCCTCCCACTGTGGGAGTTTTTCTGTCCTCTCAATAAATCCTGATTTCTAAAACAAACAAACAAACAAACAACAAAAAAAACCCCATGAACCTTATGTAATGACAAGAAAAAGGAGAGCTGTTCCAGTCTTTTAAAAGGCAGGAAAATGTGTGACGACGGTAAAACCTGTTCCCAGATTTCTCTGGTGCCTGACAAGAAAGGGCTGTTCCCAGGAAGGTAAGATTTATGCCCAGCATCAGGATGAGGCCAAGACAGAGTACTTCACTGGGTTTTCAGTGTCTTTTTTTTATTACTTTTTTTTGTTTTTGTTTTTGTTTTACTGATGTGGCATACAATTCAGATTTAGGTATACAATTATTCATTATCCAGGTACCCTTGTTGATGAGGTGTGCTCCTCCCCTCTGCCACAGCAGTTTCCCAGTAGTGCCAAATCCTTTCTTGTAGTATGGTTTTCAGTGTCTTAAACTTAACAATTGCCAATATTTGGGAGATATTGTTTTGGTTTTCTTCAGGTGGTTTCCTCTTTCATGAACTAAACACTGCTCTTTGGTTCAAGAATATGCACAGAGTGCCAGGTAGGTTTTTTGTGTGTCATTATCACTGTTTTTGGTGTACTTTTTCGATCAAGGGATCTTTTTGGTTGTTTTCAGCTCTTGTCAATAACTCAAGTAAACATGTTTTTTTAGTGTGAACTCATTGAAATATAAGCAATTTTCATCTTAGAACCTGTAGTCATTTTCCAAATAGAAAATAATACATGTCACAGATTTTAAAAGTTAAAAAATAAACATAAATGAAAACACACAATCATAAGAACATGAAGAACAGAATCATAGAGATGAGAATGAATGAGCAGAAAGGAAACCAGTTGGAGCAGGGGTTGTATGCTGCAGAGGAGTCGTACATAGGGCTGCGAAGATAGTATGTGGAAATGCAATCACATTTGAATCCTATGTAGCAGCCAATGGAAGCTTTGAACACTGGGCAAACTGAGCAAGATGACACAGAATGACAGTCTTTCTGTCATAACAAGATGAGTTCAAGAAGAAAGAGAGAATGCAGATTTCTTGAGGGCAGATGCTGCATCTTACTTCTCTTTTTATCTCTACAGCACAATACTGTGCCAAGAATGCAATATGTCTTGAGAATAGTAGATGAAGTGAAGGAAAGACATAGAAGTCAGTGTAATAATTCAGATATTAATTGAAAAAGACCCAATTCAAAATAGAAATTGTGTTAAAAATACCAGGGCAAAATATCAGAACCTAGAGTCAGTTTCTAAAAACAGGGAATTAAAAATGATATTGAGGTTTTAACCTGAAAAAGCACTGAAAGAAACAGGGATGTCGAAAAAATAACTAGTTAAAAAAAATCGTTTTAGAAGTTTTCAGTTTGATAATAGAAATAATTCTAAGCAAGAACAGCCCTAATCAACTGGAAATACAAGACAGAATCCCTAATGAGGAGTCAGTCATGAAAATATGCACGTGAGGATCTCCACAACTAAAGCACAACTAAAATGCTTAAGGACATGGATTGGTCCCTGATAGTTCCTTTGTTCTCTATAGCCTCACTATGCAACATGGTAGCCATTAGCCACACGTGGCTTTTGGGCACTTGAAATGTTGTCAGTTCAAATGAGTTGGTTATAGAGGTAAAATACACACCAATTTCAGCCTTAGTATGAAAACAAAGAAAGTAAATAACCTCATTAGTAATGTCTATATTGATTACATGTTAAAATAATATTTTAGCTATATTTGGGTCAATAAGATACATTATTAAAATTAAGTCAACATATTTATTTTTTCTTTTATACTACGGCTACTGGAATATGTAAAATTGCATTTTTCCCTCACATTGTTTCTTTTGGAAAATGCTGCTCTCGAGGGATTTGAGCCTCATGGTGGGAAATTAGGTAAAACATTTTGTCTGTATTTGATAGTGTATAAGCACATAGACGTCTTTGTCATTCCCTGTAATATCTGTCCCTAATATAATGCTTGAAAAATACTTAATGGACAGACACTGATAGATTAGATTTTTGAATTATTGAAAAAGCTATTTATAGTCAATAGCAGTTTTCTTAATGTGTGGTGGTCCTATCAGCATCATAAGGATCTTCTGAAAATGTGTTAGGAATGTAAATGTTCAAGCCTCAACACAGACCTACTGAATCAGAAACTGAGACTGGAGAGCAGCAATCTGATTTAACAAGTTCTCAGATGATTCTAATGCTTTCTCTAACCTAATAATCACTGGTTTAGAGAAAGGTAAGCACGTTGAAAATATTAGGATAATTTTTCAGAGATCCTTAACAATAAATTGAAAATACTCATTTCAGTAAAAAATATGCATTTAGACAGATCAATATTACCAGTGACACTTGAGCTATGGAGAAAAAAAGTAGGGTTTTAGTACAATATACCAGAAAATGTAAAACTCTATTATCTGCCTATTGAATTCTTAAAAATAAATATAACTTTTGCAAAGTAAAGTAGACCTGAGTAAAAGTTTAAAACAGAAATTAAATGAAAATGTTAGCAAGAGTTTTACTTTTTCATTATGTATAAAATGTGTAATATTCTAAAGTCTATTGTTAGCATCCTGATGGGATGCTAAAAGACACTATTGCATTATCTATATATTCTCTGCTTTTTTGTGTGTGTGTTGGAGTCGCACTCTGTCGCCCAGACTGGAATGCAGTGATCGCTCCCGGCCACTGCAGCCTCGACCTGCTGGGCTCCAGCTAGCCTTCCGCCTCAGCTTTCCAAGTAGCCAGAATTACAGGCGCGCACTACCACACCCGGTTGATTTTTTGATTTATTGTAGAGATGAGGTCTCGCTGCCCAGGAGGGTCTTGAACCCGCGGGCTCAGGTAATCCACTCATCTCAGCCTCCCAAAGGCACGGGATTACAGGCTGAGCCACCGAGCCCGGCTTATTCTCTGCTTTTTAATCAGCATTTATAAGTCTATTCAGGCACATGGCTTCAGTTGACTCAGTTACTGTCTTGACCACAATCTCATTAAATCCTTATTATTCCGCAGAATGACTCAGTCTATAAAAATATAGCTAACTGGTGTATTGATGGATGTGCCCAAGCACAAGTTCCTATTTATCTATTATCTACACATCTTAGTGTCTTTGCTCTCTTTGCCATTATGAAGTTTTTCTTTCTCCCTATGGTCATTATACACCACTGTATTTACTTGATAAAGAAGTTTATTTCAATTTCATTGCTACCGCTAAAGAAAGGATTTATTTATTCCCACCTCTTTATCCTTGGCCTCACATAAAATACAAAATAAAATGAATCAGAACTATAATTAAATTCATGCTTCACTCAAAAAATAAGTTCTTACATTACAATTTTTTTAAATCATCATTAGATATATCCACGGGCATCTTTCTTAAAATCCAGAATACTGATTATTGACTAAAAGTAGTGAAAATTAGAATGATCCAAATGTAGTCTATGGCCATATCACCCTAAATGTGCCTGATCTCACCTGAAGTGATACAAATACAGCTATTTGTTTATTTTTATTATTATGAATATTAAACTGAGTTACACTGTTGAATATACTTAAAGCCATTATTGTAAGCACACATTTTACAGTGTGGATTAAGTGGAGAAAGTCCAACAATTTGTTATTTGTTTGTGATCACTGCTGGTTTTGACAAAGGTGACTGTAAATCAAGACAAAAAATTTTGACTGGAAATAAAAGTAAATATAGCCCACATGCCTTACAACATTAGGCAATGAATAAATATGTCTTGAAAGGATGAATTTAAAAATTAAGATTCATAAAATAAAGATGAATAAACAAACGAACTTCTCAATAGGTCTATGCTGAGGCAAATATTGCTTTCCCATAACATATAAGAAAAGTATTTTATTTTATATAACTTTATTTTTTACAATGTTATTTATATGCATAGTATAAATAATCAAATACTTACGTTCCTAACAAGTGACAAAAGTCCCATGCACACTACCATTCACTCTCTCAGTCCACCACCACATTTCCCATTGGTCAGTATATTCAAACCTTTATACTGATTTCACTGTATTATTAAATATCTATATGAAAAATAATATGCTTACATTATCACTTTATTTTTCAGTTTAGGAATAATCTGTTTATCTGATCTAGAAAACCTAAGAAATTATCTCTTTTTAACCCCCCCTGTCTTATCCTGTCTTTTCCCACACAGCAATTATAAAAACACAACATTAATGTCTCTCATCTTAATACAGTTATATAAACATTTTGGTTAAACCAATACTCAGTATTAATATATTAAGATTACTTAAATTATCTTTGTAACAGAGTCTATAATTATCTATAATCCTTTTTCTATGTAATTTTTTGAGATAAATAATGCCTCATTTTTGTCTTCTTTGTTGTCACTAATTCAATTTACAACTCTTCCCCAGTTGTGTAAATCTCCATTCAAAACTCATATGGATCACAAAAAAACAAAAACCAAGAAACTCATATGGTATAAGTAATCTATTCTATTTTTTAAAACTGTTTAAAAAGATGTCTCCTACCACATTTTTGCCTAACCCAATTTACATGACTTGATCTCAAGGCCTATTTCACAGCTAACATTTAAGAATACCTCTTCACCTTCATTTTGGAGATCCTCATTACCTCTCTTGGGTAGAAGTTCTTATCTCTTGAATGTCAGAATACTGCCTTTTTTTCATTTACTTTCTAATTTTAGTGAAGTTCATTTTCTAATAACTTTCTTAGAAAGGATATATGGGATGTAAATCTTTTGAAACCAACAATGTTCAGAAAATATATTCTAAGTTCACTTATACTGATAGTTTAGCTGGATATAAAATTTTAAGTGAAAAAATCACTTCTCTCAGATTTTTTGAAATGTTTTCATTGTCTTCAAGTTCAAATTATTGCAGTTGAGAAATCTAGTTGTATTCTAATTCTTTTTCTTCTTCTAAGTTCATAGAATATTTTTATTGTTCCCAATAATGTAAAATGCCACAATTAAGAGGTATGGTGTGGATCCCTTTTTTCATTTTCCCAGACCTTGGTGAGTCCTAATAACTTAAAGAATGCTGTTGTAAAGATTTGTAAATTATTTTAAAAATTATTTGATGATTTCCTCCTCTTTAGTTTTTCTCCTCTGCTGGAATTTTGTTTTTAATTTAGATATTGGACCACTGGGCTATAGTCCTTTCTTTGTCATACCCTTTCTTTCCTAGCTTTTTTTTTAAATTATTATTCCTGTGATATACTCTACTTTCTAGAATGTTTCTAATCAACTCTTATGTTTTAATATTCTTCTTTGTTCTTTCACATTTTGTTGTAGTTTAATTGCTTTTGTTTACTTTATGTTTTTGTTTACATAGCATCTTGGTCTTGTTTTGTGGGTGGAATAAGTTATTTTATCTTTGGAGATAATAGTTGCAGTGTTTTTAGATGTTTTATTCCCTCTGCATATTCTTTGTTTTTTCAAATTTTCTTTATTTGTTCACTATATTAGTCTCTACCTACATGTAAGAGGCTTTCTTATCACATTGCAATCTTTGGGTGGATCATCATTAATATTTATGAGATATTTAAAAGTATGCCACAACATAACTGATTAAGAGCTCTAGGCTTTTGTGTGTGGTTTAGTAACATAGATTTCATTGTAGAATCATCTAACTTTCTCTTAATTTGGGGGACCCATGTTTCAAATTTTAGATACTTTATTATTAGCCTGATCAAACTTCTCAAAGAACATTATTCTAATCTTTTTTGAAGGTATATAATTCTAAATGGCAGGGTTTGTGGAGCTGATGGAAAAAGTGTAGGTATTCTTAATATTCAACATGTGAATTTTCACCATGTTTTTGACATGGTATATTTATTATTCACTATGTGTGACATTCTTCAAAACTGAGTCCTTGCAATTTAACCTCTCAGAGGAAAACCTTTTAATCTATAATAGATTATAGTGTGGATATTTGTAGTTTTCTCACAAATTTTTTGGATTTTTTGTTTATTTGATTTAGTCAAATCCAATTGCCAAAACATACATCCATAGTTTATTCTAGACATGATGTATTAGTCAGTGTTCTCCAGTGAAAGAGAATTAATGAGGGTTGAGAGGAAAAGAGAGAATTATTTTAAGAAATTGCCTCACAAGATTGTAGAGTCTTGGTAAATCCAAAATCTGCAGAGTAGGCCAACAGGCAGAAACCCAAGAAAGAGTCTGATTCAAGTTCAAAGGCAGTCTTGAAAGACAGAAATTTTTCTTGCTCAGGGTAGGGCAATATTCTATCAAGACCTTCAACTTATTGGATGAGACCCACCCACATTATGGAGTGTAATCTATTTTACCTAAAGTCCCTTGGTTTAAATGTAAATCTCATTTAAAAAAAAAAAAAAAAAGCAAACCACAAAAACATCAGAATATTATTTGACAGAATAATGTTTCTCTAAATATTTAGATTCCATGGTCCAGCCAAATTGGCACATGAAATTAACCTTTATACATGCCTATCTCTTTTGACTCATTTATAAGTATTTTGACCACATAAACTTTCTCTGGGGTCATAAACATAATCATTCTAGTAAACCTCCTATTGAGCTTCAAAGATTAACTCTATATAGTCTTAATAATTTTAGTAGTCCTTACGAAGCTGCTACAACCATAACCTTGATTTGTTATTTACCCTAAGTCCATATCTTACTGTCAGTAGCCTGGACTCTGTTGTAATTAATTCACCATTGATTTGATAAGAAATGGTTCATATGATCTAATCATAAATGTCTGGAATTTGGGATTCCTATGGTCCCTCTTAATTCTCTGCGCAAACTATTTTTTCCTTTTCTGATTTTATCTCTCTTGTGTAATACCATAACTAGTAACTACCAGCTCATAGGTTTAATATCTTGACTCAAAATGTTTTTATGCTGCTCTAAAATTCATTAGGTACATTTTCTCTCTTTTATTATATTGCAAAAGACAATTTTATGGAATGGTACGTATACTATTGCATACAAGTAACCATTTTACTAGTTCCAAAAACGGTTTCCTTAAATTTTTTCTATGGTCTTATAACTATTTTTTCACTAACTACCCACCCCAAAATGCTTCTATGGTATGGCCTTACTTTTCAGTGATAATTTTTGAATTATTAGCTATTTCTATACATATATTAAAGTTTTCTATTTTTGCTGTAAGAAATTACTGCAAATGCAACAGCATAAAACTACACATATTTATCACCTTGTAGTTCTGAAGGTCAGAAGATTAAAATGGATATCACAGGGCTAAAATTAAGATGTTAGGGCTGAATTCTATCAGAAGATCTTGAGGAAAATGTTTCCTCTTGTTTTCTAGCTCTCGGAGACTGCCCACACTCCTTGGCTCATGGCTGCCTTTCTACATCGTAAAAGTCAGCAACAGCAGGCCTTCCCAAGGTGCCATATCTCTGGCTCTCTGTAATTAAATATTTCTCTTTTTTAAAGTACCCTTGTAATTATGTTAGGCCCACCCAGAAAACATGGGATAATCTCCTGAATTTAAGGTTAAATATTAGTAATCTTAATTCTATCTACAAACCTTAATTCTCACTTGCCATTTAACATAACATATTCACAAGTTCCTAGGATTTGGATATCAACCTCTTTGGGGGCCATATGCTGCCTACCATACTGTGTAATAAGCAATTGCAAAATCTTTGTAGTTCAAAACAGCACACATTTATTTCTGACTCCTACATATGCCACCTGGCTCAGGTTCAGCTAATGTGGGCTGGTTTTCTTTGTCTTAGGCCTAAGCCCAGTTTAAGTTAAGACATGCTTTATAAGGCTCTCACCTTCCTTGGGCTGAAAGTTTTCTGCGGCAGGTTCTCATGGCAGAAGGCAGAAGCACAAGAGAGCAATCCAACCTAACATACACTTTTCAAACCTTTACTTGTATCACATCCACTAACCCTACTAGCTATAGCCAAGCCCAACATTTTTAGGGTAGAAAATATACTCTCCCATGAAGGTGTGGGGAAGAGGCATTGAACATTTGTTATTAAAAAATTGAATTGACCTTAATTACTAAACAAAGAATTATCCCCAAATGGAAATATCTTAAAACTCTCTATTCTCTTGCAAACTGTCTTTTCCTTTTCTGATTTTGTCTTTCTTGTGTAATACCATAACTAGTAACTACCAGCTCATAGGTTTAATATCTTGACTCAAAATGTTTTTATGAATGCTATTCAAATTCATAGTATCTATTACATGCCTTACCACAAATTTTAGTTCATCTCTTTTAATTTCCAGGTTAAGTTTTTTAAAGCAAATAATAAAGCTAAAAACATTTCAAAAAAATTACGATATTAAGCTTCCTACCAATTACTGTACACATAAAACTATTTTAACTCTTTGAAAAATACAAGATCCTTAAATAGATTCATAACAAACATATGGCTAAGTGGTCAGACTCCTAAGAAATTGCCTCATTTTTAGAAAGATTATGGAGCTAAGTTTACGTGTGGGTATAGCATCCTAATAAATACATGCTGATATAGAAGAATGCTGCTTATATCGATACTAATACTTCAAAGTCAAGACAAGATTATCCATGCTAAATGCTTGTTTTGTAATCCATTTCACTGCTCAAGGATACCAAAAATTTCCATGATAAATAATGATTTCTTCCATCTTCACAGAATTTAAGCAAACAATAACACATTTCTGGGGGGGGGAAACACTTTGATGAGAAGTTTTAGTGGGTATATTCAATCTATAATTTGGGTAATAAATTGAAATTTTAAAATTGATTTTTATTTTATTATTATTAAGCAAGCACAGACTTCAGTAGTTATACTTCTTTGTATTCTTTTTATTTGGAAACAATCTCAAGCTTGCAGAAGAATTGCAAGTACAGTACAAAGAGCTTTTTCTGAAACATTTCAGCATGTGCACACTGCCCCCAGCACAAACATACTTCTTACCTGACTTGGGGTTAGTCCCCCCACACCAGACTTCCCCTCCACAGGAAAGCAAGCCCTATCCTGTCCACATTATTGCTTTTGGAAAGAATTACCCAGGAAGGCAAGAAAAGGATCAGCCATAATTATAGCTTTCATAATACTGGATTTCTTTTGCATTCATGACGGCTAAAGAGGATACATTGAATGATCGGGCAGAGCACACACAGTGCTCTACCTGAGGAATCCTGGAAATCATTACTCCAGAAAATGGCAACCCAAAGACCTTTGCTCTAATTTGTGTATTTGAATCCCCAACTCTGATATTTCTTATATAAAAATACTGCATGTAACAAACAGCAAAATTCATCACATAACTCTGTGACTCAATCATAGCTACCATTTGACTGCTTACTATATATTTATTTTATTTAAATATTTAAAATATAAATATCTTGGATATTCAGCAATAATATAAATTGATAAAGCCTGTACAGAATTGAAGACATTTTGAATACATATTTCAATTAACCTGTGTCCAAACATCTGAAGATTATTTTCTTTTTTTAATGTATATATTTTATTTTAAAGATGTGAGATACAATTCAGGATTAGGTATACAAGTGGATATCATACAGGTAAAGCTTGAGCCTCCCTCTGATCCCCACTTTGCCTGGTTTGTGATCAGGTACCCTTATTGATGTTATGTACCTACCCCTACCCAAGCAGTATCCCGCTACCACTAATCCCTTTCTTATAGTATTATGGTAAATGTTCATGGTCCGCTTTTGAATGAGAACATATGATACTCTGTTCTTTGTTTTTGTGATAGATCACTGAGTATGATAGACTCTAAATCCATTCAAGTTGCTACAAAGACCATATGTTTGTCCTTCTTCATGGTTGCATAATATTCCATATTGTATATGTACCACATTTAAAAAAAATACTGTCCAGTTTTGATGGGCAGCACAGTTTGTTTCATGTTTTTGCTATTGTGAATAGTGCTGCAGTAAACATGTGTGTTCAGGTATCTCTTTTATAGAATGATTTGAACTCCTCTAGATATATTCCCAGTAGGGGGATTGCTGGATCATATGGAAAGTCAATTTCTAGTTCTTCAGAAATCACCACATCGCTCTCCATAGAGGTTGAGCTGTTTTCAATCCCACCAGCATTGTGAAAACACTCCTTTTTCTCTGCATCCTTGCCAGTGTCTGTTGTTGTTTTATGTTGGGAGCTGGCCACGGAGGCCCACTGAGTGTTAGGGATCAGGAAGGGCTGGAGACCCCGAGACCACTAGGATGCGTTCGGGAGCTATTGGCCCCATTTCCTCCCCTTTTCTACTCAGCACTAACCAGATTAAGCTCCTGTGAGCTCAAAACATAAAAACTCTGAGACCGGGATGAACACAAGCTAACTTTAGAAGTTCATTGCTCCCATTCTTCCGCAAACTGCAGTTTTGACTTTCACACAACTTATAATTCAAACTCATGTCACATCTAAGAGCCTTAGTATTGGTCACAGGCTTCTGGGTCATGATCTTAGAATTTATTGAAGGTGTAAATTGTAGAATATAGTTTTAGAAGACAGCCATTTTGTTGAAAGAATGCGGCTGGGTTACGTTTGAGTTCCTTGTATATCCTAGGCCTTTGTCAGATATACAGTTGGCAAATATTAGGTCATTTTCGTATGCTTTGTTACTATGATCAATTATACTTAGTCATGTTCATTTTTACTACTGTTATTCTTTTTGTTTTATTTTTAGTTTTTAATTTTACAAGCTAATATATTTTAAATAGTAAATTTTAAAAAGTGGTAGGCCTCTAGTTGAAAATAAATACATGGGGAAAAAAGATAAGTCTATTTTGAAACAAAAATATTTGTATCTTCATTTCTGGAAAAATCAACTGTTTCTGTAATATCAGGGCCAAGTCTTAAGTATGATATTAGTACTAAGTGCAATTTCTTTTTTTTTTTCATTTTTATTGTAAAGATGTGGGGTACAATTCAGGGTTAGGTATACAAACATTGATCATGCAGGTACCCCTGTTAATGAAGTATGCCCCTCCGTCCCCTAGCAGTTTCCCTCAACTGCCAATTCACCCCCCCAACAGTTTCCCATTACTGCTAATCACTTTCTTATAGCATTATAATTATTCAAGATCATCTTATGAGTGACAACATATGGAACTCTGTTCTTTGTTTCTGTGATAAATCACTATGATAGACTCTAAATCCATCCAGGTTACTGCAAAGTTCATATATTTGTCGCTCTTTATCATCCACTTGTTTTCTTTTTTTTTATAATCGATATTTTTTATTTTGATATTGTGGGGTACAGTCAAGGGTTAGGTATACAAATATGCTTCATTCAGGTCCCCTTGTTGATAATTGGTGTCTCCCCATCTCCAGCCAGATGTTTACTACCATTAGTCTCATCTCCCCCCCATAGTTTCCCAACACTGTCAGTCATTTTCTTATAGTAGTGCATTGGATGATCAAGGTCCACAATATGAGTGAGAATATGTGGTACTCAGATCTTTGTTTCTGTGAGAGGTCACTTAATATTATAGACTCTAGACTCTAGCTCCATCCAGGTTGCTGCAAAATTCATGAGTTTGTTCTTTTTTATGGCTGCATAGTATTCCATCGTGTATATGTACCACATTTTTTAATCCAGTCCTCTTTTGATGGACAGTGTGGTTGGTTCCAGGTTCTTGCTATTGTGAACAATGCTGCAATAAACATTCGTATGCAGGTATCTTTTTTATAGAGTGATTTGAGTTCTTCAGGGTATATTCCCAGTAGGGGGATTGCAGGGTCATATGGGAGGTTGATGTTTAGAGCTTTTAGGAATAGCCACACTGCTTTCCACAGAGGTTGCACTAGTTTACACTCCCACCAACAGTGTAGAAGTGTTCCCTTTTCGCTACATCCTCTCCAACAGCTATTATTTTCTGAGTTATTGATAATTGCCATTCTTACTGGAGTTAGGTGGTATCTCAGTGTGGTTTTGATTTGCATTTCCCTGATGATTACTGAGGTTGAGCATTTCTTCATGTGTCTGTTAGCTGCTCGGATATCTTCCTTTGTGAAGTGTTTGTTCATATCTTTTGTCCACTTTATAATGGGTTGTTTGTTTTTTTCTTTTCAGCACATTTGAGTTCCTTGTAGATCCAGGATGTTAAGCCTTTGTCAGACCTGGAGTTGGAAAATACTTTTTCCCAGTCTGTAGGCTGTCTTCCTGCTCTCTTGATGGTTTCTTTGGCTTTGCAGAAGCTTATCAGTTTAATGAGGTCCCACTTGTCTATCTTATCCCTTATAGCCTGTGGGTTTCAAGTTTTGTTCAGGAATTGGAGGCCAGTTCCAATTTCCATGAGGATATGTCCTTCATTTTCTAAGGTTCTTATGGTTTGAGGTTTTATATTAAGGTCCCTGATCCATTTGGAGTTAATTTTTGTGTGTGGGGATAGATAGGGTTCCTGTTTCAATCTTCTGCATGTGGTCAGCCAGTTTTCCCAGCACCATTTACTGAATAGGTTCTCCTCTCCACAGTGGTAGGTAGTGGAGGCTTTTTTGAAGATGAGTTAGTTGAGAAATTGAGGTCTTGCCTCTGGAATCTCAATTCTATTCCATTGGTCTATGTGCCTGTTCCTATACTAATACCAAGCTGTTTTGATGATTGCAGCTTTATAGTAAAGTTTGAAGTCTGGTAATGTGATACCACCTGCTTTGTTTTTTTTTGCTGAGGATTGTTCTGGCTATTCTTGGTCGTTTGTGTTTCCATATGAATTCCTGTGTTGTTTTTTCTAGGTCTGAGAAGAATGTTGCTGGTTATTTGATAGGTATTGCATTGAATCTGTAGATTGCCTTAGGTATGATGGACATCTTCACAATGTTGATTCTTCCAATCCATGAGAATGGGATATTTTTCCACTTGTTTGTGTCATCTTTGATTTCTTTGAGCAGAGTTTTGTAGTTTTCATTGTAACGGCCTTTCATGTCTCTGGTTAGGAAGATGCCAAAGTATTTCATTTTTTTTTTGTGGCTATTTTGAATGGAATTGTGCTTCTTATTTGGGTTTCTGTTTGTTTATTATTGGTGTAAAGAAATGCGATTGTCTTTTGCACATTTATTTTATATCCTGTGACTTTGCCGAAGGCCTTTATCAGTGTAAGGAGGTTTTTGACAGATTCTCTTGGGTTTCAAGGTATACAATCATGTCATCTGCAAAGAGAGATAATTTGACTTCCTCTTTTCCTATTTGGATACTCCTGATTGCCTTCTCTTCTCTGATAGCTCTAGCCAGGACTTCCAATACTGTATTGAGCAGGAGGGGTGAGAGTGGGCATCCTTGTCTTGTTCCAGTTTTCAGGGGAAATGGTTCCAATTTTTGTCCATTTAGGAGTATGCTGGCTGTGGGTTTCTTGTAGATGGCTTTTACTACTTTGAGGTATGTTCCCTGTATGCCTAGATATTCAAGGGTTTTTATCAAGAAGGGGTGCTGGATTTTGTCAAAAGCTTTTTCTGCATCTAATGATATAATCATGTGGTTTTTGTTTTGACATCTGTTGATGTATTTAATTACATTTATTATTTTACGAATGTTGAACCAGACTTGTTTCCCAGGGATGAATCCTACTTGGTCATAATGAATGATTTTTGAGATGTGTTGTTGAATCTGGTTTGTTAGGATCTTGTTGAGAATTTTAGCGTCTAAGTTCATCAAAGATATTGGCCTGTAGTTCTCTTGTTTTGTTGGGCCTTTACCTGGCTTGGGTATCAATGTGATGTTAGCTTCATAAAATGATTTGAGGAGGGTTCCATCTTTCTCAATTGCCTGAAATAGCTTCAATAGGATTGGAATCAGTTTCTTCTTAAATGTCTTGTAGAATTCTGCTGGAAAGCCATCTGGTCTGGGGCTTTTTTTTTTTGTAGGTAGTTTTCTTATTACATAGTCAATTTCCTTGATTGTTATTGGTCTATTTAGGGTCTCAATTTCTTCTTGTTTCAACCTAGACAGGTTGTGTGATGACAGAAAGTCCTCCATTTCCTTGAGGTTTTCAAGCTTGTTTCCATACAAGTGTACATAGTAGTCTCTGATGCTCTTTTGTATTTCTTCAGGGTCAAATGTGACTTCATCTTTTGTGTTTCTGATTGTGCTTATTTGGGTTTTTTCTTTCTTTTTCTTGGTCAGTCTAGCTAGGGGACCATCGATCTTGTTTATCCTTTCGAAGGACCAGCTTTTTGTTTCATTGATTTTTTTGTATTGTCTTTTTGTCTTCTGTGTCCTGGATTTGGGCTTTTATTTTGGTGATCTGGATTCTTTTGCTGAAATTAGGGTTTTTGTGATCTTGCTTTTGCAGCTTCCTTAGGTGGCTTGTTAGGCTATTAATTTGTGCTCCTTCCAATTTCTTCATGTGTGTTTGTAGGAATATAAATTCCCCTCTTACTACAGCTTTTAAGGCATTCCAGAGATTTTGGTAAGATGTTTCTTCATTTGTTTCCAGGTTCTTTTGATCTCTGTTTTGATTTCTCATTGATCCAGGAGTTGTTTAGCATCATGCTGTTTAGGGTCTATGTCTTTGTGGGTTTTGGGGGGACCTTGTTGGTGTCAATGTTTATTTTGATTCCACTGTGGTCCGAGAAAGTGCATGGCAGAATTTCAGTCTTTTTAAATTTGCTTATACTTGATTTATGACCGAAATGTGGTCGATCTTGGAATATGTCCTGTGTGGTGATGAGTAGAATGTGTATTCTCTGGTCTTTGGATGGAGTGTTCTGTAGGTATCAATTAAGTCCATTTGGTCCAGAGTCACATTGAGGTTCCAAATCTTGTTGCTGATTTTTTGTCCCGATGATCTGTCGAAGGTTGTGAGTGGGTTTTTAAAGTCCCCAGTTATAATAGTGTTAGAATCAATATCTTTCTTTAGTTTTCCTAGGAGTTGCTTTATAAAAGTTGGTGCACCTATATTAGGTGCATATATGTTTAGGATAGATATTTCTTGTTGATGGTGTGAGCCTTTTATCATTATGTAGTGGCCCTCTGTATCTTTTTAAATTTTTGATAGCTTAAATGGTATTTTGTCTGAAATTAGAATCGTGGCTCGTCCTTTCTTTTGTGTTCCATTTGCCTGGAAATTTGTTTCCCATCCTCTTACTCTGAGTCTGTGCATGTCCTTCTAGTGAGATGGGTCTCTTGAAGGCAGTATATTGTTGCCTGGTGATATTTTATCCATTTTGCCATTTTATGTCTTTTCAGTGGTGCATTTAGTCCATTCACATTTAGGCTAATTATTGAAATGTGAGAGTTCATCCCTAACATATAGTTCTTTTAGAGTTGTTGTTCCGCTTGGTTTACTGTCTTTCTTTTGTTTTGGGGGTTGGTTCATATGTATTTTATTCTTTTTCCTGTACTCTTGTGAAAAATGTTGCTCTTTCCCCCCCCCCCCTTTTCTTCTGTGTTTAGTACTTTCTTAAGTATTTCATGTAGAGGTGGTTTGGTGGCAGCGTATGTTCTTAGGGATTGGATATCTGGGAAAGATTTTAATTCTCCCTCGCTGATGAAGCTTAATCTGGCAGGGTAGGTTATTCTTGGTTGAAATTGTTTATCTTTTAGGACTTTGAAGATAGGGCTCCAAGCTCTCCTAGCCTGCAGGGTTTCTGTAGATAAATCTGCTGCTATACTAATTGGTTTTCCATGGTAGGTAACTTGACCTTTTTCTCTTGCTGCCTTTAGGATTTTTTCTTTTATGCCTACTTTGTTTAGGCGAATTATTATGTGTATAGGAGATGATTTTTTCATTTGTTGTCTTGCAGGGGTTCTCTGAATCTCTTGTGTTTGAGTTTTGCATCATTGATTAGATAAGAGAAGTTTTCTTAAATGATCTCATGGAAGGTTTGTTCCAATGTGTTCTCTGTCTCTTTTTCTGCCTCCAAGCAGACCAATTACTCTAGGTTAGGCCTCTTGAGGTAATTGCTCATCTCTTGAAGGTTTTTTTCTGTCTTTTTGAGCTTGTTTTCTGTGTTCTTGATAGTTTGGGTTATTTCTATATTTTGGTCCTCAAGCTCTGAGATTCTTTCTTCTGCTTGGGTAATTCTGCTTTCCATGCTTATCAGTTTATTATTTATTTCATTCACAGTATTCTTTATTACTGTTATCTCAGATATCAGCTCCTTTTTAGTTTCTTCTTGAATCTCCTCAATTCTTTTTAATCTCTCCATTAATGTCTTGATGTCTAGGGTTGTATTTTGAGACCATTCAGTTGTTTGCATTCCATAGTCAGTTTTCTCAGTGTCTGCCCTCCCAGGAGTCTGGGAAGGACCCATATTCTTCTTTTGGTTTTTCTTCATTTGTGTAGATTTTTCTCTCTTGTTCCTTAGTGGATCAAGTTCCTGAGATCTAATCTCCAGCCTCTCTCCCCTCTTTCTATTGCAGGCAGTTAGCTTGTTGCCTAGGAGATCTGTGACACTAATCACTATTCAGCATAGGGGAGGGGCTTTGTCTCCTGTTAATGATGTCACTGTGGGAACCAAGGTGGAGGCTCTGCTAGGTGGGTGGGGTGATGAGATGTAAATATGCCTTGAAAATGGCGGAAGTGGTGGTTTGCTTTTAGGTGGCTCCTGTGGGTCTCTAGGCAGGACCAGCTTCACAGCTGGGCGCTGGATCAGGGGTGCCTCCAGCCGGCTGGGGTGGAGAACAGGGTCAGGCGTTTCCTCCTCTGGAGCTGGAAGCCTGCGATCGGCACCTTATGCCAGCTTGGGGTTCTGCCCCCTTACACAGGCTTGTGGTCATGCATGCTGAGTGCCTCAGCCAGGGTGGGCCAGGGGCTTCTGATCTCCAAAGCTCCAGAGGGCAGGTGGTTGCTCTGGGTCCCTCCCAGGGCACTTTAGCCAGAAATGGGACCAATATCTCTAAGGGGCGGGCACTCAGAGCCTCCCTGTGTGACCAGCAGCTTCGCGCTGGGTGCTGGTCTCCATGCTGTGGCCGGGGATGGAGTTGTGATCTGGGATTTGGAATTCCCCAGCCAGCCGGAATCACATATAGTGGAGCAGCCGGTCCAGCAGTGATGTCTGGCCCTGCGTGGGACCAAAAGTCCCCAAGCCTCGTACCAGTGCGGGTGGAGGTGGGCGGCGGGGGGTGCAGGAAGAAAAGTAATAGTCTTTTTGGAAAACTCACGTTCGGAGAATCTCAGGGATCCATCTATGCGGTCGCCATCTTGCCGTCACTAAGTGCAATTTCTATGAGGAAATCACAACGTACTTTTGCAAGTCAATAAAAATGAAAATCTAATTTTTCAAACCCATCCAGAGGGGAAATCATTTCAATGTCAAAGAACAGTGGAAGATACTGAGTACCGGAAAGTTTTCTTTCTCTCAACTTAGGATACACCTGTGTAGATACAGATTTTAGGCACATGGATCATGCAATCGAGTGATAGCTGTTCGAAATTCCTGGCCTTGGACACACAGTGATGGAAAAATATCTGGTTTCCCTTTAATTGATTTCAGACTGTTTGCAAAGATTTTTCTGCTGTGGTGTAAGTGTTACCATTTAGAATGCACTGCAAGTTTGTGAGGAACCTGATGCTAACCATTTGTAGATGACCTGCTACTGTATCAGGGTTTCATAAGTAACAGAGCAGCTCCCTTCTTGCAATCTACTGGAAGCCAGCTCTCGACACAAGAGTTAGTAATAAATAAATAAATATTAAAAAGCCAAATCAAAACAAAAATAGAGCAGGGTGCAATGGCTTAAGTCTGTAATGCCAGCACTTTGGGAGACTTGTCTCGACAATAAATAAGCTGGGTGCAATAGCACGCTCTTATAGCTCCAGCTACTTGGAAGGCTGAGGCAGAAGGATCATCTGAGCCCAGCAGATAGAGGTTGTGGTGGCCATGAGTGTGCAGCTGCATTCCACCCCGGGCAACAGAGTGAGACTCCAACACACACACACACAAAAGTAAAGAAAAAAAAACTATTTCGACTTAAATGCCATCTTCCAATCATCCAACAGGCCACCATTTGTTGAATAACTGTCTTTTGCTGCAGAACTGCAAAATGTTAGCCCCAGGAACACAGTGATAAAGGAATCTCATCAGCACTTTAGAGATATTCAGAGTCTAATGGGGTTTCCATTGAGCAGCCTTCAAAAGGTTTAGAAAATGGAAGGTAAATAGTCATTCTATCATGTCTGTTCACACCTTTGAGAAGAGAACTTTTGCTTTTAAAATAAGTAAATTGTGGTAGTCCATGTACTTATAAAACGTTGATTAAATATTAATAGATGTCTATGAAACATTGAAAACAAGTAGAAAATAAGAATCAACATTTCTTGTATGAAATTATCTGAGATCTAGAATCTTCCAAAAAGGGGGTTATAACTTCTATAAATATGAAGTCATTAACCTGTCATTATATTCTAGCTGTCAAAGAATTAGGGGATTAATCCAATCTTGGCTCATCCTAAGTCTTCTTTTTCCTTCAATGAGGAGGTTTTGAAATATCTGTTTTAAAAGGACAATTGTCTTCACTCTTCACCTTACTTTTCCTTTGTAGACATCCTGCACAATTGTCTGAGATAATGGTATACTTCATTATATGTTTTAGTCATTCAAAAATACTGACTAAATATATACTTTCATGAGGTAATAAAGCTGTTCACCTTCCATTTTGCTGATGGAGAGCCTCTCTCCCACTTTTGCTACTATACATTTCAGTAGAGTTATGTGTTTATGGTGTCATTTTAAAAATCAATAAATTCTAGATTGATTTTCAACTCATAACATCTCCTGCCCTATTATGTGATCTAGTAAGAGTAAGAAAATGTACCAGTTATCCATTGTTATAAAACACACCACTCAAAGTTTTGGTGGCATAAACAACCATAATTCACTACTTCGCACAATCTCGTGGGTTGGTTGAGTCATTCCTCTGTTGGGTTTGCCTGGGCTCAATCCTGTGGCTGCCTTCAGCTGAAGGGAGGCTGTGCTGCATGGACCAAGGCCTCGATCACGTGTCTGGAAGTTGGCATCACTTCTCTGCTGGGGTATTTTGATTTTTCTCTCATTGGCCTCTCATCCTCAAGTAGGCTTGACTGGACTTCACCCCATCACAGTAGCCTCAGAAATCCAAGATGTAGAGAGGGAAAGTTCTAAGGCTTCTTGGGACCCAGGATCCAGAACTCACATAGACATTTTTGTCACCAAAAGGAAGAATCAGGACCATCCCGGGTACAAGAAAGGAAAGAAATAGAGCCCACTCCATGATGGGCCTGATGGCAATGTCATACGGCAAAGGAACATGAACCCAGAATGGTGTCGTTTACTGGTGAACATTATTATTATTATTATTATTTTTTTTTCGAGTTGGAGTCTCACTCTGTCGGCCAGACTGGAGTGCAGTGGCTGCTCTCGACCTACTGGGCTCTAGCGATCCTTCTACCTCAGCCTTTCAAGTAGCTGGAACTACAGGCGCATGCTACCACCCCGGCTAATTTTTTGATTTATTGTAGAGATGTGGTCTTGCCAAGTTGCCCAGGCGGGTCTCGAACCCACGGGCTCAGACAATCCACTCGCCTCAGCCTCCCAAGGCACGGGATTACAGACTGAGCCATGGAGCCCGACTGGTGAACATTATTAAAATGTCCTATTACAATACAGAATAATCTTCTACTTCCAGTGTTATGACCGAGTAAGCGAGAAGAAGCTATGACAGCGAGTTTAATTAATTATGAATTTATTAAATGCGTGGGTCAAGAGTAGACAAATGCCAGAAAAACTCTTGGCAAATTGGTGCAGTTTGTAACAAGCTTTTATAGGTAAAATTTTCAGCATTGGCTACATAGCAATTTAGTGACCATAGCAACTGTTAACTAACAACTTGGCAACCAAAATAGGAACTTCCATTGTTAGGGAGCGTTGATTAATTTCATGTCGGGTAGGTATAGTGCAGTGCCCAGAAAGTCCCTGGAGTTCCGCCATTAAGATATGGTTTAAGGTAGTTTCATAGAGCCAAGGAAGAAGAATTATTATACAATGGAGTTACCTTGATTGGGTCACTAACAATATAAGAACAAACTATGAAAATGTCAAAGCATAACATTTCAGTTAACAAAGCATCAATTACATGGGAACTATGGCGAAGGAGTTCTGTGACGGTCAGCAGGCAATGGTCAGCATAACCTGCCCAAAGGAGACAAAGCTGGGGATCTGTGGTCATGGGAACTGTAATTGCACATAGGCATTGATTCTTAGGTCAGGCAGGTAACTAAGATGATTTTTAAACCAAATGGAGTAAGCTTGTTAATATTACTACTTAGCTAGCAATTTGATTTTATTAACTTATTTAGCTTATTTCACCAGGTATAAAAATAACTTTTGTAAACATAAAGGCCATAACACAATTTGAATTCCAATTCAAGATAAGTTAAACTATAGATTCCAAAACAAAAAGTTTATTTATCAAGAACAGAGATTGCACGTTAACATGTTAAAATACTGGTACCAATGAATTATCTTTCAGAAAAAGTCATTACAAAATAAAGTCAAGAATTCAATAAGGAAAAATCTGTGAGGTCAGGAAGCTAGTCATTTTGTTGATGTTGTGTTGTTCATTTTGTTTTGTCATTATATTTATATATATATATATATATATATATATATAATATAGAGAGAGAGAGAGAGAGAGAGAGAGAGAGAGAGAGAGAGAGAGTTGGAGTCTCACTCTGTCGCCCAGACTGGAGTGCAGTGGCCGCTCCCGGCCACCGCAGCCTCGACCTGCTGGGCTCCGGTGATCCTTCCACCTCAGTCTTCCAAGTAGCCGGAATTACAGGCGTGCGCTACCACGCCCGGCTAATTTTTTGATTTATTGTAGAGACGAGGTCTCGCCTGCCCAGGCAGGTCTCGAACCTGTGGGCTCAGGCAATCCACTCACCTCCGCCTGCCAAAGGCGCGGGATTACAGGCTGATCTTCTGAGTCCGGCTTGTCATTATATTTAAACCACTGTGTCCTCAGAATCGAGCCAGCTGACACACAGGATGGGTTGAATTAACATAGTAAATATAGTAGGCTTTTTGTTGTAACACATATAGTATGTATTGATTCCGTATAATAAATAAATAGACTTTTTTGTTTATTTAATATTTTTCTGCTGCTTTGTCTTGGCTTGTTTTATGTTTGTTGTGTGTTAGCTTGTAATTTCACTTGAAGGTTGAACTCATTCATTTTATAAATGAGGACACTGAAACCCAGATATCAAGCACAACAATCTGATCTAAGCTCTTAGTATGTTTCTCTTATAAAAAAGTTTTTTGTCCATAATTTCCTTCCAAAATCCACTCCTGGCCTGTTGCCTTTTTTTATGCAAATAAAGAGAAACAAAAGAGATATCCTGTTAGCAATATTTGTAAAGACTTTAACAAAGGGTGTTGTATATAAATATCAATTTAAATATTATTGTATTTATTATTGGTGCTTTTTTAAACCATTATTTTTATTGACAGTCTTTCTCTGGAGATAATACAGTTAATTAAATAAGCATGAATCACAGTACTGCTGCATTGTATTTCCCTTCCCTAAATCTAATAGTACCTACAGAGAATTTCTCGTATTTATTCAGTGACCAAGTGTAAAACATGTGTGTGCATGCACATATATGCTCAATCCAGAAAGATACACATAAAGATACGTATTGGATTTATTGGCCTTGCCGCTGCAGAAGAATAATATAAGAAATTAGTTTAAAATCTTATAATTGCTTTAATTGATTAGTTTTAGAACATAACTATTATTTTAATTTTAACACTATATCAGGTTGCTTGTCTACAAGGACCATAGTTTTAAAGATCATTATGCAGGCAAACAGAAAGCTATTTAATTACTTCCAAGCGCTAAATCAATAGTAGATTTTTAAAATACATGCTAAACAGCACTATATTTTAATCTGGAGAATTACTTTTAATCTCATACCAAAGGAGACTTCAAAGTTCTTATCATCTAATAATAATTTTTAATACCATATTTTGAAATGTTTTCATTGGAATAACCTGAATAAGGAAATTTTTTATATTTTTGGGAAGTGGTAGAGCATGTTTCAATATGTGGATTTTTTCCTGAAGAATTCTTTTTTTTTTTTTTCAGCTTTGGCCAGCTCTGAATACTAAAAGCTCTTTATTTTACAGGCTAAAATCTGTGTCCTGGTAACTTCTACTCAGTACTTCCCATATAATCATTTTCTAGAATGGTGTATCCACAGTGGAGTCCACCACTCTTTCCTTCCATTGAGTATGTCATCCTTTTCTATGTGGAAAAGGTACTCCTGGCACCAGTGGTGATACTGATATTTTTCAGCAACCCTGATGATGAAAATCTTCATTGTGATTTCATTGTGTACTATGGGAACACCTTTTGCTCTTGGCATCATACTTTCAAGATCTCTCTGAGGTTTTGCTCTATCTCTGTGATTCTAATAAGATATATACACTCCTGAGGTGATGGTTAGAGTCTGGCAGATATTACCACAGTTATAATCTAACTGTTATGTACTGAGTTATGTGCTCAACTTTTACTGCTCAGCAGGAAATCTTAAAATAGCTTCATCTCAAGGAATAGTGTTATCAGTAGGTATTCTCAGAACCAGTTAATAATAATGAAAGAATCATAGGGTTACTGTTAATTTTGTGTATTTTAAAATAAACAGAGACATATATATTCTAGATAAATCATTCTGCAGTAATTAAAAATAAAAAAATAAGCTTCTTTAAATGATTATAAAACCTAGTAAAAAAATGTTCACATAAGTGCCTTCTAGAGAGGAAAAAGATCAAATATACACTCTGGAAATTCAGACAAAAGCATGGTTGACAGAGTGCCTTTGTCATTCTATTTCTTAGCTTGTTCAGTGAAATTTTCCTTCCCATTGTTATCAAAAATTATATTTTTTTAAATAAAGGAGGTGACTAAATACAGTAAATGGGGAATTAAGAATCAACATCTTGTATCCTAGTTAAAAATTCTTAATGAGTCATCTAAAATAGAATACTGAAGACGGGGCCAGGTGTGGTGGCTCCTGCCTGTAATCTCAGCATTTTGGAAGGCTGACGTGGGAGGATTGCTTGAACCCAGAAGGTTGAGGCAAGCCTGGAAAACATAACAAGACTTCATCTTGAAAAAAAAAAAAACAATAAGGAAGACAATCATTATATTCATTTAGTATTCTTAAGAAGCTGAGAGGTTGATCAGTTTTTGTCCTGAGCAAGGTAGTGTGATAAGATTGGTGAATCAACAGGCCAATCTGCTCAAAACCTGGTATACACTAGGTTCTTCATACATATGATCCCCCAAATTTAAAGGGTTCACGATACTTTTAAGTAGATTTTATTAAAACATTTAAAAGATGAAGAACGTGAAGCACAGAGAGCTTAACTAATATGTCTAAGGCTACATAGTTAATAAAGTGTGAGAAAGATAGTTTATTTGACTCAAAGTCTATATCCACTATTTGACACACAAATTGAATCACTGTTTTTCCATTGTTTTTCTTCCATAGGGAGGGAAATCCAAGAAATTCTGGCATATTTGTGGTTGCCTTTGCAGTGTAGGTTCGGAGCAAAAGCAAAGGACTGTGGGACAGGAGATCTGGGTTTAAATTTTTCCTCAATAAGCTGTACAACATCAGGTGAGCCATTTTGCACTATGCTATTCAGATTGTCATACTTATAAAATGCAAGATTTAAGGTACATGATCTCTAAGACTTATTCCAGATTCGACATTCTGTGAGTATTTCACACACATCCTTAAGCTATATGCTCCTTTTAAGTCAAAAGTTATTTGGATTTAGATAGGTGCATTTATTTTTTGTCAGTTATTATAAATATTTAGAAATATCTGCAAGATATTGGCAATACCTTGTAATAAACCTTTCAAAGTCTTCTTGTGCTTATATAAAATGTAATATTTCAAAAAGAATGATGTGTGACTGAAGGCCTTTTGATGCTAGTGCTGTAATGTGCTTCTTATTTGGAAATTTCAAGGTCCTTTACTCATATATACAGTCAAATTTCTGAAACACAATAGCAGTGCTTCATTTTATGCATTTTACGTGGCTCAATCATTTGGTCATTGGGGGAAAGGTTGATATTTAGTTAAACTAACAATATGACATAAAACCTGAAAATACAAAAAAAAGAGGGAGCGATGTCCACAAACACTGTATATGTAAAAATATGTGTTTTCACATACACAAACAAGCATATACAAAGGTCAATTTTTTAAATTATTTTTAAGATGATAGTGTCATATTCTGCATATATTTTAAAGAAGTAAAGCTAAATTACTCAAACATTTCTAATTCCAATTTATTTTTATTTGATTGAAATACTCTTACTTTTAAATGGAAAGTGAGGAAATTTTCTAGTCCTCATTTTTTATCATTATTTACTTTTAAATTACAATTTTTTATTTTACAAAATAGAAAATGCAGCAAGCAAAAAAGAAAAATTGTCTGCAACCCATAATATAGATATAATAAATTTTTAAAAATTTCTTGGGTTATGTATCTTTCCAAACTTTCCCTAATAATTCACACACATAATTATGATTATACTGTTTGCTCATTTTTAACCTGATATATTTTGCACTTCATTTTACAAATACTAACTACAATATTCAAAGTATTTCACTATGTAGATTATTCAATTAATTATTATTCATCATTTAGTGGTTTTTGTATTTTTGATATTACTGGCAATGTACAATACATGTATATATTCATCTTTGTTTGACTATTTTTTCCCTTATGATAAATTTCAATACATGCATCTATTAGGTAAAATGGTGAAACAATTATAAAAGTGGGGCTATTTATTGTTAAATTTGCATACAGATTTTGTAACACTTTACATTCTTGTTTGCTTTCAATCACTTTTTGTAGCACTGAAATCCTCTTCTTTATATAAAATTTAAATACTTTGATCAGCTTGTTAACATTTTATTCACATGTTCATACAAAGCACATAATATATGAAGTATAAAAGCATTAAAGATGAAGCCCCACAATCCTCCAACTGACATTTATCTTGTTCCATGAAATGGAAGCCTATTGTTGTGTGATAATCTAAAAACTGTTTTTTCCCCACTGGTTTTCCTTTTGGAGGTGGCAGCTGCAAATTCAGTCCACTTGCCTTGGGAGAGCTGGTTCAATTTTTATTTCAGGGGTGTTCATGGACTCAGCCTCAGGCACATGATATATTCTATTTTCCCATCTACAAAGACTGAATCAGCGATGGGCATGTTTCTCAATTTTAAGAGTAAACTGGAGAATTTTTTTCCACATTGATTTTAAAAAGGGATGTTATTTGCTTATATTAAAATTCAGGATGATTTGAAGTTGAAACTTTTGTGAACTTCTTTCCCTCACAATGGGGCATGTTTGCTCGGCAGCAGCCAACACGAAGGCAAGCAGAACCAAGGAATAGGGGAGATCAGTGCTTGCATCAATCTGTGATCCTCTGAATCCAGCTATGTCTGGATTGTGAAAGATCTTTGGATCCAATCACATAAACAGTCATCTCCTATTTGAGCTGAGTTGTTGGCTACTGTAGTTAGAGAGGCCATTGGTAACTGATATGTTTTCAAGTAAGTTGTTGAAACCTTCATAGCTTAGTCTTCATGAAAATAATTTCAATAGTAGGTTAATTTCTGAGTACTTCAGAAATTGGTTTTTTCTTCCTGTTTCTCTCTACACACATTGTATACTCCAGCCATATTACATATCACACATATTATGTTACTCACTGCCCTATCTCCTCTCTCATCGATAGACACCAGAACGGTTCTATTTTATTCCTAGGAATAACACATAAACAAAAGGTTAACAAAAGGACAACAATGATATCTTCAATATTTATTATTGGCATACACCTTATTAAATTCTCCTAATTGTCTTTAAATCTTACAGTCCCTCAACGCCCACACGGAGTATGAGCTTTTCAAAGGCAGATTGGGATTACTATATTTCTTTGACTTTTCCTCAGAGTCTTGCCTTTAACAAAATAGGAGCTCGATAGATAACGTGCTAATGAATTGGGAACAAGAATTTAATGACAAAAAAAGTAACAAAAGAGGACCTTCACATAGGATAGCTGATGGCCCTAAGAGCCCACAAATCCATATTAAAGATAAGATAAATTGAACTGCAGAACTCTGCAGGCTACCTTGGCTACAATATCTCAAAGATTAGTAAAATCATGTTTAAGCAATCTCACACAACATAAACTATAAAATACAGAGAGATAATCAGAGCACTATCCTAGCCCAATTCTATTTGAGATGTTATTTTATTCACTTGTTTTTAATTTCAAAAGTGAGTTGATTTTTCTTATCTTTGAAAAACAAATTATTTTCCTAGGAGCCTTGGCGTATTCTTTACATTAAAGTATATAAATAAATGAGTTATTTACACAAATAATTAGTGTAGCATGTTATTCTCCATCTAAAATGCTTCATTTATCCAGTCTTGACACATACTTTAGGTAGAGTAGAGATGAAGCCTTTATTACAAGCACAGGCATTTTCACAATGTAGCAGGCAAGCCTCAGATTATCATCTGCTTCATCACAAGTTAGCTCAAAAAAAAGGAAAAAACCGGTGGGCTTATCAGGACATTCAGAAATGCTGCATGACTAATGCTGGAGTCGAATAACATGTGAAAAATAAGCCCTGAATAACAAGAGGTTTGTATGAATGAAAATGGTTTCCATCATATGAAATCTTATATTGGCTTGTGACTTACATGCTGAGCATCAACTATTTTATTACCTTTTAAATAAAAATGGTTTTATAATTTTACAGCATATTCCAAAAAGAAATATATGTATAAAACTTTCAAGTGAAAAAATTTAAATTCAACTTCAAAATATTCATTATGGAATTCCTTAGAAATAACCTTTGATAACCTTTTTATGAAAATGGTGCTATTGTAGCTATGAGCAAATGTTAACAAAAATTGCGTGCATATTTATATAGTTTTGAAAAGTCCTTTTTTTTGTTTACTGAATCATGATTATTTTTCTATATCAATGAACATTTTTTATAATATATTGAGAGTCACATGCATTCCATTCCTGGGAGTTCCATTATTTAATCAATCAATCTTTACATAACTAGCTGGATAACATGTATTTAACTATTAGAAATACAACTCAGCTTTGAGAAATAAAAGAGTGAAGTTCCCATCACCCTGTAACAGATGTGCATCGGGTCACCTCTGTTAAACAGTTTGGTGGCTTGCATGATGCCCACCATGAACCAGAACTTCTAGCATCAGTTTGCCACTTATTCTGTCTTTCCTTTCCTAAATGTTTACAAATTTCTCCACAAATTACTATTTATGCAGCATACTCCACAAATTACACACTTGTTTATTCTGGGGAAGGACAGAGCAATTTTACAGGGTTATCCCAGTTCTCATTAGTGATGGGCTTACCTTGATGCTAATGGAGCCCAAGTTTCATGGCTTCTCCTTTGCCCAAGGCTCTGGGGGGAACTGAAAATGTGTTTACACTTTTTGCAAAATTAAAAACAGTAACTATTGTATCTTTCTAGTTCAAATCCCTCTTTTTCAGCACATTTCTTTGCGAAGGATGGGATAGAAGAAACAATGAGAGTTTGGGTGATTTGATTATGAAAAAATGAGTTGGTATACATTTACTCAACGTTTGGTGGCATATATTTATGTGACTTGCAATCACTTCTAGTAGGTGACTGTTCACTGTTGTCATATAGCAATGAGTTTCTGACTGCTCTACCACTTCCCAGCCTGGCTACTCTAGGGCCGAGGTAGTAAGATGCAGGACAAGACTACATGTGGGTGACCAGCACCTATTGCATTTGAAAAAAGGAGGAGAAATGTGATTAGAAAAATGGAGATAGAGAGATCCAGTCTTTGGAGCATTTCTCATGAAAGAGTTTATAAAGTGTTACCACCTTTAACACCAATACAAATAGCTTATGACATTACTAAAAGTTGTAAAACATAAAGAAACTTAACTGAATTATGAATTAAAACTTTGATTAACTATAAAAAAATTAAATTATTTTTCTATTATCTCTATAGAAATTTACAGTTAAAAGTTGTTAAATGAGGAAATGATCAAAAAATATATATCCAAAAAAGTGAGAGGAAAATTTATACGTCAGGCTACTAATTAATTACAGTGTCATATTTTGTAACGTTTGAAACTTTGAGGTATTTCTCAGTTTTTTAAAGTTTTAAAATAATTGTGGCCATGCTAAATAAATATTCACTAGTATATCAAATTTTATATAGAGAGCTTTGTATTATTTTTTGTAGAAAGCACTGGCAACATTATATAAGTATCAGGTCTCACAAAACCTTAATGTACTCCTGGCACTCAGCCATCAATGCAAACAAGAAGGAAAACAGGACTGAATAGAAAAATTTTACTCTTGTCCTTCCTTTTTTATAAATGTTTGAAAGGAATATCATTAAATGCTAAAATACACAACTGAGGAAATTAGCAAAGAATTATGGTATTTTTCAGATAAACAGACATTGTCAGCTTTCTAAAGGTGAGTGGCCTTCAAATTATTTTCTAAGCCAGGAGCAGTGACTCATGCCTGTAAATCATTACGGCATTTTGGGAGGCCAAAGCAGAAAAATTGCTTGAGCCCAGGAGCTCAAGATCAGCCTAGGCAACATCAAGAGGCCTCAACTCTACAAAATTTTTTTAAAAAATTAGCCAGATGTATTGGCATATCCCTATAGTCCCAGTTACACAGGAGGGTGAGGTGGGAGAATTGCTTGAACCAAAGAGGTCGAGGCTGTGGTGAGCTATGATCAAACCACTGCACTCTAACCTGGGCAACAAAGTGAGATGACAACTCAAAAGAAAAAAAAAAAAAAAAAAAAAAAAAAAAAAAAAATATATATATATATATATATATATATATATATATATATTTTCTAGGCTTGGAAAAGTGTGAAAGCATATACCAAAATAATAAAGTTTAGGCAATTGTCAATTTAATTCTAAGGCAGAAAATGCTTTTCTGTGGTTTACGTAAAATAAAGCCAACATAGGCTCTTTTAAATGGTTTTAACTATAAAGATATATTAAAAAGTATGTATATGTATATTACTCTTATACGTTATTTTTTAATATAGTTGATAATCTGAAGTTTATATAGTATGGATATATCATTATACAAAATACATGCACTAGAATTAAGAGTGATATTTAACAGCATGAATTTTTTCTCTTAATATACACCCATGATTATATAATAGTAAATATCAATGAAAAGACTGATAAACTAATAAAATATTTAAAGCTCCTGTCAGCAATGTCACAAGATAAAAAAAGAGAGATTTCTTAGACATATTTAAGAAAACATTATAGCCCCACTATATTAAATCAAAACTTTTATGAAATTATTATGAAATAATAAATCTTACAACAAAATGAGCATAGACTATAAATAGATAACCCATATAAAATGACAGTTATTAGTAAAAAACAAAAGATGTTTAACCTCATTAGTAGTCAAGTTAACATGACAAAGATGAGAGTTTTTTTGACTATCAATGTCGTCTATTGTTTGTATTGCTGGGGAAAATGGGTCCTCTGGTACATTAAACATGGCACAAACTTTAGAGAAAATCTGGAAAGTAGCTATTAGAATGTGTCTACTTTTCACTCAATAACTCCTCAGCTAGTAGTCATCTCTACAGAAAAAACAGATAAGTTTATCAAGGCATGCTTACCAATTTGTTTATTACATTTCGTGACAGGAACAAAAAACTGTAGACGACTAAAACCAATCACTAATGGCGTGCTTATGTTTATTTGTTATAGGATGTTGCATAACCATTTAAAATTATATTTTATAATGTAATGAACCATGAATACATCTATGATATGCTACTTAATGCATAATGAAAAAAAGAGAAGAGGAAGAAGATAGGAAGGGAATAAGGAAAGAGGTAATGTGTACATTTTCATGCACTCTTCTTGTAGAAATTCAGAAAACATTCTGGAAAAATTTATTCTAAAATATTAACAGTCATTAAAAACTACTGATAGATTATAGGTAATCTTTTTCCTGTATTAAAAAAAAACTAAGTTAAACATCAACATGTGCCTTATTCCCTAAAAAAATAACTAAAACCATGTTATGAAGGATATAAACTATTTTTATTGAATTGGTTTTAATTATGTATCCTTTTTAATGCAAGACATTAACCTGCTAGTTATTGATGTAATAAATAATATGAGAAGTAATCTACTTGATGCAATAAATATTCTAAGATAATCACCCATGTACCTAAATTTTAATCATATATACAACTATACCAAATAATCTCCTTAGTATAAATTCTAAGAAGTGGTTTTTACTAGATCAAAGCTTAAGTTATTTTTAAGGTCTTTCATACATATTTCCAAATTGCTTCTTAGAGAGGTAGAAGCATTAATAGTTTCACTGGTGGTATATGAGAATCAGTTATTGAGAAATATTCTTCTAGCTTTGAAGTTTATCTAAAATTCTTTTTATTTTTTTGATATATGGAAGGTTTTTCTTATTTTTTATGTAGTCACAGAAGTTAGTCTATATTTAACTCATTTTATTATTTTTCCTTAAAAAATATTCTTACTATTAAAAAAATTAGCTTAAAATATTGACACAAGTTTTTCCATTTTATGTGGTTTGGGAGTAAAGATAATTAGCTTTTTAATCTATTTTGTTCAATTGCTCCAATGAAAGCTATTTATTTATTTATTTATTTAGTCAGGGTCTTACTCTGTCAACCAGTGCAGTGACACAATCACAACACACTGCAGCTTTGACCTCCTGGGCTCAGGTGATCCCCCCACTTCAGTCCCTAGAGTAGCTGGGACTACAGGCCTGTGCCACTACACCTGGCTAATTTTTTGCTTTTTGTAGCAATTATATCTCATTGTGTTGCTCAGGCTGGTCTCAAACTCCTAGACTCAAGCGATCCTTCCATCTTCGTCACTCAATGCCCTGGGATTACAGGTGTGAGTCACCGTCAGCCTCAAATGGAGGTTCTTTTTATTTTTTTAAAAATAGAAAATTACTAGAAATATGCCTACTTTATCTGAATTACAGAAATATTGAGTCATATCTACACATTATATATTGGAAATTTTGTATTAAATTTCAGGTTTAAAAAATTGAGGTCTGGCCATGCCGGGCCCATAGTCCTACAAGGCAACAATTGCCAGTAGTTAGGTAGCTGCTATTCCTTCTAAGTTGGAGATGCATCTTCTAGTTTTCTACCACCCATTATTGTATTCTACTGGGTCCTCTTCACTCCCCTATGTGAATGACTTCAGCATAGTAGGCATTTAGTGAGAATTTTCATTTTAAATAATGGATTAGATATTAGCAAGTTAATGTTCAGCATTAAAAAGGATAATCAAAACCAATTCAATAAAAATAGTTTTATATCCTTTACAATTTGATGGTTTTTAATCAATTTTTAAGACATAAGGCAAATGCAGACACTTAACTTAGTTTTTAAAACATACTAAAAAAGATCACCATAATCTACCACTAGTTTTTAGTGATTGCTGACATTTTAGAATACACCTTTCTGGAATGTTTGCAAAGAATACTTATGGGAATTTATTGGGACTCTAGTTTCCTTATGAATCTATGTCGTCTCTGTCATTTAGAACTAAATGGGTTCCCATATTTGTTGAGTTCAAGTGCATGTGTGTTCCTGCAGACCAGCATTTTTTGGCATTTGCATGGAGTATGAAGGTGTATGCACATGAATTTAGCCAAGACTAAGAAGCTACAGAAATATCTGGGCTGCACAATACCACTACTAAAGAAAAAATATTTCTTACCATTTCAAATCGAGTGGCTTACAGAAAAAAATGACTTTATATAATGCCTGAGACATAATACATGATAAATTGATATTTTTGTCATGCATGAAAGAATAGGTAAATTATTGAACGTCTCATGACAAGATTTCATTACTGGGAGTAAAGATCAGCTCAAACTGCCTGAAAAACCTTAAACAGAGCTCAGAGTATGTAAGCAAGAAAGAAGAGTATAAAATGTCAGAGGACCTGATTGGGTTTAACTTCTTAAGGAAGACACAATTCACTGTCAAATTGACTAAATAGACACACTGATCACTGATCAGAAGCCTGAATTGATAAGAGTGTTATCAGCTGATGTTCCAAGAAGGAATATAGGATATTAGGATGTTTGGAACTCTTGTGTTGTTTGTGTGTGTGTGTGTGTGTGTGTGTGTGTGTGTGTGTGTGTGTGTGTGTGTGTGTGTGTGTATAGCAGCTCAAGTCCTAAGGTATATATCTATTACATCCATAGTACTTGTGTGGCCACCTTTTTTTTTTTTGAGAGCTAAAACTTTCATTGACACATTAACAGTAAAATCGGGTTTAGAAAAACAAATTATATTAAATAATCAATGCTTCTGTTTGCAGAAATTCTTAATAGAGATTTGTTTTATAAATTGCTGTTTAGAGGTACTGAATAATAAACAAAATCTTAAATTTCAATAATGCAAGTGAAAATAAGAATATATAACTTCTAATTTTTTAAGTTTTCTCATGTTTGTAGAAGTATCAAGGAGACTGAGGTCTCTGCTTCTTGCAATATTCTGTCTAGGTGTTTCTCTTGACTTCTGCTGAGTGGTTTTGCTTCCAGATCGTCCTGGGGCCACAACTCCCCTACTTCCCAGCTTTCCAACCTCTCCCATTCCAAGTGTGTGCTCTGAGCTCCAGTTCTCAGAATGTCAGCAGTTATCATCTGGACATCCTTAGCCTTTGTGAAAAACTCTTCTCACTGTCTTTCCTGGGAAGACATTGATACATTTATTTCTTCCACCTTAATTTCTACTTTGCCTGTTTTTAAGGAAAAGACAAAAATCAACCAAGGAATTAACTTTTTCATTAGACCTCATCACTACAAAATTGTATACATGGCTCACTCCTCTTTATAAAAAACATATACAAAAAGATCTAATGCAGCATGTCTTCCCTTACAACTCTGAGTACTTGGGAGAGTCCTGCTGGAGGCATGCCTGCTTATCACATGTTTCCACAGGTTGCTCACTGTTGGGCTATCATCTGGCTAGAACGACACCAGAAGTTCATGTCACTGAGAGTTATTTAGATTTTTTGGACATGCTAGACAATGTAACTAATAAAGTAACTAAAACAGAATATAAATATATAAGAAAAAAATTAAAAACATAATTTGCATTTATAATTATTTAGAAGAAATAAACAAAGACTCAGAAATAAAACAAACTTTGAAAGGATGATTCTATGGTTTAAATGCTCTTTCCCACCAAAATTCATGATGAGACTCAACCTCTAATGTGTCATTATTGGTAGGTGGAAGAGGTGAATGGGTCTCTAGGGCTCTGCCTTAATGAATGGATTAATCCATTCAGGAATTAATGGGCTAATGGGTTATCAAGGTAGTGGGACTGGGGGCTTTATAAGAAGAGAAAAAGATGCCTACACCAGCATGCTTAACTGCCTCACCGTGGGATGCCCTGGGCAGTGTCAGGCCTCCACGGCTAGTCCTCCCCACCAAGAAGGCCCTCACCAGATGCAGCCACTTACCCTTGGACTTCTCCGCTTCTATAACTGTAAGAAGTAAATTCCTTTTCTTTATAAATTACCTAGTTTCAGATGTTCTGTTCTGAGCAGCAGGAAAAAGAGAAAGGTGACAAGTTATATCGTAACTAATAATTTTCAAATTTATTGAAGAGTCACTTCTAAGCAAAATGGCAAAAAATGGTACCATTCACTCTAGAAACAAAAGCACGTACGATCTGAACAAACATAATGAGAAGCAATTGGGACTGAGAGAGAAAGACAGAGACAGAAACAGAGAAAGAGGCATCCACAAAATTTCATTAAAGGACATTCAAGAAACCGGTAGGTGAAGACACTTATTTCTGAACAAATAAAATAATTATAAAAATGGAAACTATTTTCAACTTGATCTACATAATTAAAATGAACCCATCACATTTCAATAGGATATATGAGTATTTTAAATTAAAAAGGCATCTATGTTCAGCGAGTAGAATATGTATTCACAAAAATTAAACTATGTGGTCTTGATACCCAAAAAGATGGAAGATAAAGTGGAATAGTATGAAAAGTATCAACTTAGTATAAAAAAAATTGAAAAGGTGACATTTCAAACCAGCAGATTTATTAAGTGTTTGGTCAGGGAAAAATAAATTTGATATGGCTGAAAGAAAAAACTATACAAGGAAAATAATATTTAAAAATTCCAAATTAAATAGGAAGTCTGTTAGAACATTTGCAGTTTACAAAACATTTTATGGAATGGTTATATTTTTGGTGTATATCTACAAAGAGATTATGATGATGCCTAATTTTATTTTTTGCTCCATGCTGTGGGCTAAATGGAAGGCTTGGCCACTGTCAGAAAATTATCTTAAATGTATGAATTCATTTATTAAAAACTGGATGAGCTTAGAAATTGGAAAGCAACAGTACTCTGGTCTTTATCCTAAGCTAGCTGTGGGTTGGTACTTATAGCTTCTATGGAAAGAAGTCCTGAGCAGAAGGCCCACGGACTGCCAGGGCCGTAATTTAATGCCTATGCCATCTACTTCTTCCATAGACTGTGTTTTAGGGCAAAAGTGCCATCTGAGACTGAAAAAGGAGATCTGTTTTAAAGCATTAAAAAGAATTTTACAGGACTAATTAGAAGCAAAAAGACTGTCTCCCTCATTGGGGATGTAAGTTATTCAGAGAATCCATAAAGTTACCTGGGCTCGGTGGCTCAGTCTGTAATCCCACACTTTGGGAGGCTGAGGTGAGTGGATTGCCTAAGCCCACAGGTTCGAGACCCTCCTGGGCAACTTGGAGAGACGTCCTCTCCACAAAAAAAAAAAAAAAAAAAAATGAGCCGGGCGTGGTAGCGCGTGCCTGTAGTTCCAGCTACTTGGAAGGCTGAGACGGAAAAATCACCGGAGCCCAGCAGGTCGAGGCTGCGGTGGCCGGGAGCGGCCACTGCACTCCAGTCTGGGCGACAGAGTGAGACTCCAACTCAAAAAATAAAATAAAAAATAAAAATTAAAAAGTTAAAAGAAATATACTAATAAAAATGTAAGCCTAGTAGAATATAAAGCAGATAAAACAACTGTAGTTAAAAAATGCAAAAGGTAAAAGTAAACTGGCTAAAAGTTATGAATCAATATCTGTGTGTTTTTTTTAAGTTATCAAGGCCAGGGGTCTTTTAAGGGGAACACTTCCTGGCATGTTCAATCATTATTCAAGATACCCAGGCAGAGACTGAAACAGAACTGAGTCACCAGCTCAGGCCATAGCCCAGAATGACACATTACTTAGTAAGAGAAAGGAAAATGTTAAAATAATACAAAGGTTTTTTCAGCTGAGGTTGAGTCAGATCATTAAAGGCAAACTGGAAACATTTCCACCCCTCACCCAAAATGCTATTGCTGTTATCTCCTCTTCACAAATAGAAAGACTAATAAAGAGCTCACTTGTCAATAACACTGTTAGTTTTACTTTTAAACATAGACCAATGCAATAAAAAAATAGCAGGAGTACTTGTTTTTCATTTTTATTCATTTGTTTATTCAACTCGAGGTCTCACTCTGTTCCCCAGGCTGGAGTGCAGTGGCATGATCATGGTTTTTAGAGTCTGACCTCAAGGATTCTGGCTAATCCACCAGCTTCAACTTCCTGAACAGCTGGAACTACAGGCGTGTGCCACTACATGTGGTTAATTTTTTGATATTTTTAGTGACGAGGTCTCACTATGTTGCACAGGCTGGACTTAAATTCCACGGCTCAAGCGATCCTCCTGCCCAGTCATGTGCACTTTTAATTTATTCATTTTTAGTTTGAGTGCTACCAGATTCTCTAAATTCATCATTTAGAAAAATGACTTTAGATTGACTTGCAATATTTACTTATGTTGATTTTTTTTCTTACATAATGTTATAGAAAATACTTGGAAATGTATTCCTCTTAATACAAGACTAAATGATAATTCAGCTAAATAGAACTGTTTTTCAATTTTATTTACAGATGATTGGAAAAGTGAAAGCCCATATTTCAACAATTTACAACTTCTCAGTTTAAAATGTCCATTTCTATGTGTTTCAGATTACAAATTGCTTTGCAAGTTAAAGTACATCCCTATAAAGGCTCTTGAGAAAAAATAATTATCTGACTCAAACCAAAAACTCTGAATTTTTAAAATTTGATGAGACAGTTGTGTAATTTTGTATTATTTTCTCTTCTATGTGTGCTTTATAATTTTATAATTATAAAATTTATAATTTAGAACCAAAAGACCAGAATCATAAAATGAGGCCAGAAAAACATGATGTTCATTTGTTTTCAAAAGGTTATAACCATATGGTTTGAATTATTATTTTTGTTTCAGTCATCCCAAAAGCATAAGGTTAAAATGTTATAATTTTTTAAAATAATATAATTTTAATTGACAAATCAAAAGTGTATACATTTATAGGATAAAAAATTAAAAGTAACAGTTAAGAATATGGTACTGGCACATGAATAGATCACACAATGATACAGTAAAAAAAAAAAAAAAACAGGAGAGCTAAATATATAGTGACTAAGTGACTGAGTTGGCATGTTATATCAATTAAAAAGACATGGATTTACCCAGTAAATGATGTTGGTATAACTGGTGGTTTTCTGAAAAACAACTAAGATATATATACTACCCCTTTACACAAAAATAAATTTCAATTGGATAAGAATTTTAAACATACACTTGAAATACTCATAGAAGTACTACAAGAAATTGTAAGAAAAATCATAGGTTTATTTTTAAAACTTAATTAAACTTTGTGCAGACTTTTTTTTAAAAAAAGAGACCATTTTTAAACAGATATAACCTATGACATATTACTGAGAGCATGGCTTTTGGAATGGGACTAATTTGGCAGAGGAAATATCTAATTCTGCTTGGAATTTCTCTCTAAAGAATGTAATTATAATTTTGTTCACGACTTAAATTATTTGCAGTATACTCCAAAATGTTTGTTTATATTAGCTTCAGTAAAAATGCTAAGAGTTATCACTATTAAAGATCCTTTATCTTTGTCTCTTAAAAAAATGACACCATTGAGTAACATCAATTGCTTAATTTGACTTTTATCATAGGAGTTTAGGCTTGCAAAAAAAAAGAAAAAATTGGAAGAGATTATGCTTACCAGCCGAGAATGGTGAAAGCCTATCTTCGCAAAAATCAAAACCTAGAAGTCATAAAGCAAAGACAGATAAATTTTATAACCCAAATATAAAATATTTTAGCACAGTAAAATCAAACAAAGCAATTGTAAACGAATTTAAAGGGCAAACACTAGCTGGAGAATATTTTTGACATAAATATGACACAAAATGGACTTATTTATTTAATATTATACATGTCATCTACCAATCAATAAAAAGGTCAGCAATCCAATGAAAATAATAAGAGCAAAGTGCACGAAATACTGGTCCACATCAATAAAATAAAAATTGTATTTATTTATTATTTTATGAGTCAGTTTCTCACTCTGTCACCCAGGCTGGAGGGGAATGGCACGATTATAGTTTGCCACAGCCTCAATCTTCTGGGCTACAGTGACCTTTTCACCTTAGGCTCTTAAGTAGCTGGAACTATAGGTGAGTGCCACCATGCTGGCAAATATTTTTTAATTTAATTTAATTTAATTTAATTTTATTTTATTTTATTAACTATGTCTTGCTATGTTACCTAGGCTGCTCTTAAGCAATCTTCCCATCTTGGCCTCCCAAAGTGCTGAGATTACAGGTGTGAGTCACCATGCCCAGCCAATGTTTTTTCATGTGAAAACTTGTTCAAACTCAGTCAAAATAATGTGTCCAAAACACATGAGATAGCATTTTTTAATCAATCAAATTGACAAGACTAATGATTGCTGAGACATCCTACTGGCCACACCACAAGGATATAAGCTCCCTTATGCAGTATAGATAGAAGGATGAACACATCCATTCTTTATAAACGGAAATTTGGTGACTCCTATCAAAATTTTAAGTGCACATTAAAATCAACAATGCCAACAATGCCACGTCAAGCAATCTATTCTAATGAGTTCATCTTGCACACATGTGCAAAATATGTGTTAATTGCAATATAACTCTCAATGCCAAGAGATTGGAAGCAATGTAAATGTTTATCAGAACGGATTTACATTATACAAATACTGTACAGCCCTTGACACAATTTCAAAATATGTATTGTTGGCCAGGCACAGTGGTTCACACTTGTAATCGCAGCACTTCAGGGGCCATGGTGGAAGGATTGCTTGAAGCCAGGAGTTTGAGATCAGCCTAGGCAACGTAGAAAGACTTTGTTTCAAAAACAAATGAAACAAAAAACAAACAAGCAAGCAAACAAAAAACAATGCGAACACATAAATTGTTTTCAAAAAAGCAAGATGCATAATATTTATCTAATTTAGCAATTAAAAAGTATGTGTGTGTACACAAACACACAATACACAGTGTATATATACATGCATACATGTATATATGTTTGTGTATGTATAGTGTGGATAGATAGATAGATAGATAGATATACACAAACACACACACGCACACATCTTTAGAAGAATACAGAAGCATAGCTACTGGATTCCAGCAGTAGCTTAGGGAGAAAATCTTTGTGTAAGAAGGGTATGTCATTAGGAGGAAAATTTTATTTTTCTGTACACCCTTTTGTATCTTCTAACTTTTATTGTGTGCATGTACTAATTATTCAAAAATATTTCAGGAAGCTAAAAACCAAGTCACCAAAATAACTTGACTGGGAAGCTGGAGGGAAAGAATTATAAGCACCAGAAATTTCTTAGCAGAGTCAGACTCTGAAAGCCAAGGTGAACTCTTGCCTAATGACCCTGAACATTTTCTAGAACAAATATATATCAGGGACTCAAGCAGGGAAATATTGGAAACTAGAACTTTTGTATACAACTCTTAAAGATTAATTTTCTTTAGAGTCTATAGTGAGAAGGCTGAAGAAGTTTAAAACATAACAGTCAGGGATGTCTAAGACATGCAGTTAGCTAAATGAAAAGAGCCATATACATCTTTGGAAAGATAAGATGAACACAAATAAAACATTTAGAGAAAAATTAAAAAGCATTAGTAATTCTAAGAAATGATAGTTCTGTGGTGCTTGAATGATTTGGGGAGGTCGTAAGAGGAGATAGGAGTTCAGTCAGCAGGATTTGTATGAGGGCGTTTTGGGTGGGGATAACAGCATGTTAGCGTGGTCCTTGTGGGAGCAATGAAGAAAAGTGTTATGAGTTATGCAAATATTTTAGAGAATTTAAAAATGTGCTTGGAACTCTACCGTCAAGCAACGTAAATTCTAAAATGATACATTCTAAATGATAGATTCTAAAATGATACATCAAGAAGATCAGAGAGAATGCAGACTGTACTAAAGGAATGCTAATTATAATTTTGGCCACGTAAATTGTAATGTAAATAAGACTAGACCATTGTCTAAACAGACATTATTGCATAGTGATGTAGAAAGTCACTACTGGAGTAAGACCAGGGCCCAGATTCTGTCTATTGGCTCCACCCCTCGCTGTCACCTTGATCAGGTTTTAGTCTTGGTTTCCTCAATAGTTAAGCAGAAATAATAGAGGTTGTTGGGATGATTTAGTAAAGCAATATATGTAAAAATTCATTAGTGCTCAGCATGCAGCTGGCCCTCCATAATCGGTGACAGCAAAATGTGGGTTCTGGATGCAGACAGTTTAGATTGGATTATTGGCTCCAACACTCACAAACTTGAGGCCACAGGCAATTAACCTAACCTCCATGCCTTACTTATTCCTTCTTTCTACAGATGGGATAACAATAGTAACCTACTGTATTAGTTCTCTGTTGCGGCATGACATATGATCACAAAAGTAGCCATTTAAAACACCACCAATTTTTTGGGATAATTGGGAGTGGGAGATGGGAAATAAAGATAATCAGCTATGGAGTAAAAAACCTTTGGAATTTTGTATGATTTTATCTTATTCATTATGATGATGTCTTTCTTTTTTTAATTTTTAATTTTAAATATGTGGGATACAGTTCAGGGTTAGGCATACAGATGTTCCTTATGAAGGTACCCTTGTTGATGAGTCATCGCCCTGTATCCGCTTCTGGGCCAGGCTCCTCTATGCACCACAACAGCCTAGCACTACGACTTTGCACTATTACCAACTCCACTTTACAGATGAGAATACCAAGGTTTGTCAAGTAACGCACTTTACTTGAGTTAAAGAAGTTATAGTCATAGAGATAGATGTCCTGAATCCAACATCCAACTGAACCCAGGTATGTTCCCAAATCCAAATTCCTCACCAATAAGAACAATTCTTGAATATTTTCTTAGTCAGTTTGGCCTGTTCTAGGGCCAATCACCATAGACTGGGTGACTTCAACAATAAACATTTATTTCTCACAGTTCAGGAGACTAGGAAGTCCAAGATGAAGGCCTGAGTGAATTTGGTATCTGAAGAAGGGCCACCATCTTACTGTATCCTCACATGGCAGACAAAAGAAAGAGATCATCACTTTGGAGTCTCTTTTTGTAAGGGCACTAATCCCATTCATGAGGGCTCCACTCTCATGACATAATTTTCCCCCAAAGTCCCCACTTCCAAATATCATCATATTAGGGATTTAATATCAACATATTAATTGTGAAGGGAGATGGGAGACAGAAACATTCCATCATTAGCAAGAACCAGTATACTTTCAACAGTCTTTTTATTTTTTGGTCAGAGTCTCAATCTGTTGTCCAGGCTGGAGTGCAGCGGCATGATCACAGCTGACCATAGCTTCAACTTCCTGGTCTCAGCAATCCTCCCACTTCAGCCTCCCTGTGTAGCTGGGACTTTAGGCACTCACAACCATGCTCAGTTAATTTTTTTATTTTTTGTGGAGATAAGGTCTCACTATGTTGCCCAGACTGGTCTTCAACTCCTGGACTCATGAAGTCCTCCTGCCTTGGCTTCCTAAAGTGCTGGGATTTCTGATGTGATCTACCGTGGCTGACCTTACAGCCCTTTTTGCTTTATTTTATTACTACTTTATTCTTTGTTGTAAGGCATCATTTTCAAGTTATTTTCTTTGTAGCACTACAATCTTCAACAAGTTAACAGGTATTCTGAGGAAAAGCTTATCAAAGTTAAAAAAAAATGCTGGATTGAACACTTTTGAAAAAGTTTCTTAACCACAGAGTCTTTTAAAGTATTTAATATTGCTAACATTCACCATGATCCTCCAAGGAACTGTTTTAATATGCAATGTTTCCCAAAATTACTTAACCAGGGAATCCTGTCCCCGCCCCCCCCAGGAACCTATTAACATTCTGGGGGACAAGAGGCCTGCAGAAAACAATGTGAGGAGTCTTCAAGTGCTGTATAGATTCACTTTTGATACTTGAGGCACATATTTGGAGAAACTCTAAAAACTGTAAGCTGGATCATAGTGATTAGTAATAGTCTCTCAGCACCTTATGCAAGATTCATCAGAGAGTTTTGTCCTTTTACCTATTTTATTTTATTTTATTTGAGGCAGAGTTTTGTCCTTTTACCTATTTTATTTTATTTGAGGCAAGGAATCACTCCTGTCACCCAGGTTGGAGAGCAGTGGCAGTGGCATAATCACAGCTTACAACAGCCTGCACCTCCTGGGCTCAGGAGATCCTGGGACTACAGGCACATGCCACTATGTCAGTTAATTTTCTTTTCTTTTCTTTTTTCTTTTTCTTTTTTTTTGTAGAGACCAGGTCTCACTATGTTACTTAGTTTTGTCTAGAACTCTTGGGTCAAGCATTACAGGCCACTGCACCTGGCCTTGTTTTCATTTATTTTAAATAATTCCATTTCTGTGTTCTGCTAAAATTTCTTATATTCCACTTCTGAAGAGGCTATGTATGCGTTTAATAAGAGTGAAATGGGTCCCATCAATGTAAATAAGGTAAAATGTTTAGAATCTTCCAAATGAAAGGCTTATTGATAGATGATCATTATCAATCAGTGGGAAAAAAAGAGAGATAGGATAACTGTGGACATGGATCTACGGATTTAGGACTAAGTGTCAATTTTCGACTGGAAATGGTACTTGAGTAAGCAGAGGTCTGAATTGGCAGCATCTTTCCTAAGTGTTCCAGGGAACACTGGACAGCTTGTGCATCCAGGTCTTTGGGCACAGAATATGCACTCTAATGTAGTCTCATGGCCTCTGGAATTTCAAAAAATATTTAAATTAAAAAAAAACATTTAGTAGCTCACATTGTTGCATAAAAATAACTTAACTTCCTAACATGCTTATTAAGCTCATACAGTATCAGTAAAGGGAAGCAGACAGAGAATGAAATAGAAAAGTGCACACAATGCATAACCCACTCGCTTTTCCCTTTACTGTCTCATCGCAGAGAGTGGTTTCTATGTTACGTATTTAATACTATTCCTTGGGGGAAAAAATACCTTAAAACTAATATAAGGCAGCTCATCCCAAAAGTTAAAGAAGTGCTTTATGATGAACACACCACAGACTGACTGAAGACAAACTTTCAATTAAGTGATACTGATGTGTCAGAAAGTAGGAATTGGGTTTTGGCAGCCACCTTGCTAAGACCCGGACAACGTTGCCTTGTTCTAACATCTGTGGCTTTAGGTGTAAACAGTAAACACACGAATGTCCCTCATTCTCTTGGCAAAGTGTTCTTTTAAAAATGAGTTTTACCCTCGTTCCAACCAAACACGAGATCTGAGCAAACCTTGCTCCTAACATTTTTTGTTGTTGCTTGTTTCTGTTGTTTGTCAGTGATACAATCCTGCAACGCCTCTCGCAGCAGCATTTGGTTTAGTCCTTGCATCCTTGATTTCACTTCAAATTCCAAAAGGCAGGTAGAAATTGGAGTTCAAAGCACTCAGGGCAGCAGAGGAGCAGCGGCTCGGAGGCTGATCGCCACTCTTCGTAAATCTCCCATTCACTTCCCGCCGTCAGGAACGCTTCCTTCAATTTCCCCTAGCCTGTGCGTGTCTCTCCCGCCGCCCTCCAGGATGAAAAAAGCCTGTGTCACGCTGGTACCACGACTGCGGGGATCCTCACCCATAAGCCGGAGCTGGCGCTCCGTGAGCCGCGGCTGCATTTTTCTGTATTTTAGTTCCATTGCGCCGGCTGCAAAAGCCAGACCGTCCATACGGGGGGGCGTAGCGGTGGGGTGAAGTGGGCGGGGGAAGAAGGAAATCCCACCACCTTGGTGGCGCTCTCAGACTCCGTCCTCGCCTCTGATGTCCTTGCTCTTTTGGGGGTCCCCGAGCTCGCCCCACTGTTTCCCACCCGAAATGGATGTCCCCCTACCCCCCTATGGAGTTGCGAGGCTCTCACCGCGGCAGCCTTCTCCCCAGAAGACGCGCCCGCGACACTCCCCTAGCCCGGAGGGGGCGCAACTGAAGACCGCGGGCGGCCCGGGCGCGGATGGTCCAGGGTCTCCAGCCGGCTGCGTTTCCGGAAAGCCCTGGACGCTCACTCCACAGGGCTCCGACCCTCACGCGGCTTCGTGCCCCAAGAGTCACTTTTTACAGTCTCAGAACTTTTTTTCCTGGCTAGACTGAGGGAGCGATTCAGGAGGCCCTGGATGTGGTTAATGACAGTCAGCGCTGGTGGCTCAGAGGTTCCCAGGCTCCAGAGCGCACCCCGACCCTGCAAGATGTGGGCAGTGCAGGAACTTGGCAAGGGGGTGGGCTGATACTGGGGTGCGCCCGGGGGAATCTTCCTATACACTTATAGCTGCTGCTGCCACAGAGGGGAGGGAAGGAGGAGAGAGGGAGGAAGAGAGAGATAAAGACAGATAAAGACGGAGAGAGAAGGGGGGGAGAGAGAGATGTGGGACAGGGGGAGATAAAGAGAAGCAGGAGAGGGAAAGAGAGAGAAGAAAGAAAGAGGAAGGGGGAGAGAGATGAAGATAGAGACAGAGAGGAGAGAAGGGAGAGAGGTAGAGAGACGAGGTGGAGAGATAGAGGGGAGAGAGAAGGGAGAGGGAAACAGAGAAAACGTGAAAGAGAAGAGAAGGAGACAGGAGAGAGATATGAGAGAGAGACAAGAAAAAGAAGAGAGAAAAAGAGAGAGACAGACGACTGAGACAGGAAAAAGGGAGGCAGAGGTAACAAGAAGAAAGAAACAGAGAAAGAAAAGAGATAAAGAGGAGAAGGGAGAGGGGGGTAGAGGAGAGAAGCAGAGAGGGAGAAAGGGGGGGAGAGAGAGGAGGGGAGAAAGAGAGGAGGAGAGAGGGATGGGGAGGAGGGAGAGAGAGGCGGAGGAGAGGAGGAGGGGGCGAGCCCCAGGAGGGAATGGGGGGCGGGGCGGGGCGGGGCGGGGGAGGGGGCGCGGCGCACGCCGCCTCTGTTTGTACACAGTGCGCGCCCGCGCTCCCCGCGTTCATTGTTCTCAGAGACTGAGCCCGCAGCCGCGGCGCTAGCAGGGAGCCCGGCGTCGCCCGCGGAGGGTCCGCCCGCGGGAGCTCCAGCCTCTGAAGCCTCCGCTGGGAGGCCGCGCCGGCCCCGCCCCGCCCGCCGAGCGCAGGGAGGGAGGAGGCTCCGGCAGCGCTCGCCCGCCCCAAGAATTCGCCCAAGAAGCGCTGCGGGAGGAGACGTCTCCCGGAATTCTTGGCAGGGGCGGGTCTGCCGTGCCTGGAGGCGCCACCGGCCACCCGCCCTCCGCGACCACCACCGACCTCCGGGCAGCGTCCGCGAGGCCGACCATGAGGCGCTCGGTGGCCGCCTGGCTCCTGGTCGGGCTCAGCCTTGGCGTCCCCCAGCTCAGCAAAGGTGAGGCGGCGCGGGGCGCGGGACGGGCTGGGGTTCTCGGAGACGCCGCGCGGGAACCGGGGCGGTCCCTCGGACGGTCCCGGGTGGCAGGCGGCACGAAGGAGGCGTCACGTTCCGGGGTCCCAGAAAGTGCTCGAAAAGTCTGAGCTGGGCGCGGGCTGAGCAGGAAGGAGGGCGCGGGGAACAGGGTGGGATCCGAGGAAGAGGGGAGCGGAGGGAGGCGGGGGGACGACGTGCGGTAGTTGGCGACTCCGCGGCCACTCTGCTGGCTCTGGGTGCGAACCCTTTAGGTCCGTGCGGGCGAAGCTGGCTGAGGACGCCGGGCGCTTGCGGGCCCGGAGCGGGGCCACGAGCGTGCGGGCGTCCTCGCGCTTCAGCGGGAAGGGGCTGGAGACCCGCAGCGCCGCTCCGGGTGCGGGGCTCTGGCGCGGGGCCGAGCCATTCGCGAACCCGGCCCGTGAGCCGGCATTGTGGCGCGGGTGAGGTGGAGACAGGTCAGGCGGGTCTCTCCGGTTTTCTCCCGCCTCCCCCCACGGGATGCGCAGCCTGGAGCACAGCACACCCCGCACCAGCCTGTCCTTTCGCCCTGGGCCTGGCGCTTGACCCCGTGCGCTCCGGATGCGAGCACAACTCCAAGTGATGGAGACCAGGGCGGCATGGTCCTCCCTTGCCCCCGCTTGGGAGCGCAAAAGTTGTCAGAGCTGGTAGTGCATCTGTGACTTGCAGGAAAAAGAAAAATAAAGCCTAAAAAAAAAAAGCAGGACTTAGGCGAGTCTCCTCCCGAGTTGGTTAGGGGACTTCCAGATCCTCTGCGAAGCGTGGCTTGTCCACGCGATCCTGATCCAGACCCAGATCTCTCCCGGCAGTGCTGGGCTGAAGTTGGGGAGGGGCAGGGGCGCGCGGGCAATCTGGGAGGTGCGGGGGACCCCTGGGGTAAGCAGGAGACCAGGGAGGTGAGGGAGCTGCTCGTGGGGCGCTGTCCTCTACTGTGCGCCCCGAGGCGGGAGACCTCTTTGCGGAGACCCGCAGGGAAAGACGCCTCCGCAGCAGGTTCAGGGGAAGAGCACAGTGCACGGCTGTGCTGTGCCTGCCGCGCCTCAAAAAAGGTGGTTGGATTCCAAATGCGTTGACTCGAAGGCGTTCGCGACTCAACGCTGCATGACTGCTCTGCGCCATCCACCCATGAGCCCGCGCATCTGTTTGTGGACGGGAGAACTGGGGACTTCGGGACCATCTGCCCGAGAAGCCGGTGTCGCCGGCCGTGGAAATCCGAGGCCGCGCTTGGGCCTCCCTCCCTCCCTCCCTCTCTTCCTCTCCTCCCAGGACATGGCTGTGTCCCGGCGTGGAGGCGTGTGTCCGTGTGTGTGCGCCACGCCGGCGGTTACAGAGTCCTCCAGCCTCCAGGCCGCGGCCGCCGCTGCACGGAGGTCTGAGACCGGGTCATGCACTGGCGTCGCTTGGTGGGTCCCGGCGCCGTGGGAAAGCGGGTGCGCTCCCGGCCTGGGTTTTCCTGCCTGAATTCCTTGGACACTTGGATTCCCGAGCAGGCAGAGCTGGGGAGCACTGCGGGCACTCCCCACCCCCCCGTCCCCGCCTCCCTTTCACCTCAGACGCGAAGGCATCCTCGCTCGCCCACGCGCGCACCTGCCCCGCGTCACCGCTGCCGCTGTCACCGGTCCCAGGAGGAGGGCGGCTGGGAAGAGGGTCGCCTGGCGCGTGCCGCCGCGCTGGCCTGGCAGGGTCGGGTTTCCGGAACCGGGCGTGACTGGTACCTTCCCTGCAGCCCGAAGCTCTGCTCCTAAGATCCCAGCGCCTGGGACAAGGTTCGCTCCACCAGCCCTGCCCACCCTGAAGGTGTCGCCTGGGCTGTCCCTTTCGTGCCTGGCAGTTAGACAAGGCTAAGGTGGCGGTGCGCTCCTTGGTCTTCAGTGGGTTCTCCTCTTTCCAGCCAACCAGAAGGAGAGGGATGGGGCTCCAGGAAAGAAATAGACTCCTTCTTCGCTCTTTTCCTTGAAACTTGCCCCTCTCTATTGTTTCTCCCTTGCCTCTGCGAAAGGCAGAGTGCAGCCGGTGTGACAGCTCCCAAGAATTAAACTTCTGGCGGACTTAATTGAGGCCGGTGTTCACGCTGGGGACGTTCCTCGAACCCCGTCCACCCCTCCCCCATTAGTCTAAAGTGTCTTGTAGATATTGGTGTTTGCCCCATGCGTGGGTTGCAGTGTACTCGCATGAATGCTGGGATTTGATAAGGATGTGTGACTCCTTTTATTAGTCGTCTTTATTTTAAAATTAAACCAATGGATCAGTCAGATTGAATATTTTATTAACTCTTAAATTATTCATCGTTATGGGTTGCTCTAAAAAATTCAATAACATGCATACAGTTGCAGCAAGCACGTGACACCTTATGCAATCTGTCCCTGCGCCTGCAGTTTGTGCCTGGAGTCTTTAAGCAAATGGCACTGTCTAAAAATGTCTAGACATGTCCTAAATACTATGAATCATTGGCACTTGCGTTTTCTTTTTTTAATCAATGGCGATTTTTAGTTAATTCTACATGAGAATAAATTAATGCCTGAACAGTCTCACTCCAGATGATAACACTATGTTTCTATGGTTAGGATAGCAATATTTACACCAAAATAATAGATTTCTGTGCTTTCTATTGTTATTACACACTAGTGTCTTCATTACCTAATTTACATGATCATTAACTTTATACTTTGATTATAAGCACTAACTTAATATTCAAGATGAAGCATCCAAAAATGACTTGAAATATTGAATTAAAAATAATTGACTATGAAGTACTGTACTATAAGTTTGAGACTAATGCAAAGTCTTGACCATACGTGATACAAAACACAGTTTTATCTTCTGGTCCTGAAAAGATTTTTCTGATTATTCCTGAAATGTTTCCTTGAAATTGAAATATATTTTGTTTTAAATTTACATGTTTGGTTTTCCAAATTTTCCAAAATTTGTTTAATTTGGAAATATTTATAGTAAGAAAAAAGATGAAAAATATTGGCATGGTCTATTTTTCCTCCTTTGGTCTTGAAGTTGCAAAGATCTCCAAAACTAGGGAAATGCTTGTGCTTGTGAATGCATCTCTAAATTATTAAAACTCTGTTGTTGTCTCAAATATCTGAAGATCAGTGTTCATATAAAACATGTATTCAGGATCTAGGATATTTTAACTAAATCTTTTAATACAGTTTTTAGGGTTTAAATTAGTAGTTCAAGCTCTTTATTTCATCTGTTTTAGTTTAAAAAAGTTTTAAATAGGTAATTTCTTAAATTTTTTTTTATCTTTGCAAGGGTTTTGAAGAATGAAAGGGATTGTATATGTTATTTGTGTATAGTTTTTTAAAACTTGCCTTCTTCCAGAGTTTCTTAAGAAAGCCTAAAAGAGTAATTCCGATATATGTTGTTTACTGCACACACTTGTAAGGGCAGTAGCTTTGAGTATGATTTATGATGTAGTAAGTTCACTGTATCCCCGCCAAAGAAACAGGGCAGGCTTCAGGACTCAGTTCAAGCCACATGTGAATCATAACAAGTACGTACTGAGTAAAACATAACAAATTTTGCAAATATGCTATTAGTGATATGACTTCTATCATAGCTAATCAGTTTACCATTTGTATTTACTAAGTATTTGGAAAACTAGCATATTATGAAAAAAAATAAAGCTAAGCCATTCCTGTTATTCTGTTATTCAATTACTTACAATCTGTTTTAAGGAAGGTGTCTCAAATATATATATATATGTGTGTGTATATATATATAAATAAAATATCGTATATGCATATATATAATCATGGTTTTATAAGGGTTACAATATTGTTTAATTAATCAAAGCAAGCAAACATGCATTTATAGATGGAGGGTCAAAAACTGCCATGTGAAGTGGAGTAATTACTAAAATGTTTCTCCTGGTTTCCTATGTAATACTGCTAAAAATTAAGTACTAAAAATACTTAAATGGAACAAATTACCACTTAATTGTCACTGAAAATATCTCTGAAAAGTCTGATTTGAGTGAGTTGTTGAAGGGAAAAGTAGTCTAGAAAACACAGTGCCCTCACCAGCAGGTGTCAGGATAATCAACCGAGATCTCTTAACAGAAAGATGGAAGAATTCAGGAAGTAAACAGGCAGGTGCTACTCTACAAACTCACATCAAGTAACAGTGAACTTTCTGTGAAGCTTGTGTTATTCATTCGTTTTCAGTGCTCCCTGAGAAAGAGAGGAAGCGAGTCATAAGGACCTGCTGCTAGGACTATAGGATTTTAACTTGAAGACAGAGTTTCTCTAACTGTCATAGACAACCCTATGCATGCTTAGGTTGAACAGTTATTTTCAGGGTCTTCTGAGGAAGCACACAGAGAGCCATGAGCTACTTGTAGTAAAAAGATTATTACTGAAGTCTGTAGCTCACCTTCTAAGCTTACTCTCGATACCAACTGCAAGTTTTATAAATAGCTATTCTGTGATATTGATTTACATGTATATATACATTCACCAATTTATTTGAGCACATCTGCCACACTGGAAAGAAACGAGCCCTTTTACTTACTTTTTCTCTCATGAAGGAAAAGTGTATATTTCCTGGAGCTTGCAGATTTTTAAATAACAAGTCATGTGGCCAAAAAAGACTATGTTTTATGATAAACAAAGCTTTGTTAAAACCCATTGCAACCTATTGTTAATCCTTATGTAAGTGCCTATTGTGTGTCAATAACAGTCAGGGACTTGAGATCTTTTATTTTGTTTTTAATTGACCTCTAACTCATAACTTTTAGTTCTAGCTCTTCAAACTATTCCAGTATGCCACTGGAAACTGATCATTTGGTTTGATAGTTAGTAACTATCCAATCTAAAAGACCATGTGGTTGTCTGTTGACAGAGCAACTCTGTCTTCAGGTTAAAATCCTATATGGTTCAAGCAGTAGGTCTTTACAACTCACCCTTCCTCTCTTTTTCAGGGCAGCACTGGAAATCAACTCCTAACATCAGTTTAATAGAAAGTATAAATGTGTGAAGGCATCACCTTCACACACTTTCTGAATGTTTTATACAGCTGCTGTTTCCATGCCTAATTCTTTCTGTATCAGAATCCTTCTAAAATAATAATATAATCTCGCTCCCTCTCTCCCTTTCTCCCCCTCTCTATCTCTCCCTTTCCAACTCCTTCTCCTCCCCCTCTTCTTTCTTCCCTCATTTCCTTGATGGTTAACAACTAGGGCACGACATCCAATATAAAATTGATACTGGTATTATGTCAACATTACTAAAAAATTTCAAATCTATAAAACATCGTGAAATTTGCAGTTTATCTTTTTGTTAGGAAAAAACAGAAGATGATAATGTAAAGCCTCTACCTACCAAATCCTGAGATTGAAAACATAAGTAAAAATAAATTGGAATCTAAATGATGAAGCAACTCAGAGTTTTCCAGCTTGATTTGATCACAGTGCCCTACCTAAAACTCTCAGCTGTACAGGAATTTATATCACCCCCCTGTGGAGAAATCACTTGTCTTGTGGCTTTACCCACATTCCACATAGCTGGGAGCCCAGGAGAAAGAATTGGAAACTCCTGACCACACAAAACAAATGTCACATTTAGATCTTTGATCATGTATTATAGAAAAGTCTATTTCTCTTGTCTTTCAAGCTCCTGGGCCTTCTGTAAACTAAATCCGAAAAATGGAAGACACTGAGGTAAAAGAGCATGCTTAATCAGAGCAATACCGACTTTCAGACACAGGGGAGACTGAAATAGTGTATATAAAAGTGATGATACCTTACAGTGCAAAAATACCTGGGAACATTTAGAGTGTGTGTGTGTGTGTGTGTGTGTGTGTGTGTGTGTGTGTGCATGCACGTGCATATAATATTCGGTGCCAGTATTGGTTTTGCATCCTAGAGACTCATTGCAATATGGTCAACATTTTGGGAGTGTGAAGGCAGTGAAATGTATACATTATTATTTTTTTTAAAAGGATTTGTCAAAAATGTTTAAGGCAGAAAGCCTGCCTAATATGAAAGAGTTAGCTATCTGGAGAATTTACTTATTTAGGAACTTTTTTTTCTTATCATGCCAGAGAAAATGTTATTATACATATTTTTTTGCTTTTTTCTCCTAAAGTAATACATGAAGGTATTAAAAAACATAAAACTCAACTTTGTTAAAAAAAAAAAAAAGTATACCTCAAAATGCAGATAAGTTGTCCTGGAAATATTTGTTAAATCTTTTAAAGATTGTACAGATGTACCAAGGTTAAATTTTGGAAAATGTACTACTATGTTATTTAAAATATGCCTTATTATAGTGATGGTGACTGGGTCGAAATTGTTCAACTATAGGCTTATTGTGCATGAGTTGGAATGGAGGATTTAAGTACAAGATTTAGGTGAAGGTTTTTAAGCACTAAAGAGCTTTTGACTGTGGTTGTTACTATGGAGAAATAAGATTGACATAGCTTTACTTTTTCTCTTTTGTGAGATAGATCTGTATCAAACTGATTGATCTCTTTTAAAAGTAATTTAATATGGTATGAAATTTCGTATATGAGAAGGCCAAGGTTTTAATCTGTTGTTAGATGATCATGTGTTTGATTTGAAGATAATCTCTAAATGGGGTTAGGTCCCAATGCATTCCTTAAGGGTTATACTTGGCATTTGACAAAGTGGGTTTTTTTGGGAATGCAAAATAATCCTTTAAGTCCCTTCTTGTACTTAGGACAGGATCACCATTTAGAATTTTACTGATACTGAAGATTATATGAGGTCAGCCAGGGTAAAATGGGCTCATGACACTTGAGCAGAAAAATCCAGGTCAGGCAAATGGGAACACTGGAGCATATTTTTCATTGGAAATAAAGGGACACAACCCTCCTTGTAATGCAGAGCAGTCTCCCACCCATAGGCCTGATCGCCTGTCTGTGCTGCCTGTGTCCCATCCCATTTTCTCACCAAAGGCTGCTAAAACTCTAATGCTATTTTTCCTGTTTATCTTTTATTTTCTATAGTATGACTTTCATATTATAAATCCTAGTTTTTGGAATGGTGTCTACAGATAAACAAAAAACAAATTACCATTCACAATGCTATAATGTTTATATGCCAAGTCTCTTGTCATGTTTTGTGCTTTCTAGAGAGCTAAGGCTTAGAATAGTAGCAGGCAAAACAAACAACAAAGCCCCAAACAGACACTTAATGTACACTGAGTTGAGCCCCGCCATTAGTGTTCCTTAAAATGTTCTTGCACATTTTAAACAACAGTATGTCTTTTATATAAAAAATAGGTCAAAAGTAGTTTCAGGAACTTTAAAAGCTTGGTTTCTCACTTTCTTACATAACTGTTTCCCATAATCTGTGTTGTAGAATGGGCCTACTTTGAAACTTTTCTCAATGCTTCTGCAAGAAGTTTGTTAAAAATATAATATTAATGTACAGGCAGGATAGAAAGTACTTTCTATGTTTGTGTAAATCTGCAATTAAGAGAAAGCTACTTCTAAGTGATAGATTCCTTTGTTAGAACAAAGTTCTGACACTTCTGGCTAAATTTAATTTTGACCTAGAAACAATAATTTTTCAGGCATTGTTCAGTTTTTGTTGTTTTTTTTTCTTGCTACTCGTTACTTAGGGACTGCCATCATGTTAGTCAGCGTAGAGTTGTTAGACATGTTAACAAGGCACATTCATTCTGATATCTTTAAGTACAGTAAATAGGTTGCACATATTTAGGGCATACTATTGTGGAATATGTGTTCTACTATTCCAATTACTGTCTTTAACTCTTACAACTCTTTGAGGCAAGCACTGTTTTTATTGGCATATTAGCAAGAAAATGGAGATATAGTGAGGTTAAATAACTTTCCAAGATTGCACAGCTCCTAAGTAGCATGTTAGAATTGGAATCCAGTTGGAATCTAGAGCCAGCCTTTGTAAGTACCAAACGCTGCTGTGTATGCATGAGTGATACATCCCGTACATCATGGAGATGTATTATATTGGAGTTATGGGGTACATGTGAAGATTTACAACATAAGTAGATTGCATGCAGGTAAGGTTTGGACTTCTAGTGAGCTCTCTCTCCCCCGGTAGTGGACATGGCAACTAGTAGGTGATTGTGTACCTCTTATCCTCCTCCCTTCCTCCTCCCACTAGTAATAATACATGACATTTTGTTAAATGATTGTATTATTTGTAAAACACACACATATGTAACCACTACTTAACTGGTAGTTATTTTGGAAGAGGTGAGTTATACTTATTCTCTTGTGACAATAACTTAAAAGTTTCAAATTTCAGTTGATAAAAGTGTCAAAGTTCTTTTATTTTTCACATTAACAAATAAAGGAGGAAACTGTTTTGGTCAAAATGAATTGCTGTGTGAGAATAGTGAAGGTAGGAGAAAAAAGAGGAGCACCGAGGAAGTGATTCGAAACACATTTTCTAACAAATCTTGCCATTCAACTTGACTTTAATGCTTTATTTCAATTTTCTGGGATTTCAGTGCTCCTTTACATTGATTCATTGCTATTCAATATTAGGTTGAAGCACACCTAATCTGGAAATTTGCAGATATATAACATCACACAAAGTCACTTTAGAGGTTAGCAAGGTTTTTATTCTTCCTAGTTTAATGAGGTTTAAAACATTTGCCTTACGTCCTGTCCTCATTTAATATTATTTCCGCATAAGCACATTAAGAATTTTAGCCCAACAATAATACCAAATGGTCTTAAACCACAGCAACTAGAAAATTATTTTTTCCAGATTCATTTGAGTAATTATTTAATCAAATATAGTTTATTCTTGGAAAAACTCAAACTGGATTAAATTTAAATATTTTACAAAATAATGAAAATTATGCCACTTAGCATGAGATCATGTCATTAGTATCTGTCTTCCTTAGTACATCTGTATAATCTGTAGCAGTCCAAATGGACCTCTGCATGCTTTACTGTACTTACTCTCCTAAGATAATAAAACAGTAGTTGGAATTTCATGATCATTGTCCACCTCTACTCTAGGGAACATAAGCACAGAAGATATTCTTAATCAAGTTTAACAGATAAAGGACCTGAGATTCAAAAATGTCACATGGCTTGGAATTCAAGGAACAAGTAGAGTTTGAACTTGAGTCTCTGTGTTTTGATTCCAACTGACTTTTTACTCTTTTCTGCTATATCACTTTACTTGAGGTAATTATAGTTATGTTTTTTTTCCCCTCAGTTCTTAGACTCGTGAGATGAGAAGAGGGGCTGGTATACTACTTGCTTTCTCAGAAATGATTCCAAACTGCTTCTCTTTCCAGGCTTAATACCTCCTTCCTGCCATGAGCATATAACATCTCCTTTTCTCTGTGACTAACCCTCATGGCATTCTTTACTTCGTCAATGGCCTCAAAACCTTGTTTCTTCTCTACTCTCCCCTTAAAAACATTCACATTGGAGCTTGTGGGTCTCTTGACATTCTGGTATTAAACTTCCTGGAAGACCCTTACATTAAGACTTTCCTACTCTATTTCTAAAATACCTACTGGCAATGCTACTTGTTGACTTTTTCATCCTCTGAAATTTCTTGGCTACCAGTACTTAAAGTTTCCTAGACTTTCTTTCCCTTTCCAGAATTTTCTGTGTTTTACCTATTCTCATCCTTCATCCCCACCATTTGTCACTACTCTAATTTCCAATCCTTCTTATCTCTGTTTTTCACAACTTGATCTCTGTGATTATCTGTTTCAAGAAGTACTTAACCACTTATGAATTTCTCTATTGACTATGCTCATTTTTGCTTTGTTTGCCTGGATGATTTCACCATTTTTTGCTTCATTAGATCCCAAACTATGATAGTTTCCAAAGTCTTGTTCACATATCTGGCACTTAGAAAACTGGAGTACTACACAGAGGAGGTAGGATCCACAGACCATAAGTTCTGGTGGAGCTGAAAGTTTGAATTTGGGTTCTAAAGAAAACAAATATGAAAGATAGGAAGTGATGACCAAAGGAAGGAGATTTATGGAGGCACTGCATAATTGTACTGTAATTAAAATATTGGTCATTATAACTTTGAGAATATGATCATAAGAGTTTTGGCTGGGGCAGAGTAGAAGGCACAATGGTTGAAAGAAAAGAATCCACTAGATGACCAGGTGATGGGAAAAAAAAGTAAAGTCACAAAAAACATATGCACTGATAAATGATGGTGAACAAAAACCAGAAATCTTCAAGAAATAAAGGGTGATAGTATAGAGATCAGGAGTACTTATAATAAGGAAGGTTAATGGGAAGTAGAGACATAGGACATGACACTGAGGAAGAGAAATGTGCTGAAAATGGCATTGAGCAGCAGGAGGAGCACCTTTAGACCTAAAAGTTACAGGAGGAGAAACAGCATCCAATGAAGAGGGCTACCCTGGAATAAAGCAGGTTTCCTCTAAGTAGGAAGACAGATATAAAAGCGTGGTCTCTGTCAGTCTTCATCATAGAGCTGTTGACACAATAAACTCATAGCAATAATTGATATATCTCCCTGAAAGCAGTGCTTCTAAGTACGTAAATATATGTTTGTGTATAACAGTTCCTTTAAACCTTACAACAACCTGAGGGGCTGTCAGTCTGTTGATAGATGAGGATAAAGACTCGGAACAGAATAAGTGACCAGCACTCAAAACTAGGTTGTAAATCCAAATCCAGGAATCATTTCACTGGAGCACATTTACAGAGAAAAGCCCCAAATCCACGGAAGAATCCCTTCTAAATTTAAATCACAGCTGGGGGACAGGAAAATTTCTGCAGTTGTGCCCTGACCTACTTTATCCTGCTCAGTCGGCCTTCCATGTCTTTTGAGGTCTGCATAGTTTAGGTTCTTGGGAATGCCTAATATGTCTGCTTGGCGGCCTAAATTCTTGCCCATCCTAGGATCATTTGTCCAAATGATTCTTACTGGAAAACAATTAACATTATTACCGAGGGAATCTTTTTTTCTTTTTAATATATTCATAATTGGTTAGCTTGTACAAGAGTTCTTTTTCTTCAGATTTACATGTTTCAAATATTTGTAAACCATAATGTTTCCTTTTTAGTTTCTGACGTGCTGAAGTCATACATATTTTTTCTTTTAATCTGCCCTTGTAAGCCATTCCTTTCATCATTTTAGTTGTTTCATCTGGAATCCATCCAAGTAGCCTACATATTTATTCAACAGGCTTGCCAAAAACTCAACAGAAAATTCCGGGGATGTTCGTCCCTAAAATACTGCCACATGTGTTAGTGTGCAATTTTTTAAATTTGAAAACTACTTTAGTAATTTTTAATCTATTATATTGCTAGTTATTTCATTTTTCTCTATCAGGCCACCCCTTTTCAAATAATATGTCACTAGGTTATGTTTTATTTTACATAATTTTATTTTGCATTTGTCTTTACTGGGATTCTACATATTTTCTTTCATTCTGTGTGTCATGTAGTTGTTATATTTTTTGATGTATACTTTCCCCACATTGACCTAGAGTAACCTAACTTCTTTTCCTACACATGGCATTAATAAACTATTTATTGCTATTTTTATGTCATGTAAATATTTGCTAAATAATAATAAAACACACAAATTCCTATCCTTAGCTTTTTATTTTATATTTTTGGAGAGTCTTTAAAGTATTCTTTATTTTCTGAAAGCTATCATCTCTATTATCTCATCTATCATCTATCTATCCTATTCACTTTATTTCATATCTATTTCTAGCTGTTTGTTTCTCTGTGCTGCCATTTTTCTACCTCCAGCTCATCCCTCAGCTTTACTTGTACAGGCTTAGAGAATCTCTCTCAGATCATCATATTCAAGTAAGCCATGTTTACACTAACATACACATGCATGCATACACATGCACACACACACACATGCCATGCATCCCTGTCATTATTTTATCATTCTATCCTTTAGACAATATATTATAGCACTTTTCAAAAATTGTAGCTATATAATCACTTATTTATTTGCTCATTTATTTTTGATCCTGTTTCCAGTGGACTGTCAGCTTCACAAGGGTAGGAAGAATATCTACTTTGTTCCCTAATGTGTATCCAATTCCAAGCATGATGCTGTACTCCTAGTAGGCACTCAATTCATATTTATTATCTGGTTTTATGCAGGTATGCATGAATGAAAAACAACTCTGCTGGTATATAAATCTTTTTATGGTTAAAAATGTGTCCCTTTGATAGACCCATTAACTTATTAATAACTTCTTATCTAGTTGATGCACTGATGCATTGACTTGTGAAGCATGGTACAAGTGATACATTATTAAAAAGCAATAAATAGTAGTGGCAAACTCTAAGAGCAGAATAAATAAATGGCCGACTTTCCATATCTGTTTAATTTATAAACACTTGAAAGGGAAAACTTACCTAAAATTATCAAATTGCAGTAAGATAGTTGTAATTGTGTATGGGAGATAGACAGTAAGCCTTAAACTGCCCTTTTATTTCCAAGGACTGAAGAGAACAGTATGTGCAGCAAATCAAAGCCCTTGGTGGTGGTTTTAATGATCCAGTGGTGAAGCTGCAGGTAGCCCTGTGATCTGCTAATTGCCCTAGTGCCCCAACAGTCACTCCCCTCAGCTTCACCATCAGTAACTTTCCTCCAGCCACAGCTTCTTTTCCTCCTCCCACCATGAAGTCACACCTGCTCAAACCAGAAGTATTTGGCAGAGGGGAAGAGACAGCACCTGGGGGCTGTGTCTGCCCAGGAGCCCAGAACCTTCTAAACAGCTCTGTTTAGAGTTGTTTGTGTAATGACAATCTGTATGTGTCTGCAAACTGCTGTTTATTTCCCTTTAGGCAACCATACTTCTACCTTTTTTAAACGCCCCAGTGATTCTAAAACGATTTATATGCTTGTGACCCTAGTAATTGTGTGATTTCCACTCCTAGTCTGAAAACTCTAAAAAGGATGTATCTTTCTTAAAAGATATATAATGTAAAAGAATTGTATAGGGCAAAAATTGTAAAATCTAATACTTTGCTCCTTTTTATGTGATAAGAAAAAAATCTTCAGCAATGGTTTTTTTTGTTATTTTGGGGAAGGGTAGTTAAATTCTCATCTTTGTTTTAAAATTTTAGCTATTTTTTAAAAACGTATAAGCCAATAAACACATTCATGAAGAAACAAACATATTGGTGTCTGTATTTAGAGGCGTCTTTTTAAAAATAAATACATACCTTTAAGTAATACGTTTAACCATAAAATGTATCATGTAAAGTTTTTTGTTTGATTTTCAATTTTTTATTATGGTAAAATGCACATAACATAAAATTACTATCCTAGCCATGTTTTGGCATGCAGTTTGGTGTTATTAAATACATTCATAATGTTGCGCAACTGTCAGCACCATCTATCTTTCTATAACTTTTTTCATCTTGTAGCACTGAAACCCCATACACGTTAATCAGTACCTCCCCAGTTGTCCCTCTTCTCAGCCTCTGGCAAACAGCATTGTACTTTCTGTCTCCATGATTTTGACTATTGTAAGTACTTCATGTAAGTGAGATCATACAGTGTTTGCCTTTTTGTGACTGGCTTTTTTCACTTAGCATTATGGTCCTCAAGGTTCATTTGTTTTATAGCATATGTTAGAATTTCCTTCATTTTTAGGCCTGAATGGTGTTCCATTGTGTGTTGTATCACATTTTGCTTAACTATTCAACAGTCCATGAGCACATGAGATGCTTCCAAGTTTGTGTAATTGTGAATAATCCGTCTATGAACATAGCTTTACAAATATCTCATTGAAACTCTATTCAATTCCTTTGTTATATACCTAGAAATACAGTTGCTGGATCCTATGGTAGCTATATTTTTAATTTTTTGAAGAACTTCCATATTGCTTTTCCAATCACCTGTAGCAGTTTACATGCCTGCAGTAGTGCACAAAGTTCCAGTTTTTCTACATCTTATACAATACTTTTATTCTGTTTGTCTTTTTTTGATAGGAGTCATCTTAAAGTTTGTGAAAATGGACCTCATTTTTTGACTTACATTTTCTTATTTATTGATGTTGTGTATCTTTTCATATGTCTATTAGCCATTTATATGTCTTCTTTGAGAAGTATCTATTCAGTTCCTTTGCCCATATTTGAATCAGATTGTTCTTTTTTGTTGTTAAGTTTTAAATAATCCAAACTATTTTTTTGGATTTGTTAAGTTTTTAATAATCCAGTTCTATATAATCCAAATATTAATTCTGTATCAGAGGTACAATTGACAGATTTTTTTTTCTCATTTCATGGATTGCCATTTTATTCTATGGATAGTGTATTTTGAAACACAAAATTCTTTAATTTTATGAAGTTCGGTTTGCCTCTTTTTCTTTTGTTGCCTGTGCCTTTGGTGTTATACCCGAGAAATTATTGCCAAATCCAGTGTCATAAAGCTTTTGCCCTAGATTGTCTTCCAGGTGTTTATAGTTTCAGTCTTAAATTTAGATTTGATCCATTTTGAGTTAATTGCATATAGTGTTACATAAGGGTCCAACTTCATTCTTTTGTATGCAGAGATCTAGTTTTCCTAGCAAAATTTGTTGAAAAGATTGTGTTTTCTCCATTGATAATCACATTGAATGGTCTTGGCAACTCTGTCCAAAATCATTTAACCCTATATGGGAGGATTTATTTCGGCAGCCTCTATTCTGTTGGTTTTTATGTCTGTCTTTATGGCAGGACCACACTGTTTTGATTACTGTCACATTGTGTAAGTTTTGTCAGAAAGTATGGGTCCTCCAGATTGGGTCTTGAATCTTCTTCAAGATTCTATATGGTTTTGGGATTTTAAAAAATTTTTGTGAAAAAATATCATTAGGGATTTGCTAGGAATTGAAATGATGCAAAATGCTTTCAGTAATATTTCCATGTTAACATTTTGGTTTTCCAGTCTGACTCTATGTACATGAGATGTGTTTTCAATTGTTTATGTCTTCTTTAATTTCGTTCAGAAGTGTTTTATAGCTTTCAATATAAAAATTAGTTTTTTTCACCTTGGCTAAGTTAATTTTTATATTGTCTTCTTCTTGATTTTATGGAAATGGGATCATTTCGGAATTTCCTCTTCAGATTATTTACTGTTATTATATAGAAATGCACCTGATTTTTGTGCTGACTTTTTATTCTTACTGCATTTGTTAGTCTTTACAATGTGTGTGTGTGTGTGTGTGTGTGTGTGTGTGTGTGTGTGTGTGTGTGTGTGTAAGCTTTAGAGTTTTCTCTGTATAGGATCATATCATCTGCAAACAGGGATACATATACTTCTTTCTTTCCAATGTAGATGCCTTTCTTTCTTTTACTTGCCTTGTTGCTCTGGCTTCAACTTTCAGTACCATGCTGAAGAGTCATGATAAAAGTAAGCATAAAAGTAAGCATCTTTACCTTGTTCTTGATAGTACAAGAAAAACACTTTGTCTTTCAACATTGAGTACGATGTTTGCTATAGGTTTTTAATATGTGACTTTTTTGTGTTGAGATAGTTTTCCTCTTCCTGGTTTATAGAGTAGTTTTAATGAGCGTTGAATATAGTCAAGCACCTTTTCTACATTAAGTGAGATGATAATGTTTTTCTTTTTCATTCATTCTGTTAATGTGGTATATTACATTTACTGATTTTTATTTCTTTAAACATATTTGCATTCCAGGAATAATTCCACTTGATCATGGTGTCTGAACTTTTTATATGCTAATAAATATGATATACTAGTATACTAGTATTTTGTTAATGATTTTTTCGTCGGTGTTTATTAAGAGTATTGGTCTGTAGAGTTCTTTCCTTGTTGTATCTTTGTCTGGCATTAGTGTCAGGGTAATGCTGACCTCATAGAACAAGCAAGAAATATTTTCTCCGCTTTAATGTTTTAGAAAAAAGTGAATGCTGTTGCTGTGTCCTTCAAATTTTGTTATGTTGTGTTTTCATTTTCATTCACCTCTAAGTATTTTCTAATTGCTCTTGTGTTTGCTTCTGTGGTCCATTGATTATTTAAAAGTGTGTTAATTTCCATAAATTTGTGAGTATTCCAGACCCTATTGTGGTTGGAAAAGGTACAGTATCTATACAGTATGCTATCTATCTTTTTAATTCTATTGAGACTTATTTTGTGGCCCAACATATTGTTTATTATGTAAAATAGCCCACCTGTACTTGTGTATGTGAGAAGCATGTATATACCGTTGATGTTGGGTAAAGCATTCTGTATGTGTCTGTTAGATATAGTTGCCTTATTGTGTTGTTACTTATTGTGTTCTCTATTTTCTTACTTATATTCTGTCTGGTTATTTTACCCACTATTAATTGTGAAATATTGAAGTCTTCAACTATTATTTTATAATTTTCTGTTGCTCATTTGAGTCTGTCAGTTTTTGTTTCATATATTTTGTTGATCTGTGTGGCAAATGTTTATAATTGTTATGTTTTCTTGCTGTATTGAAACTTTCTTTGTTTTTTCTGTTTTGATTTAAACTCTTTTGTCTGCCTCACCCTCTTTTGGTTGCTATTTGCATGGAGTACCATTTTTTATCCTTTCAATTTCAGTCTATCTGCGTCTTTGGATTTAAAATGAGTTTTTAGTAGATAGCATATTGTTGGACCATGTGTTTCTATCATTCTGTTAATCATCATTGTTTTTTGATTGGAGTCTAATCCATTTATATTTAGTGCAATTAATGATAAGGAGGGAAAAATCCTGTCATTTTGCTATTTATTGTCTATATACCTCAGAGCTTTTCTGTCCCTTATTTTCTGTATTACTATTCTCGGCATTCAGTTAATTTTTTGAAATGAAATGTTCAATTTACTTTCTCATTTGCTTTTGAATATATTCTATAGCTATTTTCTTTGTGGTTTCTATGGCGATTATATTTAGCATCTTAAAATTAAAATACCCTACTTTGAATTTATACCAGCATAACTTTAATAATGTATAAAACTATGTTTCTTCTAATTCTTTTCAGTTGTTGATGTTACAGTATTATATTGTTATACATTTTGTGCCCCAAATCTAAAGTAATACTTTAAAAGAGTGTATTAGTCTATTAAAAGGTGAAGAAAATAAAAGGGACAGTTGCAAATTGTTATTACTATAATACTAATTGTACATGCATTTACCTTTTTTGAGATCTTTATTTTATCATGTGGCTTTGAGTTACAGTCTAGTGTCTTTTTGTTTCACTCTGCAGGATGATGTTTAACATTTCTTTCAAGGCAAGTCTAGTGGTAATGAATTCTCTCAGATTTTATTTATCTGGAATATTTTAATTTCTCTCTCATTTTGAAGGATAGTTTTGCCAGATATAGGATACTTACTTTACAGGTGTGTGGTTCTCTCTTCGTTCTTTGCACTTGGAGTTTTTTGAACTTCTTGGGTGTTTTGTATTTAGGATTTTCCTCAAATTTGGGATGTATCCAGCCATCATTTCTTGAATTTCTCTCTTATCTTTTTCTGAGACTAACACAATATGTATGTTGGTCTGCTGGATGGTTGTTACTTAGCCTCTGTTCACTCTTCTAGCTTTTTTCTTTCTTTTTTCAGATTAAATAGTTACCATTATCATGTCTTCAGGTTTGCTAATTCTTTCATCTGTCTTTAAAATATGCCTTTGAATCCCTCTAGTAAATTTTGTACTTCAGTTCTTACAATTTTTAGCTCCGGAATTTCTTTTTGTTTCTTTTTACATTTCCAGTCTCATTATTGGTATTTTCATTTTGTTCAGACATAATTTTCTTGACTTTTCTACATTCACCTTTAGTTCTTTGGGTATATGTAAGATAGTTGTTTTAAAGTCTTTGTCTAGTAAATATAGTATCAGCTCTTTTTCAGGGACAATTTCTGTTTATTTATTTTTCTTTTGAATGAACCTTACTTTCCTGTTTCTTTGTATGCCTTATGATATTTTGTTGAAAACTGGACATTTTTGTATCTAATAATGGGGTAACTTTGGAAATCAGATTATACTACTGCTCCTGAGTCTGCCATTTTTTTTTATTGTTGTTGTTTCTTTGATTATTTTTTACACTATCTCTGTGCCAAGGATCAGTCTGAGGTGCAAACTTAAGGTCTTCTCATCTCTTTTGTGAGCTTGTGCCTTTCTGTGCCTATGCCATCAATTTACTATTTTCCCCATAAATGCAGTTGCTTTTGAATGTCCTGACCTTCAGTGTTTAGGGGCTTGCAACAGTCGAAGTAAGTGCAAAACACTGCCTGTTTGCCTGTACCACTGTTGTCAGAAGCAGAAATCAGCAATCAAAGCACAGGTCCTGATTTTATTCTTCTGCATGTAGACATCCAGTTTGCCTAATACCACTTATTGAAGAGACTATCTTTTTCTCACTAGGTGTTATTGACATCTTTATTGAAAATTGATTGATTTTTAAATTATGATGTTTGTTTCTTAGCTTTCTAACCTATTCCCTTGATCTGTTTTTATGCTGTTTTTGATTGCAGTCATTTTATAGTATCAGAAAGTGTCTGATTTTTATTGAAATCAGAGAGTATGATACCTTCAACTTTATTAATTTTGCTTAATATTTCTTTGACTATGGTAGTATTTTCTGGTTTTATACCCGTTTTTGCATTTTAAAACAATTTCTCTGAAATATGACATTGGAATTTTGATAGACATTGCATTGAATGTGCAGATCATTTGGGATACTATAGACATAATAACAATATTAATTCTTCTAATCCATGAATATTGGATATCTTTTAATTTATTTGTGTCTTCAGTTTCTTTCATCAATGTTTTAGAATTGTCATTTTTACCCTTATCTCACACCATTTACAATAATGAACTAAAAATAGATTAAAGACTTAAAAGAAAGCAGTGTGGCGATTCCTGAAAGCTCTAAAAATTGACCTTCCATATGACCCTGCAATCCCCCTACTGGGAATATACCCTGAAGAACACAAATCACTCTATAAAAAAGATACCTGCACATGTATGTTTATCGCAGCGTTGTTCACAATAGCAAGAACCTGGAAACAACCATGCTGCCCAACAAAAGAGGACTGGATTAAAAAATGTGGTACATATACACGATGGAATACTATGCAGCCATGAAAAAGAACAAAATCATGAATTTCGCAGCAACTTGGATGGAACTAGAGTCTATAATACTGAGTGACCTCTCACAGAAACAAAGATCAGAATATCACATGTTCTCACTCATATAATGGATCTTGAACATCCAATGTAATACTATAAGAAAATGACTGATGGTACTGGGAAATTATGGGGGGGGTGGGATTAACAGTAGCTAATATCTATCTGGGACTGGGAAAACACCTCTTATCAATAGGGTGCCTGAATGAAACGTAATTGTACACCTAACCCTTAACTGTACCCCACAAAACGATAATAAAAAATACTGATAAAAAAAAAGTAAGCCCTGAAACATTAAAACTACTAGAAGAAAACAGGCAAAAAGCTCCATTGCTATGAGCAATGATTTCTTGAATAGGACTCCAAAACCATAGATAGCAAAAGTAAAGATAGATAAATGGGATTTTATCAAAGTAAAAAATCTCTGCATAGCAATAGAAACAATTGACAAAGTAGAGATTCAACCCCAAGATTAGGAGAAAATATTTGCAAACCGTACATCTGATAATGAACTAATATAAGGAATTCAAACAACTCCATAGCAAGAAAACAAATAACTCAATTGAAAAAAAAATGAACAAATGATCTGAACAGAAATTTCTAGAAAGAATAAATACAAATGATCAACAAGTAAATGAAAACATACTCAGCATCTCTAATCTTTAGGGGAATGCAATTTAAAAAGACAGTGAGACATCACCTCATACCTGTTAGAATGACTGTTATAAAAAACATAAATAATAAGTGCTGGCAATGATGTGGAGAAAAGAGATCCCTTGTACACTGTTGGCAGGAAAGCCAATTAGTATAGTCATTTCAGAAAATAGTATGGAAGTTTCTCAAAAAACTAAAAATGTAATTATTTTATGATCCAGTAAATTATGTCCTGGGCATATTTCCAAGGAAATTGAAATTTGTTTGTCAAAGAGATAGCTGTACTCTAATGATTATATACACACTACACAAAATAGCCAAGACATGGAAGCAACCTAATCGTGTTCAACAACAAATGAATGGATTTCAAAAATGTAACACACACACACACACACACACACACACACACACACACACACACAGAATAGAAAACTATACAACCTTACAATATTCATGATAGCATGGATAAACCTGGACAACATTATGCTAAGTGAAATGGCTAAGCATAGAAGGACACATGCATATGATCTCACTTATATGTAGAACTAGTAAAGTAAATCTCATCTGTTTTTCCCACCAAATTGTTATTTCTGCATTTCTACAGGCCTTCAAACAACTATTAGAAAATGCTACATGTATCATACTGCATACTATGTTTGCTTCATTTCAGGGATTTATTTATTGAACTTCTGGTCTGCTAGTGTGACAGTAGTATTGGTTTTTTTTGTTTTGTTTTGAATTGAAGTCTCACTCTGTTGCCCAGATTAGAATGCAGTGGCTGCTCCCGGTCACCGCAGCCTCCACCTGCTGGGCTCAGGCAATCCTTCCGCCTCAGCCTTCCGAGTAGCTGGAATTACAGGCGTGCGAGCATTGGGTTTTAGTTATTGCACTTTGTTTTATATTTGTGCCATTGTGTATAATCATTTAAAATATATCTGAATATGTCTTGCCAATACTTTTGTTGGGATGTTTGCATCTGTTTTCATAAATGGTATGTTATGCTATTTTATCAAGCTTTGCATTGGAGAAATACTAGCTTAGTAGAATTCATTGGGGAGTCCTTTTCCCTGGAACACTTTCCATACATAAGAATTTCTGTTTCTTTAAGTTTTGAAATAACTCATCTACTAAGCAATCTGATCTGTTTTGTGGGTACTCTTGTAAATACTATTCCTAGAGTTTTCTATAATTATTAGTACATTCTATTTCCACTTTTGATAAGTTATCATTTCTGATATATTAAATTATTTAAAGAATATTATCCAGCTTATTAGCACATGTTATATGTAGCTTTACAATGTTTATACATTTTCATATTTATAGAAAAATGTGAACAAAAATATTTAAAAAAAAGAACAACTCACAGAAGTTTGTGTAGAGTATGATAACTATGAAGTTAAGAAGTGAGCATATGACAAGATGCAGCTCCTGGGTCTTAAGAGTCAGGGTTTCAGCTTCAACAGATTGCTAATCTTGGTTTCCTTGTCTATAAATATGGGATGATAATAGGATCTGACTTGTAAGGTTATTGTGAGGATTTAATATAGGTTAAGTGCATAGAACCATCTCTGCAGTCTGTGGTGGATATGATGATGATATTATGATGATGGTGTAGTATTTCCAGTGACTTAGCACAGTGCTTAGTACAAATTCTCATGAAAGAAAAAGTAATTGGTGAATAAATTGAGTGCCAATTATTTGCTTTTCTTATTTTGCTTTTTGGAATAATAATTATCAAAAGAACTTCAGTCTTGTCAACTGTGCTGTAACTTTCAGGCATACTATTATATTATGTAGATAAAGACAATGGTCGTTAGAAATCAGTAGACTAGAAACTGGAGTTTGGATGAAATATTTACTTTCTCTGAAACTTTCCCCAGGTTATGCACACAACTTATTTCTTCATCTCTAGTGTGTGAATAAAGAAATAGAAATCTAATAGGGCCATTGTAGAGATTAAAAGATATAACCCATGTAATGTGCTTACAAATCTTGGTACAATACAAACCCTTGGTAAGTGTCAGTTATTATTTTCTTTATTGTGGCTATGGCTGTTACTGTAAAGGGGACAGTTACCCTGGGACACATTTCATAAGAGTGGTGTAGAGAGAGTATGGCAGCCTGAAGTGAGCTGACACACTGGCTGATCAGCAAAAGGTAGCAATCCTAGAATTTGTTAAATATGTTTTGCTTTAAATTATTATAGTTTAGGGGTATTTTATTGTAATAGAATATTCTTTAATGTTTTCTATATCACTGTGGTTTTTGATGTCACATTTTGCTTTAGAGGTCTTAATTGTAAATATGGCATAGAAGGGTTTTATTTTTAAGTTGAAACTTAGATATGTTAAAATGAAAAATAATTTGAATATGTTCTTGTTTTAGAGCTAAGTTTCTACACATTAGAACTAGATTTTAGAAGGAAGGTGACCAAGAATACGAACGTTTTTAATAATCTACTTATTTATGACTGGCTGTGGCTGTGGTCAATATTTAGTTATTCAGAATACTCCATAATATTTCCTGCATTTTAGCAGTTCAAATTTATTTAAATATTATATATGCCCCCAAAGGAGATGAAAGTTAAGTGCCTGCTGTGCTTAAAATTTTATCGTGAAATAATCGTTTCTATTTTTACTACCTCACCCTCTCAAACTACAACAAAACCAAAAAACTCAATGCTTTCCACTAAGAGAAGGTATTAAAGTTAATGCAAAATATAAATATACAAACGTGTTTTAAGGATTAGTGTAGTACTGTATGGTTGCTTACAGAATAAGAAACCAAGTGGGTCAGATGAATTAAGAAATAGATATTACAGATTCAGGGTAGAAAATTGCTAGGTCCATGATATCAATTTGTGTCTATTTCCAAAGTAACAACACTTATGACTAAAATTAGTCTATTAAGGATTTCATATGGAATGTACCTAGCTAAAACTGGTGAGATTTATTACGCAAATACATTGTTTATGAATTATTTTCAAATAAAGTCACAATTTAAAACATTTTTTTAAGTACTATATAAATTGCTCCATAAAGGAACAATTGCAATGTGCCGATTCAGGGTTATCTCACTATTTTAAGGCAAGCTGATTAGCAATCTTAACTACATCTACCCAGGCTCTTTTGCCATATAGCATAGCATATTTAATGAGTATCACACTAAAGAATAAAGAGCATAGAGATCTGATTGCTGCCTGCTGTAATTGTTTATATACATAATTTCACATAGGTATAGGCTTGTATAATTCCTCATCTGTAGTGTGTATCTATGTAACATCATTCGCATGGTGAATACTATTAAAAATTAAGTGTATTTGAAAATCAGATTTGCAAATTGAAAAACAAGATGCTACAAATATTTTCTGTCTGTTCTTTGGGAAGTGGCATAGATCAACTTGAAATAGTATTTCTTGATTGTTTCTGAAAGGATTACCTTGTGAAATATTTAAAATGTTTGCTGATAATAATTCCATTGTTAAACCAGTCTAGGGTTGGAGGTTTCACGTTACTGAATTAGCTTTAATTGGATATGTTATAGATTATGTCAGTTGATTTGGGGGTAATAAGAAACATGAAGACTCTTCCAGAATGAATTGTTCGTGATGTCAGTTACTATGACAAAGCCTAGATTATAAGCCCAAGCAATTAGGGCTTTATCAGAACTTCATCAGGGAATTCTTGGGCTCGTATACATTAGTATATCAATGTGAAAATGTGATTTTGATATGTAACTGCATTATAGAAAAAAAGCCTGGGTCATTTGAAATATTAAGAATGTAAACCATCACTCCATAATATTTAATCCCAGCTCTTTTATTTGATTCAGGAAATCTAAGAAAAAGATACCATTAAAAAATGTAGGGCTTTTTCAGATGGTTTAATTGTTCCCCGAATCTCCTACAAAAGAAATTAAAACAAACTGAATTGATGAATCATTTGGTTGCACTCCAGGAATTTAAACACTTGTTTCTTTTGTTGGAGTCATAACGAAGGTATGTAATAAAGGAAGAGATACTGTGGTGTGCTTCTAAACCTGCTAATCCAGAAATTAAAGTGGAAGCCATTTTAGGAAGCCTATTAATATATGTTCATAATTAAAACTGTGTTTCTTTTATATTATTGTTCTTTTGGGAAGTTTGCTTATGTGTATACTACACTAAGTTGTTATGTATCAGTGAAAACTGATTCTTGAAGGGAATGTTACTCAGACCACAGCTGTGAATCCACAAACAGAAAACCCATGTGTAACCAAAGGCTATTTATGGACTTCCACTTTATGTTATTAGGCCATGATGCTTAGATGGTCAGTTGGGTTTTTTAGTTAATAAAAATTGCTGATTTATATGCAATGAAAAAAATGGCACTACAGACTTTTTGGAGAAACATAACTTATATGGAAAATCACAATCTTAAGTGTTTAGTTCAGGTATTTTTCAAAATTTTATGAACACATCTAATCGCTATTTAAAACAAGATATAATCCTAGAAAATTCCCCCATGCCATTTCCAGTCAAACCTCATCCTTACTTCTCCCGTCTCAAATATCTGTTTCTTTAATTACTAATTTTAAATTCATAAATTAATTTTGCCTTTTCTTAAACTTCCTATCAACATTATGATATTGTGTATATGTGTGTGTGTGTGTTAGTCTGGAATCATCTCTACATTATGAGTTTGGATTTGGTGTGCATCTTGGTTTTGCACATATCCTGAGTGTAATGATTTCTATTGTTAAATAATATTCCATATAAATATACAACAGTTTGTTATTATGTTCTCTAGTTTATGGACATTTGGGTTATCTCTCATTTTTAGATGTTATGAACAAAGATTATATTAAAAAATCTTATGAACGTTACTTTTTTAATAGTCATGATTTCATTTTCCTTGGGTTACTACCTAGACAAGCAATTGCTGAGACAATGGTAGATGAATGTGAAAAATTACCCAACAGATCACCAAAAAGTGATTTCATAATTTTGGTCTCCACAGATTAGATTGTTTCACCTTCTGACCAAAATTTGTCACTGTCAGTCTTTTGAGTATAGCTGTTCTAGTGGTAATTAAATTGTATCTTAGAATATTTTTAATCTGTGTTTTCTAGTGACTAAGAATGTTGGGTACATTATCATAAGTTTATTGGCTATTCATATATCTTCTGTTGTAAAGTGTTCAATATTTGCAAATATTTTTGTTGTTTTTGGAGTATTTAAAAGTTGACTTTAGGGGATCTATAAAAATCCTGGATGTTAGTATTGCCAGATGTATATTACAAATATTTTTTCCCATTGAGTTTCTTAATGATGGCTTTTGATGTAGAACTTTTTTTTTTTGATGAAGTGCATTGTGTCAATATTTTTTCTTCTAGTGTAAGTTATTTGGTGTTTTAAAAGTCTTTGACTACTCCAATGTTGCAAGAAATATTGACTTTTTTCTAGAAATATTATATTTCTGTTTTTTATGTTTAGGTCTATAATTGATCCTAAATTAATTTTTTGTTTATGTCATGAGATACTGGTTGAGGTTATTTATTTATTTTTTTCAGAAGGAGATTCAGCTATTCCTGCATCATTTTTTAAAAGGGCTTTCCTTTGTCAATTGAATTGACTCAGTGCCTTGGCTGTTTCTATTCTAGGTCTTTATGTTTCTCTAGATTTACACCCATATCACAATGTCTTGATTACTTTTGCTTTACAGTAAAGCTTGAATGTAGATAATTTAATTTCTCCAAATACCTTTTATTCTAAATCTTGTATTTTCATACAAATTTTAGAATTAACTTGTCAATATATTCAAAAAATCTTTCTGGGAATTTGATTAAAGTGTGTTCAATTTGTAGATCACTTTGAGAAAAATGACTATACTGATATTACATCTTTCAATTCATTAATATCTCATATTTGTTGATTTATATGTCTATATGGATTCATATTTAACAATAAGTGCCAATTCATTTTATTTTTGTAGGGTTTTATAAAATATAAAGTATTTTCACAATGACTATCTCTTTATTCATATGTTATTATTTCAAAGCCAGAATTAAGTATGAAGAATAGAGATTGTTTTAGTACCTTGGTATTCCCTACAGTACTTACAAAAGTATTTTGCATATGGGATGTACTTGATGGACCAATTGAATTCCCCCGTCAGAATTTTATTAATATTATTTCATAACAATAGACAATGTTATTAGTAAAAATATCAACACTTCAAATAATAATATTTTAAGACTAAAATAAATATAGTAACAATGCACAAACTTTCAGAAAAATAAAGATTCATGACAATCTAAATACTTAAGCTAAAATAACAGAATCTTTAAAACAATGCAAATCAATAGAATAAAAATTTAGAATACCTATGATCACCTTATTCTTTTAGAAATAAAGATCATACTTTAACTATCTTGGAAAGAAAAGTGCCTCCTCTATTTATTAAGATATTGATATTTACAACTATTCCTAGATTTTTGTAGAATAGTCAGGCTCACAGGGCAAGAAGACATTTCATAGAGAGCTCATTCTGCTTTAGAAGTTTGAAGTGTGTGTATATATGTGTGTGTATGTGTGTGTGTTGTGATGACCTTGTCCTAGAAGGATGGTATCACCAGAATCCTTTCGCTTGGACTGAAGTTGTTTTCTTTCACACCTGAATTGAGTTCAAACTAATGAGATTTTTCTTTCAAACAGGTGAAGCAAGAACCATCACTGTCTGTCTTTTCTATTGCTACTCATTTTGCAGAATTGCCTTAGAAAAGTGGATACGAAGAGGCTGATATGTGCTTCTGAGCAACTCATTGCTGGTACCTTTTTAGCACATTGAAGAATATTTAGGATGTCAATATGGTGCTCAGAACATTTTAAGAAAAAAAGTATTCCTAGAAGAATCTTGTTATGTAATTGTAAGATATTTTCAAATAATTTGTTTTTGCCATTTTATAAGATAATTCAACACTTGCATTATCAGAGATTGTGTGTTTCTTGCTTAAGAAAAATGCTCATGTAATGGGATAAAAGATTGTGATCTGCTTGCTTATCAGCAATATGTTTATATTCACCACCTCCTGCAGTGGCTTGGAGATGCCACATGTGGTTATAGTGAAGTAAAATAAAAATCTCCTAAAGGACCACCTTTTCAAAAGACAATCTGTGATAAGATTTCTCAGATCTACACTAAGTTCTACTTTGATATTTGCTGAGGTCTGTCTCTTTTCCTTCCATGTTTACTGAGGTTTTCATGTAGGTAATTACCATCCTAAAGGTGATAACCCACACAAGTGATGACATTGCTTATTCCTCCTTTACCAATCTAATAGGAAATGATTGAAAAGGTCATTCAGTTTGTCCACTCACTTTATATTAAGAGATGTTTTCTGGGGCAGTGAGTTTATTCCCAAGCTTAAAACAAGTTGACCTTTAATTTGTCAAACTTCTGTGTTTAAATAAATTGTCTGGATTTTGATGGAATTAATTGAACTCGGGGAAGGCTATGCAAAGAATTGTTCTGTGTTTTCTTGTGTATTTCTGTAAGGTCCAAACTATTGGAAAGCAATTAGATTCTGAATTACTCGGTGACCCCAGCAACAAATGTTCTTTGAACTCATAATATCTCTCTTTTTTCCTATTAACTTTCCTCCTACCTTCTGTTACTCTTCTATTCAGCAAACATCATTTTGCCCTTTGCTTTAATCAACTTTCTTTGAACTTTCAGCTTCCCTGATTTACTGGCCTCGAGCTGCTCCCACTTGGTAGTAGTTCAAGCCAGATGGTAGTAGTAGAGTAGTTCTGTCTTTAAGTCACAGAAACACGGGTTGGTCAGTGCACTGAGAACAGATTCATCTCCTAGGTCTGAACTCCAAAGGATGTACAATTCAAAAAAGCATAATATCAGAGAATATTAATTTTTAATTCCATAATGCTAATTATAACCACTAGGGATATGGAAAGAGATGGAAGACTTCTGGTCAGGTCATTAACTTCTTGTTGATCAAGGACTCAGAAGAGAAGAGTTTAGCTGAATTAATTGAATGTTTAATGGAAAGAAGCTAAAATAGTCTGACTACAATATGGCTACACCTGTTCCACAGACGGTGCCATTGTTCCTTTCTCTTGCTCAGTTCTTGAATGGGCAATGCCATGGTTAATCTTTCCAGATTTCAGGTTTTGGTGCTTTAGTTTCTTAATAACCTCTTTTTTCCATCTGTTTTATCTGCCAAAATATTTTATTTGGCACATTTTTTCTTTAGATTTGGTAATGCAATCCTTTAGTCCCAGGTTAAGTCTAACTGGTCCCAAAGTCATTGTTTTCTATCTGTTGAGATTTTATAATTCAACCATCAGATGGTAGATTTCATTTTCAGATTTCCAAGTCCTCAGGAGGTTCCAAACCTGTTTAAAACCGTAACCTCTATATGCAGAGAACTATAACTAGAGGGCCATAATGTTCATATGTAAGTCTTGGATCTGTTACTTATTTCAGAAACAAAATGACATATTTTACAAATACAGTTTATGCTTGTGCACTTAATGTTAGCAATGTGTTGTAAAAACTTACTTATGTAATTAAATAGTCATCTGATCAAATTTTGGGCAAAAATTGGGCACTAGCGGTTACATTGATCCAGGTTCTAGCTGTGTTGAATATACCTGTTTTGCACATTTTATGATAATGTTATGAAGACAGGAATGCTTGGGAATAGTTTAATCAAGTGAGTGGTTGATTTAAACATTTTTATTCCACATATTTAAATCATCTTAGATTGAAACCACAAGATATAAAATGCCAATCTTAATTTTTGTGGTACAGAGGAGCAATAACATTAAGGTATCCATTTTTAATCAGCAAACCCCAATTTCCATAACTCTGTGAGCATTATCTTTCAAAGTCCTTGCCCAGGAGGCATATTCTTTTTTTCTAAATGTACCACGATTGTTTGGATGATGTTTTAAACTCTTTTTGAAACTACCTTTAAGAGCATTTTTACAGTATAAAAATGAGCACCATCTTTAAGCCATCGTTAACTTCTATCCCTAAACTGTGCTCAGTTTTGTGTTTAGTTCACTAAGGACTTGGAGAGATGTTTTTCACTTCTAAAAAAATCACATATTACCTCAAATGGCCAAAATCTGCCACTGTTTTTCTTTCATATATTCTAGCACAGTATTTGAAAGCAATTCCCAAGGGAACTTCTCGCCCTCTGAGAGCACCCCTGTGTCACGTCAACATGGTCTAGATATTTGCAGCTATGAACAGAACTTCTCTCAGGCTTATTGTTTACACATCATTACCAAAGACTGTTGCATTGAGCGTATAAGGAGAGGAAAAGGTGGTTTACACAGTTTGAGAAGACCAGGCATAATTCCAGAATTCATGGTCTCTATTTGTAATGTGTTCAGTAAAACTGGAACCCCAAACCCCAAACCCAAATACATTCACTGAAACTCTAAACCCCCAATTCTGAGGTCCCCAGGTGTGCCAGGGTCATCTGATGCTTTTGCAGAATGCTCCTTGGCTGTGGGGAGATTCTCATGGTTAGTCTGCATTTTCATGAACTCTGCTCTGCGATGGCTACCACTGCTGATTTCTCTCCAGCTTTCTATCTGGAGAGAAGGAAATGGGTGGAGCACTCTACCAGTGTTCCTAGTGTTTCTGCACTTAAATGGAGTAGCAGAAGGGTCAGAGCCTAATGGACGTTCTGGGATAGGGGCGTGGGGAGGGGGTGCAAGGTTAGAACTGTATAGAACATTAGGAAAAGTCTGCATAATTCCACAGTACTAAAATACTGTTTTGCTTAATATTGCTGGAGATAAATGGGCCATCTGCCCTGATTTGGAAACTGTGTGTGTGTGTGTGTGTGTGTGTGTGTGTGTGTGTGCAGAGATCCATATATTCATAGTTTTCACTTTAACCAAATTTGATAGGTGATTTTTAATGAGGTGCTTAAAAAATATGAGGCCAACGTGAACCAGAAGCAGTACAGTGATATAAAAATTCTTATATGGAAACGAAAATTGTTAAGGTATAAAAATTAGACCTAATGTGGAAAAGGCATTAGAAAGATTGTTTTCTCAAGGTCCTGAAAGCCAAATAAATGGCATTTTCAGAATCAAACCTTGATTCATAAATGCAGCGAGCATTAGAAGAAAATCAGTATGATTTGTTAGATCAAAGATTGCATGGAAGAATAAATAACAGCACTGCATTTATCTGACTGTGGCAGTCCGAAAAATGTTCCCTGAAGATGTCCATGTCCTTTCCTGAACCTATATAATAAGGGATTGTGTCGATGGGATTACGTTACGGATCTGGAAGTGGGGATATTGTTCTGGATTATTTGGTGCGCCCACAGTAACCACAACGTTGCTTCCATGTGAATGAGGGAGGCAGGAGATGCAGAAAGATGTCATGGGAGAGACTGAGGCAGAGTCAGAGTAATCCTTCTGAGAAATACTCTACTGGCCAGGGCTGGCTTCAAAGATAGAAGGGAAAATTCAGTCAAGGAATATGGGCATTCTCTAGAAGAGGAGGAGGGTAGATTAACAGCCTCTCCTCTAGAGCATCTAGGAAGAAATGCAGCCCTGCAACAGGATATTCTTCCACTGATACAAGAATATTTCCTGCCTATAAAATTCTTGACCACTACCTCCTATCACCGTCCTGTGTGTCACACTGAATCCTAGGAATACCGTTATTTCTACAAGACCTTTTATATGGCTGGTTAAGATTTCTAAAACATTCATAGAGTGAATTCATCTGAAAGAACAACTAAATTAGACAATGATGTATTTAAGTGTATGTTTATCAGTTCATTTAAAATATGCAATAGTGGTGGTGAACTGAATTACAATTTTCTACTAAGAGATAGCTTCTTTCTCAAAATTTTCATGTGAAACCACACTCCATTTTTGTAAATTTGTTAAAAATGAACCTTAAAAGGTGTCTGTATGACTTCATAGCACTAAAATACCATTATGTTTAATATTGCTAGAGATAAATGGGCCATCTGCTCTGATTTGCAAGCTTTTTTTTAGAGAGAGATCCATATATTCATAGTCTTCACTTTAATAGAATTTGATAGGTGATTTTTAATGAGGTGCTTAAAAAATATGAGTGAAATCTGAACCAGAGGTAGTACAATGATATGAAAATTCTTATATGAAAATAAAAATTGTTAAGGTATAAAAATTATATAAGATATCAAATGGAATTTTACACTAAATACATCTTGAATGCATTTCAGTTATACCTATTTGGGGAATTGTAACACATGTAAGCTACAGAAAATATAAAGTTAATTTTATTTTTTAAAATGTCTTTTTATATGACAGTTTAAATATTTAACTTTCATCAAATGGCTAGGCATTTTGAAAATTATTTTTGGCTGAGTCACTCACTGGCAGTTAGAGTCATTGTCATCATCAGAAGGACGAGGGCCTGTGAGACTTTCTCCCTCATGTCACTGTGCACTCTTGCTGTCCAGGGTGACATCTTGCCTTTCTCAGCATGAAATCAAATGCTTTCCTCACACACTTTCTGTGTCCTCATTGGCGCTGTTTTATTTGGTCCTCACTAAATTCACAGGTGATTTATTTACATGGTTCTTATTACATACATATTTATAATCCACATGCCCAAAGTTATGAGGTTTTGCATGGAAGCAAAAAACTTTTAAGAGGATGAAAATGGTAACTAGTGAAGATAACTAATAAAATTTGTTTTCATTTTAACAACACTCTTCGATTAACACAACAGCTTGAACCTGAATATTGTTGACGCTTTTCTAGCCAATTATCAAACACAGTAAATATTGAAAAATACAAACTATATACTGTGTGACCCCACAACAACAAAGTTTCAAATGTGAATGAGTCAAATACCAAAGAATTAAGAGCAGTCCTTGGGATCACTGATGAAAATCTGTAATGTTCTTTTTCAAAATGGTCTTTATGTTTGTGGTGTCAAAGTCATCACTGAAGTGAGAACTGTCATCATACAACCTCTCTCTCCTTTTATTTTTCTCACAGAAACCTCAAATCTCCTCTTCTTCAAACATAGAAAAAATTTCTAACTTTTTTGTTCTGAGTACTAGGGTAGTTATAAATTAATTTTTCTAAATATAAGATTAAGTAAATTTACTTTTATAGCTTTGTGCTCAAGATAAAGTCCAAAAAATCCTATTTTTATTGTCATATGAAGATATTTTTGGTACTGTTGAATTAGATCCATTATTTAAAATTTATTTATTCTAGAATCAGTTATCTTTGGATAATATGCCTCTTGTAAATACACCCACTTTGTAGATGAGAAATCCATAATTTGGTGAATTTAAGTTATGTACTCAGGATCGTACCTTATTTTATTTATGTATACTTAATTGATTGATTGATAGATTGCTTACTTTTTTGTTTGTCTATTTGTTTGAGTTGGGAGTTTCACTCTGTTGCCCACACTGGAGTGCAGTGGCATGATCATGGCTCGCCCTAGCCTCGATCTCCTGGGACCTGGTGATCCTTCTGCCTCGCAAGTAGCTTGGACTTCAGCATGCACCACCATGCCTGGCTATTTTTTCATTTTTTTTGTCGAAACAAGGTCTCACTATGTTGTCCAGACGGGGTCTCGAACTCCTGAGCTTATGTGATCCTTCCTCTACGGCCTCCCAAAGTGCTGGGATTACAGGCATGAGCCACCGTGCCCAGCCAGGAACCTACTTTAAGTAAGTCTTCAGTACTCAAGCTCTCTCCTACCACCTGGACCTGATACACACACAGACATACAAGTGTGGCTGTCATGGATGGTGCGTGTGGAAATACAGCCCCCCTTAATCGGTTGCAGTAGCTGTTCTCATTGGTTGGTGCCCCTAACTTACCAGTTGTTAAATATATTGACTCTCGGCCTTGAATATTGCCTTTAAGAAGCACCCTGCCCAATGCCCACCCTATCTATCATTCCTACCTTGCACCTATGCTTTCTACACCCTTCAAGAAAACAAAAGTAACCTGTCATCCCTTGTGGTGGAAAATGAGGAAAGAGGTTTTTTTTGTTGTTGTTGTTGTTTTTGTATTTATCTCTATCATCCACATGTGGTTTTATAAATTGTACTGAATTATTAATGTTTTCATCAGAAAGAACTTTGGCGAGCATTCTAGTTCAAATCCAATATTCATTTTGCAGATGAGGAAATTTACATTTAATGATTGCTAAGTGTTAGATGTAACTGAGTGATCAATGTGGAGCAAGCAATATATGCTTTGGTTCTAACACCACCTCTACTAGGTTAATGTCTTGTCCTTTTGATAGTGAAGATGAGAGCTTCAGTGACTTTCTCAGGGTCCCCCAGCCCATCACCAGCAAGAAAGGACTGGAGCCCTGAAAGGATTCAGGGAGTGAAAGCCTAATTCATTGTCTTGCCTGCACAGTGTTTCCTACAGAGATGAAGCAGGTAACTTGGGTTGCCAAGTTCACACAGCTGATCAGCCACATATTAGTGCCAGTACTTAGTGTTTGTCAACAAGAGGTCTGAAAAAAATGCCAAAGATTGTAAATATATTATGGATTCAGATAATATTGCAAAACAAGAATGATACTGTCAATCTATAGTCTTGAAATTCCGAGAAGCGAGAAAAAGGATAAAAATGTGGAAACAGTACAAGCAAGAGCATATAGTTTCCTGGAAACATCTTTCCTCACTGACCTGTAAACATTATTTTAATACCCCAGAAACCTAGTTTAAAGGAAAAGAATGGGGGCGGGGTGTGAAGAATTATGAATGCAAAAAAGACTCTAGCTGCACTGTCCAATAGAGCAGGGACTGGCCATACGCACTGTTGATTACTTGAAATGTGGCTGATCCGAATTAATATGTGCTGTGAGTACAAATGACACACTGGATTTAAAAAACTTAGTGCCAAAAAAAGTGAAATATGCCACTAATTTATTTGTTGATATGTGTTAAATGTATTTTGAGTAACTTAACTATCTTGGGTAAATGTTTACATGACAATTAACTGAATTGTTTTATTAAAAATAAGATTACATATTACTTTTCCCTTTTTATTGTCACAACTAGAAAATCTAAAATTGCATATGTAGTTCACTTTATATTTCTGTTGAACAGCTCTGGGCTAGAGGATGAGTCAACAGGGTGGATATTCAAATTAGAAGTAGAAAGCGTGTGCCCATGGAGTATTTTCATATGCCAATTTAAAAGATTCACAATAAGGGGCTTACAATTATTTTAAAAGCTCAATAAGAGCATGCTATTCTTTGAGTAATATTATTTTTGTTACTTCAAGACTACACTTTATTAACCTCTTGAGGATTGTCAGATAAATGATTTGCCTGTGGTTTGACTGTGTATACGTTTTAGAAGTACAAGTATAGTTTATAGGCATATGGTTGTCATAACTCTTCTATTAAACTCCAGGGGCTCATTCTTCATAGGGCATCCATCTAAAGTGGCTACTAGATGTGTCAAAGAACATTCAACCCCCCTAGTAAGTAAATAAGTAGAAATTAAAATGATATGAAGTAGTCTTCACCACCCGTCAATAAGGCAAGTCATAAAAGTTTGATATTATCTCATATTATTTTGGACATAGATTGCTGAAAACATGTTACACGGGTTCAAATTTTCTGGCTGGGAATTGAAAGTAGGCATACAAATTTAAGAAATTTACTGTAACTAAATATGAAGCATAATGTTAAGAGATAAATGCATAAACCAGGCATGGTAGCGTGTGCCTGTAGTTCCAGCTACTTGGAAGACTGAGGTGGAAGGATCACCTAAGCCCAGCAGGTCAAGGCCACAGTGGCTGTGAGCATGCCACTGCACTCCAGCCTGAGCAACACAGTAAGACTTCAACTCAAAAAAAAAAAAAATAGATAAAAGCATCAAACTAACTTATTATATTTGGTAAGAACATAAAGCCTGGATTGAGGATGCCTGGGTTTGATGACAGGATCCTTCATTTACTACCTGTATAACATTGAGTTAATTACTTAGCCTCGCTCTGCCTCAGTTTCCTCAGTTGTGGAATGGAAACAAGAATAGTATCTATTTTGTGTTTTCACTGGGCTTGAAGAAAAAGAATAGTATCTACCTCACAGAGCTATTATGAGTGTTAAATAAGTTAATATCACTAAGGTTTTTGAACCAGTTCCTGACACATAGGAAATTGCATATATATTTTTACATCAATCAAAAGAATTTGCTAAGATATATATGTACATCTAAACATCTATAATATTGCATATAATATGGAAATTTAAAGTGAGTATCTAAATGAATGATATACCCATGCTATGAAATAATATATAGTCATTAAAATGATATGAGGTATATTTATTGATGTGAGAGAGTGTTGCTGATGTGTGGATGATGTGCAGTATTTCTCTATTTTATGTATATTGACAGAAAAGTGACGGAACATATGAAGAGGATTCCATTTAAAAAAGGAATTTTACTTTATAAAAAATGTTTGTTTTTATTGTTCAAAATGATTTTGAATTGTTTGTCACCAGAAATGTGTTTTAAAGTTGAAGTCATAAAACATTGTTATTTTCTTCGACAATGAGTTGAGTACTTCTTGAGTCAGCAGATGGCTAGGTGGATTACTGTTAGATAAGAGGACTAGCGGGTTGATCTGCTTACTAGATCAATTTGTTACAATCCACCCTAACCTTTAGCTCTTGGAAGGAGAAGCAAACTGCTGCAGGTCGATCAGGGCCCAAGAACACAAGTGGGAGGGCTGCTGCTAATTCAACTTCTCTGGACCACAATTTTCTACAACACAACGCTGCAGAAATATCTGATGCACTGATGCCTTGAGACCCACGCTGGGGAAAGCACGCTGTTACTCTATAAATAATGGTAGCTAGACATGTTTCTAAATTTGACACTAGAAGTTACAAACACTATTCAGCTCTTTAAAGGAACGCAGCATTACACAGTAAAGAGAAGAGGAAAAGGGGCAGTAATTCAATTGAAATGTTGAGCCATCATGTGCAAGACTCATGAGGATTGGGACTGGGACTGGGACATATCTCAAGTGGGATTTATTTTTTTTGTTGAAATAATGATAGCATGAAATGCTTTCTTTTCATAAGATAAGAGGGAATAAACTGTGATTTTTATTTAATGGAACACGAAAGATGTTTCAAGGGCAACATTACTAAGCAGACACTAGTAGTATGAGTTTTGTAGGAGTTGAGGTGGTACTTTGAATGTTTTGAAAACATGATGGTACTTATCCCTTCATGAGACGTTGGGAACTGTCTGTGTGTTGGTGGATTTTCTGGGTACCATGACCGAAAAGAAAAACCTAACATACTGGGATCCTTCCCAGTATTGATATGTTTTAGTATGTGTATCTTTAATCCAAATAGACATGCATCTCAAATTCGCAATTATTTTTCATATGAATAGTTTTTGTTTTATTCATTTGGTTTTGGTGTATGTATGTTTGTATTTCATATTTTTTTTTTGAGTTGGGGCTCACTCTGTCACCCAGGCTGGAGTGCTGTGACACAATTATAGCTCACCACAGCCTCGACCACCTCGTCTCAGGTAATCCTCCCACCTCAGTCTTCTGAGTAGCTGGGGCTATAGGTGTGTGCCACAATGCCTGCCTAAATTTTTGATTATTTTGTTGAGACGAGGTCTGGCCATATTGCCCAGGCTGATTTCCCGGCCTATTTAAAATTGCTTTTTGCCACAAAGGAACATAACACAAAATGAAAAGGGAAGATCAGATGAGAGATTTTAGATTTGGTAAAACCAAAGAGGGATAATCATTGAAAGTTTTAGAATAAGAAAGCTTTTTTAAAAAATTATTTTTAAGCCGGGCTCGGTGGCTCAGCCTGTAATCCCGCGCCTTTGGGAGGCTGAGGTGAGTGGATTGCCTGAGCCCGCGGGTTCGAGACCCGCCTGGGCAGCGAGACCTCATCTCTACAATAAATCAAAAAATCAGCCGGGAGTGGTAGCGCACGCCTGTAATTCTGGCTACTCGGAAGGCTGAGGTGGAAAGATCGCCGGAGCCCAGCAGGTCGAGGCTGCGGTGGCCAGGAGCGGCCACTGCACTCCAGTCTGGGCGACAGAGTGAGACTCCAACTCAAAAAAAAAAAAAAAAATTATTTTTAGATTATTTCACAGAACAGGTGGGAAAAAAAGAGAGGCAAGATGGGTATAGAGACACTGTTGGTTGCCCACTATCCTCAGGCCCTACATTTTGGGGTGCTCAGGATGAGATCCAGATACCACACTATGTCTATGCCTAAAGGCTTTTTCTGGAACAGTTAGAGTGAAAATGACAGGGAATTATCACCCACATGAGGCAGGCTTTAAGCAATGACTGTCGGGGCTTAGTGTACAAGTATCCCAGCTCCCATGCTCCAGCTGGTATAATTCTCTGAAATGTGTTACCACCTTTTCCAGAATTTTACCCAGTGGAATTAGCTCCAGATCATCCTCTGCAGTAGCTTAGTCATCACTCCTTATTGGCTGTCTTTCCCTTCACAAACCACTGTCTTCTCTCCTTCACCTTTGCTTCCTGTACCTGAACTTGAACCAGGTTGGAATGCAGTGGCACCATCATGGCTTACTGCCGCTATCCCCTGCTGGGTTGAGGGGACCCTTCTGCCTCAGCCTCCTGAGTAGCTGGGACTACAGGTGCACGCCTCCACACCTACCTAGTTTGTGTGTGTGTGTGTGTGTGTGTGTGTGTGTGTGTGTGTGTGTGTGTTTGGTTTTTTTGTTGTTGTTGTTTTGTTTTGTTTTGTGGAGACAAGGTCTCGCTATGCTGCCCAGGTTGGGAAGTCTTTAAAATTCAGACATGGTAAAAAATCTGAACTTATCTTGTAAAGAAAAATAATTCAGTAAAATAAATACTGACTCCTTCCTATGTGGTAGCAACTGTGGTGGCTCTTGTGAGAGCTAAAACTAGTGATCTCTACCTTCAGGAAAACTGCTGCTTAATATTGGGAGAGAAGAGGAATATAAAGGTTATTATAGGATCGATGACATAATATATAAAATCAAATGCAAAAATTACATCTGTTCAATTTTAGACCTTAATATGTCTAGCATTTTGTTCCAAAATTTTTTCTTAATCCAGTGTTGTCTTTAGAAACTAATAGATTGTATCTGAGATTATAGGGGGAAAAAAACAAACTATGATTGCATATTCATGTAAAGAAGATCAATATAATAGTCAACTACATTTAATTAATTAATGGTGTGGACACAAAGTATTATAATAACATTAAAGACAGATTTTACTGGAAATCTCAATTAGGTATTCCCAGTTAGAGCGTAACATTTCTTTATTCCTGTACATATTCAGTTTTTGTCCTCTGCTTCTTGATACAAGTTTTGAAATTATTTAGCACAGTGTGAGATGAGTAGCTTTTCTAATAAATGGGCAGATAAAAATAGAGCATTGCATTTGATGAGATGTGAATAGCTTCACAGTTCCACTATTTCCCTTCCATTCATATAATTAATGCTGCTAGGACAAAATCTGTGGACAAAGGATTCTGTCACTATCTCCGGCATCCTAACCATATGCATAGATGAAGAGGCTAAGACTCACCTGTATGACTTGAGTCCCAGAACTAGGACTTGGAAGGCTTAAGATACTACAGTCATTTCTAAATGTGTTTTTGCTAGGACTTGGTACCTGCAAAAGACAGAAAACCAGCTTAAACTAAGTCAAACGAAAAAAAAAATGTGGCTTCAGACATAGATGGATTCTTGGCCTTTGATAATGCCATCAGGACTGAGTCTTCCTCCATCCTTTGGTTTTATGTTGGACTCATTGACACATAGGCTGTCCTCATACAAGATCATGGTTATTAGTGGCTCCAGACATAGATCTTATAAGTTTTAAGCCTATTAGAAAGAGGATGAACTTTGTCTTTGAGAATTTCATGGACGTCCTACAATGAGCATTGCTGGTTCTTTTTTTTTTTTTTTTTTTTTTTTGATAGCTTTAAGGGGTGCAAACATGTTTTGGATCATGGATGCACTGTCTAGTGGAAAAGTCTGGACTTGAAGTGTATCCACCATTCCTTCCTGTGCACATTGTACCCAATAGGTAATTTTTTTATTCCTCCCCCACTTCACATCCTTTCCCTTCTGAGTCTCCAGTGTCCATTATACCATCCTTTGCAGATCCTTGGATTTGGCTCCCACTTATAAGTGAGAACATGCGATATTTGGCTTTCTGTTCCTGTGTTAGTTCACTTAGGGTGAAAGTGTCTATCCAAGTCGCTGCAAAAGACGTTGCTTCATCTCATCATCCTTGAGTTAACACTAATCCTATTTAAAACATGTACACCAGTTGAAAGGGGATTCCCCAAGACCATCATGGGGCTATTAACAGAAGAAAAGAAATGAAAGTCAAGCAGGCAAAACCAAAAATATCCACTCTATTCCTCTACCTAAGGAGACTACTCAAGAAAACACCACGATAATCAGAATTACCTTGGCAAGTGTAGTTGTTCAAAGAAATAGAGTAGGATAAGTCAATGATGGCCCTACCAAACTCTCAGCCTATATTTGTAGATACAGTTTTATTGGAACATGGCCATGCCAACTCCTGTGTGCATCATCACTGACTGGTTTTACACTATGGCGGCAGAATTGAGTAATATTGACAGAGGCAATATGAACCTCAATTTATTATTTTAAAAAGTTTAGTGACCTCGAAATAGAACCTGAAGGAAAAAATACTAGAATTAAATGGGTGACTTTCTAAAAAGTAAATGAAATCTGTATAAGCATCAGTTTCTAAAACAACAAAACATATTGTGCTTTTTGAACCTGTTCCAATGGGTGATTTTCCCTAGGCATGTGCTTCAGTAGTTTAAGAAACCTTGCTGTGGTTGCAAGAGTTCTGCTGAGTGAGAATCTCCCATATGTTTTATGTTGTTCAGTCTGTACCTATTTTTAGAGTCTCTGAACCAACTTTTACTAAGAAATCTATCTCTTTTTTTGGTACTTGCATTTGATTACGTTTCATTTTTGAAAATTTGGCAACAATGCTTGATAAATTTTCTGCACTTTAAAACATATTATTATGATGCATAAATATACTGTTTTCCTGGCACTTATTTGTCTATTCATATAAATTAAAAATACATTATAAAAAGCTCATTATTTTGTTCTGCACCACCCTAAGTTTTGCTCAATGGGGGGCAATTAATAATGACATGACCTTCAAAAATTTTTTTTTAATTTTAAATATGTGAGGTAAACAATTCAGGGATAGGTATACAAATGTTCATTGTGCAGGTACCCTTGTGGATGAGTTATGCCCCTCCTCCCCTGGTAGTTTCCCACTACTGCCAATACTGCCCCTGCCCTCCCCTGGTCTTTTTTAAAGGGGACCCTACTAGGCCTCTGCAGCAGAGCTCAGATTTTAGAACTTTATAATAACATTTGTTAAAGTCAGCATTTGGCAACGTTGTAATTGGAGTGCTATTACTCTGGTTTAATTCAGTTGTTAAACAAGCTTAACTTAAATGATAGCTTTTAGGTTGGAAGAGTATCTGGCTTTTTGGTGCCCAATTTTTGATTATTGCCATTTATTTTTCTTCACTAAAACTAACCTAAAATAATGAATATTTTGAAAAATAGCATGTAAGAAATTTTCCGTTTTTCTGTTTGTAAATACATGAGCTCAAATGACATTTCCTTGGAAGGATATGTGTAAGAAATCTCACATCAGTAGAGTTCTGTCTTTCTATGGCAAGAGAACTAGCAACATGGGTTACATGATAACATAATTGCAGAAGGATTTAAGTGGTTAAGTACTTCCTCTGTGGTGAAATGGGAGATTTTACAAAACAGACTTATGCCGTGGAGCCTGTAGAATTATATCTGTATGAGCCAAAAAAATGAGCCCTGGGAACAGATGAGAGAATGACTTGGTCCTTCAAATGTTTATCTGAAAATGCACAAGCCTTTTAAAATGCTTCGTAAGCTATTACAAGAGTTTTGAAAATTGAACCACCAGTTTGCCTTAAGTATAAGTGATATGACTGGTTGAAAAGGATATTATATTTTTGAAGCAACATAAAATATTTAAATCAAGAATCAACCATTTGACACAGTACATGATTTATATTGTCTAAGGCTGCTCTATTTAATACAAATGTAATGCAATCCACGTGTGTAATGTAAAATTGGTAGCTATACTAAAAGACATGGAATAGGTCAAATTAATTATAATAATAAATTGTATTTATCCAATATGTCAAAAGTATTTTTATTTAAATATTTAACAGCATAAAATTATTAATGACATATTACTTTTTTGTTTTATTCTGAGTATTTACAACCAGGTATGTATTAATACATTAATAATACTTTAAATATAGATGCTAAATTTCTGTCAGAAATACTTTATCTGTTTTTAAATTTTATAAAAGTTAGAGTTGAAAAAAGAGATTGCATACCCAAGCTATTGCTAGCAAATTAAAACTGTTTCCAATAGCTAAGTTGAATATTCGACTTTTATTTAAATATAATTAATTCAAATTTTATTTTATTTTATTTTTTAATTCAAAATTGAAAAGGTAAAATGTTACTTCTTGAATCACACTTGCCACATTTTAAGTGCTCAGTTGCCATGTGGGACTGGTGACAACCCTAGCACTGAGCAGGTGGGAGGCATTCATAGTCATATGGGTTAAAGTTTTCAAATACTTGTGATTTATGATAAAACAGATGAACAGAAATTCCTACTGTGTGTCAATTGTAATAAAATATATAAAAATAAATCTTGACTGGGCATGATAGCTCACACCTGTCAAACCAGCACTTTGGGAAGCTGAGGTGAGAGAACCTCAGCTTGAACCTAGGAGTTCTGGACCAGTTTAGTCAGCAGAGCAAGACTTCATCTTTACAAAACAAATCAATAGGTCATGGTGATGCACATTTGTACTCTCAGCTGCTTGGGAGGCTGAGGTGCAAGGGTCACCTGAGCATAGGAGGTAAAGGTTGTGGTGAGCTGTGATCATGCCACTGCACCCCAGCCTGGGCAAGAGTGAAACCAAATTCAAGAAAAAAAAAATCTTCTCACTAAAAATGGACTGGCACATGTTCTGTAGGCATTTTGGAATTTTCCAAACTCTGTGTCTGCACCAGGCATCTTCCTTCCAAGAAGTATTCCCTCTCCACAGTCATAGAACCTCACCCACTATGAGTGTGCACCTTCAGAAAGGATGGGCTACATTTTTTTAAAAAGAAATTTTTCGGTGAAGGAACATTTCTCTGAAGTGTATGGTTCTCTTTTCCCAAATATTAAAGCTGCCCCAGAATCATGTTAGAATCCAGGTGGGACCTCCGTCTGAAACTCTACCTGAGTCTGGCTACAGTGTGATTCTGGTCATGGAGACAGGTGACACTGAGCCCTAGGACCAACCCTAGAGTGTCTCCCATATGAGAGAAGAAGCTCCTGTGTCTTTCACAGGTTCTGTTCCAAGCCAAAGAATTGACTTTGCTAGAGATTGAGTTAGAGTGAAGCCAAAGTACCACCTCCATCCTTCATCTCCTGCACACACATGACAATGAACACATTTATAGCTACTTCAGCATTGACTATGAGATATGCCTTTATATTTGGTTTAAGTTGGCTTTTTTATAAGCCTGTATAAGAAGACATTCTCATGAAGATATTACATCACTCATTAATCCTCAGTTTTCTAAAAATTAAAGTATACTTTCTGCTGTAATGTAGATGCATTGGCCCATCTTAAAGTAGATCAATTAGACAATTTTACTTCTCTTAAAAAATGCAAATCATTAATGACAAAGCATGACTGTCAAGAAACTATTTTTACTTAAGATTAAAATGACTTGAATACCTGACCCATTGTTACAGAAACTCAGAAACATAGCTAAGAATAGAAGTTATGCCAAGCACATTAAAAACTAAGTGTGCTGAAGACTCAGCTAGTGTTGAAAGAAAAGCAAGTAATTTCCAAATGCAGAACTTCATCAAGATGAAAGTTTCCGATTACAAAAAATAATAATAATAATCAGCACCCAAAGAAGGTTGCACACATCAGATCACAAATAGTTCAGGTTTAAATGACTTATCAATACCCTCTTTAATTTTCCTTTCATGAAAATAGAATACAGGCACAAGTATTTTATTGTACCCTGCATTTTACCCATTTAAAAATATTTGCATTATTATTTTTTAATAATATAGATATTAAAAATATGTCTGTGTATCTATATCTCAGGAGTCTTAGTCTTGAAAATATAAAAAAATGACTGTGTCACATGAATATTTTAAGTAAAAGAATTTGGATGGGGAATTAAGAAATTTTTATCCTGATATTACCATTAGAACTTTGTTTGAGAACAGTAAGGTGCCATGATTAGGAAAGTTGTGTACAAAGAACTCATACCTACTTAACAGCTGAGAAATTAAAGAAAAATATTTATTATAAAAGGTCCTATCAAATTTGAAATAAAACTTGATTACAAATGAATAAATAGATAATTTCTAAGTTGCTTTCGGCTCTAAAAGTTTGAAAATCTCTGAAATTGGGGGAAACAATGAAAACTGAGGAATTAAGAATAAGACAACAGCTTGATTCTAAGTCAGTATCTAGACTTATGACTACAATGTAATACTGAACAATCATGACGGTTATATAATCTATGGTTCAAAGATTGCCCGGCTGCATTCAAAGAGTAGCTAGAAGAAATGCTTATTTAGTTCTAGGGAATCAAGTAATAGTGGCCCATACATTTCATTGATAATATTTCTTTCAAAGGAAAAAAATCAATTTACCTCTCAGGCTTAAAACAAGACAGGTAGTGATTACAATCATCCTCATTTGAAAATGAGGAGAAGAGCTGTTATTTTTAACAAATACTCAAGGGTGGTGTAAGAAAAAATGCATGCATTGATAAATTATTTTTAACTTGTGAAAATGTATGGGTATAAGTGTTTTATTTAAAAAAAACAAAAGTAGGGTACAGTAATTAAGTATATTTTAACAGATTAATATACTTTTTAAAAATCTCTAGGCTAGCCTGCCCTTCATTTCTTATTTTTCCTAAATTTTTAAATTTATCTTCTAATACCAGAGTTAGAAGTCACTCCACTTATATAGTTAAGATTAATTGGCATGCAGGATTTTTCCACAGGTGATTATCAAAAGCAGTACATGAAGATTTTATGGTCCAATCTGATCAATCGGCTGCTTCTCTTGTGACCAATCAAAAATGAGAGGCAAAGAGCTGAGAGAAAATGTATTTATTCTGTAACCAGGTTATAGGGAGATGGGTTGGCATCATTACCAAAAAAACCACTCAAAGCAACACAAATTCAGTCCAGTATTTATACCCAAAATACATAGCCCTTCACCCACCCCAAGGTCAAAGTCTATGTGCAGTTTTGGCATGATAAGAATTTTCGGACCATGAAAGTCTCCTGGTCATGCTGACATTTTTAGATAACATTTTGGAATTTACAACATGTTCTTTTACAGTTTTCCAGAGGAAGGGACGGACAATTGCAACATTTGGAAGGAACAAAAAGTCACATCATCTAAAAAATTATAGCCTATAATAGTCCGCTGTCCTTGTACTCACAGATGGAGGGTAGGTGGGCATTGCCCACATCAGGCTTTCAGACACAATTCTGCCAGCTTTGGATCGTTCTTTATGTCTCCTATTAGGTGTTCTGGAGTAACCGAATGTTTCTTTTTCAGTATTAGCAATGTCTTACTAGATAAAACTGGCCTTCCAAACCAATTGGGCAAGGTTGTGCTAGGAGAGGAGAAGGGAGGTTGCATCCTGAGTGCCACTGGGGGAGGAGGAAGGAAAAATGTGCACTTTTACATTCAGGCACTTCTAGGTTTAACTCAGTTCAGTGACAGAAGAAAGTTTCTTTTCTTTTCTTTTCGTTTTTTTTTTTTTTTTTTTTTTTGAGTTGGCGTCTCACTGTAGCCCAGACTGGAGTGCAGTGGCCCCTCCCGGCCACCACAGCCTCGACCTGCTGGGCTCCGGCGATCCTTCCGCCTCAGCCTTCCAAGTAGCTGGAACTACAGGCGTGAGCTACCATGCCCGGTTAATGTTTTGATTTATTGTAGAGATGAGGTCTCGCCTGCCCAGGCGGGTCTCAAACCCACAGGCTCAGACAATCCACTCACTTCAGCCTCCCAAAGGCGCAGGATTTCGGGCTGAGCCACCGAGCCTGGCTGAAAGTTTCTTAATACAAGTTTCTAAATCTTTTCTAAATGACTGTTCTCATGTAACCAAATGACCTCTTTTCAGCCTGCAACAGTGTCCCAAAAATTATTTCATAATATTTTAAAACACAAGATATCACAGGGAGTAAGTCAATAAATCAAATAAGTAGAAAGGACAATGTCCTTACACAAACTTCCTTAAGAGTTGAGCTAATTTGTAGGCAGTTGGGAGCAGGGAGTTAAGCAGGAGAAAACAAATTATTTTTAAAATATACAGAATGTTGGAAAGAGAAGAGGTTAGAGGAGATAAACAACCGTGTAGTCCCTGAAAACAAAAAATGATGCTGATGACACTGATTACTGTAATCCATATCATGATTACTGTGTGTCAAGCTCTGTTACATGTAGTAATGCATTCAACCCTCACAGCAACACTGTGAAGTAGAGGCTGTCCTTACATTCTCCCTACCATACTTACCATGATCTGGAGTACAGAGAAGCTTAGCAAATTTCCCAATGCCACACAAGTGAAGAGTGACAGAATGAGATTTGGTCCCATACATCCTGGTTCAGGAGTCCTTGCTTTAAGCGTGATGATGAATAGCAGCTGGTGCAGTATGGGGAAGTCACTCCTTGTCAGTCACCTTTACTGCCTCCCCAACACACATGCAGGACCCAGCACATAACAGAGCAGAGGTGTGTCAGTCATCTCTGTTGTATATCCCCACTGGCCTCAGGTCCCCGTACATGACAGCAAGGGTGAACAGAGAAGGAGGGCAGGAGAAGCAGAGAGCCGCGCAGTTGAGCTACGTAATTTGCACGGCACAAAATGAGAATACTGGGCTCTGTGTCCAAAAACAGTGAAGACTTTTACCATGGTGATGGCAGAGCATTAAAGGAGGGCCCTTCAATATGCAGGTCCCTGTATGACTTCACAGCTCTCATGCTCATATGAACCTGGGCCTGGGGAGCCGCCCCAGACTTAGACAAGAGGCACAATCATCTCTTTTCAGTTAGATCTTCTTCAGTTAGAAGAAGGTTTCAGTGGGTTGGATTATGGTTTTCATTTATCTACTTCCTCCTGTCATGTGAGCTTACAGTGGGTGAGAGTAGTGGCTTATACTTGCCACCCCAGTGATGTAGGGTTTTGTTATGAGATTTATTCAGCCAAAAGGTGGAGGTGATGGTGTGGTAATTCCTACCTAAAATCCCAAGAGAGTACCAGCTTCAATTTGCACCCTCTTGTTCCACTATTAGAAGACCATGCTCTGATGGAGGCAAGAAGGGAGAGAGAGACGAAAGGAGAGAAAGAGGGAGGGATGGGAGGAGAGACAGAGGAAGGAATGGAAGGAAGGAAGAAAGAAGAGAGAGAGGGAAGGAGGAAGGGAAGGAGGGAATCTCTCCATGCTGTAGTTTGGACTTGACCTTACTATATCTTGGGTTCATATCTACCTCATGTGTTCTCATTTGCCATGGAATGGTCTTCCCATGGCAAGTGGCAGAAGTGCAAGAAGCCAACCAAACCACACAAGCACATTTCAGGGCCCCTGCTGTGTCAGTCTGTTTTGCATTCCTATAAAGAAATACCTGAGAATGGGTAATTTATAAAGGAAAGACGTTTATTTGGCTCACAGTGCTGCATGCCACCAGCATCTGCTTCAGGTGAGGCCTCAGAAAGCTGCAATCAAGATGGAAAAGGAAGAGGTGCAAGAGCAGAAGCAAGAGGGGGAGGAGGAGGTGCAAAGCACTTTTTAACAACCAGTTCTCCTGTGAACTAAGAGCGAGAACTCACTTATTACTGTGAGAACAGCATCAAGACATTCACAAGAATCCACCTCCATGACTCTGTCACCTCCCACCAGGCCCCACTCCGACATTTGGGGACCACATTTCAACTTGAGATTTGAGGGGACAAACATCCAAACTGTATCACTACTCCTGACTTACCTGTCTGAATTCTGTTGGTCCAAGTAAGTTATTGGGCCAGCCAAATTCAGTTAGAAATGGGCTTCTAAATGCGTCTCCTTCATCCTTCTCATAATCACAAGGATTCACATAATTTCCAGTGGGGTTGACTGTGGAGATTCTAGCATGAATAGTATTATTAGTAAAGAGAATGTGAACTTAAATTAACATAATTCTAGACTTACCTTTTAAAATATGCTTTTATCCAATTATTTGATCACTGTGCATATATATGTATCTGTATAGAACAATATCTGTTAATGGTCATGAAGCTTCATATGTCTTAAACAGAAAAGAAAATGCACATTCTTGTGTGGTTGCATGACTAACAGCCTCAGATTTTATTATGGTACAAAAAGGACAACCTCATAGCTTTTGCATATGAATATGATTTCTCATTCAACATGGAATTGAAGATTATAGTTTTTAGTAAAAATGAAATACTCACACCATTACAGAAGAAATCACTTTTCTGATTATGATTTATCATTTATTATGATGAAAAATACAGAAAATATCGGGGGTCAGTCTAATATAGTCATGTAGTCATAAATTTGTAGGTAATGTAAAATGAAACCTATATAAGTGCTAGAAAAAAGGGTTTTTTGTTCTTTGTTTTATCTAAATCATATTTTATGTATATGTTCTCTAGAGCTGTGCTCTGGATGTGGATTTTTTTTGGCTCCAGAACAACTGTGACCTGAAGAAGATAAGAATATATATGGTAATTAATTTTAGTCACGCTACAATAACTACAGTTTTTATTATTAGTTGCCTGTATTCTCTAACGTGGGTTTGTAGATTTCTAACTTAATAGTCTCCTACATATGAATTCAAAGTTAGAGCCTTGCCCCCTGTCTTTTTTCTTCCAGTTTTGGGACAGTTTTCATTTGCTTTTTACTAAAGCAGATCAGCAAGAACTTAGATAGAGCAAGTTCTTAAAATACAGTGGATAAAGAGGGTCACCTCGAAGCCATAGGTGACTTTGGTGCTTTTGTGTAAATTCTAACATTCACCCCTTCTAAGAAGACAAACTTCTGAGTTTGGTTATCAGAAAGACTGTTTGAATTAGGAAAAGGCACCTCTTCAACATTGCATACACAGGCTTGGGTCAGTGTTCAGGGTGTAGTTGGTGGAGCATAGGCTAGAATTTAGTTTCTCAGCCTGGTGCCCTTGTGCAGTGAACAACCAGTGCACCTGTATGGAGTCCCTATGGCTGAAAGAACAACTCAGACTATTCAAGAATTAGGTTCTGTTTGCAGTTCTGCTGCTGACTAGGTAAGTGACTTTGAAAAGTCCCTTAAGCTCTCAAAGCTTTTTTTGTTCCTTAATGTATCTCAGAGTTGTGAGATAAGATCTCCCTCACTTCAATGGAGAAAAAAAGAGAGATATGTCCTCAGCATTTCATTTTGAAACTGTATTTCATTATCTAAAAGAAATAAAGTTACCAGAAGTTGTTATTTTTATAGTGATATGTAGCATTCTCTCAACTCCATTCTGGATTAATTGTAACTGTTAAGGATCCCATTCTCTGTCTGGTGGACTAAGCCTGGATTCACTGTGACTGCCTTTACCCCTCCCTCACAGCACAATCACTGAGAATTGATGCCCTTTCTTAAACAGCCACTCGTTTCACTGCTTTTCTGTATCCACAATCGCTGCCTCAGTTCAGAGCCTTATTACTTCTTCCCTGAATTGTAATTAGTTCCTGTTGGTTCCGAGACATGTTCCAACCCTCTCTGACCCATTTTCCACTCTGTATCAATAATCATGGTGTTTGCCCTGCAGGTGCCCCTCTGTTCCAAGTCCTCCAGCAGTCATCGTGGTTCACTGGAAGTCCTCTCAGCTATAAGTAGCTGCGTGAGACTGCTCACAACCAGATCCCATCTTCCTTTGTGGTCTCATCCTCACCCTCCTATTCTTCAGCCACATGTTGACTAAGTATGTGAAGTCTTGTTACACTCCAAGTCTCTGAGCATGTTGGTCCCACTCTCTCAAATGCTGCACTCTCACTCTGTTGTTCTCTCACTGCCCAGTAGGTCCAGTACTCCCTCTGTTGAGTTTTGAATGTGTCCCCTCAAATTCATATGTGGAAACTTAAGCACCAGTGTGGTAGTATTAGAAGTGGTGCCTTGGGAGTGATTTTGTCATGAGGGTAGAGCCCTGATCATGAGTTTAATGATCTTATAAGCAAGGTGTCAGGAAGCAGTTTAGCCCTTCTGCCCATCTACTTTTTCTGTCCCCACCTTCGTTGATTCCCCCCTCTGTCCTCCATGATGGTAGGACACAGCAAGGGGTGCAGACACCGAATCTGCCAGCATCTTAATCTTGTTCCCAGGTCCAGAACAGTGAGTGATACATTTCTGTTCTTTATAAATCACTTACCTTAGGCATTTTCTTGTAGCAGCATAAACGAACTGAGACACCCTCCTCCCAGATATCTTCCCTAACTCCTACCTCCACCTTCTTCTCCACTTCCTTCCCAAGGCAACACCTTTCGCATTTATCGCAATCAGTGCCACTTGTACTGTAATTATTTATTGCACAAGTTGAGGTCTCCATTTGAGTGTGTATACTTTGAGTGAAAGAATTGGGTCATTGTTTTCTTTCTGTCCTTGGATTTTTATTTAAGGCGTGAATTAAATAATTAAGTTGTCCCATGAATGTTTTCAGCTGGATGGCACCACTGGACACATCCATGCCTGGTTTAAGGCTTACCTTCCAGTGCAAACATATAACATAGAACAAGAGGAGGAGTAACCTGAGGTAAAATTGGAGAATGCGATGATGCTGGAAAAAGGAGATTCCAGTGGCATGGAGGCAGGCAGAGAAGCAGGTCTGGAAAGCAGAAGTGAATTAATCAGAGAACAGGCTGCAAAGCTCTTCCCAGGGAGAAAGAGGGGGAAACAGGTAGCAATTTGAAACATTTTTAATTCAGACAAAGAAATAGTGAATGGACAAAAAGTTTCAGACTAACCACTTGAACATATGGTGTTTCTGCCAGGGGAAGGTATAAGCAAGATCATAAACTAAGGACAGAAGATTAAAAGTGACTCCAGTGATGGGACATAATAGAAGTTATCGCTGTGTAAACCAAGAGCACAAATTAAGACGTACTATAAAGGATTTAGTGAAAGAGGTTCTCACTGTGGGCCATTAGGAATTACAAGCAAAACAGGATTTTTAAAATATTATGTGGATTCTGATTAGAATTGCATAATTCTTAATAAAATGGAATAAGAAAACAGTAAATTATACTCTTGTTTGCTTTCTGCTCTCTGGTACACTGTTCCTGTCAGTATATGGTACAAAAAATGAAGCTCTGCGCATGCCTGTAATTCCGGCTACTCGGAAGGCTGAGGCGGAAGGATCGCCGGAGCCAGCAGTCGAGGCTGCGGTGGCGGAGCCACTGCACTCCAGTCTGGGCGACAGAGTGAGACTCCAACTCAAAAAAAAAAAAAAAAAAAAAAAAAAAAAATGAAGCTCTTGCATGCCGGGTGTCAGTGGTGACATGAAAGAAGATATTGAGAGAGAGAGAGAGAGAGAGAGAGAGAGAGAGAGAGAGAATGTGTATACGGTAACATGGTGTCAGGAGTCCCCACCATTAGATGTCCTTCTCTACATCAGCAATTCAAAGATGCCAGACTTCATTCAGAACTCCAGGAGGGACAAAGAGTTACTTCTGAGAGTAACAGGACCCTGAACCCAGGATTAGGACTCATCACAGAGCTCAGATCAATTACTGAAAGATGTCCTCACCCCCCCCTCGCTGGGCCAGCTGCATGCTTCACTTAGGCACATGTGACTTTGTGTCTTGTGAGGAGGATGCTACTAGTGCCATTTGTCCACAGTCACTTCATATACATAACCCAACCCCACCACTCCCCACCCTGTTCTCTCCCTCTCAGGGTTTATATTATAAGTTTAGCTTGCTCAAGTTTGATAATCAAAATAATTCATGTTTTAATTTGATCTCTGCTGCTCATACATGTCACATAATTTATGACTACAGTTTAAGACTAAGCTGTATGATGGGTCCACAGTTCTGACTGGCTGGTGGGTCCACTGTTGCGTACTGGCTGCTGTTCTTGCTGTGAAGCAATTTTGTACCTGATAGATAGCTCATATACTATAAAATAGTTACTATTTGTTGTATGAATATATCTTAAAATGTTCAGTTTAACAGACTGTGCAGGAAAAAAGCCCCAAACACATCATCTTTCCCTAGAATCTCTGGAAATGAGGTTATAAATATAAGGCCTGACAGTTAGCAAGGGCTGACTTAAATGTTAGGAACTGCATGTAGATCTTTACATGCATTTTGTTGTTAGTCCTTACAACATCTCTCTAAGATGGAAACTGTTATCCCATTTGTCTGAAGAAGACACTGAAGTTTAGAGAAGACAAACCATTCTGTTCCCAACTATATCACAAATGGCAGAACAAAATTCAGATCTTCATAGTAAGTACAGTCCATGCTGTACTGATAGCCACATGCCAGGGGATGAAATGCTCACTTGATTTCACGTTAGGCAGGAGGATGTGTGCATTGTGACCCTGGGTGGTGAAAGGCTTTGTGTTGACAGTGGCGATGACTGCTAGTGCCAGGCTGTCACTGCAAAATGGGCTTTTTCTCAAGGCACTCGTCATCTGCGGGGGCTCTCCCAACAAGCCTTGTCTTGACCTGACAGGGCTAATGCTTGACTGGTGTTCGTGATTAGAAAGGACCAGTTCTAAGACTCCTCTTTCCAGGGAATTATAAGAATGTTCCTCAGTTTTGGTATAACTTAAGAGGATCATGAGTAAAATTACAATGAAAAGTAACGGTAATTTGTATAAAATTCTTATTTAAGATATATGACAATTATCTTATTTCTCTGACCTGGAGAATAGAGCTGGTAAGGATTTAGGAGTTTTCTGAAGCTAAGTTTAGTTTAAAATTGTATTGCACAAAAAGGCATGTGAACCAAATGTTCATCACTAGTTAGGATTTTTTAAATAATGTTTACTGAGGGAGGATATAAAAGCAGATATGATTTTAGGAGGATATATGGAATGTACCATTTGAGGCAAAGGTTTTTTAAAAATGACTATGAGTCATTAGAAAACAATGAGAACTCATGATGATGTTGAGACTTGAAGCTCAGCAAGTGCAGCAACTAGGTTGTTTTTGCAATTTTTGCCCAGCACTCAAAAGGCATTCAATAAATATCTACCCACTTAATCAATAGATGTGTATCTCTAAAAGGTAGGATAGGAAATCAAAAGCCAAACACTGAAAAGGCACAAATGAATCAAGGCAAATTGGCAACAAAGTTTATATGGGGGTGGTTTGATTGAATTTAAAGTAAGTAGAATTTGGTTCCTCGAACTTTAAGAAAAATCATCTCTTTTTTTTTCAGTTACAGTATTTGCAGAATAAACTATTTCATCGATCCCACATGGCCCTTTGTAAGGGCATCACTCTTAAATGCAAAGATTCAGTATGAAAGAAATTCAGCGGCTACTGGCATCTGCTTCTGTTCTTCTGGGCAGGAAGAAATATGTCACACAATTGTTGCACTATCTAAGTCATGGTCTCCTTGCCCTACTCCCAAGCACCTAAAAGTTTACATTCTTGGTATCTTCAGTTTCTCTATCTTCCATCAGGCTGCATTAGCATATTCTTCCAAATATGAACTCTGTATATTATAAGTTACAGATTCTTGTTGGTTATGTTTTTAAGGTGGAAGTTTGTGGCAATATATTTTTCTAGTACATATACTCCAGTGGGAAATAGGATACACTGCTATAACATTTATGTATGTTATTATTACACTGTATTGTTAATTTACCTTTAGGCTTTGTAGTCTGGTTAACTAATGGAAAGTGCATGCTTCCAAGATTTAAAAAAAAACAAAACAGAAAAATGAAAATTAAACTTTAGTATGAAAGAATTTTATGCTATAAAAAAATACCTAGTATTCAGTTATTTATTACTTGTGACACAGAAATTTATCTTTCACTTCTAGTAACTCTTCCGTTATGTATGTGCTTTTGATCTTCTTGTTAATTTGTTGTTTGTTAAGAAAACCGTAACTATTGACTTTATTATTATGAATATTTCAGTTACCTGGGTCTATTTTTTCTGACTATTTTTTCAATGAAATGTTGAGAACCTTTCTTTGGTTACTTCTTAGAAATCTATGCATTTTCTTTTTATTACTCAGCATATTATCATTTATTTTATATACTTTTTATTTTCATTTGCAAGTAATATATAAGTGATATTCTAATATTTATAATTAATTCATTATTTTTATGGTTTTTAAATGTATATAATTCAAAAGCCCTATAGAAATAGTATGCATTGAACTGACTAAACATATATAGTTATTTAGTGGTTCTATAAGAGAGGATGGTAACTTAAGCCTATTGCACTATTATCTTAGTGTATCTACCCAGTTGTATTATTAATTTGTCTTTTAGATATTAAACAGATAGAATGTTTTAGGGCATGTACTCACTATTTGAGATCATGATTCATTTTTTGTGTCAGTCAGTTTTTATTCTTAATTTTCTCTTTTGTCCAAACCTATGAATTCCTCCTAATTTCAATTTCAAAAGGCAAATTATGTTAATTTTTAAGTGGGGACGAATTATGGTACTTAAGTAAATAAAATGTGTTGATTTCTGTTGCGTTCTTTACTTATTATAGCTTCTGTTTTTTGTGATCAGCCATTTTGTTTGCAACTTAAATATATGAAATTGATTCTAACTTACAAATTTATAATCAGAAGGAAGAAGTACCAAATTTTCCAAGCATAGTGTTAGCAGGAGTTTAGCCCTGAGTTTTGATATAATTGTGTGTTCCTTTTGTATATGTTTTTTTAAAAATTAATTTTAGTAGATTTCCTGTACACACATTTAAGACAGTTCAGTTATCCCTCTCCTCAATGCAATAAGAAATAAGTATGTTGTCTGGTTTTGCTCCCATTCTGTAATATGCAGATGGAATTTTTCAAGGTGGTCTTCTTCAAAGAAAGCTCTGTGTCCATCATGGCCTTTTGAGTCACTGTGGGGGCAACCTACTGAAGTTGTACCTCTGCCATTAAAGTTCTGGTTGATTCAGTGGCAAATATCAATAATGCTAATGCAAGGACACTTGCCCTGTGCCCTCCTTCACAGGACCAGATGTCTCTACCAGTTAAGGTCCTGACATATGTTCTAAGTGCATGAATAGAAGAGCAGTCCTTTTAAGATCATTAGGAAAAACAGTTACTTGAGCCCATGAAATCTTGCACTGAAAGCTACAATTCTATGATCAGAGCTTTATCCTAAACCCTCTGAAATGACTTTCACCTGAGTTTGGAAATCAGATGTTGCAGTACTCGGTTCAGTTAATTTCCCTAGAATGAGACTGATATTAGATCTTCTCTTCTATCCAGCAGAAAATATCCTTCCTAGATTGGCTAGAGAGGTAGGATGAATGTACTTCAACTAACAACACATTTAATATATTATTATCTCAATTGCTTTGTATAAATTTTCCTTTTCCTATGCAAGTAATATATTACTTAGTGATATTCTAACATTTATAATTATTTCTCTATTCACACTGTATGGCTTTGAAGTGTGTGTAGTAATTAATCCCCAAAAGTCCCTGTTGGAATAGTACTTAGTGCCCCTAGCTCTAGGGATGCATTATACAGCACTTCCTTGGTACTGCATAGCACACCTACTTTGTTTTTCATCAAGCATTGATTGAGAGTGCATTGCTTCAGTTCTAAATAGGTACAGGAGGCATTAAAAATAATATAAATGAATAGACCAAGTAACCAAGTTGACCCTATTATTAATGAAAAAGATGTATATAGATGAATATTTAATTGTTCCTACAGAAAATCTTTTGAATTAAATGTCAGTAAGAAAATACAATGAAATACACAATAGAGAAGTTGCTGTAAGGGCTAGAATGCCACCCCTTCCCGATCATTCTTCTTTGCCTCACTGTATCTAGGAGCACAGAACCAGCAGTGCTGTGTGTTGCTTTCAGCCAAGGGCAATGCTGCTCTCAATGGGGTGAGCTGACTGTGGGCACTGTGCAGCCCTGCAGGAACCCGGAGTGGCTCTGTCTACTTGAAAGACAAGCAACACTGAGAGCCTGGGTTATAGATAACTCAGAAACAACAAAGGAATTTTATTGACAATTTATCTCTCCGTTGTAAATATTGACAACATTTTTAATAGGTTTTTACCTTCATCAAAATAATGTTTTTATTGACTCTGGTCATTAAAGAATGACATTTCACAAAATTGGTCCTTTTTGTTTTTTGTTTTTCCCTGCCAGGAATGTGCATTACTGACTATAGATAAAATACTATCTTAATTTATTATTAACAAAGCTTTTGAGTCCAAATTTGAGAACTGTAATTATACTAATTCTATCATAATAATTGCATGGATTAACTAAATTTCATTTTTGTTTTCATAAAAAGTGGTTTTTGACTGTAAGGAGAAGAAAACTTCCTAAAACTTTACTGTATCAATAAGTTTAGTATTTAAACATGAATGTGGCAAGTTGTACCCTCAGCAGGCATCTGTGGCAATTCAGAGTGGTATGCAGGCAGCCTGACTTTGTGGTTCCGTCTTCCTCTCACTTGGACACTGCATTATCATCTAATCCTAGGGGGATGCATGCAACACTTATGAGTTCCAACCACTACAGACCAAGTCTAGAACTAAACCTTTTCTCTGTTCACTGGAAGGAAAAAGCAACTAGTTACTCCAGGAGAGCTGGCAGCTTTCCAGGAATCTGTCTCTCTATTTTTTTCTTACTTAATATTTCTCATTTATTTAGGAGGAACTAGTTATTCGACGGTTAACATTAGAACTTAACAAACAACTATAATATATATCTGAAAAATGAGGTGCTCATTTTCTAACAAATAACTCCAGATATTTAGATAGCTAGGTATTTAAATTAGACATTTGATAATCAACGTGATGGCAGTTTGATGCTCTAGGAAGTGGAATTTCTTCTGCAAATCTGAGTGTCCTATATAAATATTTCAAATTGTATACTTTTAGACAGTCTTCCTGATAATTCTTAGTTTGCTTTTTCTTTTATGCAAGAAGATAGTATGACCTCTCATCTTGTTTGACAGCATTGTTGTGAATAGTATATGTGAAAGTGCTTTGAAAAATGCCCATTGTTATGCTCATCATTTTATTCACTATTATGGTAAGATTGATCTTTACATTATTATAATAATGGTGATAAGTGGCAATTGCTAGAAGAAATTGCCAAATCATTTATATGGTAAAATGAAGAAGCAAAATAATATTAATAATAACTTATTAATATTGAAGTAGCTACAAAATATCAAGCACAGCAGTGGAGACAAGCAGTATACACAACAGGTGGTAAGACAACATGCTAACTTCCAAGAAAATTTCATAAATTAACAACATGGCACAGTGTCATAGATGCAGGCAGACAAGCTATACCAGTCTGAGAGCCTCTCACAGCAAATTCTGTGTGACAGGAATAGATTTGTTCTGCATAGTAAGGCATCTGGCATGTGTGTGTGTCTTACATTTATAAAATTATAAAATAGAGTTAAATGGTTTAACTTGAATATTCTTGAAAAATCTCAGCATTTCGGGAAAACATTAGCACACATTTAATGGGAATCGCCCAACTTTTACTTTACTTTTCCTGTCTTCCTTGTAGTATGGGATGTTGATAACCTTCAACCGGTAGAATTGACATTAAGGTTTTCAAACAAAGCAAATCAATGGAAGATGAAAAACAATGGTTATTTTCTTTTTAATGCCTTCATGTCTCTAGCTCAAGGAAAATAAAAAGAAGAAAAACCTGAATACCAATTTTCTTGTTCTCAAAACAGATATGTTCTTTTGCATTTATTATAAGAAAGAAATGTACAGAATAGCAGTGCTTAACATAAAATTATTTAGCATGCAGATAGTGAAGTTTCCCAAGTTGTGGGAGAGATTCAGTGCTGACTGTTTCTCAGCATTGTATGACTGATGGCTCTGTAGGAAAGAACTGCTGTTCTGTTAGGATGTGAACTCACTCTGAAGGGTCAGGCAGACAATGCAGTTGAAAGTTCCCTGAGGAAAATTTCAAGCATTTGTAAGAAACATTACAAGTACCTGCCTCTTTTCCTTTTTCCAACTAAAATAATCATCCCGATGCAGTGAGCGATAAAATGAGCCACTGACAGACACTTGAATTTTACTTCAGTTGGGGAACTGCACTTCTTTTAATGATGAAATGATATGACGTGCTGTACCTAAGCTAAATTCTGGGGTTCTTTGAGCTGAAGAAATTTTTCATTTTCTGCACTGAAGCAGAGGCACAGAAAGGAAGTAGCAGGGTTAGCTTTGTGTTCTGTAGAGCCGTTTTTGATACACACAAGGAGACCCTGTGCGCATAGGAATCTTCTATCCATTTCAGAAACATTTGGTTCAAGTTTCACCACTTGAAAGTAACCTAAAGCATGTTTTATTAGATGAGCTACACCACTCCATGTGGACATACAGAGATTTACTCCCATGAGAATTCTGCTTATTCTAATATGATAACAGCCACACCTATCTAGAGAAAGTAGCATCACAGAGAGTAAGGGGAGATGGCACTAGTGGTAGGGAGGTCTTTCTGTGTCACCAGCATCACCATGGTGCAATGTTCCCAAAGTATGCTTAGATTGAGTCCATTTTAAGGCACAACTTAGAAACAATTTCTACATATAGAGCTTCTAGGTCTGTGGAAGAGAATTATGCAGAAAGGCTGACATGTTTAATTGCATGTGAAATACTTTAGTTATGTTTCAGATAATCTTCCATGTTATCCATTTTTTCTAAAAACTTCTTTCATTGTTGGCTTCTTTCTCATTCTAATGAAGCAAAAGAGAAGGTTACTTTTAAAGAGTATTAATAAATGTTACTGATGTGGTAAATTTAGTATTGGAAATAACTTCTCTCTGAGATGCATTAATTCATTCATTAAACAAAATGATACTGCCTCCTGCATGCTGGCCAGATCACCACACCCTCTCTCCACATTAAAATGAGATGAATTAGGGTCATGGCCTCTGTGGGAGAAGTAAAAAGGAAACCCCACTTTCTTATTCTTGCCAGTCTGTCAAAAGAGGTGGAATCATAAAAAATAACATGCTTCCTGAGAATTTCTAATCAGGAGTCCTCCTTCCTAAGGGCCTCAGGACCACCATGCACTAACTATACAGTTCCAGACATTGCAATCCTAACATTGAACACAAAGGGGTCTTGGGAAGCTGATGCCATAAGTTTGTAATTGATGTAAATGCCAAACCTCACTGTAGGGGAAATTGCAATATGCAACTTTAATTATTCTCACAGTAAAAACTCCAAGGACATGAATTTAGAAAAAGAAATTAGCAAACAAAACAGCACTAGATATATGGAGAAATAAGGCTCTAAAAGAAAGGTTTAAAAATATAGATTAAATTTTCAAAGACTCTACATAATAAAATTTCTATATACAGAATACAAAATAAGTACCTTTATATTAATCTCTTTGAACAAACAAACCAACCAAAAAAAGTTGATTTGAAAGTATAACAAAAGCATAAGTGACTATAAAGAATGACTAGTTATGGTTGAAACAGAACAAAATTGAAATTTCTGGAAATGAAAATAGAATACTTGAAACTCTTAAAGAAATGGATTAAACTGAAAACCCGAAGAGTAGGCCCAGTTAGAGTAAGACAGGTGGGGATGTTGATCAAAAGGTACAAAGTTTCAGTTCTGCAGGATAAATGAATTCTGGAGCTCTGATGTACATCTTGGTGGCTAGTAATCTATACTAGAAATGTGCAAACCGGGTAGATTCTAAGTGTTGTCACCACACACACAAAGGGTACCTATGTGAAGTGAAGGGCATGCTAATTAGTTTGATCTTGGTAATCATTTCACATTATCTACATATATGAAAAAAACACATTGTACACCTTAAATATTTAAAATTTATATTTGTCAATTATGTCTCAATTAAACTGGATAAAAATATATGGGGTATAGAAAGATACATCCAAATAATTTTTTTTTTTTTTTTTTTTAAGTTGGAGTCTCGCTCTGTTGCCCAGACTGGAGTGCAGTGGCCGCTCCCGGCCACTGCAGCCTCGAATTATCTAGATTGCTGCACAGGGGAAAAATTGAGATGAAAAAATTTAACAAGGAGTTAAGAAGAATGAAGTATAAGTAAATTTCAACATATATTTTACTGAATTTTTCAAAAGAAAATATAGAAAGTGATTTTAAAAAAAGCAAGATTCAAGGTAACAGTGGCTGTAATATTTTCTAGAAATGATAAGAGATCTGAGACACATTGGAAAAAAAGCAAGACAAATAAGAATCCACCTTTGGATACAGCATAGTGAGAGGACGGAATGCTGGAGACAGATTGTACAGGGAGCTGAGATACAGCAGATGACCAAAAAAGGAATAAAGATTAAGTTCACATCTGACTCTTTCTTTTCATAACCTTTTTATTGTGGTCCAATGCTCATAACATTAACTTTACCATATTAACCATATGTTTTTAGGTGTAGTGTTCAATGGTATTAGACATATGCATATTTTTTGCAGTCATCATCAGAGTCCATCTCCGGGACATTTTAATCTGATAAAAGGGAAACTCTCTACTTATTAAACAATAAGATTTTGTTCCGTCTTTCCCCAGCTTCCAGTAACCATTGTTCTACATTCTGTTTCTGTTATTTTGACTAAGTACCACATAGTCTTTTGTGTTGCTATAGTCGAATACTACATACTGGGTAATTGTTAAAGGAAATAAATTTGTTTCTCACAGTTCTGGAAGCTGGGAAGTCCAAGGTTGAGGGTCCTGATCTGGTGAGGGCCTTCTTGCTGCCTCCTTCCATGGTACAATGGTGAAAGGCAGGAGACAGCAATAGAGGGCAAATACCATAAAGAATAATTGCAGGTATAAAATAGCAAACTCTAGAAAAATACAATTGCCAAAGTCCATTTACAGGACATAGAAAATTTGAATAGTCCTCAAAATGTTAAAAAATAACTAAAGGGAAATGTATGCCTGCAAGGGATACTACTAAAAGAGAAATAGGCCAGGCTCGGTGGCTCAGCCTGTAATCCCAGTGCTTTGGGAGGCCGAAGTGAGTGGATTGCCTGAGCCCCGCGGGTTCAAGACCCACCCGCCAACTTGGCAAGACCTCATCTCTACAATAAATCAAAAATTAGCTGGGCGTGGTAGCGTACGCCTGTAGTTCCAGCTACTTGGAAGGCTGAGGCGGAAGGATTGCTGGAGCACCGCAGGTCAAGGCTGCAGTGGCCGTGAGTATGCCACTGCACTCCAGTCTGGGCAACAGAGTGAGACTCCAACTCAAAAAAAAAAAAAAAGAGAGAGAAATAGAACCCTCTCTTTTAAATATTTTTCAATAAGACTTATTGTTTTGATTCCCAAATCTTGCAAGAATAGTTGGAAAAGAAAAATTACAGGTCGATCTCAGTTATAAAAATAAATACAAAAATTAGAAACAAAATTTTATCAAATTGAAGTGATGTTGGAAAAAGATACTATATCAAAACCATGATCTTATTCCATTAATGCAATCTGGCTCAAACTTTGAAATTCAATTCATCAAGTTAACATGTTAAAAAGAAAAAAAAGCTTGTCTAAAATAGTTGCAGAAAGTCATTTAACAGCGTTCAATAATCATTTATAACCAAAATTCTCAGCAAATTAAAATAGAAGGGAATTCCATTCTTAATTTGATAAGGATTCTCTACCAAAAGTCTCAGCAAACTATAATAAGTGGTGCAGTTGCCTATATGTAAACAACACCTTAGATTTTCTTCTTTTGGCATCCCTGTGTGGAAGAAACCTTGGTGGAAGCTCTCCCCGACCCCACGTTTGGTGTAAGATGGCCTGAAACCAGAGCAGTTGCAGCAGTCTGAGGTGTCAATTTCTTTCCTACACCTTGCACTATCAATATGAGAGAGTGGATCTTCTCAGAGGCACTTTGTATTGTGTGGGGCTTTAAAAAGATGTAGTAGGAAGAGGATTAGAATACTTCAATTCTAACTCAGCCTCAGCTTAGCTCTGAGCTCTTCAGAAAGTCTGCAGGTCTCAGCATCCACATCTGATCAGTGAGGGTTGCTGACCATGTTGAGCTGAATACCCATTTCCCTGAATAGGGGAATCTGGCTGCCATGCTTCTCAGACATGAGTGGACATGCGTGTTCCCAGTACTCTCATTAAAATACCTACACTGATTAATTGGATTTGGGGTGCACCTGCCATTCTAACAAGCTTTCAGTGATGCCAATGCTTTTGGTTCACACTTTTCAAAGTAATTCATCTTAAATAGCAGTGTATTTTCTTAAAATAATTATTTCAACCAGTACGCTTTATTTACTGGAAAAAAAAAACCAATTTTTTTTTGCGTCAGAGTCTCACTCTGTTGCCCAGTTGCAGTGGAATGATCACAGCTCACCGCAGCCTCGACCACCTGAGCTCAAGTGATCCTTCCACGTCAGCTTCCCAAGTAGCTGGGATACAGGAGTGTTTCTCCATGCCTGGCTGCTGCTATTGCTGCTATTGGTTCTTCGTAGCAGTAGTAGCAGCAGCAGCAGTAGGTGCTTTTTTTTTTTTTTTTTTTTTTGGTAGAGGTCTTGTGGCTGAGGCTGTTCTCAAAATCCTGTCCTCAAGCAGTCCTTTCACCTTGGCCTCCCAAAATTTTGGGATGATAGATGTGAGACACTGTACCCAGCCTATTTACTGAATTTAAAAAGAGATTCATCTTACAAGAACATGACTTGCAGGCAACTTTTTCAAAAGTATTAATTATATTAAAGTCCTTCAATTAGCAGTGTATCTGTGTGATTTCACAGATACACTGAAATCAGTGAGTTTATATCTTTTTATGTTTTAATTCTAGCATGACAGATGATAACACACTATAATGGAAAACCAGCAATGGAAAACTCTGGATTGGTAATCATGAGACCTGGGTGCTCAGCTTGGCTCTACCCTCTTTGATTATAATGTAACATTTAGGTTATCTAAATCTGCTTCTTCATCTGAGGAATTAAAGAGTTGAATGAGCTACATGGTTTCTCTGGACTGCTCCAGCTCTAAATTATAGGATTATAAAACTATCCTAATTACAAGAGTTTTGAGATAGCTCATATATGAAATTGCAAATCATGCATACATTAGCTGAGCAGCAAAATGCAGAGTTGAGTCTAGGAAATGATCTAAATTCTTGAGAAACATCATGAGTGTTTCCCATTGGATCATGAGGAATGCATGCCTTTGTTCATCAGATTCACTGGAAATAGATCAGTTCACCTTCTGTTTTTTCAGTCCTTGCCATAAGTTCTGTTAGACACGAAAGTAAGTACAATAAAAAGTTGCAATAAACATTCGTGCATTTTTGAGCATTTAGTAATTTCACATCAAACTTCCCATCACCGTGTTCCTACAACCACCATAGCAAGAATAAAATTCAGATATATTTCTACTGTAAATTAAGTTGTTTGAGCTACTTAAAATAATAGGGTCAGCATAATGGTTTTCTTGAGATATTCCTGGTTCCAGGGACCTATGCATTTAAAAATTGAATAAGCATACATGTTTATTAAATTATAAATGAATTTTAACATTTATTGTCTTGAAGACTTTGCAAGTCTTTATATGCTATAATGTCCTATTTGGGACAGTTTAGAGAAATTATATTTTAAATATTTCATTTAACAGAACAGAAAAGCTATAGTGGAAAGGATTAAATTATGACAATTTATCTTCAAAGTGTTTTAGAAGGAAGATGGATATTCTTTCCTGCAAAGGTAAATTGGCCTAATAATTTTAGCATGGTGAAATTTATGAAATCTGAGAAACCTTTTAACTTGTATTTCTGTACATCTGTACTAATAAAAGATTCTCCATGGCCTAAAATAGACTTTCCTTTGCATGCATTCATTATATGAAAGTCAAGCGCTAAATTGGAAAGGAAAAGGGATAAAACAAATTGGCCATGAAGATAAAGCAGATGTTTCTGAAATTATAAAGACCTGGCAGAGTGAGTCACAGTGATGATGGAAGAATTTTCACTGGAGTCTCTGCCTGCTGTCCCTGCCCCTTCTCCATGATCGCTGTGGGTTCTGTTTGGATGAAGAGCCTTTGGACTCTCACTGGGGTATGTCTTCCATGTTTTTCTGCACTGCTGTACTCCACTCAATAGTGCCTGCCTTGTTTGTTCCCTTGGTGTATAGCTCTCTTCTACTTATCTACAATTCGGCTTCAAATTTGAAATTACCAGGGAACTCTGAGAAATACAGGTGTCTGAGTCCTACCTCCAGAGATTCTGATTTAATTGGTCTGATGTGTGGCCTGGGCAGTGGGATTTTTAAATGCTTTCCAGGTGACTAATGTGCAATTGAAGTCCACTGAAATGTACCAGGAAGTCTACCTGGCTCTTTAGAATTACCACCTAGCTTAATGTTCAACATAATCTTCTAGCTAGATATTATATATGTTGTAGAGAAGAGGAAATGGAATATCAGGGTGTTTAAATGCTAACTAACATTCATCCCACTAGTACAGGGTTGCTAGAGGATTTTCTCCCTGTTTTACATTTTTACACTCTTGCTCTTTGCTCTAGAAATGGGTAGAATCTTGTGTTCTATGACTCAGATTCTCAGCAAAGCCACAAACTCTTGTTGTATCGAAATTTTGTTAAAGCAATAATCTTCATAAAAATTTAAAGAACATTATTTACTTATGTATAAAACTGACTTTCTGCATCTATAATAGTAGAATGATTTATTTCCCCCCTTAATATAATAAGGAGCTGCAGTGACCCATTGTAATTTAAGTTGATGTATTTGTTCTTTTAGCCTGACCAGCAGTGTCAAGGTGTTTATTTTCTGTATTTCATTTAGTGACAAGGGATTTGAATCTGTCTTTATTCAATTTTAGTTATAAATTTAAATATATGCTTGTATTTTTAATATTGTGAGCCCTGTCATAAAAACAAGACCATTACTCTTAGTAATTTACTTAATTTTGTGGAAGAAGCAGAATGTTTCTCAAACCACTTCTGAAACTTGCTAAAATTATATTTTCTTTTAAAATGTATCTATTCAAGATATTCCAGTATTATATTTTATAATTATTTTGAATGCTCTTCATTCCATATTCTAAAATTTCTGTTTATATTTAAATCATCTATTTGTTGAGAAAAGAAGGACTCTTACTTAAAAGAAGAGCATTTTAAAAAATAGAATTAACATTAGCTCCAGCAATCTTATTACTGGGTTTACACTCAAAAGGGACATAAATCACCAAAAAATCTGTACTTGTACATTTATCGCCATAATTCACAATAACAAAGACATGGAACCAACCTAGATGCCCAACAATGGTGTATCAAATAAAGAAAAGATGGTACTTGTACATCATGGAATACTATACAGTCACCAAAAGAACAAAATGATGTCCTTTGCAGCAACATGGATGCAACTAGAGCCCATCATCAAAGTGAATTCACCCAGAAACAATTGAAGCAAAGCAAATACTGCATGTTCTAATTTATAAGTGGGAGCTAAATGCTGGGTACACATAAACATAAAAATGGGAATAACAGACACTGATGATTCCTAAAAGGTGGAGGTAGGGGTGTGAGGGTTGAAAAACTACCTGTTGGGTACCATGTTCACTATTTGATGGATTCAACAGTAGTTCAAACCTGACCAACATGCAATATATCCATGTAACAAAACTGTACATGTGCCTCCTGAATTTTTTTTAATATAAGCACATTGATGGATTATTTTATGCACAGCTAACAAAAAGTGCAACTTAACAAAAAGGATCCGTGCTACCAAAAAATTTTCAAAGCTAAACAAAGAGTACAGTGGGAGAACACATTGGCATCACTTGCAGGGGTGCAGCTTGTCATTATCTACTGAAGCTAACATAAGTTAATTAACTAACTAACTAAACATATGTATAACGTAAGTCCAAGCAATTAAAAATATAAAACTTATAAAAATGTTTTTCATGACATTATTTATGATATTAAAACACTGGAAACAACCAAATATCCAGCAACAGTGGAAAGGATAAAATGGTATAGACAAACTACTTTATGGGCGAACCTCACAGACCTAATATTGAGTGAAAGAAACCAGACACAACAGACTGTATTCTATCTGTATGAAATTCAGGGGCAGGAAAAATGAATCTATGACCATAGATCCTTTGGGGGTTGATTGTTGGCTGGTCAAGAGCACAAGGGTACATGTGGGAGTGTGGGAAGGCTTATGCTTTGATGAGGGGTTTTAAGGGTGCATACCTAGCTAAGCATGGAGCACCACACTTGTGACTTGTGCCTTCAACTGTGTGCAAGTAATAACTCAGTCCAGTGCAGTTGGTGTGTGTGGATGTGTGCTTATTTTTTAAAGTGTTGTATCTGAAAGGACACAGGCCATAAGTGAGCAAGACCTGATGACACGGCAAATATTTGTCTAAGGATAAATAATAATTGAATGTGACCTCAGAAGATTTAGAACTAGCACTTCAGATTACCATGTCACTCACCATAATGCTTAGATAATAAATTTATTTAATTCAACACTTGACTTTCTTCTGGAGTGCAATCAAATTAATATTTTAAATGACAGTTTTTCTGTGACTTATTCAAATGATTTTAAATTGTAGCCTTAACATCAAGGAAAAGAAGCATTTTAGTCTCAGGATATGTATTTTTACCCTAGTGACGGCGGGGCTCAAAACTTACTTAACATCACCCTAATGTACTCTCCTCCACAATTAAACATATTTTTTGTTTTCTTTCATCCTTTGGAGAAATTACTCCCCTAACCCTATCCTTGTAATTCACATTCTATGCAAGAGTAACTACTTATTAAGTGCTACTCTGAGCTAAGAAGTGTTTTCTAAAAGAAATGTGTAGATTTTAAGGATCAGTTATTTTCCTTGTCAAGAGAACATTAGAGTATCATTTTAAAGTGTGTGGCATTGGTGTCAGATTTCATTTATTAATTTTTCATGAAAATCCTTTCTTAAAGAGGCTTCTTATCTCATATTTGTAGGACATATTTGGAATTGAGGAGAGTAAGTAATAGAAGTGAGTGACACTGTAGGTTTAAGAAACTGAGGACAAACGTTGATCATTACCAGAAAAGGCCAAAATTGTTGACTTGACAAACAAACCAACCTAGCAGTTAATTAAACATAAAACAGGAATTTTATATATGTGCACAGGAAAGGATAAATGGAAAAATTCTGTTAAGAGATGCTAATCTTCAATCTAATTCTGCCATAGGAATTTGAGGTAGGGTTGAAAATTGTGTCCTCAGAATGTAGCATAAGACTCATGGTTCTTGAGTGGTGGGTACACTTAAAGCCCAGACCAAAACGACTTGTTCTTCCCAAAGCTATTGAAATAAAATTTTTAAAAAAGGATTCATAGCTCTTGAAAAGAAATGTAAGCACACTGCACAGTATTAAGTTCTGTGTCTTTTTATCAACAATGAAAATAAATTTGGCACAATGTGAACAGAATATTCCTTTTATATATCATGTAAAAATCACTCAGCTTACATAAATGATCATTAAGTAATGCTTATGGGTTCAAAATGATGCAACTGAGTGATTGGTGTTAGAATTTTGCTCATATGTACAATCATAAGATTGTATTAAATCTCCTAAAGAATGTTTATTTGAACAATGTAATACACTGCTAAAAAAAAAATGAAACTTCAAATATCTGAATCAAATATGTATTAGATCAGTAGATCTTTTTATATAAATTGTATTATTTTAAAGAACTATTTTTATTTTTACACGAGTCATCTTATTCTGATAGAATAGCAAAGATTTCTGTTTTATAAAATATGAATCCTAAATGAGTAATTAACCTTTTAACTTATTTCAATGTTTCTAAAAACTACTAGCCAAAAATAGTACTAAATGTAACTTTACATGTGACCAAATAGATAGCCATTCTTCCCAGTGAAATTGAATTAACATGAAATACACTAGACAGCATGTATCCATCATATAAAAAACAATCCTAATGAAGGTGTTCACTACTGTAGACTGCTGTGCAGTAGTGAGGAAGATATTTTATTTAGGAATAAAGTAATGTTAGGAATATCCATATGCACAAGTCACCCTAAGTCTCTCATAAAAGCAGTTACTATTTCTCTCATCCAAATTCCAGATACAAGTTAGAGCCTGCCTGCTGGGACCTCCTAAAGGCTACTTACCCACATCATTTTCAAAGCGACCTTTGTAACTTCTCCAGTGTATACCAAGTCTGGATACTTTATTCATAATAAAGGCCAGAAAGCAAGAAGACCTAGCCATAAGTCCATATTGATTTTATATCTCCATTGTCTCCAATATCTTCTTCATTCCTATGCCCACTTCTGTCTTGCAGAGTATTGTAGGTGATCTCTGCATCCTCTTATGGGGGATCCCTGTGTTCTTTTGTAGGTGAGCCTGTGCTCCTTTGTAGGTGATCCCTACATCCTTTTGTAGATGATCTCTGCATCATCTCTTAAGTGAACTTGTGTCCTCTCATAGGTGACTCTGCATCCTCTCATAGGTGATCCGTGCATCCTCTCATAGGTGATCCCTGCATCCTCTCATAGATGATCCCTGCATCCTCTCACAGGTGATCTCTGAATTGTTTCATAGATAATCCTTGTATACTCTTTTGGGTGATCCCTGTCTTCTCTTATAAGTGATCCTGCATCCTCTTTTAGTGATCCTTGCATCCTCTTGTAAGTGATCCTTGCATCATCTTGTAGGTGATCCCTGCATCCTCTTACAGGTGATCCCTGCTTTCTTTCTCTGCCTTCAAAGTCCTCTATCCTCATTATTTCCTTTATACTGTTGGCCAGAATTATTGTTGTAAAGTATAGACCTAATCACAATGACCCTAGATCTTTTAGTGGATAAGAGGTTAATGCACTAATCCTGCAAAGTTCTACATGATCTGGCATTGAGCTTCCATTCTGATTTCATTTTCTACTCTAGTAACTCTTTGCAAACCCAGGCTTGCCACCCTTCTGATTCATATTCTCTTCAGACTCTATGCTGCTCTGTTCATTGGAGACACACTTTCCTATGTAGGTGCCTTCTCGTTCCTCCTCCTATATTTTTTATGTCTCTCTCGGTACAGACTCTAGCTAATTGTAGACTTTCATTGGGTTCGGCCTCTCTCTGCTTTTATTCCCTCTAATAACTCCCTGGGAGAGAGTTCATTTGCTCTCAGAGCTGCCTCCTCTGGGTTTCCGGTATCTGCTCAGCCTCACGCATGCAGCCTGCAGTTGCTGGTGTGACCTTTCTAAAACATAATTTTTGACAAGTTGTTCTCCTCTTCAAGAAATTATAGTGATTTGTATTGCTTATTTATATAACAATATTCTGGTCTTATTTTTATAACTGTGGCTTACAAAACATTGCTGCAAGTTACCGCTTGATTTTGTGGGTCTTTATCAAACCTCCCTTCTATTTTTATGGGGACTCTTTATTTCTTCTTATCCATCTTACTTCAGCACCTCCCTTCTCCATTCTGTGTTGTTTATTTCCTCTTCTATAACTTTATTTTTTATTGATTTCTGCCTAGAACATTCTTCCTCAGTTTCCATTAACCTGCGGACCTTGTTTCACTCAAGATTCAGACTGAAATCATTTATTCCCTGAGACCTTCTGTGACTAACCCTACTTCTCTCCTATCACTCATTGTGGAATCTCTTACTATCTTTTGTTTGTTTAAATGTATACTTGCATTTTTTTTATTCCTAAACTGTACCTCCCTAACTAAATTATATGTTGGCTGTGATAATGTCATTTTTGACTTTTGTATCTCTAGCACCTTGTACACAAGAGGTATACCCTTAGTTGACTTTTACTGGAAGAATAATTAGATTAAGAGCAAAGTTTTATTGAGTACTCACTGTGTGTTAAGTACTAGGTAATCATTTTACATGAATCATCTCATATTTTTCTCATGCAGACTGTCTGAACTGGTACTTTTATTACTCTCATTGTGCAGGTAGGGAAACTAAGGTGCAGGTAGGAAACAGCTTGCCAAAGGTTACATAGCCAGTGTATTGTGAAGCTGGGCTTTGGAATCTGTGCACAAACATAGTCACTAATTCCATTTGGAAAGTGTGACTTGAGAGAACTGCACATAAGATGCTGCTGATTAAGTCATCTCAGAATATGACTTATTCAGGGAACATACTTGGCAGCACTAAAACTTTTGCCACCAGTCTTCTTTTCACAATTAATAAAACATATGCTGAGAAATGCTTGATTTCATTGGAGATTGATTTGTGTTTGAAACATGACTCATGGTTTAGTACTGACTGGATAAGCTCTGAAACTTACTGATACCATCTGAGCAGTATTGGTCAAGAAAACATGGTAGATAATTTGACTTAGAATGAAATTCTTTTGCTTGTCATCTTCCCAGATCTCAAAGAAGATTCTAAATAGTTCATAGAAGGTGGGGGCAAAAAAATTCACTGTTATTCATAACAATAAGTTAGCAGTATGGTGTCATCAGTAAAGTGTGTCCTACTTTTAGAAATATACTGTGGGGAGTCTTAGACCTCAATAGTTCCTGTGTTACTATTCTAAAATTAACCAAATGTTATGATTTTAAAGGAATACAGTTCTTAATGCAATGTCAAGCGGTCACTGTTGTGATTGGTTTCCTATATTTCAAGCCAGGGCTTCACCTGAGCCAATGACCCCTTACCTGGCAGTTTGTTCTAATACTTCTTGCCAATAGTGAAAGAAATGTTGTGAGGAAAGGGTTAGTGTGTGCCTGGTAACTAATCCTAGACTAATTTACTGAGTGTGCATTGGTGTTTTTATATGAAAAAGTAGAAAATTAGCTGGAAAACAACAACTTTCATCCTAAAAGGAAAGACATTCTATTCCTTGAATAAGTCTGAAGAGTAATTTGTTAAAACCCATGGAACAGAAAATCTTAGGGACTGGAGATGGGAGTAAGGCAAATATGCACACAGTGTATCTTAAAGCTAATTTTAAGCTGATGAGCAGAACGCACAGCTTGGAATTGTATAACATGGCACCAAGTCATACTCCACTGAGAGCCTTAGAGAAACCCTGCTTCATTTAGCTAGTGGATTACAGCCTATATGTAAAAAGGCTCCTGGGACCAGGCACAACAACGTTAATAGGAGCCTTTGGGAGTGATTACATGAGAACTAGTAGGAGCTAAATTTTGTTGAACAAATGATATACAGGGTAGGTGCAGAAAATAATAGTTACAAGGTGGCCCATACGAAATAATTTTACAACCCAAGATGAAGGAGGTGGTTAATATCATTGTTCATATGAGTAGTTATGGTGAAATCACAGGAATTTAAAAAATGATAACAGCATTTAAATGCACCTTTCTATTCTCCAAGAATGAGGAACTCTGGACTATTTAATTACTGGTTACTCCCTGATTTGTTAATTCTAGATTTATTTTATCTTTGGCTGCTCAATTTTGTTACCTTCTTAAACACTAAAAGTTCATTTTATTAGTTTATTCAGAATGATCCAAACCACTATCTAATGCAGTGGCTTCTTGTCCTCCCCCCACCAAGAGACTTACATTTATTTTTAGCTAAATGAATTACGTTACAATGACCATTTTTCTCTCTTTGGGATTGTATTGGTGAAGATGTTGTATATTTATTTTCAATGAGGGAGACCCTTGCTTTCTATGGGCCACACACAAAAAGTGAGGTCTTCAGTTTTGGATTTTAAAATGGGGTTGCTTTCACCTTACTCAAGATTCTCAATCCTGCATCTGCTTGTATTTTTTGGCTGCTTAGATTTGTTGATATTGAAATAACTTCTCAAAGGTTTAGTGATAAAGATGTAAAACCAATTAATGGATTTCAGTGAGGCTTATCAGACAATCTGTATCATTCATCGTATTCTCAATATAATATTCACCACATAATTCCACCTCTCACACTGTATTGGTCCTGTTAACTATGCGTTCAGAAGTTGGCCATCACATCCTCATTTAGGATTTATTAAAATAAGCACTTCCTTCTCTGGCATTCTTGTGTCAACCCCATTAAAGCAAGCAGTGGAATAGTGGCTGCCTATTCAAAAGCACAAAATGCGGGCTGCCACACAGCATTCTGTGGTCTGTCACACATGTGAGACAAATGACAGAGGTGCCCCAGATGTTCTGTAACACATCAGGAACGCTCCATCCTCCAACTAACACAATTTTGGTGCACCCTAGGTGACTCTGAGTTGAAAACCCTAAGCCTGACAGTCTTGTCAGTTCATTGACATATACCAAAAAAATGTAAGTAGGCATGTTGCATTATGTTAAACCAGATATTCTGTTACCAATTCAGGCTTCACCTAGAAAACATCCCTGGTACTCAGTGGTGATGACAGGATGCAGGATATGCTATACTGCTTACTGAGCCCTCCGCTCTTGTCTGTCTTCGTATACCTACTACTATAGTAAGTAGGTTTCTCGAGAAGCATTTAGAACCACAGATTGCTTAAATAAATTGTGGTTTGTACACACCAATGAATGTATTACTCTGCACTCATTAAAAATTATGTGACACAGATTTTTCTCAAAATATTATTTCATGGAAATGCACACATTTACTAGAAATGTGTTTTCAAACTCACCTCTGGGAATGGAGATTGTGCTTATTTTTAGCAAAAGTTATATATCTTGCTAATGATTTGATTCAAGCAATATTTCTTGTCATGCACTCGTAAGAATTAGCTTCTAAGTGGAAAGATAAAATCAGAGAAGTAAAAAAGTTGGCAAACAAACAAATGGAAAACCCTAGGACATTCTTAACACCCACTTTTCCCTATTTCATGGTAGGACGTCAGTATTCCTATCACTGTTTTAAAAATATAGCCCATAAATTACCTGGATATTTCTTCAAAATGTCAAGCTGATCAGGAACATCTGAAGATACTGGATGTTACTTTTCCTGTTAGTACTTGGCATGGCAGACGCTACATAAATAGGAATCTTGAGCAAAAGTTCCTGCCAAACTGCTATATGTTTAAAAAAATTTTTTTTGAGTCAAGGACTCTTTCTGTCATCTAGGCTGGAATGCAGTGGCACAATTGCGGCTCACCACAGCCTCAACTTCCTGGGCTTAAGTGATCTTTCTGCCTCAACCTCCTGAGTATCTGGGACTACAGGCACACATTACCATGTTTAGTTATTATTTTTTTTTTTTTTTAGGGAAGAATTCTCACTTCTTTATTGACCAGGCTGGTCTCTAACTCCTGGGCTCAAGTGATCCTCCCACCTCAGCCTCCCAAGGTTCTGGGATTACAACTGTGAACCATCATGCTTGGGCTTTAATATTTGCTTTTTTATTTGAAATAACAAATGTTTGAAAGTCATGTACAGTTTTATTTGTATATGAGCACCAAAACAACTTTAAAAATGAAAAATAATTTTTAACTTTTTTGTCTGCAAAAAAAGTGATAATATATATGGATTGACATGGAAAGATGTCCATGATATAGTGTATAGTGAAAAACAAGTTGAAGAACAGCACATATAGCATAATTCACTTATACCAAATACTTGCATGCGCAAACACATGCATGCACATGCACACACACAGAGCTGTGGGGTGGTTGACTTCAGGAAGTGGGATTTAAGAGTTGCAAGAATAAAAGAGGAAATTTAAAATGTCATTGCATACTGTTCTGTAGTGTTAGAAGATTAACTATAATTTTTAACTATTAACTTTTGGAATAAAAATATTCAATAAAAATATAAAAAATGAATAGTGTCTGTTTTCTATGAACTCATATTGTTGTTAATCACTAAATTAGTTGAGTTAATTGTGCATGGTGACATGCACCTGTAGTCCTAACTACTCAGGATACTGAGGTGGGAGGATCACTGGAGCCCAGGAATCTGAGGCTATAGTGAACCGTGATTGCACTCCAGCCTTAAAATAAACAAATTTTATTTTATTTCTTAAACAAATTAAATGGGGAGTGGAGACTAGCATACATGGAATCAGAATAATACGTGACTGACTAACCCATGAATATAATCCAGAATGTTGGCAGATTAACAATTCAGAATATGGGGGAAAAAAAAAAACTTGGAAGTGCTGTACTGCCCAAGTGGTGATCACCATATTTGTGGGTAAGGCAAGGTAGAACAGCAAGGCTAGGATGAGTAGTTTGGTTAGCTTGGCAGGTGTGGGTTGTGTTGGTGGTTCTTGATCTTACAGGCAAGTGGGAGCCAGGACTGGGAAGCCAGGACAGAAGTGGCAAAAAGACTATTCCCAGTACACTACAGCTAGTTCTTAGATGTCACACATCATGAAGAGAAGTAGGGTGAAGGAGACGCTGGTTGTACAGCCAAGGAAGAAAGCAGAGAGTGGATACTTGAAGAAAGTGGAAGATGACAGCTTGGACAAAGTTGTGTGCACCAAAGATATGATCAGTAACTGAGATGTGTGCTAAATGAACGGCTTTATTACCTAGCTGTGTGGACAGTGAGGGAGAGACCCAGCTTAGTTAATACAGACAGACTGGGCCAAGATGGACTCATAAAAGACAAAGGAAATGTTTACATAGCAGGCAGAAACTAACAAGATGTCCACTTGATACAACTGCAGCTGGAGCCATTCGCATCTGTGTCTGTGCCACCCCAGAGACATGCAGTACAAAACCTTCCCAGCAGCCCATGCTGTTTTGAAGATCAGCATGATTGGATGAGAGACCCACTTCATGAAAAGCATCACAGCATCTTACAGCCATGTTTAGAGGTACTGTGGCTCCTACCACAAACTACAATGGAGACAGCTCTGAGGAGCACAAAGTGCAGCCTAGTCACTGAATAAAGTAAACTGATGGCTTATTAGATGATCAAGCTTCTCTCTAATGACCTGGGCAGGACACTGAAGTAGAGACTAGAGATGTCTGTTTTGAGGATATTAACAGAGAGATTGAATGTGTTATGAGACTTTAAAATACTTCATCTTTAAGGTTAAGAGAGACCTGAGAACATACAAGGCATTCCCTCCCCCAATAAACCCCGGAATTTATTCATTTAAAATTGTGTATTTATTCTTACATGTTTAAACTTTAGTTACCTTAAAAGTACTCTCCAGCCGGGCTCGGTGGCTCAGCCTGTAATCCCACGCCTTTGGGAGGCTGAGGTGAGTGGATTGCCTGAGCCTGTGGGTTCGAGACCCGCCTGGGCAGCGAGACCTCATCTCTACAATAAATCAAAAAATCAGCCGGGCGTGGTAGCGCATGCCTGTAATTCCGGCTACTCGGAAGGCTGAGGCGGAAGGATCGCCGGAACCCAGCAGGTCGAGGCTGCGGTGGCCGGGAGCGGCCACTGCACTCCAGTCTAGGCGACCGAGCGAGACTCCAACTAAAAAAAAAAAAAAAAAAAAAATTACTCTCCATTCGTTGCAATACGCCCATTGAGACACTTTTTCCACTGCTCAAAACATTTTTTGAACTCGTCAATGTTGATGCCTTTTCATGCTTCTGCTGTTTTTGGTTTCACCTCTTCCATATCAGCAAAGCCATTTTCTTTGAGGACTTTTTTCTTGTGGAAAAAATAAGTCACTCGAAAAGATTCGGTGAATAAGGAGGGCGGGGCATGAGAGTCATGTCTTTTTTTAATCAAAAACTGCTGAACACTCAGCCTGGTGTGGACAGGTGCACTGGTAAATCATCCATCATGTTATGGGAAAATGTGTTGAAAGACTCTCCAAAAACAAAAAAATAAAAAATAAATAAATTCACTGAAGCCAAATGCAGCATCTCACAACAACACTAACTGGTGCATTGATGCTGATAGGTTCCTAAAACACTTAACTGTTGTGGGAAGCCCACAAGGGGTCTGCTCTCCAACAAATAATTCTGGATTTTGGGGAGGTACTCCCTCATATGAAAATGCAAGAGAAGAAGCCCATGGTCAGAGAATAATCGAAGATGCTGGAGATGGTGCCTGCTGAAGAGGAGATCTGGCCAGTACAGCAAAGGAGGAGCCCAGAGGATAGCAAACAGAAACCACTGTCCCTCTGCATTGAGGCTCAGGTAGGAGCCTCTTCACCATGTTTTCAGCACCATGAAGACAGTACAAAGCACAGAGGAGACACTGAGTGAAACGTGTTTAAGTAAAAAAAAATGCTCTTAATTGAGTTTCTGCCAGATGATTTCAGTCTTCTCTGCTTTATCACATTCTACTTTGAATTCTTCAGTTTTTACTGTTTCTTTCCACAGGCTCAAAATCACCATGAGCTAAGATGATGCTATTATCTAGTATAGAAGACATCTAATAGACACATAATGCAGGAAATACTTTGGAAAACAACATTTCATGGATATTTTTGACAAATGAAGAGAAGACATCCATACCAAACCTTGTATAGGCTGTCATACCAAACCTTATATAGGCTGTAAACATTTCATTTAAAATAAAGTAGTCAATTTGTATACCTAACCCTGAATGTGCCCCATACTTTTAAAATAAAAAAAAAATTTCACCGGGCTTGGTGGCTCAGCCTGTAATCCCATGCCTTTGGGAGGCTGAGGTGAGTGGATTGCTTGAACCCGCAGGTTCGAGACCCGCTGGGCAGGCAAGACCTCATCTCTATAATTTAAAAAAAAAAAAAAAAATTAGCTGGGTGTGATAGCGCGTGCCTGTAATTCCGGCTACTAGGAAGGCTGAGGCGTAAGGATCGCCGGAACCCAGCAGGTCGAGGCTGCGGTGGCCGGGAGCGGCCACTGCACTCCAGTCTGGGCGACAGAGACTCCAACTCAAAAAAAAAAAAAAAAATTTTTAAAGGAACCAAGATTGTGAGTTTTTTAAAAAATATGTATTATTATTATTTAAAAGTGTATGTATTATTATTAATGTGTTCATGTAAGCTACAGAAAAAAACTATTAAAACATTAAAATGAAACTAATAAGAGAGTTAAATGTAGGCTCTATGATTATTACTAAACTTCTTAGGAAGTTACCAGTAAGAATTATAATGGCATCAAATGACTGATTTTTGAGACAGATATGTATAAACTATATTCTGTTTATATGTACATGCACACATATATAGTCAGTGCTCTTTATAGAGAAAATATTTTTTACCAATTTTAAAAATTATTTTAATGTTGGCCTCGGCCACTATTTAAACCAGCATAGGGTGGATTTTGATTTCCTGTGTTTCACACTAGTTTGATAATGTGATGAAACCATGGATCCGTGAGTCAGGGAAGAAAAATTCACGCAAAAACATAAACTTCTGGACCTTAGGTAAAGAAATGAAACACTTCTCATATCTCCTGTTTTTGGTCCTTTGAACCAATCAGTTCTAAAGAATTATTAAAACATTCCTTCAAGGAAGAAGCAAACATTGCCAAGGAGTGCTTGGATTTTGTTGATTTTTAAATTTTCTTTGATTAATAATTTCTTCCCGAAGTCATAAATCAGAGTGGTCTACAACTTGATGGTTTATAGTCATAGTTTCATTCTTTACTTCAAGTCTAACAGATTTTTGTCCAAATAATGATAATTATGATTTATATAACAAGATGGAGACTGACATATTTTTGCAGAGAAGGATCTGACCATTCTATTTCTGTATTTAGCCCACGATAGCAAGCAAATACTAAAGCTTACAAGAATAAGAATATACTATATTACATATGACTTGATTTAACAGGATTATTTTGAGATTGACAAGTCTAAAATTTGTCCTGTCATAATAACTATCTTTTATAGTTCATGCTGTTGAATTCATTTTGCTTCATGAGTTTCAGTTGGAATTTTTCTTTTACTTCTGATTCCATATGATTCTATATAATTTCTGAAATACTTTGTAGGAGTTTGTGTGTGTGTGTCTGCATGTGTGCATGCACATGCACGTGTATGATTGACTTGGAGTCAGCATACCTGCTTACGTCTAGTATGGGTTTTCTACCACTTCTTGATGGCCTGGAAACATCACAATTTAATGATTGTCTGTTTATAAGCAAGGTGTATAACATTGCCTGTTTTCTTATTTGTGAGTGGAGATACAATTTATCTAAGAGAATAGTTTTATTTGAGACTATTGTAAATGGAAGCAATATGGAATTGAGTTATCTACATGAACTCTTAACTATCAAGTTCATATGTATGTATTATTTATTTATTTATTGAGTTAGGATTTTGCTTTGTCACACAGCCTGTATTATAGTGACATGATCGTAGCTCACTGCATCCTTGACCTGGGCTCAGGTGATCCTTTCTCTTCAACTTCCCAAGTAACTGGGACTACAGTTGCCCGCCACCATGTCTGGCTAATTTTGCTATTTTTTTATAGAGACAAGGTCTTGTTCTGTTGCCCAGGCTGGTCTCAAACTCCTGGGTTCCAGTGATCCTCTCGCCTCAGCCTCCTGAAGTGCTGGGATTACAGGTACAAGCCACTATGTCCTGACTCAAAAAGTACTTCTTTTTTTTTTTGAGTTGGAGTCTCACTCTGTAGCTCAGGCTGGAGTACAGTGGCTGCTCCCAGCCACCGCAGCCTCGACCTGCTGGGCTCCAGTGATCCTTCCGCCTCAGCCTTCCAAGTAACTGGAACTACAGGCGCATGCTACTATGCCCGGCTAATTTTTTTGATTTATTGTAGAGATGAGGTCTCGCCAAGTTCCCCAGGCGGGTCTCAAGCCTGCAGGCTCAAGCAATCCACTCACCTCAGCCTCCCAAAGTGCGAGATTGCAGGCTGAGCCACTGAGCCTGGCCAAAAAGTACTTCTTAAGGATGAATTTCACTCCATGCTGTTTGTTAGAATACACATTTCATCTTCTATATAATCATAGTTAATTACATTTATGGATATTTAACTCAGGATATAAAATAATTTTCTTAGATCATGCAACGTATGCAATGCTACCAAGCCTCTGTGTGTGTGTGGTGTGTGTGTGTGTGTGTGTGTGTGTGTGTGTGTGTGTGTGTGTGTAAAAGATTGAACCAGTAATACTGGGTGTGGTAAGGCAGAGTAATGACTCTCAAAGATATCTACATCTTTGCAAATGCAGGAGAATTGCAAATGCAGGAGAACTGTTATTTCCTTTGGCAAAAGAACTTTGCAGATGTGATTAAGATTAAAGGCCTTAAGGTAAGAAAACTATCTTATATTATCCAGGTGGACCCAACCTAATCACCTGGGTATTTAAAAATCATAGAAATTTCCCAGCTGAGTTCAGAAGAAAGTGAGATATGACCACGAAGAATGATCAGAGAGATGCAAGTTTGCTGATGCAAGAGAGACAAAAGCCAAGATATACAAGCAGCGTCTAGAAGTTGGAAAAGACACTGAGATGTGTTCTTCCCTTTAGCCTTCAGAAGCGAATTTAGCTCTGCTGATACCTTGATTTTAATCCAGTAAGAACTATGTCAAATTTCAAACCTGTAAAACTGTAATAAAATAAATGTGTTACTTTGAGCCAACAAGTTAATGGTAATTTGATACATGAGCAATAGAAAACAAATGCACTGAAAAATGTTGATAAATTCAGACCAAAATGATAGATCTTAAAAATACACCTATTTTGTGTAACACAAGTTTTGAATATGTTATAATATACAGAATGTTCCAAATTTATTGGGTAATAATGGTTGCTCTAAAGACCATCAAAGATATTAGTGCTAAGGTGGTAACTGATCATATATATTCACCTCCTATCCATTCTAAGATCTGATTGAAATAGAGGTCATGCATACGAAGTTCACTAAGTACGTGAAAATAAAAGCGATTACTAACTGCAAGAAAAACAGAACTTTGTATGTATAAAACACAGGATAAATTGAGACTACTTAGAATAGTAACAAACAAGTAGTCACAAAGATGAAGCCACTGAATATGAATTTAGTGAAATTTATGTTGGGACAATAGAGGATGGATTCAAAAGACAAAGAATTTCTTATATAGAGAGAAAAAAGTCAGTTTAAGGAGGTAAAATGTTGGGCCAGCTTAAATGATAATATAAGCTTTTTCAGGGATACATAGGGAGTAGAGATCTCAGGGGAATAATATTTTCAGAGAGTATTATACTTACATTAACTGGTTATGGATGTATTCAAGTAATAATGCATGCTGCTTTGAAATAAAAAATAATAATAATGCTAAGAGCCTAACAAAGGGAACAGCAGACCCCTGTACTACTATGTTGCTATCCTGCTTTTCCAGGTTGCCCCACTTTCATCTGCACTAGCTCCTTCTTGTGAGTGTAAGACTATATAATTGTAAAGAATATATGTGTACATACCATCTTTTAGCTAGACAACTTTGGACTTTGGACACTGGGTTCCTGTTGTATTCGCTGAGGACTGTCCCTGCCTTTCTGTGACTAGCCTGTCAGTGGTCTCCAGTTGTAGAGCCTCTTGTTCCTGCCCTGGGACTTATTAGCAGGATATTCTGGACCAAGAGGTCTTTCACAGTGTCTTCTCAGCACATACCCTTGGCTTTCCTTTGTGGGTCATGGCTTCCTCTTCCCTAGTGATTTAAATGTTATAGCAATGAGCCAGCAGCTTCCCCCTAAATCCATGTGAGGTGGCTAGAAAGAGTGGAGTGAGGGTGAAGAAGCAAGCATAGGGCTAATCCTACCCAATCCATGGAAGACTGAGTATAATGTTCATTCAGATTAGAGACCTGTGGATGGGGCAGCCAAATGTGGTGTCAGGGAAGGAGAGGCCAATTACATTCAATCTGAGAGGAGGACATAGGTGTGGCTGCTGCTTGACAGTGTGGATGCTGTGCGTCATCTTGGTGAAAGCAGTTTCCATGGAGTCATGTGGCCCACTGCCCATGAGAGTAGGTTGGAAAGGAGACCAGTAACAAGTTTCTTTCAGGTACCTTGATGGAAGACATTGACCTGGACTTCTCTTTCACTTCAAATGTAGGTGGCACAAAAAAATGACTTCCAGATTTGTTTGATCAATTTTAAAACATACTAAGTTTCTCAAAATGAGTAAGAAATACCTTGTGGTCCTCCGATGCAAGATACAGTTTCATTTTAATTTCAAAATGTGTATTTAATATTCATTGTGTGTATGTCACTCCCCTGGTTCCTGTGGGAAATGCAGAATAGAAGTAATTTACTCTAGAATATAACTTGTATCCACAAAGCCACTAAAATACTTAACTAAATTTGAGTGTTGGTACAACAGTACCAGGCACCTGCTTAGCAAGCCTGAACTTCATTGCCTGGAGCTTCAAGAATGACCCAGAGCTGGAAGGAAGATGAGTGCCCTGGGGTAAGGAAGAGGGAAGAGATATAATATATTTTCTGTAACTTGTTAGAAATGGAAAAGAGAAAGTGACTGACATGTATAAATTGCTATGTGTAAGATACAAAATTTGTTGGTTTTGTGTGGTATGCATTTATCCTTATAATAAATTGAAGTAGAATTTCTGACTATCCCCATTTTGCCAATAAGAAAACCAGGACCGGAAGAGGTAAAGTATCTATAAATGTGGCCAGTATCTAAAAAGTGGTCGAGCCCATCTCTGAAGGAAAAATACACTAATTTTTGTCATATGCCTATAACAACAGGTACTCCCACCCCATTTGATTTACTGACAATGATTCACTGTTCACCAGATGAAGACAGACTTCAGGCATTCAAAATGTTTCTATTGAAATAAATATGGACGAAGTTTGTTTAGCAGTCAACAACACAGAGAAATAACTCAAACCAAGTTTTGTGTGTCCAAGCAATGGTGATGAATATCAGTCTACATTATTATGCTGTAAGTTGTTTAGGAAAAGTTTGTAGTTGTGTTTTTTATGAGTAGCATGTTTATATTAAATAGTCATATCCTTTATTATTGCTCTTATTGCAGTTTTTCAAATGAAGCAGTGAACTCTGGTTGGTTTTCAGAAATTAGTCATTACATTTAGGAAAAGTTAGTAGATCTGTCTTTTTCTTTTTTTAAAGTGTCCAAGGAAAATTTATCTAGAAAGTAAATGAGAGAGAGAATGAGAATGAGGGCGAAAGAGAGCAGGAGAGAGAGAGAGAGAAAGAGAGAAGATTCACTTCTCCAGGGTAGGGGAGGGGACCAAGACTAAGGAAACATGGTGGACCCAGCTCAAAGAGTCACGTAGAGAAAGTAGAGTTTAACAAAGCAATAGCCAGGTCTGCCTTTTTCTTACTTTACCAATTAATTCTTCATTTACTATTCAAAAATAGTAAAAAGCCTTAAGTAAATTTAGTTCATTTTCAGGATGTGTATGCTTTAATATTCTACAGTTATGATGACAGACTTCCCAGTTGCTTTAGTAATAATGTTAATTTTTTTAGTATAAATACTATTTTCTGAATTATTTTAGATTATTTTCTTTTGTGATCCATATTCTTGGTACATAAATGGCATCTCACATTATTTTAGGGCAGGGTAATACCTTGTCTTCAAAGACACATTAATAAAATATACAGGTAAAAACAGAACACATATTCACCCGTACAGAGTTGTTATTTTTAAAAGTTATATACAAAAATATTTTCCTTTAATTTCCTCTATGTTATGATGTGTTGCATAGGAACAGGAAAAAGTATTAACATTTTTCATTTTCTCATGACTGTTGAGTTTTTTGCCTTTTTCTTTCTTTTCTGGCTATTATTCCTATACAGAACTAGATAAATGGTCCTGAAAAACTTGCACATTACTGAAATGTGTAAATATTAAAATACATTATGCTGTAATGTACATTGCATTCAATTTACTGGCACACTTCAGTTTTGTTATTGCTTCAGTGCGGTGGTTGTCGATGCCTTGGAAGTGGAGCTTCTTTGGTTTACATCCTAGAGTCAATCAGAATAACCTAGGCAAGTTACCAATCTTTGGAATCTGTGAGGTGAGGATGATAAAGGTGCGCAGTTCATGGTTGGGGTTTAGGAATATCCTGCATACAAGGCATTACCACAGGACCTAATGCTTAGTGAGCCCTCACAGTGATTCATCAGTACACATTGGCTTACGTATTTCCTACCTAGGAATTCAGCATGACTCTTTTAAAATGCTTTCAGACAATATAAATGACCTCTTGTTTATAATTATTGTTATTTTTTAAATGTAGGAATCTTTCATTGGTGTAGTATTTGAAAGAGATACACGTGTATTATGTATATGAGTGAATACATCTGCCAAAATACTACAGTTTGATAATAAATGTTCAAAACATTTTCTTTCTTAGGATATCTGAGAAGCCTCTATGACTAGTTGAAATTTTTCATAATATTTCCATCTGGATGAAGACTGACTCTATAATCATTATGGTCTATGCAGTTTTAAAAGGAAATCTGTGATTTTGCAGTACATACATCTAGTTTACATTTTTGGATGCTGCCATACTTCATGCATTTTATATAAACACTTGCAGATGGACTATACAATCTTGTCCTGTTTCCAACACACCCAAAAGATGTATTTGTATGTCTACATAAATATATTATGACTTTGTTGTGAAAAATTACAAACAGAAGAGTGAATGAAAATAAGTATACATCATCATGAATTGTTTTAAAGAGAAAATCCATGTACCCATCCCCTAGCCCAAAGAGCTCTAGTCCAGGTATATTCTCTCTGGTACCTGGGAAACACAGTCCCCCAGCTTCCCACAACTGGCCAAGGATAATAGTATCTTCACTTGCATAGCAGTCACTTCCTTGGTTGTTTTACCACACTGCAACTTGAAAATGTATTTTTAAGAGCTGTCAATTTGCCAGATTTATGATTTTACTTTTCTGTCAACATTTAACTGGGGCACATGTGGATTAAACTTGACATACTTTGTCCTTAGCAAAATAAACAAAGTAGGAAGTATCACACTTCCAGACTTCAAACTTTACTATAAGGCTACAGTAATCAAAACAGCCTGGTATTGGCACAAGAGCAGGCATTGAGATCAATGGAACAGGATAGAGATTCCAGAAGCAAAGCCTCAATTTCTCAACCAATTCATCTTTGACAGGGCCTCCCACAACAACCACTGGGGAGAGGAGAACCTATTCAGTAAATGGTGCTGGGAAAACTGGCTGACCACATGCAGAAGATTGAAACAGGACCCCTACCTATCACCATATACAAAATTTAACTCTAAATGGATCAAAGACCTAAATGTAAAACCTCAAACTCCAAGAATCTTAGAAAACACAGGAGACACTCTTATAGAAATTGGAACTGGCAACCAATTCCTGTTCAGAACCCTAAATGCCCATACCTTAAGAAATAGAGAAGTGGGAACTCTTCAAACTAACGAGCTTCTGCAAAGCAAAAGAAACCATCAAGAGAGCAGGGAGACAGCCCACAAAATGTGAAAAAATATTTGTCAACTGTATATCTGACAAAGGCCTAACATTTAGGATCTACAAGGAACTCAAACACACCGAAAGGTAAAAAACAGCCCCCTTAAAAAGTGGGCAAAAGACATGAATGGACACTTCTCAAAAGAAGATATATGGGCAGCCAACAGACACATAAGCATCATCAGAGCAATACAAATCAAAACCTCATTGAGATACCACCTAACCCCAGTAAGAATAGCCATCATTAATAAACAACAGATGCTGGCAAGGATGTGGCGAAAAAGGAATGCTTCTACACTGCTGGTGGGAATGCAAACTAGTGCAATCTCTTGGAAGACATTGTGGTGATTTCTAAAAGAACTAGAAATTGACCTTCCATATGACCCAGCAATTCCCCTATTGGGAATATACCCAAAGGAACTCAGATCATTCTACAAAAGAGATACCTGCACATGTACGTTTGTTGCAGCTCTATTCACAATATCAAAAACATGGAATTCAATGGCCAACCATGCTGCCCATTGAAGCTGGACTGGATAAAAAAATGTGGTACATATACACAATGAAATATTTTGCAGCCATAAAGAAGGACAAACATATGGATATCGCAGCAACTTGGGTGGATTTAGAGTCAATCATACTCAGTGATCTATCACAGAAACAAAGAACAGAGTACCACATGTTCTCACTCATAAGCGGACCTTGATCAATTATAATACTATAAGAAAGGGATTGGCAGTAGTGGGAAACTGTCAGGGGAGGAGGGGTGTGATTGGCAGTTGAGGGAAACTGCTAGGGGAGGAAGGAACATACCTCATCAACAAGGGTAACATGCATAATCAACGTTTGTATACCCTACCCTGATTGTATCCCACATCTATATAGTAGCAAAAAATAAGTTAAAAAAAAAAGAAAAGAAAGGTGAAGCTATAAAGAAATAGAGAAAAAGAAAATATCTTTGTGTCCATGGAATGAGAAAGAACATTTTATACAAGAAAAAAAAAAGACCACAAATAAAAAATACATTTGATAGTGGAAAAAAAAAAACAAGAACTTGGCATGATTTATTCTTTTCTGTGCAAACCTATCCATGGGCAGTTGTCCGCTTGGAGTCCAGTGTGAGCAGAGTCACGTGCACATTGTGTTGCAGCTTCATAGTCAAGAGCACAGACTCTAAAGGCAGGAAGTTTGGGGCCCAATTGAGGCTGTATCTCAGTGTCCTTGAGAAAGTGATTCAACTTCTTGGAGGATTCAACCTCTCCTAAGGAGATTCTTCAGCATTAAAATTAGGATAGTCATAGTGTTAGTTCAGAGGGTTGTTGGAAAATTAAGTTAACTTTGTAAAGTGCTTGTTAAATATGTCAGCAGCCTCATTTGTGTTGTTCAGCAGTAGCTCTGGGTTTACTCAATATACTTATGAGTTTCTGGTATCTGATAACTTCCTCAGTCTGCAAAGTAACCAAAAGCATTTAGTCTGGGAACCAGACATTTGAAAAGTAGGATATATTTATGTATTTCAAAAGAATGAGGGTGCAGTTACAGTATTATTGTATATCTTTTGACTTTCAGCTATTAACGATAGCCACTTACATCTGCCCTGGAGAGTTTTTGTCATTGTGTTGGTTTGACACTATGCTGTACCAATCTGTGCCATAATCCGTCCTGCTTCTTCTGCACACAGCTGAGAGAACTAAACAAAAGCACATTTATTAAAGGGGAATGCATTCCTGGCTCTGGAACACTGTGTCTTATTTATTTAGCATGACATAGGTCTGAAAATCTGAGTGCCTTGTAATATTTTATTCAGAAGACAAGCTCGGTATTTTTGAGTGTCACAATTTTTAGATTTTTTTCTAAATAATATGATCAGCATTATAGATATTTCCAGTGATTGTTAGTATAAGACAGGTATAAGAGAGAGCATGGGGTAACAAAGATATCAAGCTTGGTGTACTGGTTGCTGGGACTACTATAACTAAGCACCACAAACTGGTTGAAAAAAATAGAATCTAGTCCCTCGCCTATTTGGAGGATTAAAGTTTGTGATAGAGGTGTCAGCGGAGTTGACTGCTCCCAGGGTCTCTTTCCTCACCTGGTTATAGCTGTTTTCTTCCATTTTCACATGATGTTTGTCCTAATCTCTTATGAGGAGTGTCTGTGTCTAAATTTCTTCTGATGAAGACACTAGTAGTATTGGATTGGAGCCCACCCTAATCACTCCATTTTAACCTCTTTGAAGACAGCATCTCCTAATACAGTCATCTCCTGAGGTACTGACGGTTAAAACTTCAGCAGATGCATTTTGGGGGACCCAATTTAGGCCATAACATCTGGGCATCAGGATATAAAGTTTCTGATTCTATTTTTTAGTAATACTAAGACACCTTAGTAAGACACCTACCTAGTTTTGCATGTGCAAGTTTTCTTCAATGTCAACTTAGTGTGTTATACCATGATTTAGGTCAAAATTTATAAAAACATAAATATCTAATGAATTAACATTTATAGAATTAACACTTATTAAAAGTATCAGTTTTCTGAGGACTGGGAATTCCTTTTGAATAGTAATTTTAACATATACCGTTGATCTATGAATAGTTGTTGAACATATACTTTCATAAAACAATGAAAAGCATCACTGTCTTCAATGACTACCCTCAAACCCTGTTTCTTCTCTTTTAAACATCTGATTAGTGTTCTAGAAGAGCACTATCCAATAGAATTTTCTGTGAGGATGGAAATATCCCATCTTTACTGTGTATCATATGGTGGCCACTAGTCCATGGTTACTGAGCATTAAAAATGTGGCTAGTGTGACTGGGGAACTGAATGTGTAATTGTGATTTTATATAACTTTAATTTATATGGCTGCTTGCAGCTAGTATTACTGCATTGTTCTGTGGAGTGCTATCACATTTCTGAGCTTTTAAAAAACGATAGGCATAGCAATGGTAGATGTGTTTGTATGTGTTGGGGTTGGGGCTATCAATGTAAAATGAAATGGTCTCTATATTTTGTGCTATACTTTTTAAAAGTTACTATTTTCTACATATCTAGGCTGTGTGGTTATATATAAATATGATAAGTAGTGTAACTTCTTGGTTGATCATCACTTACCTCTTATTATTTTTATATCAATTTTTGTCAAAAATATTATTTGGTTTGATATTTACATTGGTTTTCTTTGAGTAGAATGCTTTTGGTATATATGCCAGCATATTATTTTTTGTCTTTCAGGTTGCTTTGCTTTAAATGTACCTTCTTAAAAGGGTTTGTACCTGGATTTTCAAAAATTCAATCTGATAGCCTGTTTTAAAATGTGAGATTGTTCCCTGGTTCAACTATTCTTTATATTCAAGCACGCCAGTTGCATATGCATTTTTGTGTGTGAATATAGCTGAAATATAATTGAATGTTTCAATATCATTTGGCTGTCATTGTCATGCAGATAATGAAAATCAATTTAGTCAGGAGAAACAGTAAGTCTTAATTGATTTAGCTGAACATAAATCTATTAGCTCTTTTCTCCCTTTAGTTTGGTTCAATTCTACAAGTAGCTATTGAGTGACTTGCATGATTCACATAACCTCACTGTTGGGCAGGCATTACCTTGCATTTCTCTCTAGTACCATATATTGGAATTTTTAAAAGGTTATCAAGGAGATTATCCAGGAACAAGCTCCTCTGGTTATCATGTTCCTTTGTGGAGAATATTTTTTGTTTAAGTCTTGCAGTTAGAGTAATGCAAAATAGCAAGTGTTTAGTGGCAGTGTGTTTAAGGATTGAATGTGAGCCACTGGAAATCAGGTAGGGAAGGCAAAGCTTTATCTCTGTCCTCTCAGGGTCTTTGACTGGGCTTTGATGTAATAGGACAAAAGCATACAGGTTTTATTCTACATGTACATGGAAATCCCTGCAAGGAAATGACCTGAAGAAGTTGCAAAATCCAAATGCTTATGTAGCAGGTTGAACAAAGTGAGGCCATTGTGGAAAAGTAACTAAAATGTACGGGGAGGCTAAGGAAGATAAAAGTTATTTTGACAATGTCACAATGATTGATGACTTGTCAATCATAGCATTTTGAGGCTGTTTCTTATAGTTCTGATCAGTCGTGAACATGGATTCACAAAATGGTGTTAGAACTCAGAGGATGATCTCAAAGTCTACAGATCCTCTTTCAATAGGCAGAGGAAGCCATACAATGATGCTGAATTTCAGTTTTTCATTTTTCTCTGTACTATTCAAATATTTCATGAGCCTTGTTACAGCTGTTTTGGTGAGAAGCAAGACTCCATTATCAGTGTAATGCAGTAAGTTATATGTAAAGGTGGGTTTGTACAGATACGTCTCAACCTGGACTCCCACACAAGAATGTTTCTTTTTTCCTTGCGCAGGAGGAGAGGGAGGTCAGACCAGCCCTTTTGTAGCTGCTGTTTTTCAAGTGCCTTTAGCTCAAAATAATAGTTATGCTAAGATGGCATATTCTGGAATGGCACATTCTGCCAACCCGCAATAGTATAGACACTCAGTATCTTAAGTGTTGGAGAGGACGTGTGTCTTGGTGGAATTTCCCAGGCACCAGAATCTCATGTAGAGATTTACATGCAGGAAGAACCCTTAGAGGGAGTGAGGGCAGTGAGACTGGCAGACAGAAAACTTTAGGGTGAGGTAGTTGTGAAAGAGGGCTCAGGGGCATCAGGGGAACTCTGGAGCTGGGGTGGCTCCTCCAGGTTGTCTGGCACAGAGACAAGGGACAGTGCTTTTATACACCAGCATCAGCCAGTCCTTGGTTGTGGGGTTGTCCCCAGGAAAGAGGGCCAGGAAGATGAGAAAATTACTTGTGGACTTCCAGGAGCCAACATGCCTGACTTGTGGAATGAATACTTTGGACCCAGAGGGGGATCTGAGACCTGCACTAAAGCATCCCCCACAATGTAGTAAGTATTGAGAAGGCAGAAAGAATTTGTTTGTTTGTTTGTTTTTACTTCTTTTGATTGACAGAGTGTTTTGGCATAAGAATGTATGATTCATTGATTAAAGTTGTTATTTCCTCAATATATTTTCTGAACTTAAAAGTTGGAAGGATATGAAATTGTTAATAATTTCAGTAAACCTACTCATTTCTGATAAATAATATCAGAATAAACACCTGGAGAGTTTAACTGGAGGAATAGGAGGAGACAAATGAACGAATGCTATCAAGGAGAGTGTGCTAAGAATCAGAGGGTTAGTCGTATCAGCTGCTAATGGAAAGCAAGTAGGACAAGGACTGAGAAGGGCCCACTAGACTCACAACCAAGTGGCCCTTGGTTCCTTTTTTAGAGAGGAGCTGGGAACAGACCACAGCTTGTAAGGAGTGAATGAGTGGACCATGAGGCAGAATGTTTGTATGACAATCTGATCATATGTCATGCTGACCAGAAAGAGATGGGAAAGATAAAATGGAAAGAATAGGGAACCAGGGGTAAGATCTCTCCCATTGAGGATGTGAGAGAGAGTGAGTTCCGGAAAGAAGATAGTATATAAAACACTAGTAGGACTTTATATTCAAAATAAAGCAGTTCTTTGTTTCCTGATTAAGCTCTTTTGCTAATTTAGAAGAAGAAAAATTTAAACAAACACTCAGTTACTGTTAGTGGATGAGTTTAAGTAAGTTTATTTAGGAGAGATGTGAGAAACAAGATAGTTAAATAAAATTTGTATATGGCAGTTGTTGATAAGTGCTATTAAGGAAGTTCCAGGATTTGAGGTGAGGAGGACCTATAGTTTTGAGTTTAGTCATCAAGGGAGGCTTTCTGAGAAAGTGGTATCTTTGTAAAAATCTAAAGAAAGTGAAGGCACAAAGGCCTTGAGGCAAGAGCATTCAAAACAGAAGAAAGAGATTAGGAGGGAAAGAGACTGAAGTGGATAAAGGCTGAGATGTTAGGGACATAGCAGGAGGCCTGTGGGCTGGAGCAACTGAACCCTAGAGAGAAGAGTAGGAGATGAGATTGGAGAGATGCCAGGAAGAGAGGGAACCATTGGAGCACAGATGATGTTTACTTGGTGGGTATTGGTCCAGTCTTAGTAGGTGGATGCTGGCATGAATTTCAGTTGATCTGGGCTGGTGTTATACTCCATGCTAAATGTTTGGAATATCCTCCTTAATGCTGACAATTTTAAACCAAAGGGATGACATAGTCTGACATGTTTTAATAAAATCACTCTTGCTAACATGTTGAGAAAATACTTTTAGGGAATAGAATAAAAGCAATAGAATCAGTTCAGAGATTATTGCTGTCATCCAGGCAAAAGGAGATTATGAATTGAACTTAAGGTTTAGAAGTACAGGAGTGAGACATGGTCACATTCTGGATGTATTTTGAAGACAGAGCCAACAGAAACTGCTGACAGAGAGGATGTGGGTATGAGAGAAAGTGATGAGTCACCGCTGCCTCTAAGGCTTTTGGCCTACACTGCCAGAAGAATAAAGTTGGCATTAACTGAGATTAGAGAGAAAGCAGGAAAGTCGTCTGGGGAGATGATCAGGAGCCTGGACACGCTGAATTTGAGATGCTCATTAGTCATCCAAGTGAGTTTGCAAGTATAAATCTGGAGCTTTAGGGGATATGTCAAGCTGAAGATAAAAATGTTAAGTCATCAGTCTATAGATGGTATTTAAAACCAAGAGACTAAAATCACAAAGGGAGTGAATATAGATTTAAAAGGCAGGCAGTCTACGGATTGAGTCTTGAGCACTCTAAAAATAATAATAAGAGCATAGTAAGAAGGAATGGCCAGAGAAGTTAAGAGGGAAATTGGAGAAACCGTGTATTGGAAAACAAGTCAACAAAACATTTTACAGAATTGGGATGCTCTACTGTGTCAAATGGTCAAGTACAATAAGGACTAAGCATTAGCAGTTATATTTAGCAGTGTTTTCAATTTCACAGGATTCACTTCATTTTTCTCATATGACTGTGTGAGACCCAGGCCTGTGCATATGTCCTTCTTTGGTACCAGAATTCTTGCACTTTAATTCCTACTGTTCATTAAGCTGGTGTAATTTTGTTGATTCATTTCGAAATTCAACCCAAACTCCAAATAGCAGTAGCAATCACTTTGTTAAGTATTTAAGCACTGATTTGACCTCCACATTTAATATCACAAATACTCAGAATCTGAAAAGCAGTATTGTTGTCTTCTTCATTTTTTTTTCAATTCAGTTCTGCTAATGATAATCAGGAGAAATTCTGTAGTGAAGACCAAGACCTTTGGAAGATAAACACCCACATCTTGCATGCTTAATAATACATTGTCTTTTAAAAATAATTTCACATATTATATCTAAAAATAAGCTCTCATTCTTGTATAAAGAATCAAACAGCACATTTCTTTAGATATTACTAATACCTTATAGAAATGAAGCAAGTTGGTACAGACAAACTTAACTCAGAAGACCTCTACAATTTATAAGACATATGCTTCTGATGCATCACTCACCAATACTGCTACATAAATCATCGCCAACCAAAAGTCTCCGTGCCCCATTGTGTGCTGCCTTCCTCCCTCATTACAAGGGTTATTTTCCAGTCATAGGCATCTTGGGTAGGGAGTTATTTTCAGAAGAGCGCCGGTAGAATCTCATCTACACCATGAAGTGAGCTTTAATCGTCTTCTCTAAGCCTTTGGCTCTAGTGTGACTGAGATGCTGTGTCTAACCCAGAGGGTGGACAGAGTTCCTGAAGTTTGGCCTAAAAACCCCAATGGGGGAGAAGCACATCCAGGCTGCCACCCCCATCCCCCAGGAACTCAGAATGCTGAAGGCTAAGGGTTAGCCTAATAGATCCTAACCTGAAGTATAAGGTTTCATTTTTTAAGGGCACAAGGAAAACCATGAACAGAGAAAAAATTGCATCTGAAACCTTCAGAAAGAACAAATAAACTCTGCATTATTCCTTGTTTTTCATTGCCCTGTTTAACCTAGTAAGTTACAGAATACACAACAGGTAAAATCAAGGCTTCCTTATGCAAAGAATACAACTACATGTATAATATAGTTAGTCTCTTGCTTAAGTTTAACAAAGCGAAAAATCAAACAAACCCAGAGTATGTTCTGTATACATTGCCTTGCCTTACAGTGTAACTGTCTTCTGAATTCCTTCAGTATAGCCTAGGTAAGACCTAAGCACAGCATATCAGACTAGATTGCAAGATTTACTGCTGAATAGTCTTTTATATACTTGAGAAAGAATTTTGTTTCTCCCATTTTCTCTTACATCTTCTGATCTTTCCTGTGGACATCTGTGTCTTTTATCTCTAGAAGAGGTACAGGCCCTTTAACGCCCCAGTCTCCTCTATCTGAACGTGTAGAGTAGGGGTATGTAGTAGGCTAAAGCACAAATCAGATTTTCTGAAAATACATTTTATCACAGAATTTAAAAAAACATTTTTAAAATCCCGAACTGCAGTCTACAGTCCATGCTATTCTCAGGAGAGCTTGGCACACAGAGCAGAGGCTCAGAAATATTTATGCAGCCTGACTGCAGAGTTCAAGGTAAGCCTAGAGCTAATGCAGTAATTTAAAGGTACAGGACAAGAGTTTTGTCTCAGGTCAGTCCATGAAAGAATTCCCATGGAATTACACGAGATGAGATTCTGGCCACCAGCAATAATGTTCAAACATGTAAAAGGAACAACATGTGTAATTTAATTTCAGTTCCATGCTGTGTGCCACCCATATAAAGCTCTGATGCTGAAATTAATTGGTGACTCCGGGTCCCTCACGCCACTGACACAACAGTCACCCTGGCACTTCTCCTGTAAAGACTTACTGTGGGACCTTCTCCAGTCCATCACTTCCCTTCATTAAATCCATGGCAAAAGCAGCCACTACCACCAAGCATGCAACCATGTGTATCAAGTGGATCATACATCTTAGTAGCTACCTGTCAATTTATTTCCAGCATCCTAGAAACCTTGGCCTGATATAAGCTTATATTTCTATTATGGTTTTGTCTCATGAATGCATTTTTGTCTCAGGTAATGTTGATGAAAAGATGCAAAATCTGTAAAATGTTTTAAGATGGTATTCCGAAACAAAATTGGCCCAGAAACAACCATACTCAGGAGGTCCTGAGAACAAGTGCCCACTGTTGTTGAATGGTGGCTTGGTTATATACCTTTTAGAAAGTTACAGGAAACCATAAATCAATGCAAGTGAGAGTTTCATTGGTTTGGCCCAGGAAGGAGGGACATTTTCAAGCAGGAGCTTGCAAATTGTAGGAGAATTCAAAGATTTCTTGACTGATAATTTTTAGTTCCTATCTAAGGAATTTTGGAAATCAGTAGAGGAGATGCCTTGTTCAGATAAAGAGATGGAAAAACTCTAGGTTTGTTGATACGTACAGGAAGTCCTATTTGTGTCAAACTTTAGAGAGTGTCTCACAAGGTTCCTGGGGCCTAGGAGTCCCCCAGAGATGACTTTGTAGGATGATAAAATACTTGGGTTTTCTTCTTTATTTACTAGGTAATGTTATGCCAGAGTCAGGTTGCAAAACAGATTTTAGTTTATAGGATAATAGGGTAATAAAATCTCTGATGAGTCCTCATCAGGTGTGACTACCCAAGCCTCTTGATTAAGAATTTGGATAAGAGAAAAAAAGGTTTGAGACCCACCTGGGCAACTTGGCGAGACCTCGTTTCTACAATAAATCAAAACTTAATTGGGCATGGTAGCACATACCTGTAGTTCTGGCCACTTGGAAGGCTGAGGCAGAAGGATGGCTGGAGCCCAGCAGGTCGAGGCTGCGGTGGCCAGGAGTGTACCACTGCACTCCAGTCTGGGCAACAGAGTGAGACTCCAACTCAAAAAAAAAGTGAGAGAAAAGGTTATGTTTAGTCCTTAGTAGTATGAACAGCATCAATTTTATAATATTGTAAAGACCAAGTGTTTTGATCCCTTCAGTTGCCCATTGCTGCCTACCAGCTATGTACTGGACACTGGGCTAGGCATGGCCATGCAGAGCCCCTAGCTGTGGCCATGACACTGGGATAAGCATGATCACTCAGCGCCCCAAGACATGGCTATGATCCTGGGCTGGGCATGGCCACACAGAGCCCCAAGATATGGTCATGACACTGGGCTGGGTATGGCTCTGCAGAACCCCAAGACGTGGCCATGATGCTGGGTTGGGCAGACCCAAAGAGTAGCCATGGCTCTGGGCTGGACATGACCACTCAGAGCCCTGGATGTGGCCATGACACTGGGCTGGGAATGGCCACCGAGAGCCCTGAGACGTGGCTTTGACACTGGGCTGGGCATGGTCATCCAGAGCCCCAAAATGTGGTCATGTCACAGGGCTGGGCGTGGCCACTCAGAGCCCCAAGATGTGGCCAAGACACTTGGCTGGTCACAGCCATGCAGAGCCCTGAAATGTGGCTTTGCCTTCCAATCAGTGATTTTTCTCAACAGGAGATACTGCAACTCCCAGTTGGTTTGTTACCAAATTTCTATGTAGGCCTAGCAGCATTTGAAGACTAAATAATTAATACCACACACACACACACGCATGCACGCACGCGCGCGCACACACACACACACACACACACCTGTATCTGCTGGGATTAGAACATTTAAATTTAAATTCATGAGTGATAGCATTGAATCAGTAAGCTTTTCCTTAGGACCAATGAGTATTAAGAGTACAACTCGGCTTATGTGAAAGTTCATGATTTTTTTTTGTCATTTAAAAGCCCACTGATTCAGGAACGTTCAAATTCACTGTTGTGCAGATCTATGCATGTCGTTTCGGTACATTCTAATCATAATACTGTTCAACACAGATTCACTTACACATACCATTAGAAACATTCTTGCAGGAATTGACTGCCGGAGTCCTGTTCCCACCGGGTGTGAGGTTTTCTGAAGGAGATATGGAGTAGGCAAAAGAAGGAACTTATGACAAAATAATATATGTGGACAACTGCTTGCAGGCCAGATGCCTGCAGGACAGATGACATTTACTGTTACTTAACAGAAAGCTTTTATACCATTTGTAAAGGGGCAAGACAAAGAAAATTCCTTTATGTACATTATTTTTTAAAACTTATCACCATCTAGTAGTCTTAGAAGCAACAAACAAGCCAAGAACACTATCTACTTTCAGTCAATGAGTCTTATTCTTAAAGCCAAAAATGATAGTTTTAGTCCAAAGTCCAAAATTACAGTCCTTGAAAGGTCTCAAGAAAGTTTTCAAGTGCACATTTCTCCTTGTATCAGGAATTTTCTCTGGGGCTTCTATGACCTTCAAAGCTTTGTAATCACCTTTCTTGTCCAGGTGTTTTTGTTACTTTTCTCTTATCCTGCAATGTTTATTTTTAAAGAAAACTCAAAAAAGAAGCTTTTAGTGATGTTTCCCAGGCCCCCAAGGTTACTCTCTATATTTAGTTAATTTATCATAAAAGTATCCAATTAGTATATTATGAATTCAGTGAAAACCCACTCTATATACGTTAACTTAAAATTTTAACTATTAGAATTAAGTAAAAACCTTAATGATTAATCTTCATCCTAAATCTGTGAAAACAGCATTATAAATCACCTACATAACTCCTAGATAAGTGTTAGAACTTACAATGAATTCATAATGAACTTACTATAAACTTGTGCTTTTAAAAAATGTTATGTCTAAACACTAAATTACATAATTCTAAATCAAATGAGTGAATATACTTATATCATTTTTTACTCAAGCAATATCTAGTAACTTATAACCAAGTGAAAGAAAGCATTCTTGATGTGCTTCAGAATTTAACCATTGCATATGTTAGAAAAGGTCAAACGGCATAGTAGGAAATGGAAAAATGAACAATGACGTCCCTGGGTTAGCTGTGAGTACTTCGCATAAACATGCCATTTTCTTCTTCCACGACTGTACAAAATTCTTCAGCTGTATCAACAGTAAAGGCGGAAGACAGAAGGGCCTCAGCTGCCCGGACTCGCTTTGCGGCCGGGGCTCCTCAGCGCACCTGGACTTTGTCAATCAGGTGGGCCTCCAAGGCTGGCTCCCAACAATTGACCTCCTGTGACAATTGTTGGTTGTTAAACTAAACCTTCAACCCATCACAGAGCATTCTCTGGTACACAGAATGTCACTGAAAATAATAGTTTTTATAGATTTTCCCCATTGTTTTCTGGATGGTAACTGATACTTTACAAATAAAAAAAAAAGTCTATCAGGAAAAACGGGATAGTGTTTTCTTTGTTATACTGAAAGCAAAGGTAGCATTCCAGGGATGTACTGCAGTGTCTATTCCCTGTTATGCTCTTTGGTCTTTGAATTCCAGTTTTTTCTCTTTATTGCATTACTCTTAATGGTAGAAATATTTAAAGAATTTTGGAAACTAACATGATACCACATTTCTATGAAGCAAAAACATTACTTAGTCAAAAGCAACATAAGCAGAAAAGTGATCAAGTAACCCTAATCCCACTTTCCTTGGAAATGTCCATCTCATTAGGTCCATTCTAATCAATTCTTACAGCAATACTTGTTGAAGACTGATGGTGGGTGGTACTATGTGTAGCATACTAGGTACTGGCAGTAAAGTGGAAGGAAGGCATTTGTCCTCAAAGATTTTGTGGTTCAGGTAGGGAAGGGAACAGTAACAATGCCACAGCAGAAACACCACCAGGTTTCTGGGAGGTTTTATGGGTGTGGAGCGCAGGCAAGGAGGTGACTGGGATGTGGAGAGGTCAGTCCACAGTGAAAAGTTGAAAACTAAAAATAGGATAAACACATACATATAGGACATTTACAAATATTGCTTGTATATTTTGCTTTAAAAATAGTCACAATAAACAATCCAAATGGCAAATGCATGTGAAAACATAATTGACATTTGTATTGATTATAAATCACAGAAATGCAAATTAAAACAACTTGGAAAAAATCAAAAGAAGGATGTGGTGGGGGAATTCTTGGCTACTTCAGCAGCTAAAGTAGAGCACTGGGGCCTGTTAAGGTGTTGGGAGGGAGGTGAAGGGAAGGGAATGGATTCCAGGTGTATTCCACAGGGTCATAGGAGGCAGAGTGTAGTAAGGATTTGACAATTGATCTGTAGCTTCTGGGGATGAGAGAAGGAGTTCATCTACATGTGCCTGTTTTGTGCACCTGGCTAGTGGGGTGCTCTTCCCTGAAAAGTGTGGGGGTGGATAGAGGGCACATATGTACCTTGTTGAATATAATAACTTTGTGATGCCACAGAGACATGTGAATTGAGGTATCTACCAGTCAAGAAAGACAAAGAAAACATGTGCAGAGAAGGAGAAAGAAAACAAGGAATATGTGCCAGGAAACTACAAATATATGTAAAAGATATATATTGTTTTTCCAGAAAAGATAAATGTACTGAGGTGCTGAGTGATGAGAGATTAAGAAAGACTTGTGAATTACAAGTTAGAGTTCAGTATAGTTAGAAATGTGGATTGGGCTGGGTACGGTAGCTCACTCCTGTAATCCCAGCACTTTAGGAGGCTCAAGATTGTTTGAGTTCAGGAGTTCAAGATAAGCCGGGGCAAATAATAAGACCTCATCTCTACACAAAAAATCTAAAAATATAGCTGGGTATATGACCACATGCCTATAGTCTCAGCTATTCAGGAGGCTTAGGTGGAAGAATCGCTTACACACAGGAGGTTGAGGCTGCAGTGAGCTGTGGTCGTGTCACAGCACTCCAGCCTGGGCAACAAAGTAAGACCCTATCTTAAACAAACAAAAAACCCAACAAAACAAAACAAAAATAAGAGAGAGATAAATGTGGACAGGGATTTATGTGCAATTCTAAATAATTGTGATTATTGTTTTAAAGTCAGTGGCACACCACTGAAGGTTTTAAAGCCACTGACTAGGTTAATTTAAAATGGCCTTTAAGGAAAGCCTGGAGACACACTTTTAAAGGGAACCTTTAAAGATACTTCAGCAAATCCAGAGTTATCTTAGTTTGTTCTTATGCAATAAAGTGGAATGAGGATGAAGACAACTGTGCTTTTGAAAAGGGAGCAGTCAACCATGATCACAGCAGTTTCTGAGCCTAAGTCATAAACATGAATAGTTAACTGATCTTATAATTATTGTGATGATTATCACCATGATGTTATGATTATGATTTTATGATTACTGTCTCATCAGTGGCCATTTATTAAATACTGATATGGGATGGTACCATTGGGAATACACAGCAGCCTTGCCTGGTGGATGTTTATAGTGCGTTCTTTTGTGTGTTTCTTTTATTCTGTTTTGCCCTTATATATGAATACTGAACACACCAGCCCAGTGTGCACTTTACCAGTTTACCTCCCTTTAGTAACATGTTGGTTAAAAAATAATAAGAGATATACATGCAGTTTATCTGTACCCTTTTGTCTCTCCTACATGACATTTGGGTACGATATTACAGATAGATTTATCTTTACTAGTTTTTCAAAAGGTATGTGAAACAGACTGAAAAATAAATGACAGACAGTCACTGAATATCAATATTGTATACTTAGCTACATGTTTCAACTTCCTCAATTTAAAGAAAACTGAACAGTAATCAGGGAAATGCAAACTAAAATAATGAGATGATATCACATGGTACCTACTGATTCACAGAAATATAAGCCTGACAGTTCTGTTAGTCAGGATGTGAGCAGAAGAGACTCTCACCCATAGTGGCTGGAATAAAAGTGGGTACCACTGCTCAAAAAGCAAAGGAGAATAGTAAGTACTTATCGTTGGATGCAGCTACTCTACCTCTGGGCACAGATCCTAAAGAAATTGTCCACAATGTACTGGGAAAACCATATTTAAAATATAATAGTAAAAAGTAGGAAAATCTTCAATCCCAAATATTTATTAACAGAAGAATAAGTAAGTAAATTATGGCATATTTATAAAATAGGATGCCATAAAGCAATTACAATTTCTGAATTGGAGTTTTGTGGGTAAACAGGGATAAATTTCAAAAACACTGTCTTAAGAAAGAAACAAAATATAGGAGGAAAGAGTCAGCATGATAGATTATGTAAAATGTAGAGAGTAAAATAGAACTCTAGATGTACACAGATACATCATTATGTGATCAAATGAATCAAAATGATAAATACAAAAAATTATATTAGTGGCTTCTTCTGCAGAAGGAGCAAGGGAAAGAGATATGATTGAAGAGGGGTACACACAGGCTCACACCTATGTCTTTTGTTTTTTAAGAAAAAGCAAAAAGAAAAAGATGAAAATGCTAAAATTTGGCAAAAGCAAATGCTAGATACATGGGTATTCATTATATTATTCTTCATACTGCTTTGTATTCTTCAAATATCTTGTCATTTTAAATAAGCACTTAGGCTGCCTGGGGTTATAGCTTATTATGAGCAGAGCTGGGTTTAGAGTATTTGGTTGACATAATCAGAAAAGGATGATCTAGGGTCCAGTGTGTACCCACCACTGTCCATACAGAAAAAGACACTGTGATCCCAGATATCCCACCACATTTTCGAGTGTTGATTAGACACTGTGTTGAGTGGATTATGGCATTAGGGTTGAGATGAAAACATGAGTCAGGTTTAAGTAACATCTAAAAGCATTCTCGTTGACTGTGTTGCTTGAAAGGAATGTGAATTGCAAAATGCATTCACATGGCAAGAGAATAATGTGCTTGGGGATAAAGTGCTTATTTCTACGAATTATTTTTCTACATTAAACTGATTCAGATGGTATACATAAAGTATCAGAAATCTTGAAAGTTGTGTTTTGAATTCTATTGATCACAGTAAAGATAAGAAAATAGAATTGAATGAGAACAAACAAACAAACAAACAAAATATACCAAAATTCTGAAGGCCCCCACCAAATTCCTTAGATCAATCATGGAAGATCTGTAGTGATGATAATACTGATTCTTTTTTTTTTTTTTGAGTTGGAGTCTCACTCTGTCGCCCAGACTGGAGTGCAGTGGCCGCTCCTGGCCACCACAGCCTCGCCTGCTGGGCTCGAGCGATCCTTGAGCCTCAGCCTTCCGAGTAGCTGGAATTACAGGCACGCGCTACCACGCCCAGCTAATTTTTTGATTTTACTGTAGAGATGAGTTCTCACCTGCCCAGGTGGGTCTCAAACCCGCAGGCTCAGGCAATCCACTCATCTCAGCCTCCCAAAGGCGCGGGATTACAGACTGAGCCACCGAGCCCAGCGATAATACTGATTCTTTTTTTTTTTTTGAGTTGGAGTCTCACTCTGTCGCCCAGACTGGAGTGCAGTGGCCGCTCCCGGCCACTGCAGCCTCGACCTGCTGGGCTCCGGCGATCCTTCCGCCTCAGCCTTCCGAGTAGCCGGAATTACAGGCGCGCACTACCACGCCCAGCTGATTTTTTTATTTATTGTAAAGATAAGGTCTCGCCTGCCCAGGCAGGTCTCGAACCCACGGACTCAGGCAATCCACTCACCTCAGCCTCCCAAAGGCGTGGGATTACAGGCTGAGCCACCGAGCCCGGCAATACTGATTCTTTACTGAACACTTACTATGTGCCTGTTGTTGTTTTCAGGGTTTTGTGCATATTCACTTATTTTATTTAACTTTCACATTGAGTCCATGAGTTAGGTGCTTAGATTTTTCTCCTGTACAGAAGTGATCACCAAAGGATTAAGTGGTTTTTCTAAAGTCACAAAACTGATCTGTGGCAAGGACGGAATTCTAGGACTGACAGTCATGGTGTGAAAAAGTGATGAAAACTATATTTGCAGATAATAGCTCATAAGTAAAGAAAAGACAATATCATAACTTAGTAGACATGAAAATGCAGTCCTCCCAGAAAAACACTCAGACAGAATAACTGTACAGAAAACACTGTAGAGATGCTGGATCATTATATTGTACCAGTACAATAGCCACCATGAAATGAATGGTACTATGTGGTCATTGCCTTACATAATTGTATCAATTTCAAGGAGCTGAAACTGACTCCTAGAGTATGAATCAGTGCAGAGTTACACATCTCATGCATGGTGCTACTGGCGTGTGAACATAGTTCTGTGGACCCCAGATTCATGTCTTTGTAACATGTTACATACTCGTTGGGCTTTCCGGTTCTTGTTTTGTCTGGTAGGACCCTCAGGAGTTGCAGTTGTCACCCTCCTTCACATGTCTGCATGACACTTTTTTCTACTCACTTAAGTTGAAGGAAAGGGCAGAGTAACAAGAGACTTGCATCCTAGGCACCACCAGGAAACATGTCTTTGCTAGGCCCTGTGTAAAGACCAAACACACAGAGGCATTGCATCTTGCCTCTCTCTTACTCAGCCATTGCCGTTTGTCAAGACAAGTCATGCAGGAAAAATGAAAAGCAGATGTGGCTGAAGCATCAGACATATAAAGCAAAAGGAATGTGCAGCTTTCAGTCTTCTCTGGAAACTGGTCAGAATCAATACTTGAGCAGTGAGACATTAAATAGCAGCAAGAAGACCCCAGGGATTAAGTCCTGGGGTAGATCAGTCCACTGGCAGTCAAGGAATCTAATTTTAGTACAAAATTCCTGGGTGTCTGGGAATATTGCAACCTGAGTGTGCAAACAATTTGGAATGGGAGCTGGAAAAGAGAAGGTGTCAGCAGAGTGGGTAGAGGAAACCTTACAAAAGCTCCTGCCCTGGGATTTCACTCTGGAAAGTGGGTCAAAGCAGTGAGAAGAGGACAAGGTAGCATGATAGGGAAGGGAAGAGCTCGTTTCAGACCAAGGCATCTGTCCAAATTAGGACTGAGAAACAACACTGCAGACAGAAAAATGCGCTGCAAATAGTAGTTTTGACTCCAAATAAAAATGGAACAGTTTTAAGATATGCACAGCATATCATAACCTGTTCAGAAAGCATCAGCCATTGTGGGTTTAGCAGCATACAGTGATCTTAATCTCTGTAAATATCATCGTGTACAAATAAAGAACTCATGTGTGGAATACAGACTATAGTATTTATGCTAATCTATTCAGCAGGAAGACTAAGGAAGATATAAGTAAACAGCTTTTAGCACATCAGTGTTGGTGAACTGCTGAAGAAACCTCTCTAAGAAGAGTATAGGCTTTCCTTTATTGAATGAGGTTAACAATAAATCAGACAGCCTTTGGACGTGATTTCCTACATATATTTAAATTATTCCTTCTTACTGGAGGGAGTCAGACTTAATGACCTTTAATCTGGCACAAAATTTGAATAAAATTACTTTCATGAGAAAGTAGGTAGGACGTTTATAGCCTTGGTACCTCTTGTGCACCAGGAATTGTGCTACTCTGTAAGTGTTGTCCTGATATCTCATTTAAGCCTCCCAGTTTTAAAATGAAGAAGAAATCAAGGCAAAGAGGGCTTTTCCCAAGGTAACAAGATTGAAAGTAGTAGATTCGGGATGTGAAAAGAGGTTGATCTGGCTCCTAAAGATTGTATCCCTTAAATGACACCAACTCTCCTTTGTATGGTCTCCAGAACAGCAGGGAATGTGGGTAGGAACAAATGCTAGCCACTCTCTCTTAGAAATGTCAAAGAGAACACCAGAAGACAGGATGAAGATTCCTTGGTCCTCAAGAGAGAAGTCAGCAGATCTGCACTATCCCGTGAAAAAGCACCTCAACAGGGTGAATGTGCTATGTACTGATGGTCTCCACTGTTCTTTTTCATTCCATGGAGAAAAGTTAGTTTTCCTCAAGATAAGGTTCAATTCTAACGTGCTAACAAGTGGACTCACATGACATGTTAATATATTCTTTTTTAATTGTTGGGAATCATCAGATAGTCTTTCTTGTGTCTGTACCTCATATAATATTGGGCACACCATATAAGAACATCAGAGTTTTCAGCTGTTATTGCCTAAGTACATGACTCTGACAAAGTAATTTTACCCCTCCAATTCTGTAGAAGTCCAGATAATTTTTGAATCTCCATTTTATACCAGGCTTAATGCTAGAAACACAAAGACAAATAGATTCAGTCCATAGTTTCAAGTCCATGTACTCTGTATAGTGACAGATGCAGTGATCTGGACGGATGAATGAAATGCATGGGAAACACAGGAAAGGATCAGGCACTCTGCACTGTTACGTGCTCACTCTTTCCCACATGTTTGAAATCCTCTCACCCTCCACCAACTTGTGTTTTATAAACTCTTATTCATCCTTAAAATCTTTAGTAGGCATTTGTTTTCTGTCTATTTGCCTCTAACTTTCCATCTGTAAAATGAGACAACAATCTTGACTATGCTGATTGATTTGGGATGTAACTGAATAAAAGATATTTGTATAACTACTTTGAGTTATTTGGGTAAAGTATGCTACACACAGAGATATTATTAGATTTTTAGTCACATTCATGGAGAAAGCAGTAGGTTAAGTCTTCAGGGATCATACTTTTGGGTATAGAACAATAAAAGAACATATGTTATTTTCAATAATTACATCGTGATGTGAATTAACTTGCAAATAAAGAAATTCAGTTTCCTGAATGAAAAAAGGATTTCTACATTAAAATAGTCCATTTTAATTTGATTTTTATTAGCTCAATGTTTTCAGAAAAAAAGAAAATATTTTACAAAGCCCTCATGCAAACGGTTGAAATTGATAGTGTGTATGACATTATAAATCACTATTTCACTCTACAAGACAAAGGTAGGTGCTTAGAAATATCTATTGAATGAATGAAAGAATGAAAAATTATGATAGTCATACTGAATGACGTCTTATGAAATGTTGGAAGTAAACTGTAAGATGCTTCAAGTACTGATCTTAACTTCTATAGCTACATATTTGAAAATGAAGACAAATGGTAATATTTTCTTCATATAACATAATAGTAAGTAATCAGTATCTTATTCTATTTGGGCTACTGTAACAAAATATTATAGTACCTGGTGTCTTATTTTTAAAAAGCAGATATTTATTTCTCACAGTTCTGGAGGCTCGAAGTCCAAGATCAAGGTGTTGTCAGACTTGATGTCCAGTGGGGATCTGCTTCCTGACAGATGAGCCCTTTTCTCACATGGCAGAAAAAGAAAAGGAGTCTCTGTGGTCTCTTATAAGGACACTAATCACCTCCCAAAGGTCCCATCTCCTAATACCATAGCCCTGGGAGTTAAAATTTCAACATATGACTCTCAGGAGACATAAACATTCAGTTCATTACAGTTAATAGTTGAAATGTTTAAGCAAAAAGTGACATCAACTTTCAAATTGTAAAAATTGTTTGCTGTATGTAATAAGTAGCATCGTATAGACTACTGTTGTTAGTGGACTCAGATTAGAGAACTTCAAACTCGTGAGTATTATGAGCAGTATGTTTAAAAAGTTTAAATGGTTAAAAAGATGGCTAATTTAGTTTGTTTACTCTTAGAATAAATAAACTATATAGAACTAAACATACTTGACTTGAGCATAAAGTCAAGAGGCATAGCGTCAAAGTAATGGCAAGGGGGAAATAAAGACATTATTAAATGAAATTAACAACCCAAAACAAATGCATTTGTATTGACAGCTTATGAAGGACATTATTTACTAGTTACAGAAAGGTCGCTGAAGCACAGTCAGAGGTCAAGTATTGTACATGAGGAGGATTTACAGCCAGAGCTGGTAATTCTGAAAATACATCTTGAATTGTGTACAAAATGTATAAGCTAAAATATATACATATTTTCTCATATTTATCTGATTGTAAATGTAGACACACTCTCACGTCATAGTCTTCTGAAACCGGATTGTAACCAGAGGGGCATATTTCTCATGTGGAATTTCCTGTGTAACTTTAAGCAAACTGAAACGTCAACATACAGATGTTTATGAGTGAGCAACAAAAAATGAGATAAGGTAGTCCAGCTTGGTGGCACGTGCCTGTAGTCCCAGCTACTCAGGAGGCTAAGATGAGAGGATTACTTGAGCCCAAAACGTAGAGGCTGTAGTGAGCTGTGATCTGTGATCATCATTGTACTCCAGTCTGGATGATAGAGCAAGACCCTGTCTCACAAACAAACAAAATGAGATAAGACAAGGTGAGATGGCAAAGCCCAGCCCCCACGAAGACCCAACAGGCATGTAGGCTGGAAGACTGCAAATAACTCCAGGTTGGCTTTCGAAAACACAGGGCAGTAAGAAAGTGAAATCTCAGCCAGCAATACAAGGGAAAAACCCACTTAATAGTCATGGTCATGTAGCAAAAATGCAAACCAGGAAATCTCCCTGCAGCAATTATATAAATCCAATGAATAAAAAGTAGTTTAGTCTTTCCATAATGAGGCCCTGAACTAGCCTTAATAGATCTATTTGACAAGAAAAATGTTGATGCTCAAGATTTCCTTTTGCATTTTACCTATCAGATCTTTGTTTTGGAGTATGCATTTGTCAAAATCATCTGCTACCTTCCTCTAGGGATTTGGTTAATATGTTTGCCTGGTTGTTGCAATCCTTTCATATCAACTATCTGTGAATAATAAACCTTCTTTAATCACTTATCTGAGCTACGAGTATTCTAGATTATCACCTCTTTAGATTGCCCTAGGAATAAAACTAAAGAACTCCCAGAGTTCTTTTAAGATCTAACACAGATACCCCACACCAAAACCAATTCAACTGGAAATAAGAGAATAACATTTAGTGGAAATTCAATTTGTAAATGTGAAACCAACAGATTATAAATTATATATCTTTGAGATCAATTGCTGTGAGAATACTCATACATTTTATGGAGCTATCTTTGATTCCCTCCTTGTGCTGCTAAAAGAATAGACTACTTTAAATGAGAGTAGTTTAGACAGGAAATCTAAAACTGGTATAAGATTTTTGTGAAAATCAATTGTTTTTTCATATTTGATAATAAAAAGCTCTACTATATGCATACTGGAAAATGAGTTTTGTTCCAGGCTCATTTTTGAGTTTTTGCAACCCAGCAAATAGAAGAATTAGTGTGGGGGTTGACTCACTGAAACTGGTTTTAGTCACTCCTACGCACGAGAGTCACAGTTTTTTCACCCCTAAAATAAAAGTAACTACGGAGTAGGTGGCATGATATAGTAGAAATAACAACAAACTAACAAACACTACTTTGGAAATCAAGAGACTAAGATTCCAGCCCAAAATGTGCTCACACTTGGTTGATGGACTTGTCACTACATTTCTAGGTCTCCTTTTTAGCATTTAAAGAGCAAAGAAGATGGATTATACAGTCTCTGGGGTCCTCTTTATCTCTGAAATTTTATGTATATACTTTATACTAAATCAAAGGGTTATTTTGTGAGATTTAAAATAAAATATATATTTGTGACCATACACTATTACATTGCCATGAAATGCAATGAATTTTTATTATTCCTACTCTGATAGCTATTGTGCTCTAAAGGTCTTTCTCTTTATTGTGTGTGTGTGTGTATATATATATATATATATATATATATATATATATACACATATGCATGTATGTGTGTGTGTTTACAGTTATCACTGTTGTTGGTTTTCATTGGTGAATAGTATTTCCAAAAATCAGTCATTTGCTGTGATAGCCAGAATTTTTACTATATTCATTCACCATTTCAAGTAAATGGTGAACAATTTCTAAAAATTGTCCCATGCTTTACTTAAATAAAATTAGCAATAATATCCAAAAATGAATTTTATATGCTGGTTTTGTTTTTTTCTAATGAGTACTAAAACACATAAAATATTCTTTCACGTACTATTTAAGATCATCTTTTAATATTTGTGAAAATTAGTCTAGAATGTTGCTGAAAAATAGTGAAAGAAGAGGGTAAATGTTTAGGAGTAAAAATGGTTAAATAATTTAGGATGTTCAAATAACACTTTTCAAATCAGAAATACAGCAATTGGAAGGAAAGTAGATTTTTCTTCTAGAATAGAAGACGTAGTACAGACAGTGGAAAGTAGATCAGTTAATCTCACCTGTTGTCAAGATCGTGGCCTAATTTTGCCAATAAAGCGTAGGTATACACACTGGGAGAATTATTAACTTGTATTAGGGTTATAATCAGGAAATAATTGTGCAGGCACAAAAGGAGATGGCCGGACCTCTTCCCATGTGATTAAGGAATGGAATACAAGATAGTGTGAAACTATTTAGAGGCATGAAAAGATACAGCACAAATCATGGAGCTGACTTTACCTTGAGGAGTGTTGTTGGAACCTTGATGAAGAAAAAAATAGGAACTAAAGAAAGGTGAGACTCAGAGTTTGCATAAATAGCTCTAAAATAGCAACAACAAAAAATGTACAGTTGAGATGTTTTAAGTCACTGTGCCAATGCTGTTTTTCACTATTCAAATAGGTGTTATGGGTTTATTTAGCACTTAAGTGATACTTATTTTACATACTAGATAACTTTCAAAGATTATATGGAGGCTGGTTCACATCTGTAATCCAGCTCTTAGGGAGGCTGAGACGGGAAGATTGCTTGAGACCAGGAGTTCAAGACTAGCCTGGGAGCAAATGAGACACCATTTCTACAAAAAATAATAATAAAATTAGCTGGGTCTGGTGATATATATGTGTAGTCCCAGCAACTCGAGAGGTTGAGGCCAGAAGATTGCCTGAGCCTAGGATTTCGGGGCTGTGGTAAGCTATGATCACACCATTGCACTCCAGCCTGGGTGACAGAGAATCTGTCTCTAAAAAATATAGGGATAAACAAAAGCAGAGTAACAGCCAAGACATTAAAAAGTAAAGCTTTTGATGAATATGAACTCTTTTGTTTTTTCCACAACCTTGTCAGGCAGTTACCATTGTTATCCGCACTTTCGTTTTTTCTTCCCTGCCCACACCTGTTATCCTCACTTTTTCATGTGGAAAGGGAGCACAGAGCAGTTACATGACTCAAGGATGTGGGAAAACTGGCTTGGAACCCAGGAGTATGACTAGTTCATGTTCTGTCTGTCCCACAAATGGGCCTGGTTGTCCTACAAAAAGACCCCTTCTCTTTAAGAGAGTGAATGATTCCAAACTCAGGTATAAGGCCATCATGCCCTAAAGGTAGTAATTGGGTCAGGAATGTGCATTGTAGGTTCAGGTCCAAAGAGTAGTGAAGAGAAAATTTCCAAGTCTTCCGGAAAAAAGATTTTCTTGCTCTCCCTAAAGTGTGCTTATTAGAGGCTCCTCTTCTTCTGAAAATCATTTGGTATGATTGTGAATTCTGTTCCCTGCCACTCTGGTCTGTTTAGCACTGTATAGAAGTCTTTCTGGTCCTAAGTAGGCACTGAAGATGAGCAAGACTGAGAGATCTCTAGAGGAACAGAGACTGTGCCACTGGCCACTCCAAAGCCACCTCTGAACTTCCAGGAGTCAACATATTTCCAAAATTATATAACACTGGCACAACATGGTAATCACATACTCCACTTTTTCTAAGAAATAATAAACAAGACATCCATAAAGACAACTTGCAGAAAATAAATTAATACATTCTTGATTTTATATTGAATAAACCAGGTATGACATTTATAGTGCTGGTTTAAAGGTATGTCCCAACAACAATTACCACTTCCTTCCAAATACTTAAATTCAAATTTTTCGCGGTGTCAGAGCAACTGGCACCCTAGCATAGAATGCCAGATAGCTCAGATAGCCAAGTGTTTAAAAACTCGATTATAACATTTATAAGTTGTGTTTACTGGGAAGTTCTTAAACTGTTAAACCTGCAGTTTCCTCACCTGTAAATGCTGATAATGTCAGCTTTGTGTTTATTTTGCATATTAAATGTGACTATATATGCGTACATATAAATGTATACATATGTAGTTACTAGATTTACCTTCTGGTATATAGAAAGAGTTTTAATACTTTGCTTTTTAATGTCAACAGATCTTTAAAAAAATAAGCAAAGACCTTCTTAGAATTGTAAAAGGACCTCATCATGTGTTTTGATCTTTATGATGCAGATGTTGGTGGATAGTTATAATGGTAATTTCTATCTTATATGTTAGGACAATGAGATTCAAGAAATGTGGATTTGAAAGAGTACTAGAAGGTTTTGGATTCAAATTGATACCTGTTTCTAGATTTTTTTATTGCTTTTTGGCCCTTATAGAAAACCACTGTGTTTAAAGTAAAAAAATAGAATAATTATATTTCTTTGTTTACATCATAAAAATAAAGAAGTTGCATAAAAACTTAGAAAGGCTAACCCAAGTGTGAGTGTTGTTATTGCCAATTGCCTCTTGAGCTTTTAACTCCGCGTCTTTGAGCAGTATACATAATAAGTAGTTCTGGATTTTCCTTTTTGTTAAAAAAAACAACAAAAACTTTTAAAAGTTAAGCCAAAGAAAAGCCCCAAGAAAATTTGAGAAAATATCAGTAGCAGAATATCCAAAACCCAATCATTCCCCACTTGAGTATGTGGTCTGTAATTGCTTTGACTGCTGTCAATTATGGCATCCTGCCTGAGGAGTTTCTCTATTGACCCTGGAAATGCTTCTAGATTTTATCATGCCAATAAAGTGACTAAAATTGGATTTTATTCCCAATAGTATTAGATTGTAGCTGATTTAGTAATTAAGTAATTACTTTAAAAAGCATGAGGCATAATTTCATTAATCAAAGTGAAAAATTTGATAAGGGGTTTTAAGTGAACATAAAATAGATTTCCTTTTCCAGAGGTGAACTAAATCGCAGTAACTTACAAGTTTACAACATATCAGTGACTAGGGTCTTCATGGGCAAAGTCAAAGGCACATAAATCATTCATAAGAAATCCTCTGAACCTCAGCATTAGTTTTCCTTCTGTAATAAACTAAGTCCCTTCTTTATTTTAAGTGATTGTTAAAGGAGCATTCTAATTGCACATTAAAGTCCGCATTAATAATGTGATATTTTTCAGAGACAATTTTGTCTATTAGAAAGACTCAGAAAAGGTGAATTTTAAATTGTCTAGATAAAATTTAAAGAATAAATTGGATAGACTCGGTCATAAGTTTGTGGTTTGACTCACATTTATTAGCCCCTATGCCTTGAATGTAGTAGAAGCACAATAAATGTTCTTTGAATGAATAAAGGAATGGATGAATGACTAGGAATGTTTACAGGTTTGGCTGTATAAGTGGTTCAGATCATTACCTAAGTTTCTATAATATTTTCATTTCTGCCTACTCCATGGATATCACTTTATTCTTTCAGGCTGTAGATCAGAGAATAAGAAATCAGATTGCATCGGATTGAATATAGATGGCATTACTTGTTATAGAAGGTATATTGAGTGTGCTTCTGAAACTTAATTTATTAACTTTATTAACTGTTTTTTCTTCACAAAAATGGCAATAATATTAGCATCTATGTCAGATGATAACTGTGAAGGTATATAAGTTAGTATCTATAAAGTGTTTAGAAAGCGAATGGACTATAGTTCTTAATGGTTAGCTTTATAGTTGGTGTTAGTCTTATTATTAATTTTAAAAATTAAACAAAATTAAAGCAAAAATGTTAACCTCGCAAAATATATATTAATAAAAATAAAAGCTTTTTTGAGTTAAGTTATGCATTAATTTTGTCAGAGTTGCTATAGATTGACAAAGAACCCTAACTATGTAAGGTAAACAAACAATATCAGCACATTTACTGACAGATTTGTGTATATCCTCAGACTCATGGGCTGAACAGCTGTGATAGGCCTTGATGGTTCACACCTGCGATGTGTGTATGAGAATGTGCTGGTTCCTGAAGATCCCTTTTTTAGTATTCACTGCATTAAGGAATCATTAAACATTCATGGCCCATCATGAAACTCAGTAACCTCTCTTTCTTTCCATTCAACCTTAGTAGTTATCGTTTCTGCTTCTACCTTGCTGCTAATTGGATTTTTAGATGTGAATTTTTTAATTAAAATTTTTATTACAAGAAAGCAGTGCATATAATTGTAGAAAACATTGCAAAATAAAGATGAACACAATTAAGAATATTTAAATACCCCTATGACTTTGCTATCTAGAGATAACTACTGTTAATCTTTCTGCATACACCCTTTTAGATCTTTCTTTTTCTCTCTTCACCTCTAGAGAGAGACCATAGAGTATATACTGCATTTTCACTAACAAAAGATTTGACAAGATTTAGCTGTATTTGCATAGTAACTCCATGCTTACAACTCTCATCATCTCCTGTAAAGAGTTATCTTAAGCTCAGGGTGAAGAGCAGGGCCAGGGCATGAGGGGAGAAGATGGCAGGCTGGGTCACTGGGAGACTCTTTAGTATCCACTGATATCTCTCTTGAGCTTCCTAACCTGAGGTCTGGGAAAATTGCCAACAACACATTAAATTTGGAGCCTGTGTTCAGAGTAGAATTAAAGCTCTAAGAGCCCCCAAATTTATGTATCTCTTGGATTAGTTATGCAGTAAAGCGCATCATCCCTTATTGTTTTTTCCAAGACAACAAGAACTTAGAGCTCATCTTGTTAGAGCTGATCTTGCCAACTACTGTTGTAGAGGAACAGATATCATATGTACATATTGTTTATAGAAATTAAATTAATATAAATTAATTTGGAAGCAGCCCCAGCACAATGCCACCAACCATAAAGAAATGTGAATACTATTAGTAGTATTCTAAATTAGGATAGTATTTCTGGAAGGATATTGGGCTATATTAACAAAATATTTTGAAGTGAATGTTTACTTCAAGGGTTATATTTTCAGTACAAGGAGAGGTTCACAAAGATGTTTGTATGAGTGATCAATTCATAATAGTCTGTAACAAGAAAAACATTGAACCCTCCTAAATATCCAGAAGTATGGGAATGCATATAAATTATAACATACTCATATTTTTGGATACCATATATTTGCTAAGAAAAATGAAATGACTTTATGCTGACATTATCTGAGACACTGAAAAGCTAAACAAACTCGATTTGGAACATTGTGCCACTTATGTCCGTTTGTGTAAAACAAACAGAGTATTTATATATAAATTTTCAGAAGAAATACAAAAGAAAGAGTCAACAGTGGCTATATGCAGGGTGAGGAAATGGATAAAAGAGAATATTTAAAGCTCTTGTGATAACTTTTTAAGAAAGATGTGACTTTATTTCCTTTAAGAATATTTTATGAACATGGATAGAGCTATACAGAGAATAATTTTGTGGTATTATAGAAAGTTTGTTTTCTGCTTTTTCTATTACTATATTATCTGAACTGTTTACAATGAACACACCCTACTTTTAGAATTAGAAAAAAACATTGAATTTTAAATGGAACAATATGGAGTAGTGATTAATAATGTAGGCGCTTGAGTTGTACTGCTAAGGTTTAAATCTTGTGAATATAGGCAACTTTCTTAATTTTTTTTCTAACAATGAAAGTGCTTGAATCACTACAGATGCTCAGTGCAACAGAAGTGTTATTGTTATGTGAAAAGCTAAGAGGAAAACATTATTTTTAGAACAGCTTTAGTGCAATGTGAATTAGTTAATACCAATGTCAAATAAAGGTTAGCTAAAAAAAGTAGATTGCATCATTAGAATGATTTTGATATCCATGTCTGAAATTCTTACTGTGTTATTTTAATGAGTGCTCTTAAATTTTCGGTGATGAATTATGTTGCCCTGGCTATAATCTTATTTTTGTAAACATGAATTCAGAAAGAATTGATGTTTGCACAAAGAGAATGCACAGTTGACTTTGTTGCTTAAAATATCACTTACAACTAAAAAAGAAAAAAAATCAGTCATAGTCCACATAGTCCAGAAGTTGTTCATTACTTCTGCTAATACCTCTATTTCAGTGGTTCATCAATGTATATCTACCATGGGAATGGGCAATTATTAAAAGATAGTGAACTCTTTCTAGCCAAATTATTACTGATTATTGAGATGTGCTGCCTCAAGCCTCCAGAACTCCATTTCTATTGCAGGTATCTTGTCATTTTCATGTGATAGTTTACCATCATTGTTCTTCTTTGATGAGAAAGCAGATTTGTAAATACAGTTAAATATAAGTGTGAGATCCTTGCTAGATATATATGGCACCTGCTGTGGAATAAATATTGTTCTAGGACTTGTTACCCTTTGCTCAAATGATGATTTGTATGCTTCAGTCATTCACAAAATTTTCCAAGGGAGACTACAAGTCATAGAGGGTTCCTTTTATGATAGATACTCATAAAACCCATTAGGGAATCATTATATACACAGGATATTTTAGAACCCGGTTCATTCCAGTATCTGCCCTGATATCATATGCCTACTGTTGCCTTTCAGCAATATTAAGTATTACATTGGAGTATAAAGCAGTCACAGTAAGGGACATGGCCATGTTGACTGCAGACTGAAACCCAGAGGTATTCCCATCTTAGCAAATGGAGTATCACATATATAAACGAAGGGAAGATTTGTCCAAATACCAGAAGTTTTCCAAAGGACAGGAATGGTTGACCATACACAACAATACTAAATAACCGGCTACCAGGCAGAGAATGAAAAGAGCGTGAAGAGGTAGAAGGAGAAGGTGAAGGAGAAGCGAGCACTGGGAGACCAGACACCATTTACCATGCCCACGTGCAGCATTTACTTCTGCAGCCTTGCTGTCTGTAGGTAAATTCCACTACCGCCAATTGCTATCTGATGCCTTTGAACAAATTCTTCAAATGTAGTAAATTTTATTTTTCGGTAGGTCAAATGAGGCTGATTAATCATATCAGCAGAGTTCTCCCATAATTATAGGAGAATTAAATGTGATAATACCCTTGAAGCATTTAGTATAATGTTTGGTACATAGTTAAGGCACAAGAAAATTAACTGTTATCAGTATAAAATAATGGAATATTCTAATAGATAACCTAAGTAATATAATGGAATCCAAGGGTATATGGTACTTGGAAATTCATGCAAGCAAGTAATTTGAACCAGAAAATGTTTTCAGGAACAGGTTGTGTGATCTCAGGCCTAAGGATAATTATAAGTCATAAGAATGGAGAGAGCAAGACTGGAAAAGGGGTTTATACACTATTGGTTCAAGATCTTTTTTGTCCCCCAGTTAAGGGGGGGGATAGGAGATATCCCTATTAGCTCCTTACTAGGCAGTCATGTCGAAACAGAACTATAGGGGACTCAGGCTGAGGAGTTTCCAAGATTTATTGTAATTTGTAGCCCTGTGCCCCAGATGATTCTGAACTGTACTCCTACCACCCCTTAATTGAGAACCATTGACAAAAATCTTATAGAGAGTAATTCAATACATGAGGAGAAAGATAAGGTCAGCGCCTCATCAGTAGCAGAGAGAAGTTGGGGCTGGTTCTGAGCTTTGAGCTAGAACTGAATAAAACCCTTCCCTTCATGTAGGAGCTGGTTCTGAGATTAGGAAGGAACCGGTGGGTACCAAATCATTGCAACAATGAGGGAAGGGGGGCTACAGAGACAGAACACCAATAAGGCCTCACACAGTGTGTGACTCAACAAACCGAGAGTTTTGAATGTGTTCAGGTTCTCAAAGACTTGACCACTTCTATGCCTATATCTTCCTTTCAGCACATCATATTTCAGTTGGTAGGCCAGAGGGGTAACCAGGTCTCACTTCTAAATATTCCTGTGGTCTACTTACAAGAAAAGCACTAATATTGTAAATGGAATTCCTTAAGACTTCTGAACTCCCCAAGTAAGGGCACTTTGCTTTCCTGCTTGCTCTCAGGCTGCTCCCTATAAAGATGCAAATTGGAGAGCTAACAGAAATAATGTGACACCTGTTGAAAACCAAGAGGATGACAAGACAACTATAATTTCTGACTTCCACTGAGTTAATTGCTCTTTTGTCTTTCCTTGTCAGAAATTCCCTTGTAGGATGGAAAGCTCATTGGTCCTACAGCCATCAAATCTGAATAACAGATAACATGAGTGTTAAAAGGCTTAAAGAGTTCATTTGTTCTTATTTTTAGCCATAAACATGTCTGTCTACAGAGGGTGCTCTGTCAAAGTGTCAAAGTGACTTATGCTTTTGCTTGCTCTAAGTGACTATATTGGCTGTGGATTAAAAAAATAATTTATGAAATTTTAGAGATTCTTTGGAATTAGGCTATGTATTAACTCTTTTATAAAGTGTTATCTTCATGTGAAAACATTGCTCTCAAAGGTGAATATGAAATCATTTACTTAAAAATTTTTTTTGTAGAGACAAGGGCCTTGCTATGTTCCCCAGGCTGGTGTCATACTCCTGCCTTCAAGTGATTCTCTTGTTTCTACCTCCCAAAGTGCTGGGATTACAGATGTCAGCCACCTCACTAGTCAAAATCATTCGCTTTTTACAAACTTTAATCATGATCTAAATCTGAATTTTTTTAATTTGGCTTTAATTCCATAAACAAGCAAGGTGTTCCTTGGCTGTTTTTAGCTGGGAGAGGATCACTTTTAATTTTTGTGATGTGTTTGTGTTCTCCAACCACCACATGGATACACGCATATGGTCAGGGTGGGTGGCACAGCTTATCATGTCCTGCAGTGAGGGGACTGGCTACTCCTAGTGTCCTGGCCATAAATAGTTGGGAATGTACTTACAATAGTTAAAGATATCCCTTCCGCTTTTACGTGCTGTGATTTGGAACTAAGTCATCCTACTGCTGTCTTAAATCATGCCTTTTTTTTTTTTTTTTGAGTTGGAGTCTCACTCTGTCGCCTAGACTGGAGTGCAGTGGCCGCTCCCGGCCACCACAACCTCGACCTGCTGGGCTCCGGTGATCCTTCCGCCTCAGCCTTCCAAGTAGCCAGAATTACAGGCATGCGCTACCACGCCTGGCTGATTTTTTGATTTATTGTAGAGATGAGGTCTCGCTGCCCAGGTGGGTCTCGAACCCGTGGGCTCAGGCAATCCACTCACCTCAGCCTCCCAAAGGCACGGGATTACAGGCTGAGCCACCAAGCCTGGCTAAATCATGCCTTTTTAAGCAAGATTCTAATTTTTAAAAATTAAGCTTTGCAAATTTTTTTGGTAATTTTAACATTACACTTCCTCTCTGCCTGGAAAAATTGGTACAGCAGCTGATCTAGTGATTAGCAGAATAGTCTGCTCTTCCTTTGGGTTATTTTGCTTAACAAATAATCATGTTAACTGACTTGTGTCGACTTGTTTTCCTTGGAGGCTATATTATATTGTGACTGGCCATCTTGACACTTAGAAATGGCAGGATTCACCGTCTAATATCCGAATAGGAAGGTACTGTGAAGCTTGCACAGCTGGATGTGGTCCTGTGTTTCATCTTCTTCATGGCACCTGATTGTCTTTATAAAGTCGCTGTGAGTCTGTGTTCCTGACAGGGATTGATGGACTAACTGTTACCACCATGATGTGCTGCATTATTTATACACAGCAGCCAAATTCTATCTTTTAGTTTGTCCTCTACTGTCAGTTGAAGAACTGCAACATTCTCTGAAAGAGCAGCTCACTGGGCTTGTAAGTTTTGCATAATTATAAAAATATATCATCAAAGATCATAGACTACAATAAGCTATACTACGCATTTTTCAAAAAACCTGAAGTGGTCAGGTGTCACTTCCTTGTCTCTGCACGCCTTCATCATGCCTGTCTGGGAAGACCACCAGCCCTGCTCCAGCAGTCCCCTATGTACAGCACCATGCTGGCTGCTGAGTTTTGACCAGACACAAGGTCAGGTGCAGGTGTGACCATCAGTTCTTGTCTCCCCATTCAACTGGTCCCTCAGTGCTGGTGCTTTCCCTTGATCTTTTTCCAGGCAGCAAACCTTCATTCACAGCAGGAATATGTTGTCTTTGACTCTCCTGCAACTTCCGATCTTCAGTTGCCCACTACACAGAAAGCATCAGATGGAGAGCCCTTCAGTTAGTGTCACTGGCAGTCATCCAGCCCAGGATCCCTGTTTCATTGCTTTCCTGCTCAAGTTAGGATGAGCTCTGAAGCCACCCTTTGTGTTTTCCACACTTCCCACTCTTCGGATAATTCCCTCTCTCTCGTTATCTGTAGCCTCTTCTTTTCAAAAAGCTGCTTCTCATCAGCATCAGGATGTAGTCAGGTTTCTGCCAGCATAAATACATTTTCAACCTCTGTCCCACCAGATGTTTATATATAGTTGACTAAGTTATTGAGCTCTTTTTCTGACCAGGAAATTTGCTAAGCTTGTAACGTGCATTATATCATTTGATCTTTACCAAGTGCCATTTGTTAAACAAGCAAATAGCTATTTAGTAGTATGGAAGAAGGCTAGGTGTGGTGGCTTACATTTGTAATTTCAGACCAGCTGAGGTGAAAGTAATGCGTGAACCAACAAGTTCAAGACTAACCTGGGCAACATACCAAGTCATTGTCTCTACAAAAATTCAAAAATTAGCGCAGTATGGTGACACATGCCCTTTGTTCCAGATACTTGAGCTAAGGAGAGAGGTTTGCTTGAACACCGGCGGTCAAGGCCACAGTGAGCTGTGATTGTGCCACTGTCCTCCAACCTGAGCTGAATAAGACCCTAACTCCAAAAACGAATAAACAAACAAATAGAAGCACAGAAGAACTAGGCAGGGCAGAGTAGGATTCCAAGTCTGATCTGCCTGACTTTCTTAATTGCATTGGTATATCCCACATAATACGCTACCATGCTTTTGCCTATCCCTTGAAGGATTTAAGAGTCATTAGTTCGATTACTCACCCCTTTTCCCCTCCCATGTACTGCAGTTTGGCATTGAGGCCCACCAATCTCCTGAAGGTTCCTTCATATAGGTCATCAAGGAGCATCACCTTTTCTAAAGCAAAGCAAAACCTGTGAGTTAGCCAGAGCTTTACTAAATAGGCAACATTGGTGCTCACTCTGCTCTCTGATTGAAGGTCACTACTCTCAGAAGGCTTCCTGACTCGCAGTTTGAGTTGGTGGCTCTCTTGTGCTCCCTTGGTCATAACATTCAGAGGTAGCTGCCTGTTGACTTATTGTGTTTTTTGCTAGACTCTGTGAGAAAAGGCATTTGTCTGTCATGGGCCTCCTCATCTGTGCCATAATTAAGATTTTTTTGGCATATAGAGGTGCTTCAATAACTTGTAACTGATCTGGACGGATTTTCTTCGTAGGTAAAAATAATATAGTCAAAATATACTTGGGGATTCCACGATATGGTTGAATTTCAGCCACTTATAAAACTTCAGCTACTTATTTAATAATGACACAATGTATGTAAATATGAAATAGCAGCTATTCTGTTCTTTCTAACATGGTGAGTGACTTGCCAATTAAAGCTTCCTGCAAGTAATTTTTTTCATTTCGGTACATTACCGAGGAAAGCCAACCAGAGAAATACCTTTCTTTATTTTCCTTCTTCCCAATTAAAGGCAGGGAAATACAAACTAACTTCTGCCTTCCATCCATCCTTTATCTCTCCTTTCTTTCCTTACTCACTTTCTCCTATTCCTTTTTTATGCTTCTTTCATAAATTGAAATCTTTGGATGAGCTTTAAACAATGTGGAGGACTAAGTCCCACCTGCAGTGATTCTGATCTAATTGGACTGGGCGTAAGGTATTTGAAAAGCTCCCCCGTGGTTCTCATATGCAGCAAAGTTTGAGAACCACTGGATTAGATCATTTCTAATGTCTCTTTCAATTTTGAAAACTCTAGGTTCTGTTATTTTAAGAGACTCTCCAGAGTGTTTTAAAATACAAAATATGCAAAAAGATTTTCTTTCAGAATGTTACAGCCCAGAATATATTTTGCCTTTTTATCCAGCAGACCTTGATTGAAGCCTCATGTCATCAGCTGTAAAATTCAGTCACCACTAAACATTTGTTGCTGATTTTCCTCTAATTCTTTTCGGTGCAATATGCCCTTGGTACTTGAAAACTTATCTAAAAAGAAAAGAATCTTAAAAGATAGTTTGGTAAATTGCAGGATAATAGTCAAGAGATGTCCTGTTTTAGATTAGAATTAGGGTTTAATGTTATGTTATGTTATGTTATGTTATGTTATGTTATGTTATGTTATGTTATGTTATGTTGCCCAGGCTAGTCTCAAACTCTGGCCTCAAGTGATCCCCTAGCCTTGGCCTTCCAAAGAGCATTAGTGTGGCTTTGAGTCAGTCAATATCTAAGAGGTTTCTTTGTTCATTTATGTGATTTGTGCCTTCCATAGCTGAATTTGGCTATTTTCGGACTATGAGTTCTGTGAACTAGAGAAATTGATGGTCTTTTATTGCAAAGATGTTCAATGACTTACCAGTAATGGCAAATCCTATCAATGCAGATATACTTATTCCTGTCAACATTTGTTTCTTACTTCCTTCTCAACTCTTCCTAATTGTAGGATGATCTTAAATAATAACTAGAATTTATGTTTAAAGTAAATATGAAGGTAAGAATGAGATTGTACCTTTCTAACTTTTTTTTTTTTTGAGTTAGAGTCTCACTCTGTCACCCAGACTGGAGTGCAGTCGCTGCTCCCGGCCACCACAGCCTCGCCTGCTGGGCTCCGGGGATACTTCCGCCTCAGCCTTCCAAGTAGCCGGAATTACAGGCATGCACTACCATGCCCGACTGATTTTTTGATTTATTGTAGAGATGAGGTCTGGCTGTCCAGGCGGGTCTCGAACCCGCGGGCTCAGGCAATCCACTCACCTCAGCCTCCCAAAGGCGTGGGATTATAGGCTGAGCCACCGAGACCGGCTCCTTTCTAACTTTTTAAAAAATATATACATTAGCCACATTCATAAGATTTAGTTTGTGAGAGGAGGCTTTAAATCAAAATCTATGTAGCAAACTCATTAAAACGTACAACAAATGAAATCTCGGCATGCAACACAAATGGTCTCAGAAGAGGCAGCAAAGTAAATTTTGAGACCTATTGTTGATTTCTTAAAATGACATTTGCATAGTTCTGCACACTTTCACAGGCAGTAAGTCATATGGGTGCTAATGTTTCCTGTAAGTTTTGCCAAATTGAGTATGCAAATTCTCATGAACTTTATCTCATTTTAACTGGAGTTTATGTACTAGAGTTGGTTCATTTTGCCAAGTGTTCTGTTTACAGACTGATTCAGATTTTTTACTTATACAACTGAAAGCCAAGCTATGATTTTCTTCCTGCTTTTTAAAAAAATTTTGAGTTGGGGTCTTATTCTGTTGCTCCGGCTGGAGTGCAATGGCATGATCACGACAATCAATGGCATGATCACGACAATCACAGCTCACAGCAGCCTTAACCTTCTGGGCTCAGGCAATGCTTCCACCTCAGCATCCTGAATAGCTGGGACTATAGCCATGTACCACCATGTCAAACAAATTTTTTGATGTTGTGTAGAGATGAGGTCTTGCTATATGGCCCAGGCTGGTCTTGAATTCTTTCAGTTTTTTAATGAAAATGATGGAATAGCTCCCAAGTTCAATGGGAGAACCATGGATTGAAGAAGAGGTTGTCACACGTAGAGCTGCAGGGTCACAATTGTTGATGAACTTTAACAGTCTCTGTTTTACTTCTCCACACATAAATGTGTTGTAATATCCTTCAGATTTAGTTTGTGGAGACGTTGAAGAAATTAAATCATATCTTGTGCTAGTGAAGCAACATGAGTGAGTGATATGTTACCACTTTTCTAGCTTTACTTCTATATCCATGTACAAATTTGCTGCAGGGGTGGAGAGAAGACATGGGTGATAGAGACACCAGTCTAGGTGGCTGCCAGCACTCCTGAAGGAGCAGGGAACATGGAGAGGCATGCATTTGTCTAAAGAAATTGTTACTGCATAATGCATAGGTACATGAATACAGGAACAGTACTAGGTAAACACATCAATATGTAAGAGAGATATCAATATGTACATACCTAAGCGTATTAGCAGGCAAATACAATGGCATCTTTGCAGTAAATGTGTAAGACATGTAAAGAATCAGCTCAGCAGAAACGCCCTTGGTTACCATGAGCACCAAGGATCAAATGTTGGGCTTTCAATTCTCAATCTGGGCTGGGTGCAGTGACTCATGTCTGTAATCCCAGCACTTTTGGAGGCCGAAACGGGAGGATTGCTGTCACTTGAGCCTAGAAGTTTGATACTAGCCTGAGCAACCTAGCAAGACCCCATCTCTACAAAGAATTTTAAAAATTAGGTGGGCACGATGGCTCGCCTATAGTCTCAGATACTAGGAGGCTGAGGCAGGAGAATTCCTTGAGCTCAGAAATTCAAGACTACAGTGAGCCGGGCTTGGTACCTCAGCCTGTAATCCCGCGCCTTTGGGAGGCTGAGGTGAGTGGATTGCCTGAGCCCGCGGGTTCAAGACCCGCCTGGGCAGCGAGACCTCATCTCTACAATAAATCAAAAAATCAGCCGGGCATGGTAGCGCATGCCTGTAATTCCGGCTACTTGGAAGGCTGAGGCGGAAGGATCGCCAGAGCCCAGCAGGTCGAGGCTGCGGTGGCCGGGAGCGGCCACTGCACTCCAGTCTGGGTGATAGAGTGAGACTCCAACTCAAAAAAAAAAAAAGACTACAGTGATCTATGATTGTGCCACTGCACTCTAACCTGGGTGACAGAGCAAGACCCTGTCTCTTAGATAGATAGATAGATAGATAGATAGATAGATAGATAGATAGATAGATAGACAGACAGATACACACACACACACACACACAAACACACACACACACACACACATGTATATCAGCTTTTGTGTTGCTGCAGTCAATATTCAAAGCCATTTTTTTTTTTTGCTGTGTACCAGACACACTGCCTCCCTTCTGTTCCTGAATTCCCCTCTCTCTTGCCTCTCAGGATAACTGAACACTTGCTCTTCTCTTTGCCTTGCTTACTCTTCTGTAGATGTTAACATTGCTAGAAAATGTGTACCCTTCCATTTTCTGGTCAAGTGCAGGCCTTGCTTGACTGTCTTAAGTAACCAGTTCCACTTGCTGTCTTCCTCACCAGCCTGGTCAGGTAAGGGAAAATTTTAATCTTGCCTTCACATGTGCTTTAAACATACAGCTCCTTTCACATGGTTTTTATTTAAGTGAGCATCCTTGCTTATTTATTTGTAAGTTTTTAATTATTCATCTCCTGATTATCATATAAACCCTGAGAGTGCAGAAGCCTTTGGTGTTTCATCTAGGCTGTGTTCCTGTTACATGTCTGATGTGGTGCCCAGCATGTGAATATGTGATCAGTGAATCAATGATTCTCTAATATGTGTACAGAAGACACACACTAACATATAAAGAATACTGAACATGTAAACCATCTGAGAGCTTGAGTATCAATGAAAGAAATCAGCCATCCCTTCTACCTTATTCCCAAAGTAGTCCCAGCAGATAATTTTCTTCTTTGTATGACATTAGAAGTTGCATAGTTGTGTAGTGGAAATACACAACCATCCTTAAAAGATACACATTTTAGATTTTTAATTTCCTACTTTTCTTTTTATTGCATTGCCTTTTGCAACGTTAAGTGATATTCGACTGGTGCCTGCACACTTTGCTATCCAGGTTAAAGATCATGGATTGCAAATGGGTAATGAAGTAAAATAAGTCCCAGAATCACCTGGAACACGAGGTGACAAGCAACAGGTAGGAGGTCAGGGAGAAGCAGGAGATTCACTCTGAGGAATGCAGATCCTGCAGTTGGTCAGAACCCTGGAGGAGGGTTGGAAGGAGTGGCAGACAGGAAGTTAAATTTAGCTTGCAATGATTTCTTGCCCCTGGGAAAAATAATTACTTCCTTCTCTTGCCAAAAGGCAAATTGGCATCAGCTTAATTTGCCTGGATCTGCCATAAACTGCAGATGGAACTATAAAACATCGTTAGAATCGAATTAAACACATCTGCCCTCCTCTAACACAGGCGAGGCTGGAAGTGTCACGATGGGGCGCACGTTCCCACATGAAGAGGTGTATTTCAGGAGACTGCTAATGGCGGGATAAGAAACCATGAACTCTTGCCTTGTTCTGTTTTCCTTATGGAGACTACCTTCTTGCACGGGTTGTCACCATAGTTTTAAAAGACTCTACCAACGTATCCAATGGGACACAAACAGACAAAAGTCATTGAGTTGAATTCCAGGAGTCTGTTGCATTTTAGTCAAGATTTCTTACCTGAGCTGTACGCCTTTAGGTGAGTTGAAATTACAAGAAATAAGTCCCCACAATGTATTTTAATTAGATGTGAAATTCCAGCCAGAGAGAGTTTGTTTTCCTTTAAGATATTAGCCCACATCTGTGTCAAGCACTAAGACTGTGACTGTGCAGAGAAAATAACAACCTAAGATGTAGAGGCCTTCACTCTTCCAAACCAGGATTGTTTTAAGAGTGAACAGGGGTTATGATACTCGTGGAGGTGTACCGTTTCATGAAAGAACATGCTGTCCAGCTCCAAGGTGCACCTAGCTGACAGCCTTCTGCAGAACTTCCAGGATCACTGTTATTTCTATTTTCTTTTTTTTTGTTTGTTTTTATTTTGGAATCGGGATACATGTGCATGTTTGTTACATGGACATCTTGTGTAGTCGTGGGGATTGGACATTGTACCCAATAGGTAATTTCTGAACCGTAGCCCCAATCCTTGATATTTCTAGTGACTATTATTTATCTTTCTGGTAATTTAGTTCCCACATATGAATGAGAGTATAGTTTTCTGTTTCTGAGTCAGTTCACTTAGGATGATGGTCTCCAGCTCCATCCATGTTGCTGCAAAGTACATGATTTCATTCTTTTTTATGGCTGCATAGTATTCTGTGGTGTATATATATCACATTGTCTTTATCCAGTCAATTGTTGGTGGCACTTATGTTGGTTTCCTGATTTTGTGGTTGTGAATAGTGCTGCAGTGAACATACTAGTGCAAGTATTTTGATACTTCCTGAGTTGTAGAGTTGCACTGCCACCCTGGGCCTGGACTGCCCGTAGGCGGTGGTAGAACACAGTGAGGGGACTAGTGACTGGTCACTCCTGATCCTATTGGTTCCTCCAAGACAGTGGTCCCCAACCTTTTTGGTCTGGGAACTGGTTTCATGGAAGACAATTTTTCCACTGACCAGGAGGTAGGGGATCATCAAGCACTAGATTCTCATAAGGAGCACACAACTTAGATCCCTCCATGCTCACTTCACAAGAGGGTTCACTCTCTTATGAGAATCTAATGTTGCTGCTGATCTGTCAGAGACAGAGCTCCAATCACCCACAGCTCACCTCCTGCTGTGTGGCTCAGTTCCTAACCCGCCACAAGCCAGTCCACCGCCGGGGGGTTGGGGATGCCTGGTCCAAGGAGTAACCTCTGCTCTGGAGTTCTCTGCAGGATTGGCTGAACCTATCCTCGCTCAATCCCGCTTTTGCCACCTGCCTCTATTTTCCTCATTTCTTCCAACTGGGGTCAGACCTACTTCATAAGATGAGGCCTTTCTGACCCAGGATGTTGTTAACGATTGTGTGTAGGGAAATGGATTTAAAGCAAAACCTGAAATAACCCCAGTTATGGTTGTTATCTTCTACTTTGTCCAAGCCCAAAACTTTGTTTTCTGTCTGTGGTGTCTACCCAACACAGTTACATGTGGGGCCTTTATTAATTTCAGTCAGATTTGGACATGGTAGATCCTAATGAAATCATCTGAACATTTTCTCTGGAATAAGAGAACCCAGTCTTCTCTTTTGAAGAATTTCTAACTTTCCTTTTTTGTTGGTATCCCTAAGCACCTCTCTTCCCCTCCCCTCGCCTTCTATTTCCTCCCCAATTCCTCTCTCCTCCCCCATCCCTCCTTCCTCTCTTCTTTGCTTTCTGCCCCTATCCCCTGCCCTGCCATAGCCTCTCACTGAAGTACAGTATTAACATTTATACTTAACAACCCACATTGAAGCAAGTCCTCTCCAGTTCCACATCTGTTCATTTAATAGCTTAATTGAACACTCACATTTTACGTGTCCCAAAGACTTCTCAAACATAACAATTCCTTTAAAACTCAGCCCATTATAATTCCCTAGAAGTGGTGGCTTCTCAATCATACAAGCGAGAGCTCTGAAAACCACTCCAGATTTCTTGCTCTCCCTCAACCTCCAAATCTATTTGGTCATAATGTCATCTTGATTCTACCTTGTACATTTTGGACAAATCTATTACTTCTTTCCCCTCTTTCCAAAAGACTGTGTAGATGTCAATGAAGGGAGTAGGATAAAAAGTGAATGTTCATAAGTTTCGTGGTGTATTAGAAATGAGTAGACGTGCATAAAAGGAGAACAGAAACTACAAGGACGAGAGAAAAACAAGTCAGCTAAACAACAGATGGCATCTATAAGATATAATGAGACATGAACAGATAGTCCTGTCTCATTTTGACCACAGAAGCATTATATGACTGGCACACACACGCAGTAGCTTTAGTATTATCATCAAGAAAGGACAGCATGGGTGCCAAAGAAGATTTCTTAAGGCACAAAATCTTTCCATAGTGATGGGAAAACCAAAGGGATCGGTGACCCTGGGTGCATACACTTCACCTAATATAACTCTACAGGAGCATGGATGTAGGAAAGAGTGAGATGCAAAAGAAAGATAGTTGATTTTGGATAAATATGTAAATACAAGCCTGTATGCTTGAAAACTTCTAGAATCCTGCTCATGACTTGCTTGTCTCTTGTAGACATCACTGCTGTCAGTATCAATAAATCCATGCCTTTATCTATGAACACTGCTACAACCACAGATCCTGGTCTGGGGAATGCAGAACTCCTCTTTGGGGGTAGAATTGAAAATACATGCCTGAGGTGAGTGGATTGCCTGAGCCTGCGGGTTCGAGAACCGCCTGGGCAGCAAGACCTCATCTCTACAATAAATCAAAAAATCAGCTGGGCGTGGTAGCGCATGCCTGTAATTCCGGCTACTTGGAAGGCTGAGGCGGAAGGATCGCCGGAGCCCAGAAGGTCGAGGCTGCAGTGGCCGGGAGCGGCCACTGCACTCCAGTTCGGGTGACAGAGTGAGACTCCAACTCAAAAAGAAAAAAAGAAAATACATGCAATTATGACTGATACCTCATCAAAAAATGGGGGATTAATACTCATTTTCATGAAGATTTGGAGGTAGTAGATGATGGCATTGTCAACTGCCTTTATAAAGTTGAGCTGTTTTTCTCACAGCAAAGGCGGAAGGCTTGATCTCACATTTAAACTGATGACTGGCCCTTCCTATAAAATCTCAACAATAGCACCTTTGCTTTTAGAATGATCACCTGAGGGTGCTGTGAAGGAGGACTTTCAATTTTTGTTTTATTACTTAGTATTTGTTCACTGGATTTAGGATTAAGTGGTGCCTGCATTGATGTCCCTGTCTGTCACCACCTCTGTGATGTGTCTCATCCCGTTCTGCTGGAACTACCTCAGAAGATTAATGCTTTGGCTTTTGTCCATCACTCTTACCTCCTCCATCTGATTCCAACACCCACACTGCTTAAGTGATCACTCCAAAGTACAATTGTCATGATAGATTTTCCATGTCTAAAGTCCCTTTATGATTCTCTTTTTATTCCAGAAAGTGGCACTTCTACCTATAAAGCTTCCTTAAACACTGTATTGGCTTCTGTGAATCGATTCAAATCCTCTTTGTGCAATAAAGCCACACTCATGATTCTGTCTGAAGCCTGCTTTTTACTCCAGACTCAACACTGCCACTTTGGGTGTGTTAGGCTACCTGGGACCACCCTTAAGATCTCTAGAAGCCCTTTACTTACCTGAGATGTCTTTTGGGCTCCTTCTGAATTATCTGAAGTGTTTTCCTACAGAGGCGTGTAGCCACATCCTATTCGATGTTTATGTTGGGCCATGTCTTTCTGAAGTTTGTTCTTCACTAGTTTGAGAGGTTGGAATTGAGAAATAGTTATATTTTCTAGCACACATCTTGATCCCTCTATACTTCTCTTTACTTTCAAGCTCACTGGTTCTCTGTTTGGCATGCGTCTTTCTTGTAGAACCATGTCCTATACAGTATTAAGAGCCAATCAATGCCCTCACAGTCTGCCCAGGAATGTCATTACTCATGTCTTTTCTATTTCCCAAGCTAGGTGATGGCTTCATCAGTTGCTTCACTCTGCATAACACAGGTTGCCATTTTCCCAGCCTTCTGCAGCCATTCCATCATGGCTTTTCCATATTCCGTCTGCCATCTAGTACCAAAGCCAAGGTCATAAATCAAATATCTTTGCTATGGCATAACCTATCTCTCTGCAAGTTTCTTTCCTACCCATCCATGTTTCTCTCACCTCTCAAATAAGCTGGCCTAAATTCATTCTCAGGGCAAGTCCATGTTCCAAGAGAGGAAGTAGAAAAATATTCAAGTGCTTTTTCATGTCTCTTCACATCTATTAATTTCCTGGTGTCCAGAGCAAGTCACACGAACAAACTTAGACTCTAGGGATGCAGAAATAAGCACCCTTATAGAAAGAAGAATTGTGGAGTTAAAGGAAAGTGTGTAAATACAAGAGATTATTTATTAGAGTAACTCATGTTACTAGTCTACCACAGATGCTTAGATTAATTTTTTTTAACAAATTAGACAAAATTTTGTTTGCATGTAATGAAGGAGCCCCAAACTGAATTAAGAGCTTTTGGATGCAATGTTTGAATTATGCAGTTCAATTTTTACCACGTTACATACTATTTTAAAAAAAAACACGTGGTTTCAATTGGGTCCTGTGTATTTTATATGTGAATCTTAACAGTATAATGACTTTGCCAAAGGAACATCAGTGGGTAGGTGAACTAGTACATTCCGATGCCTAAGACAAAAGAAAAATGTCAATCTCTGTTTCTTTCTTCCTCAGGTGATGTTTGTAATCCCAATCCCTGTAAAAATGGAGGCATCTGCTTGTCAGGATTGGGTGATGGTTCCTTTTCCTGTGAGTGTCCGGACGGCTTCACAGATCCCAACTGCTCTAGTGTTGTGGAGGTTGGTAAGTGCGAGATTTAAACATTCCAGGGGTGGTTCTCTTGGTTTTTGTGAGTTACTGATCATTCTGGTCATGGTGCATTGTAGAGATTCTGTGTGAGAGAATGTGTGTGCTAGTTTATTCCTCCTCAGTTTTCTCTGATATTAGAGGGGAGGACTCTTAATTTTATTATTTCCAGTTTATATTTAAATTATATTTTTATTAATGGTGTTCTTAAATAATTTTTTCTACATATTTAGTGATTACCACTATACTTAAAGGCACTATAAATAATACTTAAATATAACATTTATTATATGTCTAATACTAATATAAATTTTAAAATTTTATTCTCAAAATAGATAATTCTCAGGTCAGTTTATTCAAGTTAAACAATCTCTGTAAATGAAATAGGACCTTTTCTGGAGATTTTTAATATTCATCAGTATTTTGTTTTTTGTTTGTTTTTGGAGTTGGAGTCTCACTCTGTCGCCCAGGCTGAAGTGCAGTGGCATGCTCACGGTCACCACAGCCTAGACTTGCTGGGCTCAGGTGATCCTTCCACCTCAGCCCTCCAAGTAGCTAGAACTTCAGGCATGCACCACCATATCTGGCTAATATTTTTATTTATTGTAGAGGTGAGGTCTCGCCAAGTGGCCCAGGCTAATCTCGAACCTGTGGGCTCAGACAATTCTCTCACCTTGGCCTCCCAAAGTGCTGGGATTATAGGCGTGAGTCATCTGTGTTTTGTAATGGTTTTAATAATTACTTTTCTAAGAATATAAATATATATTTCTAAGAATTTAAAGAAGATAATATTCTGAATGTAGTATTCTTCAGTCTTTTTAGAAATCTTGTTTTGCAAAAATAGTGAGTCACTGATCACATTTCACATTTTTAAAAAATTTGTAAGTCGGGCTCAGTGGCTCAGCCTGTAATCCCACGCCTTTGGGAGGCTGAAGTGAGTGGATTGCCTGAGCCCCCGGATTCGAGACCTGCCTGGGCAACTTGGCGAGACCTCATCTCTACAATAAATCAAAATGAGCCAGGCATGGTAGTGCGTGCCTGTAGTTCCAGCTACTTGGAAGGCTGAGGTGGAAGGATCACCGGAGCACAGCAGGTCGAGGCTGCAGTGACCGGGAGCAGCCACTGCACTCCAGTTAGGGCAACAGAGTGAGACTACAACTCAAAAAAAAAAAAAAAATTGTGAAGTACTTTATTAACATACATAGTTATGGATTCAGTGTAACTTCCATAATTTCCAAATAGCTGTACTTTAAAATAATTTAACACTATATAAACTTGTGAAGGGATTTTACTTCTGATTAAAGGCAATATCATGATTAAGTTTAAATAATTTTAAAAAATTGGGGGGACATCAATACCAAGAAGAGTACAAGATGAACTTTATCTGTTCAATATAGAAAAGCTAAGCATGTTTTGTATTAAAGATCTGTTAACCAGCATAAACCTTGGAAAATTAGGATGCTTTAATGACTTTTGGGGAAAAAAATTTTAAAGAAGAAAAACAGTAATGTCTATAGTAATGGTTCAATTTGAGTGACCCATCATTGAATTCAGTGCACCTAACATAGAACCTTATGCATAAGAAGAACCCAATAACTATTGGTTGAGTAAATGAAAGAATATGTAAGTAAAACCATTGACTTACCACCTTTTGCCATGAGTTATTGGATTTTGGTGTGCTTTATTTTAAGAAACGTACTTTATTTATTTTGTATATTACGTTAGTATGAATGTCTGCTATCTGAAACAGTTAATTATATTATTGCTGAAAGGTGCTTTGTTCATTTAATTCATTTTAATGATAATTCTCTTTTAAGGCTTTTATTAACTCACTGATATTTTACGGGAGTTGACACAGCGCCATAGAAATAAAACTGTTGTAACCATTTTGACCCAGTCTCAATATGTACAGTTGATTTTCAGATTTAATGTGAGAATCATAACCTCAGGAACATATATACAGCTGAAGAAAATTATAGTCATAAATATTCCTAACAGGAATGTATGACTAGAATGAAATTTTAGTGCTATCTTTTAAGCCCACCCCAAATTGACCATGCTTTTAGATTTGTAGTAAATAATATTTTTGACACTACTTTGAAAGAGCCAAATCTAGAATCAAAGAGACACATTAAATTATTAAGAAACCAGTATCTTCACTGAAGTTTAAAGTAAACACTTGAATATTCGGGGGCCATGTTTTAAAATATTAATTCACGTTTACCGTTTTATCAGAAGACACTTTTGGCAGCAACACCTTAAAAACTAAGCACATTGCCATATTCCACTTAGCTCAGCTATTGGATAGTTATACTCAATTTTCTTAAGTTATCTGTTTTTATAATATGCTTCATGCAGTCTTTCTCTCCAACGAGGTATATTTAGGAGTTCTTAAGAATTCTGTTCAGAAATCAGCCGAGCGTGGTAGCGCGCACCTGTAATTCCGGCTACTTGGAAGGCTGAGGCGGAAGGATCGCCGGAGCCCAGCAGGTCGAGGCTGCGGTGGCTGGGAGCGGCCACTGCACTCCAGTCTGGGCGACAGAGTGAGACTCCAACTCAAAAAAAAAAAAAAAAGAATTCTGTTCAGTCTGTTTCTGCTCAATAATTTAGCATAGAATCTTTAGTTTTAGAATTTTTAGTACTTGAAATGAGAACGTGTACTCTAATTTACATTGTAACATTAAAATAATAGAAACCAAATGACCTGTAGGTTTAAAATGTTCATAGATTCTTAGGTATAATTTTGCTGTATTGTGAACTATTTTTTTAAATGGTCAGATAAGAAGAAGAAATTAAACACAATTTTCGGGTGAGATATCACTTCAGAACAGACATGTTTATCTTACTTGCCTTTCTACTACCTCTTTCTCAATTTTATATTTTCTTGCATGTTTAGGGAATACTGAATAGTGGTTGAATAAAATATTTAGTAGTGATGCCTTTAATATCAATTATTGGGACAGACGTAAAAGCATTCCATCATTAAAGACTGTCCTGCATTTTGCATTTAAAAAAATCAACTGCTTTTGTGTATGTGTGTGTGGATGGGTTCCCTGTTGTTAGGTAGCACCAATGCAGAAAATACCAAGCGTATTGGAATTTTATACAAAGAAATCTGTGGGTATTTTAAGGTGGTATCTTAAAAAACAAAATAATATTGGAACTATCACCATTGCTGTAATTTTACTTACACTTTAATGTCTGCAAAGATAGAGCTGTGTCTAAGGTTTCTTCTCTCCTTTTTGAATCATATAAGTTTTGAATGATATAAATTATGAAACTTGAAATCTCCTTATTTTTAATTTCCAAAGAAAAGAAAATAATCTTGTTCATATTTGCTTAGCAAAAGTTTTGTTTTCATCTCAATATTCAAGATTATGTTCTTTCTACAATCACACACACACACTCCCTTCACTTCAGCTTGTGTGGAAAGGCAGGTGTCAAATGCATGTTGACACCAGAACCCTTTGTGGTTTTACCTCAAACCTTACTACTTTTCAGTCACTTTGTTTTACATTCTTGATGATACTTATTTCAAAAGAGTTTCTCATTCAATTCTGTAATTTAATTTTTTTCTCATAAAGCGTATAGTGTGTGATGAGCAAAAACACATAACCACATTTGCAATCAACACATCACTTACTTCCCTGTGGTATGTGAGCTATCTTGGTGAAATGGGCTTGCTCAGCCTGGACTTCATTCACTGGACAACAGTTTTTCTTTTTCTTTTTTTGAGTTGGAGTCTCACTCTGTGGCCCAAACTGGAGTGCTGTGGCCGCTCCCGGCCACCGCAGCCTCGACCTGCTGGGCTCCAGCGATCCTTCCGCCTCAGCCTTCCTAGTAGCCGGAATTACAGGCGCGTGCTACCACGCCCGACTAATTTTTTGATTTATTGTAGAGATGAGGTCTCGCCAAGTTGCCCAGACAGGTCAACAGTTTTTCTTTGGACACTTCTGTGTTTCTCTCTCTCTCTCTCTCTCTCCCTCACCCCCCTTTCTTGTCTTTCTGCCTCTCTATCTCTCTTTCTCTCTCTTTGCCTTTCTGCCTCACTGTCTCTCTCCCTGTCTCCCTCTCTCTGACTCTCTGTTGTATCTCTTCATCTCTTTCTGCCTCTCTCTGTCTCTCTTTCTCTCTCTGCCTCTCTGTCTCTCTCTTTGTCTCTTTCTCTCTGCTTCTCTGTTCTTTCTTGCCTCTCTATCTCTTTCTCTCCCTGTGTCTCATTCTCTCTCTCAGCCTCCCTTTCTCTTTTTTTCTGTCTCTCTCTGTCTCTTTGTCTGTCTTTCTTTCTTTGACTCTCTGATGCTCTCTCTCCACACGTATACCCTGCACACATACAGATCTACACATTTCTATGTGCTCAGCCTCTCAGAGTTATTTAAGACTTTTTTCTGATATCTGCGATAGGCAATAGGAAAGCAACTCTCCAAACAAAGCAAATAAAAAGCTCCTATATTGCAGCCTTGAATTTGAAGACATTAGCTGGATTAACCAGTGTTTGCACAGATGTTCACTGAATGCCATCTCCCCCTCCAGGGGATCTGTGGACAGACCACCACGTGGCTAAGCCCTGAATTACTTCCCAATTACCTCTCAGATTCCTGGATGTCACTGTGGAACTGAGTGTTGACACATTCACTTCATGCAGAAAATTTCTATTACCAGCAAATATTCTAGAGTTTATAAATGGAAATCTTAAGGATTATTAAATTGCCCAAGTTCAATGCATAATTCTCCTGTGTATGTTTTAATAATCATCCTATAAACTAGTAGCAAATATAAACTTTTATAACTCAAATATACAGCATATTCATGCAATCAAAGGGAGCAAAATCAGTGGTTGGCCTTTTTTTTGACAAATAAAGCCTTAGTTTTTATTTATTCTTAAATAAATTTGTATTGAGTACTTACTAAGTAATAGTTACTTGAATGAGTATGGTGCAATGGTAAACAAATAGCTATTTAGTTGGGAAAGCAGATAAATAGGTAGGTAGGTAGGTCAGTAGATGGATGATAGACAGATGATAGAAAGATAGTAGATATATAAATAAGACAGATTAGATAAGTAGGTAAATATAAATAGTTGATGATAGAGGATAGTAGAGAGATAGAAAATGCATATTAGTGGAAGTACATTGGACCATAAAAATATACAACAGGTGTCCCATCTTAAGCTAAGTATAAGAATGTATGCCTACCTGATATGATAGCATGCAGATATAATTCTAAAAAGTCATTTCAACCTAGCAGACTAAAAAAAAAAAAATGAAAAGTATTCCAGACAGAGGAACTAATGTGTAGGATAAAAAGGAGATTAAAAAAAATCATTATGCATGAATTGAAAGATTTTCAATGTGCCTATGGCTTTGAGGGATGGGACATGGTGACCAGCACTGAGTCTGGGGTGGTAAGAAGGACAGATTCCACAGTCTTGCATGGTCTAATAAGGACTTTGTCATCCTAAAAACGTCAGAGAGGGTTTGTATTTTTCCTGGTGCAGTATAGAAAGCAAATTACAGCAGAGTATGGCCAACGACAATTTGAAGGTGATTTGCAGCAGGCCAGGCTAGACATGATGATCTTGGCCTGGGTTGATGTCGTAATGAAAGGGTTAAAGAAGAGAGACTCATTAAATATTTAGAGAACACAGTAGACAACGATTGTTGATTTATGAGGTATTGAGGACAAGGAGTTTGAAGAAAGGAGGAGTAAAAACCCCAGTTTCTAGCCTGAGCAACTGTGTTTAATGCACTTTGATTAAGAATGAACAGGGTTGGTGTGTGTAGAGACAGTTCAGCATTTCACATATTGAATTTGAGGAATTGGATAGACATTATCTAAGTAGTCAAGTTTAGGTTTGGGGTCATTATTATATCAATGACTCTTCAAGCTCAGGGATAGGTGCATCTGGCCAGAAACAGGGTAATAGGAAGCACAGAGAACCTAGAAGTGGAGACTGTTAAGAAGCCTATCAATATTTAAGTGATAGGTAGAGAAAGTTACATCTATAAAATAACCTGAAGAGTAAGTTGGGGAATAGGAGGAATACCAGGAGAATGTGGCACACCATAAGTTAGGGGTAAACTAGGAATGGGTAACTAGCAATGGCAAATTTACATTGATAACATGTAAGTTGAGGATGACCATGTCAATTTAGGAAAAATCCATTTTGATGGAATTGTGGAGAATTTGTTTGACTGAGGCCCATTGAATGAGGAAACAGATTTTTAAAATAGGCGCAACAAATATTTGTCCATTTATTTATTTGCATTCTCATTCATTTATCAAATATTTGAGTATTAACAGTGCACCCTGCGTTCTTCTTGGCACTGAGTATATAGCCATGAAAAAAATAGGCTTTGTCTTTAAGGGTTTCACAGATTGAAAAGGTGTTTGAAAGACAGAGAAAGTATTGTTTGAACAGAGAATAATAGGTTCTGATTTGATAAATGAGATAGGGGAATTTGGACCAAGGAAGGTTTCTCCTTTAAGAGGGAAGACTAATATCATTATGATTCAGAAATAAAAATAAAACCTAAGTAAGTGCTTTACTAAAAATAAACTATGTGAAATGACAGAAAAATTTCAGCATTTAACCTATTAAAACTCTCAGTCTGAAAACAAAGAATGTAAACTTTGGAATTTGGTATTAATATAAGATCCATCATTACTTTTGTAAAAACTAAAGTACCTATACTATTGAGAATAGTTCAGTACAGGATAATAAATTCATTAATGTTTCTCATTTCATTTGTAATTCCCCTATTTTATTCTATCTGTAGTTACTTTGACTTCTGACCAGTCTTCTCATTTCCAAAAATAAAAACAAAATAAAGGTACTCTATCCTGTGTTAGTCCCTCCTACCCTCTTCTATCTTATTCTACCCAAACTTGCTTCCCTTTGGTATTTAGAATCTTCTGACTAACATGAATTCAGATTCTATTAAATTTATGACCCTCCAAATTTCATCACTACCATTCTGTTCCTCTGCTTTTATTTTATTATGAGAATTTAGTTATATTTACTCCAGAAACATAATGACGGTCATACAATTTTTTTTAAACATTTCAAGTTGACTGTATATTTCATCCTATGAATAGACTCATTCATGTTTATCTTTTAGAAGTTGATCAGTGTCAGAATATCAAGTCATGTAACTGAGTCTGACTCTGCCTAAAAGACTTTTTGTTAGTGATCATGGAGTATCAGAATATTAACAAGCTTTAAATAACTCTCCTGGGTGGTATAAGGCTAATTTTAAATTTCCAAACTTTGGTTACCAATGGAGGGATTTGTTATATTTCAGTTAAATTATTCACATAGTAGATACAATTATGAGTTGTCACATTTTTTCCCCTTAAGATTACTTCTTGGATTCTGATGGAATCCATCTTTCTAGGAATTATCATAATGAGAACTATGGTGAATCGAGTAAAATAGTTTCTGAAATGCTGCTAGCCATAGATGATTGCTAAGAAATTTCCCAGTCAACTGGGGTCAAAGGGATTCATTTTCACAGTTATATTTACTTACTTTTTTAATAACAAGAAGGATTAAATATATGTTCATACAAACAGAATTGTATAGTTAAGATGACATAATGTAAGGTGGAATTGTTGTATTTATTTTGTGTATATCATAGAAATATGTAATTTTGTTTTATATGTATAAACACTCTATAACACAGCATATAAACTCATTAGCTTATTGACTTAAAATATTTCCACCTAATTATTAATTATAATGATTAGAATTTGTTAGTTTGCAATTCCAAGCTCTACCAATTATATATTAACTTGCAGTGGTGGGGGAAAAAAGCATAACATCAAAGAACCTTAGAAATTATCAAGTACAGAAAGCCCCTGTTGACAAAGGACAAAAACTAGTCTGTGGTCAAGCTTTTATTTGCATAAAAGACAATAATACTTTTTTAAACAATCATTTATCTTCATTAAACCACTGCCCTTTTTTCTTAGAGTATGTTCTTATTAATTGGGGCTAAATACTTGTGTATATGACATGACAGTGGATGTGTGTCTTAAAGCTATTTTTGCTTAATAAATAATCACAAAATCTAATGTATTTAAATAACCATCTCAAAAATTATGTAAGATAAGTTCAATGAGTATACTTCTTGTCTGGGTGTGACTCTCCCACCCAGGTGTGCAGTCAGCTGGCTGGTTGACTGATGCTGAATAAAACATGGCTTAATTGATCTCTACTATATTAGTGGCAAAGGTCCCAGGAGTAGTAAGACAAAATGAGTCCTCATAATTACAAGCACTTTTCAAGTCTCAGCAGTGTCACCGTAGCTGACAACACTTTTGATGGCATATCTGCCTTTTCATATTTCAAAGGTGAGGCTGCAAGAAGGGGAGGACTTTGTGGGTAGTTTTACCATCTACTGTGGGATGTTAGTTGCTTCTCTTTTTCATTTTTTATTTAAAGAGTTTTTATTGACATTGCCAAAATCTGATAAACATGTAGTTATATTTGCAGATATTTATTTTTATGTTATTGACTGTTAATACACAAATTCTTATCACGTTGACGTTATCAAATCTTCATCGACTGTTATTTTTATAAGACAAGAAAGCTAAAAACTCTTGAAAAGGAAAAGCAATTATTTTCTTTCTATTTTAGAAAAATATACTGAAAAATTAGAAAAGTTAAAATGGAAAGAGACATTAAATTGTTCTTTTATTCAGAACATGAAATTACTTACAGCACTACCCAAATGTACAATTCTATATGTTTATGAAAATGAAAATTACGATTTTAAAATAATAGCCCACAGTGGCAATTTTAACATTAATCTCTGGAAGAAGTTTCTCTTTCAACTCATGCCCTTTCATGGAAAAGATGTCTACAGAAGACTCCAAATGACTTGCAAGATACGTTTTACAACATGCCAACAGTCTTTAAAACCTTTCATTCTGTTACTTGGTTTTATTTTCTTCATTGATTTCCAACATGAATATGTTTCTTTATTTTAGGCAATTACACCTTTTGTTTGTTTCCCTTTTGACTGAGTTATTTGCACACCAAAGTATGGTATCCCTAATAGAGTAAGTCATTAACAAAAAAATTAACTCTTAAGCAGTTATGACAAGTTTTTGAAATGCTATCATCAAGGAAATTGACATGTTGAAAAATGAGAAAATGTTACTACCATGTTTACAATCAAAAAAAGGAAAAGATGAAAATGGGTTGTATTGCTGAATGTTATTAACAGGAAGAAAAGTGAACAGTGTGTAGACTGCTTTTGTGTTGGGTATTGCTAGCTGTATTTAATTTAGATTTTGCATAACATTTGCTAATTTCTTCTTTGCAAAATACATAAGAAAAATTAGCAAACACAAAGTAAAAAAAGTAAACAAAAGTATTAAAATCCTAGGCTTCATATACTTTCAGTTTTTTTTCTATCATTGATATATATATATAGAGAGAGAGATCTATATACATACTTATAACTAAATACAGTCATATAAAGAATGGTACAATTGTGTATGTATGTTTATGTGTAAATAAATATACGTATGTGTACATATATATATATAACTTATTATGCATAGTTTATATTACTTTGATTATTACTTTTATTTTTTTAACTTAAGGATATACATTTCATATCTTTTCATTTCTTCAAGAAATATTTCCTGAAATTTTCCAAATAGTAGGGAAACATTTCATCATTTATTATCATTTAGACAAAGAGCCCTTACTTTTGGACATTTAATTAGTATGAAAATTTCCTCTATTATAAAGATTTTTATCTTTATTTTTACTTTTTAAATAAGAATAGTCTTGCTGTCACCCACACCCAAGTATAATGGTATAAATCACAGGTCACTCTGTCATTGAACTTCTGGGCTCAAGCAAACCTCTTATCTCAAGTTTCTGAGTAGCTGAGACTATAGGTATGCACCAACATGCTCAGCTGATTTTTCATTTTTACTTTTTATAGAAATGGCAGTGGGGAGTCTCACTGTAATGTCTAGGCTCGTCTCAAAACTCCTGGCCTCAAGAGATTCTCTTGCCTTGGCCTCCCAAAGCACTGGGATTACAGGTCTGAGGCACCTGGCTTATACAACAAATATTTTGATAAATACCCTTATTACTAAATTTTGTGTATATTTACTATTGTTCTCCAAGACTAAATTCTTAAAAGTGAAGGGTTGGTATAAGAGTCATTTGAGAACCTTTAATATAATGAGGACTATATAAGAAAGGCTAAGCAATCTATCATGGTGAACTTATAATAAAGGGGAAACAATGGATTTGGGTCCATTTAATCATAGTAATAGGGATTTGGAGTTGATTTGTATAATAGGAGGAGGAAAATAAACTGGGAGAGCAAAATAAGACATTGTTATCCTATTAAATATATACATCTAAAAAATGGCATGATGTTATCTCCTTTAATTTTCACTCAGACACTTGATTATTACAGTAGGCCATAAATCATTTAAAAAGGACACACTGAACCAGGTATATATAAAGAATAGTTCAGTTGATACAAACTATAAAGAAAAGGCCATTCTCTAAAATTAAGATCAGTAAGAAAGGGAGTAGGCATTTAATCATAGAAACTGTAAATTATGCTCTAGAGCATCTAAGGTGGAGGACGGGCTTAGGATAGCTGGAGAAAGAAAGCTTGTGAAGGTTAGATAGAGGTAAGAAATGGGAAGATGATTAATGTTACTATGATGGAGAGTAAAAGGCTGTTGGGTGAATGGCGTATCTCATCTCTTCTCATACCTACTAACATAGAAGATGGAATGAAGAGAAAGAGTGGACACATTAAGAATCCATTGAAAACAGGTGTTTTTATCGGATACAATGTGCCCAGGTGAGGGTGGTGGGTGCACTTAAAGCCCAGACTACACCCACTGCACAGTGCAGCCATGTAACCAAAAACTGTTTGTGTCCCCTAAAGCTATTGAAATAATAAAAAGTAAAAAATTTTTTTAAAGAAAATATGTGTTTTGAGAAATTGGGATTGATTTTTCAAAAATATTAGAAACTCCTACACCATGTAATGCAAAGTCTTTTTGGCACCTACTGTGTACCAGAAGCATGTTATTTGATGTGAGGAAGGAGAGAAGCATGAAGGTTCCTGGAGTGAAGAGAAGACATGGACCCTTTGTTGAGGAGCTTGAAGTAGATGTCATTGTTTGTGGAGGCTTATTCGGCCACAGTCCCTGAAGCCATAAGAAAACTAGGTGATACCTCAAGGTGATTTTGTAGTCTAGGGCAATTTATGGTAAAACATATATCAATCTATTTATGTGAAGACCATAAGAAAACTAGGTGATACCTCAAGGTGATTTTGTAGTCTAGGGCAATTTATGGTAAAACATATATCAATCTATTTATGTGAAGACAAGTTTTGTAATTCGGGTTACTAAAAGTGTAGTGGTAACACATACTTTTAAAATGAGTCATATAATGAGAGAAAATTTGGGTTGAATCCTTTTCACAGTGTATTTAATTTTGTCCTTTGAAAGTGTAAAATTCACAAACTGTGCTTTAAAATTAACAATAATCTGTAGCTATTGTTATCTTCCTTTTGTTTTAATCAAAGACTGGACATAAAGTCGGGAGGTTACAATTTCAGTTTCTCAGCCAAAGACAGAACCCAATGAGGATATTGGTCTTCTTAACTACTAAATCTTGGGCCATATAGAAATTTTTAATTAAGAATTAGCAACTTCTTCACAAAGCATGTTGATATAAAGCCCCACAACATCTTTATCTGCAGGGTTTCACTGTAAAATCAAGCACCAAATGCTTCCATAGCATAGGGGGCCACTGGGGACAGAACTCATGACTATTACTCATCGTTGTACAAATAGCTACAAACATTTTCACCAACAAGACACATGCTGTGTGTTGATGCAGCTCTCTTCAATCCATGACTCTGGCTCTCTGGGCAATAGACAAATTGGAGTGCATCGCAGAACCGTCTCAGGCTTCAAAGGTTAGATTTCCTTAATTATCCAACTTTGGAGGTCCAGATGTATTACTTTCCACTATGCTTTCCTGACCCCAGGCTGCCATGGTAAGGCTTACCACAAAACCAGGGCACCATATGATGAGCCCAAAGGGAGTGGACAGGTTGTCTCTTTATGCAATTTACCAGTCACCATAATGCTAAGGACATTTTTCCTTTCTTCTTTAATAGTGCCTATATTCGTTTATATGTCTATATGTGTATATTCTTGCATATGTACATTTAATAACTTGGAAATAAACAGGTGAGCACATACCAATCTCAGTGTTGAATGGGAAAGTGACTCTGATAAATATTGACGAGACCACAGTCATTTATTCCTGCTCAGTGGAAGAACAGGTATTAAAACAGATTTTTGTCACATGCTACTTCTACATTGCAATGCTTGTATTCTGATTAAGGTGTACCTGGTACACATATGAGGATGGATACTTTGAAACAATGAGAGAGCCTGAAGAAATTATAAGCTAATATTTTCAATTCCAGTGTTTGCCCCATGCTAAGTGTGCCTTCTTGTAATTCTTTCATTTGTATATGTCTGAAGGAACACAATCTCTAAAGCAGTGCATCAATGGTGCTGTGGTGGAGAACACAGCCAGACCAAGTTCAGATCTTGGCTCTTCTTTTTACTAAACCAGTGACTTTGGGCAAGTTACTTAACCTTGCTGAGCTTTGATTTTCTTTTAAGTTGGGACAACAGTACCAACTTTAAAAGGACTCTGTGTAAATTAAATAAATCAATACATTTAAAACTCTTAAATGGATCAGTGTACAAGGTCTGACAATTAAGTTCACAAGCTCATCCTAGGAAAAGTGCTATATACCTCATTGCTCAGTATCATTATGGTCACTTTTGAAGTACTCCCCCTGGGAAGTTTTGCACCAATGTCAGTGACTATTCCACCTGTGAAAGTAATTTTTAAACACTCTTTTCTGGAATGGCCATCAGAGCTGTTATCATGAGAATGTTGGAGTTTGAATTAGAGCAAAGAACAAACATTACATTCCTTATTAAACTTGGCAAAACTGGAAGTGAAATCAGGGACTTGTTAGTCCAAGATTATGGGGATAATGCCTTAAAGAAAATGGTAGGTAAAATGGATTAAACGTTTTTCTGAGGGGAGAGAAATCATCCTGATGAAGAAAGGTCAGGACAGCTGGTAACAAGCAAAACTGATGGAAAAAAAAACTGCAAAAATTCATGAAATTATGCATACCAAATAAATATTGGTAGAGAAACAGTTAACTGAAAATCTTGGCATGAGAAAGGTGTGTGCAAAAATGGTCAAAGGAGCTCTTACATCATGACAATGCACCAGTTCACACAGCACTGTCTGTGAGAGAGTTTTTAGCCAGTAGAAAAATAACAGTATTAAAACACCCTCTCTACTCACCTGATCTGGCCCTCAATGATTTTTTTTTTTTTTTACCTAAAGATAAAGGAGATACTGAAAGGGAGACATTTTGGTGGCATTCAGGACATCAAGGGTAATACAATGACAGTTCTGATGGCCATTCCAGAAACAAAGTTCCAAAATTGCTTTGATGAATGAACTAGGAGCTGGCATCAGTGCATAGCTTCCCTTGGGGAGTACTTTGAAGGTGACTGTAGTGATATTGAGCAATGAGGTAATGTAGCACTTTTTCTAGGATGAGTTTATGAACTTAATTGTCAGCCTTATATTTCTGGCTTATAATAAATGCCATCTAGGAGTTATTTTTAAAATAATATAAATAATTAAGCTTATATACAATTCAAATGCTACATGTAGAAATCAAGCATCTAAGTCCTTGAATATTCTTCCATAATTTTAGTCATCAATAACATTATTTAAATGTCCAATAAATCCTGACCTATTATTTTTATGCCAGATATTTTTTTTCTTCTTCTGGGTTAAATATGCAAACTGGGGGCAATTTATCTGTCAGCTTTTAATTTTTCAAAAAATTTCCTTCCTTCAACATATAATTTGACAAATCACCTCATTTGCTATGGGAAAAAGAGACCCTACATTTTATTATTTGAAATTTATGAGTAATGTAAGTAATGCTTGCATAATTAAGAATCAGCCCTTTAGGAATATAGCTTTCCTTATGCTTAGAGCAAATAACTGATGAATTGATTTTTCTTTATAAGATTGCAAAATGGGAATCCTGTAAAGGTATAATAAATACCAAGTTGGAATTTATGACAGCATATTAATATTAGGTTCTTAGATGCGATAGATCAACAATAAGTTCTTTGTGGCTTTGCATAAAGATAGAATCAAAGGGAAAATGGACACTAGGATTTTCCATTGAACAAGTGTCTGTTGAGCCTCCATAGAAAGCTTGTCATCTCCCCCTTCTCTATGACCCCAAGATAAAGGGCCTGCCCTTGAAGTACCTGTGTTTGAGAAAGGGTAAAAACAGATGAGTCAGTCATCATTACACAAGGCAGAAAGTAAATATCATAAGAGGGAAGACATGTGGGGCACTGTGGCTCATACCTGTAATCCCAACACTTTGGGAGGCAGAAGTGAGAGGAGCCCAGGGGTTCGAAAACAGCCTGGGAAACTTGGCGAGACCTTGTCTCTACAATTAAAGAAAAAATTAGCCAGGTGTGGTGACGTCCATCTGTAGTTCCAGCTACTTGGAAGACTGAGTCAGAAGATTGCCTGAGCCCAACAGGTCAAGGCTGTGGTAGCCATGAGCATGGCACTGTACTATAGCTTGGGTGACAGAGTGAGACTCTGACTCAAAAAAATAAGAAGGGAAAAAAGTACTGTGGGTTTCAGGTGGAGAAAAGATGATTGTCCCAGAGATCAGATTTTATGATTGAGGTAGCTTTTGAGATGAACTGGGATGGAAATGTAGTTCATTAGTAGAAGTTATTACGTGGGAATGTTTTAAGAGAAGTATAAAATGATAAAAAGCCCAAAGGTAGGACACATGAGAATTTTCTGGAAGAATTTGCATTAATGGTAGCCCTGGTTATTAGGCATCTACAGGAAGTTTTGGGAGCAAAACCAGCAAGGTGGTTTGAATCTATATATCTGCAGCTTCCAGGCATCTCCTTGAACCATAATATTGTTTTCAGTGTTACTACCAAAATTATCCCAGAAACATGATTCTGTGACCTCTCTTGATAATCCATTATTGAAGCATATAATCACTATAAAAACAAAATCACACAAAACTCTTATCTGAGTAGTATTTAAGTACTACCTCAGGCTTTTCTTTTGAGGATTAGATTGTACTTTTTTCTATTACATTTTAATTCTACTTCTAAGATAAATCTAATTTTTGAATTTAGTAGTTGTTTTAATTACTTTCAATTGGACTTGGTCTAATAGGTAGTTGACTTGGAAAGAGCTGAATACGGCTCATTGACTGGGGTTGGTACTATTTTCCAATCAAGGTTTTCTAATCAGAAATTAACTATTGGAAGAAACAACTATAAAGGTTTCAAGACAGTTTTCAGGAGAACTTTCTAAACTAGAAATGTCAGTTGACATAGGAAATCCCACAAGAAGTCATAAAATGTTTGTTTTCAGATGAATGGACACCTAGTTCTGGATACTAAGGAATCTGTTTCTATGAGAACAAATGTTTGTTATTTTTGTCTGTAGACTTTAATTGACTATATGTGAAATATATGCAAATTAGATTCTTTTTTAGAGAGAAGGTGAAAGATTGAAGAATATCTTCAATACTTTGCTTGTTTACAGAATTTTGCAATTCTTTATCATTGCCAGAATACTTTTTACCATTGCTTGCATACCAATTATAATCTCCCTTGACCTCCACCCAAAGCATGATCTTCTCCCATGCCTTCCCTATCTCCATTTTTTTCTGACTAATCTTACCCTCCAGCTTAAGATACTAGTCCCCAGCACTCTAGAAATTGATCCATGAAATGCGACTGAAGGAGAGAGGGAAAGGATATTGATTCTTAACTCTTTTAATAGTTAATGCAATTTTGAATTGCTAGTTGTAACATAGCAACCTAAACAAGACAGGTTTATAGCGTTTTTCACTTGCCCATGGAATGCAAATGCCACATGATGGTTGACTGGTCACAGTTCATCATATCTGTCAATTCTTGGGTTGACTGACATGGCTCATCATGGATTAAAGCATTTAAACAGTCTTCATCAATGTCCTATAGTCTTCCTGAATGTGGAGGATCACTAAGGTCACAGTGGCCCTCTTTGAAGTGACAAAACCATTTACTTGTCTTGCTTTTCCTGATGGCATGCTCCCCATACATGGCACAGATGTTCCAAGCCACCTCCACTACCTCTACTTCTCATTTAAATTCAAACAGAAGAATATGTCATAAGTGTTCATTTTTTTCCACTTGACACTCCATCTTCCTTAACCCACAAATAGAACTTTCTTCTTCTATTCTTCAAATCTGCAAAATGCAAGCCATATTCACAAGTACAACATTGTCACTCCAAATGACAAAATGTAAACAAACTCCCCACACTGCAGTCCTGCCATGCCAGAAACAAACGTTACAAACTTGTGCATTAGTCTAATATTTTGTGCTTGTTAGATCACATCTGAAATACTCTTTTCATTCTTGTTTTGGTATTTTAAAATACCTTGGCTAATATGCATGCATTAAGAGTAGGTCAACAGAAATGATGACCAGGGTGAATATCATGGTAAGTAAAATTAAGTAGGGATGTTTAATCTCAGTTAAGAAAATACTCAAAATAGCTTTCCAAATATTTGAATGACTGACATGTTCAAGAGTGAGCAATAGGACTCCATTATTTTCCACAGGCCACATCTGGGAGTGAGATATGACATATTCCTCTGTGAGATTTTGAGTTCTCTGCCAATAGAAATTTTAAACAATATACAGATTTTTTGGTTGACAGGATGGACTAAAGTGACCCTTTCGTTTAAAGTTTAGCTTGGACTTTACATTTTATTTTTTAAAGTTGCTTTCATCCTGTTTTCTGAACAATCTATTTTCCACACTGTTTCTTAAAGGTTTAGAAGAGTCAAAACTTATAGTTTATATTCAGTTTGGAAATAATCTAAAAAGTAAGAAAAATGAGTTTTGAGTCCTTTCTTGATTAACCCTGCACCTTTATTCAATTCCATTGCCTTGGAGTTAGACCTGTCAACTTTTTTAGAAGTTGAAATCTTCAAAGGCAGTCAATTAAGGAAAAATTCAGCCTAGGGAGGCAAGCTTTGTGAATAGGAAAATTATATTGTCAGTGTCATTTGATTAACACTTGAATGGGGATACACTGACTATTTTCTTTTAAAGAAGATCCTAACAGTTCTGGAAAGAAAGCATTTAATTTTAGTTCCCATTTTAATAGGCAGAAAAAAGTCCTCTAGAGTATTCATTAATTCCCTGCTAAATAAGTCAGCAGCACATTAGATCAGTGGAGCTCTATACAGGCAAGCAGAAGCTTTTTTTTATCTCTTGTAGTTAGTGTCCTTGGGATGAGTTAAAACTACATGAAAAAGTTAATTTCCTTTGACCAAAAAGACACATACATATGGACTCAACAGAAATATCTCATCTCTCTTCAAGTTAGACCCACTCTCTGTTTTTTTTCCCCTACATCTTTTGATTTCAAAAGATATTTTGACTAAATCAAATGTGTGGATCTATATTTTGGGAACCCATCATTTCAAAATCATCCTGAAATTTTTGAATGTTTTTCTTAGAATATGATCTTTAAAAAAAAAAATTCTATTTTACTAAAAGGCCTCACAAATGTCCAAATATAAAAACTCATGTTTGAAAAAGCTGTAACTGTATGAAATAGTTGCTTTTGTCTACAAACATGTACACATTAGATGCCAAGATTTTGCAATTTGTATCTCTTTAGTCACCATTTTAAAAACCATTGAAATTTTATATCATTTATATATCTGAAGGTACAGAGTATATAATAATCAACTCTAAACACCTCTAATGGGGTGGGGTTGACAGACATGGAAACCGGTGAGTCTATAGCTGAGCACATGGAGCAGTCATTTCTTTGTCTTTGTGTCTTCTGCTACTTGGATATGGGGCACTGGAAGTTTTACATGATCTGCATTAATGGTAACTTTATTAATTGTATTAATTTATTTATATTTTTTGACATTTTATTTTAGATTCAGCAATGAGTTATGTAACGCCTTTTCTGGAACAAGTTCATGAACTTAATTGTCAATCATCATATGTACCACCTTTTTTTAATCTACTTCATTGTTAATGGGCACGTAGGTAGGTTCCATATTTTTGCTATTGTGGATAGTGCTGTGATAAACATATGACTACAGGTGTCTTTTAGGAAGAACAATGAATACTCCTTTGGGTCTATACTTAGTAGTGGGATTGCTGGGTTGAATGATAGTTCTATTTTCAGTTCTTAAAAAAATTATCCGAGCCTGGCTCGGTGGCTCAGCCTGTAATCCCGCACCTTTGGGAGGCTGAGGTGAGTGGCTTGCCTGAGCCCGCAGGTTTGAGACCCACCTGGGCAGCGAGACCTCATCTCTACAATAAATCAAAAAATCAGCCGGGCATGGTAGCACATGCCTGTAATTCCGGCTACTTGGAAGGCTGAGGCGGAAGGATCGCCAGAGCCCAGCAGGTCGAGGCTGCGGTGGCCGGGAGCAGCCACTGCACTCCAGTCTGGGCGACAGAGTGAGACTCTAACTAAAAAAAAAAAAAAAAAAAAAAAATTATCTAAGCTGCTTTCCGCAGAGACTGCACTAGTTTACATTCCTACCAACAGTTTATGAATGTTCCCTTTTCTCTTCAACTGTACCAACATCTGTTTTTTTTTTACTTTTTAATAATAGTCATTTTGAAGGATATGAAATAGTATCTCATTGTGGTTTTGATTTGCATTTGTCTGACAATTAGTGACATTGAGAATTTCTTCATGTGTTTATTGGCTGCTTGAATGTCTTCCTTTGACATCTATCTGTTCATATCCTTTGACCACTCTTTAATGGGCTTTTGGTTTTTTTTCCTGTCAATTTATTTGAATTCTTTATTGGATTTTCTTTGTGGGGTGCATGGTTTGTAAATATTTTCCACCATTCTGTAGGTTTTCTATTTGATCTGTTGATGATGTCTTTTGCGATACAGAAGCTCTTCAGTTTGATGACTCCCACTTGTGAATTTTTGTTTCTACTGTATTTGCTTTTGAGGTCTTGGTCATGAATTCATTGTCTAGGCTGATGTCTTGAGTGTTTCCTGAGTTTTTTCTAGGATCTTATAGTTCGAGATCTTACATATAAGTCATTAATTCATCTTGTGTTAATTTTTGTATAAGATGAGATAAAGTAGTTCAGCTTTATTCTTATGTATATAGTTGGAAAATTTTCCCAGAGTCATCTGTCCTTGCCTCAGTTTGTTGTTGTTGTTGTTGTTGTTGACTTTGTCAAAGATAAGATGTTTGTAGGACAGCAGTTTTATTTCTGAATTCTCCAATCTGTTCCATTGGTCTGCATGTCTGTTTTTGTACTAGTACCGTGCTGTTTTATTTATTGTAGCCTTTAGTAAAGTTTGAAAACTGACAACTTGGTGCCTCCAGCTTTGCTCATTTTGCTTAGGCTTGTTTTGGCTGTTCAGGCTCTTTTTTGCTTCCATATAAATTTAAATATTGGGTTGTTTTTCTGTGAAAAAAAATGATGCTAGTAATTTGGTAGGGATTTCATTGAATCTGCAGATTACTTAAATAGTGTGGATGTTTTAACAATATTGATTCTACCAATCCATGATCATGGAGCATATTTTTAATTTGTGTGTCTTTAATTTCTTGAAACAGTGTGTTGTAGTTCTTATTATAGAGATCTTTCACCTCTTTGGATAGATGTATTCTGAGGTATTTTTTCATAGCTATTGTAAATGGGATTATGTTCTTGATTTGGTTCTCAACTTGAACTTTGTTAAAGTTGAATATTAATGGTCATTTTATTAAAGCAAGAGAGTAGCTTTCACATAAAGTAAAATATAATATCATCCCATATATTTAAAAGCATATTGCTAAAATAAACTGATGGCACAAAAGAGGATCATTTTAAAACCTTACTTACAAAAACCAAGTATTTTTACTGTTTATAATTGTAGTCTTTGTTTATTTAATAAAATTTTTTAGTGATTTAGTTTGTTGTCTGTTTCTACCATGATTCAAATGAAATCTGACTATTCATTAAAGTATCATTTGTAAGCAAGAAACTCTGTAATCCTTCCAAGTATTTTTCACTAAAGACTTAGTTAAATTATGCTATAGCCATTACATAACTATTACTTAGTATTTTCTATATTTATTGTTTATATTGACGTGCAAAATATGTGCAATATATTTTTAAAAACAAGTGACAGAACAACATATATTGTATAATCATCTTGTCATTTATTTTATTATAAATACATTTAATTATTATTATATATGTGTGGGTATTCTGATGCTTACATAAATTTCCTTAAAAATCTGTTTGCAGTGAGTTTTTTGTTGTAATTCAATAAATATGCTTCTATTTTGTAATGCAGAACTTAACCCATTACAACAATGGATTTTTTGGCAACGCTCTTCTTTATCACTAAGTCTCTTCCAGCATTAACATTTTATGTGCAGTGATTATGTGGATTTCTTAAGTGGATGCTGTCACTGAGATTTGTGCCAATATTGTTAATCTATCCATTATTTTTTAGGTTTTTGCTCTTTTGGTTTTAATGGGTTTGCTTTTTAGATTAGCTCATTTGTTCAGACTTATAGGAATAAATTAAGGTTGAAGTAAGTAGTTTCCCACACATCAGTCAAGCAGAACACCATAGACCATGAATGATCCTAGTGGTGTCTACTCTCTCTGTCAGGGACTGTGAGACAAAATAATGTGAATGCTGAGACCAACTGAAATTTATATCAAGTGAGCAGGTATCTTCAGCATCATGGCTTCTTTAGTCACATTAAATAGCATTTTCATTGCAGAATTAGCCTTTTCTATGCTAAATTTTCAAAAAGATTATAAATTTATTGAAAATGGCTAAATCTGAAAAATAATTTATATTAACTTCTGATCTGTTTTATCCTTTGCAAGTTTCTTCTTTTTATTTGCCCATGGATTTCCATAAAATAACTTGGGTTTAATTTTCAATCCTCATTTTACAAGGCTAACAAAACTGTAAAAGCAGTCATTAAATTAACTTACTGGACTTCATTTTCTCATCTCAAAAATTGTATGACTTTCCAAAAATATTTGCTCAGTACCAAGTATGTACACTGCACAAAATTAAAATATAACCATTGCCCTCGAAAAAAGGATAATGTCTAACTTAGGAAAGAAGCCTGGAAAATGTGATGTGTCGTTTGGTTTGGAGCTGACTTTAGGTTGTAGGTTGAAAGGCAACTGGGTCAGGGAATGTCTAGAAACAGAAATAAATACTAAAGAACTGAAGGTGGTGAGTCTTGAACTCAGTCTACAGATTTGAGATGAATTTGAATAAAGAGAAAGAGCACATTTAATAAATAAGGGATTCATGGACAGTAGAATAGATAAACAAAATATTGAATTTTAAGTCCCTCTGTGATGTTAAATACCTAGCTTAAAGATCTTTAATACTTTAAGTAGAAAAACATATCCCAATTATGTTCCCAAAGTCTTTTTAATACTATTCGAGGTGCGAATGTAGTCTACCTCTATGAAATTACATTCAACTCCCCAATACTCTGGCTTGATTTTACAATATATATGTTGTTGTTGTTGTTGTTTTACTCAGTGACAAAGAATGAATCCAGAGCTTCCATCCACTGTCTGTTATTGTTCTCATTTGTACCTCTTTCTGAAATGAGAAAATCACAAGTGCACTGCTAATTTCTGTCAAAATGATTCCCTGTATAGTTTGTAAAATTCATGTAAGTTACATCACTACTAAACACAGAAATTCCATTTTGTAGTTCTCTTTTAACTAATCTATTTAATTACACTATAGTATGATTGTTTTTGAGTTCATTTAAAAATCACAGGTTTAATTTTTCATGAGATAATTGAATAGCCAGTGGAGCAGTCATCATCTTTCCAATCATTATTCCCTTTCTCTCCTTCCCCAAGAAAGAAAATCTAAATATGGTTTATATAAGCTATATGTGTATAATTATAGATGTATATATTTATATGAGGAAACATAGATTAAGATATAAAGCTATCTTTTTTGATCATTTTAATAATATTGCATAAGGTAAGACGCAGCTGAACTTTGAGTAACACAAAAGACTGTTTTAACCTTCCTTCCTTCCTGCCTGCCTTCCTGCCTTTCTTTTCTTTCTTCCTTCCTTCCTTCCTTCCTTCCTTCCTTCCTTCCTTCCTTCCTTCCTTCCTTTCTTCCTTCCTTCCGATATTTATCAAATCTCTACCCTGTTCCAGATAATTTCTACCCTGTTCCAGACAGTTTTAAAAACTGTAGGTGTGTGTTGAGCAAAACAGTTGCAGCCCTGCCCTCAGGAAACTCCTGGTCTAATGGAAGAGACTAATGAAGATACAAATAAACATATGTCTACATAGAAATTACATATGTGCATGATTATGTTTTATGTATTACATGTTATCAACTATACTTAAATATATGCCATCCTCTAAATCTAGCACAGAAATCAAAATTCTATCAAAATACTGACAGAATAGAAAATCTTTTTGGGGGACTGAATGTTCATGCCTGTAATCCTAGGTTTTGGGAAGCCCAGGTGGGAAGACTGCTTGAGCTAGAAGTTCAAGACCAGCCTGGACAACATAACGACACTTCATCTCTAACAAAAATAAAAAAATTAACTGAGTGTGGTGGAGTACTCTGTAGTCCCAGCTACTTGGAGACTGCAGCTGGAGGATAACTTGAGCCCAAGAGTTTGAGGCTGTGGTCAGTCGTGATCCTGCCACTGCACTCTAGCCTGAGTAACAGTGTGAGACCTTGACTCAAACAACAACAAACAAACAAGCAAACAGTAACAAGAAACAAACTTTTTTGATTTTCTGAATGTTTTCTATGTAAATACATTGCTGTGCCCACTTTAAATCACAACTCTGTAGTCCTGAGACTACTGAATTGACCATGTCATATGCTGTCTGAATCTCTGGCCAGGAGGAGCCAGTTGTCTTACTCATACTCTCACAGGAGGATCAGTGTGGGTAATAGCAACTTTTAAATTCTAAGTCATGTCCTCATTGGACCATTGGCTAAGCAAGAACAACAAACAATGAAACAAAAAAACAAAGACCAAGCAAACCAAAACCTCTCTCAAAATGCTTCTCTGAATACTTCTAGAGTCAACTTCACAACCTACATTAATGACTGAGTTTATAAATTTGAAATTATAGTTTGCTCTTTTTTGTCTTAGTAATGCCACACATAGACACAAACACACAGATACATTCACGTTTATAGCATTTAACGTCTGGGTAAGTGTAAATAATCAAGCATAAATATCTTATTGCTTCTTTTTTATCACTTCAGTTGAATAAAAACATTCTAAAATACTGTCAGAGTACAGTGGTGCATAGATCTTGCTACCTTGTTTATGCAGATAATTACATAGATAATACTATACTTGCAAAGCATATTTAGTGTATACTTAACTAAATTTATGATACAGCCAACAAAAGGATCAGAGTCACTGTGAATTGAGTAACATCTATATGTAGAGCAAATTATAATAAGAAATGTATTTTGTGAATTTCATAATGAGCTCTTGCTATTTGGTGGTAAGTCACACTGAATACAGAATTGTTTTAAGTTGGTGGAATTTCCAAGTAATAATACTTCACTTGAAACACTCAAGGATAAAGCAGACAAAAAAAAAATATGTAAGAATTGTTGAGACCACACAAAGAGACCAGAGTCTGTCCAGTGAAGAAGTTTGTTTGTTTCAATATCATATAATATCAGGGTCACATACAGTCCATTAGATTTGAGTCATGATTGTACTTTGCAGTTGATACTGTGAAAAGAAAGGAGAGAGAGAGAAAGGAGAGGGAGAAATGAAGGGAGGGTGGAGAGTCTGCATGACCCTTCTCCTCCTTCTGCCATACCACTCCAGGAGCCTGAACTCTGCCAGACTCTCTTGAATAAGAGTGACCCACTTCAAAGTCAAAAGAATAGGTATCGTATTGAGCTCCCTGGAAGATGAAGCATTGACATCCAGCTACCCTCAGAAAGTACAGCCCGAGGCTATATGTGTTTCTGGTCTCAATTGTCTCAGATAATTAATTTCTTATGCAGTCTAATGTATTTTTAAAGGAAACAATAAAACTGATTAGAGTTATAACAGATTGCCATTGGGTTGTAAATAACAGAACACCAGATTCAAAAGATAAAGTGAATGTATTTTTCTTCAGAACTAGCAGTCCAGAGGGAGTCAGGATTCATGGTTGATGAGGATTCAGTGGTTCAACAAGATCATCAAGAGTCTGATTTCTTTGCTTTTGCACTCTCCCTTTGTGCAGATCAGCTTTCTTCTGAAGCTGGCTCCCACCATCAGTGCAAAGTATTTGCCAATTACTCCCAGGGCCAAAGATTTCCTTGCCTATAGCTCAAAGAGAGAAAGAGGGGATTATTTCCAGAGACTATTTTATAAGAGTGGAGACGAGCCTTCTTCTCAAGAGCCTCTCCCCATCTCAACACACTCACACTCTTCTTACATATCATTTTCCCCAAATGGGTCCTATGCCTAAACCTAGACCAGTAATGGTGGCTAAGTAAAGGCAACAGATTTAATTCACTCTGAGACCCAGACCTCTTCTTTATTTCTAAAGTGGGAGTCATCTTTCCCCAAAGCATTAATGTGGATACCCAATGAAATCTGAAGATGTTACAAGGAAAAGAGCATGGGAAGCTAATGAAACAACCGCAGATACATTACACAGGGTTTCCTGCAAGCCTGTCACAATCTATTGCTGCAGGTCCAGCAGCTGTACTTTGTGCTCCTTCACAGTGAGACACATTGTAGTGGGCTAGAGTCTTTATTCTCAACACCTAGTGTTCATAACAGTTGCCTGCAGAACTTTTCAGAAATGCAGAAGCCTGGGCTGGCACTCAGAATTCTGATGCCCAGTAGATATGGGGAATCTTAACCAACACCTAGGACGTTTCTGTTATGGATGCTTATTTAACACTTAAGTTAAATTCCATGCATCAGATTTTAACTAAGTGTTAAATTAGCATTCATAACAGATTCTGTGTATTTTCTGACCATCTTCATAATTACAGTACATCCTTATAATGCTAACCAGGTGTAGAGCAACACATAGTTATTTGTTGGGTTACTTATTTTGTTTTTCTTGATGCATATGTTTTAGCTTCCAGAATTAGAAGAGTCTAAATGTGACTTAGACTCAGTTTTTTTTAAATTGCTGATTTCATGAGTTCTAAGAGGAAAAATGAAGAATCATTTGGGCAGATGACAATACCTCCTGTGATACTTGTTTTCACTGATATGTCATTAGATGGGCAATCACTTCAAGGTTTATTTTTTCTCTGGAGCTCTGGTTTCCACCTGTTAATAGTTCATGATGTTTTGTTCAGAAATGCAGTTAGCTTACAGAGCTGTCTTTGCCACAGAGATAACTAAAACCCTTGGGTGTGTCCCTTTGTGAATAATAGGAATATTGGTTAGTGACATATCATGATGATGTACCACAACATAGACTTACATAGAAATAGAACTCTGTGCAAAGTTGTGTACCTGCCAGCTCTAATCCTATTAATTTGTTCTGAAAAGGCGTTCAGGTGTGGCAAGCTCAAATGCAGATTGATGTAATGCCTGTCCTATAGGCTTTAGACTTCTGATTGCTATGACTTACAAATTTGGAATTGTCTTTTTATTTCTGTACTTGCTAGCTCCTTCCTGAAATTTGCTTATATACATACAAAGGAGTGCTCTCTCAAAAAAGAAATTTATGTTTAAAAATTGTGTATTTATTCTTGCATTTTAAAATTTCAATCTCTTTCAAAGTACTCTCTGTTTGATGCAATATACCTATCAAGATGCTTTTTCTATGGCTCAAGTCAGTTTTTGAACTCATCAGTTTTGATGCCTTTTAGGGCTTCTGCCATTTTTATTTTCACCTCTTTCACATCAGCAAAACATTTCCCTTTGAGCACTTTTTCATTTGAGGAAACATAAAAAAGATTGGATGAATACAGAGGGTGAAACACAGGGGTCATGATTTTGGTCAAAAACTGCTGAACACTTAGTGTGGTGTGGGCAGGTGCACTCGTAAATCATCCATCATACAATGGGCAAACACATTGAAAGAATCTCTGAAATATCAACTGAAGCTGAACGCAGCATCTCACAGTGCCAGTTGGTATGCTGATGACGATGGGTTCTGAGAACACTTAGCTAGCAGGGGAAGCCTATACTACAAGTGGCCCGTTTCCCAAAAAATAATTCTGAATTTTGGGGGGGAGGGGCCTCTCCTCGCATAATTGAGGAATAAAATCTTAGCACGGCTACTCATTCCTCCTTAGACATCACTTCCTTAGGTACTTCCTTTAACCACATGGGGGGTTGCACCTGCCTTTGTCTATCTCTGGATTATAAGGGACATGAAGAAGTTGCCAAGGAACGGCTCCATTTCTTGAAGGAATTTCTCTCCTTAGCCTCTACATCTGTTTTTCATCCTTTTTTTTCCTCTTAAGGTCAATGAACATTATTAGGAATATAGCCAGTTTTTGTCCCATGATCCAACACATATATTTGTCATCTGTTTTTTTCCTCCTTCTTCTAAGTAGATACTGAATCAGAACTTTATGAGGTAATAAGGCAAAGAGTTTGGTTTTAAAGTTACACTTATATGCACTCAAATTCAAATTGACCTTGGATGAACTGTTCAGTCACTTGAACCTTTTTATTTTCCTCTGTCAAATGAGAGTCTTTTTAATCTCACTAGTTACTTAGTGACACACATGAAGTAACCAGCAATAGTAAACATTTTTAATCTCTACACTTTACTTACAATAAAAGTAAGTAAAGTCAGCACTTGCACAAGTCTCTGTGGTATTTTCCTAAAAGGAAATTCCTAGAAACTATCACAGATTTTCTTCTTTGAGCATGTTATATATTTTGGACATGATAAAGCAGCACACAGCTTTTTAAATATTTATGTTCCCCGTGCCATGCGTGCCAACTGTGTTTGCTGTCTCTGTTTCTTCCTGTGCCAAGGAGACAAGCCAAACAATGAGAGAGGAAGGTTCCACCAGGACACAGAGTGGGCTCATCTTGTGTGTACCCTGTGCAGACATAACTTAGCCAAGGGGCATGGAGTCTGCTCCCTGCTGCTGCCTGGGGATACCTTGAGTAAGGAGTTCCCTGGAACAAAGCATCTTGATGAGCAAGTCAAGTGAGCACATTTTCATTTTTAAACTTCATGAGTCAAGTGAATGGTACTGGCTTTTGTTGTATAATTCAATGGTCATATTCTGGTAAGTTGCACTTGTGTGCACAGCAAAAGTACCTCCTCACAGGGTGAGTTTGGAATAGACAGGTGAATAGTGGATTCTAGGAGAAACTGGGAAGCTACTTCAGATAAACTCTTGATTTTGACTCATAATCGCATGCTGCATCCTACACACACACAGAGCAGGAGGCTATTGGCCTTGGAGTCCTATTACTCTGAAACATTCTTGCCTCTTAAAACAGAAATCAAAATAAGCCACACGTTTGTGAGTTATGTTAATATTACCTTCTATGGATATTACCTGGTGATGTCTGGGTCCTGGCTACAGGTTAGTGCCCTGCAAAAAGATTCTGACTTAATCTGTTTGATGTGGAGCCCGTAGTTGGCTCTAATGTGCCTGCCAGGTTGCTAAACACTGCTCCAGGATGTAACTGTATTTTTATGGTGTGACTTCCTCTTCAATAATATCTGTCTCTATTTGTGGGTGGTTGGGGAAACTCATGAGTCAAAATACCCTGGGATCACCCTTTAAGATGCAGGTTTCTGTGTCCTTACCACAAAATTGTCAGTACCAAATTTTGAAATGTGTGGTACATACGAGAGAGAGAGAGAGAGAGAGAGAGAGAGAGAGAGAGAGAGAGAGACAGAATCTTCATTTGTAAGAAACTCCTAAAGTTATTCTGAGTCATTCTGAAGCTTAATAGCCCCCTTCTTATAACTTCTGTCTCATAAAACATAAATTAAGACATTGCTTCTTAACTGATGGTGGGATATCTATATGTTATTACAATTCACATTTTGAAACATTATTTATAGTAAGTTACATACAAATTAACTTAGGTCAATCTTGTTTGCAAAGGGAAAGGAAAATCAAATCAGTCAATTGAATGGTATGCTCTAACAAATATATTTTTTAAAGTAAGAGAGCATGTAAATGTTAGTTTCATGCTGATACTCATTAATATGTCATTAGATAGGACAGATTTCTAATGTATACACAGAATTACAACTGGGGGGCTTTTAGTCATTGTTTGGAAATACGAAATGTATTGATATCTAACCAGAATCTTTCTCTCCCTCTCTCCCCTTCCCTCTCCCTCCCTACCCTCTCCCTGCCTCTCCCTCTCTCTCCCTCTTCCCTTCTTGCCCCCCCTCCTTACCCCGCCTCCACCCTCTCCTTCTCTTCCTACCCTCTCCCTCTCTTCCTCTTTCCTCTCCTTCTCTATCCCCTCCCTCTCCATCTTCCCCTGCCCTTTCCCTCTCTCCCCTCATGCCCCCTCTCTCTCCTCCACCTCTCCTTCTCCACCTTCTCTCTCCCCGCTCCTTTCTCTCCTCTCCCTCTCCCTCTCTGTCTCTCTCCTCCTCCCTCTTTCTCTTTCCCCCCTCTGTCCCTCTCACTCTCCCTCTCTCATCCCTCTCCCTCTCTTCCCCTTTCCTTCTCTTCTCCCTCCCCCTCTCCCACCCTCCCCACTTCCCCACTTCCCCTCTTTTCCTCTTATCATAGCATCAGATGAAGAAGAGCCCACTTCAGCAGGTAAAGTTTCTCTCTTATAAAGATTATTATTTAAGGTAATTCCTTTAATAAGAGACTGGACATTTTGAAGCATATTCTTTCAGTTTTCAACAATAACATTTGCAGTTGTATTATTTCCTTTTTTGTTTTTGGTCCCACTCTGCTGTGCCAGACTAAAGATGTTGGTTAAGAATTTTGAATAAAAAGGGGGAAAACTTGAAGATAAACAAACACAGAGAAAAATGTAATAAAAAAGTGGTATATCAGCATTAAAGAATAAGAAAAATTAGAGAATAAGAACATTGAGAAAAATGCAGAAAATATACGATGCTGAGAATGATAAAATAAATGAAGATAAAAATAATATAATAAACTTTCAAAAATATGATACTTTATGAGAGAATACTGGATTATCAGATATATAACTAGCATCAAATATGATATTTTAATTTAAGGATAAAATCTGTTTGCCTCAAACACTCATTTCATTTAAAAAAATAACTTTTACAATTATTATTTAATGATCCTGCAATTTGGCATTATGACTTGGTTCCTCATCCAGCTAATTAGCATTTGTCAAACACAAGTTGAACCACGTACTGTGAAGAATGCAGATGGTGGAGAAGGCATGATATTTTCAGCAGGGTTCCAGGTCGGTAGGGCAGGGCGAGGAGAAGTGTCAGGAAGCTAAAGGCCAGACACACTTGTGAGGATGAAATGAGAAACACAGCTCATTTTATTAGCAATTAATAAAAGACCCCTGGTAATTAACAGCAGACCAACAATATCAGGAAAAGGGAGTAAAGCCCTGAGGTGCAGGCATTTAGATGCTGGTCTGAAAAGAAAAGACAAGCCTCAACACTAAAGGGATAACTTCCTAGCAATTGAGAAAAGGACTTGATTAGGCCTGAGAGACTGGACAGGGCAAGATTCCTGAAACTGTTGGGCAAAATGGGACTTGCTTGTATGGGAAGGGCAGGTGTAGCCCAGTTATTAGAACTCAGATACAAGGTAAGGTCAATTCAATTTATAGACCTAGCATATTTCAACTAGTCTGACTTCATGACGTCAATCTCTCTGCAAAACTGGGCAAGATTTTCACCTGTATGCGAACTAATTGAACCTCTATGGAAAATGGTGTGGCGATTTCTTAAAAAACCAAAAATTGAGCCGGGCTCAGTGGCTCAGCCTGTAATCCTGCACCTTTGGGAGTCTGTAGTGAGTGGATTGCGTGAGCCCGCAGGTTCGAGACCCACCCGGGCAACTTGGCGAGACCTCATCTCTACAATAAATCAAAAATTAGCGGGACATGGTAGCACGGGCCTGTAGTTCCAGCTACCTGGAGGGCTGAGGCGGAAGGATCGCCGGAGCCCAGCAGGTTGAGGCTGCGGTGACCGGCAGCAGCCACTGCACTCTGGTCTGGGCAACAGAGTGAGACTCCAACTCAAAAAAAAAAAAAAAAACCCCAGAGATTGGCCTTACATATGGCCCAGCAATCCCCCTACTAGGACTATCCTTGGAGGAACTAAAATCATTTTACAAAAACGATACCTGCACACAGATGTTTATTGCAGTACTATTCACAATAGCAAAAACATGGAACCAACCATGCTGCCCATTGAAACTGGACTGGATTAAAAAAATGTGGCATGTATTCGACATAATATATATGTAATATTCTATATACACAATGGAATATTATGCAGCCATAAAGAAGGACAATTGTATGGACTTCACAGCAACTTGGGCATCTGAAATCTATAATACTCGGTGATCTACCACTGAAACAAAGAACAGAGTGCCATATGTTCTCACTCATAAGCAGACCCTGAACATTTACCATAATACTATAAGAAAGAGATTGCCAGTAGCAGGATACTGCGGGGGTGAGAGTGGGGACATAACATCAATAAGGGTACCTGATCTCAAACCAGGCAAAGTGAGGACCAAAGGGAGGCCCAAATTTACCTGTATGATGTTCACTTGTATATCTAATCCTGAATTGTGCCCCAAATCTTTAAAATAAAATATATATTTTAAAAAAGAGTAAGTTCAAAAGATCAAAATTTCAATGGAAGAAACAAAATAGCTATCTTACACATTTTTTATGAATTCCAAGAATATGTAAATGTCACATTGCATGATACTCATTATAACTACAACTGCCTTGATAATGAAATCACAGGCCCAGGTAAACACTCAAATTGATGTTTCATTTTAATAACATTGTTAGACAGTTTATAACCTATCATTTTCTCCTGCTGTTGGCAGTGTTGCGTAACCCATTTTTAGAGGCAACCTCGTCATACGACTTGATAGCAAACTCATCTGGTTTTGAGTCTCCTCTGCCTCCTTTCTGACTTCTTTTGGACCTGACTCTGAGACCTTGCTGTTTAATGTTGTTCAAAGACTGCATTTCTCAACTTTGAATTGTTATTTGAGTGTCTATCTTTGACAGCACTCATCCTTTTGTAGCCCAGTTCAGTCTTGTGCCTCCTATAAGCTAACTCACACCTTGCTGTGTTGCCTGCCAAGCAATGTGGGTGCCATTGCCAAATCATGATTGTTTTGCATGATGAAGATTGATTGTAACCTAATGTAAACTATATTTAAGGGTAATGTAGCTACTTCTGGGAGTACTTTTCTCATTCTAAATTTATTTTAATAACTTCTGTGCTTACTAGGAAGGTCTTTTTGTAAAATGCAACAAACATTTTTTTCAATATTCGTCTTACTCCAGAGTAATCTGAACATCACAGAGTTTGAATTATGTTTTAAAAATACTTTAATTTTCAGATATAAGCAGATGTTTTTGTTGTGATTTTAGCGCTGACTTTTAAAATAGAACAAATGTGCTTTTAAGGAACATTTTAACTACATAATTTCACATACAGATTATATTAACAGTGAGAAAATTAGTCATTTAGTAAAGTAGATGCTCCTTTTGTATAAGAACTGACAAAGAAATAATAAAGTGAATGGGAGTGATTTTAACTGTAAAGGCTTCTGATTATTGGTTGCTAATGTATGAATTTTGAATTTAAAAATGATAATTTTTTGAACAAATTTATACATGATTTATTTAAACATGTAGGTCCTTAGTAGATTCTACCACACTCAGTGAGACTAGTAAATGTTTTCAGAGTATGAGTATTATATGACAAATCTCAATTGTTTTCATTGCATGACTACACAGAATCGGGTTAATTGTAATTCTGTAATCATGCTGCATTCTAAATTGCTTAGAACTGTTTTTAAAGATAATAGATTTCTACCTCAAATAACATATAGTATGAAAAAGTAAAGAATATGGAAAAAATAACTCTGATAGTATAAATGAGATATTAGGTAGTTTTTTTATTATTATAATGCTACAAAGTGACATGGTCTTTTCTCTTTCCATAGAGTGCATTTGTTTTGCCATGCATTTTGAATATTGTAGATTCGTCATCACTAGAACAAATAAAGGATTCCTCCACTTTATTCCCATATAACTTTGATTAGATTTAATGAATAAAATACATTTAGGAATAAAAATATTATTACACTTTTTAAAAATCACATTTTGTTTTTATTTAATTTTTCTTTTGTGCTTAATTTCTTTTACTTGAACCTCCAAATTGGCTTGCAAATAGCCAATGCTTAATAAGTGGTTTTTACTGTTGATTTGCAGAGGACTGCATAATATATCACATCTGCATTTCTAATAGTAGGCACATGTCCCCTTATTGACTGAGTCATCTGCTTGTTAATCATTTTCAGCTCTGAATGTTCCGATAGGTTGTATAAACTTGAAGAACCATATTCTGTTGCATCTGAATTACAAGAGCAGCTTCACTTAACACCTGCTTCTATAACTACAAGGAGCTTCTTTTTATTTATCCTAGGTGAATTCCAAATTCAGGTACTTACATATCTTATTTTACCGAGTGTAAAAACACATCAATGAACTCTGCTAGAAAGTCGTTCAAGCTAGGTTATATCCCAAGATCTAATTACAAACTAATGAAATTCATATTTTTAAAGCAGATACTGTACCTTCAAATGAGTCACCTTTAGAGGTGATACATTTTGTCTAATTATATGGCTAATGCTCAGATAATTTTTGGAAACTCTTGCTTTGTAATTTCCTTCAAGATTTATTTATGGAATTACAACATCCACTATTTCTTTATAGTATCCAAACTGTGCAACTATATTCATCAGACATTAGTCTAATAAATATGACTTCAAAAAAAGATTTGCGGTTATTAAGAATGTATATGTGTGTGTGAAATACAGATAGGTTTACAACTTTGAAATCAACAACATTCACTTGAAAATATGATCTGTATTTTTGAAAGGTTAAATTTTATTAAATAACACTTTTTAATAAAATTAAGTCAGTGACTGCTTCTTCTGTGTCATACAAATACCAATTTTTATTTATCTCTTATTTTAAATTTCATAATAGAGGCTTCATAAGCTGATTATAACAATACTTTTTTCTCTCTTTTGAAAAGTTGAGACATTTAAATTTAAAAACTGACTAATGCAAATAAACTAATTATTAAAACATTTATTAACTATAGGTATGTCAAATCAAGTTTACTGTCACATGAATTTCTTCATTACTCTTAATTTGATCTTATTAGCTATCATTTTATATCTCTAAGAAAACATTTATTCACCAAATTGAGTAAATCATTTTAAGATTTTTTTTTAAAGGGCATAAATGGAAAATATTACTGAATGGGATTAAAGTTAATCAGAAAATGACACAGTGGAGATCTTGTAGCTGTGCAATAAATCAGTGGTTAAAATTGATTAAGACCACAACTTATTATTTTATTCATATTACCTCAAATAGAAAGTTTGACTTTTTTCTTCTTACCTTGACTAAGGGGAGATTTTTAATTACTTTTTTTTTTGTAATACTGGAAGAAGGACTAAGTTTGGCTTCCTATAAAAGTAACTATTAATATCGGATTAACTAATATAACAATGAAAAATAGAAAAAAGGAACTTTCAGATATATGTAAAGAGTAGACTATTTTGTTCTCTTTTATTATATATATTTAAGGCATACAATATGATGTTTTTAGATTCATAGATATATTAATAACTATGAATATATAAAGATATATAATGAAATGAATACTATAGTCAAGCAAGTTGATACCTAATTGATATAATACCATCATATCATTATCTTTGTGTTTGTGTAGTAAAAGCACCTAAAATCTATTCTCTTACAAATTTCCATTGTATAACACAATGTTATTGACTATTGCCTTCATTCTGTGCATTAGATAATTAGACTTATCCTCCCTATATAACTAACTTTGTGTCCTTTGACCTACATTTCCCATGCTCCATCTCTGTCTCATTAACCACTGTTCTACTCTTCCTCTGCTTCTAAGTTTGTATTTGACTTTTTTTTTAAAGATTGCACGTATAAGTGAGATCATGCAGTATTTTTTATTTCTGTATCTGGCTTATTTCAGTTAGCATAATGTCTTCAAGGTCCATTCATGTTGTTGCAAATTTCTGTGTTGTATAAAGCTAAATTATATTCCATTGCATAAGTTTCTTATTTATTTATCCATTGGTGAACACTAGGTTGTTTACATATCTTGGCCCTTGTGAATAATGCGGCAATGAACATGGGATTACAAATATCCCTATGAGGTGCTGAATTCACTTCCTTTGTGCATATACACACAGGACATGGAGTATATATTTCCCTATAACTTTTGAAATATTCCATTTTAGTCCTACAGAAACATTATTTCTGTTTATAATGAATTTTTTTATTTTCTTGCCTATGCTACAGATTTCTTTTAAATTTCTATAACATTTTCTTGTGAAGTTTAATTCTGCATGGCTGAATATGCTGAATTATTCTACAGCTCATGCATTTTGAAAAGAAATGAAATCTTACTACATTATTTTCTAATGAAGAAGAGTTGCTTTTGCACTCTGATTTTAGTACTTTATTTCCTTGGGGTCTAAAACAGCTTCATATCTTCACTTTTGTTTGCCTTACATTTGTTACAAATTTGTCTCCCTTTTTATACAGAAATGCATATTTTCCCTCTAGTGCCTGGAGCAACTTTTCTAATTATTTTATCGAGTACATTCCTTTTCATAAATATATTCTAAGCAGCCTGAAATATTAAAACCTAATATATGAAAGCCTCACAATATCTAAAATCAGATAGAACTAATTGTTTGTAGATTCTCAGTGAAACAGAGGAAAAAATCATTGCTTCTAAACATTTGGCTTCCATCAAGTTACTAAGACACTAGTGAAAAGACAAAATAATGCTTCCTTTAATAAAATTAAACTTCCTTGTTGATAGGTATGTGATAGTGAGATTGAACTGTGGGAAAAAATAATTGTAGCTTAAATCTGATATATGAAGATAGTAGTTTCCAGATTTATCCTGAGATTAACTTTATTGTGGAACAAGATCGTGGTACCAGTTGGGAATTTGGGAGACTGCATACTCCATGTCTTTCTCTTTAGATAAGTTTAATAATTAAACTGTCACAAGAGGGAAAAGTAGTATCTTTATATCTTTACCTATGTATCTGTGAATATAAATATAGCTATATAATCTATCTTCTTTACCCTCAAATGTAAAACTGGACTTAAATAAAATTATAAAATCTTATTGCCAAGAAAAATTAATAATTACAGCTCGGAGCCATCATAATTTTAGTAGCATATGTTAATATGCAGCAATACATTTATTCAAAATTGTTATTAGGTATTATAACATGATTTTTTTAGTTGTAACAGAAAATTCAATTTAATCTTGGTTACATAGTAAAGGATTTTATTGTCTCATAGAGTTGAGAACGAGTGACTCAGTGAAGCTACTAAAGGTCTGGATTTTGCTTTTCTTCTCCCTGTTTTCTGTTCTGTCTTATATGGTATAAAATGTATCCTTGTTTTCAAACTGGTTTCCTTTGTGATTGTGGTATATCTGCAACATCTACTATAGCCATATGCATTTGTATCCATGACCAGAGAGAACACGGAAATGCCTTGAAAGCAAGAGTCCTGAGATCACTCTGTTTCGGCTTAGACTCATTCTGCCACCCCTGAGAAACTCTGTGCATTGAGACTCTCCGTGGAGCACTGCAGTAATTTTAGCTTTCTGGGAAGATCATGTGCTGTGTGACTGTGGTGTAGATATGTGAACACAGATCAAAGTGCTCCTTAGGAAGAGAAAGAGGGAAATGCACATTAGTCACCAGTGAAGCCAGTTATAGAAGAGAAGTTATAGCACCTCTTTGTCACTTTAAGTGTCTTCGTAGCTATTTTCCTGCACTTTGCTATGTTTTTCATATTTATAAGAATTACTGTGAGACTTTAGAAATCTGGAAATCTGAGTGTTGAGAAACAAATTTGGTACACATTTCAGTAATACTAAATTTTATATTCATATATGCATTCAGGCTTTTTTTTTTTTTTTTTGAGTCAAGGTCTCCTCTGTTGCCCAGCTGGAGTTCAGTGGCACTCTGTTGCCCAGGCAGGAGTGCAGATCACGACAATCATGGCTCACCACAGCCTCGATCTTCTGGACTCAGGTGATCCTTCCACCTCAGCAGCCTAAGTAGCTGGGATTGCAGGCACACACCACTACACCTGATTAATTTTTTTTAATTTTTATTTTTTGAAGAGCCGATGTTTCACTAGGTTGCTTAGGCTAGTCTCGAGCTTCAGGCTGGTCTTGAACTCCTGAGCTCTGGTAATCTGCCTGCCTCAGTCTCCCAAAGTGCTGGGACTACTGACGTGAGCCACTACCCCTGGCCTCATTGTGACTTTTCAAGTCTCAGCCTTACCATAGCCTTTAATTTTTTCCTCATGTGCAAAAACATATTTTTCTTACTTTCCAAAACTGCAGATGCATTATCTATACTGAACTGATCTTTTAATAAACTTTAATTATCTGTTTCTACAGAAACCACTAAATTTACTCAGTCCTATTTCTTAGGGATTGCTAACATAATCTTCCTCTCTCACGTTTCAGAATTTTTCTGACAGAAAACTGACAGAATTTTTCAACTGCTTTGTTTAGAACATTCCTAAGAGTATTAAACTCATACTGTCATAAGTTATCTTATGTCTGCCAAAACACAATAAATTTATGTTTAAAATAGGTAAAGAATAGCCATTCAAATTTAGTCAAGTATATTAAGCTTGGGAAAAAAATAAAGGACCTAATATTTGTATATATGTTGCTGTGGCATTAAAAATTCAACTTTTTGAAATTTTTATTATAAAGTTGAAAGGTAGTCCTAGAAGTGTAAGTCAAATTTTGATTAAATGTTGGTAGGCATTTCATGATTTTATTTTAATTATTAATACTTCGATTTTTATACTGTTGACCTTTAGAATGCTAGAAGAAAAGCCAAAAGTTAAACCTAAGTTAATGTTGAGATCAAGTACTTGAAAAGCACCATAACTGAAAAAAAAAATAGTAATAAAGTTAGCATTATTAAAAGTGATAAAGGAATATAAAGTAGAAAAGGTCACGATTGGGGAAAGAGACTTTATCAGCCATGGTTTTCCAGTTTTCCAGAGAAACAGAACCAAAAGGATGTGTGAGTGAGCAAGCAAGAGGGATTTGTAAAATAAAAAGATTTATTGTAAGGAATTGGCTAATATGAATGTGAGGATTGGCAAATCTAAAATATGTGGGGCAAAGAGGCTGGAAACTCAGGTAAGATTTGCATGTTACAGTTTTCTTCTTCTACTTTTATTTATTTATTATTTATTATTTTTTGAGTTAGAACTCTGTTGCCTAGGCTACGGTGCAGTGACACAATCATAGCTCACTGCAGCCTCAACCTCCTGAACTCAGGTGATCCTCCCACCTCAGTCTCCCAAGTAGCTGGAGCTACAGGTATGCTACCACGCCTGGCTAATTTTTTGATTTTTTTGTAGATGCAAGGTCTTGCTATGTTGCCTAAGTTGGTCTCAAACTCCTGAGCACAAGCAATCCTCCTGCCTCAATCTCCCAAACTGCTGCGATTACACGTATGCATTGCCTATGTTACAGTCTTGAGTCAAAGTTTTTTCTTCTCTGGGAATTTACAGTTTTTGCTCTCAAGACCTTCAACTGATTGGATGAGACCCATTCATATAACATAGGGTGATATTTTTTAGTTAAGTCAGCTTCTTGTAGGTATTAATCACATACACAAAATATTTTCATAGCAACGTCTAGACCATATTTAACCAAGCAATTGGGCACTATAGCCTAGCCAGTTTGACATGTGAAACTAAACTATCACAGAGAGTTAGAAAAAAAAATTAAACACAAAATATTTTAATGTTCAACCAAATCCAATTCAAATAAAGTAGATCAGAAATTATTTCCAGTGTTTGATAATAATGTACGTTGCTCCCTATCTGTGTAGTCTTAGACTTCAAGGCTTCTTTGGTGTCTGGTCCTCTCTACATTGGTTGGATTCATCTTTAAGGCCATCTCTGATTGTCTGAGTCAAATTTTTTGCTTCCTGAACTTTACTCAGAGTTAAATTCAATGATTATGAAGAAGTATTAACTTAATATTCTAGTGATTTATTGGCTCAAGGAAGGTATTAAACTTTCTGGGTCATGTTGGATAGGATCTGATCCTGTGAGCCTACAGGTCTGAACCTATGCTTTAGGTGCTTTTATCTTCTGATAAATAACCATCTTGTCCCTATAATATATTTTCCTTCTACCAGGTTTAATTTTAAAATGGTATTATAATAATGCTCACATTAGAGGTGTACTGTAAATACCACATATGGTGATACTTGTAACTGGCTTTCCACAATAGTGAATGTCCTATAATAAGAACTGCACAGGGAATCAAAGTTGTTTTTATTTTCGTTATTATCATTGTCTGCCATATTGTTACTATTGTGATTTTATTTTATTTTAATATTTTATTTCAATAGCTTTAGGAGTACAAACAACTTTTGGTTACATGGATGACTTGTCTATTGGTGAAATCTCAGCTTTTAGCAGTCATTATCCGATGTGCACATTATACCCTATATGTGGTTTTTCACACCTCCCCTTTTCCTGTCTTCCCCTTCTGAGTCTCCAGTGTCCAGAGTACCATTCTATATGCCTTTGCAGACAGACCCTTAGCTCCCTCTAAGTGAGAACATACAATTTTCCTGTGTTGCTTCACTTAGGGTAAGGGTTCCCAATTCCACTCAAGTGCTATTTTGTTCTTTTTATGGCTGGGTAGTATTTCATGGTGTATCGTGTATATATTACATTTTTTTTATCTACTTATCTATTGATGGACACTTAGGTTGATTCCACATCTTTGCAGTTGTGAGTTGTACTATGATTATTCTGACCTTGATTATGAATTTTTAGTCAGTCAATAAGCTAAGTATTCTGTGTATATTTTATTTAATTTTCACAATAAAGAAATACATCTAAGTATATTTACATTTATATAAACATTATTCAAAGAGGAAATCACTGAATTTTAAAGTGTATGAAGAAATACATCCAAGGTTGCATGATAAGCAAGTGACAGGATTCAAGTTCAGGTTACTCTAGGAAAATGTGCTTATTCTACTGCAGCAAACTCTGCCTTTTTATTTACTGAAAGAGTTTTCTTTTTTTTTTTTTGGAGTCTCACTCTGTTGCCCAGACTGGAGTACAGTGGCCGCTCCCGGCCACCGCAGCCTCGAGCTGCTGGACTCCGGCGATCCTTCCACCTCAGCCTTCCAAGTAGCCAGAATTACAGGCATGCGCTACCACACCCAGCTGATTTTTTTTTTTTTTTTGATTTATGGTAGAGATGAGGTCTTCCTGCCCAGGCGGGTCTCGAACCCGCGGGCTCAGGCAATCCACTCACCTCAGCCTCCCAAAGGCGTGGGATTACAGGCTGAGCCACCGAGCCCGGCCTGAAAGAGTTTTCAATGTCATATATTTATTTTAATTGTAAAAGTTGTACAGAGTTGCTCAAGTTTTTTGTTTACACAAAATTATAAAAGTGTACATAATTATATGGAAAATGTTTATATTATTTTAAATACCTATCTGATTACTATAATGGTTGCTAGGCTTTATAGACATTTTGGAAAAGAATAAAGAAAGAAATGAAAATCCTCCAGGCTGGCTTCATCTATATTATACATTTGAATTTTTAAAAATATTCTGCCTCAATCTAGTTCCTCTCACAGTCTTCATATCAGCGAGTCAAGCCAAAATCTTTAAGGTCTACTTTGATGACACCCTCTGCATCCAGTACACCAGATCCGTTTAGCTTCATCTTCAAAATTCATCCCAAATTTGATCCGACTGTCCAAGGCACCCTCTTCTCACACATGGATTATTATGTAGAAGCCGACCAGTGGCCTTGCTGGTCCCAGAGCCCTCTGCAGTCTCTTCTCAGTAGATCAGGTCATGAGATTCTTCTACAAGGCTGTGTGCTCCAGTCACTCTTTTGCCCAAGTCCTCTACTGCCTCTCATCTAGGGCACTAGATCTGTCCTAATCTACAGCAGATTTAGGATAGAAACTCTACATAATTTGCATCCTTCTCCATGACCGCCCTGGTGTCATCTCCCTCTGTTTCCACCCTCTCTGTCCTTTGCTACAAAGCAAGCACAACACCATTCTTGGGCACATTTCCACCTCAGGCAAGGCATCACCCTTGCAGGCTGGTTTTCTGATGAGCTGCCCCAGTAGGTGACTGCACAGTCACAGCCTTCGCGTCCTGCCCCAAGATGCATCTCAGAGAGACCTTCTCTTTGTCTCTCTATGGGTCACACATTCTCCACTTTGTCATGATCTCTTCCTTGCTTTATTTTTAGTATTATTAATGGTTTTTTTTTTAATGTTTGTATACCCTGATGTGCAGCTTATTTATTTCTGTCTGGGCTGAATGTAGACTCCTGAGGGCTGACATTTTCTAGTCTGTTTTACTCACTACTGAATCTCTACCTGCTAGAACAAGTGTTTGATACATGGTACATGCTTCATACATATTGGTTGTGTGATTTCATTAATAAATAAATTAAACCACACAGATTTTATGCTGATTTCAAATCACTGTAAATCCAATAACACATATGTTTTTTCTTGTAAGATGATACAAAGAGAGGAATAATGATAGATGTATTTCCAAAGGAAGGAAGAAATACATAAAAGGAGAATCCCAATAATTTGATAAGAATCTGAAAGATACTTTGAATACAGTTGGCCCTCTTTAGCTGTGAGTTCCTCATCTGTGAATTCAGCCAACTGGGCCTGAAAATATTTGAATAAAAAACCAATAAAAATAACAACACAACAATAAAAAATACAAATACAAAATACATATAGCAACTATTTACGTATCATTTCCATTATATAAGGCATTATAAATAACTTATATGTGATTTAAAGTATACAGGAGGACGTGCATTAGTTATGTGCAAATACTATGCCATTTTATATCAGGAACTTGAGAAATCTGTAGATTTCAGTATCCCTGGGAGTCCTGGAACTTATCCCCCACAAATACTGAAGGAGGGCTGTATTATTTATATTCCTTGGCAGAAAAAAAAGGTCATTGTTTTTCTGCCTTTGTTGCAGTAGAATAAAATACTTTGGCTTAGTGTTTCTTTCAGCTTGGAGTTCTAACAATGCCAGTAATTTAGCCATTGTTAGACATGACTGGCAGGAAACCACAGCATGATTTTAAGACGCTCCAATCATGACAACCACCACCATCTAATGCTGGTATTGTGAAAGAGTGGGAGTGGTCCTCTTTGAGGACAGTGCTGGACATGGGAGCAGGATAGGACTGCAGAAAATATATTTATCCAAAGCAGATCTTTATTTTTTATTTTTTTTATAATCAATATTTTTTATTATGATGTTGTGGGGTACAGTTAAGGGTAGGTATACAAATACGTTTCATTCAGGCACCCTATTGATAAGAGGTGCTTCCCCATCCCCAGACAGATATTTGCTACCATTAATCCCATCTCCCTCCCCCCATAGTTTCCCACTACTGTCAGTCATTTTCTTATAGTATTAGGTTGGATGTTCAAGGTCCATTATATGAGTGAGAACATGTGATACTCGGACCTTTGTTTTTGTGAGAGGTCACTCAGTATTATAGACTCTAGTTCCATCCAGATTGCTGCGAAATTCATGATTTTGTTCTTTTTTATGGCTGCGTAATATTCCATCATGTATATGTAACACATTTTTTTAATCCAGTCCTCTTTTGATGGGCAGCATGGTTGCTTCCAGGTTCTTGCTATTGTGAACAATGCTGCGATAAACATACATGTGCAGGTATCTTTTTTATAGAGTGATTTGAGTTCTTCCAGATATATTCCCAGTATGGGGATTGCGGGGTCATATGGGAGTTTGATATTTAAAGCTTTTAGGAGCTGCCACACTGCTTTCCACAGAGGTTGCACTAGTTTAACTCCCACCAACAGTGTAGAAGTGTTCCCTTTTTGCCACACCCTCTTTAACTGCTGAAATTCAACAAGACTTAGCAATACATTCCATATCTATTTAGCTAATTTTTTCCTTCTCTAGACATAAATCTAAATAAAATATCCAGTTGTTTTTATCTACTTTTAAAAATTTTACAACACTGTTGATCATTTTTAAAGCTTATTTGAGGCTCTTGACAAATAATGAACAATGTAATTCTCAAAAATAAAAACTCTGTTACATATTAGCTAATCATTTGGACAAGACTCAGGGTGTCCTTTAAAGGACATTATGATACTGTAAGGCTGAAGTGTTGGAAGAAATTCTGCAAGTGCTCAGCTACTAAGAAAACTGAGCTAAAATAAGATTAGAAAGCAAGCGGATAGAGGTTTATTTTTATTTTTATTTTTAAATTTTTTTCCCCTAGGAACATTTTAACATTCTGCATCTTAACCCATCTAAACACAATGAATTTTATGCCAAGTTTTATTTGTAAGATCTTAAAAAAACAAACAAACAAAATTCTGATCAATCTTGAGTTCCTACAACATGATAATCCCTCGTCTGATATTCTCTGACCAGATTTTTCAAGCAAGTTGTCATACTTTTAAGATTTTTAACAAGTTATAGAGCTGTGGAAAAGGGAGATTAGCATGTTTTTAAGTAACTTAAGTTTTCATACTCTGAATTTTTCCCCTGTTTTCTATTGTTTGTGTCACCCAATGACACTGGTGCTTCCTGACACTTGGATGGATTGTAGGAGGTTAAGAGATAAAGCTGTTGATTCATACTTAATTTTATTCTTATTCTGGAAATGAGGGAACCAATAAAAACTCATCTCTGACAGCATTCTTTCCTTTCACTCCATGGACCAGTGACACCCATGCTTCTCGCAGGAGGTGGGACAGTCTCCTGTATTCCAGGTCATGCATGCCGTGCCTATTCTCACCCCAGAGCTTTAGTCCAGTGGGCTTTGTCTAGAGCAGATGTCTCCTTCCCCTTCAGATCTCTAAAACATTCCCCCTTCTGCTTTCATCTCTGACCTTTTATCTCCTGCCTGCTGCAGCCACACTGAATTTTCAGCTTCCAAATCTCGATGTGTGTATCTGTTGGAAATGGTTTCTGTGACTGGTGACTGAGATTAGCATCACTGAAGAAGGATTCCTTTCACTGTGAGATCATAGGATCTCTACCTCTGTCTTCCAAGAAAATTTTGCTTCCATGCATTTGAGAGAAGGGCTAGACTAGCATTTAGGGAGGCAATGGGCTCTATCCCTACAGGGGTTTGAGTTTCTTTATTATGTACCAAATATAGTTGGAATTGTTTCTTCACCTGCAGTAGGAACTGATACTTGACTGTGACTCATCATCCCATTGCATTCCTAGCAATGCTGAAGATAGAATCAGGGATCTGATACTTGCTAGTGATCAATAGATCAAAAGCCATAAAATCAATGTCACTCCTTGGGATCATACAGCAAAAAAGAGCAAGAGAAAGAGAGAAATCAAAAGAACACAGTGATTTCCAATATACAAAATATGTGTAAACTCTGTTGTAGCAACCTTATGTGGGTACCATATTCTCTCCAATGTGTGCAAATTACAATCACGTCGGTCACAGTTCTTGATTTAGATCATCCGCTAATCACTTAGAGTGTCTACAGCTGTGTTGATTTCCTGAGGCCGTCCTAACAAATTACCACAACCTTGGTGGCTTTAAACACAGTTCTGGAGACCAGAAGTCTGAAATCAGGTTGTCAGCAGAGCCGTGCTCCTTGAGTGCTCTAGAGGAAAATCTTCCCTGGCCTCCTCCCCCCATCTGTGGTGTCTGCCAGCCTTCCTAAGCTTTGTGATTTGTAGCTACATCACTGTAATTTCTATCTCCATATTCATGTCACTTTCTCCACTTTTGTCTTTTTCCTTCTTTCTTCCTTTTTTCTTTTTCTTTTGAGATGGGCTCACATTCTGTTGCCCAACCTGGAAGACAGTAGCATGATCATAGCTCACTGCAGCCTTGACCTCCTGAGCTCAGGCGATCCTCCCACCTCAGCCTCCTGAGTAACTGGGACTACAGGCACATGCCAATGCCAAGTTAATTGTAGCTTTTTCTTAAGAGACAGAATCTCACTATATAGCCCAGGCTGATCTCAAACTCCTGGGCTCAAGTGATCCTCCCACTTTGACCTCCCATAGTTCTGGAATTATAGGTGGGAGCCACCATGCTTGTCCTTGTCCATCTTATTTTCTTCCACCTGTCTTTCAAATTTAGGGCTTTTCTGGGTTGTCTAGGATGATCCCATCTCAAGCTCCTTAACAAGTACATCTGCAAAGAGCCTTTTTTTCCTCCAAATAACATAAGATTCACAGGTTTCCAGGAATCCAGGGATTCAGTTATAGATAACTTTTAGGTGCCACCATTCAACCTACTTCAACAGCCAAAGTATACTAAATAAACGTACAATTAATGAGTTTGGCATTTCCTGGATCTGCAATTTTAAAATAAGTGGATGTGTTAATGTATAATGAAAGATTCATAAGGATGAATGGGATATTTATTTTTGCACCTCTGGTATTTTTCATTTCTTGGATTAAAAATTAGTTATAAAATATGATGAAATCAGAGTCTCCTCAGTGAAGCATCACAGATGCCATTACATAAAGCCCATAGATATTTTCAGAACCTCAGGCAGTTCAATTCAGTAGGGATGGAACTAGCTTTGATTTCAGTGGAAACAATGTATGTCTTAAGAAGTGAGTTCTGGGTGAAAATTTAGGCACCAACTATAATCATGTTTATAATACTTTAAATTTATATGTATCTAAATATATATGTATTTTTTTCCAGCAAGAGGGGACAAACAGAAATAAGCAATGTTTTAAGCATGTTTTAAGAACTTCCTTTTTATTTTAAAGAAGCAAAACTGATATTCATGAATTTATTCTTAAATATTTTTACATAATTTTATAATTAATTCATGTTACACTAATTCTCCAACTTTAATGCTGGATTCATTCATTTATAAGAGCAATAAAAACAGCCTCCAATTACCTAAAAATAAAATGCATTTATTTTTTGAAGGCAGCTTCATTAGAGTAACAGAATTGCAAAACATAAAATTAAACCTTACTTTGTTTCCATTTCAATATTATCATTTACTGGCAGGTAAAACCAACTCATTATTGTTTATCTGGTTTGAATGGAAAACAAATATTTACTGTGGTAGATCAGAATAATCCTTTGCCCAAATTCATTTTAACAATTTGGGATCAGCCGGGCTTGGTGGCTCAGCCTGTAATCCCGCGCCTTTGGGAGGCTGAGGTGAGTGGATTGCCCAAGCCCGCGGTTCGAGACCTGCCTGGGCAGGCAAGACCTCATCTCTACAATAAAATCAAAAAATTAGCCAGACGTGGTAGCGCTCGCCTGTAATTCCGGCTACTTGGAAGGCTGAGGCGGAAGGATCGCTGGAGCCCAGTAAGTCGAGGCTGCGGTGGCCGGGAGCGGCCACTGCACTCCAGTCTGGGCGACAGAGTGAGACTCCAACTCAAAAAAAAAAAAAAAAAATTGGGGATCCAAAGTTCAATCTTACTATAATGAATACATGAACTTTTAAACTATTACCATTTTAAATTTTACTTTCATGCTAATTTTAGCATTTAAATCTTGTTGCTAAGCCAGTATATTTTTCACACTTTGAACATTTTCTTTAAAGTGAATGACTTAGACACAAGTCTAAGCTCTTTCCAGAGTCAGGTAATAAGAGCCAAGTGTCTCTGTGTGATGTAGAAATGACCCTTGGGAAAGCATCATGTTGAGTCACTTGAGGGATAGAACAGAAAATGCCAGTAGATTGCTGTGAAAAATGTGTCAAGAAAACATTTTAACAGAATTTCTTCCATTTTATTTACCAGTGAACTGGTTATTCAATAAATATGTGTATTTCTATTGCTGAGTGTTACAGCACTGCCAACTCTCCACTCCGTGATTGATAGAAGTTGAGAATAACTTTACTCTTTGCCATCTGTCATGAAGGAGCCAAGTTCTTCAAGTGGACACAGTTTCTTTATATGATTCTAAATATTTTTGCTATTAAACATTTCATATTACCTCTGTGAAAGACGCACAGAATCCTTAGAAAGAACACATCTGGCTTTATTGTTTTTCTTCCTTCTTGTCAGATTACTGTCCATCCTCATTTTTACTGACTATTTGAATGTTTCTGTCTATTCTCATGTATTTTCGAGGTGTCTAAAATTCTTCTTGAAAAAAGTGGGACATACAGAGGGACAAACGTGTATATGCCTACATAGAAAGTTACTATTCTAATCATTAAGACTGCTGAGGACACATTGCACTTTAAAATTATATAACAGCAGACAACCCCTTCAGGTCCCCTCCCACTGTGGGAGCTTTTCTGTCCTCTCAATAAATCCTGTTTTCTAAAAAAATAAAATAAAATTACACAAGAGTAACATTTATTTTTAATCCTGTAGCTATTTTTGTTTTGATAGTTGGCCTAGGGCCAGTTATTCCTAACAAAGGCCACAATAGAAAAATAAAATTTTAAGAAAGATTCTGAGATCACTAACATGTGACTATAGAGATGAACCGAAGACTCTTTGAAGGATACTGGCATCTCGGTCCTGAGGGACCTCCCAGATTTCCCTGTTAATTGGAACTCAAGTAGACGAGGGGAGGACAGGTTATATGTATTCCTAGAGAGGGGAAATAATTGAATAATGACTAAGACTGGGAGTTTGATAGAGTAGAGATGCAGACTTCAAGAAAACAGAAGAACTTTGTCATTTTTTTTAAGTTGTGGAATACAAGTTGGGATTGGGTACATAAGTGGTTTAGGTACAGGTGAAGTTTTGGACCTCCCATTGGACCTCACTTCGCCTAGATTAGGCTTAGGCACCCTTATTGATGTTATGTGCCCCCAACCCCCACCCTGGCAGTGTCCCACTACTGCTGATATGGAGTTTATATCCATCAGTTGGCAAGCTGGGCCCCCAGAAATGTTGCAGTTCCCGGAGCTGTACTGCCTGCCCGGCATCCACGAGTGGCCGGGGCAGGAGGGTGTCCAGATGGGGAACTCGGTGGTACCTGAGAGCTTGGGAATGCCAGCAGTTGCAGGACCCCCTAAGAGTGTTGCAGCTTTCTTGATTGAGGGGGAGGGATCTGTGAGCCGAGCCCTGAAAAGTGTCACAGATTCGCCTTCTGGATGGGCCCGAAAAGGGCTACCGCTCTGTTGATTTAGCAGGCCGGCAGACCGACCCCTGAAGGGTGCTACAGCTCTGTTGGTCCAATGGCTCCAGTCTCGTGGGGTCTCCTTAGCTCTGTGAACCAGTCAGCTCCGCTCCGCTGTCAGCTCCGAAGGCCATGGGGGTGTCTGTCAGCTTCGCTGGCTCCTCGCACTTTGCCGCCTCCCTGGACTGTCAAACCAGTCCCAGGCATGTGCAGCCCTTCAAGTCCTGTGGTCTTCAAATCCAGCGTTCTTCGAGTCCGGGTTCTTGTCTCGTACCCAGGAGGAATGAGGGACCGACAACGCAAGGTGAGTAAGTAGAAATTTATTAGAAAATATAAAAGCTCTGGCAGCAGGAGGGGTCCTGAAAGGGTTGTCGGGTTGCCTCCACAGGCAGAAGTTTACATAGTCTCCAGAGCCTGCTGATTGGTTGGCAACAGCACCAGAGAGAGGCGCCATGGTCTGGTCTGGGAAATTTACTGATTGGAAAAGTGTTGGGAAAGGGCTTATCAGAAACTAGCAGGTGAAAGATGAAATCCATGGAATTGGAAGTGGGTGTTTTCATTCCAGTCGGTGGGGTTTGCAGCTACTGGGTCCCACCCAGTCTATCAGGTGTCTAGCTTTCTTCTCTCTCACTGACAATCTCTTTTCTGTAGTATTATGATAGGTGTTCAGGGTTCACTTATGAGTGAGAATGTATGGTACTCAGTTCTTTGTTTCTGTGAAGAAAAACACGTGAATAGACATTTCTCAAAAGAAAGAGAAGAACTTTTCAATTAGATAAAGAATAGGCTGAACATCAAAGACATGAAACTATATTATAAAATATATTAGTTAACATGATTACAAAGATTCAGTTTTATTTACAACCTACATTCGAAAGAAAATAAAGGAAATAATATTGGTATCAAATATAACCTGAGTAGACAATGTTCAACAAATTTTAACTTTAAAATTGCCTTTGTTCTGTGTTGTTAGTTTCAAGGGTTGTACAGTGGACATTATTCACTGAAGTATATGAAAGTGAATTCTACTAATAGAGTTATATAAATTTGTAGGTTTTTGCTTGGAAAACCAATAGTAACTTCCTAATGAAGAATTTTAAATAATTTTCATTATGTTAGTTATTTTCTTGGTAATTATTGTGATTATTTTTTGGTCATTATGTTGATTATTTTCATTATGTTGTTTTATTCACTAAGTGACCAATGAATGCTGTATACATTTTTCGCTAAGGTAAAGGTTTGTTTGAAATTTTACTTTCATTACCTTTTTTAAAATAAAAGTAATGCAAATACAAAGCAAAAACAGTGGTGGTCCCCATAGAACAAAAAGGTAAACCAAAGCTGTTTTCTAATTATAGAGTCAGTACCTGGAAGAACTGTGGCTCACTTCTAAGGAACTGGCAAAAGCATATGACACTTCACATTTTTTAAGAATGTATAAATGTTTTTATAGATATGTATTTTCCTTATTTAAAATTTTGCTGGTTGGGTGCAGTGGCTCAAGCCTGTAATCCCAGCACTTTGGGAGGCCAAGGCGAGAGTGTTGCCTGAGCTCAGGGGTTCGAGACCAGCCTGGACAACTTGGTGAGACCTCGTCTCTACAATAAATTAAAAATTACCCAGTTGTGGTGGTTCACACCTGTAGTTCCATCTTCTTGGAAGTCTGAGGCGGAAGGATCGCCTGAGCCCAGCAGGTCGAAGCTGCAGTGGCTGTGAGTGTGCCACTGCATTCCAGTCTGGGTGAAGGAGTGATACTCCAACTTAAAAAAAAATTACCCGTTTTCTGAGACAGTTAGTAGGAAAAATGCAAAGATTTTTTCTAAAGTTATGTAAAAGGTATTATATTTTTAGTGAAATATTGATACTTTTAAAAGTAAAGAGTATTGTCTTATTATGAGTCTAAAACTGAGATGAGCCCTTGACCTAAAGTTCTTAACTGTCACTTGTGAGACTACAGTGCTTCTATTATGTTATCGATTTTTTAATAGTTATTCACCTATGTGACCCTCCCATTAAATGTTTGGAGTGCATTCCAATTCAGGATTTCCCTGAAGGTCAATTCATCCAATTCTCAGTTTCCAGTGCATCTTATCAAGCATCATGACCTGCCAAAACATGTGCCGTGGGCTCACCAAAATCCTCCTTGAGATTCAAATTCCTTTTGAGAGCAATTCATGGAATTAATTTACCTTTATGATTTATTCCTGTTAAGGGGTTCCTTCAACATCTGTTGGGTCATCTTTACTGTAGATTTTTTTTATCTGAAAAAAATGAAAAAGACTCATAGTATTTACTTAATTCCCTAGAATTTAATTTAGGCAAGCATAAGGTGTTAGGCTCATAAAAAAAACCCATCTTTGAGATTTCTTCAGCTTAATATTCTTCAGAATATTCATATATTCAAAGCCGAGTACTTTCCAGTTTATGCCTGTCACAGGTTAACCATTTAGAAGCAAAATTCAGTAGTTTGAAGCTGACAGCTCTACCTAGTTCTCTCTGCGGCGTTCAATATAAAAAACAGTCTATTACTTCTTGACATTTCCCCCTTTATCTCAGTGGCACCTGTACTCAGTCACTTGGCCATAAAATGTCTGTTTGTACTTAGTGTTCCATTTCCTTTGTTTGCCTCTTTAATATGTTCTTTCCTGTCTCTCTGCCCCTTTTCTTTGTAATCTTTTCCAGGCTTCTATTAGTTCCTTTCTGGATAGTTCCTCCAAATTTAGGTAACTAAACCTCTTGGTGCCTCAATTCTGTCAGTAAAATGGTAAAGGTGTGCCCATTATGGGAAACATTATATGAAGAAGACCTAAAAGAATGACCAGTCCATAGTATCTGTTAAACCCCTCCTGCTTCCTTCTCTTCTCTGTATTTCTGGCCTCTCTTAGATTTTAGACTTCCATTTTCAGCCATCAGCTAGATACATCTAATGGCCTGGATGCAAAAATGATTCTTCTTAAGGTTTCCCCTCTACCCTCGTGTGTTGCCTTTCTCGGTAGATGGCACTTCCAGTTTCTCTGTCAGGCATAAAACATCCAGGTCACCTTCCTTTCCACACTTTTCTTCAACATCACCTTCTCTACTCATAAGGTTTTTGTTTCAATATTGTAAAGTCCACTCCCTACTACGTACTTCTGAGTGAGATCCCGTAATATTAAAATTCGGTATTTGCACAAACTTTGCTTGGCTCTTTATAGCTTAAAAAATGTTATGAAAGGAATGCATTGGACTCCCATTACTTTTTTCTTGCTGAATCAGTCAAGTTGAATGTGGTTATGCCTCAGGAACAAGCTACATCCAAATGTCAGTGGCTGAATACACACAAAAAGGTCTTAGCATATATATCCAGTGTGAGTCAGTAGGGGATCTGTGCTCATTGTAATACCCAGGGACCCAGGCTGATGAGGTTACAACTTAACAGTTGCTTGCACATTTACCAAAGCAATGGAAAGAAAACATGGCTAATTACTCATCATCTCTTAAAATTTATGTCAGAAGTGACATACATTACCTCTTGCATTACTTGCCGAACAAATTCACATGGACACTGCTAACTTGGAAAGGGATGAAGAAGTGCAGTCCTACCATATGTCTATGAGAACTGGGATATTTATCAAGTCTTAATGACTACACTCTGGTGACTAATAGGACTTGGACACTGATTTTCTTGCCCATGTTGACCTTTCTTGTCCTAAAACCTCTTACAACACAATTCTCCCTCTTAATTATATTTTTTAAATGAATTTACTTTTTCTAATGCTTATCATTGTGTTAAGTAATGCCACATATTACTTATTCATAGCATAAATTGTATTCTTTCCTTTTGCATCAAATAGAATTTCATGTAGATTTTAGCATATAACTAAATTATTTTTATATTTTAATATATAACTGGCAATATACTACTCTATTTCACAGTTATTTTATATAGTAGATTGCTTAACCATTCTTCAACTTATAGCCATTTGGATTATTTCAGATTTTTCACTCTTAGTCTATATAACATTTTAAGAAAGAACTAAATAGAATTGAGATAATTTAAAAGGTTGAACTGTCAAATTCGCCTTACACAAATCAGAGATCATGCCCAATATCAAAGTCTACTAATAATTTTCAGAAGCACAGGCAAAAACAAGGAGAGTTTGGGGATGTTGAGAACAGCTACTGTCCAATTCTTCTTTTTTGCACTGGACACTTGCTCTCTGATCTAAACAGATGACGACTCTAAGTATGGTACATGAGTTACAGACATACAGGAAATATTGAGGTAATGAGGTATCTTCATATAACTGTAGGACTTATGTAACGTTTTTCACTGAGCTATGCCTTATGGATCCATAGATTATTTACTGTAAAGAATCCTAAACTGAAGACATCCTGCGGAAAACATTCACAGATGATTCTCCTCTTACCAGCTATTTGGAAGAAGGTTTAGTTATTAGTATGTTTACGAGGAACTGATACACCTTCCTTTCTTTATTTCCCTTGGATCATATTCTGATAATAAGAGAAATGGATTATAAGCCAATTGTTTAACTGCTTTCTCAAAAAAGACTCAAGTGGTATATATTTGCGAATTAGTATTCATTTTCCAGATTATTTCTTTGAGATTTAAGATACAAGATATTAAATTTTGTCAAGATTTAAACAAACATATCCTATGAAAATATTATAAAATATTCAATTTTATTCTGCACCATGCCTTAGTGGATTTAGCTTAATTATGTAACAGTGAAGATAATTATGCTTACCCATATGTAATTGCTTGATAAGTAATTTTCTTAGGGTTTCCTGTGAGGATAAATTTTAGTGTAAATCATTTGGACTTGATGATTAGTCACTGTCTTTCTCCATATAAGATAATTCTTCCAGTTTCTTTCCTACTGTAGTTTCCAAGGAGATTGTTTACTTGCTATCAATGTCTACATAATTTGTAATACCTGTTTGTTACTAACATAAGCCAAATTTGGACTTAATATAATTGTTGTATCTTTAAAATGAATTTCAATTCTATTGGAATAATTATATGACTAATTACTTTAGTTTTCTTACGACAAGAGTAATGTATCACAAAACTGTATAACAAGTTTAATAATGTGGATGTGTTATACAAACATACTGCTACTTCTAAATTTGAAACCCTATCAAATACCATCAATTAAAACATGAAATAATTTAAGATGATATGGTAATTATTCTTTATGTATGTTATGATTCTTGTTTTGAAATGTATTCTATTATTTCAGATCTATGAAGAAATCATACTACATTTACTTGACTTGCTCATGAATATTATTTTTATGACCAGTTTTTTTATTTAAACAAATATACTTTGTTGCTTATATGTGCCTAAAATCTTTACATATAATCATGATAAGTGCCTCAGAAAATTTAAACTTGTTACATAGATTAATAAATTAATACTCTGCTTTTTGGAAACTATTTTTAAAAAGTGTCTTTAAATTCATCTATAAATCATACAATATTTAAAACTTACTTCAAATATAATTATTTAAGAAAATAAATCCCTAAATATAATTCTAATTGCAATTACCTGGATTTCCATAATTCTTCAGACTTCTGGGAGACTTGTACCAATATATTATTGGAAATTAAAAAAAAACAACTATAGATTTGGGGAGGGCTTCTTTTCTTCAGTCATGAGATGCTGTTTGCTTTAGCTGCTCTCAGTTTGGCTAACAGTCCTGGTTCACTTTGCAGATGATTACAGAACAAATTTCCAAGGCTCCCGCTTTCCTCCATATGCTGCTGCTAATGGAGCTTAAAACTCATCTGAGCTGGGATCCTAGGAAACCTGTATTCCTTTCACTGACCACCAGTAAGGCTCTTCAATCACACTGCCACAAAAGTTGTATGTTGCAAAGATTCTGCTAGAGATTTGAGACTACTTGTAATAAATAAAAATGACAAAAGAAATAAAAAATAAACTAAATGCTTAATATGACTGTTCCTCAAATCCAGGAAAAAAGAAACAAGATGTTCAACCCTTCACATTATTGTTTGTTTGTTGGTGTGATCTATCTGAACCTTGTCCCTCTGTCTCAGTCCCCATATTTTTCTTGTGTGCTTAGAAATCTGCCCCTCATTCACTTTTTCCATCACAGTTCTCCTGCTTTTGGATAATATCAGAGACCTATCTTAGTATAAAAGATGCAGTTCATTACAAAGTATTGCCAGACATTAAAAACAAACAAACAAACAAAAAACACCTATCCAGGAGATGCTGCTTTGAGTTAGATCACATTTTGAGATCAGTTGCTTTCTATTTGTTGATGTTTAAACTTTCAAAATATGCAAATACAGGATAAGGATTTTCATCCTGCTTCCATAAGTTGCTAGTAAAGAAGAGGCTGATTTTTTTTCTTCTGAGTATACATCACTGGGAAAGGAAAATAAGACAATAGAAACAAAATGAGAGTCAAAAGATGAAATTAGGGTGAAATCTCTGTAAAAGGTTTGCACATTCCAAGCATAGGCTTTTCTGATAAAGGAGAACCATGAATTTGGCTGTAAATTTCTTCCTTGGGAGTTCCTTTCTGCTTTCAAAGTATCAAAGATCCTAACAAACTAGAAAATCTCTATTTGCACTGAATTTACACTCAATGGTGGGGGCTGGGAGGAAATTCCAAAGTTATACAATTACAATATTTTATTGTGAATTCCGTGCTGTAGCTATATAAAAGATGTGTGCTCACGAGCATTAGAGATCATAAGGAAGACTTCCCACAGGAGGAAGTAACCTGAACTGAACCTTGAAGATGTAATAGGGTGGATGTGCAGGAAATACTAGATTGAAGGAGCCCAATGGGCAAACACAAACTATGAGGGCCCAGTATGTTTTAGAAAATGGGAGTATAAACCTTTTTTCATTTACTTTTTGGCTGTTTGTGTGTCTTCTTTTGAGAAATGTCTGTTTAATTATTTTGCCCATTTTAAATCAAGCTATTGTCTTGTTGTTAAGTTGCTTGAATTCCTTATATATGTTAGATATTAAGCTCTTATCAGATGTATGGTTTACAAAAAAAAAAAAAAAAGGAAAATTTCATTACCTTCTCACCCGACAAAGACTCCTTTGGAAGCAAAATCAAAGTTGCAGTTGGCCCTTTACACAGAGGTCTTAGTTTCCCAATAAGCAGACAGTGCTGCCAATTGATTATTCTGGAAAGCTTATATAACTAGGCAATCTCAGTTTTAGAAATCTCAGTATCTTTGGTGACCACTAAAGCTGTGCCTTTTTCTAATTAGCAGTCTTCGTCACCAGTCCCTGTTCTCACACAACTCACTCAGCTTGCTCCGTTCAGATCCAAATTGCTGATTATCTTTTTCATGACATTTAAAAGGCCCATTTATGGCACCCACATTCCATGACAGGCTGCACATCTTCTCTGATATTTTTCTTTTCTTAACAATGTGTTTCCAAAAATATGGTACTCATCACTGGTTGTCACTGAACAATTTTAGGTGGTAGACACACATGGCATCAGTAGCCTTGAATGGCATAGTGAGAGTTTTACTTCCTTGCCAATTCGCCTTTACTTGTTCTGATCATGTCAAGAACAATACCTCAATGTGTTGTTACTCTTTAACATTTTTTTTAAATGTTATAAATATAAATCCAAATGGACGATGTATATATGTGACTTCACTACATATCTCACTTAATTTCTTAAAATACACCTGTTCTTTGATCACAGACCACCAAACCCTGTGTCCCTCCGCTCTTCTCTTTCAGTTTGTTGAAGCCTGATCTCCTTTCCCTTACGAGCCAAGGCCACAGAGTCTACCCTCAAAACCACTCTCTTGCACTCATACTCATTTTTTTTGCCCTGATCCACGTACGACTAGAAAACTTCTAACTTTACATTTATCATATTATTCCTCTTTCTCTGCTAAACCCAGCAGAACAAATGATCAAACCATGCAGAGATTGGTACCATTAGCATCTCCTAGTCTTCCATCCTGGCTAACCGTTGACACTATTTACAGATCGTCTGATTGCCTACTGAGATGTCTTCTGTGTCCATCATCCTTTTAAAATGTTTCTATTTCTTTTCCTATCCCACTGTCTCCCGCCATCCTTTCTGCTATTGATAAAGACATATACTCACTAGAGGAAATAAAATCTATCTCCAGTAATTTCACCAAATAGCTAACCCTGCACATCCAATTTATATGCATCCGGCCATTCATTCCCCACTTAAAACTCTTAACTAACCTCCCATTACCCTCAGGATAAAGTGTGAATCCTTAATCTGGCCAGTGAAGCTTGTCATGATCTACTAATCTCTGTGGCTTTGTTGGTTTGCATCTCCCCTCTTACACCTTGTGGTGCAGTTATATTGCATTTGTGTTAGTTCTATAAATTCACCATACTTTGCTTTGAGTCTTTATACATCCTCTGCCCCTCCTTTGCCTAGAAGACTCTCACTCACTTTTTTTAATAGCCAACTTCTATTTATCATATAGGCCTAGCTTTAGATGTTAATTTCTGTAGGATATCATTACTCAAGGTCTCAATACTGGATTAAATATCCCTCGTATGTTCTCCCGGAACTCTCTGTACTTACAATGCATTGGCACATATCTCATAATACAGAAGTTGCCTGTTTATTTGTCTGTCATCTCCATTGGTACAGAAAAATTTGAAACCATTAACTGTATTTTTATATTGCTCACTGTACCAAGCGCCTGACACACAGCAGGTGCTTAATGAGGTTTGATGATCAAATGATGTTATAAGATCAAATTATCCATAAGAATGCCATTTCTGTTGCTCCTGGGAAGCAAAAGTGCTTTTGGTCTCTAGTTCAGAATTTCTGATCCTTGAATCCTAGATAACACAGTTCCTGACATCCTTGTGGTAGGGCCACGCAAATCTCTGTATCATTCCAATTTGAGTATATGTGCTGCCAAAGTGAGCACTATAACTCCTCACAGTAAATAAAACAGGATGTTTTTTCTAGTCTTTTTTCTGGGGTGTGATTAGGTCAATGTGGGATAAGACCAGAATACAATGCTATAAAAGTGTTTTTGTATTTGTCAGTATGATCCTGTGTAATTGGCTAACTGCTGTTCTGGAATATTGCAAGACTCAGATCAGCTTTTGATCAATATTGAAAACATTTAGAGTTTTATTCCCTGTAGAGACATATTTAATCAACAAAGATTTACTGAATACTTTATTGTTAGGGGCTTAGGATATGTCAGTGAACACAACAAAGTTCTGTGCCCACATGGAACTTATATTCTAGCAGGGATAGACATACAACAGGCAATAAATGACAAAGCCAAAAACATGGTGAGTAAATTACACATTATGTTACAAGGTGGTAGGTGCTATTGAGAAAACAGTATCATAGCAAGGGAGAAATAGACATATTGGGACCGGACTATGCTTTACAATTTTAGTAGGATGTTTCAGGGTAACCATTGTTGAGAAAATGATTTTGAGCAAAGATTGAATAGAGGCGAGGGAGTTAGAGCAAGAGATTCTTGGGGAGAGGAAACAACGAGGGTGAACTTCCTAAGGCAGAAGGCTGACTGGCATGGCATGTTCAACACAGCACCAAGGGCTGAGCAGACCCCAATTATTTCACTTTTTTTGCAAATAATATCAATAAATTATGTATTGTATATATTCACCTATGTTTCCTGCCTTTAGTGCCATGCAGCAGTTTGAAGGGAGAAGTAACAATATTTTCTAATGAGCTTGATGCAGGGTGAATGCACGTAGACCCCCATGCTCCAAGGGCAGCAGAGGCAAATGAATGCCATTCTCCTATGAAAACTGAAAACTGCGAGGGCTATCAAGCACGTGTGTCTGAATCAAAGACCTCGCTTTTTAGCCCAGAGGTGGGCTTAGGTAGCTCCTGTGAGAAGAGCTAAGCTTCTCCTTGAGGTTTCTCAGATTCCCCTCTAGCTCATAGATCAAAGAGAATTGTAAGGCCTCAAGTTCCATGACATAAATCGTGTTCAAAATTATTTTATCCGGGAAAATATTAAAGCAAGTGTAATAGAAAGTCGACTACAGTTATGGGGTGAGCCTCAGTCCTCATACAGAAGATATTTAATGTTGAATAATACACTTATCTTTCAAAGCCCAAGTTATACACATTTCTGCTGCTCACCAGTCTTCTGTTAGCATTCAGAGTATCTACAGAAACAGCCATCATGTCTTATATAACAGTGTAAAGGTATTGTTACTTTACATGGTGATTTTTTTTTAGCACCAAATAAACAATCATAAATCTCTTCCTTCATTGTTTGCGACCTACTTCAGTTAGACTCTGATGTTATTTTCAAAGGCTTTTTCTTTTTTCAGGAAAAATCACACTGAAAACTGTACTATATTGACCAGTAGTGACATACAGTTTAGCTAATTCTAGTAAGTTATCTGTTACTCTGAAAACCTTTTACACTTGATACGCTGATCTTAAAGAGTGCCAGTTCAGGCCTACTGTATTTTCTAGCCTGTTAATAACTTTTCTAATTAAGTATTTAAGATACTCATTTATTGACCAAAGCCTTCTCTACTGCATATTATTTCTCCGTACTATAATAACATTTTATATAATAAGATTTTTTTTGGAAATAAGAAAAGATAACAGGCAGAAATAGCTGAAGGACTTTTGTACTGAACCTCAGCTTTTTTGCCCATCCAGATGGTGACATGGGATCATTTTAATCGGCATATTTTACCTAGATTATGAAACACTATAAATATTAAATTACTATAGTCAAACCTGGATTATTGCCACTTCTTTTAATGACTCTGTAACCATATTTTGTATTGTCTTAAATACAGTGCTAGAGTCCAAAGACTGTGATATTAAAGTGTAATATTTAATTTTTTATGATTTAGATCAAACTGAGGAAAGCTTAAATGCCTAATAACTTTCGTGAAGCAAACTCTGCCATTTTATGAACTATAGTCAACCTTTAACAAAATTCACCACAAAATTGTCAGTCGGAATGTTTTCTTTTATAGGAAATACAGCAAAATTGCCCATCTATATTCATGTGATTAATGTAACATGGAATTTACAAATTTAAATGCATAATGTTGGAAAAAGCAGAAATAAAGATTTTTATAGGAATGCAAATCTGTTCTGCATACATTTATATTTTCATGGGCTAGAAAGTGAATTGTATTCAATAGCTCAATATTTTTAATTGGGTTTGCAATGATAATAAATTGTTATACACATTTTTAGTGGATTTTCAAACTTCTCAAACATTTAACTGACTGCCACATTTCCATGTCTACTAGGAAGCATCCAGACAAGTACAAAGAGTAATGTTATTAATTCTAAAGGGAATTTTTGGTTTCTTTCTTCATTTATCCCTGTTGAAAAACCTTTGTAGAGGTTTTCTCACCCTAACTATAAGTCAGTTTGACTTGGATTCTGTTGTCAAAACCATCATACAGGAACCCATTTTTAGATGTACAGTCAAACAAAGAACTTCTAAGGCCAGTACAATGAGAGAACAACATTGAGAACATCACCAGCAAGGCAGATCATAGAAAAGCAAAGGCAAAATGATCAAAAAGATGTTAGGTAAATTTGAAAGCATTTACAATTTTTCGATGTGCCTTTTTTTCTGTCTTTTTTTCATTTTAGTCAAATATTGTCCCTGTTTTAAGACAATAGTTTAAGTCTCTCAGCAACTATATATTAAAAGATTCCTAAAATTTAACTATGACTGTAACCGCCGCTTCTAGATGTCCCACTTTTTCGAGCTGAAGCAATATATACCTCTCGCGTATTGATTTATGATTTTACCTGCAATTCCCATCTCCCTGAAATGTATGCAACCAAACTGTAACCCAATAGCCCTGAGCACATGTTCTCAGGACTTCCTGCTACTCTACCCTGGGCCATAGTCAATCATATTAGCTCTTTAAACATTAAAAAGATATATATCCGTGTGTGTGTGTGTGTGTGTGTGTGTGTGTGTGTGTGTGTGTTACCCTTTTCATTCCCCAGTGTTTCTACTTTAATTCCATAGGCTAAAAAAGACTTCTTTTGGAAGCAATAAGTATTGGCAGTTTCTCGAATTTGACTTTTTCTTTATTTATGTGAAAGTCATTCCCTAGATGAACAAAAGCATCAACCAAAATGTCCTGTTGATATAAAATATTGTCACTTAAAGGACACACTTGCCCGTATATTCAGTCCATCAAATTTTGAACATTTTTATCCATTCAGCAAGTATTTTTTGGGTGCTAGGAGGTATATAAAACAGAGAACAGTTATAAAATAAATATAAAACAGCAAGCCCAAATTTCCAGGAGTGTATCATCTATTCCAAATGATGAATATATACATGTTAAAGAGTTCATCAATACAGCACAGCAGTACAGTGCCAAAATGACACCACATTCCTACTAATTGTTTTTTACCTTCCTGGATGCTGCCTTTTATAGACCACTGCAGTCTCAACCTGGTCATTAAATGAGGGTGTACCTTGAGTCTTGGTCTTGGACTCTGTGCCCTCTCCCCGACCCCAGATAATCTCTAAACTTTCAGTAGGCAACTACATTCGTATCCATTAATTCCCATCCCAACATCAGCATGTACGTCTACAAGACATGCTGTCCTCTGACTGCTTCTCACTTCTTGAATAACATGTCCAGAAAAGCTTATAAATGGTCTTGTTTTTCAGTCTACACCTTCGTCTAGTATTGCTGTTTGAACAAATGTCACCAATGTCATCCATTGGTATATAAAATCTAGAATCAGAGTAGCCACCCTTGATGCCTCTCTCTCAAACTTGTCCACTTCTATCCATATCTACCAGCTTTCTGTTGCACTTTACATGGGATAATGTGATGATTTTTAACTGCTCTACCTTCATCCACACTGATTCTGTCCAAGTATTTCTGATACAGCACACAGAATTATCTTTAAGACTGAAATTTGCTCTTAATTGTCCTGTTGTTTAAACAGGTTGATGTATTCATAAATCCTTTTTATTTGTATTTTTTATTACATGGACTTTGAAGGCCTGCCTACTTTGGTCCCTGTCTATTTCTTTGTCTTTGCTGTATCCACTCCAGCCACACTGGCCACCCCACAGACCTTGCTTCTCCTTCCACAAACCTACAAATGGAATACTCATTCGTTTCTGTACCTGAGCTCTTACTTGGTTTTCAGTTTCTGGTTTATGCTTCACTTTCTCAGGGAACCCCTTAGACTCTAGGGGCACAGGATACCTTCCCTTCATGACTTCTCAAACAGTTACATTTCTTTATGTGAATATTTGCTGAGAGTTTGTCTTCCCACTAATTGAAGTGAACTGAAATTAGAAAGCATACCTTCTTTGTTCAGCTTTATGACCCTAGCATTTAGCACTGTGTCTAGGACACAATATGAGCTCTAAATATGAACTAAGTGATTATGTCAATGAATGAATGAACCAATGAATAAGTAATACAAAATGTGTTAAAAATAATAAAAATAAGCAATAGGAGAGAGTTGATGGATAATATAAAACTTGAGGTAGTTTTGGAAGGAAAAGAGACTTAGAAAAGACAAGGCAAAGAAGAGCATTTGGCATCAGACCTGGGGAATGACTTGAGCAGAATTCTAGGAATATGAGTGATCTTCAGTTGGTAGAATGGTAACTTAACCGGGTGAAGCATTTTGGTTTATTTTTGTGAACAGTGGCAGTAACACTGAAGACAAAAATGAGTCTGAATTTATGAATTTTAAAATGCCAGGCTGTGCAAGCCAACAGGAACTTCTGACTGAGTTTACATGCTATGTGGATGAGGGTGTGTATGGGAGAAGGGACCAGTTAGTAGACTGTCCCAATAATATAGTTTATCAGATGCATCATTTAAGTACCCATTTGAGGGTTTTAAAAAGCTTGATTTTGCAGTGATTACGTGTTTATGAAGGATAAGCTGCTTTCTCAGAACAGGAGACTTCAATTTATCTTTGTGTAAACAGTAGCACAAAAAGTATTTTGACTCATCAGCGACTACTTGGTGTTGTTCTGGGGAGTTATTTGGAAAAGATTGATGTCAATGGTTGTAACCATAAGTGGCTTTAATTTAGGTCACCATGACAAAACCTTGCCTCACATATCTTCTTATAGTTCTAAAATTTGTCTGTATACACCTATGCATGTGTGATGGGGTAGTAGAAACTTAGCGTAATCACCTACCTCTATCCTACCACCTTCATCCTCTGCTGTTTGACATGGATTCAATATGATCAAAAGGAAAAATGGAAACAAAGTTAACTGTTGCTGTGTTGCATCAATTTTACCGTTCTTCTTTTTAAAAAATCTTTTAATTATTGCTTTCCTTTGGTGACTTTCTCTGTGTTTGGGCCAGCATCGCCTAAGTCTTCATTCTGTGACTAAGAAGTAGCATTACGTGCTCTGCTTGACACGGTCATTACTTAATGCTCACTTTAACAGAATTCTATAAGAACAGATTATCGCAGTGGGCACAGGAGCAGATGGCCAGCTGGCCCAGATCCATATCCACTTTGTGTAGTACCTTCTCAAGTCTGGTCCAAAGAGGCCACACAAGAGACCTGGGGAGGCAGTCCAAGCAATGGCTTGCCGGTCTAGCTGTGCCTCCCATGTTCCCAGCCGTGGAGTCGAGTGGGGGCTACTCCCCCACAAGTACAGCAGGAGCAGCTCCCGCAGGAATCTCCTCGCTTCCTGATTAAGATGGCAGTCACAGAGGACAGACGCTGAAAGGAAAAATAGAATCCTCTCCCCCACCTCCTGTCACTGCCTTCAAGATCAAAATCACTCTGCTAGATTTTAAGAAAAAGAGCTGTGGCTCTGTGGAAATAGTGCCCCTATTTTTAACACTCTTTGTTTATAATTATATGATTATCTACAATCTGATATTTTACAGATTGTTTCAACATTCAACAAAGGAAATTGGGCTTAGCCCCAGGCTTAAAATTAACTTGTTAAAGCCTGCTACTGTGAATGAGAAAGTATTACGAATATAAACACATCCAATCTTGAAATTTTAGGTTTTTGTTGTAGATTATGATTAGTAGTTTGCATTGTATGCTGAAGTCTCTAAAATTAATAATAACTTTAAGCTTATCAGCACACAATTATGAAGCAATGTAGAAGTATTCATTATTAAGGTCTGTGGTGGTACAAAACACAAGGAGCGGAGGTTGCAATGTATGAGGAATTTAGACTCGAGTCAGGAAGACAGCAGACCCATGGAATAATTAGGAAATGGAGCTATGAGCAGTGAGATACTAATCATGAAGTCTATGCTGTCCATAGTAGGAGCCTGGAAGGAGGAAGAGTTCTCAGAGATGCATTGATGAACAACATGCTGTTGCCAAAGTTGCTTAGACACCATGTATAGTAGTGAGAATGCTTGATGCCCCTGAAACTCAGATATTTGTTTATAATCATATATGTGAGAACACTGATCTCTGCTCTGTGTTTAATCTTTGTCATGTCCTAGTGACATGAAGAGGAAACAAGTCATGGTGGCTCATGGCAAAACAGAATGCTACCTCACTGCTTTGTGCCACCAGCTGACATGTGTTCTGAAGCTGGAATTGTATTTTGCGATGAATGTTTTTTGAGTTCTGACAGATGTACTCCTGTTTTCAAATTTTAACTTTTATTATTATCACTTTTTTAAGGAGACAGGGCCTGACTTTGTCACCCTAGCTGGAGTGCAGTGGTACAACCATAGCTCACTGTAGCTTCTAAATCCTGGGCTCAAGCGATTCTCCCATTTCAGCCTCCTAAGTAATTGGGATTAGAGGCTTACCACACCCATCTAATTTTATTTTTCATTGAGACAAGATCTGACTATGCTGCTCATACTGGTCTTTCAAACTCCTGGTCTCAAGTGATCCTCCTGCCTTGGCCTCCCAAAGTTCTGGGATTATGGAAGTGAGCCACCACAGTCAATCCTGAATCTCACCTCAAATAAGTGATTTGCAGACTTTTGTTTAGAAATAGCTCCCTAATTGAAAAAGACTTTTAAAAAATTGTCTTAGATTGATATAAAATTATTTGACGTGTGTTTTATCAATTAGATTGGATTTTATTCATGGTTTATAAAGTTTTCATAAGAATTTTCACATGGAAATCATTACTCTTATTCTGCTGGCCATCAGAAAAAATAAAAACACGTTGATTATCAGGATGGTCCATTGTTTTGCCATCATGATTCTCTTACATTTTAGAAGTGTTTATCCCCATAGCCAGAGACTTCAAAGTGCACCTGGACCTTACATTACTGAATTCAACACTAATAATAAGTTAATTTCATATGGCATCCATTAATTTACAAAAGGCTTCTACAGATCAGCTTTATTACTCATAGATACATTATATAAGATTTAGTTTCCGTAATCTTTGGAGAAAAACCAAGGGGCAACACTGTTTTTATGTTCTGTTTACAACATATTTCTCTGTAAACAATAACATCACATAAATGATCAGTCAGCAAACTATTGGTTACCTAAAAGATGCCCTCAAATAGTTTGTTTCAGAGGAGCAAAAAAATGTATTTGCATTATGTGACTATAGAGTAATGATACAAAGTTCTGTTTAAGTAATAAAAATGTTCTGGTGTGAACATTTCCATTATGCAAGTGGGTAGTTTAGACACACTTGCTTTGGCAACATTTTGTAAGATGACCTGACAAGGGAAAGAACAGGAGATGGCTCCCAGTAAAGAGGCGCTAGAGCAACAGTTATCACTTTGTAAAATGATAACTCTTCTTGCTATGATTGATTATTCATTTTCTAAAAAGCCATAAGTCTTGTTTAATAAGGTATTTACTCACTGAGGGGGGAAAGGAGACATCAAGTATTGTGCCATAATGATTGCATATGCTGATAGACTTACTGCCTATAAAGACTTTCTTAGAAAGTTGCTGCCTGGAACAAATACAGCCATCAGCAAGCCCAACTCTAAACAAGGTTGTGTGTGGAAGAAGATCAACCCCAGGAAATCTCCACTCATTCTTTGATAGTTCCTCCTCTTGTGCCTTGGGTGCCCCCTAGGTCCAAGTTCTGGTTTCTTCTTAGTCACATCTTCATCTTTGGATGGATTTCATGAGCTCCAACGTCAGTGGCTTCCTATAGACAGTCATATATAAAAAGCATCCAGTATTAACCACCCCTTTTCTGTGGTGATAGCTGAGTGAAATCAATGTTAGCTTAGGTATTAATAATGGATAAATAGGAGTGCTTTGGTAGGCATTTCTGATACATAATACTCTGGTTTTCTTAATCAGCTTCAGTGCTATTAGGAAACAACTAGTCAGGGACTAGAGTGGGTTCAGTAGTAGCCTTTCCCCCAGTTCTTGTGCACCAGGAACCTCAGAATGTGACCTTATTTGCAGATGGAGTATTCGTTTGCTAGGGCTTCCAGAACAAAATACCACAGTGTGGACAGATTATTTTCTCACAGTTCTTGATGCCCCACATCCAAGATAGGAGTGTCCAAAGGTTTGGTGTCTTCTGAGGCCTCTCTCCTTGGCCTGCAGATGGCTGCTTTCTTGCTGTGTTTCCACATGACCTTTCCTCTGTGAGCCAGAATCACTGGGATCTCTTTGTGAAGACACAAGCAGTTTGAATTGGAGCCCACCCATATGATCTCATTTAATCTTATATGCTTTTTTAAAATCCCATTTTCTGAGATATTGGAAGTTAGGACTTTAATATATAATTTTGGGGGAATGCAGTGTAGCCCGTCATAGAGCCTTTGTGGATGTAAATTGAGATAAAATCATACTGGATTTAGGGTAGGCCTAAAATCCCATGACTTGCACACTTATAAAAAGAAGAGAGAAGGCCAGGAGCTTGGTTCAAGCCTGCAATCCCAGAGCTTAAGGAGGCAAAAGCAGGAGGATTGTGTGATCCTAGGAGTTCCATACTAGCCTAGACAACTTTGCAAAACACTGTGTCTACAAAAAATAAAAATTAAAAAATTATGTCTAGGCTTGGTAGCATGTGCTTATAGTCCTAGCTGTGTGGGAGGCTGAGGCAGAAGGATCACTTGAGACCAGGAATTCAAGGCTGTGGTGAGCTATGGTCATGCCACTCCAGCCTGGGTGACAGAGTGAGACCTCATCTTTAAAAAAAGAAGGAAAGGAAGATGAGAAGGAGAAAGAAGAATAAGAGAAAAGGACCAAATGGAAGAAGACATGTAAAGACAAATAGAGATTTGTGTTATGCTGTCATAAACCAAGGAACACCAGTAGCCACCAGAGTTGGAAAAGTCAAGGAAGGAGTTTTCCTAGAGCCTTCTGAGGGAGAGTGACCCCCTTGACACCTTGATTTCAGACATCTAGCCTGTGAAAGTATAAGTTTCTATTGTTTTAAGCTACCAAAGTTATAATACTTTGTTAGAGTAGTCCTGAGAAACTAGTACAAGGACAGGGACCCTAAAGCACCTTTTCTACCCACCAGTCATCTCAGTGGCTTCCTATAGACAGTCATATATAAAAAGCATCCAGTATTAATTATTGGGAAGAAAGTGTGTCAACAGGTATCAGGGAAGAAAATCTCTGCACCTCTTCAGGTTTCAATTTTTAATAATTTATCCAAATATTTTTAGGTTAGTGAAAAGTCTGCTAAATTTCCTGAATTTCCACTACAAAGGGATTTTAGTTTGTATTGCAAAATAGCTTACATCTTTCTTTATATATGAAATGCCCACAAGCAATTTTTCTCTTCAAATGACTGAATTTTGCACATTTACATTTACAAGGGAAGAAGACAGAGGAGGATGAGAAGGAGGAGAAGCATCTAGTGTAAAAAATAGTTTGAAAGCATCACTCATGCGAGCATTCCCAGAATAATTTCCTCATTTTCAACTAGTTTTAAAATAGAGTCGCAATGGCTTAAAATGGCAACTGCCAAAATGTACAAACATTACTGAGTGTAAAAACAACACCATAGGAGGACTTCAATGTGTTTTTAGGACCAGAATCTGAAGTGAGATTTTGGGTCATGACTATTCCTATTTCATTGTACTGCTAGAAAAATCAGCAAAACTAAGGCATTGCAGTTGCTTTATTGACATGTTCTTATTCCATAACCTGCAGTGTACATTTATGTTTCATATCTAACTGTCAATGTTTTGGGGCATAATTTGTAAAACTGACCAGATCTTAGTACATGCTATCACAGGAGAATGTTAACCTGTTTACATTCTAATAAGCTGCTTATCTTCTCTAAGGCTTTCATGATTTGGGGCACAGTCTTTGAATCTATGAGAAGCTAGCCATGTTCTACATCCTGAAATAACCTCAACTGCACTGTTGGAATTGTGAGGAGGTGGCCGCAGAGAAGTAGCAAACTGTACAGATCCATTGCTTTTGTGAGCAATTAATCTTGTTGACATACTTATATGAGCTTGCATAAAAATGCCTGGGAGCGTGCTGGTGAATTCAGTTGTTCATTAATATTGATCACACACTGTCCCCATTGTGTTAGGAGCTACTTAAAGATTACCTACGAAAGTTTTACAGCATTATCGATTTAAAACTCCCTACAGCCTCTTGTATCTTGAAAGTCCACGAATGCTTTCACTTTTAAGAGTGATAGCACCAAACATTTTTGTCTAATCAGACAATTTGGAATTTTTGGAATATGAATCAGAGCTGATGCTCACAGTTTCCATGTACTTCTTCTGTGTGCCTATGATTCAGAAAGAGAATAACTTATTTACAAGACTTTTGGGAGTGGAAAGGAAAGGGATTGCGCTTGTCTTCTGTCTTTTTGTCTTATTAGCTTTAAGTGGTTGAGTAATACTAATTTGTTTTCAAACTTTGATCTGCTATTAAATTGTTTTCAAAGCTATGTGTAAGTGATGTGTGTGCATGTGTGTGCGTGTGCACACACATGTGCACCTGCTGACATGTTACAGAAAGAATATGAGATGCCCCCAAAATACCAGTGTTGGCTGCTAAAGTCAAGAATATGGCTTATTAAAAAATGACACTAATAGAAAATCCTGGAATTAAATGTCCAAAAACCATTATGTGAACAAACAAATGTATTAATACCAAACATTGTATATTCAGAGTAAAGCATAGACATGTCCTTAAAAATTAGGTGTAGAAGCTGGATAACTAAGAATATTCTTATGTTGTGAGCTCCCCCTTTCAGCCACTGACAATTTTAATGCCACTCAAAGCACTTATCACAAATTATTAACAGAGTGCCCTGCACACAATAGATGCCTAATGGATAAATGCGATTAACCTGAATTTAAGAAAGACAAAACAAAAAAAACCCTCTATGTTCAACAGAATCCGTTTCTTTCTTACCCTCATAGTATAAGCAACATTATATACCATAGGTGATGATGATTTTTGATCAGTGTTCCAAGACCTTGAAATAATACTTCAGAATCAAAATAGAGAAGATTATTGGGTGAGGAAGAACATACAGACAAATAAGTTTTGTAGAATCTCTCATTCTCCTGTGATTAGTATGCATGTTGTCACTCCAGGGAAGAAACTTGGAAACTGTTGCTATATGTTTTAATCATTGCTATTAAGCATCAAACACAAAACTTTTCTATCAAGCAAATTTTGTGAGTTAGATCTTGGACTACATTTATTGTGTTATCTTTATATCTGATAATTTTTGCTCATGCATAAAGTGAATGTTTTTATTTATACAGGAATTGTTAAATTAAGAGACTAAAACATGAGTTTTTACAAATTTACATTTTTCTGATTATGTTATTTGCCAAAGAATTAAGATACATGTAATCATTATACACAAGTACTCGTTCTAATGGTCTCTTTTTACAATTTGGTGTAATATCCTTGATGCTTAAACCATAGTAGAGACAAAAAACTTTGGAACCTAATTTTACATTTAAGACACTTGAGACTTGAAAGATGTAGAAAAGTCACAGAAAATGCCCAATTTTAGTTATTGAATAAAAATCTAAAAGATAGTGATGTCTTATAAACCTAAAATTAGAATGCAGTTTAGGCAATAGATAGCAATTGTTATCACTCATCTTTGCCAAACCCTCGTTTATTCAAAAGGTGTCAGATGCCTACTTTGTGCCGACATGATTCTTTCCATGTAGAATTTATAATCTGATGGGGGAAAGCAATAGAAAACCACTCATCTCAACACTGTCACACGTACTCCAAAAAAGTATATACTAGGTTCACAACATTGGTCTCACTGTATAATTACAGAGCATGTCTATATTCATAATATCTAATACAACCAGACCCCTTTGCTGAAAATACTCTGAAATGTTTCCATCTGAGGAGGCTTTGAAGTGCTATATTATTTATAAGAGTGTACTTAGTGAAGTCATGCTGATTCTGTTTACATCCGTGAAGACTTACATATTCATATATAGATTTCAACATGGTAGGAAGCGCGGCTTAATGGAAAGGTGTAGACATTCTAGTTAGGCAGAATCTGTTAAAATCTGTGCTTTTTTCCTGCTAAACACATTTCTTAACTTCTCTGAGCCTGTTATCTTTCTTCAAAAACAAGGATATACTCTTGCAAAGCATTATAAAGACTAGCATGGATCCTTCATGTTGCTTGGCATGCGTATGAGGGACTTTAGGGAGGCTAAATCTTTGTCCCTTTTGCTTCACCTCATCCCCTTCCTTTAGAAGAAGATCACTGAATTTCTTGGGGGTGGGGAATAACAGCAACCACAGCCTGTGAAACAGGTCATTTTTTTCCTGAAACCCAGATGTCAGCTGGGGTCCTGATGCCTTTCAGAGTGTAAATAACATAAAGCCCACATACCAGGTCACATTTTCTGGGAATCCCAGAGACTACACTGAGTTTGCAGGACAGGCCCCACCTGTGCCCCCAGGCAGGGTCAGAACATCTGGGACATTAGATGCCCCTGTCTTCTCTAAGTTCAGGTTCCTGTGTCAGCAGGACTTTCAGGCATCCTGTGCTGCAATGCTTCTCCCCTGCTACAGGACAAACCACGTCAATAGTACAGTCTCTCCACTGACTTCCCCGCACATTGCTGTGTGTTCAGCAGATGCTATGGTAGGCTTGGGTATACAGCAGGCAAGTCACATAGCATCTGTGCAGACAACTCAGACCTGAGTATTTTATGTCACAACTTCTTGTCCAACCCTTTTCATCATGCATGACAGCCTCCAGCACATGGATTGAGTTCCCACTCTCCCCAAAGACCCTACTTCTGTTTTTGCTTTTGGGATCTTCTCTCCTTGGCCTTCCAGTCTACTCCCTGGTTCTTCCCCCTAGTACACAGGTCTGTTAAACCTATCTTGCTCCTCTCACCTTCCCACCAAGGCTTACTTTTCCAGAGATGCAGCAGCCTTGAGTAAACAGTCGTCTGCCCCAGGCTCATATTCACTGTTTTTTTTGTCAAAGAGACTTCTGTGGTCCTCTTTCTTGGAATTCCTATTTTAACAGCTTTGAAGAAAGGTGGAGGACTTCCCACTTCAGTCATTTCCTGTCCCTCCTTCATAAAACCCTGTAAGCATCAGGGACATGGAAGGAACTTATTTTCTCTCATATGTAAGTGACTCTACTCTCTTGAGTAATTTATCATCAGTTTTGGTTTAAATACTATATTTTACTCCTAGGTACAATTCTTTAAACCCAATTTTTCTCACATTGAGTGGTTTTCTAAGAGATATTACTGAATTGATATTTGGTTTTGTTTCCTCACCTGCAAAACTGAAAAATTGGATTAGGTGATCTCCAACGATTCTTATTTATTTAAAATTATATAATTCTTCTACTGTAATTATTTTTTTTTCTTTAGCAATTATATGCATGTTGCCTACCTTCTCAGAACTTCCTGCCTGGGTTGATGTCCTGCTGCACTTTTGGAAGTGATGGCAGGGAATTTCCTTTCCTTCCTCCCTGAGTCTCTAAATGACTTTGACCCACAGTCCAGAAGTCATTCACCCATTCACTCCTTCACTCCTTAAAAACCTGTCAATTGTTTTTTTCGTATTTTGAAGTGACTTGATACGTCAAAATTCTCCCATTTTGTTTATCTCATTCTCTCCTTCACAACTGGCCAGCGCTCTGAGTGGTACAGTTTTAGAATCACGGATTCGGAAGCCTGAGTGTTTCACTGGTAGATGTTGATTTGAGAAATATTATTTAATCTTTACGACCTTCAGTTTTGTAAAACTGTAAAGGGGAATGATCATGACAGCCCTCTTAGTGAGTTCTATGAGGAATAAATGAGATGCCTCATGGAAAAAAAGTTTGTAAATTGTAAGGCACAGTCAAATGTTCATTCATTTGAGAGGAGGGAAGAAAGGGAAGCTAAGAAAAAAGAACAGAGTAAGGGGTGCTACAGCAGAATTTACACCTTTTTGGTGATGGAGGAAAGTGATTCAAATTGCTCCACAGCCAGTCACTGCTCTTGCACTTTCTCCCCTTCTCAAACAGGGGCAATACACCCCTTAAAGGCAAGTGGCAGATAACTTCATTGACATGTACTGCCCAGCACAAAACTGCCAACTGAAATTCAAGGGAGGACCTCCCCAAAACAGGAATTATCTTTTGGAGGTGGGCCCCTTAAAATAAGGCTTCCCCTTCTAGGTAAATGTTCTAAGAACCCAATGACATTATTGTACCAACTAGCATTGTGAGAGGTTGTTTAAAATCAGTGATTTAAAAAAAAAAATGCTTTCAATGAGTTTCCCATTTCATGATAGATAATTTACAAGTGTACCTGTTTACACCATGCTGAGTATTATGCACTTTTTGACCATAAATGGTATGACCCCCATGTCCTATCTTCCCTTTTCACCTGATCTCACCCTGAGTAACTTTTTTGTTTGTTGGTTTCCCTGATGAAAAAGTCCTCAGTGACCGGGCGTGGTGGCTCAAGCCTGTAATCACAGCACTTTGGGAGTTCACAGGTTCGAGAACAACTTGGGTAAATTGGTGAGACCACATCTCTACAATAAATCAAAAAATTAGCCAGGAATGGTAGCACGCACCTGTATTTCCAGCTACTTAGAAGGCTGAGGCAGAGGGATCGCCTGAGCCCAGCAGATCAATGCTGGGGTGGCAGTGAGCGTGCCACTGCACTCCAGCTTGGGTGATGGAGTGAGACTCCAACTCAAAAACAAACAAACAAGCAAAAATGTCCTCAAAGGTAAATATTTTGCCAATGTGGAAGAGGTGGAACAAAAAACAGCAGAAGTACTAAAAGGTTTCAAAATTGATGAGTCCAAAAACTTGTGAGCAGTGGAAAAATATCTCAATAGGTGTGTTGTATCAAACAGACAGTACTTTGAAGATGACTGAAATTTAAACATGTAAAAATAAGTACACAATTTTTTAATAAATAAATTCTGGGATTTTGGGGACATGGCTTTTAATTGGTGTGGAAATAGCTGGAGAAAATTCACAGATCCCCCAATTCTGTTTTACCTTTTGGAAACCAGCCCTACGAAAAAGTGAAGATCCAGGCCCTGTAGAGTCACCACGTTGCTCCTGTTCCATGAGTGTCTTTTTTAGACTCCACAACCATTGAATTTCATCACATTTCAAACAGAAAGAAATGAGTGTCAAAGATGGAGGAAGACACAGTACAGGAAGATGTTGCCCACCTTCTCAGTGCTTCCCACCTGTGGCGATGTCCTACTGCACTGTTGGAATGATGGTGGGGAATTTCCTTTCCTCTCCATGAGTCTCTAAGTGGCTTTGACCCACGCTCCAGAAACCATTCCCCCATTCACTACCATGCTCCTGGAATGGCCTTGCCTGGTGGGCCCCTCACAGCTGCCTCAAGTTACCCCTGCTCTTGAATCCAATCACCTGCCTTCTCTTAGGTGAAAGCACTCACCTTTTCTTAACTCCTCCTCCTGAAGGACACTGGAATTCACCCCTCCATACAGAAACAAACACTTGGGTCATCACTATTCCTTTCCTTGTCTAACATGTACATCCTAACTTCCTCTTCAGTGGCTTTTCTTTCACTTACAAATGTGTTCCAGTCTCTCCCATTAAAATAAAGACAGGCTAGGCATGGTGACTTGTACCTGTAATCCCAGCACTTTGGGAGGCCAAGGCAGAAGGATCATTTGAGCACAGGAGTTTGAGACCAACCTGGTCAACCTAGCGAGACCTCATCTCTACAAAGAAAAAGAAATGAACCAGACATGGTGGCATGTGCCTGTAGTCCCAGCTACTTGGGAGGCTGTGGTGGAAGGATTGCCTGAGCCCAGGAGCTTGAGGCTACAGTGAGCTCTGATTACTGCACTCCAGCCTGGGCAACAGAATGAGACTGCAACTCTAACTAAATAAGTATATTTATAAAGTTTGTTTGGTTAAGACAAAAAAATGAAAACAAAATAAAATACAGATGGACAAAGGTAGAGAAAACTATATATACATTCTTTGTATGGCCTTTCTTCATCTTCCCAGGAGAGCTTTTTCTTCCTTGAACTTGACTCTTCCCTTCTCCATTGCCTCTGGTCTGGATTCTGTTCTGAATCAGTTAGCCTCCTCCAGGCAGCAGATGGTAAGACAGAATTAGAAATACAAATGATTTACTGGGGAAATGTCTGTGATGGACAGAGGGCAGGGGGAGTGAGAGTAGGTAGGATGAGCCTTCAGACTGCGACACAGCGTTTCAATTCTGATGGGGAAAAGAAGGGAAAGAAAATTGCACCAAATGCTTTTTAGATAATCTCAGCCATATCAATGGGCCACCTGGGTAGAGAGTGTGCAATAGAGGAACGCCAGATCAGGCTAGACCAGCCCAGCTCTGCACCTCTGCAGTGCTGTCATCAACCAGGGAGCCTGGCCTTGGAATGAAAGCTGCTGGTGGACCCTGCAGTGGCTGGATGCTGTCAGTTGGCACCCCCGCTGGAAGCTGGTTTTCTCCAAGGGATAACTTAGCACCATACCTTCCTCAGCTGCTGAATCACTCTGCTGAGGTACTTTCCCAAAGCCTGTGAACAACTGTCCCCTCTCTTGAAGTGTGCAACTTTGGGTGAGCTGCATCTTCTAAATTGGCAAAAAAAATGTTTCCAGATGTGTGCTACACCACACCCTCATCAGATATCTGCAGAAGCATTGCAGCCAGCTCTTGGATTCACTTGGTCAGCTTGGTTACAGCCGTGTGCTACTTGTACCAGCAGGGGACCAAAGCTCTTTAGTGCTCACAACTCCAGGAAGTGTATTACTTCTTAAACATGCAGACGTATTCCACAATTCAGAAATTTATCAATAATATTTAACTTATTACATTATATTTTTTTGAGCCCTTAATATGTGACAGATACTGTTCTGGGTATTTTCTATGTATGAATTCCTTTCATCTGTATTCTAACCTCTTGAGGAAAATGTCATTAGTATTGACATTTAACAGAAGAAGAAACAGAGGCACCGAGTGGTTGCATAAATCTGTCAAAAATGCGCAGCTAGAATGTGGAGAAACCAACATTTTTTTTTTTTTTTTTTGAGTTGGAGTCTCACTCCATCACCCAGGCTGGAGTGCAGTGGCACACTCACGGTTGCCCCAGGGTCAGCCTGCTGGGCTCAGGCGACCCTTCTGTCTCAGCCTTCCATGTAGCCGGAACTACAGGCTCACACTACCACACCTAGCTAATTTTTTTTTCTTTTTTTGGAAACCAGCATTCAAACCCAGGCCATTAGTGTCTGGAGCTCACACAACCAGTACATTTCCAGTACCACTAATATTCAGAACACTCTTCAATGTAAAATTGTTAATGAAAAAATGTTGAACTAATGTCTCCTTTTAAGCATGTGCACCTTGCAGCAATGTATTTCTTCTGCCTTTCAGGTCCCTGCAGTCCAAATCCCTGTCACAATGGAGGAACCTGTGAGATAAGCGAAGCGTACCGTGGGGACACATTCATCGGCTATGTCTGCAAGTGTCCCCGAGGATTCAATGGGATTCACTGTCAGCACAGTAAGTCATTCACAGTCATCGTGCTTTTATTATTATTGATCACAATGTATACAAGTCATCGTCATTCTTGTTTGTGGTGGGATCACAGAATCTTGGAACAGCAAAGGGCTTTGGCACTTGGCTAACACTGTATCCCTCCCATGAATACACCACGTACACAGCTGAAGATGTCCAGTCTGTGTGTTGGTCTCCCCAGCAGCATGGGGGCTCCTCATCTTTTGATCAACCCCTGTCATTCTTGTTCAGACATACTTGCAAAAAGTTTCTCTTTACATGGAATGGGTACCTGTCTCTTTCTTTCAAACTTGTCCTAAAGCTACATTCTTCTAGCTTTGCAAAAATGATTCTGAGGATTAGACTCAAAGATGATGCCCAGAAAAGAAAAATATGACTGCCCATTTAGCCATTAAACCAGTATTCACCTTCTTACTTGTCATTTTTAGTGTGAAAAATCTTTGTAAGTTCAACAAGTATGTTATCTGCACTTCTGCTTTTAGTCCCCATTCTTGTTTGTTTTGGAAAGTTAAACCAAATAGGTCCACTTATTCTTAGAAGCAAGTGTTAGGGTCACACTCGGGGCCTCCAGAATGTTAGGTCAGACCCTCTGCAGGTGTGGGTGTCTTTGTGGGTGCAATCGGATGCTTCATGGTAAATGCGAAGAATTGCACAGAAGCTAGATTAGAAAATATAGTTTATTTAGAAAGTAAGTTAAAGAGAGAAAGAGGAGATTCACCTCCCCAAGGTAGAAGAGGGGTCGAAAGCTTAAGAAAACATGACCTGGCCATAGCTCAAAGAGCACATGGCCACACCATAGCTCAGCAATGCAATGGCAAAATGACTGTTCATGGTTAAGTCCTTTTAACCATTTCTCTTGAATGCGGGAAGGTCATTAAGGTAATTGGGTTCTGGTCTGCTCCACGTCATTATGAAGGGGTAGGTAATTGTAGGTACTGACATCAGGTCAAATAATGGACAGCAGGCAGATGGGAGGGTTAGTCACATGATTGCTGCCATGGTCTGTGCCATGGTATGTGGGGTCTGTCTGTGTCATGTAAGTCACAAAGGGCTGATTAGGTTAACTTGAGGATTTGGGCCTGGAGGGTTTTTTTCTACAAGAGACTTGCTAGACATTTGCAATCCACAAACCCTTTGACCAAAAAGTGGTCTATTATCATTTCTATGACTCTATCCTTGTCTTGCATCTGATGGAGATTTGTTGAAGCAGTAGGGTAGGCTGCCACTTGCCTGCAGTAGAATGTCTAAAGGCTTCCTAAAACCTGCTCATTGGAAATTTATCTATCTACGTCTAAGCTAAGCTAGATTCAAAGTGTTTCAGGGGCAAAGTCTAAACAAAATGACTCTGCTGAGGCAAAAAGACTAAACTAAGAATAAACTAAATTTATTCTAGGTTTCTATAGGTACCTCCTTTCAGCAAGGGTGAACATAATGCCACCTAAGTGACGTGGATCCCTTGGTGCTGTGGTATTCTCCAAGCAGAGAGGCCAGGGAGGGTCTTACAGAGGTTGCCTCATGTGGTCAGGGTCTTGAAGGAGGGAGGAGAGAGACGTGATGGGGAGAGTGAGGAGGGAATGTATGTGCCACACATTCTCACTGATGGATGAGATAATGGTGTTAAACATGTAAAGACAAAGCTGGACGTGTCAGCTAGGGCCAGATTTCCACCATCAGTAAAACCCAGTTATGCCTCCTGGCTCTGAGACATTGGGAGCATCTCGTATTTTTCTTAAGACTCGTCATGGCCTAGAGTCTGTAGAACATCTGTAGAAGCCTACTGTAGTATGTGGGCAGTTTTGCGTCTTCTTCTTTTTTTTTTTTTTTTTTTTTTTGGTGTCTCACTCTGTCACCTAGGCTGGGGTATAGTGGCATGCTCATGGCCGCCACAGCCTCAACCTGCTGGGCTCAAGCGATCCTTCCACCTCAGCCTTCCAAGTATTTGGAACTACAGGCATGTGCCATCACACCAAGCTAATTTTTTGATTTATTGTAGAGATGAGGTCTCACCAAGTTTCCCAGGCTGGTCTGAAACCCCTGGGCTCAGACAATCTTCGGCCTCCCAAAGTTCTGGGATTATAGGCTTGAGCCACCAGCCCAGCTCAGTTGTGCTTCTTAAAACCAGCGTCTCCACTGCTTGTCACGGTCTCTAAGAGTCTCTCTAATGAGAGGCTACTGATTTTTCTCAGGCTAAGTCCAGAAGTGCCAAGACCGGGTATCCCTGGTGGCAGCATCACCATTCAGCCTTCATACACCAACACTTACAGACAGTCCTGGAAAGACAGATCCCAGACTCTCAACTGCCTTCACAAAAATCATTAATCCCATGAGGAGAAAATCATTAACCCTTATAGACTTCACTGACTCTTGCGATGTGGTGTCACAAGCAGTGCCAAGAGGGAGATAGTCTGGCCACCCCACTGGAGACCCTTTATTCAGAGGTGCTTGTATACAACACACACCCTTACAGAGGATGCCCTGGAAAACAGAATTTTCATGATGGGCTGGTCTGCTTTCCAGTGTTCAGAAGGGTGCATACCACCATGGTTGTATCATCTTAACTTCCTCTTTTGGTACAGGGCTCCAGGAAGGAGGAGGTGAAAGTATTAATGGCAAATTCTTACAGTTGGAAGGAATCTTCAAAGGGATTCTGGAAGGACATGTATAGACCCCAATGTCACTTAAATAGTTCACATTTATTAATCCTCCCACCCTGACCTCCTGTGGAAGTCATAGTTTTGCTGAAAATCAGTAAAATTGAGAACTATGCCAAAATAGTGTGGATATTTCATATGGAAAATTAATTTTTAAAATTTGAAGCCTGCCCCTAAACCAGAAGTTGGGAAACTTTACATCTTAGCTCTAAGTAACAATATCTATGCAATGACCCAACATTCTTTTCACTTCTCTGGGTCTTGTTTTCTTCACATTATGAAGATCAGTTTAGTTTTAGTTATTGCTAATGACCTGGAAGTTCATTGAAAACCTTGAGTCATTAGTTTGTTTTTCCCAATATAGGCCAGGTTTCTCTATAAAGATGTTATGGGGTGAACATCCACCTGCCTCTGACTTCCACACATGGAACTTCTTTCAAGAGGGCCGTCAGGTTTGGGGAAGTAGAATAAATTCTTTTTGTCCCCACTCTCCATGGTGGCATATCCAAGTATTTTCTCTTACACCATCACACCAAACTCAAATAAGCTCAAAAATTCACATAATTTTGTTGAATTTCAAGACATTTAAAAGTACAACCCCCCCTCCCCCCCACTGAATCTGACTCTTGCTAGATCTTAAACCCATGTTAGGCATTTCAGCAGGAAGCTCAAGGCTGAGGGGTTTCATTCAGAAAGGGGATTTTGTTGTCTAGACCACCTAGTTCCTATTCTCTGCAGTGCATCATTTTTAGAAGCAACAGAAAATGGGAAAAAGTTGGATTTGAAATTTTAAAAAAACCTGGATTTGAGACCTGACCTTTGCAGTTACTGAATAAGTGACCTTGAGCCAGTCACTTGAACCTTCTGCGATTGAAGACATATAAATTGAGGAATTGAACTAGAAATATTAATAGATGGTTTTTGGTTCAAGAGAGTATTATGACTAAATGGGTGGCTCGCTCGTTGTGCAAAGGTTAGCAGCCTTCCTCATTTAGATGAAATGGAAAAGAATTACATATTGAGAAAGCAGAAGTGCTGGGAGCCCTAGAAGCTTCTTTAGGCAGAAGGAAAACAGGAAAAAAAACAGCTCTTGAATCCTTGCAAGGATTGCTCAGCTTGCTGAATTCTTGTTCACGGTGGTGGTAGCTTCATGGCCCACATATTCTCTAGAACCTTGCTGCCTAAGTGTGGATACATATCAGCACTATCTGGAAGCTGACTAGACATACAGACAACCAGGTGTCACCTTAGATCAACTGAATCGGAATCTGTATATCAGAATGATCACCAGTTGACTCCCATACACGGTGAAGTTAGAGAAATGCCGCATGGGCTTTGTGATCATTTTATGGACTCAGCAACTTCTACACTCAGTCACATAACAGTAGATTGGAGGCAAAAATTTTTATTAAGGCTTATGAAAATAAAAGTTAAACTGAAAATCAGTAAAATTGAGAGCTATGCCAATATAGTATGAATATTTCATATGGAAAAATAATTTTTAAAAACCTTTCAGAAAGCCATTTGGGGAATTATTAATTTAGTTCTGCATGACAGACTGTTAAACTAAATATCTTTTGGAATATAGCTACACATTTAAAGAACTTTAAGTTTCATGACACAGGAGTGATGGATAGATAATTAATAGGTTTAGTTTAACAACTGTTTTGTCAATATGTTACAAATTAGAAAAATTATTTTCAGTGCCGGCATTAATATTATCTACATGAGCTTTTAATTTTTTTTAATGTATTAACTTTATTTTTAGAGCAGTATTAGATGTACCAAAAAATTGAGCAGAGAGTGCATAAAGTTCCTACTCCCTGCATGGCCTTCCCTATTATTAATATTTTGCATTGCTGGGGCACTCTTGTTATAATTGATGAACCAATATTAGTACATGATTACTAAATGAAGTCCATAGGCTTTGTATTGTGTAGTTCTATGGAATCTGAAAAATATGTACTATCATCTATTCACCATTACAGTAGTCTACAGAGCAGTTTCACTGGCCTGGTCTCTTCTGGCTGTTGGTCTCTTCTGGCTTTCTTTCAAATACTATGCAAGCCCTCATCTTTTTACTGTCTCCATAGTTTTGCCTTTTCCAGAATACTATGTAATCAATATCATACAGTACGTAGCCTTTTCAGACTAACTTCTTTTACCTGGCAGTATGTATTGAAGGCTCCTCTATGTGTTTTTAGGACTAATTCTTTTTATCAATGAATAAGATTTCATTTTATAGATTTACCACAGTTTGTATTAATTCACCTATTGAAGAATGTCTTCGTTGCTTCTAATTTTTGACAATTGTGGATAAAGCTTTCATAAGCACTTATGTGCAGGTTTTTGTGTAGATATAAGTTTTCACCTCATTTTGGTAAACACCTAGTAGTGCATTTTCTGGTTTGTTTGATGAAAGTCTATTCACTTTCATGGAAAGCTTCCCAAGGCCCTTCCCCAGTGGTTGTTTTGCACATGCACCTACAAGTGATGTCATTGTCGCTCCATCCTCACCAGTATTTACTGTGGTCAGTGTTTTGGATTTCAGCTATTATGTCCACCTTTTGTGGTAATGAAAGTTGTTTGGTGTCATAACCGTAAAAGAATAATAATTAGTATTAAAATGTTCTTGGATTCTATATAATTGGCCAAATTACACATCTTTAAATGCCATATAATAATATAATCCATACACACTCACGTATATACCTGTGTGTGTGTAAGTTTTAGCATGTGCATTATAAGATGAATTGAGCACCAAAAATGTCTAGAGGTTAGACCTTTGAAAGGCATTTTTAAGCAAGTGGTTTTCTGCTGGAAGCTGCATTTGGGACTGGCTAGAAGTAGTCATATTTTATCTGTTGCCTAGTAACAAATCTAATGCCTTGGGAAAGGATGGTTTCTTCCTTCCCAGAACTCTTCCTGTCTCCCACAGAAGGCATTCTGCATGTTTCTTGCAAGAATACATTTTCTTGGTTCCTATTCTTCTCAGCATAGCAGCTGACCTAGGAACCCACTGAGAACCAAAAGAAAAAGGACTGTTTTATAGAAGTGGCCTGTGTTACTGCATTAGCTTGAGATTAAATGCTCCTTAATCCTTTTTGTCACTGAGAAAGTTAGCTAGAAAAATATTTTCTAAAGTTTTCCTCTTTATGTGTTCTGCTAACCATTGTCAACCAATTTGGTCTTAATTTTGTATTGATGATTAATGGAGTCATACATTCAACAAATATTTATTGAGACCATGAGTCATTTTACTTTTGCAACTTTAATATTTCAGGTTTCTCAGAGTTAGTTGATGAAATGTGCTGTTTTGTTGACTACTTTTAATTGAATTAGTTGCATATTTCACATTTATGTGCTTTTTCTGGTATGTTACACTTATTGAACATGCAGACTCTCGGTCCTATTCAGCTCTATTGAATCAGAATTTTTGGTCGGTGCCTTGGATTTGCTTAAAATCACCCATATGACCCTTGGATACACCAGACTTTGAGGACCACTGACTTAAAGCATGACCATTTACCTTTGATCTCCAAATTTTACTGAGGGATCCACTCTGTTAGAGGAAGAATTGGTTAGACCTGGGTTTTGGTGAGGCTGTATCTTGATCAGCTGGTGAAGGGTCAGTTGGTACTTGATGGTTCTGTGCCTCTGTTCCTCATCCAATAATTCAATTTCCTTCGATTCAAGTTCTCAGCACTTACTAAGAATTTCACACTGTGTGATATGCTGGAAGTCACATTTTTACAAAAAACCGGAATAATCCTTTGTCCTGTGTCCCTAAATAGATATTAGCTAAAATCAGATGAGATGTTTTAGAACATACTTTACAAGTTTTGAAAAGTTAGGTATGCTTGAGGGACTGATATTTTAAAATATAATGGGGATTCTTAGTGTGCTTTAATTTTTTTCTTCCTTTATAAATATTGTCCTCGTAACTTTTTAGAAAATTTTTTTTGTAGTAGGGCAGAATGAGTCTTAATAGGTAGTGTTATGTTTTTCTAGAATACCTCCCTTACCATCATTAATTCTTGTTGGTAATTCTTACTTTTTAAAAATTACTCATTATAACTTTAGCTTGATGATTTCTTTTAGCTTTTCTACTAGGAAATCAATTTTTCCCAGTACAGGATTTATTTCAAAAATGATGTGAAAACTTTTACCTGGAGTAACTGCAAACTACGTAACTATCTTGGATAATTAAAGACCTCCAAGAGACTTCCAAAGTGGACTTGTCATCAGCCCCAGAAGTTTTTCAGATTGGATTGAGATTCCAAATTTTCTTGCTCACCAATGACTTTGCAGGTCAATGTGAGCCCCATTAACTCTGTGAGCTAAAGACTTTTAACCTCCATGTGCCTGTGAGTTAGGTAGGGTCCAGCGGAGTCTACAGATTCTTCCTACTCATCCATACAGATTCTAACTTTTTATATTTAGTTTAGTCTGACTAATTTAATACAAACTCTTGTAAAAGTGATGAGGTGGCTCTAGAACACTGGTTCTCATCCTTGACTGCACATGAAAACCACCTAGGCCTTTATTTTAAAAAATATTGTTGCCTGGCTCCCACCCCAGAGATTCTCATTTAATTGTCTGGGGCATGATGTAGGCATTAGGAGTTTTAAAATCTCCCAAGATGTTTCTAATGTGCAACTAATGCTGAAAATTAGTGTTCTAGAACCACATGTAAGGAATTACAGTAACTTAAAGTAGTTAAGCAAGGAAATACTCAGAGAAACCAAGCTTATGATATGCAATTATAATTCCACACTGAGTATGTCATCTCACAACCTTATTGACCTCAACCTTGGTTTAATATAATAAAAATTATCTTATAGCAGGAACCTCTAGTTGAGAGAAAGAATCAGGTCAGAAAAAGATATTAACTTACTATTCCAAAAGTTGGTTATCCCATAGACTATCTATAGTAGCCAGAGTTCCAAGGAATTTTTATTTTTTAGTTCTTCTTCCTTGGCTGGAAACCAACAAAAAACCTTGTCATGGCAGACATATGTAATGGAAATTTGCTGTTCCAATGTAGACCCCAAGTGTGACTTTTGCAATGAAATACTCAGACATTTACAAAACTTGAAATATTTAAAAATCTCTACCATTTGTCATTTAATTCAATTATTTTTTATTTTATTTTAAAGATATGGGGTACAATTCAGGAAAAATTTTCTACATTAGATAAAAGTCAAACATTATTTATTTTCTATTATTTATCTTTTAAAATGTGACTGCTGCGAAAACAATAAGCTTTGAACAGAAATACGTTATACAGATTTTACCAGAAGATTATACTCATGAAGGCAGTATAGTCATGCTAATAGGCCTGAACTTCTAGAACTGATTCATTCATGATTTTATAAAGGCTGTTTCCAAAAATAAAGATGGTAGCACAAATGCAATTTTTAAAAAATTGCTTGGAATTCAAATTTCCTAGGCCTCCTGTCCTGTGTTGACATTGATTTCAAAACTACTGTTGCTCTTAGCTATCATCTTCCATGTAAGTTTCCTCAGTTAGGACCTCATTCTCCCCTGAATTCTTCCTCAGCCATGCCAGAAATTATTTGTTTATTTGCAACATGTGATAAATACATACTATTTTCCCTGGTTGTTACATGAGCTTAGAAATGAGTCCCAGCTCCCTGACCTTTCTACTGTTTCCACCTTGCACAGGGTGCTGAGAGCAGGCTCCTCTGCTCTCTGCTGGGGGCCTCCATGCCAAGAAAACTGCAGGGCAAATCTAGCCATTTCAGTGACATTGGTTCTACTGTGTTCCTTGGAGTTGGAAAGTCAGAACCCCACAGACCTGTGAGCTCTCTGTGAACAGAGCTGTGCAGTCTTCCTGCCATAACTGCTTGTTCACTCAGGGCTCAGACACCTCAGAGGACTGTGAGTGGGCACCAGGACCACACCTCTCTTATCTCCTAACTGCAGTTTTTCCCAGGGAGCCATTTTGTAGACTCAGTTACAAAAGTCAAAGCACCTGTGAACGTGGGCTAAGTCACCATGAGGATCTAAAGCTCACTTATACGACAGACATGTATTAACTACTTACTCTGTGCAAAGCACAGTTCTGGATACTGGAATATAGGCCTGAACCAAAGAAACCAAGTCACTGCTGTCATAAGACTTCAATCCAAAGGAGAAAAAATAATACAAATATGACACATGCATTGCCACGCAGCTCAGCAATTGCACTCTTGTGCATTTATCCCGGAGCAGTAAAAAGTTCAATTCACATAAAAACACCTGTATGGAGATATTCATAGCAGCTCTATGTAAAATAGCCAAAAACTAGATTTAGCTCAGATGCCCATCAGCAGGTGAACGGCTGACCAAACTATGGTACATATATATCTTGAAATACTTGGTACTCGGCCTTGAAAAGAAAGAAGCTGTTGGTACATACAGAAGCTTAGATAAATCTCTAGAAAATTAAGTTGAGTGAAAACAAATCAAATCCAAAAGAATACATGCTAGATGATCCATTTATGTAACTTTTTTGAAATGACAAACTTTTGGAAATGGAAGACATTGAGTGACTTCCAGATGTTAGGGAAGGAAACAGGCAAGTGTGGTTACAGAGGGATGTCCTTGTGTTGGGACTATCCAGTGCATTGTCTGTGTTGATAGATACACAAGCCCCACAAGTGACATGAGTGTATAGCCCTAATAACATATACACACCCATATAAGTACAGCTGGAGAAATCCGGATAAGATTAAAGTGTTGTAGTAATGTTAACGTTTTAATTGTGCATTTATACTATAGTTTGCAAAGTGTTAACCCTTGAGGGAAAATGAGCCAAGTGTACATGGATCTCTTTATATTATTATTATTATTTTCAATATGAATCTACAATTATCTCAATAAAAATTTCAATATAAAAGGATAACGTAGGAAAGCATAATATTAAGTGTTGTTATGAGTTATAAGGAGAGGGACTGTGGGATGACAGGGTGTGAGTGCTATTTTAGAACATGACCAGAGGTGTTTTCTCCCACCAAGTAACAATGAAGCAGAGATGTGTAGGAAGGCAGTGGCCAAGTGTGTGAAGCCCAGGGGGTAGCATGTGCCAGAGTCCTGAGGTGGGAGCATGTCTGGGGCATGGTGATTGAATAAGACCAGGAGGTCTGTTCAGTCACAGAGAGGACTTTTTGTGGTACTGGAATTATGAAAGGATGCCTGGGGAGGGTAGAGAGCAAGGGTGCATGTAAGCTGATTTCTGAGGAGAGCACGACTGGCTGTGAGTACAGAAGAGGTTCCACTGGGGGCAGGAGTGGAACTCTGAGACCACCTAGGAGATGTGGGTGTTTAGTTCAAAGTAGCAATGGGCACTTGAGAGGAGCTGGACAGTTTTCATATTTAGAAAATAGTTTGATAAGAGATTATGAACAGCATCATGAATATGTGTACAGTTTTTTGTGGATAAATTTCAGTACTTTTTGTTTCCTTTTTTACTTAACTGTGTACCATAAACTTAGACTATGTAAAAAACTGTTCTTAAAATTTTCAGTATACCGTGTAATTGCCATTTTTTTCTAGCTTTCAACAGCATCATTAGGCTAGAATCTAGAATTTTAAAGATAATTAATATACATGCACACATATATGCATATACATATATAAACAATGCCTTAAATATGTATGATGCTATTTGAGATATTGAATTTTCAAATTTTGATGTTCCCAAAGGGCTTATAAGATTGGTTATCTTTTAAGATGTTGTGTGTCACTTTATCTTTCACATTCGTTGAGTCATGATAATATAATACAGTATGCTAAAAAAAATTAATGACAGAAGTGTGTCACTCAAGACTAATATAAGTCCATACTAAGATACAATAGTGATTTTGATAAAGAGGACAATTTACATTTGAATAGGGAATCTGGAAGTCACAATTGCATTGAGTGAATATTTATTATGATAAGCCATTACAATGTAACTTGATTAATTTGGTTATCACTTTATTTTGCAATCATGCCATAACCTATGAGTTTAGAAAAATCTAAGGCAGTATATACTTTGAAAATATGTAGCTTTATGTATTCAGGAGATTTTCATCATAAAATGATCTTCTTAAAGTATAGCATTTCTAAATGAGAATCCCCCTCCCCCCACCATACTCCCATCCCCCCCCAGCCATCTGAAAACAGTTCTTTTATTGGTAAGTAAAGGGATTGCCTCTGACTTGTTCTAAAGATGAGTACAATTTACAGTTTAAAGATGAGTTTGGATAATTAAGGCATGATTACTAAGAGATCTGAAAATTTAAATGTAGAAGAGACTTGAACTTCCATTTCTCTTATGCTTTTAACTAGTCATATCAACTTGAGCTGATAATGGTGCTAAGCCTTGGTTTCCTCATTTTTAAACAGAAGTAACTGGACCATTAGCCTGCTCTTAGGTCCCAGTTGATGATACCCAGGCAATTTGCTGTATGTGGAAGTATTTTGTACAATTGGAAGTTCCATATGCTCATAAACCATCATTATTTCTGTCATTGGTTTTCAAAATATCTTTTATGTAATCATGTAAAATAAAGTGGTACTAAAATAAAACAAAAATAAATACTGACTTTATCTGAGATAAATTACACAGCAGAGAAGATGGAAACACTAGATGCCTCCATTATAAAGTAAGGTCTTGTAATTTCTAGCGTACACCTTTCAACAGCTGGACTAAGGGTTAGGGAGAGGGAGAAGAAGAAAGGACAAGAGAGAGGATTGGAGACTCAGTCTCAATAGGAAGGAGAAACCCGTGGCATGGAAGCTGCTGATCTAGTCTCCAGTTTCCAACAAAACTCCTGAGAAGAATTATCTATCCTCAATATGTTCTGTGATTGGTATAGACTGCCCAGATTCTAATCAGTCACATCTCACTACCTTCACTTCTTCCCTGAGGCACCATTCTCCACACGGACATGCTCCTAATTTTGCTATCTCTACACTTGTCCCCAGTTTATTCTTAAAACAACAGCCAGAACTATCCTCTTAAAACTTTCATCCTGGATCTACAAGGAACTGAAACGTACTGAAAAGAAGAAAACAAACAACCCCATTATAAAATGGGCAAAAGATATGAACAGACACTTCACAAAAGAAGACATTCGAGCAGCCAACAAACACATGAAGAAATGCTCAACCTCACTAATCATCAGGGAGATGCAAATCAAAACCACACTGACATACCACCTAACTCCAGTCAGAATGGCAATTATCAACAACTCAAAAAATAACAGCTGCTGGAGAGGCTGTGGTGAAAAGGGAACACTTCTACACTGTTGGTGGGAGTGTAAGCTAGTGCAACCTCTGTGGAAAGCAGTGTGGCGATTCCTGAAAGCTCTAAAAATTGACCTTCCATATGACCCTGCAATCCCCCTACTGGGAATATACCCTGAAGAACACAAATCACTCTATAAAAAAGATACCTGCACACGTATGTTTATCGCAGCGTTGTTCACAATAGCAAGAACCTGGAAACAACCATGCTGCCCAACAAAAGAGGACTGGATTAAAAAAATGTGGTACATATACACGATGGAATACTACGCAGCCATGAAAAAGAACAAAATCATGACTTTCGCAGCAACCTGGATGGAACTAGAGTCTATAATACTGAGTGACCTCTCACAGAAACAAAGATCAGAATATCACATGTTCTCACTCATATAATGGACCTTGAACATCCAATGTAATACTATAAGAAAATGACTGATGGTACTGGGAAATTATGGGGGGGGGATGGGATTAACAGTAGCTAATATCTATCTGGGACTGGGAAAACACCTCTTATCAATAGGGTGCCTGAATGAAATGTAACTGTACACCTAACCCTTAACTGTACCCCACAAAACGATAATAAAAAATACTGATTAATTATAAAAAAAAAAAAAACTTTCATCATATAAAGTCATTCCTGTGTTCAAAACCCTCCCTGGTTTCCTGGTGCACTCAGAGGAACATCCAGAATCTTTATGGTGATCAGAACACCTGCTCACTTCCTGTCCATCTCTCTCAACCTCAAATGCAACTGAGCTCCATTTTGCTGATTCTACCTTGGTCCCACTGTTCTCCTTGCTGTCCTTGAACAGCCTGGGTCTTTATGTGTCCATTCACTCACTTGGCCTACCCTTTCCCAGGTAACTACAATCCTCCCTTCTTTTCTTCTTAAATCTTGTCTCAAGTGATCATTTTCCAGTGTGGCCTTCCCCACATAACTCAGATAAAATGACAACTCTGACACCTTCCTCCATTGCCTTTCTCCCCCATCTCTCTCTCTCGCTTACCCATATTTTATTATCACTTCACACCACCTGCCATGTTATATGTTTATTTTTTGTTTTTCTTCTTATAGAAAAAAATCTTCTCTTCCACAACAAGGACTTGATTTGTTGACATCCTGCTGTATTTGCTGTGCTTAAAGAGTGTCTAGCTCATAGTAGGTACTTGACGAATATTTGTTAAGTGAAAGAACTAATCATTAGCCTATTAACCACTAAAGCAATTAGATATTTATCCAACAACAATCTGTCTTCCATTACATTAGGCTTTGAAAAAAAAATCCTCTTAAGAAAGAGTGTATGCCTTCAAGAGCTTATGAAATTAATGTGAAGAAAAATAGTACCTTATCTAACAAGAGTTCTGTGGCCAAATAACATTGGAAACACTGCCATGGAGGCTATCAGTGTCTGTTAGTTTATTGGCAGTGCTGAGGAAGCCTGTGGCTTATAAATAATGACAGAAAATTGTTAGGTAATTGCCAATAATTGTTTATTATTGCCTAAATTACTTGAAAGAGATAGAAGTGACAGCAGCATGAGAATCTGAGATAGAGGGTTGAGTTGGTATGCAGAGGACGGTAAGAAGGCAGAAAGGAAGAACTGCAGAAGCCTGAGCAGGTGGGTAACAATTATCAAAGGATTGATGATGTTCAGGAGATGAGGGCAGGTGGGATGGAAGGTTGAAGCATGAGCACATGTGCATGTTTTAATACAAATACACAGGGGTAGAGACAGCCACCCACGTGTCACTGTCTATAAGAGTTTACTCAGCACCTGCCATTGTCCCCAGAAATGGTGATTGTGTTCATGTTGTGGCCATGTCAGAGAGATGAAGGAGCCATGAGTGAGACTTTGCATCAAGATTATCCAGAGAACCATTTGCTGTCTTTTTTTTTTTTTTTTTTTGAGTCGGGATCTCACCATGCTGCCCAGGCTGGAGTACAGTGGCAAGATCATGACTCACCACAGCCTCAACCTCTTGGGCTCAGGTGATTTTTCTACCTCAGCCTCCTGAATAGCTAGAATTAGAGATGTGTGCCATCACGCCTGGCTAATTTTTGGATTTTTTTTTTTTTATAGAGACAAGGCCTCACTGTTTCCCAGGATGGTCTTGAACTCCTGGACTCAAGTCTTCCTTGCCCCTAAGTCTCCCACGGTTCTGAAATTACAGGCATGAGTCACTGCATCTGGCCCATTTACCACCTGTGCTACCTGACGCTGTATTATTATTTGTAGCCTGCAGTCTCACACTGTTTCACTTAGAGTCACTTTGCTCACATGCCTGCAGGACATCATCAGCTGCACTGTCTAGTCACAACTGGTGCCTTTGTGCTGCATCCGCAGAGTGGACTGGGGACTTTGTGGGCTGCCTTCTCATGGGTGTGCTTGGTTCAAACTCTTTATGGACACTCCCTTGATACCCACATCTTCTTCAAGCAGGAGGAAGTCTTTCCAGAGTGATGCTGACAGGCAATAGTGAGGGACGACGCTGTCCATGGGCATCCCCTTAGGGTAGAAAGAGACCTTGGAATCCCCAGTCACAGGAAAAGGGAAGAGTGGAAGAAAGTTGTTCTGCCATAAACCAGTTGGTTCTGCACCGGTTCTTCCCAGAACCATGCAGTTGCATGGGTGTTTTCTTTAGAGAATTCTTGTTCTGTGAAAGGGCCATGTATGCAAGCGACTCCCAAATGCAGAAGGACCTCAGACAACAAAGAAGGGGGCAGAGACATTCGGTGTTTCGGTTTTAGGTGGCTTATGGGAGAGCTTACAGAAATGTTCTTGGACAGCTAAGTGTGTCTCCCAGTGTGACACCCAGACCCAGGGCTCCTACAGTGTGACTCCCAGACCCAGGGCTCCTACACCACAGGGAAAGGGGGTGCATGCTCCTGCAAGGCAATGAGAGGCAGTTCTCCAGAACAGGCAAGAATGCTGTATCACAGCCTGTAACATGTGTGATAGCATCAAGGGCACTTTGACCTAAACGCAGGAGTACATGTTCTTTCATGGAGACAGTCAATAAAGTAGAAGCCAGGAGGCCTCGGCAGGCCTGGGGTTAATCAAGAGTCAACATGGGCCGGGCTTGGTGGCTCAGCCTGTAATCCTAGTGCTTTGGGAGGCTGAGGTGAGTGGATTGCCTAAGCCCACGGGTTCGAGACCCGCCTGGGCAACTTGGTGAGACCTCATCTCTACAATAAAATCAAAAATTAACTGGACATGGTAGCGCATGCCTGTAGTTCCAGCTACTTGGAAGACTGAGGTGGAAGATTACGGGAGTCCAGTAGATCAAGGCTGCAGTGGCCGGGAGCGTGCCACTGCACTTCAATCTGGGGGCCATAGTGGGACTCCAACTCAAAAAAAAAAAAACAAACAAAACAAGAGTCAACGTGGCAGATTAGCATCCAAGGTGGCATCATTTTTGGCTCCACAACTCCATACCTCATCTGGTGGAAGAAAGGTATACCTGGATAATTCAGTACAAGGATCCTGCATTTGTGAGGTCATGTGCCTATGAAATTATTAAACCTTTGAGGGCTAGAGTCTAGCTGTAGGTTTTCTTTGCATTTTGCTAGCCAGAGGCATAGTTTGGGGCATCAGCTCCAGCATCAGCGCCTCATCTCTTGCCAAAATCTGACCCTGACCTACCTTCCCTAGTTTATTTCCATATCCCCCATTATATACCTATCACTTCTCCAGTTAGCCACCTACTGTTACTCCTTTGCATGCCTTAATTTTCCATTGTGTCACCCTTGCTGGTGCACTTCTGGTGCCCAGAAAACCCATTCCTTTGTCGCTCATCCATTATCCCTGGCTCTGGACCCTCCATAAACACTCCCAGGATTCCTACTACTTCCTCAAGCAGGAAAGTCCCTCTGCTTTCCACCTTGAATGACACTTCTGTATTCCTCCAACTTGTATTATATGTATTTGTGTGTTTCTTATCACCCCAGGAAGCCTAAACACTTATCTGCCTGAGTCATCTTTGATTCCCGATCACAACCCAGAATTGTGATTTACACATAGGAGATACTCAGAATTTCTTTGACGAATTAATGAATTAGTAGTAAGAGCTCAGTGAACATGTGTTTATTGTTTAACTATTAAAACAGAACCCTGGAGCACACACCATGGTGACTAGCAACAGAGTTCATTGAATTGTGTTGCCTCCTGCACTGGACTTGGGGTCATTTGCCTTTACATGGCAAATGTGCCATGTGTCTGTTTTACATACAGATTTGCCACTTGTCGCTAACGAGTGCTTTCACATGGTTAGTATACTCTAAATATTTGTTGAATGAGTCAGTGTGAGGAAGTGTCATCAGTATATTTTTTATGTATTTTATCTAAATTCAGGAATGCACATATTTGTCTTTCTGAAGTATGAGGAAAGTCTATGTTATAAATTAATGAGAACTGTATAAGCTGTCTTGCCTGGAGTAGACAACTTAATGTTCAAGTCCAGTAAGTTTCCAGTCCTGGGTTGCTGTGGCTTCCACTCCACTGTATAGTTTAAGATCTCTCTTTTTATTTTTAGCAATCTTAATAGGTAGGAATTTTACTGCAAACTATTTCAAATAGTTTGTTGGAAAAGCAAGATATATATCAAAAAATAAATAATCATTCCAAATTATTTCCAATTGGCTCTATATACATAATGAGAACCACACAGCTTGTTCAGTCATGGTCCCAGATGAATAACTTCAGAGGTCCAAGTTGACCTTCTTAAAGGTAGGCAATTCTTCCACGTTTCTAAGGCACTGCATCTGACTCACCGTATTTAAATAGCGAGCAAAGGAATTCATTTAGAAATCAATAAGGTGTTGTTTTCGTGATAATATTAATAGCATATTCTGTGTCTTCTTTTAAGATGAAGCTTATTAAACTACAAATGTATACATGTGGATTTTTTTTTCGCTAAAAATTGCCATGTGCATTTTTCTATCCATAAAAGATCACACAGTGTTCTTGTCAATACCTTACTACCAACCTGACCCTAAATTATGCAGTACGATTGACTCAGAATGTCTGATTTTGATCTTTAGTTACACTGGCCAAACTTTTAAGTTTGGTTAGGTAAATTCCTGGACTATCAATGACTGTTTTATTTATAAATTCATCTAAGATATCTCGTATATTTTTGTTTTGATGGCCTTACATGTTAAAAACCAAACATGATATTCCCTTGAAGTAATTTATAGAGCCCACTCTTAATGGGCTCTATTTTATTAATTGATATTTTAGACTCATAGGAATATAGCTTATTTCAGTTCATCTTTAGGTATAGTCTTATAAGAATGTAAATACATTTCTAGCTGAAAACATAGTCTTTTTCTTTCCCCTTCTGAGCAATTGAGTTGAAGAAAAATATTTATTGCCAGCTATTTCTACTGTAGTTTATAGCCTGCAATTCTCAAATGGTTTGGGGAACATAGTTAAAATGAACCTGCCGGTCATTTTCTGTTTTTCAGGGACTTTGAAAATGATTTGGTTTTGTCATCTGAAAGTAGAGTCACTCTTTGAGGTTCAAATTTCTTGCCCAACTTTTATTTTTAGAGTTTTCTCAAGTACACAACTCAAGAGCCTTGGTGGATTTTAAAAGCAAACCATCTTTTTTACCCCCAAGATACTTTATTTTTAAAAACATGATTGATATTGAGAATGTTCTTACTGACAAAGGGAAAAATGGGACTATAAGCAGGACAGAAAGAAATAAAACACTAAGTATCTTTCTTCTTTAAAAAAAAAAGTCGATTATGATGTCTAATATTCAATTGCCTATGAACTGGTGTTTTAACAGCTACCTTGGGAGGTACAAAAGCAGGAAGCTGTGACACATACTGTCCCCCATCCCCAGATGCACAGGAAAGGCAGGGAACTGTTTGGGGAATGGACTGCAGTTCTAGACTGTGGTGGGAAAATAATGTGTGTGGGTTTTCTGTAGGCCAAATGTGGACTTCTCAAAACCAGTCAGCTGTATTACCTTGGCAAGGATGATGCCCAAGAGGAACCTCGTAAGAAGGCCCCTCACCTTGCAGTGATGTGGTCCCTGGGGATCCAGGGGCAGAACATAGTGGCCCATTGAGAAGGCAGCTAGAGACAGGCAATTCCTGGTGAGGAAATGTCTTCAAAGAACCCTCAAAATTGCCCCAGGAGAGAAAGATCCCACAACTGCACATCTGCCAAACGCAGGGGGTCACCAATGCCACACTCCAACCTGACCATCAAAGAAGACTTTCTTCTCATCTACTCTGATACTGGATATGCCAAAATATGACTCTAGAGTGAAGGATGAGCTGGAATGAGAGAGAGGCTGATTATCCCAGCTCACTTCCCAACTCCTTTCTTAGGAACTGCCAGAAAGGACTCCCTGCATGGGGTCTCACACTGAAGACCTTGCTTTGACCTTCTTCTGGAATCTCCCCTTTCTGTGAGGCAAGGAGTCCATAGGCATAAGGGAACCCACCTATCTGGAGATAACTCCCTTTTCTAGTCAGTGCTTAAAGTAATCTGGGCCTCAAAGAGTCTACCCAGTTGGCACCCAGCTTGCCTCCAGGGCAGATGTGGGTTTCATCTCCATATTCATCCTCCCATAGATGGAATGTATCACTACTCGACACACCCCAGACTCAGTGATGTGGAGTAGCTGATAATCATAAGGGGAGACAGGGCTTAGGTGTTTGGACTGGGATATCCATAGAGTAGGGTGATTTGAAGTCTGTTTCTCTCATGGTCCTTACTTTATTTTATGAGATTCCCAGGTATCTCAGACTTCTTCTTTTTTCCCATTTGTTACAAATTCCTTTTTTATTTTTTTCATTTTTATTTTAGATTCAGGGGTTATACATGCATGTTCTTTGCATGGACATATTATGTAGTGGTGGGGATTGGGTCTCAGGTGGCCCATTCCACATATAGTGAACACTGTACCCAATAGGTAATTTCTGGAGCCTAGCCCCCTCCCTACCTTCTCCTTTTGGTGTTCCCAGTGTCTATTATTTCCATTTTTGTGACCATTTAGCTCCCACATATTAATGAGAACATGCGGTGTTTGGTTTTCTGTTTCTGAGTCAGTTCACTTTAAATGATGACCTCCAGCTCCATCCATGATGCTGCAAATGGCATGATTTCTTTTTTTTTTATGGTAGGGTAGTATTCCATGGTATATGTATACAATATTTTCTTTATCCAGTCCATCGTTGTTGATCACTTAGTTGGGTTCCATGATTTTACTATTGTGAATAGTGCTACAGTAAACATACACATACAGGTTTATGTACATATATATATATATTTTTTTCCTTTGAGTGAGAATGCTGGATCAAATGGTAACTCAATTTTTAGTTCTCTGAGAAATCTTCATACTGTTTTCCATAGCAACTGAACTAGTTTATAATCTCAACAATGAAAAAACATTCCCTTTTCTTCTCAACCTTACCAACACCTGTTGATCTTTGAATAGCTATTCTGACTAGTGTGGTGATATCTCATTGTGGTTTTAATTTGCATTTCTTTGATGATTAGTGATCTCAGAACTCTAAATTGCAACCTAATCTTCCACACTGGTAAGAAGGTAGATGTATATGTTTTAAATACTTTATTAGTTTTCTTTATAACTATTAACTACTTAGACCATAAGAGAGCTGCAGATATTAGGAGATGGCCTCCCTGCAATTTTCCCAGGCTATAGTACACCTACTCTGGGGAAGAGAGAGTCATTAGGAATTTTTAGATGCTACAAGACTAGACTTATTTTATATGTAAAACACAAATGATTATTTATTAACTGGAAGTAAGCTAAGGGTGTTTTTATTACATAATAGTAACCAGGCAAATAGTGGGAGCTGCTTCAAGATATGATTCAGGGTCAACCAATGGTTGACAGAACTCAAGATTTCTTATTCTGAACCTTTTAAATCTAATAAAGTATTCCCAATATAGAGAATATAGGGAAGGAAAATAAAACAAGCATTTCTTTGGCTAGCTTCAGAAAGAATGCCTTTTCACAACCTGGAGGTCATCATTTAAAGTGAACTGACTCAGAAACAGAAAGCCAAACAAGGCATGTTCTCATCAATATGTGAGAGCTAAATAGTCACAAAGATGGAAATAATAGACACTGGGAACACCAATAAGGGAGAAGTTAGGGAAGGGGCTAGGCTCCAGAAATGACCTGTTGGGTACAGTGTTCACTATCTGTGGAATAGGCCACCTGAGACCCAATCCCCACCACCACACAATATGTCTATGTAAAGAACATGCATGTATAACCCCTGAATCTAAAATAAAAATGAAAAAAATAAAAAACGAATTTGTAAATATTTGAGCATGATTTTATGCTTAAAAATCAGTAGCACACAACTTGGATGGATTTGGAGTCTATCATACTCAGTGATCTACCACAGAAACAAACAACTGAGTACCAAATGTTCTCACTCAAAAGTGGACCCTGGACACCTATCATAGTTGTACAAAAAAGAGATTGGCTGTAACGGGACACTGCTGGGGGGGGTGGACATGACCTCAATAAGGGTATAAGGGTGCCTGATCCTAATCCAGGCAAGATGAGGTCCAGTGAGAGGCCCCAAACTTCACCTGTACCTAAACCACTTATGTACCCAATCTTGACTTGTACCCCACAACTTTAAAACAAAAAAATTAAAATTAAAAAAATTAAAATAATTTGAATTTCAGTATTGCTAAATAGAGTTTTATGTGAACACACGCACAAGAAAAACAAACAAAAAACAAACAGCACACATTTTCAGTCCCTACATCCATCTTCCTAGATATTTTACTTATAGATTAGTTGTTTCCACACTGGGGTGCAAAAGGTAATCCTCTCAGAAGTGGGAAGAAAATAAGAGAACTTGCCTTTATGTTTATTTATTGTCAACAATTATGTATACTAATTATTTATAATTAAATTAATCCTAACCAAATCTATATTTGGCCTGAAAAGAAATCTGCAAAGAAATGTCAGAATGAAGAAAATACCAATAACCCCAAGCAGTGAAAAAAAAAAAAGCTGACATTTCTTGGCTTATTGTAATCTAAACACAAAATATTATGAGATAAAGCAGTGCCAGACTAATTTTATCTAACAGAAGATTTGGTCCCACATGGAAATTATCAACATGATGTATAATATGTGTTTGTACCCATAATTACTATTGATAAACTCAGCCAGAGTGAGTATTATGTTTCATGCTTTGAGATATTAGATAATAATGATATAAAACCATTACAATTACAAAGGTGTTTTTAAAATGTATTTCATAACCATATCTCATTCTTTTTAAATTTATATTTCCTATATTCATTTTGTAATGAACATAATATATTCATTTAATAATTTGTGTGTGTAATTTATCGATATTTAACTACACATTTATTGGAAGCACATGCCACAATTAAAACTTTACTATAGGGGTATATGATTAAGTAAGTGTTTTAAGACCATGGCTAGAAAGGACTACAAATAAATTGTTTGAAAAAATATATACATACTAAAAATACATGAATTCAAGTAAGCTTGAACTTATAAGAGTAAACAATAAATGCCTTATTATATTTATATTGATCTTTTTCTCTGCTTCTTGCTAGCCTAAAGAAGCCATTTCTGCCTACAAACTTGGAGTCTACTTATGATTACAGAAACAATATAAAAGCTAAATAAGAAGGATTTGCGTAGCCCACAGAGAAATACCTTTAAAAGTGTCTGTGCCCTGCCTTTCATAGAATGATTTAAGATGACTCATAAATGTACTTTTTATTTATAATAGGTAGCTAGTTGCTTGCTAACTTCTTTGATAATGGAAGTTTCTGCCCATTAATTTGTATTGCAGAGTGGCAGGAAGTGGATCTCTGGAGACGCCTGTGACTAAAGTGTTTTCAGTTGGTTGTACATGTACAGACAATGGTGATATCATTAAAATACAATAAAAATGTACATTGTTTCCTTTTATTGTTCAGTTTGTTCCTTTGTTATAGGCATCACAGGGGAAAAAATCTTATGGGTTATATAATAAATGAGTTTATAGGGATATAAATGTAGATATTTGGAGGAGTATGATTATTAGACCAATACCCTCTATGCTAAGAATGGAAATGAACACAAAAACGTGAGATGACACAGTAGAATTCCTTGACCTGAGTTTTCTAAATGAAGGTAAACACTGCATTACCAAAAATGAGATAATTTATGACAGCTATAGTTTTTTTTAAGTAACGATATTTCTAAACATCTTAGGATAAAGGGTTTCAGGACATAAAACCAAAGATTTTTATGTTCATGTGTTTTTCTATTTTTAACTATTCAATTTTACCATGTAATTGAGGGATAAATAGTAAATAGATACAAAACTTACTTCATAATAAGGTAGTACTATACACTGCATAACTATGGAATATAAATGTATCTTGCCTATGCTGGAAGCACTTCAAAATTGTGTTTTAGTAGTCGATGTATTTCTATGTTCACGTTCTGAATGCTCTTTTATCTCCCAGGTATTCTATTTTGTAGCATAATTCAGGGCATGTCTCTTAGAAAAAGCTGGTATATTTAGATATGTATGAATGCAGTTGAATTTGTGTATGTTTTGCTAGTGGGAATTGGATAAATAATTTTCCCAGTATTCCCTTTAATTTCTTTCATTGCATACACTGTTCTTTCAAATATCAGAGCAGTATTCACTTTCAGAGTTAAGAAGTACATTGGTAAGACCCTGAAGGTTAACTATTTTTGTGAATTGCTAAATAAAAGCAGAGAAATGAGAATGCCAAAATATTACTTGACTCTGTCCAATATAATTGATAGATTTATACACCAGTCAGATTTCAATTTATTTTTACTTTTGGTCACTTGGACATCTGGTTTTACAATTTTAAAAAATCTTTCCTCATACGTAATGAGGTTTGTTGTGCCTAACAGTTTAATCTGTATGCTATTTTAATACTTTAATTGTATGCAGTGTGCTGCTTCTTCATAGCAAAACTTCTTTGTTCAATAACATATTCTAACTATCATTGTCTAGAAAATTTCAGAAAAATCCCCTTCAATTAGCACCAAAGTATACAATATTCTAAGACTAAAGTAGAGTTTTATTTTATCTATTCCAAATATTTGTTCACTTTGTTTTCTATATGCTATTTTTTAAAATTCATAATAGATCTCTATGAAAAGTAATTCAAAAGGAAAAGCAAATTTTCCAACACGAATTCAAGAGAATAAAAATACTCATCTTTCTTGTCATTCTATCCACAAGCTTCTTATGAAGATAACACAGCTTGGTAGCTTTGCAACCACCAGGAACAGAGTTAATATGTGTGCAGAGGAAAAGGGTTCCAGAAATTGCTTTTGAGAAAACATAGAACAAGACTTTATAATTTTAAAAATCATATTGAATGTGAAAAATGAGAAAATAATGCCAGAAATTATGGTATGTACAGGCAGACATATGTAATTATATATACATTCATATGTAATTTTTAATTGAGAAAAATGTTTCTGTCCATTATGACCCTGAACCCTTTCTTCAGCTTGATTACTTATAGTGGTGCAAATATTACTTACTGGACACCTCATTTCACATCTGGAATGTATGTAAAACTGTTTCAGAATCAATTATGTAAATCTCTCCTTGACTTTAAAGAATGAACCAAGGGCAACCCCCTCAGGTCCCCTCCCATTGTGGGAGCTTTTCTCTCCTCTCAATAAATCCTGCTTTGAAAAAAAAAAAAAAAGATCCAAAAGGTTATATAGAGATTCTTATCAATTACTCTTGAACTTTTTAATGGAAACAAAATGGTAAAAGAAGTGTTCTTAGAGCTTTATTAAAAATCTGCTGTTCTTTTTTCTTCTAAGGAGAATTTAGAAACAGTTAAGAATCTTTGTTAATTTCTGTTATAAGACATTTGATAAAGATGGCACTGGAGAAGGAAGGAGCCCAACTGTGTTCAACTTCTCCTTTTCTCTTTCTGTGTCTATGGTATGTACTCTTGGTACTCTGGTCGAGTGTCTCCGATGAGTATATATTAAAGAAATGTTTTATCCAGTGGATACTAAATTTTTTTTAAAAAGAATAACTTCTTCTGAAGCTTTCATAAACAGTCTCTGGGACCAAGATCATTGCTCTCACAGGGAATATTCTTTTTCTGTAACTTTACTGAGCAGTCAAAAGAAATGATTTTATGTTTGGGTCTGCCACTTTCCCTAGAGAGCTATTCTTAAGTCAAGTGACTGTGATAAGAAGTTGGTTTCCAAGAGTTAAAAGGTCTCTTTATTAGCAGCCTTGGCATAAATAGTGAACATTTAGTTAAATTTCTGGATGTCCTATTGGAGTGTCTCTTTCTTGTCTTTATATCTATTTTTTTAATTTAACCTTTCAAGATGGCAAACAACATACATATTTATAATTCCTCTCTTTTCAAACTTCATTGAACTCACAGTGAAAATTAATTAAAGAAAAATGAAAACTTTTTAACAGCCTAAAATTAGTGAGGGGGACAACTAGCATCCCAGTAAATTTTGGCATTTTTAGATGACAGAATATAGCAGGGAACATGTTGATAAAAAATAGAATTGATAAAGAACAGAACTCCGAGCCTGCATTCCTGACCTGGAAAAGTTTAGGATGGAAGGAAAGGCTGTTCTTTGCTGGTGGAAAGGGTAGGCTACGAGTGAGCGAGTGCAGAGAAAAGAGTGGACAGGGCTGGTTAGTCCATTCGGAACTCTGGAGCAGCTTCCTGGTTACCTTTCCCTCACTTCCTTCTCCCTCCTGCAGACAAAGCAGAGTTCCAAGGCTAAAGCTAGAACACTGCTGTCTACAAAGGTTAAATATTTCCTAGGCGAGAGCTTGGGTTTGTAACATGAACATTGACAACACTGTATAAAACCTTCTTGTTTTGCAAGATGGGGTGGCCTGTGTTTTTCTTTCTTCAAGGCTGCAGTCTTCTATTTTGGAGAGAAGGCTAGAAACCTGTTGGTGAAAATAAACCTGTAAAAGTGTTGAATATACCACAGCAGTTAAGTATATGAATCAATCTAGTCTTTCATTTGCGTAAACATCGCGTCAGGGTTCACCAGACATCTTAAGTAAACTGCACAAGACAGAAGATTCAAAATGAGCACATAAATAACTGATGCAAGAAGAAGCAAGTATGATTCATGGAACAGAGAGACCTTTTAAAATCTCCTAATTAGGGACATAAAGAAAATTTATTTGTAAAACAAAAATGCTGAATGCCACTCTGTAAAAGAGTTCATGGCTGTGTAAAATATGATTGGAGGATTTTTTTTAATGTGGTAAGTTGTTAAACTCAAAGAAATCTTTCAAATCTTAGATGAGAATATTTTTTAAAATGAAAGATATGAGACATATGCTTAACAAACATGGAGAATCAATTTAAGAAGCTCAACAGAGTACTGACTAATTATTTAGTTCCAGAGAAAACAGATAAATTAGAAGCATTAACAAATGAGTCTTTGTGTTGAAATTAATGAGTACCAGCACAACGAATGAAAAGCAATACATTTTTGACAAATTATAATGAAATCTAGATATAGAAAAAAATCCCCAAATTTCTATGAGATGTAACAGATTAACTCAAAATAAGCAAAAATTTCCTGGGCTTCAAATGCCTCCAGCAGCAATCATATACATTAGAAGACAATGAAAGAATTCATGCACCTTTAACTTTTGGGGGATATGTGAATTTAACTTGGACTTACCAGCCATTATTCAAGTGTGGCAACAATTCGCAAGACAAAGGCTCAACGTAATATTTTTCTTACTGCTTTCATAAAAATCAGCTGAAGATGCTTCATGACAAATGAAAAGAGAATCTAAAAAAGTAGAAACTAGAAAAACATAATTATGGACTGTACAGCAACTTGGATGGAATTAGAGACTATGATACTCAGTGATTTATCACAGAAACAAAGATCTGAGTACTACATGTACTCACTCATAAGTGAACACTGAACACTTATCATAATGCTATAAGAAAGGGATTGGTAGTAGTGGGGCACTGCCAGGGGATGGGGGGCACATAACATCAATAAGGGTACCCAAACTTTACCTGTACAATGACCACTTACGTACCTAACCCTGAATTGTACCACACATCTTTAAAAGAAAAAAGAAAAAATTAGTAGAAACTAGGATTCAAGAAAGAGTGGAATAAGCCCAGGTAAGCCAGGGAAAGATGTCCCAGGATGTGGCCCCAGGAAGCAGGCAGCTCTGCAAAGGAAAGAATTCAGAAGGCCACCAGGAGAATGTCTTCACAAAGCACAGAAATACATTCTAGGGAAAACAAGAGAAAATTGTAATCATATAGCAAATATATATATATACTTCATTTAACAAGAAAAAAATAGATATTCTAGGGAAAAAAATTAAAAATCTCTGTAAATATGAAGCATGTAAGCGTGCTATCATTTTAAACAAGTGATAGAATATATCAGCAGGAAGTCCATTTGACTGTGATACCAGAGCAGCCTCTGAAGTATGGCACATTTTTGTTGAAGCACAGTGACATTGTCCTACTTGGTTTTACAGTAAGTAGTATTATATGGTAAATACTCTCATTTTTTCTATCTTTACAATCAATTATAGGCAAGACAGTGGAGAATTAATGTAAAAATGACATTACTGCTCATTTCTTCACCCCTCCCTATACTTTTACCCTTCATCACACAACTTTGAAACAAAGCACAAGTATATTTCTCTCATTTCTCAACTTTGAGTTTGCAGATATGGTTTGGTTTGGTCATTGAATGAAGTGAAATGACAATAAGTCACTGAGTTTTTTAATTATTATTATTTTTAGAGACAGGGTCTCGCTCTGTTACCCAGGCTAGAGTGCAGTGATACAATCGATCTCAGCTCACCACAGACTCCCTCGACCTCCTGGACTTAAGCATTCCTTCTGCTCTAGCCTTCTGAGAAGCTAGGACTACAGGCATATGCCACTAAGCCCAGCACATTTTTTAAAAGTTTTGTGGAGACAGGGTCCCCTGTGTTGCCCTGGCTGGTATCGAATTCCTCAGCTCAAGACATCCTCCTGCCTCAGCCTCCAAAAGTGCTTGGATTATAGGCGTGAGCCACTGCACCCAGTAATAAATCATTATTGTGCCTAACCATGAACAGACTTGCATGTTTCATTATCTCTCTGGAACTTCTGCCATCATCATAGCAAAAACGGAGATAGTTATTGTACCCTCAGCTTGAATCTCAGAATGATCCCACAGGGAGTCAATCTCATCCCAGCCTTAGCAAGGCACCAAGCCTGGTAGACCTTTATCTCAAAGCAGAGCTTAGTGTAGTCCACTCTAGATCGCCCGCCACCACTCCCTGCTGGCACTCGGGAGTCTGAGACATAAATACATGAATATTGTATGCCATGGAAGTTTTGTGATTGTTTGCTACACTGACTAAATGCAGCTTTAGTTGACTGACACACAACTATAGAACAGGATATGTTGTAAAATATAAGTAAAATTTTGGCAGTACAAACAATTAAAATAGGGCTTTAAGCCAGGAAAGAGATGTGAAGGGTGATAGAACAGCTTTAATGTCTAAAGCTGATGAACAAACAGCAGCCTTAAAGATATTAAAGTATGGAGAGAACATGGAGTAAGAGGAGGTGGATTTGGGGAATCATTTTCTCATTTGTATAATGAGTTTACTACTGGCAATAAATAGAATAAAATAGAAGCGAAATAATTACATGCTCACAGAATTATACGGTAGATAGATATCTAAGACTAAAGTTTAAGTCATATTTAACTGTACAAAATTGCAATAACCTCTACATTTCAATAGCATACGAATTTAGTATAGTTTAGTGGTAGTCTCTGTACAGTTTTCTTTTTCTTTTTTTTTTTTTGAGTTGGAGTCTCACTCTGTCGCCCAGACTGGAGTGCAGTGGCTGCTCCTGGCCACCGCAGCCTCGCCTGCTGGGCTCTGGCGATCCTTCCGCCTCAGCCTTCCGAGTAGCTGGAATTACAGGCATGCGCTACCACGCCCAGCTGATTTTTTTTTTTTTTTTTTGATTTATTGTAGAGATGAGGTCTCGCTGCCCAGGCGGGTCTCGAACCCGCGGGCTCAGGCAATCCACTCACCTCAGCCTCCCAAAGGCGCGGGATTACAGGCTGAGCCACCGAGCCCGGCTTGTACAGTTTTCTAAAGATCTCAAAAATATATTTGTTCTAAAGTAAAATAATTCATCAATAGATCTTAGTCTTTTTCCGCCTCTGCATGTCTTAAATGAAATATTTTAAATATTGCAGTACCTTATGGATGGATTGCACTTTGGGAAGATATTAATATCACCTCTAAAGATAACTCTGTAGCTTATTTAATTGAGAGTACATAAGTGCTCCTTTATCCTATGAAACTCAGCAGAAGGAGATTTAATAAGTGTGGGGAAGTGAGATGCTGCATAAACTCATATCATTTTACTCAGGGCCAAATTAAACAACCAAATTAAGTGAATGGGGTTACATTTATACTTACTATTTATGGATATTTAGTCCAATTCACAAGTCATTGCACTTTATTAAAAGGAACTAAACTTCTTTTCTGCATTAATCTTATAAAAGCATAATACAGCAATGCAGTTTCTAATAAGACTCATTCTTCTCTCACCGAATAGGACCATTTGTCAAAGCACTTGTTATGGAAATGGCCAATTATTTTTAAAAGGTTCGTTGGAGATGATGGAAATTGTTGCCCTGAAGGCTTACTTTTCCAGTGTAAAATTAAATAGTAATTAATGAAATTGAGATTTCCATCTTAATGTATATTAAAATAAATTAATAAAAATCTCTTTTAAGAGATTTTAAGATATTTTTTAAAGTTTTTAAGTTCATATATTTCATGAGCAAAAGGAAATAGAAAATTATTTCATAGTTTCTATATAAAAATTACAATCTTTTGAATAGATTATAAAAACATAGACAACATAGATATCAATATATCTTGTGAACATCCCTCAGAAACATTTTGGGGAAATAAGAATGACTATGGAAGGTTAGGTAATCTCAGTTATAGTTTAATGTGCTTCAACTATCTCATAATCAATGATATTGGAAATAAATTCAGTTTGAAACCAAAGCTACAAGAGCAGTAGAAAATCTTGTAGTTACATTACTTTTTTCCCCACTCATCTGCATTTAAAGCTTCCTGCAAAGACTTTTTTGAATGATGGGAATAAACTGCAAAGCAGGAAGTAAATGACCTTGAAAAAATTAGTATTTTTGTCATTTTTATGAATACAACTCCTCTTAATAATATGTTTTATTAAGCCACTCAGTCTTTCTAATAAGACCAGCCTCTTTCCAATTCAGCTGCATGGTTCTCATTTCAAAGTAAATTTTCTAAATACCCTCTCCTATGTAAATTTGAGAAGGATGATGTCCCTCAATGTTATGGGCCTTTTATTGTGATGGAGTGTGTGTGTGTATGTGTGTGTGTGTTTGTGTGTGTGTGCGTGTGTGTGGTGTGTATGCAGGTCTAAGTTCATAGTCAATAAAAATGTGGGCTACAAAAACAACTTTGATATAATCCTTTTTAAAAGTTTTGTTGAGGTATAATTGAATAGACTAAGAGATACACATATTTTAAATATACAATGAGATACACATATTTAAAATATACAGTGCTTTAACACATGCATGTACCTATGAAGCCATCATCTTACTCAAGATACTGAACATTTCCATCACATCACCCTCAGAAGTTTCTTCCTGCCCTACTGCTCCTTCCCCCAGCCCCTGAAAATGTGCCCCAGAAAACCACTGATCTGCTTTTTATATCTATAGATTACTTACATCTCTATAAATTTATATTAAAAGAATCAGATAATATGTACTCTTTTTGTCTGATTTATTTCCTTCAGCATAATTATTTTGAGATCCTTACATGTGATTGCTTGTAGCAATAGTTTATTCTTTTTCATTGCTGAGTGGTACTCAATTATATAAATGTACCAAAATGTGTTCATCTACTCCCTAATTGAAGGAAACTTGTGTTGTCTTAAGTTTTTGACGATTTTTGGGTGGAAATACACTTTCATATGTTTTGGGTAAGCACTTAGGAGTAGAATGGCCAGACCATATAACAGACATATGTTTAAGTATTTGAGAAATTATTGCTGGATGGAGTGGCTCACGCTTGTAATCCCAGCATTTTGAGAGGCTGAAGCAGGAGGATTGCACGAGCCAAGGAGTTTGATACCAACCTAAGCAATGTAGCAAGACCTCATCTCTACAAAAAAAAATTTTTAAGTATTTGAGAAACTATCAAATTGTTTTCCAAACTGATTGTATTATTTTATATTGGACCAGCAGTGTAAGAAAATTCAATTACTCCACATCCTTACCGAGAATTTTTTTTTAATTTCAGCAATATTAATGATTGCGTAGTGATATCTCATTTAGGTTTTCATTTGTGTTAATCTAATGAGAAATGACGTTTAACATCTTTTCATATGTTTATTTGCTATTTTATGTGTATATTTTTGTGTGTGAAGTGGTAGTTTAAATATTATGTCAACTTTTTATTGAGTTATTTGCTTTTTCTATTGAGTTGTGAAAATTATTTATATGATGTGGATACATGTGCTCTATCATTATATGATTTGCAAATATATTCTTCCAGTTCTTGGCTTATTTCTCTCTTAAAATATACTTGGAAGAGCAGAAGTTTATAATCTTGTAGAACAATTACTAATTTCAATGGCTCATGCTTTTGATATTATATCTAAAAAATCTTAATATAAACTGAGCCCAAAAGATTTGTCTCTTCTAATTTTTCTAGATTTCTAATAGTTTTTGGAGCCCGCAGGTTCGAGACCTGCCTGGGCAACTTGACGAGACCTCATCTCTACAACAAATCAAAAATTAGCCAGGCGTGGTAGCACGCCTGTAGTTCCAGCTACTTGGAAGACTGAGGCGGAAGGATCGCCAGAGCCCAGCAGGTTGAGGCTGCGGTGGCCGGGAGCGGCCATTGCACTCCAGTCTGGGTGACAGAGTGAGACTCCAACTCAAAAAAAAAAAAAAAAAAAAAATTGTTTTTGGTTTTGCTTCATAGTCTACAATCCATTTTGCATGTTTTTTTGTGTATGGATCTAAGTTTTTGTGTATAGAGATATTTAATTATTTCAGCATGATTTATTGAAAAGACTATAAAATTACTTTGACATATTTTATAATAATTATGTATCTTTTGTAGTTTTTTTTTCATGTTTCTTGTGCTTGGTATTTGTTGAGCTGCTTGGATCTCTGGGTATAGTTTTCATCATATTTGGAAAATTTTGGCTATTTATTCAAACATTTTCTTCTTTCTATTTTTAGTACTCCACTTTCACATATTTTAGGCAACCTATATGTGTCCCACAACTCATTGACACCTAGGGTTTTTTTCCTCTGTATGTTTCATTCTGTATATTTTCAATTTTTATGTCTTAAATTTTACTAATCTTTTCTTCTGTAATGTCTAATTTGCTGTTATTCCATTGTAGTATATTCTCCATCTCATATATTGTAGTTTTACATAAAGTTTTGTAGAAGTTCAATTAGTCCTTTTATATTTTCACATCTGAATATTTTCAACATATGAAATACAGTTTTAATTACTTGTCTTCTGATTCTAATATATAGTTTGTTGTTAGCTTTTTGCATGTCTGTTAATCTTGATTGAATTCCAGACATGAATTTTACTTTGTTGAATGCTAGACTTTGTAGTCCTATGTAACTTCTCGAGTTTGGTTTTCTTACACAGTCAAGTTACTAGGAACAGTTTAATCCTTTGGGTTTTACTCATAAGATTCATTACATGAGCCAGTCAGGTGTTTAGCCCAGGCCCAGTTATTCCACCACTCAGGCAAGATAATTCTGAGTCCTCTGCCCAATGCCCCATGAAACTTTGTTTCTCACTCTTACTGGTAGAAATCGGCAGTCTTCCTGGCTCAGTGTGAGCTCCAACTGTTGCTCCCTCCAGTCTATTCAGATGGTTCTTTCCCCAGTGGTTTCTTTCCACATGAATCCTAATCAGTGCGCTGCTGAATACACTAGGGAACACTCCAGTGTTCAGGACTATAGATCTCTGTGGGCTGTCTCTGTGTATTCTGTCTCCTCAGATATTCTGTCCTGTAGTCTCTGCCTCCTTGAGCTTTCCAGTCTTTGAGCTCTTTCTCCCTAATGCAGAGTTAGCCCAACCACATCTGAATTCTCCCTTCTTATGTCATGGCCTGGATGCCCTCTCAAGGTAGTAAACCTGGGCGATGGCAGGGCTCTCTTGGTTGATTGTGGGCTTTGCCTCTTCATGTTCATTTCATATTGTCTCATATATCTTGTCTGTGTTTTTTGTTTGTTTTGTTTTCAAGCAGGAGCGTCTGCCTGAAAAATCTGGTCTCTGTTAGTTATATGTAGGCCAGAAACAGAGTTCTCTTGAATCTCAACATTAGCACTTTTAATAAAGAAAATAATAAAACATTAGCACTTTTAATAAAGAAAATAAGTATGCTGACTTGGCATACTTAACAAAAAATATGGAAAAAAAAGTATGAAAAGTAATGGTGTGTAGACAGCATTTTTCTGGCACCAAGTAATATGAGTTGGTTGCTTAAAGCAGATTCTTCCATGGTGGTCTTGAATATAACAGATATTTTTGTTGCCTCTAGTTCTGCCAGGAACCCACAGAATGTCCTATAATTATGCAGGTGTAATTCTGGAATGAGGGAATATAGCCACCCAGTTATTCGCCTTGATGAATACTGAAACTCCTAAGAACTTAAAAAAGAATCTTTTCAGTATTTACCAACCACAATTTAAGTTTTTAAGCTATGGACCTCAGTGATCTATCAGTCAAAATTTATGAAGAGTTCGTGTACTGGTTTAAAAAATAGTAAATATCACCATTTTAACAAGAAATATATTAAGAGCATTTGTTGAATTATCCCATTCAGAGGATTAAAGTTTCCACAGACTTTGCAATGTTGTGGATAAATGCTATCTTTCATGCCTCTCCAAGGTAGGGCTACTCTTCTGTAATATATTTATGAAAACTCTACCCATTTATTTTCTGAGATAAACCCAAATGTAGAAGTATTTTGTGTGCAGAAGGCCTCATCAGTATTTACCTACATTTTCTTCCAGAGACATAACCAAGAAGGCTTCTATCAAACAATGTGAATATGGTTCAACCCATGTAATAATATGGATAGTTATTTTTGTAATCTTTAAAGTTTATAAGATTTTTTTTCATAAGTTACCTCATTTAATTCTTAGAGTAGATTTAGGAGTATAATATAATTCACCATTTGGGGACATCATTTTTGTTTGATTATGCCTATAATATAACATTTTATCAATATCAAAATATAGGAGCAAGAAGTACTCTTAATTTTATTTGAGTCCACATGCATCTTATTTGAGAATTTATTTATTAGATTCTTTTTAATAAATTAATTCAGGGGTTAAGCACAATTATTTTTCTGTTTATACAAAATTTAACTATATTAGTGGCTGTTATTTAAATACAACTTTGCTTAGAAGCTTGCCGTGGTTCAATATTTTTAGTGTAAGTTAAAGTCATTAAAGAAAAAAATATAATTCAACTTGATGAGTTGAAGAGTTTAATTCATTCACTTAAAAGTCCCATTTGATAAAAATATACCTTAAGGGACTTAGTAGTGTTAAGATTTTCTACTTGCAACTCGCATGTAGTTTGTATCTTCAAAAATATCACTAGTCAAATTGGTGACAGGAGTTCAAATTGGGGTAACCGCTTTTAAAAAATCAGTTTGGCGCTGTCTACTAAAGTTAAATATGTGCATTATTATGACTCAGACATTTCACTCTAAGGAGTAACCAGAAAAAAATTCAATACGTGTATTTATTAGGAGGCATGTACAAGCATGTTCTCTGATGCTTTTACTTCCAACAACACCACAGTTGCTATTAATAACAGAAAGGAAAAATTCATGAGGTACATTTTACAGCAAAATATTCTCCAGAAATGACAGTGAACTCACCTGCAACAACTTTGTCACAGAAGCCACAGACAGGGACTGACATACAGAATGACATCGTTTTTTGCTATAAAGTTTATATGGGCAAAAACAAAATAAACTGTTCAGGAATGCATATTTAGGTGATAACACTACAAAGTGCACAAAAAGCAAAATTGTCCCTCCCAAAATGAGTAGGAGCTCTGTCACCTTGTGTGGGCAGGAGGTAGTGACAGGAGGGGCAGGTGGCACTTGTGGAGCCAGCAGGTTCTGGGGCTTAGCCTTGGTGGGTGTTACATAGGTTGTCTCTACAATAATTCGTGTAACTTTGCTGTTTTACATACTTTTTGGTATGTGTATTACTTTTCAAATAAATGTGATTACATAATGTTATTGTCACCCAAGAAAAATCATGGAAATGTTCATTGTACAGGTATAAAATATATCCATGTTCTCTAAATAGAAGGACATTTTAAAACAAATTAACTCCTTTCATCTGAGTATTGAGTTAAAAGACAGTTATAAAAGAATGCAAAGGCCACAGAAATTCATTTTTACATAGGCAAACTGCTGTGGATTTCAAGAATAAGTTTGGAACAGATGCCTGTTAAACCCAAACCACTTAAGATTTTGAGAAAAAAACATTACTAAGAATAAAAAAATTGGGGGGTGAAAAAGTATTTCAAACTAAGGTTTCGGTACTGGAGTCTTTGATCTAGAGGATAAATGCTAATGGCTCAGGTTATTATAAACATTTAGAGACCAATGACAATGTGCAGTTCTGTGTGTGCCCTTCTCAGCCCATAAAGCTGCACCTTGGAAGTTAAGTGTGAAGTGGTGGAGAATAGGGAGCCCTAAGGTTTCCTGGCCATGGTAAAGTATACTGCAAAGAGCCTAGATGCTCCAGGCAAATACCTGGGTTTTAATCTCAGTTTACTACCTGTGTGACTCTGGATACATAATTTCCACTTTCAGCTGCTTGATTTCCTCATCTGTAAAATAGACATAACAAGAGTAACTAGCTTGCAGGCTGTGTTGATATCTTAGAATATTGTTGGCGACCTGGTAAGTAATCTACAGATGGGAGGTGTGCTCGTTGCTGTCAATCAGCTGCCATCCTGAAGTGCTCTTCAGTCGTACACACAGCACTTAAATATTAGTAAACCTTACGTGAGTTAAATGCAAAGATTATGAATAGTTTCAGAGGGCAAGCAACAAAATTTAGTTGGAGCAAAAGCCCAAGGAAGATTCTTTGTCAATAATAACTTTCCACTATGAGTAGTTTTCCTTGAGGTTTACTGAGCATACAAAATGGAAAGCATGATTGTATGCTGAAAATTGGAATGTTTGTAGAAAAAGAAAGAAAGCAGATATGGAGAAATCGCATCCTGATAATTCAAGTAGGATTTCTATAAAATTCAGTTTGCCCAGGTAAATTTGAATTTCAGATAAACAGTGATTTTTGTGTGTGTAAGTGTGTTCCAAATATTTCTTGGACATCCTATATTTTTGTTTGCTAAATCTACAGACACTTAACATTAGAAAGTCTATATGCATTTTTTTGTTGTTTGGATCTCACTCTGTTGCCCAGGCGGGAGTGCAATGGCACAGTCACAGCTCACTGCAGCCTAATCTTCCTGGGCTCAGGCAGTCCTCCCACCTCAGCCACCCAAGTAGCTGGGACTTCAGGCATGCACCATCATGTCTGGCTTTAAAAAAAAAAAATACCAGGGTCTTGCTATGTTGTCCAGGCTGATCTTGAACTCCTGGACTCAAGCAATCTTTTCGCCATGGCCTCTCAAAGTGCTGGGATTACAGGTATGAGCCACTGTTCCTGGCCAAACATACATAGCCATTGCCATCTCACAACTTGCTCTGAGCGAGACAGGTTCAATGTAAATTTCCCTTCTGACTTTTGAAATACTTTCCAAAATGTTACTAATAATGATATTCTAGAGTACATGAATGAGCTTTCTAAAACACAGATTATGAGGGAGTACACACCCCAAAATCGGAATTATCTTTTGGAAGGTGGGCCCCTTGTAGTACTTGGAATTATCTTTTGAAGGGCAGGCCCCCTGAAGTACACTCCAGATCAAAAGTTTTGAGAAGGTTGCACCATGATTTCCAGAAAAAACATCCCAAGTTGTAGCAAACAGGTGACTGGTTCTTCCACCATGACAACACAATGGCCCACAACACACTCAGTGTTTAGCAGTTTTAGACCATAAATGGCATGACCCATGTTCCACATTCCTTTTCACCCAGTCTCGCCCCAAATGACTTTTTTTTGTTCTCCTGATGAAAAGAGGTCTTCAAAGGGAAATGTTTTACTGATGTGGAAGAGGTGAAACAAAAACGACAGAAGTGCTAAAAGGCATCAAAACTGAGGAGTTTAAAAACTGTTTTGAAGCCGGGCTCGGTGACCCAGCCTGTAATCCCACCGCTTTGGGAGGCTGAGGTGAGTGGATTGCCTGAGCCCGCGGGTTCAAAACCCGCCTGGGCAACTTGGCAAGACCTCATCTCTACAGTAAATAAAAAAAAAATTAGCTGGGCGTGGTAGCGCGCACCTGTAGTTCCAGCTACTTGGAAGGCTGAGGCGGAGGATCGCCGGAGCCCAGCAGGTCGAGGCTGCTGTGGCCGGGAGCGGCCACTGCACTCCAGTCTGGGCAACAGAGTGAGACTCTGACTCCCAAAAAATAAAAATAAAAACTGTTTTGAGCAGTGGAAAAAGGATCTTGATAGGTTTATTGCATCAAATGGAGAGTACTTTGAAGGTGATTGAAGTTTAAACGTGTAAGAATAAATACACAATCTTTTCTAAATAAATTCCAGTTTCTTTGTGTGGCCCCTCATATTCCATCTCATGTCCCCTTGCACAGTGCTTGAGTTCTCTGTTAGCTCCCTTGCAAACAAGAACTAAAATTCGAACTCCTTAACTTGATTATAAAGCCATAAAAATCTGATCCCACATTACTTAGTAGCCACCATCCGCAGTACCCCACACACACAGTCACTGAGCATGCTCCAGAAATTTAAAATGCTTGTTTCTCTCTGAAAACACTTTGGTATTTTATGTTCCTTCCTAATTTAACACATCTAAAAACATTCTGCTCATCCGTTAAGCACCAACCAAATTTATTACCTTCTATAAGCATCTTCCATATCTCCTCTAGGTAGAGCTGCTGCTTCCTCTGTAATCATAATTATGTACATTTTGTACATAATTCTATAAGGCAAGTATTTCACTATACTGTATTATAATTATCTCTCTCCTGAGTGGAATAATAGAAGAAGAGAGATTTCTTAGAATGGGAGCTATTCTTATTTACTGATGTATCCAATCATGTATTTTAGTACCTGATTCATAGAAGGTACTTATTGGAATTTTAATGAATGAGTAAGTGGATGAATGGGTAAAGGAAATCCAGAGAATAGTAGCTATACTTCTAATATGAATCCCATTTCACCTAGCCAGTTATGGGTTTCTGATAACTCACTACAGAAAAAAATTAAGAAAGAAAAACTCCAAAATGATTGATCATTAGGATTGACTGCTGAAATGAGAGCTTCAAGTGAACAACTTTAATACACCCATGACAGAATCAAGTGGTTAATTTTGGATAAAGCATTAGAATATACAAAATATATAAATGATAACATACCACAATAAAAATAGGAAATTAGGAAATACACGCCTTATATACTTGCAGCAAAGAACTATGAAACCATGAGGAATTACCTTTAGATCTGTAGACTATTGACATGAAGAATAATGAAATATATATTAATTTAGAAAAGTAACTTCACTGAGTAAATTATTTATAACTTCATGTAACTCAAAAGCATTTTTCCTTTGTTTGCTAGATTTCTTCTTTAAAACTCAACATTTCCTAGCCTGCTAAATCAATTTAGATTTTGATATTTGGAGTTCCCTTGAGAAACTGTCCATTTTTCTATTATAGCACTTGTCACTTTACACTGTAGCTGATTATTTATTTTTTAAATCTATTCTATATAAGTCTTGAGAAAAGTCAGGGACCATCATGACATATTAATCTTTGCATTCTTAGCTCCGTATGTATAACTAAGAATGAATGGAAGGGTGGATGGGTGCATGTATGGCTGGCTGACTGGATAGAAGGAAGAAAGGGAGGGAGGGGGGAAGGAAAGAGGGAAGGGAGGAAGAAGGGAGGGAGGGAAGGAAAGAGGGAAGGAAGAAGGGAAGGAGGGAAGGAAGAAAAAAATGGATGCAGGAAAGGGTGGATGGATTCAGGGACTCCATAAGCAGAGGTTCTCCTCTGTGTTTACCAACACTGACTACCCTTCAGAATCATTTGAACTCCCTTTAAAACAATATTACTTCCTTTATCTCTCCCAACATCATTTAAATCTGAATCTCCGGGTTTAGGATTTGTGCATTGGCATGTTTTAGAAGCTTAAACTTTTAAAATAAGCATTGCTCTGACTTCATTTTTTCTAATAGAATTCCTTTTTAAAAATAGACTTGAGCACCTACCCCAGTAAAGGACCTCACTGTGACAGCACATATTTGATGATTCCCAGGGCACTCATATGTCCTGTTCTTTCTTATCAATCAACAAATATTTATTGCAGGGCAAGTTACTATGCTGCATGCCCCTGAGGTAACACCCCTTGAGGTAGTTTGCACTTTTGTCAATATTTTCACTGAAAGAGGTATCTTATTGACTTCTACTGTATGTTTATCATGTGGCTTTTATTAATAAAAACTTTTCAAGTCATCAAATACTTGAGTTATACACACACAGCACCTCTTGATCACCTCTTCCTAAACTCATGCTCTGCCTCCCCTGGTTTTGGCTTTATAAGTCCCTTGGAATACTGATCTTATCTTCATGGCCAAATATCTAATTAAAGGCGAGTAAAGCCTTAATGGAATAATTTTATATGGAAACAGCCCAGAGAATTAGGATAAATACTGCCTGGGATACTAGTAGCAAAGGTATTTGCATCTAAATAGAGATCTCAAAATAAATGCTAGGATGCCAGGATAGAGATGGATAGAGAAAATGATCTTGGCTAGAAAGGGCAATGGATAAATACCTCTTGGATTCACTATTGTTCTTGGTAAATGAAGGTTTTCAATAAATCATTTGTGTGTGATATGTTCTGATTGAAAAATGCCGATTTTAATATGCTACTTTAAAATGAATTACTAGTAAGATAGTAGAAGGCTAGATCAAAAGGGAATTCAAGAACAGAAGATTAAAAATATACTGTACCGGTCTTAGAAATTACTGGAAAATTCTCTAGATAATTCTGATTATGACATAATTAAACTCAACATCTGAGTGGGAGAATAGAATTCCTAGAAATTCATCATAGTCTTTCAGTCTTAAAAGAGAAATGGAAAGACTATAGGCTTGAGATTAAAAATAAATAAATAAAAGGTCAAATTTTAAAAGGCAATCACTCACAGGTGGTCTGGAGAATATTTAATAGCTAATCGGGAGCCCGGGGAAGATATGTTGTTAAAGATCAAAAATAGCAGGCTTTGAAAATAAGCTCTTGCCAACTAATTAGCAGTCAGTAACAGTATTGCGAAGAAAAACAACCCAAGGGAAAGGAGTAAAGAAGTTGAGAAATTTTATCTCTGCAAACGAAAAAAAGGGGGGGTGGCCGCTCTATCATAGTATTCTTTCATTTTTTGATTTTGATTTTTTTTAAGAAAATGAAAAGCCATTTTAATCTGTTTTTGATACAGACAATACAACCAGATATAGCAAAAATTCTTTTTATTTATATTTTATTTTAAAGATGTGGGGTACAATTCAGGATGAGGTATACAAGTGGACATTTTACAGGTAAAGTTTGGCCCTCCCTTTGGTCCCCACTTTGCCTGATTTGAGATTAGGTACCTTTTTTGATGTTATGTGCACACCCCTCACCCTAGCAATATTCTGCTACTGCCAATCCCTTTCTTACAGAATTATGGGAAATGTTCAGGGTACACTTATGAGTGAGAATAAGTGGTACTCAGTTCTTTGTTTCTGTGATAGATCACTGAGTATGATAGACTCTAAATCCATCCAAGTTGCTGCAAAGTGCTTATGTTTGTCCTTTATGGCTGCATAATATTCCATCATGTATATGTACCACATTTTTTTTACACAGTCCAGTTTCAGTGGGCAGCATGATTGGTTCCATGTTTTTGCTATTGTGAATAGTACTGCAGTAAACATGCATGTGCAGGTACCTTTTTGGTAGAAAGAGTTGAGTTCCTCCAGGTATATTCCCAGTAGGGAGCTAGCAGGATTACATGGAAGATCAATGTCTAGTTCTTTTAATAATCACCACTGTGTTTTCCGTAGAGGTTGCACTAGCATTGTAGACATGTTCCCTTTTCTCTACATCCTTGCCAGCATCTGCTGTTGTTTGCTTTATTACTGATGGCCATTGTTACTGGGGTTAGGTGGTATCTCAATATGGTTTTGATTTGCATTTCTCTGATTATTAATGAAGCTGAGCACTTTTCCATGTGTCTGTTGGCTGCCCGTACATCTTGTTTAGAGAAGTGTCTATTCATGTCTTTTGCCCACTTTTTAATAGGGCTTTTTTCCCTCCTTTTGGCACATTGAGTTTCTTGTAGATCCTAGATGTTAGGCCTTTGTTAGATATACAGCTGGCAAATATATTTTTTTTCCCATTCTGTGGGCTGCCTCTCCACTCTCTTGATGGTTTCCTTTGCTTTGCAGAAGCTTTTCAGTTTAATGAAGTCCCACTTGTCAATCTTAACCCATATGGAATGGGCATTTGAGGTTTTGATTAGGAATTGGTTGCCGGTTCTAATTTCCATAAAGGTCACTTCTGCATTTTCAAAGGTTCTTACAATTTGAGGTTTTATGTTTAGGTCTTTGATCCATTTAGAGTTGATTTTTGTGTATGGTAGGGGTCCTGTTTCAATCTTCTGTATGTGGTCATTCAGTTTTCCCAACACCATTTAATGAATAGGTTCTCCTCTACCCAGTGGTTGATGGCGAAGGCTTTGTCAACGATGAGTTGGTTGAGAAATTTAGGTTTTGCTTCCAGAATCTGTATCCTATTCCATTGGTCTAGATATCAGTTCTTATACCAGGCTGTTTTGATTATTGTAGCCTTGTAGTAAAGTTTAAAGTCTGAAAGTGTGATATATCCTGCTTTGTTTCTTTGGCTAAAGATCGTTTTGGCTATTCAAGATGGTTTATGTTTCCATATGAATTTCTGTATTGTCATTTCCAAGTCTTAGAAGAATGATGTTGATAATTTAATGGGTATTGCATTGAATCTGTAGATTGCCTTTGGTAGGATGGACATCTTAACAATGTTGATTTTTCCTATCCATAAGCATGGAATATTCTTCCATTTATCTGTGTCTTCTTGTATTTCTTTGAACAGTAGTTTTCATTGTAAAGGTCTTTCACTTCTCTGGCTAAAAAGATGCCATGGTATTTCATTTTTTTGGTGGCTATTATAAAAGGGATTGTGCTTCTTATTTGGTTCTCTGTCTGTTTGTCATTGGTATATAAGAATACAACTGTCTTTTGAACATTTATTTTGTACCCTGAGACTTTGCCAAAGTAATATATCAGTGCAAGGAGGTTTTTGACAGATTCTTTTTGGATTTTTGAGGTATAGGATCATATTGTCAGTAAAGAAGGATAACTTACCTTTCTCTTTTCCTATTTGGATACCCCTGATTTCCTTCTCTTGTCGAATTGTTCTAGATAAGACTTCCAACACAATGTTGAACAGGAGGGGTGAGAGTGTGCACCTTTTTTTGTTCCAGTTTTCAGGGACAATGCTTCCAGTTTCTGTCCATTTAGCAATATGTTGGCTGTTGATTTATCATAGATGGCACTTACTACTTTGAGGTATTTTCCTTCTATGCCTGGGTGTTTGGGGATTTTTATCCTGAAGGGATGCTAGATTTTATTGATAGTTTTTTTCTGTATCTAATGATATAATCATATGGTTCTTGTTTTCAAATCTGTAAATGTATTTAGTTACATTTAGGATCTTGCAAATGTTGAAACAGTCCTGTATTCAGGGAATGAAGTCTACTTGGTCATGCTGATTGAGGTGTGTCATTTAATCCAATTTGCTAGAATCTTGTTGAGAATTTTTTAGTCTATGTTCATTTGGGAAGTTGGCTTGTAGTTCTCTTTTTTTGTGGGATTTTTACCCAGTTTGGGTATCATGGGATATTAGCTTCATAAAATGATTTGGGGAGAAATCTGTCTTTCTCAATTGCCTGGAATATTTTCAATAGGATTGGTATCAGCTCCTCCTTGTATAGTTGGCAATATTCCACTGGAAAGCCTTTTGGTCCTGGGCTTTTTTTTTAATGTTGTTTTCTTATGATGAAGTCAATTTTCTGGGTTGTTTTTGATCTATTTACTGTCTCAATGTCTTCTTGTTTCAACCTCGGGAGGTTGTGTGATGTCAGCTAGTCAGTCCTTCATTTCATTTAGAATTTTGAGTTTGTTTCCATACAGGTGTGCATAGTAATCTCTGATAGCCTTTTGTGAGGGCCAATGTGAGGCCCAAACCTTACATGCATGATAACCACTTGTATACTTAATCCTAAATTGTACTCCACATCTTTAAAATAAAATTTTAAAAATCCTCCATTTCATTTAGGTTGTAAAGTTTGTTTCCGTACAGGTGCACATAGTATAGTAGTCCTTGATAATCTTTTTTTATTTCTTTGGGGTCAGTTGGGATTTGATCTTTTGCATTTTTCATTGTGTTTATTGGGCTTTTTCTCTTTTTATTGGTCATTCTGGCTAGGGGTCCATCAATCTTGTTTGTTCTTTCAAAGAACCAGCTTTTTGTTTTGTTGATTTTTTTCTATGATATTTTTGTCTTCTGTGTCTTGTATTTGGGCTTTTACTTTGGTGATCTGGATTCTTTTGCTGAAGTTGGGGATTCAATGATCTTATCTTTCCAACTCCCCTAGGTGATTTGTTAGGCTGTTAACTTGTGATCTTTCCATTTCCTTGATGTGTGTTTGCAGACATATAAATTCCCCTCTTAGAGCTGTTTTCATGGCTTTCTAGAGGTTTTGGTAAGATGTTTCTTTATTTTCTTTTGTTTTTAGGAATATTTTAATTTCTATTTTTATTTCTGTATTGACTCATAATCATTCAGCATCATGCTGTTTAGGTCTTTCTCTTCTCTGGTTAGAAAGGTGCCACAGTATTTCATTTTTTTGGTGGTTGTTGTGAAAGAGCTATTGTGTTTAGTGTCCATGTTTTTGTGATTTTTGGTGTAATTTTGTTGGTGTTGATATTTATTTTTATTCCACTATGGTCTGAGAAGGTGTATGGCAGTATTTTGATCTTGTGAAATTTGTTTGTGCTTGGTGTTTGGCCAAGAATGTGGTCAATTTTGGAGTAGGTTCCATGGTGATAAGTAGAATGTATATTCTGTGATTGTTGGATGTAGTGTTGTGTAGGTATATATTAAGGCTGAGTATTAAAATGTGATTGTTTATCCCATCCTGAGGTTCTTACAAAGTTTTTTATTTGTTTTCTTTTAGCTTTTTGGTTGGATATGTGTGTTTTCATGTTTGCACTCATGATGTATTCTCTATAGAGTCTGTATTCTCCTGTTCTCTTGGGAAGTGCGTGGTCATTCTTTTTTTTTCTTTCTTCTGTGCCTAATACATTTTTAAGTATCTCCTATAGAGCTGGTCTTGAAACTGCATAATCACTTAAAGATTGGATGTCTGGGAAGGATTTTAATTCTCCATCACTGAGATTGACTTGGTAGGAAATTCTTGGTTAAAATTGTTTACCTTTGAGGACTTTGAATATTGGACTTCAGTTCCTTCTGCCTTGTAATGTTTTTGTCAATAGGTCTATTGCTATTCTGATTGGTTTTCTCTGGTAGGTAGTCTGACCTGTCTCTCCTGCTGCCTTTAGGGTTTTTTCTTCTTTACCTACTTTGTGTAGTCAAATTACTATGTGTCTAGTGGTTGGTCTTCTTATTTAATGTCTTCCAGGGATTCTCTGTATCTCTTGTGTTTGGATGGTCACATCTCTTGTGAGATGAAGAAAGTTTTCTTAGATAACCAAATGGAATACTTGCTCCAAGGTGTTCTCCCTTTCCCTTTCTTCTTCCGGGATACCAATCAGGCATAGGTTCGGCCTCTTAATATAATTACACGTCTCTTGGAGGCTTTATTCTTTCTTTCTGAGTTTTCTTTCTATGTTTTTTACAAATCACATGAATTCCGTGTTTTGGTCTTCAAGTTCTGAGATTCTTTCCTCTGCTCGATTCATTCTGCTTTCCATAGATGTCATGTTGTTATTTATTTCCTGGATGTAATTTTTGATGGCTCTTTTTGGTGTTACATCTTGTCTTTCTTGAGTCTTATTCATTCTTTCCATACGTTCCCTAATCCCTGTTGTATTCTGGGGCCAGTTGTTGGTAACTTCCATTGTTTGTGGGCTCTGAGGTCTGATTTTTCAGGTGCTTTGTCTTTGTTGCACTGGGAATTACCTGTGTTCCTCCATTGCTTTTTCCTCATTTGTGACTAATCTCTTTCTTTTCTCTTTAGTTACATTATTAATGGCAGTAGGAGAGCTTTTCACTTCCGATGCTTGCTCAGCCCTCTATTTTTCCCTGGTCAGGGCTCTGAATTTGTTCTATTTTGAAACTGATTTGTGGGTGGGAGGCTTTGCTGTCTCTTGTAGTTTTGAGAGTTGAATAAGGTAGAGGATGGGGAGCTAGGATTCAGAAACTACTTGGAAATAAAAATGTTCACTGATTGTGATATGGGTTCCCTGAGACCCACTCCCCACCACCACTCTATGATACAATGGGTATGTGTGTGTACCCACTGAATCCAAGATACAATAACAGCAATGAGGAGCACAGAGAAAAGTAGAATGAAATAAGATGGACAAAATTTTTTTAAAAAACACATAGAAAAACAAAAACAGAAACCAAAGCAAAAATCAATTAAACACACACATAAACCAAAACAAATTGGAAAACAAAGGAAAATAAATAAGCAAACAAAAAGTCAAAAAACAGGAAAACTGGCCACACACAGATACACACACCCAACACAAAATGAAAGAAGAGGAGGAAAAAAAGGAATTCAAATAAAACCCTCACACATACATTAAACTAAAAAAAAAGAGAGAGAACAAAAAGCCAAACAAACAAAACTGAATGATGAAAACTCATTCACGTCCAAACATAAAGCAAAAAAAATGAAAAAGAAAGAAAAGAAAAAGAAGGAAGAAGAAAAAAGGCGTTGAGGAGAATGCAATAGAACCCTCACATACGCGTGGAGCACAATGGAAAAGAAAAAAAATAAAATTAAAAAAAAGAAATAGAAAAAAAAGCACACACACAAAAGCAACCTGCCCCCTTGTGGCAGGTTCTGTAATTGTTCTTCTTAGCTGCTCACAGGTAAGCCCCTCTGCTGTCTCCTGCGGAGCTACGTCCTTATTCACTATACCAGCCAGGGAAGAAAGACACAGCAGGGGCACACTGACTCACGTCTGGCTGGCTTCACTGCCATCTTCCCAGATATTGGCATCCTTTTAAAATGTGAAAACTAGGTTATCAGCACAAGACGTTGTGTCCCTTCTTGATGCTTGTGAGGGTTGGGATGGCTTGGGCATGAAGAGGGGAAAGACTTACGGTTGAAATATGTTGTCTTTGTCTTCACTAGGAAGAGTCTAGGTAGATTTCTATCTCCAGAAGGATCGGATGTCCTAATCCAAAAGGTGGGCAGTATTCAAAATATCTAAGCCAAGTTTGCAAAATAAATGTGTCAAAACTACCTGGGATAAATGGCATTTTCCTGAGGAGTTTTAAGGGTATTCAAGGGAATTGAGACAATGATGTCCCAGAGGTACAATTTGCTATCATTCTTACTCTGCGAAGGTGAGCCAGTTGGAAATTAACTAATTAATTGATTGATTAATTGTTAATTAATAGGTTTTAAAAGTCTCAAGAAGGAGCCCCAGGGAATTACAGTCAAGAAATCTCTATTTCATCTCTGGCAAGCTGGTGGATTCTATAATGAAGAATGAAATTGTTGAATTTTTAAGTATAATTGAAAAATAGCAACATGATTTAGGTGACTAGAAATTATGCCTAGGCATAAATTGTTTTTGAAAGCACATATAATTTTCATTCAAAAACTCTTTGATAGCCTACCACTCCAAAGTCAATGTCATGAGCTTTGGGCTATAATTTGCACACTAATGGATCTGACCTAGAAGGCTAGGAATGACTGTTTCTCAGGATGCAGATATATACAAGGTGAACTTCTTCAGGGTTGGGTTCCCAAAGAGATCTCAGTGAAGATAGTATTAGATTGTTTATATCAGAGGAAACTTCTTACAGAGAAATCTTTAGTGTGTGCATCTCTGTTAGGAAAAACCCAAGCCTAAGAGGATAGACTACCAACATACCTTTACAAATCTTCAGAAAGTGGGTTGCATATGACCTAACAACAAAGATAAGGAGTCAAAATCATTCATGTGAAATGTGTGAATCTTGGTTACAAGAGATAACGGGCTGGGAATCCAAGAATGGTGGCTATTTCTGCTGTGAGGAGATGTAAACAGCAGCATTTTGCAGTGTCTTACTCAGAAAAATAATCTTATGTTTAGTGAGCAACATGGGACTTTTAAACTTTTATTGCATTCGTTTCTTGACATGATTTAAAGCAAAAGATCAAGGTCTATAACTAACTGAATGTGCCATGTTTTTCTCTCCCTGTCTTGCAGAGTACTTCTTTGGTTCAAATAAAGTTGTGTTTCTTTTCCAAGAAATTCACTTAGTTGCCTTCTCATCTTTTCTCTTCCATCTTTTTTTAAATTTTATTTTGCTTTCTTCCTTCTTCCTCCCAAAACAAAGCAAAACAAAATATAAAAATGTGCCTCAGATGGCAAGGGTGAGTCATGAGTTGACCTCTGGACACCCAGTATATCTCTGATGACTGTGCCTACATGACATGGTGTGCAGCAAAAGTTTAGGTTTTCAGGACTCAGCTGGCTGCCTTGATTATAAAATCATATTTGAAAGTTGTTTATTAAAGCAAGTCCTCATGCCTGGAAAGCCATCACTTTGAGAGGCCAAGCAGAGAGACCAGGAGTTCAAGACCAGTCTGGGCAATGTAGTGAGATCCCATCTCTACAAAAAATAAAAAAAAAAATCAGACAGGTGTGGTGGCACATGTTTGTAATTCCCACTACTCAGAAGACTGAAGTGGGAGGATCACTTGAACCCAGGAGGTTGAGGCTGCAGTGAACCAAGATTACATCACCCATACTCCAGCCTGGGTAACAGAATAAGACCCTGTCTTAAAAATAATAATAATAACAAATATAATAAAATCTCAAAAAGTGATAGATATTATGATTATACATGAAATATAAATATGACCAAATACAGAAATTCCTATTTTACATGGAGATTTCTGTGTCAGTTTTTTCTCAGTTACTAAAATAATCTAGTATATTTGGCATAGATGTAGTCTTTTTTCTGGAAATGATAACGTCTTAATCTGTGACAAAGATAAATGTATGTGATTTATTGCAAATATGTTTAATTTTTCTTTCATTACATTATATTCTGTTATCATTTATATCTAGGCTTTAATTAAATATGATTTATACAAATTGAGGTCAGTTTTCATTTCAATTGATTGCAGTGTTAATCACAGTGCAAACAGCCTTTGCTGCTGAAATGACTCCTGGACTGGACCAACACAGAAACACTTCTGTGTAACTTGTCTGTCTTTTCTGTGCCTGTGTGTCCCTGGACACATACATATGCAGAAAGGTTTTGCTAATTTTGCTACTATATTAAAGAATGTAGGTCATTTAAAATAACATGCATATTTTTATGAATTCAGATTTAAGTAGTTTCTGAGTTTAAAAAAACATTGAAAATAAACGTTTAACAATGAAAAGGTCTTTCATTATCACAAATTGACTATGTCTGTAAAGGTTTTCCACTTCAGCGAATGCAATCCAATTCATTCTACTTCCTGTTAACCTCTGGGTAAAGGTGTCAACTGTTGTTTTTAGAATCAGATGTCTTTAATTATAACATGCTTTATTGATTATTTAGAGATCTGGCCTGATGAACCTATAGCTGGAAAATTTAAAGATCGATTTGTCTCAATGAAATTCACACTCACATATTTTAAGTGTTGTTTATTGTATAGAGACTTGAAAGATTTAAGGAAGTAAAACCCAACAGTGTCGGCATATTATTAGTAGTATGCATAATAACTCTTGTTTGTTCTCACATTGGCTGACTATGAAAACTGCTTTCTGTTAACAATCCAGAGCAGAAAGAGTTAGGTTGGGTTTACTCACAATGTATTTCAATCTCATAATGAAATGCGTAAAGCCTCTGGTATGGTGATTAAAATAGAAGTGTACCTATTAACATTGAATTTTGTGTGGGTCTCTTGTGTTCCACCTTCCTTTATTTATTTCTCATGTAAGAAATTTCGCATGTAAGACTTTGCTCTGTTCTTCTAAAACAAAAGGGTGAAAAGATTGCCCTCCCATCCTGCTCTAAGTCTTTAGTGCCAGAAGATAAAATCCAGTTTCCTCAGCTGGAGCTGAGAGCAAATTATTATCTGGTCTCTATCCACATCCTCCAAGTTGGGACCTCAGAACGCCCCTTCATAGTCTCTGTGCCTAAACACACCATCATTCCATGTAAATTCTTATCCAGAATTGTGACTTGGTCCTGGTTCCTTGCTTGGAAATATACCTCCATCTCCATCCTGTCCCTATTCATTCAAATTAAATCCTTTGTTTTTATCTAAGATCAAATTACATGTCCCTTATGAGCTCTTCTTCAGATATGAATACTCATTTCTTTGCTATAATTAGATAAGAGGATGCATTTTTGTGTCCAACTTTACAAAATATAGCAATATTTCTTCTAAGAAATGAAGATATAACTTACCGGCCATTGACATGATCTCATCTAATACAAACTGTAGTAGATATGATACAGAAAAAGGCATATTGAGTATGTTCCAATGTAGTCAAACAGGATTATTCTCTGATTGGCTACAAAATAAATAGCACAGGGATTTTTATGCCACTTACAACATTTAATGAAAATGATTTGCATGATAGTCCAAATATAAAGACTACGTGAAATTTTGATAAGGGCAAAGAATTGGGCTGAGTAAATATTTCATCACATTTTTAAAAAGTGAAGGAGTGATGTATGCTTCTTTCGTTCTTTTCTTTCTTTTTTATTTTAAGGATATGGGGTACAATTCAGGATTAGATACACAAATGGTCATCATACAGGTAAAGTAGGCCCTCACTTTGGTCCCCATTTTGCCTAGTTTGACATCAGGTACCATTATTGATGAAGTGTGCGCCCCTCCCCCCGGCAGTTTTCCACTACTGCCAATCCCTTTTTTATAATATTACGATAATTGTTCAGGGTTTGCTTATGAGTGAGAACATGTGGTCCTCAGTTATTTGTTTCTGTGATAGATCACTATCACTGAGTATTATAAACTCAAAATCCATTCTCGTTACTGTGAAGTTCATAATTTTGTCCTTCTTTATGACTGTATAATATTCCATTGTGTATATGGAACACATTTTTTTATCCAGTCCTCTTTTGATAGGCAGCATGGTTGGTTCAATGTTTTTCTATTGTGAATAATGCTGCAATAAGCATGCGTGTGCAGCTATCTTTTTCATAGGGTGATTTGAGTTCCTCCTGGTATATTCCCAGGATGGAATTGCTAGGTCATATGGAAGGTCGATTTTTAGATCTTTTAGGAATTGCCACACTGTTTTCACAGTTTGTACTAGTTTACACTCCCACCAAAAATGTAGAAGTGTTCCCTTTTCCCATCCTCTCCAGCATCTGTAGTTTTTTGAGTTATTGATAATGGCCATTCTGACTGGAGCTAGGTGGTATCTAAGTACAGTTTTAATTTGCATTTCTTTGATGATTAGTGAGGCTGAGCATTTTTTCATGTATCTATGTATCTGTTGATTGCTCTTATGTTGTCTTTTGAGCAGTGCCTATTCATATCTTTTGCCCACTTTTTAATAGAACTGCTTGTTTGTTTTCTTTTTGGCATATTTGAATTCCTTGTAGATCCTAGATGTTAGGCCTTTGTCAGATATGCAGTTGGCAAATACTTTTTCTTAGTCTGTGGCTGCCTCCCTGCTCTCTTGATGGTTTCTTTTGCTTTGTAGAAGCTTTCAGTTTGATGAGGTTCCATTTGTCAATCTTATCCTTTATGACATGGACATTTGAGGTTTGGACCAGGAATTGGTTTCCAGTTCCATTTCCCATAAGAGTGTCTCTTGCATTTTCTAAGATTTTTATAGTTTGAGGTTTTATGTCTAGGATTTTGACCCATTTAGAGTCGCTTTTTGTGTATGTTGATAGATAGGGGACTTGTTTTAATCTTCTGCATGTGGTCAGCCTATTTTCCCAGCACCATTTACAGAATAAGTTCTCCTCTCCTCAGTGGTTGTTAGTGGAGCCTTTGTTGAAGATGAGTTGGTTGAGAAATTTCCTTCGGAATTTCTATCCTGTTCCATTGGTCTATATGCCTATTCTTATCTCAATACCAGGCTGTTTGGGTTATTGTAGCCTTATAATCAAATTTAAAGTCTGGACAAAGTTTTGAATTGTTTCTGTTGCTGAGAATTGTTTTGGCTATTTGTGATAATTCATGTTTCCATATGAACTTCTTTATTGTCCTTTCTAGGTTTGAGAATGATGTTGGTAATTCAATGGGTATTAAATTAAATCTGTAGATTGCCTTGGGTAGGATGGACATCTTAACAATGATAAATTTTCCAATCTATGAGCATGGAATATTTTTCCATTTGTTTGTGTCATTTTTTATTTCTTTGAGCAACATTTTGTAGTTTTTGTTGTAAAGGTCTTTCTCTTCTCTGGTTAGGAAGATGCTGAGGTTTTTTGTTTGCTTGTTTGTTTTGCTGTTGTTATTGTGAATGAGATTGTGCTTTTTATTTTGTTCTCTCCCTATTTGTTGTTGGTGTAAAAACTGGGACTCTCTTTTGCATGTTGATTTTGTACCGTGAGACTTTGCCAAAGTCCTTTATTAATTCAAGAAGGTTTTTTGACAGATTCTCTGGGATTTTCAAGGTATAGGATCATGTTATCAGCAAAGAGGGATAACTTGACTTCCTCTTTTCCTACTAGGACACCCCTGATTTTCTTCTTTTGTCTGATTGCTCTAGCTAAGACTTCCAATACTGTGTTGAAAAGGAGGGGTGAAAGTGAGCAGCCTTGTCTTATTCTGGTTTTCAGGGGAAATGTTCCAATTTCTGTCTGTTTAGCAATATGTTGACTGTGGGTTTATCATAGATGGCTCTTACTATTTTGAGGTATATTACCACTATTCATAGGTTTTCAAGGGTTTTTATACAGAGGGATGCTGGATTTTACCAAAAGCTTTTTCTGCATCTAATGTATAATCATGTGATTCCTAGTTTTATATCTGGTGATGTATTACATTTCAGTTGATAAGTACATTTATGGTCTCGCAGTTGTGGAACCAGCCCTGCATCCTAGGAAAGAAGCCTACTTGGTCATAGTGGATGATTTTTGAGATGTGTCATTGGATCTGATATGCTAGAATCTTGCTGAGTAGTTTTGCATCTATGTTCAGCAGAAATATTGGCCTGTAGTTCTCTTTCTTTGTTGGATCTTTACCCGGATAAGGTATCAGTGCGATGTTACCTTCATAGAACAATTTGGGGAGGGTTCTATCTCAATTGCTTGGAATACTTTCAGTAGGAATAGTATCAGCTCCCCTTGTATATTTTGTAAGAACTCTGCTGGAAAGCCACTGGTCTAGGAATGTTTTGTGTAGGTAATTTTCTTATGATGGAGCCAATTTTCTGGGTTGTATTTGGTCTATTTAATGTCTCTGTTTCTTCTTGTTTCAACCTTGGGAGGTTGTGTGATGTCAGAAAGTCCTCCATTTCATTTAGGTTTTTGAGTTTGTTTCCACACAGGTGTGCATAATCTCTGGTAATCTTTTGTATTTCTTTGGTGTCTGTTGTGATTTGATCTTTTACATTTCTGATTATGCTTATTTTGACTTTTTTTCTCTTTTTCTTGGTCAATCTGGCTAAGAGCTCACCAATCTTGTTTAGCATTTCAAAGAATCAGCTTTTTTGCTTCATTTTTTTCTGTGATATTTTTGTCTTCTACGTCCTGTATCTGGGCTTTTACTTTGGTGATCTGGATTCTTCTACTGAAGTTAGGGATTTGGTGGTCTTATTTTTCCAACTCCCTTAGGTGATTTGTTAGGCTGTTAACTTGTGATCATTCCATTTTATTGATGTGTGTTCATAAAGAAATAAATTCCCTCTCATTACTGTTTTCATGGCATCCCAGAGGTTTTAGTAAGATGTATCTTTATTTTCATTTGTTTCCAGAAGTCTTTAATTTCTGCTTTGATTTCTTTATTGACCTGGGAGTTGTTCAGCATCTTGCTGTTGAGTGTCCATGTCTTTGTGTATTTTGGTGGGGTTTGTTGGTGTTGATATTTATTTTTATTCCACTGTGGTCTGAGAAGGCAAATGGCAGTATTTTGCTCTTATGGATTCATTTATGCTTGATTTATGACCAAGGATTTGGTCAATCTTGGAGTACATTCCATGTGGTGATGAGTAGAATGAATGTTCTGTGATTGTTGGGTGGAGTGTTCTGTAGGTATCTATTAAGTCCAGTTGGTCAAGCATCAAATCGAGGATCTCTTTGTTGATTTTTTGCCTCGATGATCTATCTAGTGTTGTTAGCAGGGTATTTATGTCCCCAACTATAATAGTGCTAGAGTCAATACCTTCTTTTAGTTTACCTAGAAGCTGCTTTATGATGCTTGGTGCTTCTATCTTGAGTGCTTATATGTTTAAGATGGATAGTTCTTGTTGATGGATTGAATCTTTTATCATTACGTAGTGGCCTTCTATATCTTTTTTTTAATTTTTGGTAGCTTAAAAGATATTTTGTCTGATAGTAAGTTTGCAACTCCTGCTTTTGTTTTGTATTCTGTTCTTACTTTGAGTCTCTGAGTATCCAGTTAGGGTGAGATGAGTCTCCTGGAGACAGCATATTTTTGCATCATGTTTTTGTTTTTAAATCCAGTTTGCTATTCTATGTCTTTTCAGTGGTGCACTTAGTCCATCCACATAAGGCTAATTATTGAAATGTGAGAGTTTATTCCTGTCATGAGATTCTTATAGAGTTTGCTGTTGTTTCTTTCTTTCTTTGTTGGTTTTCTTTTGATTTTGAGGTTGATATATGTGTGTGTTTTCAGTCTTTTCCTACATTCTTGTGAAGAGCATGGTTGTTCTTTTCTTCTTTTTTCTGTGCTTAATACTTTTTTACGCATTTCTTGTAAATCATATCTGGAGGTAGCATAAACTCTTAGGGATTTACTGTCTGGGAAGGATTTCAATTCTCCATTGCTGATGAAGTTTAACTTAGCTGGGTTGGAAATTCTTGGTTAGAACTGTTTATCTTTGAGAACTTTGAAGATTGGACTCCAGTCTTTTCTAGCCTGTAGTGAGTGTTTCTGTAGATAAGTCTGCTGCTATTCTAATTGATCTTCCCCGGTAGGTAGTCTGACCTTTCTCTCTTGCTGCCTTTAGGATTTGTTCTTTTATACCTACTTTGTGTAATCAAATTATTATGTGTCTAGAAGTTCTTCTCATTAAGTATCTTGCAGGGTTCCTCTGAATCTCTTGTGTTTGAATGGTCACATCTCGATGAGGGAAGTTTTCTTGAATAGTTTCAAGGAATGTTTGTTCCATGGTGGTCTCTGTCTCTCTATCTTCCTCAGGAATGCCAATTAAATGTAGATTCAGCCTCTTGGTATTAGTGCACATCTCTTGGAGGCTTTGTTCCAACTTTTTAAGCTTCTTTTCTATATTTTTAACAATTTGGATTGGTTCTATACTTTGGTTCTCAAATTCTGAGATTCTTTCTTCTGCTTGGTTAATTCTGTTTTCCATGCTTGTCAGTTTGTTATTTATTTTGTTTACTGTATTCTTTATTTTTTGTTTATTTATTTATTTATTTATTTATAATTAGAGTTTTACTCTGTCACCCAGGCTATAGTGCAATGGCACACTCACGACCACCCTGGCATTGACCTGCTGGGTTCTGGTAATCCTTCTGCCTCAGCCTTCCAAGTAGCCAGAACTACAGGCACACGCTACCACATCTGGCTAATTTTTGATTTATTGTAAAGATGAGGTCTTGTCAAATTGCCCAGTCTGGTCTTGAACCATGGGCTCAGGCGGTCCACTTGCATTGGCCTCCCAAAGTGCTGGGGTTACAGGCTGACCCATCAAAACTGACCTACTCTATTTTTTAATACTGTCATCTCAGTTATCAACTCCCTCATTCTTTCCTCTTGTCTCTCCTCATTTCTATTCAATTTCTCTATTAATTTCTTGATAACTGTGTTTGTGGTTTGAGAGCAGTCATTCTTGGGGCTCTTCATTATTTGAGTTCCAAAGTCTATTCTCAGGTGCTGTCTTCCTAGGAGTCTGGATGAGACCTGTGTTCTTCCTTTAGTTCTTCTTCATTTGTGATGGCTTCCTTCCCCTCTTTCTTTCTTATTTAATTCTATTGCTCGGGATGGGAGGATAGCCTTCACTTTTATTTGCTCAATCCTCTATTCTTCCTCATGTAGTTCTACTGGATTTGTTCACTTTTGAAGCTAGAGTGAGGATGGGGGCTGTGCTTTTTGCAGTTTTGAGATTTGATTAAGTTTTAATGGGGGGAGCTGTGGTTCAGAAGCTATCTGCAGATCACAGTATCCACTGACTGGTGTGTGGGTCTCCAGAAACCCACTTCCCTCCACTCTACAATCTGTCCATGAGGTAGTGGCATATGTATGACTCCTGAAATCAAAATGAGATAAGAAAAAGGAAAAGAATGGAAGAAAGAAGAAGGGGCATGAAAGAAAGATGAGAGATGAAGAGAGAGAAGAAGAAGAAGGAAAACAGACAGGCACACCACCTATCAAATAGACAAAGACACAAGGAAAAAAACCAGAAACAAAAAACCAAAAAAACCTGAAGATGCATTTTCTGTAAAAAATACTCCTGCACAAACAGAAACACTAAAAAATGAAAACAACAACAACAACAAAAAGAAAACAAATACAAAAACAGAAAGAAAAAATAGCGCTACCTCTGTGGTTATTTCTGAAACTTTTGGTTCCTTTCCTTTTTTTTTTCTTTTTACTTGTGGGCCCCAAGCATGACCATTGTGTTTGCTGCCTCTGCTATAGGGAACAGGCTCTGGTCTCCAGCCCCTCCCCTCTGCTATCAGCACAGGCTAATCTGGTTGCTCTCAGAATGGGTCAGGTGTCCCATGGACTGCTGGGGAGGTGAGTGAATCAGTCCCAGACTTACCCCAACTCATCTTCTGCTGCTGCTATCACTTCTCTCACTCAGATCAGACATGTCTGTGCCTGATCAAGCATGAAGTTGGGGCATCTGTCTCTCTGCATCTGTTCTTGAAGTTTCCTCTCTGGGCCAGTGATGGTCGATCCCAGAGGGGTGCAGAGTTGCCTCTGGGTCTCACGTTGGAGACTGAAAGAGTTGTGCAGGCCTATGCAGGTCACTGCCCAGTCCCAGCATAGAGAATATGTTGGCAGTCAGCATCTCTTCATTGGTGGCGGGGCTCAGCTCCTGATTTCCTCCATGTGTCTTCTCCACAGTTCCTGCTGCCAGTGCTTGGCCCACTGCTTCAGGTGGTGGCCAGGTGCTGAGGAGCAGCTGATCTCTCCCAAGAAACCCCTGAGAATGGCAACTGATCCTGCATGCTGGGGCTCTGAACTCAGAGCAGTCTTCCTTCCTTCCTTCCTTCCTTCCTTCCTTCCTTCCTTCCTTCCTTCCTTCCTTCCTATCTTTCTGTCTTTCTTTTGGTAGAATTTCAGGATCAAATGTTTGGGAGTCTGTCATATTTTATAGAACATAGCCCTGTTTAGCAATTAACAGATTGTCCTTTAATCCTATTTTTTGTATATTATACTCAAATTATTTAGAATCTTTTTGAACTTAATCATGAATTGTCTCTACTCTCAAGCTTTGAGTCAACCAGAAACCAAAAAGTGCTACCTTTTCAGAGAATGTCATCACCTGCCTAAGGAAATTTAGACCAGTCTTTCCACAGTGAGATCCTAATGAGAGGGTGATCAACTCTACTTTCAGCTTAAAATAAAGGAGTTGAAAGAAAGGACAAAATAGAGTTTTATAGTATTTTTTTCCCCTCATTTGGTCTATAGAGGGTAACTTAGTGATCATCGTGCTTTCAGCAACTGTGATAACTTACTTCAGAAACGCCTTTTGATACATTATGGTCCATCAGAAGGCACATTAGAATCTGAAATAAAATGATTTTTAGATGGTACACACCACTACTTCTAGGCTTTTGGTAGAAAGTTTATTAGCAAACATTTATTGGGCATCAATAGTTTTCCAGATAGAGTATGTCATGTACAGGGGTACAAACAGGACAGGGACTCCCTTTCTGGGGTAGTGAAGGATGAGAAGTGTGTAACAGGCAATTTTCAAGTAATTCCTCTTAGGTCTGTAAGACAGAAACAACAGAGTTGTGGAAGGAAGAGCAGACAGAGTGTTCAACTGGAGTAGGTGATGGGAGGAGGAAGAGATGGGGAGTGGTGTGTACTCTCCACCTACCATCCTGGCTTTCATGGAACCTAGTGTGGTGCTGCTTCCTGGGAATGATTTGTGAATATCAGGATTGACATTTGACTGAATTGGTCATTTTAGGCATGTGTGTGTATGTTCAAAAATCACATTTGTTTTCCCTGTTGTCCAAAATTAGCAAGGAAATGATTGTAATATGCTGAATGTTTTATATTTCATGTGATTTTTGCATCAGGTATAATAATTGTATATCAAAGGTAAGTCCCTTTAGTCACACTGACTTTAGAAGCCTTCGAATGAGATTTGGAAGTGATTATCATTTACATTTCTCTTATTTTGCATATAACCAGCTTTAGCTATTAACTCCAATTTGCTTCTCATCGAATTCATCAAAGACGAACTATTTAGAAACTAAAACATCTCTGTTAGTTAGAATTTTAATGAATTAAGATGAAATGAGACAGTGTTAATTGACAGTTGTTGCTGCAGGGGAGGTTTCTAGATCTTGTAAGTGAAACCAATTCATATTTCTATCAGGGTTAATTTGTTTTATTTAATTTTAAAGATACACTATTTCCCCAAACTATTCATATTTATTTTTAGAATGAGAGAGTTGTTTCATTCTGTTGGTCTTTCTTCTGGATTCTCAATTCCATTTGAAACTGATTAAATTGGTTAACAAATTGTTGGTTTCAGTCAGCATTTGTATTGTTGACTAAACACACACATGCATACACACACAAAAATAATTAGTATTACTTGGATATTTCTATCCAAAATGCTTAGAACCTTCTAATATCTAATCATTTTTACCAATAATTGTCTTCTTCTGTTCTTTCTGTTTTCCTTAGACATAAACGAATGTGAAACTGAGCCTTGCAAAAATGGCGGAATATGTACTGACCTTGTGGCTAACTATTCTTGTGAGTGTCCTGGTGAATTTATGGGAAGAAACTGTCAATACAGTAAGTATTTGCATATGTATGTATAATTTTATTTATATGGCCTCCATTTATTATGGAATCTGGGCCAAAATCAATATCATTTGCTCTCAGAGTACATAATTAATTGAAATGGCACATTTCATATTTGTTTTTCTTAACGTTACTTGTGTGCACGTATTCCAGGATCGATCTCACTTAGTGCACAATATACATAGATGTCCTATCTTGTGACCTAAAAAGAATGACAATGGTTTCTCAGGTACCAAAGCTCATGTCTCTCATGAATCCCATTTTGGTTTTGGAGTATGTGTGTGACCAAAATTTCTACCATCTGAGTGGTTAGTTTGGTTCCAACAGTAAATTTGGGACACTAAAACCAGATAGCCTCTATTACACAGAAAAAGTGAAGATAAAAAGGATCCAATTGACCTGTCCACACATTAGCACAAATTTTACATGCTATTCATTTGTCTTCTTGGAAGCCTAAGACAGTAGGGTCTTCAGATGATGGATCAGATGGCAGGGAAATTATTAGCCTGAAGTGTTTATAAAAAGGCAGAAACACCAACCCCGCAGTCCCCACAAAAGCTGAAAAAAAGGTAATAACAGGACTAGAGTCAATAGTATGGGGCCTAAATGGTCCAGATACATGCCGATGAGAACTCTAATGACAGGTTTATAATTGATGGCCACTTACCGAAATGTCATGCTACTGCTGATTGAATGTATGTTATACACTCTGAGCATCACAACAGTATTATGCAAATTTGGAACGCAGATGAGAATGAGAATGCAGTTGTAGAAATTGAGACACCTATGATACAGTTTGTCCCACTTTCACGGTTAGTGACAGAAGCAATCCTAGAAAAGAATATAGGTCTCTGATCCCAACTCAGTGTGTTTCTCAAAGTCAAGATATCTCTTTGATAGAGATGTATAAGACAAATGTGAATGCACACTAAACATCCTCTCTCTTTTACATACCTGTGCCACAAAGTCAAAGAACTTTATTTCTCACTTTCCTCTCTGTCTTTCCTTTCAAGCAGTATCTATATGAAATAAAATAGGGAATATTATGAATAATTTGAATCATACAAAATAATGATCTTAAAATGAGTCCTGAAAAACTATAGTAAAATAATTAAATCCTATGTATCATAGAAAAACCTTGGACTGGGTGAAAAAAGCTTTCTAGGCTTAAAATAATTAAGGAAGGACATCGAGCATCTGCAGAAGGAAACTGTGGGTTGTAGGTGGATCGGGAGGGCAGGCCGAATATGCCAGTTGACCAACCAGCCAGTCAGACCAGGAGCCTCCCACTCACTCACCTGGCAGCCATCCCACAGAGCATTTAACTAACCTCTCACTAAGTTGACTCAAATCCAGGATCAGTTGGTCTTTGGCTGCCAAAGCATAGCACTTGCATCCTTTTGTTTCATGATACTTGAAGAGGATTGCCCAATCAACACTGGAAGTTGTGCTGAAAAGCACCTGCCAGATGTCTGCCAATGAACACTTTATTAATATGATGAAGAACAAAAACTGAGGCCAGTGACTACACGCAGCAAAAAATAGCGATCTAGGGCCAGAGTAGAGAACCTTACAAGCCAACACTAGAACTTAGGCAGAGCTTAAAACAGTGCCTAGATTAGAGCAAGTCCAAGTCAGGAAGGCCACCTCTGACCTATAGAAGTCCTGGCCAGGGGGACAACTGGTGGGAAACCTTCCCATTGTTCTAAAGGGACTACTGCATGCGGGCACATCATGAGAATGCTCCCTAGGGATGGGTCTCACGCTGGGGTGGTGACTGAGCTTAAGAAGAAATGTCTGAAGGTATAGACATCTTGGGAGGGGAGACATAGGGCATGGAAAGCTGTAAAGCATGGAAGATTGGATGCCTACAGGGTGTTATTACACACACACATACACACACACACACACACACACACACACACACACACACACATAACATGAAAACTCAGGAAGGAGTTTGTACTTTATCATGGGAGAATATTGTGAAGTAGAGGAGATGACAGTTTTTTCAAGACTTGAAGCTTCCCTTTGAACACATTACTCACGAAGACCCTTTCCCCCAACATGGGCTCATTTCAGCTGGTCTCACTCCCACTGCCCTGGACCCTGTTGAGAAATGCCAGCCCTCCTGTGGTTCTAGCTTATCTAGCTTCCAGTCCAGGTGCTGTCCCATGTCCCATGGTCTGCAGGTCCCCTGCCTGGTGCCAACACCACCTTCCCCTTTCTGGCCTCTTCTCCTGGACTCTCTCCCCGCACTGCTCCAGCCTCACCAGCTTGCTTCTACTCCTGGGCACACACCTGCCCTCTCCTGCCTTAGAGCCTCTCATCTCCCACTGCTCCTTATCTCTAGCAGCCTGTGATGACACACTCCACACTCCTCCAGGTATTGCACACAAGGCACTTTTTTGGTGTGGCCCTCCCTGGCCTCTCTGCCTCCCCACACCTGAACACACAGCCTCATTCCTTGTTTTCTTTCTACTCCTTGTGTTGATCACTACCCTATACTTTCATGTTTATGGACTACTGTTTATGGACTACTCCCCCATCCCCCATGGAGTCTATGCTACTCAAGGAAGAGCTCTTACTGCTCTGATTGCCAGAACAGTGCTGGTGCACAGTAGGTACTCAGCAAACATTTGCTGCATGAATGAATTAACCCAGCATTCTGAGTTCCTTTGTAGGGGGAAGATAGCTGTTTTTTCTCAGTTTCTTCTACCATGTTCAAGTTATTTTTCACATGATTTTTCATTTTAAAGCAGTATTCTAAAGCTGCTTTTCCCAGTCTAGTAAGTGTGCTCTAGCATATTATTTAGTACTTAACAAATGCTGATAGCAACTTGAATTGCTTTTCTTTGGCTTGATAAGATATTTTATCACTCTGCCTTACAATAGGATTATGCAAGTGGATTTAAAATAAGTCAGGCAGACAGAGACCTTGTTCCTCTTTTTAGTCTGCTTCTGCGTGTGGGCATTTTTATTACATCACTTATTTCTCATCCATTTTAAATAATCACCATCACATGTAAATGCTGTGATTTAAGTAGCCACTGCTACTAACAAATATTGAAAATGCAAAAGCAGTAATTTTAGAGAAAACTTTTATCACTGTGTAGATGGACTGATCTTGGTATCTTTCTCTTTATTATGAGGAGGATTTGCTCATCTGAGATCTCTCTCTACTTTTCTCTCATTTTCACTAGATGTTTCATTTTAAGCTGTGTATTAGGGATACCTTTGCCAGCACAATTACTTTCAATATTAGTGATATACCACATCTTAAAAACTCAAATATATTTATTTATTTCATTCAAACAATTAGTAACAATATTTATGTTGAGATATTACTTAAATATTGTAAAAATAACTACATGCACTCTTTATTATAATTTATGTATTTATTTATTGTAGCTATTAAGCACTTTTACTTTATAAAGGAATAAATTTATATCTAGCTCTATTATGACTTTATGCAAATTATGTGGTAGTAATTATTATTATGCTAATCAATTACCTATTGAACATTTTCAATAACAATGTAATTACTTTAAATGCTAATAATGACCTTTTAATATCAGGCCAAAAAAACTGCCTGTAGTTTTCCAGTAATTATTTGCTAATTTTATTTATAAGAAAATTCAGGCAATAATATTTCTGATTGAAATAATTTCAGTTTAGATTTCTAGATATGGTTCAAACTCTTACTTTGGAACATCTCAATTCTTTTTTTATTTTCATTTTTCTTTTATTTGTAAGGAATTGAAGTTTTGTTTTGTTTTTTTTTACTTTTGATTGATATGTGAAAATCATTTAGTTGTTCCCATAATCTTCATTACAGCGTTACAGCAATTCCTCTATTAAGGTCCTAATTTAGATTCTCTTGTTGCTTTTAAATGGTATAAGCTCAAGTGTTCAGACAGCTATTTTCATAAATGACTTGAAAGGAAAATGATGAACTGGAATGAGAAACCTCCTTCATAAGAGCAGATATGCTTTGCCATATATGTTTATAGAACATGATGTTTAAACTAGAGGAAGTGCAATGAAAATTGATAGCTCTTTAGTTAACTAGTATAAAAATAACTAGGATTGTTTTCACTTATTGAACTATGTGGCCTACAATAGCTATATACATTTTCCTCCTGAGTGTTGAAATGTGACACGATTAAATTTCAGGAATGGCACTCAAATTTATTTTCATCACTGACACTATTTCTGTAAATTAAGATAGTTACCATGGGAGTTCTTATATTGCAACATCCCCAAACTATTATGCCTAAAAATTAAGACTTGGATGATTTCAGAGGGTTTTATTAAAAGTTAAAACTAAAAACTTCTGCTAAGCATAGATTGATATGTCCAAATGTCAAAATTATCCAGATTTTAAAAAATTAATTAAGCAATCTAGGTAAGTCTATAGCTCTTTAAGAATTGTAGCTATAATGTTATAAGGACAAACAATGATAAATATGAATCTAATTAGAAAAATTGTAAATTAATATTTTATTTACTTCAATATGTGAACATCTGTAACTTTTTTATCTGTCTTTATAAATGAACTAGAATTTCCAAGTACCCAAAAATAGACAAGGTATACTGTGACTATGGATGCATGTATGTTCTTTCTTATGATATCAGTGTGTACCACCAATTACATTTGTGTAAGTCCAGGCTTATTCAGTGAAAACTGATAAAACATTTTATAGCTAAATAAATGATATGATTTGTATTTCACATGCCCAACATTTACTTATTGTTTCCATAGAGATGAACTTGTATATAACCACAAATGCATCTTTTTTTTGTTTACTCAGCTATGTATTTTCATCTTAATTGAATATGAAGCATGATTGTCATTTAGACTTCACCATGTGCCAATTACTGTCCTATGTACTTTAAACATTAATTTTTAATTTTCTCATCACTCTTTGTAGTAGGTACTCCTTTTTACTGGTTCCAAATAATGGGCAGAGGTTCACATGACTAATAAACTACAGAGCCAGGCCTTAGTCCCACCACTGCAGCTGGAGAGCCTGCAGCCCAAGGCACAATGTGATCCTGTTCCTTGTAGGCTAAAGAAACACTGTTTATTACACTGTATGTATTAATGTACTTGCACTCAACGAGGGGCCTTGAGAAGTAGCAACAGCATTTGATGAAAGGCACAGGCTTGGCTTTCAAACATAACTGGGGTTTAAACTCTGACATTTGCTGTTTGTAACTATTCGTCCTGAACAAGTCAGTTGCCACTTTGAGTCTCAGATTGCTCATCTGTAAATGGAATTAATGGTGCCATTTGATATATGCTGATGAGCAAGTTAAAATTAACAACACATATACCTAGCAAAATACCTAGGTCAATAAAGGTTTTAACTAGCAAATAATTGCATAAATGATTAGATACAGGATTTTTTTTTAGTTATTTTAAAAATAGGTAACTGTGTGCCTCACCTTTTTCTTTTGTCATAATTTTATGTGATTAAAAATTTTACTATATACTCAACCAACCTTCCTATCTTTAGTATATGAGTATATGTCTTTGAGAACTTGAGAACAACTGGTGTAGAAGTCAGAATCAATGCCTTACATACCCTGCTTCACAGGTATACACATTTGAGAAGTCCTGTGGAATTAATAAGTTTGAATGAATAAGTATTCTCATTGAACCAAAATTATTATAACAGATAAGATTTGCTGTTTTTTTTAATGCAATCATAACATACTTCTGAACCACAAACACCTAATTTGATATCTTTATCTGTTTGTGTTTGCAATTATTGTAAGATCATTGTTATGTAGTCAAGTATTTTAGTGAATGAACAGTAGAATTGAATAATTTCAGCATTTTCTTACTCAATAAAAATGGTCAGACCCGCCTGGGCAGCGAGACCTCATCTCTACAATAAATCAAAAAATCAGCTGGGCGTGTTAGCGCATGCCTGTAATTCCGGCTACTTGGAAGGCTGAGGTAGAGGGATCGCCGGAGCCCAGCAGGCCAAGGCTGCGGTGGCCAGGAGCAGCCACTGCACTCCAGGCTGGGCAACAGAGTGAGACTCCAACTCAAAAAAAAAAAAAAAAAAGGTCAGAGATTATAGTCTTATACTATGTAACACAAAATTCCTACTCTTCTTTACCCAGCTATGACATAGACCCAAAACAAAATAGAGATTCTGTGTGGTTTTTTTAAAGAGACGTTTATCTCTTTAAAAAGTCAACATCTAAACCTGAGACAATTATAATTAAAACGAATTCAGTTTCTGCTCTCATAGGTTATACAGATTATTGGGAGGAGAAAAACAAGAATTATGTAATATTTAATCATAAGATATTATAAGGGCATGCAGGTGGAAAGGGCACTGTGAGACGGGGAAGCCTGCTCTGTGTGAGACCTCAGAGATGCAACTTCTGAGCTGAGACCACAAAAATGCACCATAGGTCCTTGAACAAAAAAAGGGAGGGCAATGGAGGTGGGAATTGTGCAAAGAGAAGACAACATCCTCAAGGAGAAACAGGTCCTTTGTCCTATAGAACAGGTATCTCCAGCACCTGGGCAGCAGCACTTGTACCAGTCCATGTCCCGTTTGAAATGGGGCTGAGCAGCATAGGTGAGCAGTGGGAGAGAGATCTCTGCCCCTGTCAGATCAGCAGTGGCATTAGACTCTCATAAGTGCAAACCCTATTGTGAACCACACATACAGGAAGTCTAGGTTATGTGCTTCTTATGACAGTGGTCCCTGACCTTTTTAGCATCAGGAACCGGTTTTGTGGAAGACAATTTTTCTATTCTCATAAGGAGCACATAACCTAGATCACTTGTATGCGTGGTTCACAACAGGGTTTGCACTCCTATGATAATCTGATACTTCTGCTGATCTGACAGGGAGCAGAACTCAAGCAGTAATACGAGCAATGGTGAGCAGCTGTAAATACAAATAAAGTTTTGCTTACTCGCCTGCCACTTACCTCCTGCTGTGCAGCCCATTTCCTAACAGCCCACAGATGCTACTGGTCCACCACCCAGGAGTTGGGGATCCCTGCCTTATAAGAATCTAATGCTTTATGATCTTCTTCTACCAAACTGGTCCCTGATTCCAAAATGGTTGGGGACTTCTGAGAGAAGCTTCATATCCAGTGGATGAGTCAAGATGGTTGTTAAGTCGTCACATGATGGCACTCTTAGTGCATCTCAACTTTTAGGCCTCAGTTATGTGGAATCATAAAACTCCATTTGGGACCATGACCAGTCAATGGCAAGCAATGTTTATATATTAAAAGTTATTCTTATAAACTCCATTTATGTGCAATCACAAGGGAATTTTTTAACTCCAGAACAGACTTTTAACTTTTATAAATATAACAAGAACTCAAAGAGAAACAAAGAAAAATATGGGTTTTTTTGTTTTGTTTTTTTGTGTTGGAGTCTCACTCTGTCACCCAGACTGGAGTGCAGTGGCCACTCCCGGCCACCGCAGCCTCAACCTGCTGGGCTCCGTCGATCCTTCCGCCTCAGCCTTCCAAGTAGCTGGAACTACAGGCGCACGCTACCACACCCGGCTAATTTTTTTTTTTTTTTTTATTGTAGAGATGAGGTCTCACCAAGTTGCCCAGGTGGGTCTCGAACCCACGGGCTCAGGCAATCCACTCACCTCAGCCTCCCAAAGGTGCGGGATTACAGGCTGAGCCACCAAGCCCGGCTGAAAAATAATTATTAACTTTAGTCCTGTTTTATCCCAAATAATAAATATCTTTTCTGTTTTAAAAAATTGAACAGGGCATTTAGTAATTTTATTTTGTCTTTGAAAACATTGACTAATTAAAGACTACTTTGCTTGAAATACATAAAATAAGAATTAACCCAAAACTCAAATAGAACAGGAGAAGGGTGGTTTATCAGAGGCCGGTACCTTTTGTGAACATTAAAAGTAATAATAATAAAAGAATTGACTATGGGGTGATGCAAGTTTTATATTCAATATTGATCATATAATATTAAATCCAAGATGCATAATCTTTAAAGTGTACCTATTAGTGTATGGAAATAACCATAACTGTACATATTCTTGAATATGAATAATTTTTCTAATTTAATTTCTCACATTCTTTTAAGAGATGTGACAGTTTGTTCACAAAAAAGAGAATATTATGCAAGTATATCAATAGAATAGCCCTCAAAGAAACAGGCAATTTCAACATTACTCTAGGATGAAGTTTTTGCAACAATAAACACAAAAAACTGACTCAATGACTAACTGAATTGGATTTTCTGTATATGACATGGAAGCTTTATCTCAATCAGATACCTCTGGGTATATTTTACAAGTGTTACCAACAGTTTAGTACAAATGTATCACTCTCAGAAGCTCACCTACTGTACCTTCAAGTGATAATAGAATAAAGGAAAGAGAAAGATGTGCCAAATGCTCAAATAGCCCCCCAGGACTTGTTAAATACTTCCAACAAATTGAATCAGATTCTTATTACCTGACAGTTTTGTATTTGATTGCAAATAATTAATGAAACATCAAGTAGGACCTTCTTGATTTTCAAATTATTTCAACGTATTTATGATGTGCTAAACTACGTATGTCCAGGGATTATCATTTAATCTTGCATTTATTCTCCAGGCTAAAACTTACTCTTATTTTCCCAGTTCTAAGAAGGGAAGATCAAGCAAGCTTGAGAGCAGCATAACTTGATTTACAACTCATGAAATTTAGAATTGTAGTGGATGATTGAAAAACATTGCATTTTGCTCAGACTAAAAATGTCAGTCTTTTTAACCATCACCGCCACCCACATGCTTGCAAAAATAAGGGAATTGGGAGGGGAGAACTGAAGTGTCTACAAAAAAAAAAAAAATCACCACTAGGAAACAACTAGGAAAGAAGTCATCCTAGGTGGCATGTTGAAATGTGATTAAAATGTCATTTGTGGACCAGTCATCATCCTTGATGTGTGTTAACATGGCATTCTTGGGTGCTTAGGTAAAATTTGGGCCCAACTATTTTTTTTTTTTTTTTTGAGTTGGAGTCTCACTCTGTCACCCAGACTGGAGTGCAGTGGCTGCTCCCGGCCACCGCAGCCTCGACCTGCTGGGCTCCAGCGATCCTTCCACCTCAGCCTTCCAAGTAGGTGGAATTACAGGCATGCACTACCACACCCAGCTTATTTTTTGATTTATTGTAGAGGTGACGTCTCGCTGCCCAGGCTGGTCTCGAACCCGCGGGCTCAGGCAATCCACTCACCTCAGCCTCCCAAAGGCACGGGATTACAGGCTGAGCCACCGAACCCGGCTTGGGCCCAACTATTAAAGTGAGGCTGAAATGGTTACTTTATAATGGGGAAATTGCAGGTACAAACCACAGTGAGTTCTGCTTTTATCATACTACTAAACAACAGAGATAAATGTTTTTCTCAGTTTGGAGGAAGGGAAGAATACAGTCAGTTCCTGATCTTTTGCCGAATGTGCATGATTTTCGAATGACACCATGATTTCCTGAGCTCTCAGGGGTTTCATATGGTTGCAGTGAAATTTTACTGGCAACTATGGGACTGAGTTTGGCAGTGACAGGCACAGCTATCATGACCCTGGCCACAGTGTTCAAAAAAATCAGTACACTTGGAGGTGGCAATTTCCTGCAGCATGTAGGGCCGAGAGCTAAGCACACGTTTTGATTTTTATCTCTAAAGCAATCTTCTTCTGAAGGGTGGGAGCACGGGAGACTTTTTTCCTTCTCAGGCACATTTAATTTTAGATGCATTTGAGACATCCTGATGAGGTAGTACAGCTAGTTATTAAAATGTAGGTTATAGCTCAGGAAAGCATTGGGAATACAGATTCAGATTTAAGGGTCAGATGAGAACAGTGAAGTGATAAGATTAGCTGCCCTTGCCAAAGAAGAAAGTAAAGAAAGTAAAAAGCGCAAAGTTGGTAGCCAAGCACAGGGGCTCATGCCTGTAATCTCGGCTTTTTGGTAGGCCATGGTGGAAAGATTACTTGAGGCCAAGTGTTTGAGGCTGCAGTGGGCCATGATTGCCCCACTGCATTCCAGCCTGAGAAACAGAGCAAGACTCTGTCTTTCTCTTAAAAAAAAAAAAAAAATATATATATATATACATAAATATATATGTAAAATATATATTTATATATTATGTAAAATATATAAATTATATAATACATATGTGTATATGTGTGTGTGTGTGTGTGTGTGTGTGTAGTGTGTTTGTGTATATATATAATGCTAAGAATAGAATTTAAGTTAAAATGTCCTACCTGCAAAGATACCAAAAAAAAAAGTAAAAAGTTAATCTGAAATATAGAAGGAGAATACAGACTTAAAGAGTGAGGAAAAGAACATTTCCAGAATGGGAGTCAGTCAATAAAACAGAGGTCTAAGAAAAGACTTTTTAATCTGGAGGCCCAAACCCTTAATGGCCCTTACATAACTGTGTGGGTGTGGAAGATAATGCCACTGCAAGCGTCCCAAATTGAGTGGGTGCTGAATAGGAAGTAATAGCCACAGCTCACTCCTCCCAAGTTTGGTGCACTCTACTCCAGCATATCTTAAGCCCCAAAGAGTCGTTAAGGTGACCAAGGCCCTAAAAATAAATTTCATAATAGTTACCTTAATAGCTTCAGCTGGTCAATAATACATGTTCTTTTTAGCACTCTAGAGGGAATGGACATATAGAGTATCCAACTTAAAAATAAATTGAACTTGAGGAATATGGTTCTATAAAAAGAAGTGGAGCCAGAGCAGAGTCAGTAAATCCAATACAAAAATTCAAAGAAAACATAAGCAGGAACAGAAAATAAACTATTCTGACAAGAAAAATGGATAGAACTATAGTTATATAAGGGAGCCTATAAATACCCAGCACTATTATCTAACTACAAAACACCAAGAAATTGAAACCACAGGTCTCAGCTCTGAGAAATCCAGAGATATTTGTGGTGGTTTCTTAAAAATGAAATTCTCTTTATATGTTCCCTGGTACATGCAGGCAGACACACAATTTTCTAAACATCCCTAAAAAGACTATTTGGTATACAAATATTGCCTCATATGCACTTGGCAGTAACTTAATAATGCCATTAACTTTTCCAATAGGATTAGTCCTGGATTCTACCCCTGCTAATAGTTTTCAGTTTAACAGAACATAAGCACTTTCCCACAAGAATTAATACAAGGGCATTATCAGCCCCACTCTGTAAGTGCTTAATGCAAGTTTTCTAAACCTGGGTACAGGACCCTCAAAGGTGGATGGAGAAAGGTGTCTGTATCCTTTGATGAGATTAAAAAAATCGTATGTTTAATTTTATTAATGGTTGCCTGAAATTTACAGTTTTTAATCAGTTGCATATATAGGCAACACCAATCATAAAATTAGTAGTATCCATTACTTTGTCACTAGTAGAAATCACAGATATTTTCATATCACATTATACTTGTTGCAAATATCTAAAAATACTATTGAAATTATCCATTATTATGAAACTTTGGTAGACCTGCCACTACCTCTTATCTAATGTATTAATAGATAAGCACATACAATGAAATATCACACAGTCTTAAATATTTTGATGATGACTTTCAATTTCTTAGTATTTTATTTTATGCATTAAAAAGCATTATCTGAGAGGGTCCTTTAGGTTTTGCCAGCCTGACAAAAGGGTCTATACTATAGAAATGGTTTAGAAACCTGAGTTAATGGTTTATCTGTTTTAAAAGATATTTTCTCCCTATATGGTGTGGGTGAAGCTTTGTGATGGAGATAAAAGCAATCAGTGAGCTAATTTTATTGAACGACTTGGCCCTTTTCCTCAGCTGTGTTCTCTAGCTCTACATATAGAAACATACAAGTAAGATGGCAGGTGAGGGTCTTGTGGAGCAACATTTTGGTCGTTGTGTTTATAGAGGTTTTACTGTCAGGCTTGAGCTTCCCTGCTTCTCGCCAATAACGCAGATGTAGAGAGGTGGTATCTCATGGAGAGGCGATGGATTCTAAGTTCCCTGTTCTGGGAACTCTAACCTATATGACAAAGGAAGAGAAGTAAACTAAGGAGCAAACTCCACCTACCTTCCCTCACCCACCCAGGGGCTGCTGTCTGAAGTTGAATGTATTCAGTCAGCTTTATACTTAGACACAGTTCCTTTAGAATCATGCAGCTGGTATATGAGTTGACCAAGGAGTGCCAGCTGTTAAGACTCAAAGTGTCATATACAAAGTCACGGGGGTCACTTACTCCCTGGGACAGGGATGGGGGAGAATGCCCACCTGTTTAATCTTAGTGGTATTTTTGGTTAGTGTGCACAGTAGTTTCAAAGCATCAAGGACTGTTACTAAGCACATAATTAATTCTATTTTTGAACTTAGTTCCTGTCTTATATCAGAGTTCACCTGTGCCTGGAGTTATTTTAAGTAATGTATGCTTCCCAGAACCACAGGACCCTAACATTACTCAACCTTCTTTCTTTAAGGAAGTGAAGTTTCCACAGACTTCTGGGTGTCAGACTAGAATAAAAAAGAAGAAATGACTTGTCATCTAGCAACTTATCTTTCTTGCAATATGGTTATAGCAATAACATTACGTTAGGTACTAAAGAAATATCAAAATGTATAACACATGATTCTTTATATCATGACATTTGAAAGATTGCTCTGGTGTACTTTTGTCTGGCCTTTTTCATTCCAAGGAAACAGACCTATTCAATTTGTCTCTATAAAAAGGGGGCTATTTTCAAGTTTATAGGTGAACTTGACTGTGATGAAGGCTTATGTACTACACTGGTTTCTGCCTTGCTTTCTAATTTTCTCTTGATATCTCTTTCTAGATCACATGATCTCTCTATATTTTTATTCTACTTCCATCTTTGCATGGATGATGCAATTAAATTTAATAGTAATCCTCAACTATAACAATATTTTCACTTAAGGTGACTTCTTTTAAGGATTAATACGTAGTTTACTGAATTCAGCATGAAAAGAATACTTGTAACACAAAAAAATGTCAGTTTATAAGTATATCTGAGGAGGAAAACAATTCACTTAGTGTTTCTGAACTCTTCTTCCTAGCATAAGAAAATGCCAACTCTTTCTACACATTTAACCTTTTTAAATCGGAGATTCAGTGAGTTCATGCATTATGCAAAACACTACAAAAGTCCCCACAGAGCTATTAACTGTGTCTTTCTGGTGTTTGGTCTAATCACAAAAAAATACAAATTTTTTAATGTACTGTGGATAAGGGTATTGTTAACCTAAAAATATTACAAATGACATAAAATTCTGTTCAATGAAATTGATAAACCAATATACTAGAAAAAAAAGTAGATTTTTTCTAAGGCACAGTTATTCATCAAGTAATCCCATGGGCACTTCTATGATACTTACAAAAGGGTGGTAGCATCTTTGTTAGTTGACTTGGAAAACTGGTGATATTTCATTTGTCTTGAATGGTCCATTCATATTTTCTTAAATAACAATTTTGTCTGATTACAAAGTATTGTATATCTAAAAATGAGCATTTGGAAATTACAAAATTAATGTAATTACCTTTCATTCTGAAATGAGATTTATTTAAATCCACCATATGTAGCATCCCGTTAAAGGTCATGCATAGAACATTTACTATTACTTTGTTCTTTTTCAGAGTGTATCTTCCTTGTGTTTGGTTGGTCAAATCTCTTTTCAGATATGAAGTTTAAGTATAAATATTGTTTCTTGAGTGTATTTACTTTGCTTGTTTCTGTAACACTGAAAATACCTGCATGGATACAGAAGGCATTTGACAAATTCGGGCAACTGAGTGGCTAAGATTTCTTTGAGTCAGTTTAGTAAGAATTCTCTAAAGGGAATTGTGCTCACCTATTTTCATTGATGTAAAAATGTAAAGCAGATTATCTCTTGATTGAGCATAAGGAACAGACAACTGGATACGCTTAATACAAATTTAAACTGAATTTTAAAAAATAGAGAAACTTTTATAGTACTGGTCTTAAACTCTTAAACTTTTAACAGCATATAAGCCAGAAAGTAGCTACTGTTGTGTACTGTAGTCACAGCTTTTCTATTCCCAAAAATATAACAGTATGTCTAGTTTCTGAAATTTTGGAAGCTGGCTACCCAGGTAAATTGTCTACAAGGCTATTCTTGTCACTGGCTGGAATATTTATTATTTTTTTGGTATCCACCTTAATCAGACAGTACTAGATAGAAAGTTAAAACCTGCCCAAAAAAAAAAAACATGTTTTAGCTGATAATTTATGTTACTAATTGATCATGCTTATGAGAAATGGGAGTTAAAACTAACTTTTAAAATGATTGCAAGGTATGAAAGCAAATATAATCATTGATTTATTTTACTCATATTTGCTTTCTAATCTGCTAGCACAGGTAATGAACCTTGTATCTGCATTAATATGAATATGATACAAAACAGAAATATGGCAGGAAAATCCAAGTTCATGTGCACACAGATGTTTAATTTATGTTTGTTTATTTAATCACACAAGTTTATTGTGTACCTAAGACACAAAGTGATTGGAAACAAAAATTAACAACTATAAAAATAACCCTGTGTTAGGGCACAAAGTTCTTGATAAAGAACGAAAAAAACTTTAGAAACTCTACATGAACTTTACCTTTTATCCTAAGTTAGATCAATGCTATGATAATTGCTCAGATGCTAACTTCATGTTTGAAGATGTTAGCCTCGAAAAATAATTGCCTCCACAATGGATCCTGAGGCATTTTCTTAAACAGAGAAGAATGTACTGTGCCACCATAAGCTTTCTCCTAAGAGAAAGTGTGAAAATAGCTCTTATGTTGTAGAGAGAAAACAGAGCTAGAAATGTCCTTGAGACTGGGAGTTCACCGTGCCCCTCTTCTGTGGATCACTAGTTGTAAAACAATGCTAACTTTAAACTGTTTTCCAAAACCACTTTCAATCCAAGAAGATGAAAGTGTGAAATGTTACACTTCTGCCTTGCACAAAGAAGTAACTCAACAGATATTTGTTAAATATCAGATGAGTAACAGAACCCCCAGTCCACACGTCATAGCAGAAACACCAGTGACAGGGAACACGAGCAAGTGAAGTCACTACCTTGCATCTCTACAGTCGTGATGACCAAGTACAGGTCTCATCGTTTTTATAACTCCTCCACACTCCCTCAGGCATATGCAGCACACATAATATCCCTGCACTATGTTTATCATGATCCATTAGTCGTTGCCAAATCATGGCTCTATGACTTTAGGGACGTTGCTTAACCTTTCTGAACCTTAATTACTTCAATTAAATTTGGGAACAAAGATATTATTCATGGGGTTATTTTAAAGCCAAAATACCTGACATATTTTTCTCTTGGCTAAACATGCACAAGCTTCATTTGTGTTTTTTAGGAAGGTCTTTGAGAGAAAAGATAGCTCCATATTTTTGAAGAAGAGCAGGGAAGAAGTCTAGAGTGCTCACGTGGAGACAGTCAACACATTTCATAGGAGGGAAAGATACTGGAAGAGACAGACTAGGATGAAGTGAACTTGAGGTGAGAATGGGTAGATCACCATGATAGTTTGCATTGCAAGGTGATCTACCTGAGAAGGAGAGCTACCTGAGAAGGAGATATTCTCTGTGGTGACATGTTGGGAGCCAAAATATACACTTAAAAAAACTTTCTTGAGACATTTCAAGGACTGTAATTTGGGACATTGGACTGAAAGTATCATTGTTGGCCTTATGAATAAGACTTGCTGTCTAAATGCCTATGGGAATCTTGGTTTATTTGCTACTATGCCTATGGGAATCTTGGTTTGTTTGCTACTAAGACCACTAGATGATAACTTTTAAAAGATATGTATGTGAAAGAATTTTCTTTGTCTTGCCCTTTCACGAATGGTATAAAAGCTCTGTGTTAACTAACATTAAATTGTCATCTGTTCAAGAAACAGGTGTCCGCGTATATGATCTTCGTCCTTCCGCCTATCCGTTTCTCCTTCAGGAGATCTCACGACCCTTGCGGGGCGGGCCCCCACAGTGACAGTCTCAGTTGAATTGATCAATGGTGTTACTGCCAGGCACTAGAAAAGATGCCAGGAATAGTCCAGTCCCCTGGATAAAACCCAGAAATGACCCTTGTTTGGGAAGAATTTACTATCTAATGTAGAAGAAAATTCATAAGGCACCTTAAAAGATTATTTAAATTCCAAATGTTATCTATGATACAAGCATGTGAAGTCTTTCTGTACTCCACGATTGGCACAATTAATTCAGCTTGGGGTAAAAGTGGGACAAGGAAAAAAATGGTATGAACTGCAAAAACAGTTCATACACTGCTATCTATGTAAAATTCAGTCTGAGGTGTATGGATTGGTATTTCTGGAAGGTAAATTTCAAACAACCAAGAGGATGACCTTTATTTTCCAAGCAATGAAAAATCACTGAAAGCAATATTTAACCAAGAGAATGGTCTGATTTTCAGAAAGTGTATTATGAATTCAGTGTGTAGGGTCAGTTGAGAAGAAGGAGGCAATAGTACAGGCACTGAGGTCCTGAGCCACAGGACCAGATGAAAGAAAAAAAGACAAATAAGAGAATGACCTAAACACTGAAATTAGCCACAGAATTTAATAGCTTGTATAACTGATAACACTTACAGCTTGATTTTTAAATATTAGTTTGTGTTGTTTTGAACTGTTTTCCAGATTGAAACTTCTAAATCATTTATTAGTATTTTAATTTCTCACTTTCAGCAACTATATGGATAGACAGTGATGAACAAGAAAGTTGCATATGTTAGACCCAGATTATCAAGGGTTGCTGAGCATACCCAGAGTATAATGAGTGAAGTAACTCCACTTCTGTAATAACTTTATTTATACAAAGATCACATACCATATATTCTAGCCCAATGTTATTCTAAATGATTAACACAGCTTAATTTACTTGTGAAATGGTAGTAGTCCCCTCTGCCTGTCTTTGTCACTCTTTGGTACATGCGGAAGAGCTCGGTGGCAATATTTCTACTGAAATTGCAGACCTTTTGGAACCACAGTTGTTTAATGTTATCATTATTCCTTTTCATGTTTTTTAACTTGGTGTTTAATATTTTTAACTCCTAACCATTTTCAGAATGTGCAATCAGACCATAAAGAGACACATATAAAGACATTTTCCTCTAGCTTCATATGGTTAAACTGTCTTTGTTTTCTAATGCTGGTGATATATTTTCAGTAGGAAAAAAAATTCTGTCTTCCAGTTGGGATGACTTGGATATACATAAGAACAAAAGTATCAGAGAGGATAGTTAACAAATTATAATTTTATGTATAAGTAAAGTAAATGTGAAAATTTTTAGTCATGGGTAAGTCATTAATAATGACAAGGGAGAAGATAACTTATTAAAGATGATTATCATGCCATGGCATGGGTACGATCTGAGTAAAGAAATGAGCCCTAAGCTCCAGATATTACATTAACAACCATTATAAAAATGATATTTTATTTTTATTTTTTTAATTTTTAGTATATTTTTTATTTTGAAATTGTGGGGTACAGTTAAGGGTTAGGTATACAAATATTCATTGTGCAGGTACCCTTACAATATTTTAAAAAGCAGTGTTTGAGCAAGCCTCCTTCCGTCCATCCCTCTTCACCCAGCAGTCAGCCAAGTACGAGGCTCTGCTAAGTTGATGACTTGGGAAGGCAGATACAAATGAGAGAAGGATCATCACTCAGCTTTCTTGAGATTTTTAGTGGATACTTGCCATGCTGTTGACTTCTGGACCAAAATGTAAGCCACACTTCTGCGTTTAAAACAAATAAGCCCAACCGTCTTGTTGTACAAACTGAAGTTTCTTATCACGTACTTCTGAAAACCCCCTTGCAAAGGTGTACATGTTCTGAATGTTTCCTACATCTCTAACACTGTCTTTTCACTTTGCATTTTTTATAGGACACTTTAAAAGACACCAGTATTCGTGCATAGTTTCCTTTTTTTCCTGGAGTCAGAGTCTCACTCTGTCAACGACTGGAGTGCAGTGGCACACTCACAACCATCCTCGCATTGACCTCCTGGGCTCAGGCAGTCCCTCCGCCTCAGCCTTCCAAGTAGCTCGAAGCTACAGGCACCTGCTACTACACCCAGCTATTTTTTTATATATTTTATTTTATTGTAGAGATGAGGTCTCATCAAATTGCCCAGGCTGGTCTCAAACCCCTGGGCTCAGGCAATCCTCTCACCTCGAACTCGCTAGTGTTGAGATTATAGGCTTAGGCCACCGTGCCTGACCATAGTTTCTTAAATCTCAAAATTAGATTGTGACAAAGGTGACCTGGGTGCTCAGTGCATCTTGGGATTCTTTTTTCCCAGTACATTTTCTTTATGTCCTTGGAAATCTGAAACAGTACATATTAACATTCTTTTCACACTGACTGGCAATAGAAGTTGTGATGAAACAGAAAAGGAAGGGCTGGAGATTTGGACCCAGGTATGATTCAATTTGAGGGGAAATGGCTTGTTACTTTCCTCTCAGTTATGGGCTTGAGGAAATGAGATTTCTCTGATTGCTCCAACAAAGTTGCCAGCAGCTAAGATTTCATGTCCACTTATCCTAAAGAGAGGATTACTTGGATATTAAATTGGGGGAAAACTTGATTATCAAGTGCTTTTCAGACTTGTAATCTGATTTATCAAAGTACTAATAGGAGCGTTTCCAGAGGATCTCCCCATGCTGCATCATAGTGAGGAAAAGTGTCTGCCAGAAACAGACCTCTTTTAAAGTAAGCTTATTTAATTAGTTATTTTTATTTTCAGTGAGTCTGGCAGTATAATATGTAAATCATTTCATTTTTCATTCATTACAAGAAGCCATCATTTATATTTCCCCCAGGCAGAGAGTTTTATCTGACAATTTGGATGCTTTGGTGACAGAAATATCTGATGATGAATATGGTGTTAAGGAGATGCCAAGTGACGTGATAGCTTGAATCATTTTTGGAAATGACTCATGATTAATAATTGCACTTATGTATGTGTTCAGATGTTTCTATTGAAGAACATTTTGCATGGGAAATGGGAGTGAATGTTTGACTCCTTCTTTATTTCCCTGGTAAGAAGTTAATGTATATAAACCCTGGTTGAACCATAGCATATGCTTAAACCGTAGGTCTCCTTGGAGTAGAAGTGGAAGTCAGTCTCCTTAACCCAGGACTCTTCCTTTTGTTTTAAAACAGTAAAACAACACCAACATAAGAACTGCCATTGACTAAAGCATTTGTGGCCACCTTATAGTTTATGTGATAATCCCGTATTATGTCTAAGCCATGAAGCAAACCTGGTCAGGTAGCTGTTAGTCTCCCTGGGATACACACGAGTAACCCGTGCAGTTTCCACACTTTGATGTATATTGGTATCTTCCAGACCTTTAAAAAATGCATAGAACTGGCTCCCAGATCAAGGCATTCTGATGTAATTGGTACCGGTGAGATGTGGCCTCTCACTGGCATTTTTAAAAGTCACTCGTGTTATCCTAATGTATGGCAAAATTTGTAAACCCCTGGGTTCATCTAGAGCTGCTGGAAGATTGAACAAATTCCCTAAAGTCATGTGTGTGGTCAGTGGTGGTATAAGAATTCAAACTCAAGTCTCTCTGGCTTCATAACTCAGAACTTCCCATAAAGCAGGACACACTCTGTGTTTAGGGTTCTGTTCAGAGAAAGATTTTTGGAACTGAATTAGCCTTCATACCCTTAATTAAAATTGCGGGAAGGGGCAGTTTTGATAAACTGATCTAACAGAACTTTCTTTAAGACTCAGTAGGGTGCTTTCTGCACATTGTGGGTTATCACTACCTTATGCATGTTACCTTAGTTATTTCCCAAATAAGTTAGTGCACTTGTAAATGTATGATCTGATAAAGATGTGCATCTTTACACTTATAAATATAAAATGAGTGTTTCCATTTTATTTTCATCTTCTTTTTATCTTTGCAGCTTTGGTCTAGCTAGGCTGATAACTTAGCAAAGTGCTAAGGCACCAAGAGTGTATTGTTATAACCCCTGCCTGGGCAATTTAGAGTTCCCACAGTCATTCTTTTTTTTTTCCTACAGTTTAAAAAGATTTGAGTAATTGAAGAAAAATATCCACTAATGAAATATTTTCTTATTAATGTAAGGTAAAATTCATATCCCTGGTTCTCTCTCTGTGTTTTTATGCAATTTATTTTCCCTTTATATTAAAAACAATGACTATCTCCTGCTGTGTCCTTATGACTATTAAGTTATAAAATGACTACATTTACTGTTTTCTGAATAATTTTACTAAAAAAAATGATTTCTAAGAAAAGCAAATCGTTGCATAGGATTTTTTTTGGAAATGAACTTAGTTTTGCTATCTTCATTTTGTGCTCATAACTGTGTGTCATTTTGTGACTGTGACTTTATGGTCCCTACTTAACTCTTGGTTAATTTTACAAATAAACAGGCTCAAGTGATGAGATGTACTTGTAATGTGGACACTTCTGGAGAACTTTGTCTTCTTTATAATACCAAAACGAAAGGAACATTAAGTTATCTTTTCTTTAAAAGCTGAAAACAAGCATGGAATTCTAGTTTTGTCCATTTTTTCAAAATTTAGAACTTTTAGAAAATTTTTATTTTAAAGATGGGTATAATTCAGGGTTAAGTATGCAAACGGTCATTGCACAGGTAAATTTAGAACTTTGTAATAGGCAAGCATAGAATTATTTGTAGCTGAAAACTTTGTCATATATTTGTAATATAAGTTTATAATAGGTTTATTTATTTAATCATTAGGCTGAACTATATAGCAATAATGTTTTCTGTTGCAACACATCAGAAAATAGCAATTTATCCCATTATGGATATTTTTGTGAACATAGCTAATATTACATACTCATTTCAGCAGCTGAAGACTTATGTCCAAATTCAATACTCTTAAATATTTTTACTCATCTGAAATGTATGCACGTGTTATTAGGTGGCTCTGATACAGATTCTAGATTTTTTTTTACAAATGTTGTAACAAAAATAAGTATTTAACCTGGGCATTACATCATAGTAGGAACTACTCTATTATCACATATAATAAATTTGAAAAGGAGCAGAAGTCAAGTTTTCTACTTCAATAAGCTGATCCACATTCACTACATTATAAGATGTCCGGTGGAATCTCTGCTGAAGGAAAGCAATTGGGTGAAAGACTAGTTTAGCTTCCACAGGTTCCTAATACAATTGTTACTCTAGTAAACCATCCTAAAATGTACTTTCTATAAAATTGGTAAAGTATCAGCCAGGTGCAGTGGCTCAAGCCTGTAATCCCATCACTTTGGGAGGCGGAGGAGAGAGAATTGCCTGAGCTCAGGGGTTTGAGACCAGCCTGTGTAACATAGCAAGAACTCATCTCCACAATAAATCAAAAAATTAGCTGAGCATGGTGGCACATGCCTGTGGTTCCAGCTACTTGGAAGGCTGAGGCGGAGGGATCACCTGAGTCCAGTAGGTTGAGGTTACAGTGGCCGTGAGTGTGCCACTGCACTCCAGCCTGGGCAAGAGAGTGAGACTCCAACTCAAAAAAAAATTTTTGATAAAATATCCTTTGTTTTAGTAGCTTTAAATATGTTATGTTTGAAATTCTATGTTTAATAATTCCTTTTGGGACTACCAAAACAGTTATTAATACAGCATGCACAACCTTTGTGGTGCTTTTGTCTGGAGGGAGATTCAGTTAGTAAATGCACATCATCAAGAATCCATCCTTGGTCTCAGCTCTGTGCAGGAAATGAGGGATACAGCAAAACTGAGGCTGTGACTTAGAGAGCAGACTTAAAAATTATTTGCAGGTATCTTCTTTGTAGAATACTTTGAGTTCCTCCGGGTATATTCCCAATAGGGGAAGTGCTGGGTCATATGGAAGGTCGATTTCTAGTTCTTTCAGAAATCGCCACAGTTTTCCAGAGAGGTTGTACAAGTTTGCATTCCCACTAGCAGTGTAGAATTCCTTGTAGTGTTCCTTTTTCTCCACATCCTCGCCAGCAATCCTTGCTGTTTTTTGTTTTATTAATGATGGCCATTCTTACAGGGGTTAGGTGGTATCTCAATGTGGTTTTGATTTGCATTTCTCTGATGATGAGTAAGGCTGAGCATTTTGTCATGTGTCTGTTGGCTGCCCATATATCTTCTTTTGAGAAGTGTCTGTTCATGTTTTTTGCCCACTTTTTAAAAGGTCTGTTTGTTTTTTTTTCCTTTCAGTGCATTTGAGCTCCTTGTAGATCCTAGATGTTAGGCCTTTGTCAGATATACAGTTGCCAAATATACACAATGGAATATTATGCAGCCATAAAGAAGGACAAATATGTGGACTTTGCAGCAACCTGGATGGATTTGGAGTCGATCATACTCAGTGATTTATCACAGAAACAAAGAACAGAGTTCCATATGTTCTCACTCATAAGAGGACCTTGAACAATTATTATGCTATAAGAAAGCAAATGGCAGTAATGGGAAACTGTTAGTGGAGGATGGGGGGTGGGATTGGCAGTTAAGGGAAACTGCTAGGGAAGGGAGGGGCATATCTCATCAACAGGGGTACCTGCATGATCAGTGTTTGTATACCTAACCCTGAATTGTATCCCACATCTTTATAATAAAATTGTTTTTAAAAAGACCACATCTTTGGGAGGCTGAGGTGAGTGGATTGCCTGAGTCCGTGGTTTCAAGACCCGCCTAGGCAACTTGGCGAGACCTCATCTCTACAATAAATAAAAAATTAACCGGACATGGTAGCGCGTGCCTGTAGTTCCAGCTACTTGGAAGGCTGAGGTGGAAGGATCGCCGGAGCCCAGCAGGTCAAGGCTGCGGTGGCTGGGAGCGGCCATTGCACTCCAGTCTGGGCTACAGAGACTCCAACTCAAAAAAAAAAAAAAAAAAGACCACAGACACCCACTTGGAAAATAACAAATATGCCATATGGGCCAAAAAAATCATTTGCAAGAATATACGGGTCTCTATCCCACCTCTAGTACCTCTGTGATTGTATAAGTATTTCTCATTTATCTTCTAATCTCCTAAATGACAAACATTGGCTTCTTTTTTTTGTTTCAAGAGATAGCATCTTGGTCTGTTGCCCAGACTGGAGTGCAGTAGTATGATCATAGCATACTGCAACCTCAAACACTGGGCTTAAGCAAATCTCCCACTTCAGCCTCCCAGTTGGCTGGGACTATTGGTGCCTGCCATCATACGTGGCTGTTTTATTTTTATTTTTGTAGATATGGGGTCTCACTATGTTGCCCAGGATGGTCTTGAACTCTTGGAATCCAGATGCCCTCCCCCTTGGCCTCCCAAACTACTGGGAAGTACTACCGCTGTGAGCCACTGTGCCAGATCCCATTCCCTTACATTTTTAAGAATGAATGCATAACATAGATGCCTCTAAAATTCAGATGATTAAATCATCTACTATGCATTTCAGGCTCCATTTTGTTCTCCATCCTGTGCTTCACAACTTTCCAAAGTGTTCCAGTGTTGGAGAGGGTTCATTATGTCATCCATTGCCATCTGCAGTAGCCTCCTGTTTCTTCTCTTAGGTTTCTTTTGACCTCTGTGACACAAAGTTTTCATACTTGACCTGAGATAACATCCAATGTGAAGAAAAGTTTAACCACATTGTACAGAAGGAAAAAGGTGACCAGGTAGAGCTGGTAACTGGATTTCAGACTATGATTTATCTCTCAAATAAATAGCAATGTCTGACATGCCAGTAGTGTTGCTTCATAACAAAATATCAAAAGCACTGTCTTGTGCCACTTATCCTGAAATGCATTTGCCAAAATCTTAAAAGATGCAAGTAACTTAAAAGTATGGGAATGTGTCTTCTGCACAGCACTGTTGGAGTATGTATGCTTGGCATTCTGCTCCTGTTTCTTCAAGCACCTGAGTCCCTCCTTTAGCATTTTGGGATGGCATTATCCTGTTTTTAGCTCTTTCCTATGCATGCATACGTTTTGTCAGAAAGCTAGAACAGGTATACATCTGAAGGCTTTTTAATTTCTGGATTTTGAGTACACAGACAAATGTTTCATCAAACCATATTGTTATCTTCATCATTGGTAGAAGATGAATTGTGCAGTTTAAGTGGAAGCCTGGGTAAAACTTGCTGAAATCTTGCCTGGCTGCAAAAGTGCACTTAGCACTTGAGAAACCCATATGCTCCTCTGTGTTGAAAGAATGCATCTGCAGCAAACTAAAATGTGCTCTTCTGTTGTCCTACTGCAACACTGTTTACTGTGTCAGGATGGCAATCATATTAAATTGTGTTGACTCTTATGAATTATGTCAATAAGAGTTTTGGCCTCAGAATATCAGAGGCCACAGGCTTTCCTATTTAAATAACACCATCATTCTGCATCAACATGCTCACAAATCAGCTCTGGGAGCTATGAATAGACAATTCCTACGATAGTTTAGCTTATTCATGGGCTTACTTTTTTTTCCTGAATTCAAAGCGATTAGTGTGAACTGATAATATATCATAATTGGCTTGAGATAACACACAACGTAGGACACAATGTATTTTCCACATTCTGTAGGAAAAATAGCTAAAGGGTTGATAATTGAATTTGTCACATTATAAATGTAGTTTTCATTCCAAACGTGTTATTTCCCTACCTCCAAGATTTGATTCTTCTGTGTTTTCAAGCATCCCAGTATACCAAGAAAGCATTTATGATGTGAACACCCAGCCAGTATTTTGAATCCTTACAGTGATGATATCTAAATTCAGAAGATTAATTCAACTTCAAAAAAGGAAGAGAAATAATTCCAAAAAGCTATGATTTGTTTTACTTTAATCCACAATATTGAGAACCGCCAATTTGTAAGCACTGTGCTAAGTGCTTTGGAAACATACATAATGCAAAAGGCATGGTTTCTACCGTAAAGAAGTTTATTATCTAAGAGAAAAAAAATGCACAAATAGTTGTTCCTCATCATTTAACCTGGACACCCTCTGAGCTTGTCAATATGGAAAATGGAATATAGCTCCTAATAGAATGGGGAAAAGGTTTCCGTGACCACATGTCCTTGACTTACAATCTTCGTGAATGTAATGAAGGTTATTACGTATCAAGCCGAAGCCCATCTGACACAGAGAACCAGGCTTTTTTTTAAGGTATGCATGCATTTTATGTGCAATCCAAATAAGCTAAACTCCGTTTTGAAAATAGTTTTGAGAATTTTGCAACTACTATTTTCCTCAGCAGAGGAAAGAAGATGTCTGTAGGTGTGGGAGAGAAACGTCCCCAGGTAGAATGTCTGGCCCAAGTCCTCTGGAGGTGATGGCTCCGTGTAGTGACAAGAGGCTGGCACCCGGGGGTGCTCTGCAGACATCAAGAATGAGTGAGTGAAGAACTGGCTGTGTGGTGCCTGTCGGTCTCACATGCTCACCCATATCCAGCAGACTGTCCTGCCCTAATCCCTGTTTCTTGCCCTTGGACTAGAACCTTCAGACCCTGCCCATGAGCTCAGCCTTTCTTAAGCATCCATTCCTCACTCCATGCCTCAACCTCTTTCTTCTGACACAAATTCCTAACCCCAGAAAGATGACAGTCTTGAGAAAAATTGGATCAAACATTCAGGGGCTTAGGTGACAAGACTCAGAAAAGAAATGTCCAGGGCTTCTTTGAAGCCTCAGACCACAGCATGAGAAAAGTGGCCTTGATCTCTTCCTCACCAGTGGAGGGCTGTTCTCCAGACAACACTAAAATAAAGCAAATGCGGGAATAAGGGGCAGGCTGTGGTCAACTGGTATCCCACAGTGATAGCACCAGGCTGGGCATAGAACAGGATTTTCTCCTGTTGAAGAGAGGTTTGGAGAAAGCAGGACCAGGGATGCTTAAAGAAGGCTTGTCTCGTACATGGCTTTGATTTTCAATCTGAAGACATCTGGATGCTGAGATAGAGCAAACAAGAGCCGCCACTCTGTTAGGGCTTCTGCCATGCTCCTTGTTTATTGGAAAGGCGTCATCAGCCACGGTGACGTCTGGAGGCACAGTGGTAGTGTCAGCTACGAGATCAATGCCTTACAGGCTCAGTTCTTAGCCCCACTCCAGAGAAGGTTTGCAGAGTGAGGACTTTACTTTGAGGTTATTTTATTCACATCCAACTTGACCCAGGCAGAACAGTCGCTCTGGGGAGGGCACTCAAGGCTTAACCCCTGCTGGCTCAGGGGGTCCTGCCCACTTGCCAGTGACATCCCTCCCCTGTTCAGTGTTCATCCGATCAGCAGGGCATTGGGTCGGAAGGCATTTCCAGTCTACTCAGAAGGTCCAGGCAGTGCAGTCATCTTAAATTACTCTGCAGGTGACACTGGAAAGCCTCTGGTACTCGGCGTTGAATGGACTCATTAATTCAGGATTCTTGCTGCACCTGACAAACACAGGCATAACACCAAAGAGGCAGAAACACAGGTCTCACAGCCAGGACCATAGACTACCACATTCTACTCAGTTCTCCTGCTTCATTTGGCATTGATGGAACTGCCCATGTGCCGACTATGGGGCAGGAGTGGCAACTGGGACTTTCACAACCACCAGGGAGTGCTGTGTGGCAGCTCTTGAAAAAGAGGAGGCCTGTTCTTATCTGCTCCGTTGTTTTCATTGGTAAAGCAGTGCTCTCCTTGATCAGCATGTAAGTCATTTCTAAAAAGGCTTCTCTCCATGCGCACTTTTGAGCAAATGTAGGTGAAAATGATTTTTTTAATTTAAAAATAATTGCACAAATAAAATGCTACACCGTTACCTGCAATTTGTACTGTTTAATTACATTACATATTTTTTAAAGTAATTTCCTCTACAAATGTTCATTAAGTGTCTACTGGAATCAAAGCTTGCAGCTAGATGCTATGAGGAATAGGATCTTTGCCTACACAGGGTTCCCCCATCCCCCATCTTATGGGACCACAGACATGCTCACGTGACACACAAAGATCAGTCGTGTGCCAAGAAGGGCCAGGCATGGCTTGAGTGGAGGAATGGATTTTTGCTTTTCAGTCCTGACCCTACAGCCTGGCAAATGAGAGCAGCCCGGCTGGTTCCAGGGAGTAGGACCACGTGGGACACTGCAGATCCCCCTCTGTGTTCATGCCAGCAGAAAGAGTGGCTTCCGATACATTTTAAGACGAGAAACAGACCTAATGGTGTTACGCGTGAAACACGGCTAGTCTCCATCAGAGGAAGGACCATGTAGGTGTCTGGACCCTTTGAAACTCAGATCTGTTATTTCCCTCCTCCACATATCTGGGCATTACTGGTTCTGCTTCATTTCACCTCTTGAAATTTTGTGGACTCTCCCTCTTCTCCACCCTTCTTTCAGACCATATTTTACCTGGATTGATGCAGGTGCTCACTGTTTGGCCATTGTTTAGTCCCCTCTGAAAGAGAGAGACCCTTTGTGGTACAGGGGAATGCTCTAAGATAAAACGTGGTCATAGGCCTGGTGCGTTGGCTCCCACATGTAATCCCAGAACTTGGGGAGCCCAAGGCATGATGATCACTTGAGCCCTGAGTTCAAGACCAGCCTGGGCAACATAGTGAGACCTGTCTCTTCAAAAAAAATTTAGCCAAACAAAGTGGTACAAGCCTGTAGTTCCAGCTGCTCAGGAGGCAGAGGCAGGAGGATTACCTGAGCCCAGGAATTCAAGTCTGCAGTGAGCTGTGCTCATGACACTGCACTCCAGCCTAGGCAGCAGAGTGAGACCCTGACAGAAAGAAAGAAGGAAAGAGGGAAAGAAAGAAAAGAGAAAGGAAGGGAAGGAGGGAAGAGAAGAAAGAAAAGAAAATATGGCTGAGAGAAAGAGAAAGAAAGGGGGAGAGGGGAGGGAAGAGAAAAGAAATGTGGCCATAGTTAGGATCCTTCAAAAACTCTCCATGGCAAATAGAATCAAGTCCTATCAGCACCATCCTCCCACCAGCCTAGCCTGTCTTTGTCTAGCGACACTGAGCTGCCTCTTCTTCCCCCATCACGCTGGCCCGTGTCCTGCCTATGTCTGTCTTTTCATTCTTCTCCACTGTGCCATCCCCTCCTCCTTTTCAAGGCATCCTTCCCAGAACTCCAGACTAGGTTTGCTTCCCTCCTCCATTCTCCACTGATTCCTGTGACCTACCTTCACAGCCTCTGCCGTACTCTACACAAATGTTTCATCTCTGTGTCTCCCCCCCTAGACTGGAAACCCTGAGGAGGCCAGTTCTGTAAACTGACACAATAGCCGCACCTGCTCCCCACTCAGACATTCAATTTAGTGTCGCCTCCCAGGAAGGTCATCTCTGATTGCCTGACACACCCTCACTTGAGTCACCTTTTTTCTTCACAACATTTACTATGACTGTTTTCTTTTAAGTGTGTATATTATTCTCCCACTAGAATATGAGCTCTTCAAAAGCAGAGACCTCTTCTGCTTGTTCAACCTCATATCACTGAAGCTGCCTAAGAAAAGTGCTTAATATATTGCAGAACTTCAATAAATATGTGTTTTCAAAACTGAATTAAAGGAACAGAGAATAGATGGAGCAATGGATGCATGAACACATAGTTGGAGGTCAATAAATTATCAAGAACAGAATCCACCTATCCATATTAGATAAGCAGTATATGGGCCAGGGACAGCATCAGGTTAATTTTTTAATGCCACAGGAGCACACGCTACTATAAACCCTCAATATCTATTTCTATGATGACTGCTATAAACTGTCATCTGCTGTTTTCATGTATCCCAACTTGTAAAAGCTCTGTCATATCATGAAAGTCACCGGTGATCTTCTACCTATTGCCTTCATGGTAATCCTTCTGTTGCCTTTCCTGATATGTGTAAGTGCACACGCCCCACATAGAGTAGCAGAAGCAAAGATCAGAGTGGAACTTGGAAGAACTACTGAGCTCTTCATACTAAATTCCAGACTCCTCTTTTGCAGGTTTAACTTCCCCTCTCACAGAGCTCCTTATCTGTCAGAGAGGACTGATGACCTTTTTTCCTTGAAGTATTATTTCAAAAACTGCGAAAACACACATGGACACACTTCTCAAACCTCAGCATTCTCAGTGGGTAGTAATCATTTCATCCATTATTTCATGTCTCTTCCCTCACTCCTTGATAGTAGAGGCAATGCATATTTTCATGATATCTTTCATTTAAGCATTTTATTATTAATTGTTTTAAGGTCACTTAATCTCAGACGTATGATCATGTGCATTCTGGATTACAACTCCTTCATTGGTTTTTATTACTGCTGAATTTAATAGGACGCTGGGGAGGTGGGAAGCATGGGCAAGAAGAAATTGGATTTTGAACCTTTTATTATGATGACATCCATTCGACTGTGGGTCACATGATTAGTGAAGGAAATCTGCTGTTATGACAACTTTTCATATGGAATAAATATAAGACTTGAATTTCCTTATTAGTTTGCTGTTTGGGAAAGAAAATTTCCCCAATAACAAGTTTGTTGCATATTTCTTCAGTTCTTCCTGTGTACAAGCTACCAAGAGCATCTGAGGAGGGAACAGTGAGGAAGACCCAGCACCTACTCCCAAGGGTCTACAAGGCCAGCTCACTTCTATTGGGTGCTTTACAGAGTAGCTTACACATGACCTGCAGAACCACACTCATTATGTTTTGACAATTTACAGAGACAAGGGCAAAGCATTTATTACCTTGTATTCCTCACAACTAATAAATTAGATGTCATCATAACTCCAGTTTTTAAAAAGAGAAAAATGCAGGCTCACTAGCCCCAGAAAGTACACTTATAACCTCAGACTCATGCTCCCATCACAAACCCCTGCCACAGTAAGGTTTCCTCTGGTGAACTTTGGGCTTTGCTGACTATAGGTGATAGAGAATGTATAAGAATGTTGTAGAAGTTTGTTTAAGATGACAAGCAGCAATGTAGATTTGAGGTCTAGAAAAAGAAATACTCGTAAATTTGTCATCATGGCAACAAGAAAACTCATGCAAAACTTCCTTGTACACTGCGAAACCCTGTATAGTTATGGCATGTCAAAACATATTATCTGAATTATGTTTTTTTTCTGAATGAATGAATGTGTGCATGGCTAATGAGGGAATGTGAACAATTAGGAGCCTTATGGCAGAGTAAGCTATGCAAGGATATTCTTAAAAATCACTCATTGGTATTTGGCTTATGACAATACAACAGTTCACACCCAATGCGTTTGGTGACAGGTTAGCTACTAAAGGGAGATGGGTAGATTAAGAGTGCCCAGAAAGTGAACTTCTAGAATAGTGTGGTTTATCTGCTCCCTCTTTTTAAATGGTTACAGATTGTGTGAGGATGTCCAATTCAGCACAAGGTGCTACGACTTAGAGAGTTCTCTTTTAAGGCTGCCAACAGTTTAATTAATCAATGCTGACTTTCCAGCTCTGCTCATCTACTGACTGGCCTACAATAAATGGCCTCCCACTGCCGCATTCTTCCACCCAAGCATTGTACAAATCAAGGACAAGGTCCTCAAGGCTCCTCTAATGGCAATCTTCCTGAAAAACCAGGCTCTAAAATTGTGTATGTCATCATGAAAGTTTCTTAGTAGTTCTATGAAGTCTGTACAAATCATGAAGTTTAAAATGGAATGCAAAACAAGAATCCAAAGAATCAATATTTGAGCTTTCAATATTGTTTTTGGAACTGTGAAAATCAGATTATTATTTGTAGCTCTTAATGCTGCAATTCTACAAATTAATGGCTTTTTAATTTAATGACTTCAAAGTGATATAGTGCGCCTTCATAAAGTGTTTAACAGTCCTAATTACTGGTCTAAAATAAAGGTCTTATTATCTAAATTTAGCATATCTAGTAAGTAATTTTTTAAATTGTCCATGATAAGGATGCAATTTTTACTATAGTAGTGTCATCTTTACTGATACAGTGTGATTAAGATGACTACTTACATATTTTCTATATAATCTTCTTTATAAAAAAATATTTAAAGATTTTAAAGTCATCAAAGCAACTTACTCTCTGAGCTTGGAGTAGTAAAACAAACATATTCGTGACAACAAAAAATGTGATTAGCAATGAGAAATATCTTTTGAACTATTTAAAAATGTTATAATCCAGCTGCTGAATTTTTTCTTTCATATCCTTAAGCTCAGTCTGAGCATAATAGTGTATGACCTCTATGGTAATTAACATATCAAGCATGCTTGGAGGCAATCACCTATCAAGTTGACTTTTGCATAGACATTTAACAATGGCATTGTACTCCTTTCTTATTTTCAGTCATTCCGATACATTATTTTAATATGTTTGAGAATAAGATCATCATATTTATTATACAAATCTAAACTGGTGAAATGTTGTGTATAGAGTATTCAATGTTAATAAATTTTAAAAATCAGGCATTATTTTTCATTACATTATAATCCTACTTATTCTGAATGTTCAAAACTGAATTTAAAATAAATGTACCTCCTGGTGAAATTTTATGAAGTAATTGATAAATTCAACTATTCATATACAAGTATATATATAAAATGGAAGCATATAATTTCAAATGAATTTACCTCCACTCCAAATTCAAAAACTAAACACATTTGGTACCTATGAATGTATTACTTGTGTATATTAAGGTTTAATCTTAATATTTTAACTTTTTATTTGTAAATCTTCTAAAATTTCTAAGTTGGAAATTTAAAGAAAAGAAAACAACAACAACAAAATTAAAATGCAAGTGCAGAATCCCAATACATAGAATTGTGAATTTTGAACTAAAGATATTAGAAAGATAAATTTTTTATTATCTCAGTTAGCTGAGCAGTAGACATTGTGTCATGTATAATGTTGTCAGTTTACCTGCCTCTTTATAAAGATAATTTGTCTACATGATTTTATAATTTATAGTATATTGCAGGTTCATATAATATTACTTTAAAATGTTAACAGATTTAAACATTTAAATCTGTGGGAAGCATAAGTGATAATGGATATAAAACAAAAATTTAAGTTTTTAATAGGAAGAATGTTAAGTTAGCACAGGAATGTTTTGACAACAAACTCAGATGTATGCTAGCCAAGAAGTAGTGACTGGACAGCTATTTGTCGAGGGCTTATTATTTATGAGGCATGCTAATCTCTGGGAGTCTGCAGTTTGAGGTAAGCCTCTTGAAAGCATGAGGCTCATGTTGATGTGCTCACCAATCGAAAGATAGCAGCACATAATAGCATCGTCATGCTGTTCCATGGCCGCTCTCAAAGCCAAGGACGAAGAGAGAATCTTGAGGAGATGTAGTTATTTCCTTCAAACAGGGACAGCAACAGAACTGTAATCTGGATGAGGTGTAAATAGGAAAAGGATGCAAATTCAAGTCATTTAAGAAATATCTGCCATCAACTCTAATAGCCACAGTTTGCATATGTCTTATTTCTAATACATTCACATCTTTTCCTGATTTGTCCCCAGAATGCTCTGGCCCACTTGGAATTGAAGGCGGAATCATATCAAATCAGCAAATCACTGCTTCCTCCACCCACCGAGCTCTTTTCGGACTCCAGAAGTGGTATCCTTACTATGCACGCCTTAATAAGAAGGGGCTCATAAACGCCTGGACAGCTGCAGAAAATGACAGATGGCCATGGATTCAGGTAACAGACATGATGGGACAGGACTACTGCCCAAAACGACCAGAGTCACTTGAAAAAAAAAAGACGTGAGAATTCAGTGTACCTCTTACTTATGGTCAGAGGAAAGGGTAATATAGTCAAAAGTTCAGCTCGACTGCGGACTCTGTAAATTTGAGAAACATCCTCATTCTATTGGAAAGTGTGTTAAAACTCTTGGGATATACATCCACTATTTTAAAGTGCATAACAAAGTAGGACACATTCTCATATGCCATGTGTTCATTAACCCTATGTTAACATTTAGCAGCTACGTATGATACTTCAAGAATATAAAAACAACATCCATTTCTTCTGTGTTTCTAAGAGGTGCTTCCACAAATGCAAGTAGGATACTTACAATTTTGATAGCAATACCTCAAATATACTGTCTTTCAATAGCTGAGGGTGTTTCATTCATAGTGTTATTTATTCTCATTGCCAGCTATTTTTTAAAACAAGAGGAAACAACAATATACTAACATATTAAGTGATTTCCCAAAGATGGCCTGGGGTATAGCAATGACAGGACCTTATATTCTATCCATGTCAATATTTCAGTGCCTTTTGAACATTTAGATGAAGTGAAACAGTAAACTAGATGTTAGGACAGAGCTAGGATCAAAACTTATTTCTGTGAAAGATTATAGCATTATTGGGGGAAGCACATTAATAACTAACAAGTCATTGATGTGTACTAAGTGGAAGAAAAATTCAATATACTATTATCAGAGGAAGAAGTCAGTAATTATCTTGAGAAAGTTACATGGGAAGAGAACTTCTGAGCTAGGCTTGGAAGATAGCTTTTAGTAGAAACAAGCCATCGAGGGAACAGCATGATTAGGGTGCCAGGTGACATTCTGAGGGAACAGCATGTAGAAAAGCATAACTTGAATAAGGGTTTCTGGAGAAGATGTTCAGATTGAGTGTGTGAGTTTGCTTTGCTTCAGGATTCATCCTAAAAGGTATTAACCTGTTTACTACCTATTTTGAGTCAGAGAAATATGCCAGTTTCTGATGTGACACTATTAGGCGTAATATATAAGGGTAGGTTTACAAGCACGTGACTTAAAGGAAAATTGATTTATGGTCAAATAGCAAGACTTCCGTACTTTAAGAATTGGGCCGGCCGGGCTCGGTGGCTCAGCCTGTAATCCCACGCCTTTGGGAGGCTGAGGTGAGTGGATTGCCTGAGCCCGCGGGTTCGAGACCCGCCTGGGCAGGCTAGAACTCATCTCTACAATAAAATCAAAAAATTAGCTGGGCGTGGTAGCGCGCACCTGTAATTCCAGTTACTCGGTAGGCTGAGGCAGAGGGTCACCAGAGCCCAGCAAGTCGAGGCTGCACTCACTCCAGTCTGGGTGACAGAGTGAGACTCCAACTCAAAAAAAAAAGAAAAAAGAATTGGGCCAAAATCTTCAGATGCTTCTTTTGTTCCGTTTTCTGAGGAATTCTTGCCTATCTTGCATACAATTATTTTTTCTATATAGACTTACATGAATACTTGAAGTTCTTGTTTTGTTTCATGAATCATATTTGCATGTCTCTGCCAAAATTTCCTCTTGAATTATATTTGACTTTTTCAATCTATAGCCATCCGTGCAAAAAAAGAATTCCAGATGAATGAAAATGGCCCATCTAGATCATTTTGATCACAGACTAACGAATATCCAATGAATGTTTAAAATATACACAGAATAACAGAAAATGCTTGTATTCTGTCTACTAATAATTATTCCAGAGACTTTCTCTATCACTCTAGTTCATCCCGAGATGTGTTTGTAGGATTGTATCACGATACAACTTTAGAAATTAATAATTATAACAGAAATTGCAGAACAGTGTCACCAGTTTGCATCAGCGTTTCCGTTTGGCAGATTATGTCTGTGAGTTTTAATGAATGCCATGCTTAAATAAGCCATAAATAGCATACCTTTGCAGTGTTTGCTCTGAGAAACACCTTATTAATATTTCGTGTCCAGATTTTTGCTTTACTTTGTCCCAGTCTATTGCCTCCTTAACACCATGCATCATTCTGCCTTTCAGTGTCTTACTTGAACTTTACATTCTCTTTGTTCTACCGACTATAGGTAGAGGTAACCCTGATGGAACTGGGCAGTGCTCAGCTCTGAGAGAATTTTAGTTTAAATATGACTTTGTTTATCATCCTAAGCACAGTAATTAAAACCTTAATTTACTTTTAAGGGCAGTGGGATGCTGATGATGATAATTTTACTTCTAGTCTAAAGATGATAATAAACTCCCAGAGAAAAAGAGCTAAAGTAAGTATAAAATGTTTATATTAGAGGAAGAAATATGCCATATAATGGGTGAAAATCTAAAATCTCATATTAGTCAATAATACTTAGTGATTGTATTCAAGGTATATATTTTGTTATTACATTCTTTAGTAATATCTTATTTTCTAAGTTATATTTTTAAAAGAAAAATTTTTATCAACTTTTAAAAAGAAAGTCAAGCCGGGCTTGGTGGCTCAGCCTGTAATCCCATGCTTTGGGAGGCTGAGGTGAATGGATTGCCTGAGCCCGCAGGTTCAAGACCTGCCTGGGCAACTTGGCAAGACCTCATCTCTATAATAAATAAAAAAAGAAAAATCAACTGGGCATGGTAGCGCATGCCTGTAGTTCCTGCTACTTGGAAGGATTGCTGGAGCCCAGCAGGTCAAGGCTGCAGTGGCCAGGAGCGGCCACTGCACTCCAGTCTAGGCGACAGAGTGAGACTCCAACTCAAAAAAAAAAAGAAAGAAAGAAAGAAAGAAAGTCATATATAAGAGACTCTGGGCAGTCTAACAATGTACAACTTTTCTGTGTTGGAGCATTCATTATTAATTTCCCTTGCCCTTAATTCTTTTATTTATATTCACTCCTGCAAATGAAACCTTTGAGTACTTTGCTTAAACTTAATTGTAATGAGCACAGTATTCCCCTAATCTTTCAGGTGTATGACACACATGCAACAATTAGTATTCAGTTTCACTTTCTTCCTTGTCTTGATGAAATAAAAATTGAAATTACCATTTTAAATTTATGTGCTCAGTGTGCAATTACTGATAACAACACCATGCTCATAATTGGTTCTAGATTTAAATGGTTCATATAGTAAATGCAGTTAAAGAAGACATTTGTTTTCTTTTTCAATATTTCTGACCTTTATTTCTTTATCTAGATTTTGTCCAACTATTAATTAACCGCCATATTAAACATGAGTTCATCAACATCCTAGAATATCAGTTTCTCTTTCTGAAAAAATTTTCATTTTGTTTTTTAATATCTGAATTGTCTTTGGTGTACGTATGTTTTCTTTCTAGAATGAGGATATATTGAATTCCCAGCCATTATTTTATTACTCATTCAACAGACAGTTATCAAATGAAAGTGTACTATGCACTCTGCCTTCTACTAGGCACTAAAAAGAAGACAGTCTATGCCTTCAGGGCGCTCTGAATCTAAGAAATAAGAAAGTAAACACAGTAAACATAACAATAAGACATATATGACTTGGTCTTATGCGGTCTGCTAACTATTCTATTTGAATCATTTTATTTTATTACATTCAAACAGCCTATTTTTAGTATGACTTTTATTAGGACCAAACTACATTAGCATAATATCTGTAGAATACATAAGGGAAATTTCTAACACACTGTTACATAGCTATATCATTGTATGCTAATATATTTCATGGGTATGATATAGTATAATACTATGGCAGTGTCATACTTTTTTTTTGAAAGTTAATTTACCAGTCATTGTTTTACCTCTAATATTTAATCACTGAGAAAGATAGATTTTGAGCTCAGTTTTTAAAATAATTTATTACACTTTTAGAAAATGCAGCAATGATCTTAATATATTCCTTTTCTACATACCACAGAATTTATGAGAGGAAAGATATTAGCAGTTACTTCTCAAACTTAATATGCATAGTAACCATAAGTCACTGGATAAAAATATAAACTTCTAAGTTGTTCCACAAACCCATGCAGGTCATCCTCAGACTGCACTGTAAACACATCTCCTCTGCTCTAATGTGGGATTTGTACTGCTTGAGTTACAGTTAAATGATAAATGAATAAAATGAAAACCACTTTTGCTTGGTGATCTGGGCAATTTGTTGTTGGAACTGCAAGTAGCAATGGTCATAGACTGGAGGAAGAGGAAAGAACAGTGAAGAAAATTAGGATGAATGGTGAGAATTGGTGACCCGTGAAATTCTCTGAACTGGAGGAAAGCAGAGCTGGTCTTGATGCCCTCTGAAGACACACAGCTTTGCCAGCAATTCACAAGTGGACGTTACCCATCCATCAGTTATAAAACGGTTAATGTTTCTCCATTCTTCTATATTACAAAATGTAAAATATTCTAAAGCAAAACCATCTGACTCCTTCATTTTGAAGAAAATAATAGTTAATGTAGAATACATGAGCTCAAAAGAGAGTGAGTTGAGCACAAATTATGTTACAAATTTCTGTGTTATAAACTCCTTACATGGATTTTTAAAAATTCTTTTAACAGTGCAATTGAGAAAGCTATGTTAAAAAAACCAGACTAATCATCTATTTCATTTCAAAAGTTTATGTATAATGTATGTGAAACTTTTTTGGTACTGAGAGACATCTAGAACTTTTTCAGAACAAAAATCATTTTTAAAATGAATTTAAGAAGTTGATATTTTATTTTCATTCTCAGGTTGTTTTCTAGTTACAGAACCTGAAATTACGTGAAATCTAACTCATCCCTACTATTTCTTTATTCAAGCAGAAAATATTTAGCTAGTTTATTTTTTTCTGACAAAGACTACATTTCCAGATATATTTTCATCCATACTAAGCTTCTCTCTAAGACTAGTTATATCTGGACATTCATTTATTACTTTTTCTAATGATCTTTTTTTAAAACTATGATCCTGTATGGAAAACTATAATTTTTATGTGTTTATCAGAAGTGAATGTTGTTAGAACATAAATGTGTGTTGCCATTTTAATTAAAAACAAAAACAAAAATGACCGATGCTTCTGTCCTAAAAAATAATATATTTGATCTCAAATTATTTGGTTGCTTGGCACATTTACACTGATACTAGCACATGCTGCTTGCTTATTCTCTTTAAAGGATGCATTTGAGATCTTAACTCTATGTTCTGTGAGCTACAGGACCCGTGATTGACCATGTAGGTATCTCCTTGTCTTTAAAAGAAGCTATATTCAGACTCTCTTCTCTTTCTCTTCTCTTTCCCCCAGCTGCTTCCTCCAACTTTGAGCGCCCAGGTCCTCATGAACTTGGGTTACTGGCTCTTCTTCTCATTAGTCTGGCTTGTTCTGCAGCTGTGCTGTGGCACAAACACTGCATGGCTCATCTGGCACCCACTTTCCGTCTTTCTCAATTTGGCGTGTCATCTCCTACTCTTTTCAATAATTCTTGAAAGCCCTGCCTTTTATCTCCAGAGACAGAAGTACTCACACTCCTTTTTTTTTTTCCCACTCAGCCAACTATATATTTCTGTCAAGCAGTTCAAATATTCTTATGGTCATTGTTGGCTTTCCCTTCTCCTCCTGAACTGTAAGCAACTGGAGAGTAGTAATCACTCTTGATTTAAGTCTATTTCCATAGTACCTTGAATAAAGACTATGTGAAACAGATATCCACAATTGGCTGGTAGAAGAATAGGGAATTAGGGAATATTGAACAAAACCAGGAGAAAGAGATAGAGATTTTTTTGGTGGTGTGGTTTTTGTTTGTTTGTTTTCACATGGCAATTATTCTGCACCGCGTGGTACTGAGAATGCCAGGAAAACTCCATTCATCCTCTGGGATCAGCTACTACCTACTACTTCCATATGAATTGTGCCACCTAAGCACCATCCCATGGGTGCCACATGTGGTATCTCTATATGGAGAATATCTCCCCCATCTGGGGCATAGGAGTCACACTTCCTGTACTTCACTCCATAATTCCTGCAAACCATACTTATAGACAACATTGCATGGACAGGGGTGATATTTATTTATAACACGTTTGCCAGGAAGGTACTAGTTAGACCTTGTGCGCTAAGCATCAAAACTTGCTACCTCCTATACCATTTACATTTCTTTTCCTGAAATATTAAAAAATAAATGTTTGATTTAGCTTCTTGCACATTTATACAAATTTGTTATAATTATACAACCACAAGAGTGAGAAACTTTAGACAGCACTATTGTTAATGTAAACTAAAACTCCCTAAGATTAATTTATTTTAGAAAAAAATGCTTTTAAATGCTGGTTTCTTTATAGCTTTTAAAATTTGTAATTTTTACCCTTGCAAAAGACATATAGACCACACCTTCCTATTACTCATAAAATATAGAATATGAAGTTATAGAAAATTATTTTATCACAGTATTTAGCATCTATTAATAAGAGCTTAGCAAATTCTTAGTAGAGAATTCAGTTAATCACTCTTAGATATAAGACCTTTTTGTTATATTTGCTATTCATTTTGGTCGTGAGGAAAACTTTTCTTACCAGATCTTAGAATTTACAAAGCTTGAAATTTTTTTTTATTCATAATCAATATTTTTTATTATAGTTTTGTGGGGTACAGTTAAGGGTTAGGTATACAATTACATTTCATTCAGGCACCCTATTGATAAGAGGTGTTTCCCCATCCCCAGACAGATATTTGCTACTGTTAATCCCATCTCCCCCCCCCATAGTTTCCCAGTACTGTTAGTCATTTTCTTATACTATTACATTGGATGTTCAAGGTCCATTATATGAGTGAGAACATATGATACTCGGATCTTTGTTTCTGTGAGAGGTCACTCAATATTATAGACTCTAGTTCCATCCAGGTTGCTGTGAAATTCATGATTTTGTTCTTTTTTATGGCTGTGTAGTATTCCATCATGTATACGTATCACGTTTTTTAAATCCAGCCCTCTTTTGATGGCCAGCATGGTTGTTTCCAGGTTCTTGCTATTGTGAACAATGCTGAGATAAACATACATGTGCAGGTATCTTTTTTATAGAGTGATTTGAGTTCTTCAGGGTATATTCCCAGTCGGGGGATTGCGGGATGATATGGGAGGTTGATATTTAGAGCTTTTAGGCATCACCACACTGCTTTCCACAGAAGCTGCACTAGTTTACACTCCCACCAACAGTGTAGAAGTGTTCCCTTTTCACCACACCCTCTCCAGCAGCTGTTATTTTTTGAGTTGTTGATAATTGCCATTCTGACTGGAGTTAGGTGGTATCTCAGTGTGGTTTTGATTTGCATCTCCCTGATGATTAGTGAGGTTGAACATTTCTTCATGTGTTTGTTGGCTGCTTGGATGTCCTCTTTTATGAAGTGTCTGTTCATATCTTTTGCCCATTTTATAATGGGGTTGTTTGTTTTTTCTTTTCAGCACATTTGAGTTCCTTGTAGATCCAGGATGTCAAGCCTTTGTCAGACCTGGTGTTGGCAAATACTTTTTCCCAGTCTGTAGGCTGTCTTCCTGCTCTCTTGATGGTTTCTTTGGCCTTGCAGAAGCTTGTCAGTTTAATCCCATGCACAAAGGTTAACTCCAAATGGATCAGAGACCTAAATGTAAAACCTCAAACCATAAGAACCTTAGAAAAGGAAGGAAATGCCCTCATGGAAATCGGAACTGGCATCCAATTCCTGAACAAAGCTTGAGATTTTAAATACCTTGTTGTTCTGTTGGTTTCCATCGTTTCATGAGTTTTGCCAGAGCTACTTTTTGTTGTTGATAGCTTATGGTACTGGCAGAGTGAAGTGGAGAAAATCTGAATTACTGAAAATAGAAACTTGCTTTTATTATGAAAAAAATTCAAAACTGAGAAGCTCTGGTTTTACAGCTTTCCTCGGTGACATTCATGGCAATTGACTCTGGCTCTCTCTTCCTGTCTCTTCATGTGACCAGCCAGGCAGTTCCTGGACCATATATCCCAATTTTTGGCACTTAGGACTGAAGGAAATAGCACTTTGCGTTCCTGTCATTTTTTGGAGATTCTTATTGTAACTCCTCTATTGCTAAATGCCCTCTTCAGTATTCCTCTGTAGATCTGAATCTGGCTCAACCAAAGGCACTAACACTGCTTCTGAGACCTGCCTATGGGACATGTCCCGTGTGATTAGTCACCTATCTCTCTAACGTAACCATTAGTTCCCACAGCGCCTCACCAGTGCATCCTGCAGGAGCAAAGGAGCCTCACTGGCAGCCTGCCCTCCAGACTCTGGAGGTGAGATATTCAGAAGGGCAGGAGAGGGAGAGACTGAGCTAAAGGTGTGATTGTCTCTTCATGTTTATCTTCTGGGAACTAGTAGGATTGCTATTTGGACAGGGCTAAAGGAATCCCTTATGTCCACAGCAGGCACTGAACAAATTTGTTCAGCCCCAGTGCCTCACTGAAAACCTCCTTGTGTGGAATATGTGACTGAGTACCAAGCATCTGGCCTGACTCTGAAAGCTTTATTTTCTTGAAGCAGCAATTAATTTGAAATCATTTCTATTTGGGGCAATAGGTTGCTGTTCTTTAAAACTAAATGAATGTAGTAAGAGTTAATTGTAGAAAACGTTATATATTCATTTATGCTTAGGTTAGAAATGAGTTTCCTTGTCCATAGTATGGACTTTAAGATCTGACTACTAGTACTTTAGTGCTGTTTCAACTGCCTTCCAGGAACTAATTCCATCTAATGGTATTGTTAATATCCCCATTATTTAGTTGAGGAAATCTAGGCACATAAAGATTTGCAAGTTCTACAGAGTTTACTAGTAAGTTGCAAAGTTGGGATTCAAACCCAGACAGCTGGTGTGAGAGGCTTCTCTAAGCCATGTGTAATCTCAGCACTAGCTTTTCTTTGACAACTACAATTCTTGATAGTTCCCTTTTACTTTATTGGGGGTTGGCGGACGCTGGTAGTGGATTGGGGCAGTTTCAGATTTTCTTAAGACTTTATAAAGTAACTGTCCTATAACATGTGTATTTGTTCATAAACAAGCAGATCACTTCTAAGTCTGGGGCAATGATTCTTACACTTTAACTACATAATAATTACCTAGAGAGTTTTTGAAACATGGTTTCCCTTCCTTAGAATTTCAGAATTTCAGAATGAGTAGGTAGGACAGAGTTGAAACAAAGACCACAAAAGGACCTGACACCCCAGATGAATTTTGATATTAGTGATCCAAGAAAATAAGAGTAATCAGTACCTTATGGTACTCACAGTCTAGCAAGAGAAACATACTTCACTTTGAATGTGTCACTTTCGTTATCAGAAGCAACTTAATTAAATAAATTAAGATGTTGGAGAATAGTATATTGCTCTTCGAAATGGGACAGCAGTGTGAAACTATTTAAAGTAATGGGTAGCATAAGACATCACTGGCCTATATTAGTGTCATGCTTAGGTGCAATCCACATTCCTCTATGAATTAATATGGCAATTCCTAATTGTTTCCAAAGGATTTTTGCCTGTACCACAAGGCCCTCAATAATTAACTTATAATTAAACAGTAAAAGGTTTGTAAAAATATCTATATCCCCAGAAGATCAGGCTTTGAATGTTTTATTGTAAGATTTTTCAGCTGGGTCTTGGGAGTCTTTAAAGAAGAAATACTTATTTTCTATGGAACCAGAGTACAATGAAAACATGAAAAAGCCATCTACATTTTAATTATTAAAGGTGAGTTAGCATATTCAACATCTTGATGATGATATTAAGGGAAGTTTTTCCAGACAGAGGGAATACAGTAAATAAAGTCAAGTGGAGATGAAGAAAGCAAAACATACATCAAAGACAGGTCTTCTTATACTGAAGAGTCTGGTATCTGTAAGAGTAATTGAAGGATGAAAAATTGGAAACATAAGGAGCTGCCAGTGTTAGACCAAGGTATCACTTGAGGGTTATGGAAGAGTCTTGACAATGTCAGAACTGGAGTTTAGAAGATGCCATATCGGTGGTCTGTGTTATGAGACCCCAACACAGTGTGTAGCACTGAGGAGGCATTCAGTGAAATTTCTCTGAATAAGTGTTGAATTGTGCTTTAGAGAGATGGGGACCCAGGAGTAGGGACACCAGCTAGGAGGCTGTTATGGTAGCTGCCCAAAAGATGTCAGGAGGGCCTGGATGAGATGATAGATGTTGAAGTCAAAATAAAGGATAAAATGGTAAGAAAGCTTGAGGGTACAGCACTGACAACTGATTGGATTGTGTGTTAGGGGAGGGGAGAAGAAAAAATGCAAAAAAAAAAATTAAATATAGTTCCAGGGCTTTGAGCTTGAGCATGGTGATGGTACCATTCGAAATCAGGAGAAGCAGCCGGGCTCGGTGGCTCAGCCTGTAATCCCGCGCCTTTGAGAGGCTGAGGTGAGTGGATTGCCTGAACCTGCGGTTTGGAGACCTCATCTCGACAATAAATCAAAAATAAGCCGGGCGTGGTAGCGCGTGCCTGTAGTTCCAGCTACTTGGAAGGCTGAGGTGGAAGGATCGCGGGAGCCCAGCAGGTAGAGGCTGCGGTGGCCGGGAGCGGCCACTGCACTCCAGTCTGGGCGACAGAGTGAGATTCCAACTCAAAAAAAAAAAAAAAAAAGAAAAAGAAATCAGGAGAAGCAGTTGGTCTGTCTGTTATTTTATGAACGTGGAGAAAATCCTGATAAAGGTATCCAGCATGAAGCTAGCAAAGGAATTGTGCTGTTTTGTTTAGAGAGTAGAAGTGGATTAATTGGACGCTACCACGTGATGATTCTACTTACAAGCCATTGGCCATTTGTGAGTCTGCTGGCCCCATCTAATGGAATGGGAAGTTAGGAGGCATCCACTTAGTGCTGAAAGAGATATTTGAGGAAACACGTGAGAACTCCAAAATAAAGTTTAATTTTCTTGTTGTTTCTATTTCCACCAAAATTGTTACTAAGACAGGAGCTTGCCCAAGAGCTGCATTGTGTAGGACCCTAGGGTAGAGATGAACTGAACTTTGAGCTTCTGAATAAATAGATTCATCCTTCTGTAATGTCTTTTTCAGAACATTTCATTTTTATATCAAATGTTGGTAACATTTTCTCCACGTATTTGTTTTTAATGTTGTTGCTGCTGCTATTTTCCTAAGAATTGATATATTTAATTAAAATAGCAGCTATTTCATCCTCGCATTAGTGTACTTAGCATAGATTGCTTTATTTTGTTATGATTTTGCCTCTTGAAAAAATAATTAATGTCTCCTATTTTCCCCCACAAACAGGCTTTCAAATTTATCGCTTCTATTATATATTTAATGCTTCAATCACTTTGAAACATTTTTTCTCTGAGTTCATAGTACTCAGAGCTATATTTTCATCTCTCAGATTTTAAAAAACTATGTTCAATTCAGATCTCCTTAGTTTATTACTATCATTAGTGCTGTTAAGAGATAAAGTATTGGATTTTAGAAGTAGGTGTAAATTTTTTTTAATCTTAGTTTTCCTAGCAAGAGTCCAACCTAAGCTGATATTTTTACCTAATGGCAACTCTCAAGGAGCTCTTAAACTGAAATGTGATTATCTCACAGAACTCCTCCCAAAAAAGACATCTTCATCTAATTGCCAATAGATCTTAGCTTTTCTTTTCTTAAGAGCATTGACCTAGATTTGGAAATGTGTATATAAGCTTTAAAAGATAGTACATTATTTAATTTTTTTTAGAATTGTTTTTCTGAGTGTCAAACCTACAGTAGATGAACTAACATTTATTGAACAGCTACTATTTGTAGAGAGCTATTTGGGCAGTATACAAGTTTTCTATGCACATGTTTATTTGAATAGATAAACTTTTCAAGTTATTTTATACAGAAACTTTCTAATTCATTCTGTGTGCATTTGAGAGAGGAAAAGCTGTTGGACTTAATGCAATGAACAATTATGCTCTGGGAGGTGTGGAGAAGGTACCCTGTTCCAGCCATATGGGACTTCTCGTGGGAATTTCCTTCTTTTTTTTCCTGGCTTAGAAAAAATATCTTCCAAAGTGACCCCCGACTACATTTAAATTAATAAATTTATCATTCATTCAATATACTCACTGAGTATTTCCCATGTGCCAATTGCTGCCAGATGCCATTTCCTTAGGGATGCCTTCCCTAGCCACCCCGCCCCCCTCCAACTAGATTCAGTTCTCCTAGAATATTCTTTTAGCTTCTTGTTCTCTTCTTCTATAGCACTTATCACAACTTATAACTCAAGACTATCTGGGAGATATTTTAGTTGATAAACTGCATGAGGGCAGGAATACTGCCTGTTGGCTCACTGCGTATTATCACCAATCTCAAAGACTAAACCTTTCATAAATAAGAAGATATGTTGTCATAATTCTTGTGATATTCCCAAGACCAAGAACAGTTTTTATTTGCTCAGTAAATATATGTGAATGAATTAATACATCGTGTAGAGATAAGTAAGCCACATTACTTGTTCTCTGGGTCTTTGAATTTAGTGAGTGAAGCACTGGATAGTTCTTGGAATGAGAACTGTACCCAGGGGGCTTTGATGATGAGTTTATTTCATCTTCTTTCAGGGAGGCGGTGGGGGGGCGGGGCGATGGTCTTGAGGATCATGGATTTAATGCCCTTATTTAGGCATCTGGGCTGCCAGATTAGCTCATGCTCCATTTGCAATCGTCAGCTGATCTAGAAGGTGGAAGCTCGGTTTTGCTCCGCTGACTCCAGCCATAAACACCCTGGAGGTGTTTTCCAAATTTTTAGAGACTCACTTCCTGCTTTTTGTAGGAGGAAAAAGTCACATTTTTCTGCATTGGCTACTGTCTCAGGACAATAGTCAGAAATACAACTGGGAAATTAAGTTGTGGTGACCTTGTGGGAATTTGTGAATGCAAGAGTAATAAATGTGTGTTTTAATTTGGTAAGAGGAGAAAACTACTGAAGATTTGAAAACAGAGACATGATCTAAGAATGAAGAAAACCTATAGCTCAGTTTCCCCCTAAAATAATCAAGTGTCATTTACTTTGCCTAATTGTGAATGTTCTAACACCATGATTATATTTTGTTAGTAGAGAATTTACATTATTTTTAAAAAATCATTATAAAACTTAGAATTTAGTCTCTATAATACTGAAATGTAACTATGTGAAACATATTAGTTGCTTCATTCACTCCATAAAATTAACTGTAACACTGATGGTACAGATGTAATTCTTATGTGAATAAATCTAGTCAGTGGTGAGAATGAGGTAGCCTTTGATCATTAAGAATAATTTGTTTTCTAAATTTAGGTCACACTAATGAAATTGTAAAAAACGAAAGAATGATATTTTCTCATTGGGAAATAATTCATTCTTCAAGGTAAAAAATGTAAAATCAAATTATATTATGCTAACTATTTAGGGATGTGGAAATAAAACTTTATTAAAGAATCCAGGAGTTTTAAGAATATTTCCTAGCTGTTCAGTAAAATTATTTTTAAATGATGAGACAGACCCTGTATTCTTCCTTATAAATGTCAAATAATTGAGTTTTTTTGCTATACAGAATTGTTTGAAACTTTTTTTAAGTGTAAGATATGTCTACTTTATTAAGAAATCATGTTTTGTAGTTTTTTCTTTGTGCATTCTTCTTTGCTCCTTGTAAAGGAGAGAGGGCCCACCAAGTTGGGGAAACTTCCCATCACCTTCCCTTTTGCTTGGTCTAACAAAAGATCAGAATTGTCCAATCTATGACTCAGGGTTCATACAAAGAACAAATGAAATACAATATCATGTATATAAAAGAACTTTTTTGTTTTGCTTTCTCATTCATTTTTTTCTAATTTTTTTATTTTAAAGATGTGGGGTACAATTCAGGGTTAGGTATATAGATGTTCACTATGCAAGTACCCTTGTTGATGAAGTATGCCCCCCCACCCTTGGCAGATTCCCACTACTGCCAATCCTTTTCTTATAGTATAATGATTGTTCAAGATCCGCTTATGAGTGAGCGCATGTGATACTCAGTTCTTTGTTTCTGTGATACATCACTCAGTATTATAGACACTAAGTCCATCCAGGTTGTGTGAAGTTCATGATTTTGTCCTTCTTTGTGGCTGCATAATATTCCATCGTGTATATGTTCCACATTTTTTTTAATCCAGTTCAGTTTTGATGGGCAATACGGTTGGTTCCATGTTCTTGCTATTGTGAAAAATGCTGCAATAAACATATGTGTGCAGGTATCTTTTTCATAGAGTGACTTGAGTTCTTCTGAGTATATTCCCAGTAGGGGAATTATGGGGTCATATGGAAGGTCAATTTTTAGATCTTTGAGGAATCGCCACACTGTTTTCTACAGAGGCTGTACTAGTTTACACTTCCACCAGCAGTGTAGAAGTGCTTTTTGTTTTTGTTTTTTGTTTTTTGTTTTCTTGAGTCAGAGTCTCACTCTGTCACCTAAGCTGGAGTGCAGTAACATGATCAGAGCTCACAACAACCTTTATCTCCTGGGCTCAGGTGATCCTTCTGCCTCATCTTCCCCAAGTAGCTAGGACTACAGGAGGGAGCTGTGTTGCCCAAGCTGGTCTGGAATCCCTGGTCTCGTGATCCTTACAGCTTGGATTCCCAAAGTGCCGGGATTATAGTCTTATAGTAATGAGCCACTGGGTAGGCCTTACACGAACACTTTGAGTAGTAAAAGTTAATGAAAGGGAATCTAAAGGGGCCGGATTCTTGTGAATTTAAAAATAATTTAGTTATCTTTGTTAGTCATCTTTTTTTCTATATGTGTAAAGTATATAGAATATATAGAGAAACTGAACTTCCCTCTTCCCTGAAAAAGAATGGTCGTAACAATCATTAAGTGCTTGAAGAGAGCCTCTTAGGAACATTGTATGGGTAAGGAAATCCTGGTTTATAAGAGTTCAGAAACCTGCCTAAGGGTATGATAGCTAGGACCTTAGCCCAGCCAGGCTACAAGCTGGCTTTCCAGCAGACAAACACTTTGCTCTTAGCCAGCATGATCAATGTCTGCTGTCCCATGATCAAGTGGTTGAGAAAGGCAACTTTGGCTCTCGGTGGTCATATTTTTACTGATCAACACCTAGAAAAGAGGGGCTTCTTTACACTCCATAAAGACAGCCCAGAATTCCCAGTTCTAGGCTTTTGCTTCTCATCTCTCCAGCATTCTCATAGCACCACCATCATCCCTAACACCTAAGATGAGAAGCTCAAAACTCAGCAAGTCCAGTCCCAATTGTCAATATGTGGTGAACAACTCTGACTTCAGATTTCAAGATCAGTTGCTCATAAAGTTATTCAAAATACTAAAACAGTTTAGGCTATTTCAGTATTTTATATTTTATTAAAAATAAGTAGATATGTATGTGCAGTACCCATATGCCCATGAAATTACAATGGAAATTACAAATTAAGCCCTGCTGTAAGAAGCATATAAGCAGGTGAAAGGGTTAAAAGATATAACTTTCCTCTTCTAGGGAAATTTCATTATAGATTGTCATGAATCTTTGTGTCAGGTGGCATTTTTAAGAGATTATAGAAGATTGCCTCTATGGGTCTGATTTTGGACATCATATATTTTCATGTCAGAAATTAGATGTCTTGGTTAACCCAGTAGAAAACATTCCCAGTAGCTACCATTATGTCTAGAGTAACAATTTAATAATAATGAGAGACAACCAAGTAATATTTAGTTTTTTTAATGTATACAAATTTTTTGAATCATACTTAACTTCTCAAGAAAAATAATAAAATGAAAGCCCATTTTTTATTTTCAGAGCATATACACTTATATATTCCAAAGTGATAGTACAATTTAATTCCCGAAATGTATTTGTTTAATTTGATTTTGAAATGCAGGTGTAAGATGGTAGTTATTTAGATTAAAATGAAGCCAGAAGAACACAAAGAATGCAGACTGCTAAGTTATTCCTTGTTATATCTACTGCATGTGTGTTTGAGAGGAAACTACTTCTATTTTGCCCTCTTAGTTCTTTTGGGGGGCTATTCTTTCACATTCCACCATGCTAGAAAGCCATATCCTAGAAAATTTGCTACCTTTTGCACTAGAGCGTATGTTTGCTTTGCAGACTTATTCTACCTTCAGTGTATAAAAATGAAATCATCACAGTATTCTATTTCCCAAACGTAGCTTTTAACTTTTTATTATGTGATAATTGTTTCCATCTCCATGTTTAATTGATCCCAAGTAAGCATTTAAAATATCAGGACCCTTGCTGCCACTACCAATAATGTTTTCATACCTGGAAAGGAATAGAGTGTTGTCACACCAAAACATGGAGACTGTTCTGTTGACATTGTTACTTGTGTGCTAAAATAATAGACTGAGTGAAGGAAAAGCAGGGACCACAGAAGACAGTGTACTACATTGTCATGTCCCTGCTAAGCCTTCCAGGATAATGGCATGAACGTTGGAGAATTCTGTTTGGGCTGGGACCTTACTAAGGGTGATGGGCATGTCTTTGTATTCTTTCCATCTGAGGCATTCAGCACTGTACTCGGTCACACTGACTCCGATGTCCATTCGGAGAGGCGAGAGCAGAGAAGAGCCTACATGCAGACCCCACAACGAGAGCCCTCCTGCACGCCCAACCCAGTTCTGAGAGCAAGGTGCCCCTTCCCTGATTGATCCAGGGACCCTCATTGCCACCTCAGTCGCCAGTGGGTTTTTTTTCTGTGCTGCCCTTGCACCAGATCTTGCTTCATTGCTGTCTGCAGATGAGCAGCCATCTGGCTCTTCCTTGTTGGACACATTCCCGCTATTCAGGATGTCTTCAGGATGCTCTGCTCTCACATCCCCCCATTCCCTTGAGAGCCAGTGAATACCCACCCTGCTTAGAGGAGAGACTCCTGGGTCACAGCATAAGTTTATATGTTGCTATCCAGTCCCATGACACTGTGTTAACAACCATATTAGCTCATGCTCATTTAGTGCTAAGCTGTTCAGACGTCATCACTATAAACAGCAGTGTGAGTCATATGTGATCACTCAGGTCCACTTCTTCTGTGCATGTTCTAAATAAAAGATGTTATTATAAATAGTTTTTAATTAATAAACTCTTTGCAATTTTGCGAACGCTCTTATTTCTCTATTTGTTTTATTTATTTGGGCAGAACAGGTGCTTCTGTACCTCCACGTACTCTTTACAATTTTGCGACCACTTTTACTTCTCTATTATTTTATGTCTTTGAATGGAACATGTTTGATGACTCTTGCATTTGCTTCTGTCCTTTCTACTTCATATCCCCAGAGTCATAGCCTGTACCAGGAGGTTGAACCCCAGACAGCCCTTCCCCACTCAGAGTCCACCACTGCCCCAGGCTCCTGTGTCAAGGGTATTTTTTCACTTTTGGTAGCACTCTGATTTGTTTGTTTGTTTGTTTGTTTAAGGAATATTCATTAGCAGGGTGACCTTATCTTCATAGTTTCTGATGTAATTTTTATTGGGGTTAGCATTTCTACTCATGTGCTGACATCATTTTCTCTCTCTTTTAAAAAAATATTTTAGATATTTTGGTTTAATTTCAATAGCTTCAGTGGTTACAAGTCCTTTTTGCTTACATAGATGCATTGTATAGTGGTGAAAAAAATCTGAGCTTTAAATGTACCCACCTATGCACATTGTACCTGGTGGGTGATATTTTAGCCCTCCATTCCTTCCTACCTTTCCTGTTTTGAGTGTTCAATGTCCATTATAGCATTCTGTATGCCTTTGCAGATCCTTAGTTTATCTTCTTTTTTTATTTCACTTGTTTCTTCTCCAACATCCCCTCTCTGTTCTTCAGGGTATGTAGAGAAAACAGATATTTTTCTCTCTTTTTCCCTTTTTTTTCCTCTTGTATCTCTTTTATGAATCTGCTCATGTTGACAGGATTTTAATAAACAATAATTCCTTTAATTTTTGCACTAGCAGTATGAGGTAACCAGGAAAAAGAGAAGACATATCCAACATTCAGATCATATGGACTAAATCCTATACCTCAGCCAATTCTAGAATTCTAGACTACCCTCCATCTCACTTAATACACAGTGGAAGTCTTTGAAGCAAAGTCACCACATTTCAGTTCATTGTGGAGCGTGAGGCATGAATGATGGGCACCTGCAGAAAATCTACAAGGGTAGGTCCCAGGAAAGGAAATGAGAAGACTATGATGAGCCCTTCAGAAACAGGTGAAAGTTGGAAGAAACAGTCACACCCAGCCAGGCCTCCTGGAAAAGCCAGTGACTTTCACCTGGTGGTGCGCTGCCTCTGCTCAGTGAGGGGGTGTTCCAATGGAGGTTTTACCAGGTGCAGGAAGTCCTGCAGAGACTGAGACTCCTATTTATGCATATGTGAGCTTCCCCCCTGTGTCTCCAAAGAGGACAGCTTAGCCAACTGAACACATGCCAGTTTTAACCAGCCTTCAAAACAGGGAGCCTTGTGTAGGACCTCTTATCTGGAGTTTCCAAACTGGTGTTCGGCTAGTTGATAAAAACTGATAAAAAGAAAGAGGCACTGAAGTTCCATGTCATGTTTCTTGAATAAAGCACACAAACAAATGCATTATGGAAGCTTCAATTTTTACTTATTTGCTTAAACACACTGGTGAAGTTTTTCACATGTAGATATTAATCATTTTTCTCAATATTATGGGCTTTTCAATAACATGCCTTGTTGAAGTTTTTCAGAAAGCTTTTTCAAGCCAGGTTCGGTGGCTCAGCCTGTAATCCCAGGGCTTTGGAAGGCCGAGGCGAGTGGATTGCCTGAACCCACGGGTTCGAGACCAGCCCGGGCAACTTGGCGAGACCTTGTCTCTACAATAATAAAAACATTAGCCAGGCATGGTAGCATGCACCTGTAGTTTCAGTTTCTTGGAAGGCTGAGGCAGAAGGATCGCCAGTGCCTAGCAGGTCAACGCTGGGGTGGCCATGAGTGTGCCACTGCACTCCAGCCTGGGCGATGGAGTGACATTCCAACTCAAAAAAGAAAAAAAGTTTTCTCGTGCTTTCATAGAGAAAAAGATCCCTCTCCTTTCCAGTCACACTGAATCAATTGTTTTATTAAAATATATGAGCATGACAAGAACAATTAGAAGAGCATGTGGGAGAGCAAACACAAACTTAATCAGTGTACATACAGGTCAGCTACAGGGCAGGAGAGAGGGCCTGGCGGAGAATAGCCCCACAAGCTGAGTGTGTGGGGCTGCAAGCTTGTGTCACAGTGGCCATACAGTAGGTTAGTCAGGTTGCTGGTGACATGTATGTTGTCTAAGAGAGTCTCTAAGCCACTAGGACTGGTCCTATCTGAATGATATGCTAGGTGTTGCTTTCTGAGTTCCTCTGTTCATCTTGAAACATTCCCCCACCTTTCTCCTAAGGCAGGTTCCTGATGCCTTCCACCACCCCAGCCACCAGAGAATGTGTTAAAGATGAATGCAATTCAATATTTTCTATCAATAAGATAATGGGAAAGAACAAGAGCCTACTAATTCCCTATAACCGCTTGTGTTGTTGTTGTTGTTTTGATGTTCTTATTTGTTTGTTTCTGGTTGGGTCTTGCTCTGTCACCAAGTCTGAAGTGCAGTGGCATGATCACAGCTCACTATAGCCTCGACCTTCTGGACTAGATTACAGGTGCATGCCACCACGTCTGGCTAATTTTTAAATTTTTGTAGGTCGCTAATCACTACAATTACTGCAGATGCCACAGGCTGCAGGTTCAATCTCACAAGACTGTCCCACCTCTGACACTAACTACAGCTAGTATGATGTCACTATGCTCTGACTAACTGGCTATATGTTGGCTTCCCACGACCCCCTCCATGGTTTCCATGAATCTGCTGAGATGCCTCACAGAACTCCAGCAAGCTTTTAAGTTTATTAGTTAATTAAAAGGAATGTTACAAAGGATACAGAAAAAGAGATGCATAGGGTAAGATACCGGGTAGGGCATGGGGGAAGCTCTCTAGCCCTCTCTGGTGTGACACCTTCCAGGAACCTCCATGTGGGAGCTCTCTGAATCCTGTCCTTTTGGGGTTTTTTGGGAGGCTCTTTTATATAGGCCCAATGTCCAGCAATGAGCAGGGGCATGGGGGGGAAAGTCCCATCCTCTAACCACAGGGTTGGCTCCCCTGGCAGGAGGTCATCAGGGAGCCATCAAGAGTCACCTCATTAGAGCAAAAGAGTTTCTCACCACCCAAGTTCTTAGAAGCCCTGTGTTCAACACTCTTATTTCTCAGGAAATTTGAAATCTACCTATGACTTTACCCATTGCTAAAGTAGTCTAATTTCTGCAGGCATGAAGTCAGCTTGACTACAGTGTGCAGAGAAAGTTTTAATCAAAGAACTGAGAATTCACATTTGGGAAAGTACAGGGAGACCTATAATCTTAAGAACTTCTAGGGTGTTTAATGACCATAGCAAAGATGCTGCTTACCCCTTTCAACACAGGATCACTGTCACTCAGGCTGGAGTTCAGTGATGTGATCATAGTTCACTGCAGCCTCCAATTCCTGGGCTGGAGGGATCATCTCACCTCAGCCTCCTGAGTAGCTAAGATAGCAGGCAGTGCCCTGGCCTAAAGTTGGGTTTTGTTGCAGGCAGCTTGATGGATGCTTATGGGATGAAAGATTAAGCAATGTCTTTCTGTTTTAATAAATTTATACAAACCATAAAAGAAAGATTTTAGGTGCTCTTATGTCAGGAATTGGTGTTACAAACAAAATATTAGAATAAAAGATTTTCCTGGTTCCCCTGTCCGCATGGGTGTTAGGAGCACTGTCTTGGGAATTATGGGCAAAGATCAAATATAACTTTCTTGTTGATATCACAAATTGGAATACTTAAATGAGGTTGATGGTGAACAATATTGTGGATAAAAAATTATATTTATAAATGTAAAAGTTTAGGTAAAATAATTATCTGGAAATCTCAAATAAATATCCAAACACATATTTCAGGTCCTTGGTGTTTGAAAACAGAAAAAAAGATGTAGTTGAATGCATGGAACTTGCATCACTATCTAAGGTAGAATGTTTAGAACATAAAATAAAATCTTCTATGTTAAGGCGAAAATGTGATGAGTCATGACAATTTATAATATTAGGTGTTCTAATTTTCTCCAATTATACATTTTATAATAGTCATATGAAAAGTAATATTTTTAATTTAATCAAGGACATCTCTGATGTTCAAGTGAAGTACTCATTTTCTGAAATTGAAAGGGTCTACATTTTGGTCTTTTCTCTCCTTATACAATGTACTCTTGTAGTCTAGCATAAATATGTACATGTCTCATATACAGTAAGAAAAAATTGACTCATGTTATATTTTTAGCAATTTTAATGAAAGAAGATATGCCCATCTCATTCTGCCTTGCAGATTCTTTTATTGCTTAATCTATCATCTGACACCTTTATTATTTATATAGTAACCTACAGCCCTCACCATTAAGAAAAGAGAAAAATAGCACTTCAATAATCTTATTCACTAGCACTCAATAGTTTAAACAAATTGCCTGACTTTTGTATATAATATGAAAACATAATATGTTTTCCTATGCATAATTGTTGCTATGGAATACCATTATTATATAGGTACTATGTATCTGTATAGTAGTCTAATGTAATATCTGATCTTTAAATCTACAATTTTTATACAGCAACTTGCAAGCTGTTGCTTGTGTATGTGTCTCAATAATCACAAAGTCAATGGACCCAAAGTGTTTGATTATAAAGTGATTTTCCCAGGAATAAGTTCTGAATCAGGAGACTATTTTTCTTTCTAATTGTTATTCAGTTGACAATGATTTTTTGAGTTTTTTGAAAAAGGAATCATTTTGTTGTTCACTACCTAAGTATTAAAACATTTTAAAAATGAGTGACTTTTTATTAAAATAAAATAAAACATAATCCCTTTTTGCAAACCATCTTTGCTTTTATTGTATGTTTGAAGGGACACCAGCTCCCAGTCAGATGCACACTTGACAGCACTGCCTAACGTATATCCCAACTTCTGGTAACAAATTTGAGGGATAGAAAAACAATTAGCTATTTTTTAATACTAATTGCTTATTTAAACCTTTGTCTAAATTATCACTGTAAATTGTTTAAGTGTGTTAGTATATAATAAGCATGTTGAAATGCTTATGCACTGTGTTTTATACTGGAGAACAAGTCTCAGGAAATAGTTCCCTAGATAACTGTACAATTACCTAGAATGACCTTATGTAAGTCACTTTCCTTGAGAATAGAGGAGTTAATGAGAGCAATCAGTGATTTCTTCTCCCCTGAAGACCAGCACCTACTTAAGATTACAGGTCTTTATTTCAAGGCCATTATTATCATCGGGCTGAGCAAGGCATCATCCCATTTAGTGTTAAATTGCTGCCAATTTCCTGCCTTCATTTCCTGTATGAGGCCAACCTAGTGGTTGACATATCCCTTCCATTCCACCTTCCCTGTTTATTGAAAGGGACTTAGTGGTAAGTACAGGATAGTGTATCTGAATGTGTGTTTTTTAATATACACACACAGTATTCTGTGTATGTCATTCTGTTCTTTTTTTTCACACATTTTATTTTATGTTTTTTATATAGCCATGTGTACCTCCAGTTCGTCATTTTGATTCTGCTTGTTGTGCGAGAGCACATGCACACAAGCTTGCACATGCTCATTTTCTATTTCGGTTCTCTGCTCCTCTGAGGACACCCACCTAAGCTGTTCTCCATTGCTAATATCAACAACTTTGCAATAAACGTGTATGCATTTCCCCTTGAGCATTTATGTATAAGTTTTTCAACAGAAAATACCCAGAAATAGCGTTGCTTAATTTTGCTGACAAGTAGAAGAGGGAAGTGACAATGCCAGCTTATACTCCACCACCAGCATCGGATATGTCACCAGTACTTGATAGCATCTGACATTTTTGCTTTGCTATTCTGTTGGCTACAAATTGCTATCTTATCCAGTTCACTTTGAATGGGCAGCAAGGTTAGTTCTATGTTTCTGCTATTATAAATAGTGCTACAATAAACATGCATGTGCAGGCATCTTTTTTGTAGAATGATTTGAATTTCTCTGGGTATATTTCCAGATGGGGGATTGCTGGGTCGTATGGACGGTCAATTATTAGTTCTTTAAAAAATCGCCACAGTTTTCCACAGAGGTTGTACTAGTTTACACTTTTACCAATAGTGTAGAAGCATTTCCTTTCCTCCACATCCTCACCAGCATCTGTTGTTTTTTGATTTATTAATGATGGCATTCTTACTGGAGTTAGGTGGTATCTCAGTGTGATTTTGATTTACATTTCTCTGATGATTAGTGAGGCTGGTCATTTTTCATGTATCTATTGGCTATTCTTCTGAGAAGTGTCTATTTATGTCTTTTGTCCATTTTTTCATAGGGTTGTTTTTTTTTTGTTTGTTTTTCCTTTTGACTTGAGTTCCTTGTAGATTCTGGATGTAAGGCCTTGGTCAAATATATAGTGAGCAAATCTTTTTTCCCATTCTGTGAGTTCTCTCCCCACTCTCTTGATTTTTTGTTTATTTGTTTGTTTTTGTTTGTTTGTTGCTTTCAAAAGTTTTTCAGTTTGATGAGGTCCCACTTGTCTATTTTTTCTTTTAGGTGTATGCTTTTGGCGTTATGATCAAGAATTGGTCACTTATCCCAATGTTCAGAGGGTATCCCCTGCATTTTCTTCAGCCAGTTTTCCAAACACTATTTGCTCAATAGGATCTCTTCTTCCTAGTGGTTGTTCTTGATGGCTGTCAAAGATAAGTTGGTTGAGAAATCAAGATTTTATTTCCAGACTCTGTATTCTGTTCCACTGGTCTAAATGCTTGTTCTTGTACCAAAATGTGGTACATATACCTGATAGAATATTACACGACCATAAAGGACAAAATTACCGACTTCACAGATGAATTTAGAGTCTATCATACTCAGTGATCTATCACAGAAACAAAGAACTGAATACCATGTCCTCACTCATAAGTGGGTTCTGAATATTTATCACAATACCATAAGCAGTAGCAGAATACTGCCAGGGGAGGGAGGGGTGGGCACATAACATAAATAAGGGTACTTTATCCTAAACCAGGGGAAGTGAAGACCAGTGGAAGGCCCAAACTTTATCTGTACATGGACCTTTATTTACCTAATCCTGACTTGTACCCCACATCTTTAAAATAAAATAAAGGGGAAAAAATTGCTGTCTTCCCTTTTGATTTTCATTCCTTTGCTTCATTTTCTATTATTGTGTGTGTTTGTAATTTGTAAAAGGAAGGAAGGAAAGAAGGAAGGAAGGAAGGAAGGAAGGAAGGAAGGAAGGAAGGAAGGAAGGAAGGAAGGAAGGAAGGAAGGGAAAGAAAGAGAGAGAAAGAAAGAAAAGAAAAAAGTATGTGTGTCTCAGGTCAGTAGTTCTCAACTGAAAATACAGTTCACATATCCCTTTCTCATAATCTTTCTAAACTGCCTTTGTCATTTTCATTGTATAGTACTGATGCCACAAGCAGTGGTGAGTAAAACTGCTAGTGTTTAGCACAAATTGTGACAGTGGCACTAAACTGTACTAATCATCACTGAACTTATCTTACACATAGGACTAAAAAGAGATGACTATCCCTTTCATCTAAGAATGTCCTTGATGAAGCAGTAATGATAACTAATTTTATTAAAATCCAATCCTTGTTAAGTGTTTAGCATTCTTCGTGATGAAAAGGGAATTATCCGTGAAGCACTTTTGCTGAGTACTGAAGTGTGACCACTGCAGGAAAAGCCATTGTAATATTGTGTGAGTTTCAAGGTAAAACAGCCCCCCTGTCTCCCCCCGACTTTTTTTTTTTTTTTGGGGTATCATGTTTACTTCAAAGAACAACTGACAGAATAACTGTAGCTATTTATATCTGGATATTAGGCAGAGACTTTCTTGAAAATGAACAAAGTAATCCTACTACATAAAGGAGGACAGCTGACAGTATGTTTTGCTAGTGATAAAAGAATTTTCAAGTGAAAATTAGAACTTTGGAAAACTCGTAACTATCGATGTGACCTTGATAACTTCCAATACCTAAGAACTTTTTTGATGAAATGAGTGATGATATTAATTAATGAACTCTTTGATATTATTTCATTAACTATGTCATCAGTTAGAGAGTCTGTATAGCTCAGTGAGCCAATATTTTGCAAATAACCAATGCATGGTGTTATAAAGTCATGCATGAGTAAAAGATCCATTCAAAGTGCAATACAGACCAATGGATTTGTTCAAAACAAATATGAGAAGTTCATTGGTAGATTTCCGATACCACCACAGCAACTAAAATCTAAGAAACTATTTTTGTTAAAATTTAAGAAACAAATTTTACAAGTTTTGGTGTGAAATCAAAGAAGAGTACCCACATTTAGCTGGAAAAGTCATTAGTATCCCATCCTTTCCTAGCTACTCATTTGTATATAGTTAGATTTTCTTCATATACCGCAACCAAGCAATATGTTGCAATAGACTGAATACAGGAGCCAACAGAGAAACTGTCTTCTCTTAAATTAGATCTTAAAGAGATTTTCAAAAATATAAAATAACCCGTCCTCTCTGTAAACTTCTGTTTGTTTTTGGACAATATAATTATTTTTATAAACTTGTAGTCTTTTATAGTGACATGTAACTGGTTTATTATTGTTATTTTATTTTTTATTTTATTTTATTTTTTTTGAGTTGGAGTCTCACTTGGTCGCCCAGACTGAGTGCAGTGGCCCCTCCCGGCCACCGCAGCCTCGACCTGCTGGGCTCCGGTGATCCTTCCGCCTCAGCCTTCGAGTAGCCGGAATTACAGGCGCGCACTACCACGCCTGGCTGATTTTTTATTTATTGTAGAGATGAGGTCTCACCAAGTTGTCCAGGAGGGTCTCAAACCCGCGGACTCAGGCAATCCACTCACCTCAGCCTCCCAAGGCGCGGGATTACAGGCTGAGCCACTGAGCCCGGTGATTATTGTTATTTTAAATAACTATCCTTTGAAATTTGTCACTTTTAATGTCTAGTACAATAAACATTTGATTTATATAACTCATAATGGCACGTGAGTGTGTGTGTGTGTGTGTGTGTGTGTGTGTGTGTGTGTGTGTGTGTGTGTGTTTGCTCTTTGGGGCTTTTAATAATTTTTTTAAGAGGCTAAAGGAGTCCTGAGACCAAAATATTTGAGAACTAGTGCATTAAATAATAAGTGCATTTTTATTTATTTTTATTTATTTATTTTTTTTTGAGTTGGAGTCTCACTCTGTTGCCCAGGCTGGAGTGCAGTGGCCGCTTCCGGCCACCGCAACCTCGACCTGCTGGGCTCCGGCGATCCTTCCGCCTTAGCTTCCAAGTAGCTGGAATTACAGGCATGCGCTACCACGCCCGGCTGAATTTTTGATTTATTGTAGAGATGAGGTCTCGCTGCCCAGGCGGGTCTCAAACCTGCGGGCTCAGGCAATCCACTCACCTCAGCCTCCCAAAGGCGCGGGATTACAGGCTGAGCCACCGAGCCCGGCTGTGCATTTTTATTTTTAACATTGCAAATATCTTCCCCCAGATTGTCACCTTACTATGAACTTTACCTTTGATGCTCTTGGTGAATAAAAATGTTTATTTTTTAAACATTGTTGGTAGTGTGCAATAATGCACTGTCCTGTTGCTAATGTCTTAACTATCTTTCCACATCGTTATGCTGAATCTCTCTTCCTCCAATTCCTCCATTCTTTTCTCATTCCCTTCATCTCTTCCTTCTTCCATCCCTCATTCATGTTCTTTTGTTTTACAAGTGAATAGTATCCCATTTTCTGCACTTTTCCATTAAAAATTACTTAGATCACTATTAATAGACCCTTTAAATTGTTTAAACCCAAGTTCTATTCTACATAGTACTGTGGGAACAATTTCGTACCTACATCAGTTTATCTGTGGGTCATTATACTTGGGGTTACATTTCTAGAATGGAATTGCTGAATTAAAGAGAAAGAGAATCTGTCGTTGTGTTTCATGTAACCAAATTGTCTTTCACAAAGACTGTGCCATTTATACTCCTACCAGAACTGTAGACACACGCCAATTTCTCCACATTCTTGTTAATATCGTGTAATCAATTTTTTTGGTTTTTGCCTTTGATAAATTAATAACTTGGTGTATATTTAATTTAATTTGTGTTATGAGTGAGATTGAGCGTCTTTCATGTGTCTAAAATCCACATGCATTTTTTTTAATGTCAACTAATCAAATCTTTTGCCTTTTTTTTTTACTGGGTTACTTGTATTTCACCTGACAATGTGAAAGATCTAATTTATTTGATTAATCAAACTTTTGCTATGATATGATTTGTAAAAGTTTAATCCCCATTTGTCATGTGTAATTTTACTTTGCTTTTAATCTAGCTTAAATTTTCAGTTTAATTCATAACATTTTAAAATCAGAGTCATCGCAGTCACTTTTGTCGCTGAGATTATTTTTAATTCTATATTTTCCTGATTATTTTGTGGTTTTTTTTTAAATTTAAGTGTTTAATTTGCCTTAATTTATTCTGGGATAAGGTGACAGATACTGATCTAAATTTATTTAAGATGTCTATCAAATTGCCTGAACCCAGTTGTTCAATACTCTGTCTTGTCTCCACTGATATAAATATCATTTTTATATAAAAGTTTTTTACATATTGGAGTATATTTATTGATTTTCTATTTATATTTCTGCCTTCACCTGTGCCAATATCACACTATTTTAATTACATATGTTACATTTTCAGTTGATAATTTATGGTATAGATTAGTTGTATGTTAATCTTACATTAAGCAAACTTGCCGAACTTTTGAATTCAATTTTACTGTTTGTCACTTCTTTGGAATTTTCAAAGTAAATGTTAGTTATATTATCTGTCAATACGAGGCATCTTCACATTCATCCTCCCACCTTCTGGAAAGGGTTTCTTGCTGCTCACTCCTTCATTCTTCAACCTTATCTTTTTGCCTCCTTGCTATTGAAACCACCCCATGGAGAACTTTATTTACACAATTTAATTTTTCATGTTCAATATATTCGATTGTTTCTTATTTATATGCTTTTTCCTGTCCTATGCTTTAAGAACACTTCTTTGATTTTCAGAATTTTTTATGTCAAAATCTGAATGTGTTCTCTATTAGATTAGTTTTGTTTTTGTTTTCTCTAGTATTAGTTCTGTTTACTTTTTTCCTTTGATCATGGTGCTTGCTTTCCTGCAGACTTTGTTATTAAAAAATCTTTGGCTAGTTGTAGACCCAAAGGGTACCTAGAGAGAGCCCCAGCTGGCACTACTCTGGAGATTGAGCTGGTGTGCAGAGGGACCTCAGGATAGAGCTGTTGTCTGTCCTCAACTCAGTACCCTCTTTTCCCTGAAGAGGCCTTCCTTTGTCCCAGATACTGCTCTCTCTAGGACTTCCATCTCCCTGTCCTACCTTCTTACTCTACAAAGAAAAATGAGGAGAGCAGGGGGTGAAATGCTCCGGTGACTGTGAGTGTTCCCCCTAACCTGGCCCCACATTTCACCGCTGGCTTCCTAGTGCTGGCCTGACAGTGACTGCCAGTGCTCTCCCTGGCCTGGTCCCACATTTCACCACTGCCTCCCTGTGGATGGTGGCCTAACAGTGACTGCCAGTGCTTCCCCTAACCTGGCCCCACATTTCACAACTGCCTTCCTGGTGGTAGCCTTGAACCGGGTAGGTCAGAAAGGCTCAGGTAAGCAAGATGAGAATGAGAAGGAGAAATGACACATCTAGAAAGTTCTTTTCCAACCTGATGAACATCATGAGCCCTTGGAGTTTTCCTCCACACACCCTAGACTTACAATCATACATTGGGATCTCAGAAGTTCCTGTCACACTAACACTTTCCCATAGCTTTTTGTGTTCAAGTTTGATAAATCTGAAAGCCTGTTCAGCAACTTTTCGTCCCAGAGCATCTTCAGTGTTGGACACAGGGACGAGGGCCAGTTGCCCATGCCAGCTACTGTCTCATCAAGAGCCTATTAATTATCCCTCCCACACCATGTTTAAGCTAATGGTTAGATTTACACCCATGCACACACCCACACACATTTAATCATTGTAGCCTTAAGTGTCTTCATAGCACACAGCTTTAGAAGTAGTTTGCAAAGTTCTCTTCATGCATGATCATCAGCTTTTATAAATAAACCTCTCAGTCAGGTGCAGTGGCTCACACCTGTAATCCCAGCACTTGGGAAGCCAAGGTGGGAGGGTTGCTTTAGCCCAGGAGTTCAAGTCTACCCTAGGCAACGTAGCAAAAAAAATTGTAAAATTAGCTGAGAGGGTAGCATGTGCCTGTAGTCCCTACTACCCGGGAGGCTGAGGCAGAATGATTGCCTGAGCCCAGGAGGTTAAGGCTGCAGTGAACTGTGATGGTGCCATTGCACTCTATCCTAGGCAAAAGAGTGAGCCCCCTAACTCAAAAAAATTAAATAAACAAATAATAAGGTAATAAATAAATACACCTCTCAGAACCCAAATTTTCTAACCTTAAGTGATTAAGGTCAGAAGATATAAAAGAAATGTTTCTTTTCATTTAAAGAAAACTAAGAAACAAACCCAAAAGCAAATGCTGTAAGAGCTTTCTACTTGACAGATGTTACTAATATTTGCATACATGTATCATATAACCTTTACATATAACACACTTATTAAAACTCCTTATACAAGGGACAAAATTAAATTTCAAAAAGCTTAGATTGTGCAAGATTATATAGATAGTGATGAAAATCAGGTCTGAGCCCCACCTTTCCTACTTTCTGCCTACCCTTAGCATAGGTTCTAGGTATTCTAGATAGAGATCATTCTTCCTTCAAAATGCCTTAAAATGCTTTTTTTAAAAAATGGTTATACAGTGTACCTACCACCCAGTGGAATAATAATTTATCTGAAATGAGATACATAAATGAAAATATTTTATTGCATATCCAAGCATTCATCAAGTTCACAGAGAATAACTTAGGAATTTCTGATGCGATCCTCAGTACACCTTTAACCTAGTATGCAGAATGCAAAATGGTTCATACTGGCACAACAAGCCTAAGACCACCTTTAAGCCATTCTTAATTTACTAAGACATCACAAAACAATGTTGCAATGAGATGAAAGGAATTACTTGCAAGAAGTATTGGTAGAGGTGTCTGTAAAGTCATGCTATACTCTTCTCCGAGGCTCAATTTATTTTTTACAGCAACAGATTCCTGGTATTAAATTTGAATAAGACCATGATGGTGAACTCTTAGCTTCTTTGTGTTGAATTTCTTATTATCCTAACTTAATAGTACTAAATGCATAAGCAGTCAAAAGACCAAACCTAGTAATTACTGAAACCTAGTGACCTAAACCCTGTATCCTATAAATAATTTTTTGGCTTTTATTTTGTGTTTAATGGAAATAGCACCAATGTTTAATTATAAATATCTACTAAAAATAGAGACAGCCCAAGTTCGGTGATGCTTTACTATCTGAACTTCCATCTCCCTGAAATGGATATTCAGAATTCCTAAATATTAAAGCAAATAGGAATTTAAAAAAATGATTTCTAATGATTTAGAGCAAGCATTAACTCATATTTTCATTTTTTATCCTGTTGTACTTCTGCAGTCTAAACTGTAGAAAATTAGTGCATAGCTCATCAGCCAGAACTCTAGCAGAGATAATTTGGCCATCTACAAGAGGTATAAACAAGATAATTGAAATGAGATAAAAGATAATTGGAAAAGGAATGCTCAGCGACATCAAATGTGAAACTTGGCTTTCAAAGTGGGAGGAAACATGATTCAGTGTGTCCACTGTTTGTGTTGTATGTATTGGGAAGGTTCTAGCTATGAAGAGTCTCAGATTTAAAATAGAAAATAAATGCCATATATAAGATACTGAAGAATTTTGCTCTTCCATAGCAAAGTGCTAATTTACCTAATGTGCTGGAATAATGTCTTCCAGTGGCTCTCTATTCCAAATCACACAGTTAAAGCTCCACAGTCAACCTTTAGAGGACCAGTGGAGATACATATAGATAAATATCAAAAGTAGTAAATAAAAGTGGCATTCAAGAGCCATATTCTCTTTTCAAGCCTCCAAGCATAGGTGGGACTTGAAATATATTCGTGTTTTTAATTATTTTAATATCTGAGCTTTGAACTGAGTGAAGTATAAAATTAGATATCAGAATCAATCCACTCAGCATTGTTCAAGAATAAAAAGGATCTTCCACCTAGAATTTTAAAACAAAAATGTTGTATTTCGAAAGTGCGAGAGAGAATGCATGCCAGTGAGAGCTAGTAACTGCCCCACCCCAGTTTTTTAACTCTTCAACATTCCAGGTTTTCTTTTTACATGAGTCAGGAGGAGAATCACTTTGTGAACAGCAGCTGGGCGGGCGGAACCTCAGGACATTTAGAGCAGGAAGATGCAAAGAAGGGACTTTGAGAGAGTGATGGTTTCCATCCTATACTCCCTTGGCCATTTCAAATGCATACTCTCCAAGTCCAGTCCTAGAGAGGAAAATCTGCATCACTTGCATGAACCTGAAGCCTTTCTGGTTTTCTCCAGAAAATAGTCCCTGAGTTATTAATTTAGCATTATGGTATGACACACTTATGGTATGACAAATTTTTCTGATTTGTATGGGTGGAGATGGGCTCTCTGCAGGAATTTATTAAGAACTTTGAAACAGTGAGTTTCTACTAAGTTTAAAATTCTATAGGCATTAAAGTGAATGGAGCAAATTTTAATGTTTATCCTATATGAATAAAACATTTTTCCTACATTGTAATAGTACATTGACTTCTTAGGTTGAGTGTCAAAAAAAATCTCTACTTAAATGAGAAGAATATTTTTTAAATTATTGTATGGTTATTACTCATACAGCAAACTATTTTAAAGTAGTCTTGAGTGGGGAGAAAATATGGAGCAAAAATACCAGTTAGAAAGTTTTCATAAGATAAAATGAAGAGAAAAGCAATTCTTTGATGAAAAACCAGTACTCCAAAGATTATAGTACAAAAATCCAGAAACTGCAGAAACATGTGCTTTATTTTTGACACTATTCTTATTATTTTTACTTTTTAAAATTCTAGTATTCAAAGATCCCAGTGACATTTTCATGTTTAAAATGGAAATGTCTAGAAGCTTAATCAGTTTAGATACATTAATAGTTATGTTGACAATAGTGTTTCATACTAATGACAACAAGATTATTTTGACAAGAGAATATTCTCATTTTTCAGTTTACTAAGTCATGCCTGCCTATCAGAGCCAACCAAATACTTTCTATACTCATATTTTTAGAACACATTGCTATTGTGAAAGACTCCCACAGATATTCCTTTACTTAAAAATTATTCCATTACAGAAAGAGACTTTAATGCTACATTTTAGTATATACTTGTTTTAAACACTTAACTGTAAAAAGTACAAGAATATTATTGTTTTTCTGCGGCATTTTAATCTGGACTAGTAAATAGAACTGTTCCATCTCCCAACTTTTTATTGTTAGCATTGTTATCCTGAAAGCAATAAGATGGTTGTTGGTTATCTCTTGCTTCCTTAGATAAATTTACAAAGAAAAATGAGAGTTACTGGTGTGATTACTCAAGGAGCCAAGAGGATTGGAAGCCCAGAGTATATAAAATCCTACAAAATTGCCTACAGTAATGATGGAAAGACTTGGGCAATGTACAAAGTGAAAGGCACCAATGAAGATATGGTAAGACTGACTTAACACATTTAATTTAAAAGTAAAATCCCACTGATAAACACTGATTATCATATGACAAGTCTTCAAGAGAAGACATATGTTGTTGAAAATGAATTAATGATGCTTTTTGTTTTTAATTGGGCCAGTGGGGAAAAGGGTATAGAAATTTCTCCAACTTATGAATGTCCAGTGACTGACTTTTAAGATTTTTTCAGGTTTTAATTGGTGATTTTGCAAATACTTTGTCACAAGGTAGTCTAGCCTTTTGAATGACAATTAAGCTTTATTCTAACAATAGTCAGCTTTCAATTTCGGTTTTACCTTTTACAGATTAGCACTCTTCTTAATCAAATAACTACTGACCAAAAATCTCATCTTAAAAACAAGAAAAGTCCAATGTCATAGAAAAGGTATATGTCATTTTATACTTCATATTTTAAAAGATTTGTTATTTAGCAGAATAAATATTTTAGATGAAGTGGATATAGTATTTAACATCTCTCATTTTTTTATTATGACAACTCTAATTCTTTTATCATTTTTTTCTCAAAGAACTGCACATCATCCCATTTAAAACCAAGCATTGTACTAGACATGAATACATTTTATTAAGGATTTTTTAAATTACCTACTTAAACTCAAAGCTTTTTAGCTTACATAATTTAACATAAGAATAAGGTTTAAAGTAATTAAAAAACAACACATTTTAGTACTTGATTTTGAGAGGGAAACAGTTTTTCATTGGAGATATATATATATATGGAATTCTATGTCTCTTATCCAATAATATGGAACTAATTGATAAACATGTCATCTTGACAATCAAATGCTAAAGCATCATTAATCTGATTATAATATTAGAGAGAATAAATGATCATGAAGCTCTAGTAAAAATGGATTTCTATCCAAAAAAGGACAAATACTGAATAAAAAGTGAACAAACAGACCCAGTTAAGTTGAAGGCTTTAAATTACCCATTTCTCAATAAAAGAAGGAAGCACTCCCCTGGCTCTGAAGGACTGGCCTTATAATTGACAAGACCATCATAGTGGAATATAGATTATGCCATAGGCCAAGATGTTTAATAACTTTAGTTAGGATTTTATGCATCAGTTATATTCACTGCTGATAGCAAGGTGCTTCCTAAATACGCTGTGCTTCCAAATTATTTAGTCCAATTTTTGAAGGATTATTTTGGCCAAGGTATAGGGTCAATATATGAAAATAAGGTTAAAAAAGTTGTTGCAGTTACTAATTTTACACTCTGTATTGTGTGTTTGCACAGGTTTTCCGTGGAAATGTTGACAACAATACACCATATGCCAACTCTTTCACACCCCCCATAAAGTCACAGTACGTGAGACTCTACCCCCAAGTTTGCCGAAGGCATTGCACTCTGAGAATGGAACTTCTTGGCTGTGAACTCTCAGGTGAGTCTCATCTTTTCTACATCTGTACTCTCTTTAAAGAAAACCAAAAGCATATCTATATTTAACCTGCTACTAACCTGCAAATTCAAAGATTTATTTTGGGGATAAAATGACTACAACATGGTTCAGTGAGAACCAGTGTGTGTTTGTGTGTAGGATAAACAAGCTCTAAAACACGCTATAGGATAGAATTAATGTTGAAAGAGTAATATATTTTGTTGAGTGGTCAAAGAAAATACGAGGAATTCTCAAGGGAATTGTTTTTGTCAATTTTAAACATGTCTCATTGTTTTGGGCAGTAACTTTGATTTATGTTTTGTGACAAAAGTTCAGTAAAAACAGGACTCTGCCTGACCTCATAAACCGTAGTTATATGGTAAAGAAAAGTATGCTTTATCTTTGTCCATCTACCATAAGAATTGCTTTTTTTTTCTTGTTGTGTTTTATGAAACATGTAAATTTATCATTCCTCCCAAAGGGACAATACTTCAATACCTAGATGGCTACTGCAAATTTATTTTCAGTTCATTCTTAGCTGACAGCTTGCTTGTTGTACAAATAGTGGTTATCCAACTCAAGGGAGGACTCAGAGTTAAGTAACCCTTGTTACTAGGCAGCCCCAGCAGCATCAGTATTAGACATCAAAAAGAAGACTTAATGAGTAGACCATACAGTGACCCCATTTCGATATAGCTAGATCCTGTACTATATAGAAAACTGGATCTAGGCATCTCACTATGTTATAATTTTGGTGGTTGTGCTTATGTTTTTGGCATCAAAATTTATAAACTTTCTTTGCTACAGTGGCCTGAACTTACTTTGTTCAAACTGTGAAGAAAACTGCAAGTGCACGTGTTCTACCTTGAAGTATAAGAAAACCTTTACCAAACTTAAAACAATACTGTTTAATTAAATAAATACAGGAGGGCAAGTCTTTGTAGAAGTAGAACGGTGAGCCTTTATTCATTTCAAAAGGTTACCTCTAGGTTTAAGTACATATTCAATAGCTTTTTCCTTTCTTAGATTTGTTTGTACCGCCTAGAAAATAAATGATTTTAAGCAAATAAAAGTCACTATTAAAAATAACCAATTTTAAAAAAGCCTATTGCATTTTTAAAATTAGAGTATTGTGACCAAATAAGTGAACACATTTTAAGAAATCATATTTGCTGTATTGGTGTCTTTTTTGAAGAAACTGACATATGGTTTTAGTACCATTAATTATCCTAACAGAGATCTTTTTCCTTATTTTGGTAATTCTAACCGGCTTATTGACTGCCAGTAAATCTTAGCAGAATTATTGCTGTGCAGTGTTTGTATTATGTGTCACTATATCACCACAGGCCAGTGTCATCTCTGAGCCATCCATCATAAAGCAATCAAGAGGCAGCCGCTGTGTGATGAGGTCTGCTGCAAGCGCGGGATTTCTAGTTGCTTAACAGCACCTTCCGCAATTTTTCAGTCTTTTGATTCATGAGGGTCAGTCTTTCATACACGGCACAGTTACACCCCAAGGTGTGAATATATTTACTTCCAAGCTTGACAAGAGGTTACACCTGACACTTTACAGATTTTATTTTCTCAAAAAGAAGCAGGGTCTCATCTCCCCACCCTGCAAATTGATTTTGAACTTGCATGCAGAGAGGAATATCTCTCAGTGGATGCCTTTAAAAGCTGGTACACTTCACTATAGAAACAGCAATTTTAAATTGTTAATACTTCCTTTGGTTCAAGTGCTGCTCATACTGGTAAAAGATTTAATTAATGTATATGCATGAAATCATATGGATGAGAAGTAAAATCTGAGGCATGAGGCACCTTGCCAGAGAGGTTAGCTGTAACTCTTGCAAATAAACAGTTATATAATGTACTAAATGATTTCCCACAACCCAGTGCAACACTGAAAAGCCTAGGGCTGTCTTATTGTATTCACTAAGTTGTTATGAGCTTTTTCAACCTGCCTGGAAGATCAGTTCATCACTTCCTAGACACTTAAAAAAATCATCTCCTAATCCCCTGGAAGAGATATGATTTAAGATGTTCTGAAAAAAATAGGTTATGACCACAATAAGAAAAGGAATACTCATTCATTTATTCATTGAACTTGCATGTATGTCTTAGAGTTATCTTTAACATGGGGTTCTAGATATACATCTCCTATACCAAAACTCACTTGTGTTAAGACACACAACCCTTCATGTCATATTTGTGTCTCTGCTTAGGGTAAGCATTTCCTAAAAGGTAGAGGTGACAATCACAGAGGACCATCAAGGAGAAAGAAGTGATCAAGTGATCTAGATCGACCAGTACAAAAATAGTTTGTAAGAATTATTGATTGGCCGGGCACAGTGGCTCAAGTCTGTAATCCTAGCACTTTGGGAGGCTGAGGTGAGGGGATTGCCTGAGTCACGGATTTGAGAAGAGCCTGGGCAACAGTGAGACCTCATCTCTACAATAAATCAAAAAAATGGCCAGGCGTGGTAGCGTGCACCTGTAGTTCCAGCTACTTGGAAGGCTGAGGTAGAAGGAATGCTGGAACCCAGCCGGTTGACGCTGGGGTGTCTGTGAGCATGCCACTGCACTCCAGCCTGGGCGATGGAGTGAGACTCCAACTCAAAATAAAATAAAATAAAATAAGGATTATTGATCAATGAAGACTTCTAACTACCTCTTTTAGAGCTTACCCCTAAAAATGGTCTAGTTTTAAAAACCGCACCTGGTCATAAGATATTCTTTAGGACTCATGATATGCTGCTATTTGGAGATAATATCATTGTTATCTGTTGGAATGAGTTTCAGGGAAATAATAATAGCTAATACAGAGTGTGCTACCTATGTGCTCCCAATGCTTCTATGTACTTTACAATTGCTAACTATTTTCTTAGAACACTTCTTTAAAGTCATTTCTATTATCACCATTTTAGAAATGAGAAAACTGAGCCACAAAATGATTCAATAATGTACAAGACCACACAGCTGGAAAGTGGGAGACCAATAGAGTATGAGGAGAAGGTATTAGGTTGCACCAGTGTCCTCTTTTTATCTTTGCTTCGTTGGTGATCAAACTTATCTTGTGAGTTTCTTGGTCAAAATGTAACAGTTTCACATATACAATATTTAGCTACTAGCTCATATAATGATAGAATCATGCCTGCTATTAAAAACTTTGTAAGTGGAATTTTGTTGCAGTTGGAATTCAAGATTTGGAAATTGTTTGTATATGTGTATACACACGCAAACATGCATATGCATATGATTTTTCAAGGACAGGCAATAAACTTCAAAATATATGTGGCTCAAGAACCAAGAATGGGCTGCCCTTGGGGACAGAGGATCTAGGATCCAGCTGGAGTAGCTTTATGGCTTGCTCTTATGTTTACATTTTAAAAATTATCCTTTAAACAGATAATAGAGGCATGTGGCTTAAAAGAAAACTGCAAATGTTACAAAAGGATTTGTCTCATTTTAAATTAAAAAGATACTATATCAGCACCAAATAATTAAAATTTTGTTTATTTGGAAAAAAACATATATGTGGCAGATTTGAGAATCTTTCAAAAATTTCTGAACTTTATAGGTTATTGAGTATGATTGAAATATAAGAATTTATTTAAAAGTTTGTCTAGTAGCCGGGCTCGGTGGCTCAGCCTGTAATCCCGTGCCTTTGGGAGGCTGAGGTGAGTGGATTGCCTGAGCCCGCGGGTTCGAGACCCGCCTGGGCAGCGAGACCTCATCTCTACAATAAATTAAAAAAAAAAATCAGCCGGGCATGGTAGCGCATGCCTGCAATTCCGGCTACTCGGAAGGCTGAGGTGGAAAGATCACCGGAACCCAGCAGGTCGAGGCTGCGGTGGCCGGGAGCGGCCACTGCACTCCAGTCTGGGCGACAGAGTGAGACTCCAACTCAAAAAAAATAAAAATAAATTAAAAATAAATTAAAAATAAAAGTTTGTCTAGTAATGGTCTTTGCTAGAATTTGCTTATTTTCCTGTATTATCTATTAGCCTTTGCATGGTACCTGACACATAGTCTACACTGACTAAATATTAGCTTCCTGTCATCCAGAAGTAGTCATGTCGGTGCTATAAGAATCAATGATAAAAGATTAACATATTTCTTGGAAAGCAAAACGCTGCCCAGTTTGGAACATAGCAGTGGAGCCATTTGTGAAAATGACTTCATACTGTGGGAATTTTCACTTGCAGTATTATGAAAACAAATAAAGGAAAACCAAATATACTCTGTGAGAAAATGTCCCATTTTTAAAGACACAATGAAACTGTTGAAAACCTTGGAACAGTCTTGAGGCTTTCAGTAATGAGACGGGAGAGAGCATTTCAGCACTGCTTTCATTTTACAAAATCATCTATCACAGAAAAGTAGTTTAAATTGGCTGTCTTGTTTTCAATTTTTCCAAAATATGTTCAGACCAAATAGCCTGAATTGACTATCTTGTTTTTCGATTTTGTTTCAGATTTATTTCTGATTATAGCCCTTTTTTGAATTTAGTTGCTCTCTCTTTGGGGGGAATGAATAGCATTCTGTTTAATCTCCTTTTGGCTATCCGAGATGAACGTGGCAAGTTGCAGGGTGATAAATTGTTTTCCTCATGGAGCCCTCCTCATTTTCCTTCAGGCTGCTCTGAGCCTCTGGGTATGAAATCGGGACACATCCAAGACTATCAGATCACAGCCTCCAGCATCTTCAGGACGCTCAACATGGACATGTTCACCTGGGAGCCCAGGAAAGCTCGACTGGACAAACAAGGCAAAGTGAATGCCTGGACCTCGGGCCACAACGACCAGTCTCAGTGGCTGCAGGTAGGACTTTCTAGGACGGTGCCACCACCCGGCGCTCCTCTTCCTGAGATGATTTCCCATTTGTTAGGTGAATGTCAGAATCAGTACCTTCACATTCATTTATGTGTGCCTCAGTCTTTGACCTGACTAAATGGGTGAAGCAGAAATTCCTTGTGAAGCCATGCCTGCGGGCAATTTTTGCGCTGGCATTGATTTATAGATGCTGATGTCAGATTGATGCTGCAGATTGTTCAGGATCTTGCCATGCGTGTGTCAATTGATCGATTAGGAGTGTTTGCATCTTAACTCTCGTCTATTCTGATGCTTTGTATTAATATGGGTTTTGAAAGCATGATAGCAGGAATTTAAAGGGCACTGGAACCATGCCACTGGCCTGCAGATTGTTCTTGTGGAATCATGACTCATGACATGTTAGCTCTTTACCTGTGATTGCTAAGCAGTGGAGCGATTTGATTACATTCTCATAGCAGAGCTTGCTCATAGATGGAAAGCTTAGACACTGCCATATAGTTATCATTTGCAGATGATTACAGGTTACAGACAGAGCTTTGTAAAGCAGTCTTCATAAAATTTACTTATTTGTGGAGCACTTGCAAGGTGGTATGCACAGGTTTGCTAATGCCCTCTGTGGCAAAGAAAAGTTAGACAGTTCCATTCCATAAAGAGGTCACTTCATTTGAAAGATAGGAATTCTACTCTTCTTGACTTTTATGCTGTATCCATGAGCTGGAAACCTGTGGTAATACACTGTATTCCTGGAAATTTTGAAAGCAATTAAGATAGCAAATGCCGCCCCTCATTAAACCAGATTTGCCAAATCTGAAACTGTTCTTATCAGGTCCCCTGAAGTCTGTGATAGTGCCTTTTTGATTTTTTCTCCACTTGGCCTTACTATTTCTTTTCCTCACTGTTGGAAACATTGGCTTTCTTCTGCTCTTTCTCTTAATATTCTGTTGGGTCTTTAGCGATCTGAGCCTTCTTGAGCTATTTTATTAACTGCTACACATCATGGATAGATGTATAATTATGGATGTATTCCATCGGATCCCACGCATCATGGATAATTACATCTGTATTTGTCCTGCTACTGTTCTGTAAATTTTTTGAAGGCAGGAAGTGTCATTTTATGTATATCATCCCAGCACCCAATTTGGTGTCTTTGTCTTGCCTGTAACAGTGCATACTACGTTAATCATTTACTTAACAAATGTTTGTGATGAACCTATGAAGCATCACCTAACATTATCAACAGTGATAGCCCATGAGCGAGCAGCCCACTGTTTATGCTCTTAAGAAGTTACTTCCTGCTGAAAATGTTCCTTTTCTCTGGCTTGGGTGATAGCATGTTTTATTTTCCTCCATCCTGCTGACTGTTTCCTGATGTCTTTCCAGACCTCCTTTCCTGCCTGTTGTCTTCCAACCAATGTCCCTTTCACCAACGCCACAGGCCCACATTCATTGATTTAGAGAATATTGGTATTTTCCACTACGAAAAAGAGGATTTAAGGAACCTAATTTTTCTTCTCACTGTCCCCACCGTGTTGCATCCTAACTCTTTTCTGTTCTGATGCTTTGTATTAACATTTGTTTTGAAAGCAGGACAGCAGAAACCCAAAAGACATCAAAAATTGCCCACAGGCATGGCTTCACAAGCAGGACTGCAGAAACACAAAATCTCAGACCTGCAGATTGCTCTTACAGAAACCTGACTTGTGAACGTTATCTCTTTTTGAAGGTGGAGGTTTTCAATACCATCCCAGCAGGCAACCTGGTGTCCTTGTCTTGCTTGTAGCTGGGCTCCCTCCCTCTTTCAACTGGGTTTTTACAGTAACCTCTTAACCAACTTTTCTGTTTCTAATCTTACCTTTACAAATCTATTTCTTACCCTGTAACGTGTGTGTGTGTGTGTGTGTGTGTGTGTGTGTGTGTGTGTGTGTGTGTGTCTTCCTTAAAATGCAAATATGATTCTCTTACTCCATTGTTTAAAACCCTTCAATTACTCCCTCTCAACTCCAGAATAAATTCAACTTCCTTAATATACCTTGGAAGTTTTTCCCTGATTCAGCCCCGTTTCCTCTCTTACCACACTCTTCTCAATATGCTTGTTCTCAATCCAAATACTTTCTTGTTCTTCCCATTTCTTTCTGGTCATCCTCTTCCTAGAGAAAAAGGGTGGAGAGAGCACCCCAAACTACTGTCAGACTAGCCTTCTGTTGTTCAGTCCCTCAGTTAGAGTCTGACATGCCTGTCTCTGGGAAAGCTTTTCTGCCAACTCCATCCTACCACACATCTGACTCATGTTGTCTCCTGTGTATGACCACATTCTTGTACCTCTCTCCCTGTAGCCTCATCACAATTTTGGAAACAGTGAGCTGGTCCTGGGCTGTTTGCTTCAGGAGGGCTGGGACCATACCTGTCTTGTTAACTGTCTCAAATTGTTGTCTAGCACCTAACTCAACACTTGTCACAATACCTGACACATGGTGGGTGTTCCAGAGAGGTTCATTGGATGAGCAAATGAAAGAATGAGAGTTTGGGGCCAATACAGTATATAAGTTTGGCTCCAAATTTAAGAGACCAACTGCACATATTCTCCAGTTTTTAAAATAATATTGGAAGAAGAAGTATAAAATCTTGTCAAAGAGCTAGCCTTTATTAAATACAGAAACTCATTTACATAATACCAAGCCATCTGAAAGATTTCAGATTCTTTGAAGAAGCCATGGGAAATCTCTTTTCCGTTTGTTAGCTTTGACATGATGAAGTTAAACTTGTTCTTTGTTACTATACGCTATTTTAAAAATTGTATTAATAACTATTCTGGTCCTATTACAGATTAGCTGGGGATAGTTAATATTATGTGTGAGTCATAATGCTGTGTGGAAAAAGGCAAAACATTTCACTGCCCCATGAGTAGCACAGACAGGTTGGTAGACTCAAGAAATATCCACACAAAGGAATTGCCAATGGCAAGTTTCTTTAGAGAGATAAGAATAGAACAGATACTTTTACATGAATCATGGTATAATCTTCCCTGTGAGTCTCCATCCATCACTTTGCTTAAGACTGCTTTTCAACTGACTTCTTAAAGTCACTTGCAGGCTGAAATTGATTCATTCTACTGATGACACATTTTCTGTCAATTCAGTGGCCAGTTCTTCCAGTTTATGTCTAAATTTTTGCTGTGTCAAAACATATTCAGAATCTCCAAGGCAAAGTAAATTGACATCTTTCCTTTCATTTTTGTTTCAGATATAATGCAAGAAAAAGCTTCAGAATTGTGGTTTTTAAAAATGTTTTCCTTTCAAGAGAATATGATATGTTCAACTTCATGTTCTTATGCTTATTAGTGTTTTTGTTGAAAATAAGATTCGCGTTTTTATAGATAACAAAGTATAGGGTAATTTTGGTTTGGAGGTGATGATATAGAGGTGACATCGAGGTACATTTTTATCCTAAATTTATTTATATATTGAGTCCTCTGACTTTGTAAATTTTAGATGTATTTTTAATTAAAATGCATCCACCCTTAGCAATAATTCTTCAGAAGAAAAGCTACATCTGTCCTTTCAATTCTATTCCTTCATTATTAATCTCTTGCTAATTACTTTAATTTCTTTACATTCCAACTAAAAATGTGACTCTCTAATAAAAAGATTTTTTTATTACAGTTTAATAGGTTTTTTGAATGCCAATCAGATTATATCTAGAAACACGGTTGTAGTAAATAAAGCCCCCCCAAAGACCCTTATGCCTGATTGTGATATATCTGAAAGGATTCCTATGTGTCCTTTTCAAAATTCATTAAAATGATGTTCCAATATCATTTTAACATGTAATATTTGTATTACTCGAATGTTTCCTCCAGTCTCTTCTATAAAATCAAAATGTCTGGAACTTCTCAAGCAAATGTTCTTGTGTTATTTCTTAGAAGTGATCATACCTAATTGATGAGCTTCCTGGAGTTACCATTAATTATAAAATCATTATGCCATTCCTATCCAAACATGGCAAAAACGTGTTAGTAAGTCCTAAATTAAAGGCATTTTTCAGATCTCGGAAAGAATATAGTTCTAACTTTCTGAAGTGTATGATGTTTTCTAAAAGTTTAAAATTTAACCAAAACTTTGAGCAAAAAGTCCCATCAGAGTATTTTTCAAAAGTCTCACAGGTTGAATTTCAGTTTCTGCCTTTTAAAATAAATTTCACCAACATCTAAATTGAAAGATCCTAAGCCAGATTTCTGACTTTTAGTTGGGCATTCCTAACACATAGCTAAACTACATATTAATCTTTGACATAAGAGACCTCATCTCTACAATAAATCAAAAATTAACCAGGCGTGGTAGTGCACTCCTGTAGTTCCAGCTACTTGGAAGGCTAAGGCGGAAGGATGGCCTGAGCCCAGCGGGTCGAGGCTGTGGTGGCTGGGAGCCGCCACTGCACTCCAAGTCTGGGCGACAGAGTGAGATTCCAACTCAAAAAATAAAATAAAATAAAATAAAATAAAATGATATTTAACTCACAGAGATTTATTTAGGATGAGACTGTTAGTTAGTTCCTAAACAAAGAAGCCAGGAATTGTGTTGGTTTTTAAGGTGGATTAAATAAGACAAGTGACCCAACAGGAGAAGTATATAGTAGGTACCCACTAATGGATAGATCCCTTCTTCTTCCTTCTGGTGGATTGTGTGACCTCAGGAGAGCATAATTCAACACCACCAATTATAATCAAGAATGAAGATTTGCATATGTATTTTTCATTTCCTCTGAAATGGAACCTCCAATTTAAAAAATTAAATGCAAAGTAATACATTGTTAGATCAGTTGCAAACTGTAGGAGGTATTGGTAATTACATAAATTGGCACTGGCAAACAAAAAATTTTAAATGTCTTTTTCTAGGTAGCATCATATTTTCAGCTTTTTTACCTGCCAGTAGTAATAGTAAATATTAATGACTTAAAATGCGTAATATGTCATTAACCAATCTTCTCTACTGAAACTGTGTTCCTGCTAAAGTGGTCATATGTTTTTATGTTCATTGTCTCTGGCTTTCAACAGAAAGAGTACATTTCCTTTTCATTTATACACAGATTAGATAAATGGATTAAAATTTAGCATTAAATTGAGATGTTTAATGACATTCTATCAGGAGCAGGGACATTATTAATGATAATCTTTTTAATTGTGAAGAAATATACTGATTTGTTTTAGTGCTGTGCATGGAACTAACCATGAAGTATGCTAAGAATTAAATTAACTAAAAACTTATCTTAAAATAAAACATTACAAATTCTCTTATGAGGAATATGCCACATATGTATTCATCTCCTTTTTGGTGGTGACTGTAGAAAATGGATAATTCACTATTCATAATTAAATCTACTAAAAAGTTTTTTGGATTTCATAAAGGGTAACATAATGTAAATGACTAACAGGGTGGAAAATGTCACAGTGTCACCTAAGAAATGGCCTTTTGGTCTATTTCACAAGACATTTGCTAATTTAAGGTAGTCTGTATAATATTTCAACTAAATTAGTAGAATTAATAGAGTTGTTAGACTGCACATTTTAGTGCTGACCTTTGTCAAAATTGCATCTAACCCTACAAGAGTTTTATTTCAGTACTAATTTTGTGGAAATGTATAACAAAGCTGTTGAATTTAAGCTTTCAAATTAAATAAGTCTTGTTTAATTTAGTCCATGTCAGATTTTTTAAAAGGAATATTCTAACCATAAAATTTATAACTTCTTTAAAGCCATTAACTTCTCTTGCCCTTTAGACAATTTATTTACAGAAATTTGGAAGAAAAATTTTCAAAGATCAAGTGACCACTAGGCCACCAGGAAACATTTGTCCATATGAAGGAATATTCTGATTGCCAATTAACAGTTCCAATATTTCATATGTAGTAAGCAGTAAAGCTGTATGAAGGGTTTACCTATAAAAGAGATCTAAAAGATCAAGCACCAAAATCCATGTATGATTCTGAGAAAGCTTCCATTCTTTCAAAATATTGGAGTTTACCAAGTGAATTAAAAGATTCTTACACTTTGCTAGGACTATAATTCATTTTTCCAATTTTTTTAATTTAACAATCGTAAAGGAAATCCACAGTATCCAACTGGAATAAAATTTTAATAAGCAAAACAAAATTGACTATGGCGTTGGTATATAATTGAGTTATTTGGCTTCATGTGTTATATTTCTCTAAAAACAGCTTTAAAAGCAAAAAATTCCCTAAGATATGGCAATAAGACATATTAAGCAATTACTAAGTACTAATACAGAAGAAGCTGAATACCTGAATATAGAATATCCTGTAAAATACTCAGAGTAATAACTTCTGTTGGCAATGAGGAGTAGATTAGGTTTAGACACAGCACACAGCCTTGGAAGGACAAGCCCTGGTGGCACCTAAATATTGGAAGGAAGCTTTGCATCTTGGAGGTTATTTTTCAATGATTTTATACTTTTAAAATGTCAATGAATACTTCTGAGGCAGCTGTTATATCAAAACAGTGCCAGGTGCAGGAAATGGACAGACACGTTTGCCCTGTGTCTGCCTGCGTGTGTGACACCTTGGTTGTCATGGCTCCAACATCCGAATGCAATATTCAGAAACGTGAGAAGGTGGATGCTTCCACTTAGAAGTGGGATTTGAAACCATTAAAAACAGAACAACAGGACTTACAATTGTGTGGGCACAACAAGCCCGTTCATATTTTTATGATAATGAGAAGTAAACAGTTTCTGATTCCTATGTGTACAAAATAATTTTCATTTGTGACATATTAGTTATCTTTGTATTAACACAGCATAATTATAAGAATGGTAGCTCTATTCTTCTCTAAAAATATGAGCTGAAAATATGCTGGTAAAATTTAGAACTAGGGAACATTATTTCAAATAATAAAAGCCTTTGTAGAGGTTTTCAGAAAAAAATTGGAATCAATTTTCATCGGTGATCTCTTTTTGTCTTTGAAGCAGCCTCCTCAGTAAGCTGAGTTCTGTTTGTTTCATAATGAGCTTATGAAGAGTCAGAGAAGCCTGCTGAAGGTTACACATCCAGTAGTAGTCTACAGGGGATTCAACACGTGTCAGGAGCTCATGTGAATTTTTGCCAAATATTTTGTACATCATTTAGTGAGTAATGGTGACTCCTTCCTTCAGGGGATATTTGTTAGCTTAGGAAGCCCTTTCATCATCCATTCCTGACCAGTAGAGCCCTGCCACACACTTTGTCTCGAATGAGAGTTTCTGGGATTTCTGTGAACCAGCTTGCCCTCCAGATTTGTGGTTCAACATTGTAAAAATTGTGTATCCCTTTCAGTGTCACTGGACATTGAATACACAACACACACAGAGAAATATTTGTAAAGTGCAACTCCTTTATTCTTTTAAAATAAATCAATTAAGAATGGAAATTTTCATAAATTCTTCCCACAGCACAATGGTGTATTATTAGTTGTGCCTATAGCTACTCCATCCAGCAGACTTGGTCATGGTTAAGCTCACCTGGTTCTGTTGCTGTGGTTTATCTTAAAGACCTCTGTAATTGTTCCTCAAAGCCAATGATGCCATAATGAGTAGGTAACTCCGTTTTTTTTTTACATTCATGTTTATAGATATCTCTCATTTAATGAAGTATTTGTGTGCTAGCTAACATCAACATAAAATAAATTTATTTATAGCAAATATGCATTCATTATCTCTTTCATTAATGAAATTAGTATTACTGTAGGGAAACATGCCTCACTGAAATGAATTTTAAATGTCTAGTGTCTTTGTTCATTTTATGCTGCCATTATAGTTTTACTAGCAGAGTGTGTCTCTTGAAGAGTCCAAGTCTGGTCAGATTTTTCTCTGAGATTCTTTACCTACAGCTTCCAGCTAATTAGTTTCTGGAATTAGTTTATGTTTCAGAAGAAAAGGAGATATACATTAGTTTAGCTCGGACAGATCGTGACCCTAATATCAAGGCCAACTGAAGTCTTGAATTCTTATGCATTGCTTGATTTCTTTGCCCGGGGTCAGTCAAGAAATCTGCTGGTCAGATCCTCCATTTGACGTGTTTTCTGCTTCCCACAGATCCTGATGTGCATCTGGCTGCTATCCTCCCCTTCCCTCCTCTTCACCTGTGCTTTCCTGGGTGCTGGGTGCTTGGTTTATCTATTCTTTGGCTCTGTATTCTAGCTCCAATCAGCTGCCTGAAGGTTCATTGGCTATTTCTCCTCAGCCCACTCTCATCTCTATTTCAGGAGCTGCCCTGATTCTTAAGCCATCTGATGCTCTCTTGCCTTCTGGCTTCTCAACAACCCTGGGTGCAGCTTGCTGCCATACCCACTGTAGGCCCTCTCCCCACTAGCCCCTGTGCTCTTGGTTCCTGGTCTTGGTTATATCTCCAGAACTTCTGTATATCCAGCACCCCCCATCTCTATGTGTCTGGGTGCTCCTTTTCTCCAGAAGGTTCCTCTACCAGATTCAAGTCTTCCTGGTTGCATACCCAGAGATTTCAATGTTGTCTTCTCTTTCTCCTCTGATTATAAGCTGATCACATTAGTATAATATATGTTGCTCTTTCATCCTAAAAATGTGTTACTTTAAACAGATTAGGTTCCCTTTCTCTCCAAATGATGAATTTCATCAGTATTTCCCAAAATACACCTGAAAAACACTGCCTCCATAAGGTACTCCAAAAAAAAAAAAAAGTTCCGTGCTAAAATATATTTAGTAAATTCTACATCCTCTTTTATGTTCTTAATGATTCACATGCATATTAACATGGCAAAGAATATTAAGAAGCCTGTAGGAAAGAGATATGACTTTAGATTTGGCATTGTGAGCACAGAGAAGGCAAAGCCAGAGCATGTGACCATGCTCTAGCTTTTTTTTTAACTTGATGATTTTCAAACTTATTTGATCATGGAGTGTTTTTTTAAAAATAACAACCTTAATTTCCCTAGGAACCATTTTGGAATATAGTATATTAATTAAGTTGCATTTCTGTGGCTCTTTGTTGTTTTCAAAGGGATTTTCTAATATTTTTTCACTGTATCTTTGTAGTATTATGGATATGTGTGTGTGTGTGTGTGTGTGTGTGTGTGTGTGTGTGTGTGTGTATAATTATTTATTTAAAGTACTCTGTCTCAAATCATGAAAAAGCAACCTGTGGATATTATATGACTTTATCCTGTAAATGGCAGAACTTGACCCCAAAAATCCAGATTCTCTGTTTTCCATTCATTGCCACTTTTTCATGCCTGTTTGTTTCTGACATTACATAGAATGTGGTCTAACCTTCACAGCTTTTTTTTTTTTTTTAATGAACATGTTGTTTTCAGTACAGCAAAATATGCATATTCAAAAGCCTGGTTTTCCAATTCACTGCATTACTCTGTTCCTCCTCAATATCACAAATAATCCCATCAATTCTACATCTATATTTTCAAGCCAAGTATTTAACATTGCCTAAATGGATCCAAAGCTTTGTTTTCACTTCATCTGCAGAATGTCACACACAAGCTCAAGTTCGCCCAGATGTGCCTGAGGAACAGTCAAGCCCTGCCACGAGTGAAACACGGGTCATAGAAAGCAAGGGTAGGAACATGGAAACAGTTTTCCTTACTGAGAATCAATTCCAAGATCTAAAGGTTTGGCCAGAGAAGTTTACAACAGGACACAGATATTTATTCATCACTCAATATCTCTCTCTCTCTCTCTCTCTCATTCTGCTGAAACGCTCTTGTCATTGACATGCAGTAAACTTTAATGTAGAACCCTTATTGGGAAATTCTCCATTTTACATTGAAATGCAACGCTAAACAAGAGACACTGTAGTGTTTCCCACTTGCTGGGTAACAGGAACTCTGCAATGAAAGCATCATTATTTTTGACCTGGCAGGGTGTTTTTTATTTAACAAGTCAGACCATAGACTCCTTGAATAATAAGATTTGTTATCACATAGATTTTCCTCTCTGCTTTCTTGTTGTCTTTTGAATTAGAATGCTACAAAGGAAACAGGAGGCTGTGCAGACTTGTTCAATGGAATACCTTCACGTGTCCATGTGCTCTAATTTTTATGCTGCTGAAAATTATTAGGAAGCTTTTTTTGGTAAAAGCTTGTCCAACAGAAGAAATAGAAAAACCAGGAGATATTTACCTATAGCCACTATTAATTAGTTTCTAATTTATTTTGAAATACAGATACCTTGTTTCTGTATTTCAAAATGAAATATGAAAATTGTACAGTGATTGCATTGGAGGTATTCATTATAATTTCAAAATTGTATACAACTATTATTGTATAGCAGCATAGCAAAACCAAATGTGCTTAAAGTGGTTAAGTTACGTGAATAAAATAACAGCAAGGGTAACTGAATAACTATTATTTGTATTAAACTCTGGGCCCCCTTTTTCACCTCTCCCAACATTGCTGCCACCCATTGGAGGCTCAACACTTGCTTCTTTCAGGAGAAGCATTGTGCAGTTTATCCCCAAAGCTGTAGGATTTGATGGTCCTTTATGAGTGTCACAGAAACCCATCTGTTCTGGTAGGCATATGTCTGATGGGTAGGGGGGGAGGATCTGTCAGATCCAAGGTAATGGATCTCAGAGCACTTTAGAATGTTATACTCTCTCTATATATGTATGTATATATATATATATATACATACATATATATATATTTTTTTTTCTACAAGCTGCCTGGAAGCTCTGTAATGGGAAACAGGGAAAGTTCTAAAAATAAAGCAGCTTTAAGGATCTCAGTAGGGAAAAGCACGCCAACAGCTGTTGGTGTCTTCTTGTATGCTAGTCTCAAAATCGTTTTCTCAAAGTGTAGCTTGGAGACCGCCTGTGTCCAAATCAGCTGGCACAGGCTGGTGAAGGTGCAGATTCTCAAATCCCATCCCCAGAGAGTTCAATGTTATTAGGTCTGGGCTGGGTGTAGACATGTGCATTTTTGGACAGATATCCTTGGATTCCTGTGCAAGGTGAAGTTAAAATAATTAGTTGTTTATGGTTTAAAACACGTTCATTGAGAAGCAGCCATTTTAATGGGCCTTGATTAGATACGTTGAGTTGAAAGTTACTTAAGTATGAGTCTAATTGCAGTTTAAGAGTGGAGAATCAGGATGTTCCATTAAAGACATACCATGACACCAATATGAAAATCTCAAAAGCCCAGGCTTATGTTGATCTGACATTTATTAAGGGAATATATCCAGCAACAAGGTGTTAGTTTCTCCTAACTCTATAGAAAATAAAGTATATCAAAGATACACATATATAGAATGAGTTCTAAAATCTATGAGAAAGAGAATCTGATATCTATAAGTAAAGTAATCTCTGTCTAGGGAAAGTGTGTATTTTTTATACGTGCATAAGAAATGTGTATATTTGTGTATATATATGTAGTATAAATCCCTTATATGAAATTATGAAATTTAAATAATGAATTTTTTTTTTTACTTAACCCTTTGGTATGTAACACAATAACAAATATTCCTAACACTGACAGTGAAGTGTTACCATTTTCTAAAGTACCGTTTGAAGAGAGAAAATCCGTTCAGTGAAGATGGAATCTCAAGTTTACTGTGATTGTATATTCAACAGATCTTGGATAAAGTAGGTGCATGGCACATGTTGAAAGTTTGTTGAAGAATATTTTCAAGAACCATCAATCCTTGTGTAGTTTGTGGGATTTTTAATTCACTGATGCTTTTGATAAGAGAGACTATATTAAAATGGTTTGGGTGTTAAACTATACAGCAGGATTGTCTAGGTTCAGATCCCTTCTCTGCCACTAACTAGTTGTGTGAATGTAGGCAAGTGAATCTGCCTATTACTGCCTCAATATTTTGATTTTCTAAATAGGGATGATAGTATCTAACCTACAGGGTTGTGTTCAGGATTAAATGAATTAACATTTATAAAGTACTTAACATATAACTGCTATGAAAATAAGAGCTATTATTTCACTGATCAGAATGACTCAGTATCCAACGAAACTATATACAGCATTTGCTTTCATTTAAGGTTGCCATATAAAAATACAGACACTTAGTTAAATTTAAATTTCATATAAATGGTGATTTTTTTTTTTTTTTTTTTTTAGTATAAGGAAATTCCAAATATCCTGGGGGACATACTTATGCTAAAAAAAAAATTGTAGTTTATCTGAAATTCAACTTAACTGGGCATTCCATGTTTTATTTGCCTGTTCCAACAACCCTATTTCCCCTCCATCTCTTTTGCTTTCTCTCGCCCTCATGCATCGAATTGAACTAAGTTATGGTGCTGATATCATGATGATTTTGGTCAATGGATAATTATTTTAGTATATTGTTCATCTGTAATTGTTTGGCACTCTGCCTGTATTCCAGGTGGATAGGTATTGGAAAGTCCAATCGTTTATTAACTTTCAGGCAAATATGCTCAAATTGACTTCAACTTCAAAATTATTAATCTCTGTTTTGAGCTGAGGGAGAATAAGCTATTTTTTATTTTGGCTTTTCTGTGCCTAGTGGATTGCTAGGGATCAAATGAACTCTCTGAATCTACCTGTAAAGCCAGGTGATAAACTAAATCAGTCTCCTTTAATATATGGAAACTCAGTATGATGCTTTCCTCTTGGGAATGGGTTGAAGTTGCCAGGAATGCCTCTGCCTGACTCCAAGTGACATTTGAGATCTTGTGTCTACAGTTTGCAGAAATTGATACTAGATGACATGCAAGATCTTCTAAGTTATTTTAGCTCAATGGATTGTTATTATTTTTTTAAAGCACAGTCTTTAGGACTTGAACTCAAATTTTGATACCTTTAGCTTCTAGATATGTGACATCAGGAATGGTATTTTACCCTTCCATCCGGGAAACATAGCAAACGCCCTTTCCACAGGGCAGTTGGAAGATTGAGTGAGATCAGGCCTATGAGGCGCCCCGCATGGCACTTTTGGGGTAAGAGCCACACATGCATCCTCTTCCTTGCCTCTTCCTCAGAATAAAATGGAAACACTGGAGATTAGCAGCACTGACGCAGAGTGTGATTCCCACATCCTGTGGCTACATTATTTTAACTCAAAGGAGAAAGGCAAAGGAGGAACCAGAGTGCTTTATATCCTCAGCTTTGAATATGATTATTTTATATATTTCATAAGCTGCCTAGATGGCTGGATTTCTCCACAGTAGCTTCACTTAACTATTCAATGAAAAATGCTGGGACAGCCTACCAACACAGCTCTCTATGAGATTACCCATTGTCTACAAACGCAGCTTTTCTTCTGAAAAGCATTCTCTTAGGGAAGCTATCCTGGTATAACAATGCATTTGTTTTCATTTGTTTGTTTTGAGTACAGGGGGTACATGCATAGGTTGGTTACATGGTATTTTGCATGATGGTGAGGTTTTGGCTTCATTGAACCCATCACCCAAGTAGTGAACATAGTTCTCAATAGGTGGTTTTTTTACCCTCACCCTTTAGGAGTTCCCAGTTTCTGTTGGTTTCGTCTTTATGTCCATTAACAAGGTATTTGCAATAGAAGCTGACAACAGGGTCAGGCATCCCCTGATGACAGCTGAGTTATTCAGTGAAGAGTTCAGCACCTCCATGTAAAAGGATTAAGAAGGGCATCTTGTTGGAATTGTCATGGAGAAGGTAGAGGCAGAGATAGGAGACATTCTTTTAAACTACATTTGCAGAGCAAGCACACCATAATTTATGACAAAATGATTATTTAGAGAGGCTTTGTGGAAAATTGATAGAGGGACTACAAATTCCCAGACCTCTATTCCTTGAAGCTGACTTTTCTCCCTCAGGTGTGAAGTGGAAGACAGACTGGGTACAGACTGGCCCTGATTATCACCATAGAGAGCTACCCAGGAATGTGAGAGAGAAATCAAGGACCCAGCCCTCTTGGGTCTGAGTTCACTGTGCAGAGTGACAGGCAACTTTTTTTCCACTTGCCCACACTACTAAGCAACAAGTCAGAGGATGACAAATAATTGTTTTAAATTCTATGAGTGTTTTGGGATTATTCTTGTTTGTTCGGTCATGGAGGTCTATAGAAACATAGTAGTAGAATCCCAGTTTTCTCATTATTTAACTTGAGAAAAAAATGCACCTGGAAAATATCATATTTTAAAATTTTTGTTTAAAAATAATATCATGAATTAAAATGCTAATAAGGTTTAAATATAGACAGTATAAAAATCTCAGGAAGTTTTGTTCTTTTTTTAATATCCTGAAACATGCTTATATACAGCATAAATATATTCACTTTCAAGGTGTTCTTTCCAAATGGATCAAATAAATGCAAAACATATTAGAAAAATCTATCTTAATCCTTATACTTTCCTTTATAATTGACAAAGTTTACCTACTTTTTGATATCTCTAGAATAAAGTAGAAGCTACAGAGAAGTTATTTTTTAGCAAAAGTCAAGTAAAGCAGACTGTTTTTCTATGTGCCCAGAGCCACAAAGACAAGATGAACAGTGGCATTACACTGGCCAGGTTACACATATTAAGAGACAGCTTTACCCAAGAACTTCAATTTCAAATCCTGGTAGCCCAATAGGGAGAAAGAAGGGAATATGGCAGCTCCAGACAAAGAGAACTTGGGTTACTATCTGCCTGTAGGTGTATATTTTCAAAAGCACTCTGCCCTCTAGGAGGGCCCATGATGCCAGGGCCTGCCATGGTGAACAGAGCCTGGGACACTTCTCAGGCCCTTTCTGTCCTTTCAGCTGGGTCCCCTTGTGTAATGATGATGTGTAACTTAAACCGTTCAGCCTTGTACTACAGCCCGGAAATGACCCGATATGAGCCCCTGACAGAGGGGAAGGGGAGCAAGGGGGAAATTTGCTTCAAGTACAGCTTTGACCTGGTTCTGAATGAGATGGGCTCAGCAAGCGGGACTGGGGAAAACAGAGTCTTCTTCTAAGTAACCAACCCTGCCCCCTTCTCTGTCAAAAGCATCGGCCCTTTACTTGACAAGCAAAAACCAAACACAAGAAAGAGAAAAATACAGTTTAATAAAAATAAAGACACTACCAGAACTTAGCTCTGGATGAAAAGTGCTCCCTCACAAAACTGAGGTTTGATGATGTTGCAGTTGTATTGTGCTGAAATCCCTCAAGTCCTTGATGACTTGCTGAATTATGCCTCTATCAATGCTGAATGCAGGACTCTAGAATGCCTACCTGCCTAAGATCTACTGGTGGAAGTGATAAGTACCAAAGAAATGATGTAAAATGTGGTATTTAGGAAGGTTTTCATCTTGAAATCAGCAAAGAAGCTGAGTTTCTGTTTGGCTGTGGCGCTAACTTATTGTCAGCTCCCAAGCAAATGCCCTGTCTTTTCTGGAGCCCAGATTTCTTGTTTTCAAAGTGGAGGGAATATCCACAAATGGAAATAAAAATGCCTATCTATCTTATTAATACCTGCCTGGTATCCAGCGGAAAAAAACATGGTATGTCTACGACTGTGCATTAGCTAATCCAAGTAGGATCCAGAATGATCTTCCCTCATGAGAAGCACTAAATCTGCCCACACCTACCCCAACCACACATGTAGTGCTCACCGTTGCCTTTCTTAGGAGGGACAGGTGCCACTGGTGTTCAGCATCGTTATACATCATCATCCAGGTTACCCAGGAGGTAAGGGCACAACTTGTGATCATTGGTTCTCATTTCAATGATTTTATTTTGCTATCCTATGAGGTTTTGACAAAATTTGCACCTTTTCGCAACATAACTTAGCATCACTTACCGCTCATGCAACAGATATTTATCAAATGAATTCTAGGTTTGGATTCTGGCATCCAGAGGTGAAAATGAAAGATGGCGTTACTGCCCTTAAGAAGGCCGGGCTCGGTGGCTCAGCCTGTAATCCCAGCACTTTGGGAAGCCGTGGTGAGTGGATTGCCTGAGCCCACGGGTTCATGACCAGCCTGGCAACTCGGCGAGACCTCCTCTCTACAATTAAAAAAAAAAATAGCCGGGCTCGGTGGCTCAGCCTGTAATCCCGCGCCTTTGGGAGGCTGAGGTGAGTGGATTGCCTGAGCCCGCGGGTTTGAGACCCGCCTGGGCAGCGAGACCTCATCTCTACAATAAATCAAAAAATCAACCGGGCATGGTAGCGCATGCCTGTAGTTCCGGCTACTCGGAAGGCTGAGGCGGAAGGATCGCCGGAGCCCAGCAGGTCGAGGCTGCGGAGGCCGGGAGCGGCCACTGCACTCCAGTCTGGGCGACAGAGTGAGACTCCAACTCAAAAAAAAAAAAAAAAATTAGCTGGGCATGGTAGTGCACACTTGTAGTTCCAGCTACTTGGAAGGCTAAAGCGGGAAGATCTCTGGAGCCCAGCAGGCTGATGCTGGGGTGTCTATGAGCATGCAACTGCACTCCAGCCTGGACAACAGAGTGATGCTGCGACTCAAAAAAAGAAAAAAGGAAGTCCATAGTCAGTAAAAACAGAGCTGTAAACAATAAAAAAAAGAAAAGAAAATTGTATGTCTTTGTAAATTAGAATACTTTTTTATAACTTAGAGCAGAGATCTGCCCTGGGAGTCATGGAAGACATACTGAGAAAGGGGGTTTGAGCAGCGATGTTGAAAATGAGCAGGAGTTAATTGTGCCTGCAAGTAGGAAGAAGACTGAATAAAAAGCAAAACAAAATTTAAAAAGTTTCAGAAGGAACATATGTGTAGTCCATGAGTAAAAGAAAACATGCCATGTTTGAGAAACTGGGAGAAATTTCTAACAATTTGGTAGAAACTTTTCACACATTAACACACATACTCAGCATATTATTTCTAATAAAATGAGAGCATAGTAGTAAGATGAAATATGGAATGTTTGATACAACAGTCATACCAATGAATGGCCCCATTTCAAGAAATATTCACATAAATATTTGCTATGAGTTAAATGAATCTAATTTTAAGGGATCATCATTACTTTTAAAAGTACAACTTGTTTTATTTCTTAATCCTCTAGCTAAGAAAAGTTTTGAAAATATATGTCATTTAATATTAAAGCAAAAAGTTTTTGTTATAAAATTTGGAAAGAAGGGAAATGAGATTATGACCCTACCATGAGAAAGCTGAATTAATCAGGAAGATCTTTGGTAAGATTTAGTTATAATGACATGAGGATGAACTTTGCTCCTGATGCCGCAAAGTTGCATCAAGTCTAGAATAAAAGCTTTATTTATATGGATACTTAAATGAAATATCTTTACCTGGAGCTCTTACTAGTTGGAATTCAGATGTTGGATTCAGGTTCATTATTCCCAAAGTCATATTTGTTTGAGAAGTTTATTCTAATGTTTTAAGCTCTATTTAAAAAACATCAGTATGGTCTTACAGTCTTGATAAAAATCAATGTCATAGAACTTTTTTAAAAAAACATTATAAAATTTGTCTTTCAAATGTCTAAGAACTAGAAGAAGTTCACCCACTTGGACCTACAGCACTTATTCTGTGGAATTTGATGTGACCAGCCTGGCCTAGACTACAGAAGACCTTTGTCTTCCAAGGGTTTGCTGACTGGTGAGGAGGTAAAATACCAAAGATCCCAATTACTACAGTTCAAATCCTAGCTCTGCTTTTTATTCTTCTTATTAACTGGTATATGAGTTTCCCAGACAGGATTACTTGTCTTCAAAATGGAGCTAACCTTCTATCTAGGGACTATTGTGGAACCACAATGAGATTATCTCCAAGAATGTTCTGACCAAACTGCCCAGCACATAAGAGATGAATGGGCACTCCAACAAGGATACAGTAAGCACAGTTATAACAGGGGTCGTTTTAGGCAGGTTATATAAAGTTCTATTATATAAAGTTGACTATGATGTAGTAATGATTTATATGACTATATTGAAGGAAACCTAGCCCGCAATCTGATTAAGAGTCTTTTTGTTACTTCTAGAATGACCTGATCACTAATTCTCACCAAAAATGGGGGTGTGGGAAAAAACACAAGCAACGTATTCTTCAGTCTTTGAGAAAAATCAAAACTTAGTTTAATTTTTTTAAACAAAAAATGTGAAATGAGAAACAAGTACCATTCTTTTCTCAATGAAATGATTGCATCTAATTTTGTTGTGTGCATCTGTGTTTGTGTTTAATGGCAAGTGCAATTACGCACCTGCAATGTGGGACTCTTCTAATTTTAGTAAAATTGATGAAACTATTTAGAAAATACATAACAAATTACTCTTTTAAAATGAGTAAATTTGAATGCCAAAGCCTTTTTATACATCAAAATTTTGGTCTTCTAATTAAGTCAGTAGCTGCACACAAATATTGTGTCCACCAGTTCACCCTTCAGTCTTTCCAGTAGGTTCAGCATCTTGCTTTCTGCTGGACTGATGGTGGCTGCAGGCCAGCTAGTGCCCCTCTTCCCTCCTGGAAGAACTTCCTTTCCTGATAGGGCTGGGCAGGAAGGGAGGTACCCTCTGTTCTTGTGTCAGAAACGTAGCCATGAGGGTCAAGAGAACAGATCCTTTGTGTCTGGGCCCTATGTTAACATGTAAAACCACATACAATGCAGAATCCAGATCACTACATTGGCATATCCCAGCATATTGCCATTGGAAGGTGACTGGGGCTTACAGAAAAGGTCCCAGAGCTCTAGAAACACATCAGATTCTCAGGATTTTTTCCAAATCTTATTTCCCTAGGTATTCCATGCTAACCTGTTAGTGTTTTAATACTTTTGAGTTACATGTGTCTTGGAGGTTGTTTAGAACAATTTTGAAGTCAGATGAGATAAAAACATTTTTTTAGAAAGTATGGGAAAAGCCAGGCTTGGTGGCTCAGCCTGTAATCCTGCGCCTTTGGGAGACTGAGGTGAGTGGATTGCCTGAGCCCGCGGATTCGAGACCCACCTGGGCAGCGAGACCTCATCTCTACAATACATCAAAAAATCAGCCGGGCGTGGTAGCGCATGCCTGTAATTCCGGCTACTTGGAAGACTGAGGCAGAAGAATCGCCAGAGCCCAGCAGGCGAGGCTGCGGTGGCCAGGAGCGGCCACTGCACTCCAGTCTGGGCGACTGAGTGAGACTCCAACTCAAAAAAAAAAGAAAGTATGGGAAAGGTGAAGAAAATAAATTACCAATTCTTATTGGTCAAGTGATTCGATTTTTCAAATGCAAAGTTGTATTTTGATCTGGAAATAATCAAGTTGGAATTAATCACCAGCATAGCAAGTGGTCAAGTCTTGCCACATGCAGGTAGTAGAGAAAGCAGAGGAGTTAGGAGTCACTATCTCCATGGATGTCTCCTACCCTAGAATCCCAGTCAGGAATGCAAGTTGTGTAACCGAAAGGGGTTTGAGAACAAATTCTCGGCAGTTTCTTGATGAGTTCCTCTGCTGATGTTGACAGTCACAGGCTTGAAAGTATGACATCTTGAAGCCAACAGTGGAGTAGTTCAGACCTGGGGGTCCTGGACACTGCTGTGTCTCTTTGAGCACACCCAAGGCCAGACCCCTTGGAAGGGTCCTCAATCCCACTGGGCATCTCTTCTCACACTCAGCCAGTCATTTCAAAGCACATTTCAAAATATTTGTGTGTGTGTGTGTGTTGGAGTCTTACTCTGTCTGGGTGACAGTGACCCAGACTGGAGTGCAGTGGCCGCTCCCGGCCACGGCAGCCTCAACCAACTGGGCTCTAGCAATCCTTCCGCCTCAGCCTTCCAAGTAGCTGGAACTACAGGCGCACGCTACCATGCCCGGCTATATTTTATTTTTTTAATGGGAGAAATGCATCACCATTTATTTAACAGCAAATGAGGTGATGTATGTTTCTGAAAGTGTCAGGAATACTTTAAAATTCCCATTAGTAATCACCATATCACAAAGCAACCATGGTCAAAGGTCATGTCAATATTTTTTTTCTTGAAATTTTCCTGGATGTTTCAGAAGAGAACTTGAAAATGCAAGCTTTTTACCCAAACTGTTATTGGCATTAATAAAACTGCTATGTTTACATAAGCTATGTGACTCAGAAACTTAAGGCAAATATTTTTAAAACCCTGACTGGAAACTCTTGGTTTTTTTAAAAAAGAATGTGGAGACTCAAATTCCTGTTATATTTGCTAAGTATTACAGTTCTTTAATTTAAGGTTCAATTCTCCTTTTTTCACCCACAGAAACCTATTTTTCTTTTTCTTCTTCTTTTTTTTTTTTTTTTTTTTTTGAGTTGGAGTCACACTCTGTAGCCCAGACGAGAGTGCAGTGTCCGCTCCTGGCCACTGCTGCCTTGACCTGCTGGGATCCAGCAATCCTTCCTCCTCAGCCTTCCAAGTACCCAGCTAATATTTTGATTTTTTGTAGAGATGTACCTACCATGCCCGGCTAATTTTTTTATTTATTGTAGAGGTGAGGTCTCACCAAGTTGCCCAGGCAGGTCTCGAACCCTCGGGCTCAGGCAATCCACTCACCTCAGCCTCCCAAAGCGCAGGATTACAGGCTGAACCACCGAGCCTGGTGAAACCTATTTTTCATGCAGAATTCTAGGTATACTCAGAAGCACCTATTGTCAAGTAAGGTTTATTAGTTCTAATTTATGAATAATATGCTAAATATTAACACTAAATGTATTTTATGACTTTTCTATTTAGCTGTTCGGATTTTTTTTTTGGAAATGCCATATAGATATCTTATAGAGTACACACAAATCTGAAAGGTTATGTGAGTAGATTACAAGAATTGCCTTTCTAATTATGTTCAATATGGAACAGAAGGTTAATTGATCTTATTGGAGTGATCCCCTTAAAGGTTTTGGGTTTAATTAAACAGTAGTTGTATTTAATTAATTTCAGATAAAACTTCATTTTTAATTAAATAGGAAAAGGCATTTAGCAATCTTACCTGAATTCTTTTCTGAGAAGCTCTTTCATAAGAAAAAGACAACACTAGTTTTTTTCATATCTCAAGAACAAGTATGCTTTCAGATACTATCTCTTGTTTCTCTGGTTCATGGGACCTCCAGTGATGTTTTGTGCTAATACATCCAGCATATAGGACATTACAGCTGAAATATTTCTGCAATATTTAAAATTCTTAAAAAGACTTTTGTGTCATCTTTAGTTAGAGCATCTCTAGTGTCTTAGTTGGCTGCTTGAACAAAAATCTAATAGACATGGTGACTTAAACAACCAAAATGTGTGTCTCATTGTTCTGGAGGCTGGGACATCTGAGATCAAGTTGCCAGCTTAGTAGGGTTCTGGTGAGAATCTTTTTCCTGGCTTACATGTGATCATTTTCTTGGTGTGTTCTCACATGTTAAAGAGACAAAAAGGAACCTCTTCTCCCTCTTTGTATAAGGACACTAATCCCACTCATGAAGGGTCTATGCTCATGACCTAATTGCCTCTCTAAGGCTCTATCACCAAACATCTACTGTGATAACATTGGAGATTAGACACTCAATATATGAATTTGGGGAAACCCAAACATTTAGCCTTTAACATACGGTAGTAAGAGGTCAATGAGTAGATTTACCAATTAAGTCACAGTCACAAAAACAAATCCAGGCTTTTACCTGAAAATGTTGTTTGAAAGTTATTTTTTACAATTTAGCAAAATTTCTTAATGCCAACATATGCTGTCAATGCTTGACAAAATGTGTCAAATAAGTATGTCATACAACTCCAAGATTGAGCCCTAATGTAAACTATGTACCCTAGATGATAATAATATATCAACTTAGGTTTATTTATTAGCAAATGTTCCACTCTAGTGGAGAATGTTGATAGTGGGAGAAGTTGTGCATATGTTGGGGTAGGAATATATGGCAAATCTCTGCACTTTTCACTAAATTTTGCTGTGAACCTTAAGCTACTCTTTAAAAAATAATCTGTGATGGTTAGTTTTATGTGTCAATTGGACTAGGCTAAGGGATGCATAGATAGTTAATAAACATTATTTCTGGGGGAAAAAAACCACAAGCTTAATAGAGTTATAGACTGATTTATATTATCCCAAAATTCATATGTTAAAGTCCTAACCGCCAGTACCTCAGAATGTGAATATATTTGGAGATAGTGTCTTTGAAGAGGTAATTACGGTAACATGAGGCCATGGGGTAAACCCTAATCCAATGACTGATGTCCTTAAAAGAACAGGTTATTAGGACATAGACACACACATGGGAAAGACCATGTGAGGACACAGGGAGGAAATAACCTGGAGAGGACTGAAGAGAAACTTTCCCTGCTAACACCTTGATCATGGGCTGTGAGAAAATAGTATTGGTGGTTTAAGCCACAGAGTCCACAGAGCACTTATCATGGCTGTCCTAGATACGAATACAATTAGAGTTAGTCTACAATAGGAGCCTACAAGTGAGGAGTCCCAGGAACATCCTGCGATGGTTAGGGTTGTATGAGAAGGTGAGAGGAAGAGGTACAAGACATCAAGAGGTACGGGCCACCACAGCACACTGAACCCTGACCACACCTCCGATCTTAGGTCCCCTGTGATTCTGCTGCCATCAAACTCAGAATCAGTGTCCTAGTGTTCCTCTGTGGATAGAACCTGGAGAGGACGGAAAATGCTGCCTCGTTCATGGGAAAACTAAATCTCAGAGGCTGAAAACTCACAATATTGCAGCATACTCTGTCAGATACTACAAGATATATGTTTAAATTAATATATTTTATCTCCTTCTATATTATGAGGGTTTAAATACAGCCCTAGGAATAAACAAAAAATTAATATACATGTTCTTGTGTTGTTTATCATATCACAACTGTATCTTAGAAGATTGCTTTGCTTGATAGATATTTTTAGAATGACTCCTGATGCATCTATTCCTCAAGGAAAGCCATTTAACCTCATGCTTAATGTTTGTGATTTCGAGGTTACAAGGATGAACATGAAAAAAATGTAGATTAAACAGTTTGAACTTTGTGAAAAATATAAATTAATATATAAATTAATTTTTAAGGACTATTACTTACGGCTGAGTTCGGTGACTCAGTCTGTAATCCCAGCACTTTGGGAGGCCGAGGTGAGTGGATAGCCTGAGTCTGCGGGTTTGAGACCCATCCAGGCAACTTAGCGAGACCTTGTCTCTACAATAAATCAAGTGGCTCAGCCTGTAATCCCACGCCTTTGGGAGGCTGAGGTGAGTGGATTGCCTGAGCCCGCGGGTTCGAGACCCGTCTGGGCAGGCGAGACCTCATCTCTACAATAAATCAAAAAATCAGCCGGGTATGGTAGCGCATGCCTGTAATTCTGGCTACTTGGAAGGCTGAGGCGGAAGGATCGCCGGAGCCCAGCAGGTCGAGGCTGCGGTGGCCGGGAGCGGCCACTGCACTCCAGTCTGGGCGACAGAGTGAGACTCCAACTCAAAAAAAAAAAAAAAACTAGCTGGGTGTGGTAGCACGTGCCTGTAGTTCTGGCTACTTGGAAGGCTAAGGCAGAAGGATCACTGGAGTCCAGCAGGTCGAGGCTGCAGTGACTGGGAGCATGCCACTGCACTCCAGTCTGGATGACAGAGTGAGACTCCAACTCAAAAAAAAAAAAAAGAATATTACTTATATTTAGATAAGCAAATGTGTATATAATTACAAAGTATATCACATGTAAAATTTTAAAAGTACTTCTGAACTAAAAATACACAAAGAAAAAAGAAAACACAAGCACCTTTTTACCACTAGCTACTTTTGCCCACTGCTTATGTCTCTTTTCCTAATAATTGCATAGTAGATTTAGAGAGTCAATTAGGACATTCAGATACAAATAAGAATTGATATTTAGAATTCTTTCAACATAATCTTTATAGATATATGAGTATTGAGCTTGTGCTTAGATCATTCTAGTCATAGAGAATTCCATTCATTGCTGGAATATTCTAATTATTAGGCTGCCCTTTGCTAGATAAAGCTTCCCTGAGTTTGTAGTCACTTTCTTGCTTTTATACTCTAAATAGAACATGATACCCTTGGCAAACTCATTTGTCTTTCTCTGGGTGCAGGATTTTTTTTTTTTCATTATAGCTCTTTTAAAATGTTATCCCCAGCACTGAACACAGAGCTCCGTAAATGGTCTAACCACTTGGAGATCACTCTGTGAGGGTATCCCTGCCTCTGACTTGTAGACATAGACTTTAATTTTTTAATTAATGCAGCCTACCACGAGAAAGGGTTTCCTTGCTGTTGCTTCAGTATTATCAGTCTAATTTTATGATCAGCTTAGTTTTAGGAAAGTTGAGTACTCCCTTTTGGTAAAGATGTCAAAGTAGCTTTTTATACTTATGTTTTTATTTCTATTATTTTTCAGAGTGAGACTCCAACTCAAAAAAAAAAAAATGTTAACTCATAGATGCTCTAGAGTAATCAACACATACTATTCTCCATAGCAGATATGATATTGCACATCACATAAACTAATATAATCTAGTTTAAGCTCAATATGAGAAATAAAGGAAGATGTATTCTTAAATGACACATTTTGAACCTAATAATGGTGGGGTTCTGTTTTTCCATTTATGAACTGACTAGACAACACATCAGAGTAGCTGCACCTATTTAATTAACTTGAAGATAAGAATTTAAAGCAAATTTTATTAATTATATAACATATAGTGAAAGTTGCTGTTGGAAATTACAAATAAAAATAAAATTGACTTTGACTAAATCCAAAGATAGTAAAATTTGCATTGACTAAATATTTTTTTAAAAAATCAAATATATTGAACTAAGTTAGAACTAATGAACTTAAACCAAGAAAATTGGACTTGGTAGAAATGGCCACAAAAAAATGCAAAGGCAGAAGGTTAAATAGTATAATTTTATATGAAAAAATGATGACTAAACTGATTCTTTGTTGTGAAGTCAAAATAGGAGAGAACCAACTTAGTAAAATAATTTGATGAAAATAAAAAGAATAACAGAACACATTTTTCTCTGAAAAAGAAATTGATTAAAAAATTAAATTGGCTCAATGAAATTTGCCTCAGAAAAGCTTTCTTATGAAAGCATCAATGTTAGCATAATTCTAATGAAATATTTACATTTAAAACATCTGTGGGATCAAATGAAAATCTTATCCTCTACAAGAGGGTTTTGAGATTTCGTGTATGTGAAATAATAATTTTCAGTAAACATTCAAGCTGTTATGGATTGAAATTGCGTACTACTTAGAGCCCGAAACAACACACAGCTAGAAAGTCACAGATTCATGATGTAAATCCAGGGATCCTGACTGCCTGTTAGTGCCCTTTCCTCCTGTTCCAGACTTTTTCATGCTTTCTTATACCTTGTCACTCTCCCCCTGGAGTAAACAACAGGACCAAGGTCTGCGCTCACACTTTGATCCTGAAAAGTGTCTAGGATTAGGACCTTGTTCACTAGGGGCTCTCAGCAAATAGTCATTAAACGAATGAATACATGACTAAACACTCGGTGTCTCTAGACGGAAGGAAAAAGAAAATGAGGCCCTTGATGCTACAGGAAGTTTATGAAAATATCTTCCTTGGCTATACTAAGTGATATTTGACTTTAAGATAGGCTATTGAAGAGTAATACCAGAAGACTATATTGTATTTAAAGAGTGATTGAAAATTAATTAAGTAGGAATGTTTTCTAGAAAATAAACACAATAACTCTGAGAGTGGTTTACTCTTTAGGGTCTGCTTAGTCAGAGCATGTCTTCATCAGGTCAATTAAGAATGAAGCATAGGGACGAATTTTGCATTGCCTCTAAGAAGGATTGCCTGGTATGAATACCAAGGCTAATCTATGCTGAAATAATCTCTAAATCCTGGAAATTGGGTTACAGTCTATCATTAAGGGCTCAGAGCAAGTAAAATTTTAATGTGCTACATATAAATGAAAACATTAAAATTAATTATTCAAATTTAATCTGCTTTTCAGCTTCACAGAAAGACATAAGTTTAAATTGAGCCTTGCTGTTGTGTCATTTGAACTGTAATCTTGCAAGTGATTTCAATAATGAAATAATTTTATGGGGTTTTTTGGCTGAAAATGGGATAATTTGTCATTTTACTTTTTGTCAGTTAATAATTGGGTCCACAGTATACAATACAAAAGAAAAGTCTAATGGGAACCTTGATGCCCAACTGTTTCTTAAAATGAACAAATCTCTTAAGCTTCAAATTTGAATACAATGGAAGTGGCCAAATGCATTTTTTCCACTTACATTAAGCTTGTTCTGACAGAGGGGGAGGGGCAGTATGCAGGCAAATAGACTATACTTAGACTTTTTGCAGTTTTGAAATTGTTAAATGAGTAAAATTATGTATGTCAAAATACTGCTTAATAACTACACTAGCCCAAAGGACAAGTTGCTGTGATACATTACCAATGTTTAGACTAAATTCATGCTGTCCAATACCTATTTGTTCTCAAAGTCACATCAAGTTAAAAGGCCTACAAGAGGTTCTTTGCACAATGAACTACTTTGTTTATTATTGCTAGATGTAAACAGCATGAACAATTTGTACAATTAACTAGGTTTTAAAAATATAAAGAATGCATGTGTCAGTCATTTCCTTTTGCTTGCTTTATTTTGTTTTTATTTTAAAATATCTGAGAAGTAAAGATTGCATATATTCAAAATGTACAGTATGATGATTTGATACACACATATATTGTGTTATGATTATCACAGTCAAGTTTATTAACACATCCATCACCGTCACCCATGCTGTATACTAGATCCACAGAAATTGTGTCAGTAATTTTAGTAGATTATTTTTTGAAGTCACTTATTTTCTAGTTTTATTGTTTTTGTCTTTAATTTTTATTGATATATAACATTGTACATATTTATGTGACACGTGTTTGCTATTTACGTAGAGTAATGATTAAATTAGGTTTTTGTAGTATCCATCGCCTTTAGTATTTATCATTTCTATGTGGTGGTAACATTTCTATGTGTTAGTAGACCTCTCTTCTAGCTCCTTTGAAATATGCAATATATTTTTGCCAACTGTAGTCACTGTTCTTGAACATTAGAACTTATTCCATCTACCTAACTGTATGTTTATGCCCATTCAGTAGCCTCCCCTATTTCCCTCTTCTGCCCTCACACCTTTTCCAACTTCTGTTATCTATCATTCTATTCTCTGTCTCCATGAGATCAAGTTTATTTTTTAACTCCTACATATGAGTGACAACATATGGTATTTTTCTTTCTGTACCTAGCTTATTTCACTTTTACAATGACCATCGTTTTATTTTTTTTATGACCCAATAATATTCCATTGTGTACGTATGCCATATTTTCTTTACCCATTCATCCATTGATGGGCACTTAGATTAATTGCATATCTTGACTGTTATAAATAGTGCTACAATGAATATGTGAGTACAGGGATACCTTTGATATACTGATTGTTTTTCCTTTGGATAGACACCCAGTAGTGAGATTGCTGCATTGTAAGGTAGTTCTGTTTTTAATTTTCTGAGACATCTCTATACTATTTTCCATTATAGTCGTACTAATATACATCCCCATCAACAGTATATGAGTTCTCTTTACTCCACATCTTCTCTGGCAGCTGGTATTTTTTATCATGATTGTAATAGCCACTCTAACTAGAGCAAAATGGTGTTTCATTGTGGTTTTGATTTGCATTTTTTTGATGATTAGTGATGTCGAGCATTTTTTCATACCTCTGTAGGCAATTTCTATGTGTTCTTTTGAAAGATGTCTATTTATGTCTTTTGCCCACATTTGAATAGTAATATTTGGTTTGTTATTATTGATTAGTTAGACTTCATTGTATATTCTGGATATTAGTCCTTTCCATATGAATAGCTAGCAAATACTTTCTCCCATTCCACAGGTTGTCTCTTCAATCTTTTGATTATTTATTTTGTTGTGCAAAAGGGTTTTACTTTAATAAAGTCCCATTTATCTATTTTTATTTTAGTTGTTTGTGCCTTTGAGGGCTTAGCCATAAAATCTTTGCCTAACCAATGTTATAAAGTATTTTTCTTATATTTTATTCAGTAGTTTTATAGTTTGGATTTTACATGTAAGTTTTTACTTAATCTTGAGTTGATTTTTTTTATATGGCAAGAGATAATGGTCAGTTTCAATCCCCTGCACATGAATGTCCAATTTTCCCAGCATTATTTATTGAAGAGACTGTCCTTTACCCAGTGTATGTTCTTGGAACATTTGTCAAAAATCATTTGACAGATTTATTTTTTGATTATGCAGATTTATTTTTGGTTTATTTAGTCGGTTCCATTGATTGTGTGTCTATCTATATGTCAACATCATACTGATTTGGTTACTACAGCCCTGTAATATATTTTGAAGACAAGCACCATGATTCCTCCAGCTTTGTCTTTTTACTCAAGAATACTTTTACTATTCTGGCTCTTTTTTGTGTTCATACAGATTTCAGGATTTTTTTTTCCTACTTTAGTGAAAAATGACATTGGTAATTTTATAGGGATTGCATTGAATGTATAGATCTCTTTGGGCAGTAGGGTCATTTTAACTATTAATTCTTCTGATTCATGAGCATAGGATGTCTTCCATTTGTTTGTGTACTCTCTTTAATTTCTTTCATCAATAGTTTGTAGTTATCCTTATAGACAACCTTTGCCTTTTTTGGTTAAATTTTTCCTAAATATTTTTTGTAGCTATTGTAAATGAGATTACCTTTTTAATTTATTTCAACTATTTCATTATTGATATATAAAAACACTACTGATTTTTGGTGTGTTAATTTTGTATACTGCAATTTTATTGAATCTGTTTATCAGTTCTAGCAGTTTTTTTTATGGAGTCTTTTGGTTTTTCTAAATATAAGATCATGTCATCTGCAAAGAGGGCCAATTTGTTTTCCTCTTTTTCAGTTAGGATACCTCTTATTTCTTTCTCTTGCCTGATTGCTGTGACTTGGACATCCAGTACTCTGTTGAATAAGAGTGATAAGAGTGGGCATATTTGTCTAGGTTCCAGTTCTTAGAGGAAAGTCTTTCAGTTTTTCCCATTCAGTATGGTATTTTTTGGAGAGATGTTCCTTTTCTACCTGGTTTTTGAACTTTTATCATGAAAGGATGTTAAATTTTATCAAATACTTTTTTTGTGTCTATTGAAACAATCGTGGTTTTTGCCCTTCATTCTGTTGTTATAGTCAATCACATTTATTGACATTTGTATGTGAAATTGTCCTTGCATTGCTGGGAGAAATTTCACTTGATCATGGTGTATTTTTCTTTATGTGTTACTTCAGTTTGCTAGTATTTTGTTTAGGATTTTTGCATCTATTGGACAGTATTTTTTCTTTTATATTGTATCTGAGACTAGTTATGGCATCAGGATAGTGCTAGCCTCATAGAATGAGTTGGAAAGAATTCCCTCCTCTTCAATTTTTTTTTATTTTTTATTTTTTGGAAAAGTTTGAAGAGGATTGGTATTTGTTCTTTACATAGTTGGTAGAATTTGGCAGTAAATCCATTTGATCCTGGTTTTCTTTTTTAGGAGTAGTTTTTATTACTGATTTAATCTTGCTATTCAGAATTGTTCTGTTTAGGTTTTCTGTTTCTTTCTGATTCAGTCTAGGTAGGTTGCATGTTTCTAGGAATTTATCCATGTTCTCTAAGTTTTCCAGATTGTTAGTGTATAGTTGTTCATAATAGTTTCTGGTAATATTTCTTATTTCTGTTAAGCTAGACTTTAGAGTACAAGGACCTAACAGACATTTACAGAGCATTTTATCCACCAACTGCAGAATCCATTATTCTAAGGGAACAATCAGCAAATGAAGCTTTCTCAAGGATAAGATCATATGTTAGACCACAAAACAAGTGTAAATGAATTTTTATAAATTGAAATCATATCAAATATCTCCTCAGACCCAATGGGATAAAACTAGAAAATAAGGTTGGGCTCAGTGGCTCAGCCTGTAATCCCATCACTTTGGGAGGCCGAGGTGAGTGGATTGTCTGAGCCCACATATTCTAAACCAGTCTAGGCAACTTGGCAAGACCTCATCTCTACAATAAATAAAAAATTAGCCAGGTATGGTAGCGCACACCTGTGTTCCAGTTACCTAGAAGGCTGAGGTGAAAGGATCGCCAGAGCCCTGTAGATCGATGCTGGGGTGGCCGTGAGTGTGCCATGCCACTGCACTCCAGCCTGGTCAACGGAGTGATACTCCAACTCAAAAAAAAAAAAAAATAGAAAATAAAAGGAGGAACTTTATACACATTCATTGATATTAAACAACATGCAGCCATTTTGTCAATGCAGAAATGAAATGTAAATTAAAAAATTTTTGGAAACAAATGAAAAATGGAAACATTAATACCAAATATGGAACAGGAAGAACAGTGTTAAGAGGGAAGATTAAAGGAATAAATACCTGCATAACAAAAGTAAAGTGATTTTAAAATGAACAATCCAATGATGTACCTCTAGGAACTAGAAAAGCAAAAATGCACCAAGCCCCACATTAGTAGGAGGAAATAAATAATAGCCACATACACCCACTAAGCGCCCATAAAAATTAAAAATAACAAGATCAGAGCAGAAGTACACAAAATAGAGACTGAAAAAACAATGCAAAGGATCCACAAAATGAAAAGTTAGCTCTTTGAAAAGGTTTAAAAAAATTGATAATTCACTAGTTAGACTAACCAAGAAGAAAGAAGACCTAAATAAACAAAATCAGAAATGAGAAAAGGACATTACAACTCTCTTTAGTTTTAATATATTTCTCCTTTATTGGATAATTTCTCTTTCTGATTTGCTTTTACTTCTTTTTAAAAGTTCAAGTAACTTTTTCTTTAGTCTTCCTAAAAGTAGAAACTGTATATGTATGTCTGTGTATGTGACATTCTTTAGGTTTACTTTTGTAGCCTTATATAGTAAGGAGATGTAAAGAAGAATTAGAAAGGTAGTTCTCTAATACAATTTTGCTTTGAAGAGGAAAATAATTTTTGTATACATATATTTAGACCTTTTTCATCAAATCATACTGTTCTTGCTGAGAGAAACAGATATATATAGAGAGAGACGAATCACTAGGATAGATATCAGTGCCAAAGGGTGTGTGTGTGTGTGTGTGTATGTGTGTGTGTGTGTGTGTGTGTGTGTGTGTGTGTGTGTGTAACCAGTTTGTTATATTCTGTTGTAAAGTTGGGCGAACTTAGAGTCAAAAGTGCCTTTAAAAAGAGAGTGACCACTTTAACCAGGTAAAAATTATTCCACTAAAAGTTAAAGAGATGCAAAGAAGAATTGATTATTAAGTAGTCAATAAAGCTGTTCCCCTGATTAGAAATCTAAATGTAACCCCCTCTGGACTCCTCCCAACAGCTGCCATTTAGATTGCTTGATTGTAACAAGAAATGAGTTTGACCTGACATTTTTGTCTTTAATTCAGGCAACTGTCTCTGGAGAAATGGCCTAAAAGAAAGCAATCTTCTTAATCCATATTTCCTTTGGGTAAATATAAGTTTGAGCCATTCCAGTCCATCCAAGTCTCCTAAATTATTAAAGCAATTAGTGACTGAATTATAAAGCTCAGATGACAGGAAAAATCTATTTAAAGTATCTAAGAAATGTCCTCTCTATATATCCCAGTATTTATAAACCGTGTCCTTAGAATGCTGGAGAAATTACATGAGATTACAAAAGGAAGGTTTTTTTGTTTTGTTTTTGTTTTCTGCACAAAAGTAAATCTACATTTTAATGCACTAATGCCCATTAGGAATCTTTAGAAACCGGGGTCATTAATTACATTGTTCCTTTCACTGATGAAGCCTTAAAGCTCTTTGGTCCCAGACCAATGCTCTGTGGTGTCCCAAAACAGACTTCCCAGGATAGTTTTATTGGGAAGCCAGAACTAAATTCGAGTACAAGTTCTAACAGCTCAGGAGCTAAACCAAGGGTTTAGCTAGAACCAGCATGATCAGCCCACTTGGAGCTTCTTCAAATTCACCTTACTAAGAAATAGGGTAAAAACAGGTCTTGAATATCAGCTTTTTACATGCAAATGGCATGAAAGCCCTAGAACAATGTGTTAGGTACCCTGTGTCATCTAGGAGAAGGAGGAAGGTCTTTGCAAAGTATTTTACAGCAGCCTCAAGCTCAGAGTTTTGTTTGTGTTCTACTTTTGAGAATTTGAGGTCTTGGAAATTCCACAGTTAATGATTTGCTAACACCAGTGGAGAAAAGAAGTCTCCTAAGATCTCATGGGTTCTTTGAATATATCTGAGCATTCCTGATTGGTCATTCTAGCTGAGACAGAGGCCACCACAAGGAACAGGAGAGCCAGGTGCAGGTGGCATTTCAACTCAGGACAGGAGAACACCATTGAGTGTGATGGCAAGTGTGACAGGGATGATGGCTGGAGAGAGACTTATTGTGTATTTTCTTCTCCACTCCCCTGCCCAGTCTATCAGTCTCTTAGTAAACCCCAATGACTGGAGGACCCAAAACATCCTCCTCCCAGGAAGGAAATTAGTCTGCTTGGGAAAGCAGAATTTCAAGTATCAGCAAGGTTTCTTAATAATCACTTCTTCATGAATCTCTGCAAAGACTTGTATGTTTGCCTAATAAAGTAGCCACAGTGCTGAGACAAAAGTTGCAGAGAAATGTCAGATGTAAGGGAACCACACCTAGTTGTAAAGGTGCAATTATATTTTAAAAGATACAAAATCATGCAAGTTAGTAGATGCTGATGGCGACAGCGTGCTTTAGGCAACCATGCCACGAGAAGCCCCAGAAAAAAGAGATGGTTGTAGATTTGGGTAGCCAGACTTCAGAGCACAGTGGGAATTTAAATGGACATAAAAGAGTAGAGACAGTATAAGCACAGCTTTCCATATGGTGGTCAAAGAAAGGTGACATCCATGATGGCTCACTGTGGAATACAACAAGCCTTCTTTGGGAAAGTGTTATTTGTTCTTCTGGGTTTATTATAGAACCTTTCCTGGAAGTGACACAATTTACCATCAATATTAACAGATGACAGAATAAGTAATCACTGAAAAGAAAACAACATAATGAATCCACCTTGTAATATTTGTAATTCATGTCTGTTGCCCAGTGAGTACACACTGTCATTTTCCCCAAGTCATGCTGCTTTATATGTTTCCTGTTTAATAAATGCAGTCTCCACAGGTACTACACATTTATTTTAAAAACTTAACTTTTAGAAAACTGAACATTTGCACTGGTGTGCCAAATTCATGTTTGTATTCCTTAGAGTTGTATAATAAGTCATAAATTTTTAAATTATTTTAGTCCCTACACAATTTCACAAGAATGAATATAGCTGCTCATGAATGATGCTTCCAAAGTCATCAAAGAAACTCAGGTTATTGTGATCCTAACAAAGACACAGAGTGCTAGTTACACGTTTAGAAAGTGAAAGTGTCTTTCAAATAAATAAATATAATAAGAATCACTCTTACCTACTGAACTTTTCCATGTTCTATCTTAACAGAGAGAGAAGATTCACAAGTATTGCTATTAAGAAATATTAGGCAGGCATTATTCCTGGCCCATTGCCAGATAGAATAACAATGCCTTTTATTTGTGCAGCAATTTAGATTTTACAAAAATAATTGAAAATCTTGACAGTATAACTGGATTGACTGTGAGGGCAGATATAAGAGTGAGAACATCCACAGAAGAATGACTTATTGAGCACTTTCTGATCCTCATAGGAACTTGGTGAATGATGTGGGACAGATATGACTCTCACCTGTCCTCACCATTTGTATGTGAGGAAACCAAGACCTCTGGGGTCTCAGGCTCCCACCCCACAACCAGTGCCCTTCCAGCATTCTCCCCACCCTGCCTAAGTCTGTGATCTCCCGTAACTCTCTATACAAAGCCTGTAAACTCCATTAATATAGGTTGAGTATCCCTTATCCAAAAGGCTGGCCACCACATGTGTTTCAAATTTTAGGAATTCTTTAGATTTTGAAATATTTGCATCTATGTAATGAGTTATACTGAGGGTAAGACCAAGTCCAAACATGACATTCATTTGTTTTATATACAACTTATAAACATAATGTGACTGTAATTTTATACAGTATTTTAAATAATTTTGTGGAATAAACAAAGGTTTGACTGCATTTTGACTGTGGTCCATCTCATGAGGTTAGGTGTAGAACAAACGTTCTACTTGTGTCATCATGACAGCACTCAAACATTTTTGATAGTCAGGCATTTTGGATTTTGGATTTTCAGGTTAGAGATGCACAACCTGTATTTTGTTGAACCAAATTAATGTGAAATACAATAGAGAATGTAAATCAGAACATTATTTTCCACAACACTGGGATCAGAATGAGGCTTTGAAGGAAGCAAACAAAAACAAAAAAAAGTGAAATGGAGCTACCCGGTGTTCTGGAATGCAGGAAGATAAATGAGACTTACTTTGACCTTCAGCTTTAGCATTCTTTTTAAGCTACAAATCTCATCACATGCTATTTAGGGCAAGTTTGCTCTAAGAACTGTAACATACAAGGAAATAAACAGATTTGCGAAGTGACAATGGTGTAGAAGGAATACAGTTCTCTAGAAAAGCTGTAATTCTAAGTGAAAATCTCAGAGCTGTTTCTGCAATTGTAACATTTAACTTCTCAAAGCAGGTTCTTCTATTCATAGGAATGTTTTAACTTCTTAAAGGCTTCTCAGCCTGGTTTATCTTCTGAAAGATGTTCCATGAGTTTTAGAGCTGATGAAAACAATTATTTTTTCTCTGTATTTCAATACCAAGCAGCCATATTCCTAACCATACACTCTTATAATATTTCTTACAGTAAATTAATAGTATATAATCTCATCTACTACATCCCAGTCAAGTGATTTTCTGAGAGTTTTGTTGGGGAAATGTGCACTTTTTGGGAAGAGTATCTTAACTTTTTAGTTTCCATTTTAGGAATCAAATAATTTTATTTAATTTATACCAAGTTCTTATTTGCCATTCTTGAAAAATATTGCAGCTATGCCTAACAAAGAAACTCATGAGTACATTCCAGAATGAAATTAGGAGTCTGTACCTAAAATATTGACCTGAGAAGCAAGCTAGCATTTCATCTCTGGCCCTGCCACCCACAATGCTTATTAAATGAGTGTTTTATATAACGCTATAGGTCAATATTACTGTGTCAATATTCCTGGTTTGGTGAAGCTTTAGTTGAGTTGAAGTTTAGTCTAAAGCATTAATGGATCCATATACTTGCTTAATATGCATGCGGAAATAGTTCAATGTATGATTAAACATAGATGTCCTATGTAAAATTATACATATATAGTACTAGTACATCATATTCATGGGAAAAGGCATATAATGCACGAGATACATAGGACTATGAGTAATTTTTTGTTTTTACTTACATAACACTTAAGAATGATTAATTATATGCAAGTACAGATCAGGGAATAGCTTAAGTAGAATTTCAGCTTTGGGTGATGGTGGTGGGGTATGAAAGCTCTTCCTTGAAATTTGTCCTGGGGAGATTAGTTCTCCATTTTTGGTTTACAAGACCAAAGTAATTTTTGATACTACAAGGACTATCATTTGAGTGTTTTATTTTCTATTAGGTTAGTTAGTGGTGTAAGAATGGGAATAATTGAAAAATAGAGGATAGAGGCTGTTTGACCAATAGTAATAAAGGGGTTGGCCCCTAATCCATCAAACACAAATAGATTGACTACCAAGACTCAGAAGAGGCATTGGCTTAGTGGTTGGAAAGTTATGCTTTGTTGTTTGGATACATGAAGTATTGGAATAACAGCTAGAGAGGACTAGGGCTAGGACTCCCCCTAATTTTGGGGGGATAGAAAGTAGGATTGTATAGGCAAATAGGAAATACCACTCTGGCTTAATATGGAGTGGTGTGCTTAAGGGGTTGGCTGAGGTGTAGTTGTCTGGGTTGCCTAGTAGGTCTGGCATAAATAGAACTAGGTTTAAAAGTAAGAGTAGGAGGAGAATTAGTCCTAGAATGTCTTTGATTGTGTAGTAGAGGTGGAATGGGATTTTGTCTGAGTCTGATGACATTCCTGATGGGTTATTGAATCCTGTTTCATGGGGAAAGAGGAGACAGACAACTACAAGGGAAGAGATGATGAATGGCAGAATAAAATGGAAGGTGAAGAATCGTGTTAGGGTTGCTTTATCAACTGAAAAGCCACCTCAAATTCGTTTGACTAGGTTAGTACCAATATATGGGATGGCTGATAGAAGATTGGTAATAATGGTAGTAGCTCAGAAGGATATTTGGCCTTATGGGAGAACATAGCCTATAAATGCTATTGCTATAATGGCAAATAACAGGATAATACCGGTGTTCCATGTTTCTAGAAAGGTGTAGGACCCATAGTATAAACCCCAGTCCACGTATGTGAATAAGCAAATGAAAAATATGGATGCCCCATTTGCGTGTATGTATCTGATGATTCAGTCATAGTTGATGTCTTGGCAGATGTGTGTTACAGAGGAGAATGCGGTTATTTTGTCTGATGTATAATGTGTGGCTAGGAATAATCCTGTGATGATTTGGATTGCTAAGCAGACTCTTAAAAGGGAGTCAACGTTTCATCATGTGGAAATGTTTGAGGGTGCAGGAAAATCAATAAATGAATGATTAATAATCTTGATGAGGGAGTGATTTTTTCGGATGTTTGTCATTAGGGTTCTTATAGTTGAATAACAATGGTGATTTTCACGTCATTAGTCATGGTTTGAGTCCATGTGGGAACTATGACATATACTGTATTTTTATTAAAATCCTTCTCATTCCCCCTTTGGACTAGGTGATTTGCATCATTTTTCCAGCTTGCACATGCCATTGTATTATTATGACACAGCTTTGTTTTTTTCTTCAACTTAGATATTGTCTTTCAGAGCCCATATTGCTTTGAAAATGAATAGTGTTTTCCACTTCCCAGACAGCCCTGCTTACAAAGCAGCTATCAGCTATATCTTGTTGTGTTCCAAATGCACCACGTACTAAAATCACTCCTCAACTCACCTAAATGTCCTGGCGTATTCTTGGGTTCATTCTTCTATAAAAGAAGAAGAGCTGTTTATTTTGTCACCACCAAAAGAAGCAAGTCTATGACATTAATCTATGGTACAGAGATTGCTGTGCACTCTGTCCAGCCTTCTTCTGTCTTTCAGTGCTAATATGGTATAGCCAGAATGTAGGTCACATCAATTGTTGGTGGGAGTCAGCTTTCCAGATTTCCTTCTCTGTTCTTCAGTGAGCTGGGACCCTCTGCCAACTGCCCTTTGAGACATGAAGAAGTAATTTTCTTAGTTAGCTAGTTTTTATTTTTTATTTTTTTCTGGATTCCTCGTTAAGTGGTATCCCAGCATTTTATTTCACATTACACCTCATTAGAGTTTTTGCTATTCAGTCACAAATGTGATCAAAGACACCTTAAAAGTGACTTGATATAACAATTCCATTCTTCCAAAGAAGATGAGTAGTTCACAAGTGTGTATAATTAAGAAGTAATTTTCTATGACTATCAGTTTATCGTTTAAACTAACCAAACAACTGTAGACTGCGGCATAGGACTCTCTCATATATATAGAATGACAGCTCCTAAATATAACACACTGATAAGTCCTGATAAGTATATTAGAGTCAAGACCTATTTGAGCAAAATAACATATTAGTATCATTATACATAATGGGTTTATAGAGCTGATTCACCAATCAGAGTCCTAGATTTAAAGCTTGGAAAGTTAAACACATTATACATAGTAGCAACTGATTCTAAGGTGTACCATGCCCCACTAAAGACAAAACACAGAAACAAAAAACTAGCTTCCATTGTGTCTATAATTCAGTTCATATGATTTAATATGATTGGATTGGCCAACTTTTCAACCAAACTAATTTAAATGGCTCAGTATTTTAGCATTTTGTTAATTCACCTAAAGGCTCTCCCCCAAAGAGAGGTTTGATATGCAGAATATTTTGTGTCCTGAGAGATGTATTTGTATATATTACACCAATCAACTTGAGTTGAACATGTACTTAAAACATGAACAGGAACATCTACTTATACATACCACTTTCTTCATTGCTGTGTCCCAGTCTTTGGAACCATGCTCAAGACATGGCTGACACTCGCTAAATATGAGTCAATGAGTAAGAGAATGAATGGATGAATAATGTACACATCTCATATTCCCCAACATGTCTTCTTTTAATATATTAGCAATCATCACTCACAGAGGAAGAATCTCTATGTTTGGCATCAGAATATTCCTGAAGCCTTTTGATAAGTTTCAAATAGTTTCGGTCTTCATAATAAGAGAATTTTTTAAAACTAGGCTATAAGCCACAAAATTGCCCTTGCTTTAAAATATAGTCAATACTTAGACTGAGAAATCCTATAAAATGACACTTTTGTATGAATAATACCTCTTATTGTTTTTAGATTGCAAAATTGGAAACTTAATGCATTTATGCGTGTATATAAGATTATTTAAAAATAGGAGATGCATTTTTCACTTCTGTTCCTGGAAATAAAATATGCATAATAGGATGAAAAACCTTCCTTGAAAGCATGGAAAGATTTTCTTATTGTTTAAAAATTGTATTTCTCAAACAATTTAAAATATTTTTAATTCTTTGAATCTGCCAGCCATATATTCCTTTAATTAGAGGTAACTCTAGTAAAATTGGAAGTGCACATTTTATCTGAACACAGTAAAATCTTCATATAAATGGTAATTTACCTAATAGATTTCATACATTCAGTTAAAGTCATGTAAAGTGAAAGCTATTTGTTTGGTTTCTTCAGTCAGTAGAAAAAAGAGTAAATCGTTTCTGGAAGGATTTGGGATTTTTGATTACTGTTTCATCCATTTAAATGGTATAGGATAGAGTATTTATAATTAATAAATATCTTAAACTATAGAAGATGGTAAATTAAGAACCTTTGTTTGCAGTTACAAATGAAATGCTCTTAATTCAATCAAAAGCTAGTTTACTGTGCTCAAAATCTACTAATTTGCTAAAATACAAGATTTAACAAAGCTTTGTTACAGAAATATTAAACATGAAATATTCCTAATACCAGTGGACTCTATTTCTAATGTGAGCACTAGCATTTGTTGAAATGAAAATAGCTTATTTTATCAAGTTGACATTTGAAATAAGATCCATTTCATGATCCTAAGACTGTACCTCTGACTGGTGACGTACTGAAGGAATTGGCCAGTTGCAGTCCATGCATCTTTCTAACATTTCCATGTAGGTTTTTTTTTTTTTATCCTTACCAAAACTATGAAAAATAGGTATTATCATCCCTGTTTGCAAGTCAAACAAACAAAATACAGGTTTAGCAAGGTAAAGAGCTTGCCAAAGAACTAACATTTAAGGGCAAACTTTCTACTCTAACCAGTCCAAGTCAAGGTCTGTCCAAGTCAAATCACGTCTTCATTTCACTGTCTATCAAGCTGACTTAAAGGACCTCCCTGTCAAGCCTTTCTCTTTCAAATTATTCTGGAAAAGATGGATATGAATACTAACAGTTTATTCAACAGACATTTGCTGAGCACATTCTGTATGTCAAGAATCATGCTAGGTCCATTAAAAAGAACAAAATCATGCTATTTGCAGCAACATAGATTTAGCTAGAGGACAGCATTCTATGTGAATTATCACAGAGACAGAAAACTGAATACTGCATGTTCCCACTCAAATGTGGGTACTAAACATTGGGAATGCACGAGCACATAGATGGGAGCAACAGACACTGTAGACTACTGAAGAAGGGAGGGAAGGAAGGGGAATAAGGGTTGAAAAGCCTCCCAGCAGTTACCATGCTCACCTCTGAGGGGGCAGGCTTATGAGAAGCCCAAACCTCACCATCATGCAATAGACCTGTATAACAACTCCTCACATGTACCCCTTGAATCCAAAATAAAATTTTAAAGAAGAATAAAGAGCAATCTATGCCATTATTATTTTCAGTAAATATATAGACTACTACTGGTACGTTTGTCGCTGTTACATCATATCAACTGAAAACTTAGTAACTTTATTGTAGATTAACTACAAATGTCTGATAATGACGCCTTTAAAAAGGGAGAAGGCATTCTGAGCAGTCTCAGAATGCATTATGTACTGTAACTCTATTATGTATTTGACTAGTGCTTTAAAGGTAAATAAAAAAGATTGATGCTTTATAATCCAAATAAAACTACAACTCAATCCAAAAAAAAAAAAAAATTATGCTAGGCACTACAGAGAACTGAGACAGACCAAATTTCTGCCCTCATGGAATACTCTAGTGGAGAAGATGTTCGTCAGCAATGTATATTAATTATATCAGGTAGTGAAAAGTGCCATAAAATAAACTCTAAACAAGGTAAAATTATTAAAGTGTGTGTGTGTGTGTGGTGTGTGTGTGTGTGTGTGTGTGTACTTGTGTTTGCAATTTTAGATAGGGTAGTTGGAATGATCATCTCTCTGAAGACTTGAGGTTAGATATTGAATGTCATAAGAATACAAGCCATGCAAAATACATTCTGAGGAGAAAGGCAAAGAGCCAGGGCCCTACGGAAGGAATTACCCTAATATGTTCTAGAAAAAGAGGACCACCCTATCCAGAGCAGTGTGGGCAAGTCAGAGGCATGTAGGACCCAGACCATGCAAGGCCACTTGTTTTGCTTTGTGTGTGATGAAAAGTCATTGGAGACATTAAAGAAGGAAGTAAGTTGAACTTGTCTGTTTTTAAAGATTATGTTGGCAGCTAAAAAGAGAATTGACTGCAGGAGAGCAATAGTAGAAGCAGTGATACCAGCTGGGTTTATCTAGGAAAATATTACAATACCCAGGTGAAAAATAAGAAAGGGTTTTGGACTTGAGTGATAGTAACTGGGGTAAGGAGAAACAGACGGGGTCAACAGAGATTTTGAAGGTAGGCTTACATGAGTTGGTAGAAGGGAATAGGGCTTGAAGGCCAGACTTCAAGGTAGGGAAACTAAAGAAGTATTACACAAAACAGGCTTGATGTGTTTTGGCTTGTTTGTTTGTTGTTTTGTTATTTGTTTGTTTTTGAGCCAGGGTCTTGATCTGTTGCCCAGGATGGAGTGCAGTGGTGCAATCATAGCTCACTGCAGCCTTGAACTCCAGTGCTCAAGCAATCCTCCCACCTCAGCCTCCCTAGTAGCTGGGACTACAAGCTTGTACCACCACACCCAGCTAATTTTCATTTTTATATTTATAGAGAAGAGGTCTCATTATGTTGCCCAGGATGGTCTCAACCTCCTGGCCTCAAGCAATCCTTCCACCTCAGCTTCCCAAAGTGTCTTGGTTACAGGCGTGAGCTACCACATCCAGCCAGAGGTTTAACTTTAAAAGATTTCACTGGGGCATAGATGATTCCACCTACACTGAGCTGTGACATGGTGCCATTTGTATGGGACTTATTGCATCCCATCATATATACATTCCCACCTGGCCCAGGATACTCTTGGCACATGCTGCCTTCTGATTGGGGTGGATACATTCTGTGACTAGATGACATGCAGCTGTCTTTTTCAGAAGCACCCTTCCGCTGCTACAGGCTCCACACCTATCTGAAGTCCTCTGAGGGGAGGATGTTATTGAACATAAACACAAGTGGACTGTTAGACACCCACTTATACAACCCTGTGCTGGCAGATCCTTGATTTCTTTAATTCACAGAGAACAAAATCACATTTGCAGTTCAATGAGGGCTATTATGTCTGTGAAAAAGAAAAATTAATTGATGTAGCACCTATGCTTTGTAGATAGGGAAGCACAAAACTGTATATCGTGTCCTTCACATGAAATAACATCTGTAAAACTGGACAGGATATAGTAGAAACGACACTTCACATCTGTAAAAACTAACTACAGCTAAGCGTTAAATATATGAACAAAAATAGACCCAGTACTGGAAACATAACTTGGAGAAAATCATAATTTTGAAGGAGAGAAGAACAGAACGCAGCCGATTGAACAAAGCTGGAGGAAGGGAGCGACCTTGCACCGCTGGGGAGCAGAGGCCACAAGCAACACGTGATAGTGGGTCTGACAAAGAGAATCAGATGCTGTGAGTCAAAAGAATCATTGTTAGAAGTTCCCAAACTACAGATTGCACGTTTAATGGGAGGTAATTGCAAGAAAAGCCTACTGCGGTACAAGCAATACTCTGGAAGACACACCATGGGAGGAAGAGAGAGGAAGACACGAGAGGAGTGGATGTGGAACATTCCGCTGACACACAGCCTGTCCCGAGCCTGGACAGTGAGGACTGGTGAGTTCTTACTGGAAGGTGATGCCTCGCAGATGGAGATTCCTCTCTGTTGTCAGCAAGAGCTTTGACTTCTGTCAGACTGGGCCACCTACTGGCTATGTGACTTCAGCACAAGTTGCCTAACCTCACCAGGCTAGACTTCTGCCTTTGTTGAGTGAGAACAGTTATGACCATTCCATGGAGGTGTTGCCAGTGGAGTTGGCTCTGGGCCTTAATTGGTGGCCGTGGTCTGCCATCAGGGATGGGATAGACACACAAAGTGGAGGCAAAGAATGACTGTGCATGGCACCCAAGGACCAGCATCCTGCTCATGGAAAGTTCTTCCCTGCCACAACCTGCGATACCTTAAACATCAGATGACAACCAGGATTTCCAGCCATCTAATTTCCCAGGATAAAGGCTCAATGTTTGTGTAGCAGCCAACTCATGACCGTGTTCTTTCCTTTTGACATTTCTCAATATCATTAATCTCACAAGATCTTAATTCAAATGTTAGCTTATTAAATTAAACATTAACCTACCTGGAATTTTGTTTAATTGCCTGACAGTGATGTTCCCATGCTTAAGTTACTTCTATGGTTGATTATATTACAGATTGATGCTGACTTCATTATGTTGAAAATATTTGTTATTCAAAACAAAGGCTGACTGAGGCCCAGGGGGAGAAAGTGCCACTTCATCAGATCGCAGTCTGGTCTCCCAAGTTTGGGAGGGAAGTTAGGAGACCCCATCAGCTGCATCTGTTTTTGTCCCTGGAACAAAATGGATCATCAGGTTATTGATGATCATTTATGCAATTTCCCCTTTCATATGTTCACATAACATGAAACCAACCCAAACAGAAATAAGCTTCCTGAAGCAGAGTTTCATAAAGAAAGCAGCTGTCTTTATTTTTTCATTTTAGAAAAAAGTTTAAGATAGCACAAAACAAATGACCCAGATGTGTCCACCAAATTGAGATATCTAGATTGAACAATTCCTGAAGCAGCTTTTTAATGTGGGATTCCTTTAAGCTATCCCTGTCTCCTCTTCCAATCATAGTCAACTGAATATTTATGATCCTCACTTTTTACCTCTCTCTCATTCCTACTCACTCTTTTGTCGCATCATTTCTTTAAAACCACTTTCAGCAAGGTCGCATCAGCAATAAAGATTTATTTTGGCGTTGTTAAAAAATATCTTCTTCTTTAATGATATATTATTTTTCTCCTAACCCTCTGGTTAATCCTTGCTGGTATGTTAGGGCTATTCTTCCTCTGCCCATCAAAGGGTGGTGTTGCCCAATACTGCTCCTCCTTTTTCTTTTAAATACAGCCCCTCCGTGGTGGTTGATGTAATCTACTCTTCATTCTTTGCTAACAACTCTATGTGAATGACTCCCGGATTTATATCTCTAGACCTATCTCTCAGATTGTTTACTAGATATTATCACTTGGTATTCTACAGATGTTTCACACTCAACACATTCAACAGGATGCTTACATTTTCTATCTAAATTAAATCTTTATTCATAGGACTTGAATGGGGGGGGCATGTTCTCTCCTCCTCTCCCTAGCCCTCTATTCAATTGATCATCAAGTGTTCTCAAATTTTTTCAGTTACTATTTCTGAAATTTGTGCACTTCTCTTCACCCTCACTGCCACTATCTCATTTAGTTCATCATCTCTTTTTCTTTTAATTGTGGTCATAAACTCCTGAGTGGACTCCTTACCTCAATACTTACTCTTCTCCTATTCAAATCTCCATGTAGTACCTAAAGTGATCTCACTAAAATACAAAACTGGTCCTTCATCATTACCTTGTATAAAGTCCAACTCCTGGCTAGACATGGTGGCTTGTGACTGTAACCCCTGTGCTTTAGGGGGTTGAAACAGGAGAATCTCTTGAGACTAGAAGTTCAAGACCAGCTTGGGCAACATAGCAAGATCTCATTACTACAAAAATAAAAACTGTATTCCAGCCTGTGTCACAGAACAAAACCCTGTCTGGAAAGAAAGAAAAGGTGGAGGGGAGGGGAAGGGAGGCTTGGGGAGGGGGAAAGAAAGAGAGAGAGAAAGGAGGGATAGACAGAGGGAAGAAGGGAAGTATGGACGGAAGGAGGGAGAGAGGGAGGGAGGGAGGGAAGAAGGAAGGAAGGAAGGAAGGAAGGAAGGAAGGAAGGAAGGAAGGAAGGAAGGAAGGAAGGAAGGAAGGACCAATTCTTAATAAAGCATTATTTCACTACCTACTTAACATCTTCCAACCTCTGCACATTTCTCCTGCCTCATTTTCTGCCACCTTTCCCACTAAACCCTGCTCTCCTGCAGTACTAACCAGTATGTGACTGAAGTTCTCAAAAAGGACACGTGCTCTCAGCCTCCAGCCCCTCACAGTGTGGATCCCTCTGCCTCGAAGGCTGTCTTTTTGCCTGTTTGCTTGGCTCCTCTCCAGTTATCTTCCAGAACAGTGCTTCTCAAACATCAAGTTTCTGTATTTTTAATTGCTTCTAGTCAATGCCAGTGCTTCTAGTCAGTACATTAGGAAGGTTCTAGAATTCACTTTGGCCATCACTCATTCTAGGAAGACTTACCTGACCTCCCAAACTTGGATAGCTCTTCCATTTCCTCCCGTGGTATGCTCCACCACGCCCTCATCCTCATGATGCTGCCTTGTTACCACCTGTTTATTGTAAGGTCACCTCAGCATAATGGACTGACGTATCATTATTCATCATGGTACTCAAATGTCGCAATAGTGCAGTCATCCATTCTGGTCCTATACCATTACCAATATGAATCCTAGATCAGTATCGTTCCATGACATCACTGCTACCATGTCTGCTTCCTGCTCCAGGAACAAGCAAGTCTTCATCGTCCGCAGGGTGATTCTCTTCATTTGAGAATGCTAGGTGGGTGCATTTTTTTTAGCCCTGTAGGTGTCTTCCACTGCTCCAGCAGCCTCATTCCCTCTGGTCTCTTTATTTGGGCCAAGAAGAGGATGCTTTAACTTCCTTTTAGAGCAGATTCTTTCTGCTTGAATACCAAAGTAGAAAACATAACTATAATTGTCCAGAAATATAGGCACCATGAAAAATCCTACTCAATACTGAGTGTGAGATTTTACTGTTTAATTGCTTTGTGTCCAATATTATCATAAAGGTTTGCACTTGTTCTATGGCACTTAAATAATATATTGACTGACATGCTTATAGGAACAACTGAAGTTAATCTGAAACACCTTGCTCTCTTTTTCATCTAGATTGTTCATCTTAGAATGTCTTCAGATTTACCAGGGATCATTAAATTTGACTACTGAAATGAAAGAAGCTTAAGATTACTCATAAACAGGTCAAGGAAAAATATGAACATAGTGGCTATACTTTATGCTTCCTAATTGATCAGTTACAGAAGCTGAGGTAAATTTAGGGTGCACATTGTCTTGGCTCATTTTGGATAAAAAATATGAATGTCAAGAACATAATCAGACTTGGAGCCTTGCTTGCGGGGTAGAAGGGGAAATAAGCCTTCATGAAAGTTAAAGCATTTTCTGTTCTCAGTGGAAATTTCGAGCAGGAGAGGAATAGGCAAATGAATAAAACATGATAATAGAATGTAATAAAGCAGAAATTGAGACATATCCACTAAGTAAGATCACAGATAGCATACAAATTTCACTGACCATTAAAATGACTCGTCAGGAAAGATTATGATATTTTTAATCCCTTAAGTAATTATGTGATAAGTCTTACAGAGTTCAGATTTTATTAAAAATTTTAAGAGTATATGAAAACGGATTAAAGTTTCAGCTTCCTAGATTCAGCATTCATTTTTAGTGTGTATCGACTCAGCAGTTTTAATGATTATTGCCAGATAATTCTGCTCTTTGGACTGATGTAGAGATCACTTCTCCAATGATTCATCTGTGGTATGCCCGGTACTGATGTCAGGACATGAGGGAAGTGACACTCGTGGACTCAATGCCTTCCCATAGTCCTCACCCTTCTGCCCTGAAGTGTGCATTTATGTACAAATGTGGTGACTCTCCACCAGGGTCCTACGAACCCCCTAATGGTAGGAGTTTGAAAGAGGGCCTGGAGGGTCTACTAGGGTATTGTGATTTCTAACATACTAAGTGTCATCTCTAGAATTATATATGTGTATGTGTGTATTGCTATCAAGAATTAAATGAGAACACATTTAAAAGTGTCATTAAATAATTAAATCCTTGTTCTGTCATATTTTTTACGCTAATAAACAGATATCATATGTCAATCTACTGCTATGAAGGTAGGTAAAGGGCACCCAAACTTTACATGTACACATGCACGTGTGTATGTTTAATCATAAATGCTCCAGCAATGAAAGAGATGGTATTTTTCATATGCCACTGGTCTGTAGAAATACATGCAAGAAACAAAGAAATAAAGAAGGAGATAAGCTAAGGAGTTGGGAATTGCAGAATAAAAAGTTTTGCACATAATGATATTTTTTAATCTGTCTTCATTTTAATCAAGCAACTTCATTGGAAAACAAGTTTTCTTGAAAAATGAAATAAAGGATATTTTTCTGTGCACATAATTTAGGTAGAAATACATCTAGTAGATCCAGGTTTTCTCTCCAGGCAAGAAGTAATTTGGAAAGAGCTAAGCAATATGGTTTTGGTAAATAGTGTTTCTCTCTGATAAAATGCCAGCCAAAAAAAGAATCTATAACAATTACCAAACTCCAAATTTAAGACTTTTATTCAGATCTTTCTTTCCTTCAGCCATTATAGAAAAAAAAAGTTATTAAATGAGTGCTTTTAATGCCACTTACTTTTGTTGCCTGGGCTTAGAGAAAAAAAATGAATTTTTTGAACAAGCTATTTTTTTTCTGGTTTTTTTTGCTAAATAAAAACCTTTACACAATAGCCTGAAATGGAGGAATAATTGGAATGGAAAAAGTGCCTTGTGAAATTGGACTGCTATAAGTTTGGTTTCAAATACTCTCCCAAAAAGTAACTTGATAAAATAAACAAAATTTTTTCTGTTTAACTTAATCTGCTGATGATAGAAGTATAGCATATAACTAATTATTGAAAAAGAGTGTAGTTACCTAAAAATAACTTAGAAATTGATTATCATATCCTAGTTTAATGGGATGATCTCTGAACTATCTGTACTGCAAAGGAAGCATGAGATACTTAAGCACAAAAACACTGAAGACAAATAATTTGTGAGGTTTCCAACCATGTCCTCATTTAGCATAACCATATCAGAGTTTACTATTAAGACGTTCTCCTCAAGGGAACTTCCATAGTTCTAGATAGCTCTAGGGACAAAAGTGGCCAAGGACTAAGGCAGAACAGGAAGGCAAGTGCATTGTGAGCAACAATAGAATCGGTCACAAGTATTTTAAGTGGATGGTGTTCCAATTATATGTCTCAGAACCTCAGGATTGCTTGGGAAGCCCTAGATGTAGGGTGGGTACAGGAGAGCAGAGGGGAAGATGCAATAAATGCATTTGGGGCAGCTGTCTGCATTCCCATCAGTCTGAGTGGTCCAGTGTTCACCATTTTGCATACTCAGGTTCCATGGAAGATTGTGTGTGTTTCTAAAACAGGCCATAACTAAATCATGCTTGAAGACCACTGGTTTAGAGTTTAAGAAGATTATCTTGTGCTGGGTAGACCATGAGATTTACTAGTTATTCCCTGAACATTCTCTCCAATTTTCCCCTAATGTGATTAAAGGATGTCATTCAGAGAGTTTAGAGAGTGTCAGGTAAGGATGCAGGGGAAAAGTGGTGCACCCCTGGGGTTTCTTATTTTAATGGAGGATGAAGGAGAAGACATTTGGTTTATAAATAAAACATCACTTGTCAAATTATTTTTTTAATTTATGTAATTTATAAAAAAATCTCAAATAATAGGAAGTGTGTGAAATCTTTATAGTCAAAAAAGAGAGATGTCTTTTTTTAATAAAGCCAAGAAATATTGCCTTACAATAATTAAGGTTTGCTTAAAGTTCAGTTTATTACCAGTTAGACTATTTTATTCCTTCTTTGCTAGGATTATTTACTCTGATGTTTCATATTATTGTCTTTTTTGAGATTTTCTCTTATTTAGGTAAGTTAACTCCTTCCAAAACAGCAACTGGTGCTTCTCAGAGACATCAGCAGTAGTTGGTTTGGATAGATGCTTAACCCAGGCCAAAATTTTAAAACTTTTTACTTGCATATTACTAATCCAGAAGAGAGTTGAAGTATATTATCTTTATTTAATTCAACAAAACATCTCATTTAAAAAATAACTCTAAGTTCATAATTTTCAAAATATATGGTAATAACATATGAGGTAAGACCCAAAAAACAGAATTTACTTATGAAAATTGTGTATTTATTCATACATGTTTAAACTTCAATCACCTTCTTTTTTTTTTTTTTTTTTTTTTTGAGTTAGAGTCTCACTTGGTCACCCAGACTAGAGTGCAGTGGCCGCTCCCAGCCACCGCAGCCTTGACCTGCTGGGCTCCAGCTATCCTTCTGCCTCAGCCTTCCAAGTAGCCGGAATTACAGGCATGCGCTACGCCCGGCTGATTTTTTGATTTATTGTAGAGATGAGGTCTTGCTGCCCAGGTGGGTCTCGAACCCGCGGGCTCAGGCAATCCACTCACCTCAGCCTCCCAAAGGCACGGGATTACAGGCTGAGCCATCAAGCCCGGCCTTCAATCACCTTCAAAGTACTCTCTGTTCGACACAATACGCTCATCAAGACTCTTTTTCCACTGCTCAAAACAGTTCTTGAACTCATCAGTTTGGATGCCTTTTAGTACTTCTGCTGTTTTTTTGTCTCACCTCTTCCACATCAGCAAAATGTTTCCCTTTGGAGACTGTTGTCATCAGTGGAGACAAAAACATCACTTGGGGCCATACTGAGTAAATAGGGAGGGTGGGGCTCAGGGGTCCTGCCATTTTTTGGTCAAAAACTACTGAACATTCAGCACAGTGTGGGCAGGTGCACTCATAAATCACCCATCGTGAAATGGACAAAAGCATTGAAAGAATCTCCAAAAAAATTTACTGAAGCCAATGTAGCATCTCAAAACAATGCTAGCTGGTACACTGATGCTGATGGATTCCTAGAACACTTACCTAGTAGGAGAAGCCTGTACTACAAGGGGCCCACTCTCCAAAAAATAATTCTAGTTTTTTGGGAGTTTCTTCCCATATTAGGCTACAATAATATTTCTATAACTTTAAAATTAATTGATTTATGTAAAATAGCTTTCATTGCTTCAGGCTGTGTTTTGTTTAAAATATTTAAATAGTGACATACTGAAGTATGTGCAAATATTTCATTGTCTTCACTGGTAAGGTAACTTAAAGCTAAAATTGACTATGAATATAATTTTAATCTGACAGTAGAATATTTTAAGCCGTGGTTGCTTGTAAAAATTTCTTTTCAGCTATTTATTTACTTGTCCAGATCTCTTCCTTGCTACTTGATTAATCGGTGTTTAGATAGCAATACTTTGAAGCATTCATTGACATGATTATGGTAGATCATGTATGTATGATGTAGATGCTTTTGAAAATTAAGAGAGCATTTCATTTTAGTTATGAAGGTACATGGAGTATATGTCCTTCAACCCGATAATTGACAGATCAGTATTTTGCTTTATTGGTTTTATGTGGAACAAACATGGATTTTTAATCTAAAGAGTTCGTGAGTTGGACTTTGGAACAAACTTGTGATACTCTTTCACTTCTTGCCATTATGAATTGGTTGGAGTTACACCAAGTCCACCTTTAGGTGCCTTCAGAGTTCATTGTGGGAATTCTTACCTAGAAATGTAGCACAGTGACAACAGCTCTTAATACACCTATTGTTCTGGGATCGTTGAACCCGTGTGCATTACACATGCTGAAGCTTTTTGAAGCCTCCATAGGCCAACTAATAGATTGCAGAACATCAAGTGGAAGTTCTCTGAAACCACAAATTTGACGAATGTGGGTCACAAATAAGTTTGTGGAAGTAGAGGATGTGAGTACACTCATTTTCTGCCATGGGAGCTTTGGGGAAACAGGTACCTTTAACCAAGACCTTAAAGGGGGAAAGAGAGCTGTGAGGAAAACCCACATGTGGCAGGTAGTACACATGTATATCAACATCCCACCACAGCCTAAAAGATGCTGTTTGTCATGGTTAGCATTATTACATAAACTCCAGTGTTTCCTGTCACTCTCTGATGCCATCAATTTCAAGGTGTCCAGGTGCTGGGTTCCCTGTACTGCTGAGGTCATGGCCAGACTCCTTGGTAAGGAATGGCCTAGAGGCAAAGACCATGTGCACAGGTTTAGGGCATGAACATGTTAACTTGCATACAGATGATGTGAGGTTAAATAAAAGTGAGAAAGTAAGAGGTGTGATCAAAGAAGAAAAACATGTTGTTGGATGGAATTTAGAAACAGATGGTGAATCGATGAGGCAGACACAGCAATATCGAGTGATTGGTTACCAGAAAGTACATCTAGCTTTTTCTAATTAAAAAAAGATTTAACTACTTCATCGCACTCTTCCCCTTTATGAAAGAGAATTTCTTCAATGTCAAACTTTACTGTTTATGCTGTTATAAAAAACAGAGCTCTTGCAGTTCAGGCAGGTAAGGAAAGGAAGTAGGAGTAAGTTGTTTGATAAAGGGCTTCTAAACAAAGCTGTAAAAATGAAATATGTGATGCAGGGATGACACTTAAGAAGCAAGAAATATAAATGCTTCATAGGAAGAAAAGCTTCAGAATCTGAAAACCACAGGATAAGGGGAAATGACTCTTTATTCTAAAACCGTGCTAGACATTGCATTCACAAACACAGGTCATCTCATCGTGTAAATAACACCAAATACTTATGTGTTGCCCATTCCCCTATGTTGCCCTGTGCTCTTCACTAACCTGTTTCCTTCATAGCTGTTACTTGAAATTTATGGTAGAGACGAGGTATTGCCAAGCTGCCCAGGTGGGACTTGAACCCGCAGGCTCAGGCAATCCACTCACCTCGACCTCCCAAAGTGCTGGGATTATAGGCTGAGCCACCAAGCCCAGCCTGCTACTTGACTTCTAATCGTTTCACTAAGTTCTCTTTCTGCCTTCCTCCTGTTATCTGGTGTGTTAATTTTGCAATGTGGCAAAACAAATTACTGCAAATTAGAAGAACACATGTTTATTATTATCACAGTTCCTGTGACTCTGGAGTCCAGACAGGCCTTAACTCGATTCTCTGCATTTAAGGTGTTGCCTGGGCTGTATTCTCATCTGGGAGCTCAAATGGGAAAAATCCGCTTCCAAGGCACACTGAGGTTGTGGGCAGAATTCATTTCTTTGTGACTACCTCGAGACTCAGCCTTGTTGCTGACAGTCAGTTGAATGCTACCCACATGTCCTAGAGGTCACTTACAGTTCCTCGACATGCAAGCTTTAAGCACAGTCACTAACTTTTTCAAATCACCCAGGAGAAACTCTAGCTCCAGTATGCTAAGACAGTCTTATTAACATAAGACAATCAAGGGAGTAGCAGCCCATTTTTGTTGCCGTAGTCTATTGGCTAGAAGCAAATCATCAGTCTCACCTCCATTCAGGAAAGGCAGATAGAGATCATGGGAGCCACCCTAGATGCTGTCCACCAAACAAAAGTCCATGCTTTAATCAATTATCTCTTAAAAGATTTATTTATCGCTTTAGCTATCCTGTCTCCTTGTCTGTCTTCTCTATTTTATTTATTTTATTTATAATTTTCTTTCAAAGGTGTGGAGTATAATTCAGGGTTAGGTATATAAATGGTCACAGTACAGGTAATGTTTGGGCTTCCCATTTGTCCTCACTTCACCTGGTTTGGGATCAGGTACCCTTATTAATATTATGTCTCTCCCCTCTCTCCTCTGGCAGTGATCTTCTACTGCCAATCTCTTTCATGTAGTATTATGATAAATAATACTACTTATGAGTGAGAACATATGGTACTCAGTTCTTTGTTTCTCTGATACATCACTGAGCATAATAGAATAAATCCATCCAAGTTGCTGCTCTGTCTTCTTTAATTCAAAGGATGGATCCTAGAACACATTTCACAAAGATCCAAAAGAACGCTCTGGGCCACTTCCTCTCCCCTTCCCAAAAGATAAGAAGCAAGGCATATTTCAAGACACAATCAGCAAAGATAAAATTCACAACATTGTTCTGGCAAAAATATCTTCTCGGTTTGGGAGCCCTCTCCTGTGTAGCCCTGTTAGCAATGCCTCACCTCTGAACATTGGAAACATTGGCACATGGGGTTGGTGGGGCAAAAAAGAAAGTGGGTCAGATTCCAAGTATTTATCTAATGGGACTAATCTTTTCATGTGTGTGGAATAGCAGATGGGGAGGAGTTTCTGCTATTCTGTGTTTAGCAGTTATTAAAATAAAACAGGAATTCTATTTTCCCATAAATTTAGTTCCTAGAGTTTAAGTCTCTGAAGAGCCATGATTCCACTTTTAGGGATTTATTCACTTTTCCTAATCGACATGGCAGCCAAAGTAAGCAATCTGAAGTTCACTTTGTAACCCTGACAACTTTTCAAACAAAAGACTTAATATTCAATTTTGTTTTGTCTTAAAATGATCTTTCAATTACGTAAAAATACTCCCTTTCAGAGTGTTCTGGAGCTGAAAGGCTGACACTGCTATAAGCAGTGTTGTCTGTTCTTGGTCTAGGATTGAGCAATGCTGTCCTCACAGGTCATTATGGAACTGCTGCCACTCTTTATCACTGCTTTGTATTGGGTTTCATAGTGGCATAATTACATTCTTAAAAGGCTCTGCTTATATGGCTCTTTAGAAGCAAGCATGTTTTTCACTAAATATAGAGGAAAATTACTTTAAAATGTATTTTAGTGTAACATTTGACCTGTATAGAAGTATTTTCAGATCTCTCTCATTTGACCCTATGAACAGTAGCATAAAAACGTCAGGTGGCAGGGGCCGTGAACCCCACCAAGTAGGAGAGGAAGCAGCTCAGAGAGGACACATGATTTTTCAGGGGCTCCCAGGCAATAAAGGACTGAGGTCCCATTGAATCGACCCATGTCAACTCTGCAGAGAGCTCTTCCACTTGATTCCTGGCTAAAATAGATGAGCTTTGTGCAAAATGAGGCAGACATCAAGTCCAGAGAAAAACTTGTAAAAAGGACTGTTTTCCTCTTGCACTTAAGGGAGCAAAGTTTTAATTTATTACTTTCTAAAGTTTCAGATTAAACTATATTTGCATTTAATAAATATGACAGTGACCAATTTGCATTCACCTTTTGAAAAAAAGGTTGACTGAGTAAGAAAAATATGATGAGTTCTCTTTTATGTGCCAGGAGATGTTGTAATTGTGCATTATATTATTGAGCCATCTGATAAGCACATAAATCACTTGAAATGTCAACACACAGATGTGTTGATTTTGGCTGTGCTATGCTGTCAAGTTACTTTTCAGCTTATGTTATAAGAAAGAACTTATAAAGATACCTTTATGATAGATGTAAATGTGTATTTGAAATGGAAGGTCATTTTCAATTTGAAAAACAGGCTGCTGACAAACGCATCCTTGGAGTCAGAAGACCACATCACACCTAAGAGAATTCTGTGGACATTCACTGTGTTTCTGCTGGGAGTCTTGACTCAGGTTCCATTTTGCTTTTTAGTAAATATTGATTTATATCATAACACATTTTATTTGAGATTTTTAAAACTAAACTAAATTTTCTTTAACTATATACGTGTGTGTGTGTGTGTGTGTGTGTGTGTGTGTGTGTGTGTGTGTATACTGCATCATCTGTAAAATATTTTTTTACCCCTAAAATTTGAAAAACTTCTTTTTACATTACCTTTCTCAGACTCTGTTGAATATGTAGTATTCCTCCTCAGAGACCGTAGCAGAGATCTGGAGGTTTGAACACAAGTGATGAGTTTGCATCTACCGGACATATGTGTGGATAATGAGGAAGAGTTGGAGTGATCATTTAAAAGATTAAGCTGTAAGATGCAAACACTGTTTGAAATATAAGCCACAGATACACAAAGGATCTGCACTTTTTAGAAATGGAAAATTGATTTTTAGCTGCTGCATTTTTTAAGCACACCCAAAAGGTGACGTGGGAAATTTCTTCCTAGCATTTCTGCTGGTGAAAATTTGCTGCATGTTTTGGCAAATAGTAAACGTTTAAAAGTCAGCATACAATGTCACCAGAAATTAAAGATAGAATACTATTTCTTAGTCTGCCTAAGTCAAAAATTTTAAATTTATAACATATCATGTGAACGCACACTACTTTTTAAAAATGGCGTGAAATGCTGCTGGAATGCATTCTGGGGCCACCAATTATGTTCTGGTAATTGATTTTTATGTTCTCTGAGACTGAAACAACAAGAAAGCCAGTCATTTGCAACGGGGATCGTCTGAATAACAGTTGATAACTAGAAACAGTACAATTTTTGAGATAAACATAAAAAGACTGAAAAACAAAGACACAAAGGTTTGGGCAAGTCTAATGATCACACTATAAAAAGAACCCGATGTCCAGTAGGGTTAAAAGTACTGTTCGAGTGGAAGATATGCTGAAAATCTAATTACCTTTACTTCTGATATAGCACATTTAAATTGGAATCTCACTTTCTTAGATGGTAAATTTTTTGGCTTCCTAACTATGGTTAGTTACTAAGAAAACCACTCTGCAAGTTCACTCAAACTGTCCCACAGCAGCCTACTTCTCCCGTGGCTGTTTTTGTTTCCACCATGTCGGACTTTTCCTTCCCCAAACACGTAAAGCCCTTTCGAGATACTTGGCAATTGCAAGAGCCCTTCTCTCTTTTCATGAATTTGCAACTCCTACTCATCCTTCAATGTCCAGGCTTGCCTGGGCTCTTTGTTCAGACATACGCACTTTGTTCATAATATACACGAGGGGCCCCACCTCTGAGATGTAATATGTGTACACACAAGCCTGTTTCTGCCCTATACCCAATACCCACAAGGGGACGTTAGAAGCCTGGATGCCTAGCACATTCTAGACACTTAATAACTATTGGATTGACATTTGGATAAATGGAGTATGAAAACAAATTAAACAGAGGCAGTTGCTATTGATTGGCACATAGCATAGTGAAACGGAGATTTTCAGATGGAAAGCAGCCTCAAAAATCTTCGAAGCGATGCCTCTTATTTTACAGCCGAGGTTCAGAAAAATTAATTAGTTTACATAAGATCACCAAGCTGATGCACACCAACTTTCTGATTTAAATCCATATTGGCCAGGTTTTGTTCTACACCGAAAAGCATCTGATGGAAGGAACTTTGGTCTGTAAACTGCATCATGGTTATTTGAAATTTTACCAAAGAATACAAGCAGTCTGTAATCCCAGCACTTTGGGAGGCCAAGCTGAGTGGATTGCCTAAGACCCCATGTTCGAGACCAGCCCGGGCAACTTGGCGAGACCTCGTCTCTACAATAAATCAAAAATTAGCTGGGCGTGGTAGCGCGCATATGTACTTCCAGCTACTTGGAAGGCTAAGGTGGAAGAATCGCTGGAGCCCAGCAGGTTGATGCTGGGGTGGCCATGAGTATGCCATGGCACTCCAGCTTGGGGAACAGAGTGAGACTCCAACACAAAAACAAACAAACAAAAAGAATACAAGCCAGGCTCGATGCTCAGCCTGTAATCGCGCGCCTTTGGGAGGCTGAGGTGAGTGGATTGTCTGAGCCCGTGGGTTCGAGACCCGCCTGGGCAGCGAGACCTCATCTCTATAATAAATCCAAAAAAAAAAAAAAAATCAGCCAGGCGTAGTAGCGCATGCCTGTAATTCCGGCTACTTGGAAGGTGGAGGCGGAAGGATCACCGGAGCCCAGCAGGTAGAGGCTGCGGTGGCTGGGAGCGGCCACTGCACTCCAGTCTGGGCATCAGAGTGAGACTCCGATTCAAAAAACAAACAAACAAACAAAAAAAAAAAAAGAATACAAGCAGCAATTCTGCAAGTACTGGGGAACCCTTGGTGACTGAACTTTTTACAGAAGCTACTGTTTTGTTTTTTATTATTGCAGTGGTTTGTAGGTCATATCCTTTTATTTATTAGCTAAAGAAAAGTAGTACTGAACATTTTATATAGGTACCCATTTCTGAATCAAGGCACTTAACTCCACCTTCATTGTTCTCATAAGCATTTATCTTGTTTTCCAGGTTCTATTTTCTGTCATGCATTGCAACGCTATTCTTTTTAATATGAAATTTTATGTGTTACTGTAAACCTTAGTTGGCTCTAAAAGTAAAAAATGCATTAATTCCAACAGCAGGGTGACCCAAAACAAGTCAGATCTTAGTGTTTAAAATAATAATACAAATCTATCCATACAACTATGAAAATCAGATTTAAAATTGTGTAAATTAATGTTATGAATTTTAAAACAATTTTATCTGGCCCTCTGGTGCTGTGTACAGTACATAAAACCACTAGCAAAAGAGTCCAGACCAACACAAAATCAAGGCCAATGTGCTCATTTAAAAAGGCAAGTTGTGATTGTTTTTTCTTTGAACCAAAAGTGGATTTCAGCAACAGAGATAAAACATTTGAGACCAGAGGGTGCAAGGCTTTTATTTATTACTTTGCTGTACAAAACCCACCCATTTCCCCAAGCTTCCTGGGCACTGCACCAACACACAGACACCACAATTATGTTCAATTAAGCGCTGTCACTAAGAACCCACACTTCATATTTATAATCAAGAGTGAAGAAAAAAAGTGTCTTTATGGAATATTTTGTCCAACCATATTTAACACAAAAATAGACATTTTTTCCTAACATCTATGCCATACTAAGTCTAGCTAAACTAGAAAATTCGTATGCCAGAACAGAGACCTTATGTTGGTCATGAGAGATTTTAATTCTGTTTATTTCTGATTCTTTTCTCTAGAGTAATCAACATGCATGGGAATACAGTATACAATTAGCAACAAAGAGAATCTAGACACCAAGCAGAAGGGCTCTCTCTCTTCTCCTACAGGCTTCCTTTGTTCAGACTAGAGTGGAAGGAGGAAGGGTCAAGGGGATGTCTTAGGAGAGAATCAAAGAAATAAAATTGTAGAAACCATGTCATGCTTGGTCATCATGCATGTGTGTCTGTGTGTGTGTGTATGTATGTGTGGTATGGATGTGGGGTGTGGGGGGGGAGCATGTGCTTTGTGTGTGTGTGTGTGGGTGTGTGTGTGTGTGAATGGTGTATATGTGTGTGTGGTATGTGTAATGTGTGATATGTGGTGTGTGTGAATGTGTGTGGTGTGTATGTGCATGCACATACCACACACCTCTGAAGAGTGTGTGGTATATGTTTGTGGTGTGTCCATGGTGTGATGTGTGTATGTGCATGTTTGTGGTGTGAGTGACGTGTATGGGTATGTATGTGGTGTATGTAGTGAGTGTGATGTGTGTGGTGTGTGTGTAGTGTATGTGATGTATGGTGTTTATATGGTGGTGTGTAGTGTGCATGTGTGTGGTATGTTTGTGATGTGTTTGGTGTGAGTGTGTGTGGGGTGTGAGTGTGTATGGTGTGTGTGGTGTTTGTATGTGATGTGTAGTGTGTATGTAGTGGTGTGTGTATAGTGTGTAGGTGTGTGTGGTGTGTGTAGTGTAAATGTGTATGTTGTGTGCAGTATTGTGTGATGTGTGTTTATGAGATGTGTGTGTGTGATCTGTGGTGTGTGCATATTGTGGTGTGTGTGATTTGCAGTGTGCATATGTATGGTGTGTGTGGTGAATATGTTGTATGTGTGGTGTGTGTGTAGTGTCTTGTGTGTGGTGTGTGGTGTATGTGAGGTACATGTCTGTGGTGTGTGTGTGTGGTGTGTGTATGGGGTATGTGTGGTTTCTAGTGTGCATGTGTGTGATGTACGTGCATGTGTGGTATGTAAATGGGGTGTGCGTGTGTGTGTGTGGTGTGTGAGTGGTATATAGTGTGCATGTGTGTGATGTGTGTGTGGTGAATGTGTGGTGTGCGTGTGTGTGGTGTATGTGTGATATGTGGTGTGCATGTGTGTGTGTGTGTGCATGCGTATGCTACCCTGGCTTCATGCTACACTGGCTTCATGCTGTGGGGCACAGCACCTCTTCAGGTAAGCCCTGCTTCCTCATCTGTCCCTTCCAACAGCACTCCGGTCCCAGGCAGAGAGCTGTCCGAGTGTGAATGGGCTGCATTTTTGAGCAGTGCTGGAGCAGATGACGTGTGGGTAGCCACCCTTCAGGGCCTCAGATGTTTCTCGATCTAGATGAAGTTCAGCAAAATGATCTCCCTACCTTCCTGCCTCTGCAAACACCAGTCTCCAAATAAAGGGCACTTAGTGCATCCTTCCAGATTCCTTCCGTAGAGTCCTAGTTCCTTCCATAGAGTCCTAGAGTCCTAGAATTTTTTTCCTGGACAGGGTACATTTAAAGGCCTGTCATTAAACTCGGGGCCAAACATGATTAGAATTGCTGTCTTTCTTTGTTACCATATACAGTTGTTAATCACAACTGTACCACAACCCCACTTGGTCTCCCAATTGATTCCCTGTATGGTATCCCATCCCTTCCTAAATGGAACCTCACCAATATTTGCTGAGAAGAGAATCCAGCCACTGAAGGAATGTACTCTCATCCGCGTTTCTGCTCCCAGTTAGAGCGTCATGTGCTTGGACCTTTACCTGCTGTTTTCCATCTGACATTCCCAACGCCCCCTACAGGCCTGTCACCCACCTTCTCTCTTGCACACACTGCTTCCTCTACAGTGTGCCTTGCTGGACTTCTCTCATTTCTGCAATTTCTGTAGCAGTTCTTTTGCTTTTTGTCACTCTTGGATCCCTGAAATTCCATTAGCCAGTCTTAACACCCTATTTCCCAAGACACTGTGGACCAGTTTCCCTGACTTAGTCTCTCTTCCTCTTCCTGTGTCTGTCCTTCCTCTGGTCTAGCCCTCCATCATCACTGAGTTTCAGATCTGCATGGTCTACCTGTCTGGCCCTAGCAAGACAATCTAAAACACACAGCTTGCCTTTAGTCCCCTAAGTCTGACACTCACTTGGCAAAACAGCATCCGATTTTATATTCTACTGACTTCCTCTGTTTGTTCCTAGATCCTTATCTACCATTTCTAACTTGGACACGGTAACCCACTCTGATTCCTGAAGGCTGTCATTGGCTGTCAATTGAATACTCTTTATCTTGATTTAAAATTGGATTGAATTGAATTAACAGTGCAAAATAAGAAAGGCCCTGTCCTTTCCCCTATCAGGTTGTCTCTGAGTTTTCAGTTCTTTCACTACTCTTTGAATCCAGAGACCTTTACCTCATTTTATTTACCACATTATGGACAAAGCACTCAAGTAATTCTCATGAACCTTAATCTCTTCCTGACAAAGTTTATGCTGCACGGTGCTGCCAGGTTTGCAGAAACTTAAACATGAAATTCTAAACATGAATTTCTGAAAGCACCACCTTAATATTTTCCTCTCCAGAGGTCTTTTTCTTCATGCAGACATTTCTTTAGTTATTTACATGTAATTTTTTTCTTGCTGTTTATATTTGAAGAAAAGTTGGCCCTAATATATTTTTAAAACAGACCTCAACTTCCATTCCTGACCCAATCTCTTTCATTTTGTCTGGACTGCATTCACTAAGCATGATCTGGATGCCTCGTGCATGCACAACTTGCTGTAAGTTTGGAAAATACAAAGATGGCAGAAACACGACTGGAGCACTCGGGGAGCACAGAATCAAGCATAGAATCAACATTCATGGGCAGATCACTGCAAACAAAATGTGATAATACTCCAAGGAAGGAATACATCAAAGAGTACAGAACTTTAGTTGGGAACAACAGCTATAGAATCTAAGACCCATCCTTGTTCATGTGGTTCCCATGAAGTAATTATAAAATAGCTCTCCACTCAGAGGAAAGGAATTACAAGAAAGTACCTCCTTTTGAGAAAACCAATGAGAAAAAAACATTCCCCTACCAGGGAAACATTTGTAGGGGCAACCTGAACAGCTTAGCACAGTGGCTCTGTATCCCACAGACTTGATGCATGGCCATTTCATGCTATATGACCTTGAAGCAGTCACACAGTCCCTCTGAGGCTTTCTGAATCATAAAATTAGACAACAATAGAAACTAGCTCACAGGATTATTAGATTAATAACAAGAATACTTGCTACATTTCCTAATGCCTAATAAGCACTCAACAATAATTATTATTATAAAACATTACTATTACCATTATTCTAGAGACAAAAAAGGAGAGGTCAACTCTACTTCATAGAGAATGCCAGGGAATGCTTTACAAAAATATGTGGTCCTCAAGTCCTGTCCTCAAATAAGAGTTAGAAATGTCAAGAATAAAAGCCCCAAATAAATCCATGGAGCAACCAAAATTCTCAATAAAGGCAGGAGTGTCCAGGAGAGACTGGAAGGAGCAGAAACTGGAGAGATTTGCTATAAGATAATTAAAGAAATGAAGGAGGCTGCTTAATGAAGTTCTTGGAGCTCTTTATGTTTAAATTTCAAGTGAATACCAAATATGTGTACACAAGAGGGGACTCAAAAAGACCCAGAATTATTTTTTGGAGCATGGACCCCTTGTAGTACAGGCTTCCACTCCTAGGTGAACGTTCTGGGAACCCATCAGCATCAGTGTACCAGCTAGCATTGTTGTGAGAGGCTGCACTGGCTTCAGTGAATTTTTTTGGAGATTCTTTTAATGTGTTTTCCCATTTCATGATGGGTGGTTTCAGAGTGCACCTGCCCACACTGAGCTGAGTGTTCAGTAGTTTTTTACCAAAACATGACCCTTGTGCCCTACCCTCCCTATTCACCTAATCTCACCTCAAAAATACTTTTTTGTTTTTGTTTCCCTGGATGCAAAAAGTTCTCAGAAAGAAACGTTTTGAAGATTTTGAAGAGGTGAAACAAAAAATGGCAGAAGTACTAAAAGGCATCAAATTTGATGAGTTCAGAAACTGTTTTGAGCAGTGGAAAAAGCATCTCAGTAGTTGTATTGCATCAAACAAAGAGTACTTTGAAGGTGACTGAAGTTTAAACATTTGAGAATACATACACAATTTTTTATAAATAAATTTTGGGTTATTTTGAGTCTCCCTCATACTTTATTATTGATATGTTAATTGTTGTATTCATTTTTATCCCATTTAGTAATGGAAAAATAAAAAAATAAATTTTTTTTGAAAATGTAGGACTCTCCTAAGCATTGTGCCATGTAAGAAAAGTGGCAAAACATTTGGAAAGTCAATAAATATTTTTAATTAGTGTAATTAAATTTTATTATTATGATGCATAGTTTTCAAAAAAAACCTTTAAAGCACATGAATTAGTTTATTTTGGAAAAACCTATAATGTGAAAATGAAAACATGTATGGAAGATAATTATGCATAGTTTCTATACTGGAGCAAGTCTATCTTTCATTATGGAAAGCCTAATTTTGTGATATAATTTATTAAATATTACAACTTAAATTGTTATTTTATGTTTTTGTACCATATTGATATTGTGCCAGAGGCAGCAGAAATGTAGAAATTTGAAAACTAGTTATACAATATAAATTCAGCTAGCAGATGGCAAAGTCTTTCTTCAAAATGAATGGCTCCATGTTAGTGATATAGCTGTATTACTAATAAAAAAAACTAATAATAAAAAGAGGTCATGTGAAATACCAAAAAAAAAATAAAAATAAAGAGCTTTGATTTTAAACACTTCATGCATTAGCTTTTGCTAGGCCTAGAGTTACAGTATGTGTGTGGGCTAGCAGAGTTCTTTTTTGGTTGTTTTTTTTTACTTTTAATTTTTTATTTAAAGATGTGGGGTACAATTCAGGGTTAGTTATACAAATATTCATTATACAGGTACCCTTATTGATGAGGTATGCCACTTTTCCCTTGGCAGATTCCCACTACTGCCAATCCTGCTTCCTCACCCCCCCTTGGCACTTTTCCACTACTGCCAATCCTTTTCTTATAGTATTATGATAATTGTTCAAGGTCCACTTTTGAATGAGAATGTATGATAATCAGTTCTTTGTTTCTGTAATAAATGGCTCAGTATTATAGACTCTAAGTCCATCCAGGTTGCTGTGAAGTTCTTGATTTTGTCATTCTTTATGGCTGCATAATATTCCTTCGTGTATATGTACCACATTTTTTTATCCAATCCTCTTTCAATGAGCAGCCTGATTGGTTTCATGTTCTTGCTATTGTGAACAATGCTGCAATAAACATACATGTGCAGGTATCTTTTTCATAGAGTGATTTGAGTTCCTCCATGTATATTCCCAATAGGTGGATAGCAGGAATGTATGGAAGGTCAATTTTTAGATCTTTTAGGAATCACCACACTGTTTTCCACAGAAGCTGTACTAGTTTACACTCCCACCAATGGTGTAGAAGTGTTCCCTTTTCACTACATCCTCTCCAGCATTTGTTGTTTTTTGAGTTATTAATGATGGCCATTGTGACTGGAGTTAGGTGGTATCTCAGTATAGTTTTAATTTGCATTTTTTTGATGACTAGTGAGGCTGAGCATTTTTTCATGTATCTTTTGGCTGCTCATATCTCTCCTTTTGAGAAGTGTTTACTCATGTCTTTTTCCCACTTTGTAGTGGGTCTGTTTGCTTTTTTCTTTTTGGCACATCTAAGTTCCTTATAGATCCTAGATGTTAGGCCTTTGTCAGACATAGAGTTGCCAAATATTTTTTCCCATTCTGTAGGCTGTCTCCCTGCTCTCTTGATGGTTTCTTTGGCTTTGCAGAAGCCTGTCAGTTTGATGAGGTCTCACTTGTCTATCTTATCTCTTATGGCATGGGTATATGGGGTTTTGATCAGTAATTGGTTGACAGTTCCAGTTTCCATAATGGTGTCTCCTGCATTCTCTAAGTTTCTTACAGTTTGAGGTTTTACATTTAGGTCTTTGATCCATTTAGAGTTGATTTTTGTGTATGGTGAAAGGTAGGGGCCTTGTTTTAATCTTCTGCATGTGGTCAGCCAGTTTTCCTAGCACTATTTACTGAACAGGTTCTTCTCTCCCCAATGGTTGGTAGGCTTTGTCGAAGATGAGTTGGTTGAGAAATTGAGGTTTTGCTTCTGGAATCTCTATCCTGTTCCACTGGTCTATCTGCCTGTTCTTGTACCAATAGTAGGCTGTTTTGATTATTGTAGCTTTATAATAATGTTTAAAGTCTGGGAGTATGATTTCTCCTGCTTTTCTTTGTTTTTGCTGAGGATCGTTCTGGCGATTTGTGGTCATTTATGTTTCCATATAAATTCCTGTATTGTCATTTCCAGGTCTGAGAAGAATGCTGCTGGTAATTTAATAGGTATTGTATTAAATCTGCCTTGGGTAGGATGGGTAGGATGGAAATTGACTATGTCATGAGAAAACTACCTACAAATAAAAGCCCTGAACCAGATGGCTTTCCCGCAGAATTCTACAAAACATATAATGAGGAACTGATACCAATCCTATTGAAAGTATTCCAGGCAATTGAGAAAGATGGAACTCTCCTGAAATCATTTTATGAAGCTAACATCACATTGCTACCCAAACCAGGAAAAGATCCAAAGAAAGAGAACTACAGGGCAATATCTTTGATGAACATAGATGCTAAAATTCTCAACAAGATCCTAGCAAACCAGATCTAACAACACATCTCAGAAATCATCCACCATGACCAAGTAGGCTTCAACCCCGGGATGCAGGACTGGTTCAACATTAGTAAGACCATAAAAGTCATTAAATACATCAACAGATGTAAAAACAAAAACCACATGATTATATTATTAGACACGGAAAAAGCTTTAGATAAAATCCATTATCCTTTCTTGATAAAAACTGTCGAACATCTAGGCATAAATGGAACATACCTCAAAATAGTAAGAGCCATCTATGAGAAACCCACAGCCAGCATACTGCCACAAACAGAAATGGAAACATTTCCCCTGAAAATTGGAACAAGACAAGGATGCCCATTCTCATCCCTCCTTTTCAACATAGTTTTGAAGTCCTAGCTAGAGCAATCAGACAAGAGAAGGAGATCAGGGGTATCCAAATAGGAAAAGAGGAAGTCACATTATCCCTCTCTGCAGATGACATGATGCTATACCTTGAAACCCCAAGAAAGTCTGTCAAAAACCTCCTTGTATTGATAAAGCACCTTGGTAAAGTCTCAGGGTATAAAATAAATGTGCAAAAGACAGTCACATTTCTATATACCAACAATAAACAAACAGAAACTCAGATAAAAAGCACAATCCCATCACAATAGCCACAAAAAATCAAATACCTTGGCATCTTCCTAACCAGAGATGTAAAAGACCTTTGAACAAAAAGTACAAAACACTTCTCAAAGAAGCCAAAGATGACACAAACAAATGGAAAAATATTCCATGCTCATGGATTGGAAGAATCAACATTGTTAAGATATCCATCCTATGCAAGAGAATCTACAGAGTTCTTTAAAGACATTCAGAATTTGCTTAATTTTCAGTTACTTTGCATTCTCAGATTCAGTGTTTGTAGGTAATACTGCAAAACTATATAGTGTCAGAGTTACAAGAAAAATTTTGACTAACACTTTAAAATACTCTACTCTGATCACCCCCAGAGATATTTAAGAAGCAAAAACAAAGATCATTTCATCTTCTCCCAAGGAGTTCACAATTTACTGCTTTTAATTATAAACATATTTTACTCATGTACACAGAACAATGTAATGTTCAAAGTTAATAAAAGTTAACATTGTACCATATTTATTTCAAATGTATATTCATTTCAAAATATGTATGCAAATGTATGTATATATTGTGTATTTACATATGTGTATATTATATATAATTATATATGTATGTATTTAATGCCAGTACCATAGTATCTTGATTATTGTAGCTTTGCAGTGAGTTTTGAAATCAAAAAGTATAAATCCTCCAACTTTGCTTTTTTGTTTGAGATTATTTTCTGCCATTTTGGTTCTCTTGAGTTTCCATATGAATTTTAAGATCAACTTGTTAGTTCCTGCAAAGAAACCAGTTGAGAGTTTGATGAGGATTATTTTGAGTCAGCATATCAATTTGGGAGTATTACCATTCAACAATAATAAGTCTTCCAATGCATGACTTTATATTTCCATGTGTTGTAGTCTTCCTCAATTTCTTTCAACATTGCTGGGTAGCTTTTAGTGTACAAATCTTGCACTTACTTTGTTGAATTTATTCCTAAATATTGTATTATTTTCAGTGTTACTGTATGTAGAATTGTTTTCTTAATTTCACTTTTGGATTGTTCATCACTAGGATATACAAGTACAGTTGATTTTTTATAGGGATCTTTTATCCTACAAACTTGGTGAACTTGTGTATTACTTCTAATAATTTTTAGGGAATTCCCTGGGATTTTCTGTATATAAGATTGTGCCATCTGCAAATAGAGATAGTTTATGTCTTTTCCAATATAAATGACTTTTATTTAATTTTTTTGCCTAAATAGTTGTCTTGGACAAAGTACCCATTAAAAAAAAACCAGTGCAGATTAAGCTAACACTTTTGAATGGTACAATGTCAGATCAGCAAGAGTGGAAAACTAAAGGATATTAGGAAAATAAATAAGAGGTTTGTGTGAACTAGCTACAGTTTCACAAGAAAATGTAGTCAGGTGCTGAGTTGCTCAGTTTCTAGATTGATTCAAGGGTTTCATTGTGCCTTGGTGCCACTGGTTGGAGTGAGAGGTGGGAAAGGAGCAGAATATTGTCTACTGACTTTTTCTAGTTTCCTACCTCAGTGGTCAGAGTCCACATTCCAGTACACGCTTCATATTTCTGGGCTGTGTTACCTGGTCTCTACGGGCTGCTGCTCAAGAAACCACAACCTGCAGCATATGGCTTCATTAGAACCAGAAGTGGTGAGAGAATCCTTGACCTTGGGAGGGTCAAGCTGAGTCCTAGAAGCTTGATGTGTCCAGTCAAGACCTCACTCTAGCCTTCACAACAGGGGCATTGGAACAGTTGGTGGTGGCATTAGAAGGAAAAGTGATGGTGGCATTATCCATGTAGCTACCATAGATAGCTCTCTCTGTTTCATTTCAGAGTTATAAATGTTTGTGTCTATCTACAACTTATTTTATCATTTATGATCATGTTTTCATATTTTTAAATAATGTATTTTAAGATTTTTCCAAATTGATACATATAATTCTGTTGGATTCATTTTATCTATTGAATGAATATAATCCAATCTAGTTATCACTTCTGCTTTTAAACTTTATGATTTTTCATAATTATTTCCATAATAATAATGCTGTAGACAACTGTGTTGCATATGTCTTCTTGTATTCATGTGTGATAGCTTATTTCAGAATATGTCTAGGAGTGCCATTGCTGTATAAGTGAATGTATGAATTTTTGATGTCACTGAATATTACTAATTTGTCCTACAAAGTTATAAGGCAATGTGTGATGTTCCCCAGCAGGTAGTATTTTTGAACCTCTAGAGTTTGAGTGCGAAATAGAATCTGAGTTCTGTTGTAGTTTGTATTTCTCTGATTACGAGTGAAACCTATAATCTTTTATTTATATTTCTTGTGATATAATTTTTTATACTCTCTGAGCTATTTCTCTTTTGTCTGTAAGTTTTCTACTAATTTGTTTGCTTTTTGCAATAATTTATCATAGTTCTTGTGATTTTGTAAGACTATCTTCTCTTGGACTCTAATTTTTTTTCTTTTAGCTTAGTTTACTACATTTTAATTGTTTGGAAATTTTCATTTTAATATAGTAAAATGTGTTATTTTTAGGTTTTGTTTAAAAATTATTTTCTACTTCATGTCACAAATGCTGGCTTCTGTATTTGCTTTTTACATTTAAGATATTTCATCTATTGGGACTTGATTTGGCAGATGGTGAAAAGAAAAACTCAATATTTATTTTCTTTTCTTTTTTTTTTTTTTTTTTTTTTAGTTGGAGTCTCACTCTGTCGCCCAGGCTGGAGTGCAGTGGCCGCTCCTGGCCACTGCAGCCTCGACCTGCTGGGCTCTGGTGATCCTTCCGCCTCAGCCTTCCCAGTAGCTGGAATTACAGGCATGCGCTACCACGCCCGGCTGATTTTTTTTTTATTTATTGTAGAGATGAGGTCTCGCCAAGTTGCCCAGGCCGGTCTCGAACACGCTGGCTCAGGCAACCCACTCACCTCAGCCTCCCAAAGCGTGGGATTACAGGCTGAGCCACCAAGCCCGGCTTCAATATTTATTTTCTATATCAATAGCCAATTTCTGCAGCATCATTTATTGAATACATGTCTATTCTACGACAAACTTTCAAATGACTGTTTCTGTCTTTATTTTGTTACAGTTATCCACCTCTCTATCCTTATGGCAATATCACTGTTTACTTGTAAAACTTTTCCTTCCTTAAGTCTGAATCTTAGGCATCAGCCTGTCACCATTCTCCTCTCCAATTTCAGCCCTGCCTCTAATTGTCTGGGTTCTTATTGGTCTTTTTTCTGATCTGTTTAGCTCATTTATTCAAAATTCTAAAGGAATTTGGCTTTGCAATGTGCTGAATTTCAGAGTAATTGGCGTAAAGGGATATTGAGGCTTCTCATTTATGACATAGGCTGTAGCTTTTCGTGTATTTAGGTACTCTTTCAGGTATTCAAAAGTGTTGAAATTCTTTTCCTAAAGACTTCAATCTCTGTACAAATTTCTATTCTATAAGTACCATAAAAACGTTTGTCTAGTGAATGAATTTTTTAATTTATATTTCCAGTTGGATGAGGCTAGTGAATAGAATCGTTACAGATTTCTCCATAACAATCTTATGTAAAGTTACCTTGCTAAACTTTCATATTCATTGTAAAGTTTGTATTGTTTTTCCTTTTCTATCATATCCTGTGCACATAGTAGCAGTTTCTCTTCTCCTGTTTCAGTTTATGTGGTTATTGTTTATTTTCCCTTCTTATTGTTAGTCTTTTATACCATGTTTAAGATAAAAGTGATAGGAATATGACATCAACTGTCTGATTTGAAGGAGATGTTTCTATAATTTCACCATAAAATTAATGTTTGCTATAAAAGTGGGGTAGGATATTTACTATTCATTAAAGAAATGTGCTTTTTTTTTTAAGTCAGTCTCACTCTGTTGCTCAGGCTGGAGTGCAGTGGCATGGTTACGGTCACTGCAGCCTCAACCTGCTGGACTCAGACTGTCCTTCTACCTCAGCCTACCAAGTAGCTGGAACTACAGGTGTGAGCTACCACGCCTGGCTAATTTTTTGATTTACTGTAGAGCCGAGGTCTCACCAAGTTGCCACAGCTGGTCTTGAACCCCTGGGCTTAGGCAGTCCTCCTGCCTCGGCCTCCCAAAGTGCTGGTATTACAGGCTTGAGCCACTGCACTCAGCAAGAAATGTACCTTCTAATTTTAGAAGTTGGTTATTTCAAAAAACTAATAAAATAGTCAAAACTTGACAAAATTATACAGGAAGATAAAAATAAAGAAATATTCACAATGAAAAACTGGACAGAAATATAGACTCAGTAGTAAAATTTTAGTATAAACATCTTGTGCCTATACCTTTAAGATATAGTAAAAAAATTTTAGAATGTTATAGTGTGTTTATAGTATGTATGCTCAGGAAAAAAGCATAAGAAAGGAAAGGAAGGAAACCTCAAATAAATCTATCATCATTAAATACATTGAATCAGACTTTACAGCTGCCAGAAAACATACACTGTCTGTGTTAAACATACCACTCCACAGAAGACAAGAGTGTGAATTCTTCCAAATTCTTTGTGAAAATATGACTTCCTGGCAACAAAACAGGGCAGGGAATGTCAAAGAAAGGAGAGTAATTAGGACTCTCCCTTGTGAATAATGATGTGGAATTCCTAAATAGAATTTTAGTCAAAGGAATGCACCATAATTTAAATATGTATCCTAGTAAAGAAAATTTACTTAAGGAATGCATAAGATGTTTTAACTTTAAAAATCTGCTAATGTTAATCACCAAGTTAGAAAATGAAAGCTGAATGATGTGGATATCTTGATGGTGGTGGTGCAAATTGGTAAAACCACTTTGAAAAATTGTTTGTCCTTGTCTTTGAAGTTAAACTTTTGTACACTCTCCAATCAAGAAAATCTCATTACCAAGTAAATACATTGCCAAGAAAAACTTTTGAGTATCTTTACCAGGGGACAAGTACAAGAATGTTCATCACTATTATTTTATAATTACCATGTGCTAACTGATTGAGCCACTGGAGCTGCCATCACACTTATTTTAAAAGACAGAAATTGTTTTTTCAAATACTAATGAAAGGAAAAATAACAAAAATATTGCCATTTGTGTACACATGGAGTATTATGTAGCAGTAAAAATACACGACCTTTATAACTATAAACAAACATTTGGATGAATATAAGTAACGTAATATTTAGTAAATAGTAAGTTCTAGAAGATTCCTATATGACACTCTTTAAACATTTTTTATTTATGGATACATTTATATATGTTGCAATTATATTTTAAGAAGCAAGGAAACAATAAGTAATATAGATTTGAGTAGCTTGGGTCTAAGAAGCAAAGAACAGGACATACCAAGTGCACTGGATGTTGCCAGTATTACAGTTCTCAGGTTGGTTGGGAGTTGGTTTTGTGGCTTTTGTTATGTACTAGTTAATTAATTAATTTTAAAAAGACACTTTCCTGATTATCTCAATATAAACAGACACATAATTTGACAGAACCTGACACCTATTCATGATTTAAATTTTTTGTTGAATAAAAATAATAGGCCGGGCTCAGTGGCTCATCCTGTAATCCCGCGCCTTTGGGAGGCTGAGGTGAGTGGATTGCCTGAGCCCGCGGGTTTGAGACCCACCTGGGCAGCGAGACCTCATCTCTACAATAAATCAAAAAATCAGCCAGGTGTGGTAGCGCGTGCCTGTAATTCCGGCTACTTGGAAGGCTGAGGCGGAAGGATTGCTGGAGCCCAACAGGTCAAGGCTGAGGTGGCCGGGAGCAGCCACTGCACTCCAGTCTGGGCAGCTGAGTGAGACTCCAACTCAAAAAAAAAGAATACAAATAATAGAAGGGAAAGTTCTTTTTAAAAAATTATTTATTTATTTATTTAACAAACAGAAACATCTTACTGCATGTTTCTTCTTTTTTAATTTTTTAATTAATTTTAAAATTGTGGGGTACAATTCAGGGTTAGGTATACAAATATTCATTGTGCAGGTACCTTGTTGATGAGGTGTGCCTCCCTTTCCCCAGGCAGTTTCCCATATACTGCCAATACCACCTCCCCATTCCCCCACACCCCACAGTTTCCCACTACTGTTGATCCTTTTCTTATAGTATTATGATAGTTGTTCAAGGTCCACTTATTTGTGAAAACATGTGATACTCAGTTCTTTGTTTCTGTGAAAGATCACTCAGTATTATAGACTCTAAGTCCATCCAGATTTCCACGAAGTTCATTATTTTGTTCTTCTCTGTGGCTGCATAATATTCTATTGTGTATATTTACCACATTTTTTTATCCAGTCCTCTTTTGATGGGCAGCACAGTTGGTTCCATGTTCTTGCTATTGTGAACAATGCTGCGATCAACATACATGTGCAGGTATCTTTTATAGAGTGATTTGAGTTCTTCCAGGCATACCCCAAGTGCCCATGCCATAAGAGATAAGATAGTCAAGTGAGACCTTAGCAAACTGACAAGCTTCTTCAAAGCCAAAGAAACCATCAAGAGAGCAGGGAGACAGCCCACAGACTGGGAAAAAATATTTGGCAACTCTATGTCTGACAAAGGCCTAACATCTAGGATCTACAAGGAACTCAAACGTGCTGAAAAGAAAAAAACAAACAGCCTCATTACAAAGTGAGCAAAAAATATGAATAGACACTTCTCAAAAGAAGACATACCAGCAACCATCAGATACATGAAAAAATGCTCAGCCTCACTAGTCAGCAAAGAAATGCAAACTAAAAGTACACTGAGATGCCACCTAACTCCAATCAAAATGGCCATCCTCAATAACAAAAAAAATCACAGATGCTGGAGAGGATGTGGTGAAAAGGGAGCACTTCTACACTGTTGGTGGGAGGGTAAACTAGTACAGCTTCTGTGGAAGACAGTATGGCAATTCCTAAATGTTCTAAAAGTTCTTAATCTAATAAAGTCTAATGTGATCAACATTATTAAAGCTCTTATCAACATAAAAACCTATTATCAAAAATCATTTCCAGTGTAGAAATGTTAGATGCATTCATTATTTTCTGAATTTTATTGTTAGATTACTTTTAATTATTGTTTTCGTCTATATAACTCAGTTGTGGTTCATGAAAGTTTTCTGAAAAATGTGTTATTTCAGAATTATGCTTCATAGTTTCTCTTTAAATCTCCCCTAAAACAGTGGTATTTCTTGTTCATGAAGAATGCCGTCACCATGGCAGTTTATGACACTTTCTGTTACTTTTTGAAGGAAGTGTTACTCTACAAAAGAGTGAGAGGCATTGCTCCCAACACAGGCCATGTTTTTCAGAACACAGAGTATCAACATGGCAGCAAATTGTATGCCTAGTCTCTCTTCCCCTTGAGAGACTGAGGAGTCTAACACAGAGATGTGTTGAAGTATACATTCTGATTCTTAAACTAATAGATATTTTAGCATTTCTTGAGATGTAACATTTCCCCGTAATTGGAAAGACATATCAAAAATAACCTCTGTAGGTACAAACATCCAGAAACTCAAAAGGCAAATCTCATGCGTCTTTCACAAGAGTGAACAGCTTTTTATTTCTGTTTTTGTTTTTATACTTCTCTGGTGATTGATTCAGTTGTACTGATATTATGCTTTTAGTATCATTCTAAGTAATAATGTTTTCCAAGATTTCTCTTTTGTTTCAATCAGCCTTTGAATTTCATTAAAAATATCTTTGAATTTCAGGATTCTTAAACACTTACAATATCAAGTAAAAAGAAATTATACTTCTGTTTTCCATTTGCCACCACTGATTTCTTTTCAAGTTGTGTTTTAAATGTCAGCAAATGTTGAAGAACTTGAAGCTTCACACTGGATGTCAAAGACAGTTATGACAAAAATGTTCAACCAATGGAGGTGTCTTATGAAATTCTTCATCTTAATCCACAAGTGAGCCCTCAGTGAAGTGAACTATAACTTTATAATCTTGAATACATATACAGAAAAGTTCAATATAATTCGTTTGTTTCAAATGATTTATTAATTCCATACCTAATTTAAGACTGTGGTTTATGAGCTATTTTATAGTAATAGAAAACATAGTGCATAAATAGTTTGAGTTAAATGTGATTTTTAAACTATGAGGTCATTTAGAGCTGACTGCACGAACACATTAGCCCTTGTGTAATTTTTTGAGACCAGCATAGGAGTCCCTTCAAATAAGTTCCATTTCTCAAACGAAGGATGGTAGTAGCATCTCCTTGTTCACATGCAGGCAAGAGCAAAATACTTTAAGGAAAGTTATCAACCCTATGTTCCAGCAAAACCTAACTGTTAGCATATACATATTGGGTGCTTCATTACAGATGTATTTGTGGCATATTGTACTGTAAGACTTAATTAAAATGTGTTCATTAGATTATATTCTAATTTTATCAGCACCCAGCCTTGGTTTTATATTCTACCACTTAATTAGCTCAAAAGATCTTGGCCACTAGATTAAGGAGAACAAATAGAAAATAAACATTGGAACCTAAAGGAGAAGCTTGATGGTACTGGAGTTTCAGATGTACACCAACTTCTCCACATTCCTCTGGGAACAAAACAAACAGAAATTAGCATCAAAACAGAGGAAGAATGTAGAGAAGACATAGATGCACAATACATAAAGTAATATAAACACGGACAGATAAAGTCTCCTGATTTGTAGGTATTCAATGAGAAAATTCCTCTCACTGGCTTTTACGAGGTTTCTAAAACTGCAGCTGTAATTTATGGCGACAAAAGGACTGAGGAGCCAGACAGCCCTGAAGAGTCTGCCGGAACCCAGGCATCCTCACACATGTGCAGTGCTGACAGCGTTACTGCCCATGCACTGAAATGGAAATCATTTCTCTCCCTTTTATCCATATGTGTGTACTCTGTTCTTTGCGCAAAGAATTTTTAAAGAACCATCCTTTGAGGGCATCCACTTTCTACGTCACTGGCTTTGAACCCTGAAATTTGCAGGCAGCTCTGTTCCAGACTAGTCACCGCTCCCCCTCCTACCCCCCCACCCCACCCCCACCCCCTGCCTCCAGTCTTTTCACCACCCAGTGCTAACCTGGGCTGGTTTTTCCACTGCTGACCTTGATGCCACATTTTTCTAATGCAGTTTGAAGTATTTACCCGACCCTGACTGGCTCCTAGAGGCCATGCCCTGTTCCCCTCCCTTGGGTGAGGTCAAGGGGAAAAAAAAAAAATGTTACATCTAGTTTTCCTTGTATTGCTGTTTTAATTTCATCTTAAAAACTCAATCACCACAAAACATACATATTTGCAGTGAAGACTGAAAAATCAGGAATTAAGTCTCACATGGTCGGATGAAAAAGATGGTATGTAGGACTCTGGATATTTACAAATAGTGAGAATGCTAAGCTTTACATCAAATAAAATGCTCAGTTCTTCCAGCAAGCACAGTGCACAAAAAATACCTTGTGTATTCAGTCAACTTTCCTAACTTTCAAGGTCTCCTCAACATTTAGGATATGCAATGTTATTTGCCATTACAGCATACTCTACTCTGTGGATATTTATTTTCAGTTCTTACAATTTTTATTTGTCACAGAGAAATAAGGTTATTTGAGGTCACATGTATCTGTATATAGGTGTTTTGTGTTTGGAAATGCCAGTCTCTAAAATATAATAATGATTATATAAAACACAACACCTTTGATAAATTATAGTCAATAAAATAATTGTCAAAGATATATTCACACAGCTTTCAATTGTAAGCAATCAACCAAATTCTGGCTACAAGTGTGAGCACCAGTTCACTGAATCTCTAGCTATGCAAAATATGCTGATACCGTGCTTACATAGGCAACACTCACACTGTGCAATCAGAAAGCGCTACATAACAAAGTATTTCCAATCCCACTTAAAAGTTATGTAATTGTTTTCTAAATCACATGTGAATCGTTTACTGATCATTTTCTTTGTTTTCCACTTCATCTGTGCTTTGGCACTGCTGTAATTAAAGTATCTGAATAATCCTTATTGAATATCATTATTCTCTTTTGATCATAGACTTGCATTAAATTTCCATTGACCAATTAATAATGACCCTATCAATTTTAGACTGATTCAATTACCACCACCCTGAATTTTTTACTCATGGAATAAGTCAAAGTTCCCAGCCTAATCAAAAACAGGCTTGAAAAGCAAATAAAGGAGATATGTTAATCCTGCTCTCCCTGGGTAATTTTATTTTAGATGAACCCACCAGAAAGTCACTTTCAATAACATAGTAAGGAAAGTATTATTCTTTTCCCTAAAAGTTTTTAAAGTTTTATATTTTTAAATATGTTTTATATTTTCTGATCTAGTCTTAAAGAAATTGATAACAGCTAACCTGTTAACTCAATGCCAATTTTAGTAATTTATAACTATGATTGTTGGAGAATCATTTTTTGAAACAATTTCAAAATAAAATTTACATTAAATACTAAAAAGATCTCCTCCTTTACAAAAAAGGACATAAATTTACTTTTTAAAAGTAGACTATGATTTAAATAAATCAAAACAGAAACATTGGACTTAATCTTTGTATTTTTTTTTACTCCAAATGTGTTTATTAATCAGTTTTATAATCTTGGCTGTTTTTTCTCTTTTAAACTTATTTGAGATTTAATGAGAAGATCTTGATAGATGGAGTTTTCTTTAAAGTTATTCACACATGGAATTAGGTGAAGCCGGGTAGAATTTTCTCAGATACCTTCCTGGGAACTCGCTTTAGAAGCTTCCTCTGGAGCTGGCAAAGCAGACCTGACTGGAGTGCTCCTGTGTTGTGGTTCTGAGAAAATCGTCTGCATCAGTTTAACTCGTTTAACTTGTATCATGATTGCAGCTCTTTCTGTCCATCACCCCAATATGTGCATATGCACTGAGACTCCTGTCAGTGACTTTCTAGGCTCTGGGCAGAGTCTCCTATAATGACAGCATGGGAATTCTGGCATCTCAATCCAAGCATCGGTGGCTGAGACTCAGAGCCTTCACCATGGCCAGAGACCCTGTGGTCACTGTACTAAAACCAGGAACTCCACGCTGTGGCAGGGTCTCTGCCTTTCAATAGCCCAACACAAGCATTGCAGAGAGAATACTGCAAACCTGGCCAAGGTGAATGGAATGCACAAGGATACATTAGCTCACTGAATCCCAAATTGTGAAGCTATTCATGCAGTGCTTATTTATTGAAACACTCCCAAGTATGCTGAGTACATGGTGAACAACAGAGACCAAGTTGCCTGCCCCTGTGATTTTACATTTTGCAAGAGACTATTGGCAATACCAAGATAATAATAAATTATATAATAGAGAAGTAAACAATGGGTGTTTAGCTATTCAAGCAAAATCTCCATCAAATGAGAAATAACAGAATGCTTCAGAATTTTTATTGCCAAGAAAATAAATGATCTTTCCTATATTCAGAGGAATACACAAGAGTAGGAGAGTCTGTCCAGAGCAGCTGAGCTGCCCTACCTAAATGTCCACTGGGCATTGGTACGAAGGTTGGAGACAGTGCTGACATCTGAAGGTCCCAGAGACAACTCCTACACTGCCTGGTAGGTGGTGAGGGGAGTCCCTATGACCTGTAAGGGATGCACACCAGGGCTGTTCTCTCCAAGTCAAGTAAATGGAAATACAAGATGAATGGTGCCTATTTTTAAAAATATGCAGAAAAAAAGAATAGGAATTTATCTAAAAACATGAAGAAAAACTGTAAAAGTAAAATTTGTCGAGCCGGGCTCTGTAGCTCAGCCTGTAATCCTATGCCTTTGGGAGGCTGAGGTGAGGGGATTGCCTCAGCCCACGGGTTCGAGACCCGCCTTGGCAGCAAGACCTCATCTCTACAATAAATCAAAAAATCAGCCGGGCGTGGTAGCACATGCCTGTAATTCCAGCTACTTGGAAGGCTGAGGCGGAAGGATCGCCAGAGCCCAGCAGGTTGAGGCTGCGGTGGCCGGAAGCGGGCACTGCACTCCAGTCTGGGTGACAGAGTGAGACTCCAACTCAAAAAAAAAAAAAAAAAATAAAATTTGTCCACAGAAAAAAACAGATTTATAGAGTATATATAATAAGATATTTTTCTCTACGAAATAATAGAAAAGTGGTAAAGAAGGTGAGATGAATGCAAAGATGATGAGGAGATGACTATATTTTTTAAATTTCCTTGAAATATTTCAAAATATAATTCAAAATATATGCCAAATTGCATTACCAAAATAAAATCTATAATATTGAGGAGAAAATGAAGAAAACCTCTGGGCATACAGAGGGGACTAATAAAGAAAGGAAAATGATGAGTAAAAAGACATTATAAATAAGAAAACTCAGAAATAAAGAGTCAGTTTTGGACATCTGGCCTTTTAGAGTGAGACATCAAAAGAAGCAGAAGCAAGATGTTGAAATATAAGACAAGAAAACCTTTCAAACACACTTCCTTCTGGAAAACAGTATGTAGTTTCAATGGACCCATTTATTTTACAAAAAAGTAAATAAAGAGACCATTGCCAAGGTATATCCTGATGGATTATGAAGAGTAATAGTATTAATTTCAAGAATAAAGTTCAAATCTTGGAACAGTCAGCCAGGCAGGGGGAAACAGCAAAGAGGAAATAGTGTTGATAAAAATTACATTGTTATTAAAAATATAGTATAATCCTATGTTATATCATGTATACACATAAAACCAAGATGGTTCAGAAAGAAAGAATGAAAGATTTTTTGAAAGGAAAATCCAGAAAAATTGTAGGAGAATATGTAAATAATTTAAGTTGTTTAAGTAAAAAGTCTTTTTAGCCATACAAAAATAAGCAATCACAGAGGGAATGATTAAAAGATTTAAGTCTAGGAAAAGTGAAAACTTGTCCAAAAATTTAGGAAAAAGTGAAACAGATGGAACAGAAATCACATATTTATAAATATAAATAATTCCATTTTGTTTTGTTTTTGTGTAAATGTATGGAGTTCAAGTGTAATTCTGTTACATGGATCGATTGTACAGTGGTGAAATCAAGACTTTAAGTGTATCCATCACCAAAATAGTGTACATTTTGCCCATTAAGTAATTTTTCACCATCTCCCCTGCACCTGTCCACCCTTCCAAATCTCTGTTGTCTATCATTCTACTATTTGTGTTCACGTGTACACATTATTTAACTCCCACTTGTGAGAATATGCGGTATTTGGTTTTCTGTGTCTGAGGTGTTTCACCTAAGAGAATGGCCTTCAGTTTCATCCACACTGCTGCAAAGACATGTTTTGATTCTCTTTTTCATGGTTGAATAGTATTCCACTGTGTGTATTTATATATATTTATATACATATGCCAAAAAATGTATACACATTTACGAACCTCATACATTTAAAGCATGGTGTGTGTGTGTGTGTGTGTGTGTGTGTGTGTGTGTGTGTGTGTGTGTGTGTGTATCACATTTTTTTATCCAGTCATCCATTTATGGACTCTTAGGTTGATTCCATATCTTTGCTATTGTGAATAGTGCTTCAATAAACATATGACTGCAGGTGTTTCTTTGATGTAATTACTTCTTTTCCTTTGGGTGGATACCCAGTAGTGGAATTGCTGGATCAAATAGTAGTTTTTAACTTTTTAATCTTTTTTAATTTTTAATTTCTTGTGTTCCAAAAGTTTTAGGGATACAAATGGTTTTTGGTTACATGGATGCATTTTATATTGGTGAAGAAGTCTGGGCTTTAAATGTACCTATCACCCTAATACTTTAGTTTTTTGCAAAATGATACTATAGAAGTAATTTTTAAAAATCAGGGAAATCAGCTGGGTTCGGTGGCTCAGCCTGTAAATCCGCGCTTTGGGAGGCTGAGGTGAGTGGATTGCCTGAGCCCACGGGTTCGAGACCCGCCTAGGCAACTTGGCAAGACCTCATCTCTACAATAAATCAAAAAATTAGCCAGGCATGGTAGTGTGCACCTGTAATTCCAGCTACTTGAAAGGCTGAGGCGGAAGGATTGCCGGAGTTCAGCAGGTCGAGGCTGCAGTGGCCGGGAGCGGCTACTGCACTTCAGTCTGGGTGACAGAGTGAGACTCCAACTCAAAAAAAAATTTTTAAAAATCAGGGAAATCTCTAATCCAATAGATAATAGACCAAGAAAATTAAAGTAAATACATATATATGCATAGTGATGCTAAATAATTAGAAAAATATAAATTAAATGCCACTTGGTGACGTTTATGTACATTGAATATGAAAATCTCATTTTCAAATTGTCAAAAATATACAGAAAGGTAAACACCACATGTTCTTACTCATGTGCAGAAACTAAAATAAGCTGATTTTATACAAGTATAAAGTAGATCAGAGGATGACAGAGGCTGGAGGGTGGGTGGGAAGACAAGCACAGGGAGAGTGGTTAAAGGATGCAGAAGTACAGCTAAGAAGGAAGAACAACATGTGTAGTTCTGTAGCACAAGTAGAATCACTGTATTTAACAATAGTATTATAGTTTCAAATAACTAGAAAGAGAATATTGAATGTTCCCAACACAAAGAAATGATAAATGTTCTAGGCAATGACTATGCTAATTAACCTGATCTGATCATGAGACAATGTTTGTATGGAAACATCATCATGTAGCCCATCAATATGTACAATGATTTCTATGCCAATTAAAATATAAAATATTCTTTAAAATGTAAAATTTTATTTAAAGTAGTATTAGTGACTATAGAGGAGTTATTACATACAGCAGATGAGTGTATAATCTTTCTGGAGATGAGTGAAATAATGTGAAATAATGTATATCACATTTTATATGGTAGGTTTTTAGTGTCAGTAAAGAAACAATTGTATCAGTGAGCAACACTAGATATACATGGGAATTCAGTCTGTTTTTCTTTGATGATAAGAGAATTGGAAAAAAATTGAATGAACATCAATGAGGATTGGTTAAATAATTTTTATATCTAATTCATGCACTCATAATAGAAAACAGTATATAGCCATTACAGATAATTATTATTATTAAATAGAGGTAAACATATTCATTGTAAGTGAAAAAATGCAAATTACAAAACTGCATGTATACCATGAGCTAATTTTATGAAGATATATGGGAAAAGGAGATGCCTGAAAATATGAATATAAAAAAGTTAACAGGAGTTCACTCTGGATAATAGAATTATAGCTAATTTTAACTGCATTCCTTATATGTCTTTGTACTGGATGAGTTTTCACAATTAGTGACTATTACTTTTTTGATTGAAAAGCTACTTTTTTATTTTTAAAAACAATTTTCTTTGCTCAAGTAACCTCAGTTCTTTGACTGTAGCCTGTGAAAATAAAGAGCTATGTGGCCTGAATGAAAAGACTAGGATTTTACGGAGTATTAATTTTTTAAAAAATCAAGGATGGGGTAAATGTTTTACAGCAAGTGAATGATTGTGGTAAATCCTTAAAATGACTTGTTAGAATATGAAAGTCTTTAAAATAGTTTAATAATGTAGAGAATTACTAGTGAAATATTAAGAAAGAAAAAGTAAACTAATCATCTGTCAATATGGATAAAAAGTATAACCAACATCTGATGACCAATAATATTTTTCAATTGCCAAGAACAACAAATTTGTCTCAAAAACATATAAAGCAGAGGGGAAGTATCTGACGATGAGACAGATTTTTTAGTCTTCTCTATATTTCTAAATGTTTCTATATAATGTATCATGTTCATAATGAAAAAGATTATTAAAACAAAAAAATGTTAAAGATAAACTATTCATGGTTATCATGCTACCTCTCATTCTCAGTGAAAATATGTTGTCAACTACTTGCATGATTTAAACAAGTCCTTTCAAAATGTTAATGATTGTGAACTGACAGCAATCACCGGTTCAATTCCTATTAACATGTGGCATTGTTCATGCTGTAATTGCAGGCTATTGTTAAGTACAATTATCTCAATTTAGAATCCAAGGCAGATGATGCCTATTTATTTGGAATGTCTACAATATGCCAGGTGTCCTAGAAAACATGCATCTGAATGATCACCTGAGCGTGGAAGCCTGTATGGCACTGCACATGTGTTTACATGGTTTTACATATGAAAGGCATACCATAAACAACAAAAAACAGAAACATTACTCTTCTTAGGAAGGTTGTTTTATGGTATGTTATTTTTGTTTTGATTTTCATATTTTAAAAATAAGATATGGAAAAAGCAATTGCTATTTTAACTATTTTTAAATATTATTGGAAATTAAAATTTTTTAGCAATAATGAGTGCTGGAATGCACATTTTATCAGGGCTTTGTAGAATTTTGAGGATTCTGAACCTTAGAAGTACTAGATCAAATCAGATACAGGGGCTGAATAATATTTCATATTAAGTTGATCACATTAACTGTTTAGCCTACAAAAATGGACTCAAAGTGTAGCCAAACACCTAGTAACTAGCAATAATATCCAAATGCCAAGTACAGTTAATTATGTGCCTTCAATATAACTGCAATTAAAAGCAATTATTTTATGTAATGCTAAGGTAGAATATTCTGTATTAAACCAAAATGTTTTCTAAATACTTTACCTATAATTTGATTTGCAAACACTATACCAGTTATTTATACTAGCATCAAAGTTATTTCTGTTAAATGAGTTAATGTTATGAAGCTACACCAAGTTAAGAAATACATAATCCAAAATAAATGATATGAAGGCAAACACTAGAACATTTTAGATGCAGCTGAGTGACACAATCCTGGGATTATTCTCTGGCTGGTGGCGTTTTCTTGTATACTGTTTTATCTATATCACATTTCAATTTTTTCACCCCTCCAAAAATATCTCCATGAAAATTGAATTAGTTTCCCACTCTGCCCATCTTCTTCCGGGGAGCCGTTACTAGGATGCTGTGCAGATGACTGAAATGAAGTTTATCTTGAACTTTCTCAAACAAATGCTCACAGATTTTCTATGCCATGTGTCTATGTTAGACACACTCTAAAAATATGTATGCTTTACCAAAACATTACAGGATGTTTTTACAACAAAAAATGTATATTCCCAAATAACTTTTATGCAAAATTTTTGCTTGCTTTTGTATTTTTTACGCCTCTTTCAATAAGTATGCCCTTCTTGTTGTCACTCTTATAATTAGAGTGAAATAAATCATTCAATTTTCTCTTTTAATATCATTTTAGAACAATTTCCCTATTGTCAATCAATACTTAAATACGAATGCATAATATTCTATAAAATTTGTCATATTATTTTTACTTAAATATTTTGCTCACACATGGGAATTTCAGTTTTTTCAAATTTTCTCTACTTCAGGACAAAATAACTATTTTACACATTCTGAGAAGGTGAACAAAACATATTATGATCCAGAAGTTGTTTCTAGAACAATTAAGCCACCCAATTCCCTGTTTCTATATCTTTCTAACAAGGTACTCTGAGACTAACATTCAATTCTTCAACCAATTATTCATTTTGCCTTGTTATCAATGTCTTCTATAGCACTTACTATATTCTATATATTATTGAGCACACTTAATAAATATCAGCTCATCTTTTCCTCTAAAATCCTCCGAGGATTATCCCTATTTTTTCAGATAAGAAGATGGGATGGACAGAGTAGCTTCCTCCAGGGCACACAGCTAGCTCAGGACCCCAAATCACCCAATTCCACTAAAGTAGGCTGACGCTTGCAACCAAAATCCTAAAGACAGGATTTTTAGCGAGTTGATTTCTCCCAACAAACTGATGGATACAATAGTGACACTGTTTTGTTTTGTTTTTGACACAGTGTCAAGGAAAAATCTGCATAGAAGAACTAGAGAAAGGCTGCTGGCATTTCTGCTCTGTTGCTCAGTGGATTTCATAGACATGGGTTGGTTCTCGTACACAGAGCATACTTTGGAACTAGTTCCAGCTCCATCCAGGAAAACTTACATTGAGGGCCTCTTATAAGTCAGGCACATTTATGACAGACCCCAACATGAAACACAGCGTACTAAGCAAAGTGTCTACCCATAAGTCAGCCCGTAATCTACTCTATTTTAGCCAAACCTTGGGAGGTGAAGATTTTAGAGGGCAAAAGTTATTTTATTCAGCATGTTTGCAGTTCAACTTTAGATCTGGGCACTACAAGATGGCAGGGTGACCCTGGGCAAGGGCAAACACTGGATCCTGAGGAATGGGCTTTTCTGGAATCCTCCTGCATGCAGGGCACTGGAGTTTCGTGGTCTGCATGAGTCTTGGTAGGTTCTTTACAAGCCCTGTTTCAGCCTCTTCATGGTAAGTGTGAGTTGCTGCTTATTTTTGTACTGAGAGTAGGTTTGCTTAGGCCTAGTACTCCAAGTTTAACCTAGCGCATTTTAGGACACAATCCAGCTTGAAACAGATTGCTGACTATTTAAGTGGAGAAGCTGGCTTCACTGGAACAAAAAAGGAAAACATTTCTAGATTGAAAAAAAGTGTTAGGGAACGGGAGCTGCAAGAGTGGGAGAAAAACATATCTGTCGGAAAGAGCCAAGACACACAACTTAAGGAGAAAACATCTCCTCCCAACAAGAAACGCAGCTGCCTTCAGCAAATACCACAGAGAGGGTGCTTGAAGACGCCTCATTGATCATCTTGCCCAAGGACTGATAGAAGTTTAGGGCTTGTGCAATTTGGCCCTGGGCATGCTCACATCCTTGGGGACACTGTTTGAGTTCCTGTGTGTTTACAACACACAGTGACTCAGAGTTATGGATAGTTTTGTTGTTTTTTCCCCACTTATTGAGTATCAGCAACAGTAAGAACATTTTACAGAAGAGTAGCATTGCCCTAGTATCTCTGTGCAATTAGGTTTGAATTTAGGACAAGAGCAATCCATATTTTTAAGCCCAGACAGCTGAAGAATAGAGGAGAAATTCATGATAAAATACAGAGCTTTCCTAATATTGCAAACTCAGGATTGTTTTTTGTTTGACTTAGACTTACTGTCAGTGTGATGATGAGTGTGGTCATTCCTTAGCAATTTCCGAAGTGGTCACAGAGAATGGGAAGAAAATCACTGAGTGAAAATGCAAGTGAACAAGGAGTGATCAGATCATTCGTGGAAAAAAAAAATCAATGATGTGTCCATTGCTCTAAGAATCTCTCAGTGTAGTGGATCTAGATTTAAAGTTTTCTAGATTTAAAAAAATTAGCATTTTAAGATGTTAAAAAAAGAGGCAGGAATTAATTAGAGGACAAGGAGAAAAAGTAATGAACTATTCTACATTATGTATTCTTTGATGAAAATGTTCCCTGTCTCTTGCAGTTTGGTTTCATTCTGATGACTATTGTAATGCTTTTATCTGACCTGTGACTGCCTGTTTGTGGATAGTTTATATCTCACAGGATAGAGGACTTGAAATAGAAACAAAAGGATATGGAGGTTGAAAGCACCAAGATCACACATGAGATCTTAACAGCTAAAAAGATAAGATCAAGGATGTGGCAAGGCACTTAGTCATAGGAAATAGGTACAAGTAGGCGGCTGTTGTAAGAAGAGCGAAAGCAATGGATCAAGGAACATAAGTACAATGAAGGGTAACAGTCTTATAAGAGTTGTCCACATGGAAAACAAGTTTGCTAGATTTAAAAAAATTAGCATTTTAAGATTAAAAAAATTAGCATTTTAAGTTAAAAAAAAGAGGCAGGAATTAATTAGAGGACAAAGAGAAAAAGTATTGAACTATTCTACATTATGTATTCTTTGATGAAAATGTTCCCTGTCTCGCAGTTTGGTTTCATTCTGATGACTGCTGTAATACTTACTAAATTGCCATGGGTCTCATGCCCTTTGTATATATTTTGCAGAAAAGAACACATTATGAGCACAGGATCCATAAGTCAGGAATACGTTTATTTAATCCTTCTTCATTTTTTAAGGATACTTAAATTTTCCCTCAGTCTTTTTAGAATTGTAGTTCTAAAAGGAGATTTTCATCAGACAGTGGTGACTGTTACTCAATTATGTATTTCTGAATTGATTAAAATTCATAGAAACAGGGTTGACTTTTTATTTAATGTTTGTGAAAATCTAATACCATTTTTGTTCCTGGTATGTACACAGCTACCACTCTATTTCTATTATTATTGAATTGACCAATAAAGGCAACGAATTGAATTATGAGCATAAGCTCTAGGAGGTCATGTTCAGTCTCAAGAAGGTCAGCTCTGCCAGATCTGTTCTATTTCAGTTGCACAAAAATGGTACTAATAGATCATAATCAGTTTAATATAAAATTAACTGGTGAACTGAAGTCACCATCATTTTATTTTAAAACACTTTTCAAGAAGTCTTGATCTACATTTATCCTGTGACAAAATAAAAATTATAAACTAATAATGGACTCAGTAATTGGTTTCAAAATACAAATATCTAAGCAGATGTTTTGGGGTTAGCATATGTGATTTTTAATCTCTAGAGCTAAAGAAACTTGCAAATTTACAGTGGAACTGGCTATTGCATTTAAATTGTCTTTTCTCTTTTTTTTTTGAAAGGTGGATCTTCTTGTCCCTACCAAAGTGACTGGCATCATTACGCAAGGAGCAAAAGATTTTGGTCATGTACAGTTTGTTGGTTCCTACAAACTAGCTTACAGCAACGATGGAGAACACTGGACTGTATACCAGGATGAAAAGCAGAGAAAAGATAAGGTAAGAGAAATAAAACATAAAGATAGCTGTTTACATGCCAGAAACAAGTGTCTTATGAAGTTCAGAAGTGGAGGCTCAAATTTCATCCAGGTATGGTTGAATGAACCACTTATGCATATGCACTGAAAGTAGTGTCTACATATATTGAAAATGTCTACCAAATAAAAGGCTTCAAATATTAGTACTGTAAAGGAATTTATAGTGCAATGGTGCAACCTCCAGGGAAAAATTACTGAAAACATTTTCTATATTATCAATTATCTAAGATCTGCCTATGTAAAATTCACCTTTATGTTTTATAAACATAATAGAAGCTTGAATAATTTATTATAAGGCACATGTAACTAGTTATTGCTGGAACTCATGCTACTATTATTTTCGTTATTTATATATATATATATATATATATATTACCAGTGTCGGAAAAAAATGTTTTTTGGAGAAAAATATTTCAAAGCTTAACAAAATTATTTTTAATCATTTTATATTTCTTGGATTATTGTAACAATTAGGAAATTTAGAAATAGACCAATTTTGATTATATAGCTCATCAAAATAAAAAAAACAGATAGTTTGCTCAGTTTCCTTGATTGTATTTTATTCATAGATTTTTTCACTTTTCTTTGAAATATATAATCTATTTTTAATCATATACTTACACACCTGTATATACATACCATATAGTTCTACACCAATTTCTAATTTTTAAAATTTTTTTTTACCATTTTGAACCATCTTTTCATAGTGTCCACTGGTTTCAATATCTGTGGGATCTTGGAGAATGAAAATTCTCAGGCAACATCAATGACTAGTTGGAATCAGAAGTTAGAATATGGCCTCAGTTGGACTAATGAAATTGAGTTAATTCATTATTCAGGAGCCTTTTTATGGCAGGGTATGGTAGTTCATGCCTGTATCCTAGCACTTTAGGAGACTGAGGCAAGAGAATCATTTGAGCCTACAAGTTTGAGACCAGTCTGTGCAACATAGTAAGACCTCATTTCTACAAAAAATGCAAAAAAAATTAAATATCTGGAAGTGGTGGTGTGCACCTATAGTCCCAGCTACTAAGGAGGCTGAGAAGGAAGGAGCATAGGAGGTCAAGGCCGCAGTGAGCTAGGATCACTGCACTGCACTATAACTTGGGCAACAGAGTGAGACCCTGTCTCAAAGAAATAAAAAGTTTTTGTGAAGAATGCTACATACAACAATCTCATATATGCTAATTATTTCTGAGTTACTAATTTGTTATATTATCAAGCCCCCTTATTCCCTTGCTGTTATTGCGTTATTGACTGACAGAAAAGTTCAAGTGTTCAAAACAGAGAATTTATAAATTTCCCCAGAAACGACCTAGAATAGCTATTTTAGTGATTCAGCAGAGTCTGAATTCAGTTCACACAAAATTTATTTTAGGAGACATGTTTTTAGGTTTGGGTTTAAAAAACCACATCTATTCAAATTTTAACATCTCAGAAAACACCCAAGTAACATCTCAGGATGCACACATTTCACATATTAACATCTTAGAAGTTGGTATATCTTAAATGTGACAATTTATTTGGGAGCACTTATTCTTTCCTAGAAGAACACAAGGCAATGGTATAGCTTATTATGAGAAACTTCTTAGATTGAATGAATATTAGTTATTTTGCAAAATTGTCTTCATATTTATATTATGAGCTATGGAAAAATGCTTGTCATAATTTATTGCAAATGGCGATTTCAGTTCCTGTTTTTCACCTGTTGCAGTGGCCATTAGGATGTATAGTGTATGTCTCCTAAGGTGAAGTTTCTTAAACTTCATAAATAATACAGGCTTGAAATGCACTTTAAGACAGATAGTATTGTCATACATTGTCCCTGTGTATGACTCAGTAAAAAATACCTTTATAGTGGTGTAATCTTTATACAGGTTAATTAAAGGAAGAAATGTAAAGGAAAATATGGTTAAGCCATTGAACTGTTGAAATGCTTCTTTGTCTTCATTAATAAAATATTTTATTTAATATGTGAATAATTTTTTTCTTAATTTACAGGTTAGACATTCTCTTATCATTTTGTTTTATTTCATTATCTCAACCCGAAACTGATGCAAAATTTTTGAGTCAAGTTGGTCAGGTTGCTTGATACTGTTGTTTAGAAAATATCAATTGCTGAAAGAGGCATGTGGAAGTTTTCAGCTATACTTTTGAAATTGTCTATTTCTTTGCTATCATATCAGTGTTTGCTTCATTTATTTTGAAGCTCTGTTAAAATATACATAAACAGAATGTTTAATGTACTTTGGATCAAATCACCCCATTATCATTAGAAAATGTACTTCTGTATCCCTGGTAATATTTTTCACTCCAAAATCTACTTGTCTGATATTAAAAGAAGTATTTCAGCCTTCTTTTTATTAATGCTACATTGGTATAGTTTTTAGTGTATGTTTTCTCCTCATCCTTTTACTTTTAATCACTTGTACTCTGTATGTGAAATGCATGTCTTTTATGTAGCATATAATTTGGTCCCCTTTTATCCAGTCTTTCTCTACTTTTCAAGCAGAGCATTTAGACCATGTTTATTGGATGGTCGTAGTGACTGGATTTAAATCTATCATCTTGCTGTTTTTTCCTACTTGTCATTGCTTTTTGTGTGTATTGTTTCTAGTTTCTGCCCTTCTTTTGGATTCATTGAATTTTCAGTGATTCCATTTTTCTCCTATGTTGACTTATAAAGTTTTGTTTTGTCATTTTAGTGATTAGGATTTGTGGTGTGCACTTTACTTACAAAATCTACCTTCAGATGAATGTAAGACCAGAAACTTGCTTCCATAAAGACAAGCAGAATAGATTATAGCTATAAGTTCATGTACTTAGGAGTCATATTTATTATACCATATGATTTTTACATGACCAAAATAAATCTTTTTAAATTGCTATATCATAGGTGTACATATTTGGGGGAATACATGTGATATTTTAATACCTGTGTGCAATATATAGTGATCAAACTAGAGTAATTGAGACATCTATCACTTCAAAACATCTAATCAAAATAAATCTAATTGTAAAGAAAGATAGGCTCCTGCTAGTCAAGTTGGAAAATTTTCAGAGTAGATTGTCACATGCTATTTACGGAAAAGAATGTAATGCAGAATTCTCATGTGAGACAATAAGTCACACTATTATTATACAATGTAAAAATTTGTGAAAAACTAAGTCATTTTAATATTATAAACATTTGACAGTTGGCTAAACTCAGCCAATGTAACTGGTAGTTTTAAAATCAAATCTAACCAATTTGTTTATAATATTATAACTATTTAGATAGCATAAAGAAGAGCCTAACATAAAAACTTATGTTTACAATTCATTATTGAAGAAGACAACTGATACCAATCAACTCTAGATAGAAATGCATTCGTTAATATTAGTTATAAAGAAATCCTTTACATAGAAGAAGAAACTACTACTGCTTCATTTTTACATAGAAGGAAATTTTGTAAAATAGATTAAAAATGTGTTGCAAAAGTTATTTAAACACTTGGAAACACAGGCATTTTATATATATAAACATACAAATACACATATATCAATCAAAATGTTTTTGATAGATAACAAAATAACCATTTTTCTTTGTTGTTGTTACTATTATTACTAGATAGCTTACCTATAATTTCATATCTCCTTTATGGGTATGCTTTTCTCTTTTTTAAATAAATTTTTCATTTTAAATATGTGGGGTACGATTCAGAGTTAGGTATACAGATGTTCATTGTGTAGGTACCCTTGTTGATGAGGTGTGTCCCCCCTCCCCTGGCAGTTTCCCACTACTGCCACTCCCACCCCTCCCCTTCCCTGGCAGTTTCTCACTACTGCCAATCCTTTTCTTAGAGTATTACCATAGGTGTTCAAGGTCTGCTTATGAGTGAGAATATGTGATACTCAGTTCTTTGTTTCTGAGGCAGATCACTCAGTATTATGGCCTCTAAACCCATTCAAGTTGCTGCGAAGTTCATAATTTTGTCCTTCATTATGGCTGTATAATATTCCATTGTGTATATGTACCACATTTTTAAAATCCAGTCCTTTTTTGATGGGCAGCACGGTTGGTTCCATGTATTTGCTGTTGTAAATAATGCTGCAATAAACGTGTGTGCAGGTATCTTTTTCATAGAGTAATTTGAGTTTCTCCAGGTGTATTCCCATTAGGGGGATTGCAGGGTCGTATAGAAGGTTGATTTTTAAATCTTTTAGGAATTGCTGCACTGTTTTCCACAGAGGCTGTACTAGTTTATACTCCCACCAACAGTGTAGAAATGTTCCCTTTTTGCCACATTCTCTCTAGCATCTGTTATTTTTTGAGTTATTGATGATAGCCATCCTGACTTGAGTTAGGTGGTATCTCAGTGTGGTTTTAATTTGCATTTCCTTGCTCTTCTCTTTAGAAGAACCCAACACTACTTAGTAATTAATATTTCTGTGGTTGAATGACTTATCTATTGCCTACCAACTCTTAATATTATTTGTGTGCTGTTTTCTATGGTTTCTTTCCATAAGAGGAAACATTTCACTTCGATATTTATAGTGACAATTCAACTACATACTTTTATCCAGACAAATATGATAAATGAATTTGAATATTTCAGGGCAAAACATGTGGCTGTGAGGTTTTATAGGTGTACTTTTCAAACAGAAATATTAATAAGGAAAAGTTTCTAACTCTTCTTTTGTACCTTTTGTTTTTATTGACTGCTTGCTTTAATAGATGTGGGGGCATGGGTTTGAGAGTATAATGTAAACCCAGATACAAGATTACTTCAGAAAAGCAATCTCAGCAATTTGAAACAAGAATAGTGAATTCTAGGTGGTGTAGAAATCTAAATATGTGTGAATGCCCTTTCTGTTTTTTATTAGTCAGAACTGACAGCCTCAGAAAGCAATGCCAAAGAAAAATTATATATGTATATGGGAGTGTCTAAACAGATGGGCAAATGCATATGTATACGTGTGGTATACATACATACCAAAAGCCATCTGAAAAAATAGGGCCCTATCATCTTCATTGCATTGTCAATTTCTGACCACTCTTCCACAGCATTTGCAAGTCACTTTTGTAACAGCAAAGGAACATATCAAGACTAAAGTAAATGATTTAAAATCCATGTCTTTTATGTAGCATTTAATTTGGTCCCCCTTTGTCCAGTCTGACTATCTCCACTTTTTAAGTGGAGCATTTGGATCATTTGTATTGGATGGTATTAGTGATGGATTTAAATCTGTCATCTTGCTGCTGCTTGTTTCCTACTTGTCACATCTTTTGTGTGTGTGTTGTTCCTAGTTTTAGTCTTTCTTATGAATTCATTGAACTTTCAGTGATTCCTTTTTATCTCCTCTATTGACTTGTAAAGTTTTGTTTTGTTATTTTAGTGATTGTTCTAGAATTTTGTGATTTATTTTTTGTGATTTTGTTATTTACTTTAGTATTCTTTGTTTTTAGCAAAATTGCACACTGAATCTCTTGCAATGTACCCTGTGATGACACTCTCATTATGGCCCCTACATTTTTATTTTTCTCTTTCTAGTCTACAGTATTTTCTAACATTTAACTAGCTTTTATATTTTTTCTACAACATGAGTTCAGGTACATTTTTTATTTGAAAGTCAAATGTTCCTTTGCTGTTATGAAAGTGACATTTGTTTTATACACTTGAAGTAGTTTTTTTACTGCATTTAGCAGGAAAACTGCAAAACTTGATAGGCACTTTCAACATTTAATTTTCAGGTTATAAGCCAAAGTAAAACAATAATAAATTTCAGGAAGACTACATATATGGAAAAATTAGAAATTAAAATAAATTTTCTCATCCAACATATTAGTCATATTGTTATAGTATTTAAATAAACCTGAATTCACACCATAAAAGCATTCTTCTTTGGGGGATAAAGAAGATGGTAATAATCTATTTAATCTCCCTCCCTAAAGTTTTCCAATTTTTTTAAAAAACATAAGTTGAGAAGCCTGAAATTTTATTTAAATTTTCCATAAGAGAAAATTAAAAGTCCTGTTTCTGATAAGACTTTTTTGATCCTTAAAAATGAATAACATATATACATCAAGAAATTCTGCAATACCTTGACAAGTTTTCTAATTCAATGGTTACCAAAACTTCTAAGCATAATATTCATGGAGAAAGCTTGTTTAAAAATCCAAATTTCTGAACCCTGCCTTGAACTCTCTGGAGATGGGCTAAACTCTAAATGTAATCTCTGTAAACTCTGTTTACAGAGGTCCCAGCTAACTTGAATAATAGGCAGGTGTGGGGGGAAATGGCTCCAAATGATGCCAAATGATGCCAAAACTAAAATTAAATTTTTGAAACTAAGTGTAGTTTTGCCTTTTCCTAGTGAGAGTGAAGTTTGATTATAATTCTTTGTGTCTTTGGTCTCTAGTTGTTCAGTAGAAGTCAATATGGAATCAATGTCTCCTTAGTTTAGATTAGAATAAGTTTGCCAATTCTTTTATGAAAATGGGAAAGTAAACACATATTAGCTTTAAACGAATTTTAAAAGGAATAGATTTAACTAGTGTAGAATACAGATTAGGTGGTGAAGCATCTAGAAGGAGGGTGACATTCACATCCATTCAGACTTGTGTCAGGCAGTGATGTTCTACTCCATGGCAGACACTGCATGGGTAAAGCATGTGAATATGGCATAGTCTACCGGTCTGCTGAGGAACTAATAACAGCACAGCAAGTTTGACATAGTCTGATTATTTTGGAGATCAAACTATAATCTACCAAGTATATTATAGGATAAAACAACTCAAAGAAAGAGGTAACACAGATTATTGTCAGTTTCATAGTAGCCCATGACTCTGAGAAAAGAGTCCTAGTCTTTCTCAACCTTCTTCCCTTTCTCAACGTGGGTGTGAAAAGCAGCCGGGGTCGGTGACTCAGCCTGTAATCCCGCGCTTTGGGAGGCTGAGGTGAATGGATTGCCTGAGCCCATGGGTTCGGGACCCACCTGGGCAACTTGGCGAGACCTTATCTCTACAATAAAATCAAAAAATTAGCCGGGCGTGGTAGCGCGTGCCTGTAGTTCCAGCTTCTTGGAAGGCTGAGGTGGAAGGATGGCCGGAGCCCAGCGGGTCGAGGCTGCGGTGGCCGGGAGCGACCGCTGCACTCCAGTCTGGGTGACAGAGTGAGACTCCAACTCAAAAAAAAAAAGCAGAAGCAGCGACATCGCCAGTACAGATTTGCCAGCCCAAGCTGTGCTGGAGGATATATTCAAATTCAACAGTCATTACAGATGCCACAGAGCATCCTGCCGTTTCTGCTGAAGTGGGCACTTTCAGGGAGCTGGATTTAGATTTGAGTGTTTAAAGCCCTGAAAGTCCAGCTCATGGGTAAGCCAGAGGTCAGAGGAGTAGTCAATAATGACCATGCTGTTCTTTTGAAATTTGATCTAGGTGGGAAACTTAGAACCTGAAGAACCCCTTAGGTGGTAAATAAAATGGAATCCTCAGTGGCAATAGGGGGAAAATGCCAGGGAGGGAATGAGTCTTTCAAGAGGGAGCAACCATGTGTTTCTGAGCAGCAGAATCAAGGGCAGTTTCTCTCCATGTCTCCTGGAGACGGTTTGTTTCATCTGTTGAGAGTCCTGTGAGTGTTTTCATAGAAGGCACAAGGGAAAGAAAGGAAGCTGCTTTTCTAAAAGCAATTTTTAAAAAATAAATGACGTTGCACAAATCACTAGGATTCAACGGCAGCAAGTGAATTGTGCCTCTGCATGATACAGATTCATGTATAATCACTTTAATTTTACTTATTAGGTATTTGGTGGGTGAGTGACTTAAGTTAAACTAAAGTTAAGTAGACAATGATACACTTTCAACATTGTCTAAAAACACGAACACTACCATTTAAATAAACATCATTTGGTATCTCCTGCTATTTAGAAGTTTGTCTGCTGTTTTTCTTGGTGTGATGTAATGTTATGGGACCTGGCTAGGAGATGTGCTGGCATGAAAGATACAGAATGAACTCTATTCACATAAATGTGGGTGTTACTAGATTTTTCCAACTTAGAACTCCTACCTGAGGATGTGTCTATTTTGGCAGAATGTAGAGTTCAGTGAAGAACTCAACCCTCTTACATTTTAAAATATATTAAGTAACCCTGTCCAGGAGTGGATAAGAGGGAAATTATCGCTATATTTGTGGTCTCTGTTTTTAATACAATAAAGACTGTAGGGTATTAGGGATTTTTTTTTTAAAGTATGGCATTTGAGCTAAATTTGTTCATCAAGACTGAATGGAGGCTAATAATAGGCAGACGAAAATAATTAGTGAAAATGTATAAATAAAGAAGTTATCCCCATAGTCTCGATGTCCTAGTTTCTTCGGGCTACTGTAACAAAATACCACATCTGGGTAGTTTACAAACAACAGAAATTTTTTTCTCACAGTTCTAGAGGCTGAGAAGTCCAAGGTCAAGGCCCTGTCACATTCAGCATTTGATAAGGGCACACTTCTTGGTGTGTACATGGCACCTTCTGGCTGTGTCCTCACATGGTAAAAAGAAAACAAAAAAGAAAGAAAAAAAAGAAAAAGGTAAACAAACTCTCTGTGTTCTCTGTAATAAGAGCACTAATCCCATTCATGAGATTCCTGCCCTTATGGCCTAATTATCTTCACCTCTTAACACCATCACTATAGGGGCTAGTATTTCAACATATGAATTTGGGGGACACATACATATTCAGTCCATTGCACTATGTACACTAACTGCCAAATTCAAGATGAGTTAATAGTTCTTTATGTAGCTTTTATAATCCAAGCTCTTGCCAAAAGTAGAATAGGATGCCTATAAATTTTGCAATACCCTCTGACCAAGTCTATATCTCAGGAAATATCCAAGGAAAAAAGAGTTGATCTAGCAAAGTGGAAGTGGTTTGCAGGCCTCTAGACCCACCTGGTGAATTAGGAAAGGACAAGTCAATTATATACCTGCATTCAGAAATCACCATATTGTCACCGAGTAGTGTGAAAGCAGCTGTTAAACAACACAGGGAACATAATGGGGACCCACTTATCAGATTCAGTTGTGAAGTGGGAACCTGGAGCCAGAAACAAGGCTGAGGCAAATAGAGCTGGGTCAGCTACAAAAAGGACCTTGTTTCCATGTCTACATTTAACATAAGCTCTGAGTGTTCTACTCACCCAATGATGTTTGTGCTTGACTCCAGGGTAAAGAAGAGACTAAGAGCCGGAAAGAAAGAAAGAACAGGAAACAGGACTTATGAGACAGAGAAGAGGAAAGAGAGAGTTATCACCTTATAGAAAAACAATTGTAGGATGGGAGGCTAGCTGAATACTGGAAATAGAGGAAAAGTTAGAGTGACAGATTAGCCCCAGCAACAACCAGAAGCCTTTCTATCTGAAGGAGCTCATTAATTTTAGGTCATTCCATTTATTTGGAGACATCAATGGAAAGCCAGTTATTCTTCAAGGACAAAAAATTATTTGTATGCTCTTTCACGTTCTCTAATATTAGCAATGTGAAATGCACAGTTAATTTTTGTTTTGTTTTGTTTTCTTTAATTAATCAATATTTTTTATTATGCTTTTGTGGGGTACAGTTAAGGGTTAGGTGTACAATTACATTTCATTCAGGCACCCTGTTGATAAGAGGTGTTTTCCCAGCCCCAGACAGATATTTGCTACTGTTAATCCCATCCCCCTCCCCCCCATAGTTTCCCAGTACTGTCAGTCATTTTCTTATACTATTACATTCGATGTTCAAGGTCCATTATATGAGTGAGAACATGTGATACTCGGATCTTTGTTTCTGTGAGAGGTCATTATAGACTCTAGTTCCATCCAGGTTGCTGCGAAATTCATGATTTTGTTCTTTTTTATGGCTGTGTAGTATGCCATCGTGTATATGTACCACATTTTTTTAATCCAGTCCTCTTTTGATGGGCAGCATGGTTGTTTCCAGGTTCTTGCTATTGTGAACAATGCTGCGATAAACATACGTGTGCAGGTATCTTTTTTACAGAGTGATTTGAGTTCTTCAGGGTATATTCCCAGTAGGGGGAATGCGGGATCATATGGAAGGTCGATTTTCAGAGCTTTTAGGAATCGCCACACTGCTTTCCACAGAGGTTGCACTAGTTTACACTCCCACCAACAGTGTAGAAGTGTTCCCTTTTCACCACACCCTCTCCAACAGCCGTTATTTTTTGAGTTGTTGATAATTGCAATTCTGACTGGAGTTAGGTGGTATCTCAGTGTGGTTTTGATTTGCATCTCCCTGATGATTAGTGAGGTTGAGCATTTCTTCATGTGTTTGTTGGCTGCTTGGATGTCTTCTTTTGTGAAGTGTCTGTTCATATCTTTTGCCCATTTTGTAATGAGGTTGTTTGTTTTCTTCTTTTCAGTACGTTTCAGTTCCTTGTAGATCCAGGATGTGAAGCCTTTGTCAGATCTAGAGTTGGCAAATACTTTTTCCCAGACTGTAGGCTGTCTCCCTGCTCTCTTGATGGTTTCTTTGGCTTTGCAGAAGCTTGTCAGTTTAATAAGGTCCCACTTGTCTATCTTCTCTCTTATGACCTGTGGGTTTCGGGTTTTGTACAGGAATTGGATGCCAGTTCCGATTTCCATGAGGGTATTTCCTTCATTTTCTAAGGTTCTTATGGTTTGAGGTTTTACATTTAGGTCTTTGATCCATTTGGAGTTAACCTTTGTGCATGGGGATAGATAGGGGTCCTGTTTCAATCTTCTGCATGTGGTCAGCCAGTTTTCCCAGCACCATTTACTGAATAGGTTCTCCTCTCCCCAGTGGTAGGTGGTGGGGGCTTTGTCGAAGATGAGTTGTTTAAGAAATTGAGGTTTTGCTTCTGGAATCTCAATTCTGTTCCATTGATCTATATGCCTGTTCCTGTACCAATACCAAGCTGTTTTGATGATTGTAGCTTTATAGTAAAGTTTGAAGTCTGGTATTGTGATACCACCTGCTTTGTTTTTTTTGCTGAGGATTGTTCTGGCTATTCTTGGACGTTTGTGTTTCCATATGAATTCCTGTGTTGTTTTTTCTAGGTCTGAGAAGAATGTTGTTGGTAATTTCATGGGTATTGCATTGAATTTGTAGATTGCCTTAGGTAAGATGGACATCTTCACAATGTTGATTCTTCCAATCCATGAGCATGGGATATTTTTCCACTTGTTCGTGTCAGCTTTGATTTCTTTGAGCAGTGTTTTGTAATTTTCATTGTAAAGGTCTTTCACATCTCTGGTTAGGAAGATGCCAAGATATTTCATTTTTTGTGTGTGGCTATTGTGAATGGAATTGTGTTTTTTATTTGGGTTTCTGTTTGTTTATTACTGTTGTAGAGAAATGCGATTGTCTTTTGTACATTTATTTTGTATCCTGAGAATTTGCCAAAGGCCTTTATCAATGTAAGGAGGCTTTTGACAGATTCTCTTGGGTTTTCAAGGTACACAATTACATCTTCTGCATAGAGAGATAACTTGACTTCCTCTTTTCCTATTTGAATACCTCTGATTGCCTCCTCTTCTCTGATTGCTCTAGCCAGGACTTCCAATACTGTGTTGAACAGGAGGGATGAGAGTGGGCATCCTTGTCTAGTTCCAGTTTTCAGGGGAATTGGTTCCCATTTTTGTCCATTTAGGAGTATGCTGGCTCTGGGTTTCTCGTAGATGGCTATTACTATTTTGAGGTATGTTCCCCGTATGCCTAGATGTTCAAGGGTTTTTAATCAAGAAGGGGTGCTGGATTTTATCAAAAGCTTTTTCTGCATCTAATGATATGATCATGTGGTTTTTGTTTTGACATCTGTTGATGTATTTAATTACATTTATGGTTTTATGAATGTTGAACCAGCCTTGCATCCCAGGAATGAAGCCTACTTGGTCATGGTGGATGATTATTGAGATGTTTTGCTGAATCCGGTTTGCTAGGATCTTGTTGAGAATTTTAGCATCTATGTTCATCAAAGATATTGGTCTGTAGTTCTCTTTCTTTGTTGGATCTTTACCTAGCTTGGGTATCAATGTGATGTTGGCTTCATAAAATGATTTGGGGAGAGTTCCATCTTTTTCAATTGCCTGGAATACCTTCAGTAGGATTGGTATCAGCTCCTCCTTGAATGTCTTGTAGAATTCTGCTGGAAAGCCATCTGAACCAGGGCTTTTTTTTGTAGGAAGGTTTCTTATTACGTAATTGATTTCCTTGATTGTTATTGGTCTATTTAGCATCTCAATTTCTTCTTGTTCCAACCTAGATAGGTTGTGTGATGTCAGAAAGTCCTCCATTTCCTTAAGGTTTTCAAGAATTGTTTCCATACAAGTGTACGTAGTAGTCTCTAATGATCTTTTGTATTTCTTCAGGGTCAGATGTGACTTCATCTTTTGTGTTTCTGATTGTGCTTATTTGGTTTTTTTCTCGTTTTTTCTTGGTCAGTCTAGCTAGGGGACCATCAATCTTGTTTATCCTTTCGAAGAACCAGCTTTTTGTTTCATTGATTTTTTGTATTATCTTTTTGTCTTCTATGTCCTGGATTTGGGCTTTTATTTTGGTGATCTGGATTCTTCTGCTGAAATTTGGGTTTTTGTGGTCTTGCTTTTCCAGCTTCTTTAGGTGGCTTGTTAGGTTGTGAATTTCTGTTCCTTCCATTTTCTTCATGTGTGTTTGTAGGGATATAAATTCCCCTCTTACTACAGCTTTCAGGGCATCTCAGAGATTTTGGTAAGATGTTTCTTCATTTTCATTTTTTTCCAGGTATCTTTTGATCCCTGTTTTGATTTCGTCGTTGACCCGGAGTTGTTTAGCATCATGCTGTTTAGTGTCCATGTCTCTGTGGGTTTTGGGGGTACTTTGTTGGTGTCAATGTTTATTTTTATTCCACTGTGGTCCGAGAAGGTGCTTGGTAGAATTTCGGTCCTTTTAAATTTGCTTATGCTTGATTTATGGCTGAATATGTGGTCGATCTTAGAATATGTTCCATGTGGTGATGAGTAGAATGTGTATTTTGTGGTCTTTGGATGGAGTGTTCTGTAGGTATCAATTAAGTCCATTTGGTCCAAAGTCACATTGAGGTTCCAGATCTCCTTGCTGATTTTTTGTCCTGATGATCTGTCTAGGGTTGTGAGTGGGGTATTAAAGTCCCCAGTTATGATAGTGTTAGAGTCGATATCTTTCTTTAGTTTTCCAAGAAGTTGCTTTATGAAAGTTGGCACACCTATGTTGGGTGCATATATGTTTAGGATAGATATTTCTTGTTGATGGATTGAGTCTTTTATCATTATGTAGTGGCCTTCTGTATCTTTTTTGATTTTTAATAGCTTGAAGGGTATTTTGTCTGAAATTAAGATCGCTACTCCTCCTTTCTTTTGTATTCTGTTTGCCTGAAAGTTTGTTTCCCATCCTCTTACTTTGAGTCTGTGGGTGTCCTTTCTAGTGAGGTGAGTCTTTTGAAGGCAATAGATTGTTGCCTGATGATATTTTATCCATTTTGCCATTCTATGTCTTTTCAGTGGTGCATTTAGTCCATTCACATTTAGGCTAATAATTGAAATGCAAGAGTTGATCCCTATCATAAGGTTCTTACAGAGTTGTGCCTGTTTGTTTGTTGTCTTTCTTTGGGTTTTGGAGTTGGTTCATGTGTGTTTTTAATCTTTTGCTTGTGCTCTTGTGAAGAATGCTGTTGTTCTTTTTTTTTTCTTCTGTGTTCAGTACTTTCTTAAGTGTTTCTTGTAGAGGTGGTCTGGTGGCAGCATAGGTTCTTAGGGATTGGATATCTGGAAAAGATTTCAATTCTCCCTCACTAAAGAAGCTTAGTTTGGCTGGGTAGGTTATTCTTGGTTGAAATTGTTTGTCTTTTAGAACTTTGAAGATAGGGCTCCAGGCTCTCCTGGCCTGAAGGGTTTCTGTGGATAAATCTGCTATTCTAATTGGTTTTCCCTGGTAGGTAGTCTGGCCTTTTTCTCTTGCTGCCTTTAGGATTTTTCCTTTTATAGCTACTTTGTTTAGGTGAATTATGTGTCTGGGAGTTGTTCTTCTCATTTGTTGTCTTGCAGGGGTTCTCTGAATCTCTTGTGTTTGAATTTTTTCATCCTTAATGAGATGAGGGAAGTTTTCTTGAATGATTTCATGAAATGTTTGTTCCAGTGTGGCTTCTGTTTCTCTCTCTGCCTCAGAAAGTCCAATTACTCTTAGGTTTGGTCTCTTGAAGTGATCATTCATTTCTTGCAGGTTTTGTTCTGTCCTTTTGAGCTTCTTTTCTATGCTTTTGACAGTTTTGGTTAGTTCTGTGTTTTGGTCTTCGAGCTCTGAGATTCTTTCTTCTGCTTGGCTGATTCTGCTTTCCATGCTTATTAGACTGTTGTTCATTTCCATCACAATATTCTTTACTGCTGTCATTTCTGACATCAGCTCCTTCCTATTTTCCTCTTGTCTCTCCTCAATTTTTTTAATTCTCTCCATTAATGTCTTGATGTCTTGGTTTGTTGCATGTAACCAGTCATTCTGGGGGCTCTTCATTGTTTGTGTTCCAGAATCTGTTTTCTCAGTGTCTGATTTCTCAGGGGTCTGTGTGAGACCTATATTCTTCTTTTGGTTTTTCTTCATTTGTGTGGTTTTTCCCCCTCCCTACTTTTTCCTTCCCTCCACGTCACCGTCTTCTTTAATTCTGTTATTCAGGGGTAAAGGGATTGATTTTACTTCTGTTTGTTCAATCTCCTATTCTTTATGTATGTCCTCTTACTTTGTTCAATTCTGAAGTTGCACTGTAGGTTAGAGGTGGTCCTTTTTGCAGTTTTGAGATTTACTGTGATTCAAAATCTGCCTGCAGGTCCTGGTATTCGCTGACAGGTGTGTGGATAATGTGGAACCCACTTCCCACTGCCCTGGAATCTGTCTGTGCAGTGGGGCTGTAGGTTTACTCCCTGAAATAAAATGTGGTTAGCAGATGGGAGAGAATGGAGCAGATAGTGGGTTGAAGAGGGGAGTGGAGAGATAGAGGAGTAAGGGGGAAACAAACGAGTGTGCCAACAAATAGAGAGAGAGGCCTATACTGAAACAGATAAAAACAATAGACCACAGCTACCAGACGAACCAACTCATACAAAAAATAAAAAATAAAAATAAATATATAGTGATGATAACATACAAGCTAACCAACCACCTTGTTAGTGTGCTGTTCCTCTATACAAAGATATGGTTTACAGAGAGAAGAAAAGAGAGGAGGAAAAGGAAAAAACAAAAAAGGGAACAATACAGTAGGAATAGAATTAAGTCATTAAACTAATAGAATCAATGAAGCACACTCTGAGACATTTCGTTTAAGTCTAATGTCCTTTCAGGTCTGATTTCTAGTTTTCTTTTCAAGCTGGTAAATTAGTTTGCAGTTAGGGTCAGTTGCCCCTGATCTGCTGTGAAGGACAGTTCAGATTACCCTCCGTTCAGCACTCTGGCCTATGTCTTTATCAAGCTTGTTTCTCCCATTTCGGTGTTGTTACCTTGAATCGCCAGAAGGTGGTGCTATCTCAGCTGCTCACCCCGGGGGGGTGGGACCAGACAGGAACAAGATGGCTGCCTGCCTCAGGGCAGGCAACAGGAGTCTTAAGGGTGGCGGGCAGGACAGTCGCGGTCGCAGGAGAGGTGGCAGCGATCCCAGCAGATCTTCCTTGAAGGGGTTTGATGTGGATCGCCTCAGGCCCAGGTAGTGTGATATGCTACGGCTGTCACAGAGGCCGTGGCAGCGGTGGTGGCGGCGGCAGCAGCGCAGCAGCAGCGGGGGGGGGGGGCTGCGGCGGCAGCAGTGGCACCATTTGCACTGCAGTGATTGTCCAGTCCGTTGCGATGTCCCAGCGGTGGCAATGGCCGAGCTCCGTATGAAGAGCAGGCTGCGATGTTGGGGTCCACAGCCCCCTGGGGCAAGAGTCAGAGACCCACTGCAGATCTCCTTTGCAGAGGGCTTCAGAGACCAGGTTGCCCTGTCGCCATCTTGCCGCTTCTCCTCCAGGTCTCTACAGTTAATTATGGCCAATAAACATTTACTTTTCTGGGTGATATTTTAATTTATTTAAGCAAAACATAGCCAAAAGCAGTGTTGTCTAACAGCACACCATCAAGGTGGTAGAAACAAACAAATAAACATCAGGCACAAAAATCTTAAAACTCACAATTTGGGAGGTGGGTTGGGAGGCTATGACTATTATTTAGTGACAGATAATCACCTAGCAATCATTTTCAATAAGTTTATAGATAAAAGAGAAAACAATTCAGTGCAACACAGTAAAAAGGAGTGGGTATATGCTTGCTTTTGTTGTTATTGTTAATAATTGCATGTCCCCAGAACTCAAAGATTATTTTCAGGCAATTTGATAAACTACCTTAATATTTAAAACCTTATAGTTTTTCTGGATAGCAGATGTTTCCACAAATGAAAAACACAGTGAAAAACAAAAGAAATTTGTTACATAGCACTGCTATCAAAGTAAAATAATTTGTATTACTTTTATTTATTGCCTTGATTTCCCCACTGCTCAAGTGCCAAAAGGTTAAAATTTCCTAATTTTTATCTTCTTAATCCTCCATCACGCATCAGAAATCACTAAAAATATGTACACTGAAAATACTGAATTTTCTCATGTTTGCGTGACATACTTATTAGGCAATTGTATAATGACATTATTCCACAATGAAAAAAATTATCCATGTTTTTATTTTGGTCATGCCTGTATTACTGCTGTGAATAATCATCAGTTGTTAGCTCAACTATGACTCTATACATTGATTAAAAATGCTAACAGATAAAAAATGATTGATTCACAATAGGTTTCTAGTAGAATGGTCAAGGCTATCAAACGTTAGTTCATTGTTTAAAATTCAAAGTTGTTATCATTTATTAAGAGGCAATGATGAACCTGATGAAAGTAGGAGAGCTTTGCTGAAAGAAAATTATCATTATTTTTATTTAGAGTCCTACTTGATGCGCATCTGAGAGTTCTCTTTCCTATGAGGAAAATAAATACTTGGTCAATCTGAGTATGAAAGAAACTATGTCATTGTTCAATTGCTGTTACTATGCATTAACCAAGGATGAGAACACAGCCAGAAAATTGAGTCCTTTTCATTTCTAAGCAGCCACCAAACAACTAATAATTTGATTATTTATTTTAGTATATTTTAATGGTAAAAAAAAATGCTCAAGGACATTAGTTCTACATAGTACATATGCCATTTTTACTATCCCACTGTCACGCCATCAGTTGCAATATGTTAAGTAATTAAGAGTCTCTCCTTTAACACTTTCAAAATGACTTAATTAATGTTCCAGTCTTTTTCTACTTTCCCATAGATCTAAAAAAAATACCTGTTATATGTCCATGTTTATGGGAAACTATAAAAAAGATTTCTGAATCTGCCACACCATATAAAATGAACCATTTGGCAGTGATTTTCATATAGTTCCTTTGGTTGAATCTCAAAGAGAAAATGTATTAATATGTACTGATCACTCTTGGGACAAACGCATCTGTACTCAGTCCCAAAGGGTCCTTATTAAAGAGGCAATGCATTTCTTATCATCATAAAACTTCTGGTGTAATTTGAGACACAAAACTGGTTAATAAATAACTTAAGGAAAAGATGGAGTCAGTGATTATACCTTATGCAAGGCTATTTCTCCCAGTCTTTCTGAAGCTATGAATAGAGAAACAAACCTTAGAAGACTGAACACAAGAATCTCATTTCCAATAAATCTAGGAACAAAATTAATTTTGAACAGATAAATAAAATTTTGAATAGTTAACAATAATTAAAGGAGGCACTTCTCATAAGAGTGAAAATGATATTACTTTTACACAACAAAATTGCACCTTTTTTCCCTTTTAGGAGAAAATGTCTATAACAAATGGCAAAGTTGACTTTTTATTTCTGTTATCAAGTATATTTTAATGATCAACACATCTTCAACTCATTAAGAATAAGAGATCCAAAATATAACTTATACCAAAGCAGGGTTTGCACCTGCTCAGCTTAGGACTGGCATTTCTTATGTTCTTCATTTAGTGTTGCCAGATTTGGCAAATAAAAATGCAGGATACTCAGTTAAACTTGAATTTCAGATAAACAATATTTTTCTTCATACACGTATATTCCAAATATTTGATCTTGCAACTCTGTCTCCAGTTAAGATCTTCTAGCTGAACCAAGTGAGTACTGAGGATGCTTAGGAGGGAGGAGGGAAGAGAATGCCCTCTTCCCATGACACTTGTGCAGGGCAGCACACACAGACACCTGCACCTGAGCACCCACATCAGTGCTCAGAGTCCTCCCCCCCCACCTCATTACCATCTCCAGGATTATCTTCCCTCACCCCCGAACATTTTCTTCTCATTCCCACCAGTCTGGCTTAGAAGACACGTGGCTGAATGCTTAAATCATTTCTGTGTTCATACACAAAGCTCCATATTAAGTCATTTCTGACAGAGGTAGGATGATACTCTTCAAAGAGACTTGACATGAGGAAGTTTCCTCATGTGAGATGAGAATTACCAAAGACACCAATTTCCTTCCTGCCACATCATTTATATATCTATTATGAAGGGATAGAGCTAAGCTACAGATTGTTCTGATGAAATGGAAAACACCTAGTGTGATTTAGGATGAGATTTTGAGAGATGAGCTTTGAGCTTCAATAGAGAGGCAGGTTGCTCTGTACTATTATAGAAAAGAGGAAAGGCGTTTCTACCTTTCTGATGTTAGACTAAAAAAGTAAAAAGTAGTTGCTCTTACTTTCTGATTATTCCTGGTAATATCTCCTGGAGAAATCTTTGAAAAGCAGATGATTTTCTAACTCTATTTTTTCTGTAGGAATATTTCTTATGGCAGTCAAATTCTGAGTACTAGAAGGTAGATAGTTTAAATATATAGCTACAGTTTGGAATGGCATATTTTATGTTTCATAAATCTTTATAGGCAATCATCCTATATGATATATTTCCTAGGATATTTTTGTTACTTAAGGAGGCTTTCATCATAAAATAAGTTAAATATGGTGGCATGTCCTATCGACTGACTTTTAGACTTTGCATAGGGTCAAGGCCTAGTAATAAAAGGTAATATGAATTTCTTAGTGAGGCTCCCTGGGCTTTTTCTAAAGAACTGCCAGTACTGTAGCTACTGGAAGCTAAAGTAATGCAAGAAAACAGTCCACAGAAGCCCAGGAGTGGTGCCTCATACCTATAATCCCAACATTTTGAGAGACCAAAGTGGGAGGATCACTTGAGACTAAGAGTTCAAGATCAGCCTATGCAACATAGCGAGATACTGTCTCTACAAAAAAAGTAAGTAATTAGCCATGCATGGTAGGGTTCACCTATAGTCCAAGCTACTTAGAAGACTGAGATGAGAGGATTGCTTAAGCCCAGGAGGTCAAGGTTGCAAAGAGCTATGATCACCACTGCACGACAATCTAAGAGACACAGTAAGACTGACTAAAATAGAAAGAAAAATCTGTAGAAAGACTTCCTTTAATAAAAGAAAACAGCACATAAAATGAATGGAGATGGCCACTCTGGATACTTGATTGTGTGAGTTGGCTGTTAGTAAGTTCTAGCTCAGCTTGTCATTCTCACAGTGGACTACGGAATCACAGATATCACCTCTGCTAACTTACCAGTCATAGAGAGGTTGAGGTTACTACAAAGAACCAGATTCCTTAATCTCATTCCTTTTTGGGGTCAGTTAAGCCCTTCTATGAAAGGCCAGAAGTTTTACGTTCTCAAAGATTCTGTCAAAGATGTACTATTTCCTCCTCATTTCCAACATTCTCAAGTTCCAGAGAATCTAAGAAAGAATGAATTTTAGAAAGCTATAATAACACAGCTCTCTTTCCCAACAAAGAAATATTACCCAACCAGCTTTCATATCAATTACCTGAAAGGCAAAGAGAACCTATGAAAATCTGAAAAGCAGTAAAGGGTCCTTCCCCCAAAAAATGTGGCCCTTTATTGCTAGGTAGGGGGAAAATGCATTTGCAATTTTTTTGGCCAATTATGGGAATTTCCTATTTATGCATTTCAAAAATAAAAAGTCTAACAGAAAGAGCAATAGAATGCAAAGAATTCTAAATGAACATCAAATTTGTGGTGTAGCAAAAAATTTCTTAAGATATAGTCAGATTTATATTCATTAGAAGCATGAAGCAAAGCCAGATCAGTGAAATATAGCATCTCTTGAAGTTAGAGATCAATTTTTTTACATAATTACAAGAGAGCAAACAAGAAATTTCCTGAGAGCAACAATGGAAATGGAAATAATTTTTCTAGATAGCCCATATATTCATTTTAATGATTTGAAATGAATGCATTGGTGGAAAAAAAAACTGGAACTTGTCCCCATGTTTTGATTTTCTCTTCTCCCATCAAGCAAAAATTTTCTATAATTGGACCTTTGAAGTTAAATAGGCAATTTTAAAGCCTCATATAATTTTATGGAGAGAACTTGGAAAGCAAAGAAATCTCTGAAGCAACCAGGGGTTGGAGTTTTAAAAGGGCTTATGGAACAAAACATTTTGAAAGGAACAATACCTCCTAACTCCAGTCAGATGACAATTATCAACAACTCAAAAAATAACGGCTGCTGTAGAGGTTGTGGTGAAAAGGGAACACTTCTACACTGTTGGTGGGATTGTAAACTAGTGCAACTTCTGTGGAAAGCAGTGTGGTGATTCTTAAAAGCTCTAAATATCAACCTCCCATATGACCCCGCAATCCCTCTACTGGGAATATACTCTGAAGAACTCAAATCACTCTATAAAAAAGATACCTGCACATGTATGTTTATCACAACATTGTTCACAATAGCAAGAACCTGGAAGCAACCATGCTGCCCATCAAAAGAGGACTGGATTAAAAAAATGTGGTACATATACACAATGGAATACTACGCAGCCATAAAAAGGAACAAAATCATGAATTTCACAGCAACCTGGATGGAACTAGAGTCTATAATACTGAGTGACCTCTCACAGAAACAAAGATCCGAGTATCACATGTTCTCACTCATATAGTGGACCTTTAACATCCAATGTAATAGTATAAGAAAATGACTGACAGTAGTGGGAAACTATGGAGGGGGGAGAGAGGTGGGATTAACGGTAGCAAATATCTGTCTGGGGATGGGGAAATACCTCTTATCAACAGGGTGCCTAAATGTATACCTAACCCTTAACTGTACCCCACAAAACCATAATAAAAAATATTGATTATTGATTTAAAAAAAGGTGAACAAAAAAAAAGAAAGGAACATAGATAAAAATTGATATCCAATAAGAATTATGGTGTAGAATTATTTCTATATATGACCATGATCTACAACTTTCAAAAAATTTGACTGCAGTTTTTTGGGAGATTTCAAATTAATCACAAGTAGGTGGCCAAAGTATTATTTCTCAAATAACATATAAACAGTACAGAAATGATATTTTTAAAATATAGGAGAATAAAGTCGTTGAATTGTCTTATCACTGAAATATGAAAGAGAACAAGTGACACTCATTGTTTGATAAATTTATTAGGTTTCTGTCTGTGAGAGTAAATGTCATCCAGAAATTAAAAATAAGAAAAGAAAGTGAAGTTGAGAGAGTAGAATCCAAGCGTAGAGAGTTTAGAAAATGTACTCCTGGGTCAAAATAAGTACATTTCAAGGGATTACTGTATCAGAATGTATTCCAAGAATCGAAAAGAGAATAAATTCACAACTTTGAAACCTGGATATCTACCACATACCTGGGGAAGATTAGACACAATCTTACAGACAATTGAGGTCCCTTTTCTGTCAGTGTCACAAGCAACAAATCTTACTCTGGGTAACTCATGTCCTTCAACACCAATGTTCATTGCAAAGTTCAGGATTCCCCTAATTCACCACACTTCTGATATCAATTGCATGTTCAGAGTTCCCCAAAATCAGCCTCAGGCCTGATAATTCACATGTAATTGTGTTATACTAACAGTTACAGTTTATGACAGTGAACGGGTACAGATAGAATCACCAAGGGAAGAGGCACATGGAGCAGGAACCAGGAGAGCTCCAGACATGAACTCCTAGTTGCCTTTTTCCCTAGAATCTTGGAGAGTGCCACCTTCTCTCAGCAATGATATGTAACAATAAGCCTGGAGTATTGCCAACCTGGAAGCTGACCCAAACCCTCCACGGTAAACACCAATGTTAGTGTAGACTATCTGGTGTGGGCCAAGGCCTCCTGATAAACAAAGACACTCTTATCAGACAGGACTTTCCAGAGTCTTAGAGATTACCTCCAAGGAGTTAGGGGCGGAAACCAGATGTCCTTTAAGGTAAGGTTAACCTTTGCACAGACCTGTGCCACCGTGCCATATGGACCATGCACTCTAGCTGAAATGATATGTACCTGTAAACACTATGCCTGTACTAGATTTGGCACAAACTGAACTCTGTGGAAAGAAGAATCCATAGATCATAGGCATTATATTAATACAAATTGGGACATGTAACTTTGTCACCATCTGTGACTCCACTTTAAAGTCCCATGCATACATTTTGGTTGAATTTCTTCCCTTTGATGTACACACAGAAACATTCACCAACTGTCAGATTGTTTCTTTCTTAATTCATCTGCAACTTTGAAGAGCAATAGTTCTACTCAAGATGCTTAAGATGGAAGACATGGTGGCAACTCTGTGTTCTGCTCTGCCAATGAAGGTGTTTTCTGCACATTGTTGGGATGCCCTTAAATGAAGACTGGTCCTATAGCTCATTCTTCTGCAGACTGATGATCCATGTATACTTTTGTTAATACAATTTACTGTCTGCGCCAGAAGACCCCCTTTTTTGATGACCTCAATTCTCAATACACACTATTTTCCAAAGGAATATTTCCTAGGATATTGAAATTTACCTGGAAACTAGCTTCATGTTTCCTTATTACATCTGAAAGAAGGCACACACATTTAGACTAATTTTGTTACATAGTCCCATTGGTTTAGTGGAATTGATTGCAGAGAAAACCATCAAGAATGATATACTAGCCATTCAGTCATGAAGTGGTTTCAAGATGCTGGTAAATTTTCTTAGAAAATTGAATTTACTGAATAATAGCTAGAGCCTATGTTGGCTAAAAGAATTAAACTCTGGTTTCAAACTTTTATATCCAAACACTAACAGGAGTTTCATATATGCAAAACTTCCAATAAGATTTTTTAATCTGACAAAAATTTAAACCATTAACTGAAAACAAAAACAATTTTCTATACATTTTACCAGTGTTTTTCTTTTCTTTTTCCTTTTCTTTTTCTTTTTTTTTTACTTTCAATGGAATTTTTTTTATAGGGCAAAGTGGAACATAAATTGACTTGCATGTTAGTTTAAAGTATTATTGACAATCTAGTCATAAAATTAGAAACAATGAAGGCTGTCTTCCAAACTATTCAAATGGAAAAATGTTATGCTCAATTTGATTTTTGCATATTAAATCTATGAAAATTTTCATAAGGCTTTAAATTACTTAAACTGTTGATTCAAATTTTGACTCAAAAACTTTGACAGACTAAAAAATTTCAACTAATGTTGATATGAACAATATAAAATAAGTTTTATGTTGCTGAACTATAGACTAATAAGCAAATGTCCTTTATATCACCCCCAAAAGTAGGTTTTACACTCCCATAATATATAAATGGTTACTTTCTAAGACAGACACAAGTAAATAAAATTGGAAAAAATCTTGCTTATGAGAAATTTTATGAAAAAGTCCAGAATTCACTTGATTATAGTCAATCAACTACAACTCAAAATGTAATATAGTAGTTTTAAATCTAATGCTGCACTAATGAAATATTATATCTACAACAAAGATGCACACTATCTTTTGATCTATTCACAACATAGACTCCATTCTATGTTCAAATAAATGTCATACTTTCATTGAACCCTAGTTGAAACAGAGTGTGTCCAATAGAAATGATAAAGATATAAGTCCAGATATTATTCACCATGAAGAATGTGTTAACCATGAATGTTTAGCCTGGAACATGGAATTTGAGGTTTTAAAAGGTTTGCGTTATTGTTACATATGTCAAAAGTTTCTTTTGATGGGCTAGATTTGTTCTACTCATTGAGAATAAAGCTCTGGATTCAATAGACTGAAGTGAGAGAGAGAGAGAGAGGATTTAACCTAATAAAAAGACAGACACTTAGATGCTCTGAACACAGACCTGCCCTATTGTATCAGAGTTTGCCATGGTTAGGCTGAAAGTTCCATGTTAGGTAGTAGACCAGGAAGCTGGTGCTAACAGATCTCTGAGTTCTCTTCTGAGTTACAGACTCTTTCATGTAAGGGTAGAATGAGGTAAAAACAGGGTTTCTCAGGACCAGAGCCAGAAAAGGCTGTTCTTACTTAACTTCTCCGTAAACACTCTGCATAAAAGGATAAATAATTGAAATTATGTATGCTACATAAAGAATTCTTAGCTTTCAGCCTCAGCATCCCTGCACACAGACTCAAACACACATACCTGCTACCCTAGGGAAATGGGTTTTTATCTTTGTCCTCTCTCAAGAACACCAGGTCAGTGTACAGAGATGGTCAATAAGCCATTAGTATATGACCCTATAAGCGAGACAAATGCAAACAACAGGGAAAATTTGAAATTTTGAAATTGAAAACTTGAGAAAGTTTCATTAAACCTTTGTATTTCCACAGTATCTGGAATCCCACATATCTGCAGAGAAATAATGAAATCTATATGGAAGCCACCAAAAGGGCAGAGGGACAAAGGGTGGTCACTTGAGATCTCACTAAAATACTGACTCTTTGGTCTTGAAGTGCTCAGGGCGTCTATATAAAAATATGTTAGAACCGCTTGCTGTTTGGAGGATGTGAATATAAATTCCAAAAGGTTAGAATCATGGGAATCTCTTTAAACTTTAATGAGTCAAGTTTAGGGCAAATAAAAAGATGTATACCTTCACAAACCATGTGACTTTCTCAAGAAATTGTATGCACAGGAAATCCCTAAAGGATTTTTCAGTATTTAGAGTCCTATTTCATAACTGCTAAAAAAGGTTGAAGTATGCCCCAACTGTCTGACTGTGTCATGGAGGATAATCTTGCCTTCCACCATGATCTTTGACTGACTCCTGTTGATGATGTCTACACTTACTTGGAGTAAGTGGTCCCTAACAAAGAATATATCTCCTCTTACAAAAAATATTAAAATGGTGCTGGAATCAACATTTAATTGTTTTATTTGATCTGATATTTTTTTCTGTGTTGAAATTTGAATCCTCACTAGCATTTGATTTGGACTTTAACTAGCATCACAGGAGAGTTAACATTAGAAAAATAGATCCAAGATATCAGCTATATTGAAGGAAATTGTATTTGTTTCTCTCTCTCTCTCTCTCTCTCTCTCTCTCTCTCTCTCTCTCTCTCTCTCTCTCTCTCTCATCTTCTCTCTGCTGTAATGAGGGAATCCTCCAAAGTACCTGGAATGCTTCCTTCTCAAAGTCTCCATGTTAGGAAAAGCCTGAGAGACCCCCAAAGCATGATTATGTTCAAATGTGTCATCAGCTAACCAGCCTCCTCCCTCAACTGAAACTTGTGCATACCATTGCTAAAGATTTCGAAATCAACTGTGTCTTGCTTGTATAATATTTCCCTCTGACTTGGAGGTCTCCCTCCGACATGGAGATTTAGCTTTCTCCATGAGTCATTTTAGACTTCAGTTTTCGTTTAGTTGCTCATCATTCCTCAAGTGTGTGCATGAAAGCGATTTTCTAGATATCTTACACATATCATAAAGTTAACTAAGAATACTGTGTTTGCATTCATTTACCAGATAAAACACTGAAGTAACATTCTTAAGAAGGGTCTCCCTAGTGCTGGACACAAGAAAACAGCCACATGCCACATGTTTTCCAGGAAGTACAAAATGTCATCCAAGAATTAGCAAGTGTATGCTTTGTGTTCTATGTTGTGTCATTAAAAAGTAAAAATATTTTTTCAGTAATTTAGGCCACGGATTGAGTGATTTTAGCTGTTTTTCTATGGGCACTTTTGTTTTTAAAATTATCCTGTTTCATGAAATGTCCCTTTTAAGAAAAATGAACACTCAGTTGATGTTCCTATGACTTTCACATATAAAATCAGAAATTTCATAGCTGTATGCAATTTCAAAACTGATGTAGTTTATCTGTGCGTTCTTTATTATAAAGTAATCAGTATAACAAATAATACAACTATGTTTCCTGTGTTGATTGTCCCTTATCAAAATATGTGCTGAAGAACAGATATTTAAGAGAAAATAGTTTCTATCTGCATTTTCTTCCCAAGAAATGATATAAACTATATTTTAGGCTGTTATAAATCTTGCAATGAAAGTTTATGAATTTAAATTCTATTATCAGCAAGATATACATTAAGTTTACTAGTAGGGCTACAAAATTGAATTTTAGATTCCATATTAAATTGTAACACCACAATCTCAGTGAAGCATTTTAATCCAACATTGTATGTCAGAGAGAATGTCAGCAGACCAGAGCTTATTTTCTGCTGTTGCAGTGACAATCTCTCTCAAGATTTTTGGTGTTAACATGGTGTGTCCTGTACCTCTGAGCTTTTGCTAACAGAGACATTGTTACTTAGGAACACATTTCAATACAGAATGTGTTTTTCCTTCATCAGTGCAGCACAGAGCATTGCTAGGGACAAAATGCCTGTTAAATGAACATGAATTTAGGTTTGCCAGCTGAGCTAGCAGAACCCACAGAAAGACTACTTAGTTTTGTCTATAACCTCTGTTAATCAATGCCATGTCGTCTAATGCCTTAGAGGAGAATATCTTTATTTTTCTCTTTTCAAGGAACCTTTTGTGACCATATAAGACTGAACCAATTTATTCTGGAAGGCCATTTTTAAAATATTCCCTTTAATTCCAGAATGTTCAAAGAAATGGGTTAAGTATTCTGTCATGATGATGATGGATGGTGTTCTTTTCTTTTCTTTCCTTTTGTTTTCACTTTTGAGAATTTTATTTTCAGATCTCCCTTTGGTAACATAGTTCTGTTTTTATCTCAAGAAGGAAAATATCTTCTAATTGTAAGGTGCTTCATAAAGTTAGAAGATGTTAAAACCTCGAAGAGATTTTTACTATCCTAGTTAAGCTAAAACAAAAATGTAAATATAAAATACTTTGAAATTACTCTAATAAGAAATGTTCAGAATCTATAAGGGAAAATGGTTAAATCTTCATGTAAAGACTAAACAATATAAATACCTCAGTTTCTTCTAAAGTAATTTATAATTTAGTGCCATTCCTGTTAGGATCCTGTTGCTTTAATTTTGTGTTGTTTTTCTGAAGCAGGCATTGGTCAAAGTTATTATAAAAATCTTTGAGGGTGGAAGAGGAACAACCATAAAAGGCCCAAAAAGACTTTTTGGCAAAAGCCATACATTGCAAAGCATGAGGAGATTAATCCAGGAACTAATAGATGATGAAAGAAAGATCTAGTTTGAAAATAGCATTGACTGTTTGGGGATGGGTCATTTTGTTTTCTATGTGAGATCAAGTGACCAAAAGACACTGTGATGGAGACTGCTAGTGATACCCCACATCCATGTCCCTCTTTATCTCCCAGCCTTCTTTGCAGTTAGGATGGGGTCATGCCATCAGTTAAGGTCAAATCGATGTATACAGAAATGATGGAAGCTGCTTCTGCACTTGTTCTTGGAAACATCCTGCACAATCCACCAAATCTCTCTCCTGTTGCCCCTTATGGCTGTGGAGGTCATGTGTTCCAGGTGACAGCTGTACTCTGCAAGAGCTTGGATCTTAGTCACTCCTTCTTCCACAGCACCTTCCACAGCACCTTCTGCAAGCTGCCTGGCCAATGTCAACTAGAGGCATAGCAAAACATAAACATCAGTTGCATTATTTGTTTTAACTGAGACAAGACAGGCAGGTAAAATGGTAGACCTGTGTATGCCCGCATTCGACAATCAACTTTTGCCTTATTTAACTCTTTAAATTAAACATTAATTGACAATTTAATTTAAATGTATTATTAAAAAGAGGCTGTGATATATTTTGAAGAAAGGAAATGAATAATTGTCAAATCACATTTGGGCAAAATGTTCCAAACAAGAAAATAAAAATAATTTCAAAGGAAAAAAAAGACGATTTGATTGACATTCTTTCCTCTTCTTTATTAGGTTTTCCAGGGCAATTTTGACAACGACACCCACAGAAAAAATGTCATCGACCCTCCCATCTATGCACGACACATAAGAATTCTTCCTTGGTCTTGGTACGGGAGGATCACGTTGCGGTCAGAGCTCCTGGGCTGCACACAAGAGGAATGAGTACACTCCACACCCCACAACCCTCTTCTCTGTGTCCCCAAAAGCATCTCATTGGAATGGACTGTGCAAACCTGTAGGAAGCTGAATGGTTTTTTTTTTTTCATGAACAAAGTGCTTAAATTATGGTAGGCCACTAAATTGTCTTCTTTAGGAGGTCTAAGCCTGCCTTTTCAATGATTTCATTTGATTTTATCGGTCAAATATCTTAAGTAATGTCACATTAACTGTGAATTGCTTTTTTCATTGTTTTCTGAATTATGCACCTTGGTTGAAATATATTAGGGAAAAAAGTAGCCTTCTATTTATAGCAAGAGCAAAAAAAATAATCTCAAAGTCACCAAACACAAGCAACAGTTGATAGGAGTTTTACAATCAATGCTTTAGCTAACTCTTATAAAAAGAATACTGCAATGTTAGCAATAAGTTTTTTTTTTCCTTCTGTAACAACTTTACATTATCCTGTTTTCCTGTGCCTCACAAACACGGTCAGTGTTTATAACAAAATTTTGAAGAAGAATCTGTAACATGCAGTACCACTTGATATTATATTTCTCATTTTACTTTCATTATTTCTAATCAGAGATTAAGTGACTTTATTTTCCCTTTTGGTTCTTTCTGTCTTTATATTGTGCATTGCCTGAATAAGTTAATATTTTTTTCTAATTGAATTTTTTCCCGTTAGTTGCCTAAAAGAAGTGTCATGTGTATCTATATAATCAGAACATGATTGAATAGCAGTAGATTGATCTGTTTTTTATATCAGTAGATTAAGTCTATAGTTTTATTTTTGAAGGAAGCTGTAACTATGTAATTTCCAAATACTTCCTTCATTAAGTATCTTCTTATACTACCAGTTTGCAAAAAGAAACAACCAAAAAAAGTATGTTTCTTTAAATTTAGATCTTCATTTTGATGGCATTTACATAGCCTTATATTTACCTTAAAATAATAGACTCATGAATTCTTTATCTATTTTTTAAAAATGTTAGCAAACAAATATTAACCCAGTGTTGCATAGCTGGCCAAGCATACTCGTTATTTCTTTGTTCATTTCCACATTTCCTGTGAAACTAAGATTTCATTGAGATTTGAAACTGCTGTGGTTTCCCAGGAAGCACAATGTGTAGTTATTTGTGAGAAGTAAAATATTTACCAATGA